>OY365796.1:11625428-13100856 GCA_959347355.1 Napeogenes inachia | reverse complement strand
TTTTACGTTTATTTAGTTTTAATAATAGAAGTACTCTTATTAAGGGGAGATCTAGCAAGTGAGTCACTTTTGTCTATGAATTAGAGAGTCCAGATGCCAATAAGGAAATAAACAATATATTCTGCTAATCGAATATTCAATTTGGTTGCGTCATATATTTTAGAGTTTAGACTGTCTTACATAACAAGACTGTTCTTATCATTACAGCGCGTTTAAAGCCTTTGTCAAAACTTAGAACCTCTATAAATATGCAAATGATCACATTCCGGTATCTTTTTTTAGAAAATTGCAGAACACCCACACATTTTATTTTTATTATTTTGTCTGTAAATAAAAAGCTTACCATAATTCTCATTATATTGAGAGCTGCAACGAATACTCTCAGTTACTTTAAATATAAATTTCATTTAAAAAATTACATGTAAAGTTTTATTAAAATATCCAATTTCCTATCGGCGGGGTTGAAACGTATTCAAAAGGGACTTCCGCCGGATGAACTCTCAGTCGACCCTTTAGGATCTAATGATGTCTGAAATGACCTGCGCTACCTTTATAAAGCCATGCTATCCCTAAACGAAATCAAATTATAATCAAAAGATTTTAATTTTTACCGTAACTGCACATGTTTTTCCGTAAAACTTTAATTTTACTTTAGTTTGATCAAAAGCTTAGTTGGACTTTGACTAATAAAGTGTAACTAATAAAGTGTAACAATTACTACTACTTTCGTATTATGTGTACCATATATTATTAAGTAGTAGTTCTAAAATAAATTAAGAAGTTCTTAACTAATGAGCATCTGTTATATATGAAACCGGAGTGAATGGAAACAATTAGTAGATATAATATAAATAAATAGATAAAAAATAAAATATCGGAGCAATATCCATCATCAAAGAAAAGATCAATAGCGTTCAAAACATTTTTATGTCAACTGTTAGCTATGTATTATTGATATCTATGTATTTGTCTGATATTTTTTCCTTCGTTTCTATCCGAGTGTGACAAAGAACAAAGGATTTAATTTCGACAGAAAAAGGAAATTCGAATTCCTAAGACACACTGGTAAAAGCGATATTAGACGAAAATAAAATATAATTTGAGTTCCTCTAGGTTGGTGAACATTCAGTAAACTTTCCAATAGGAATAAAAGTAATTAATAATATTAAATTAAGAATAAAATTATTTAATGTTGATGAAATTGTCGTGTCCTACTTAAATTAAACTAATAAATGCATTTAATTGATCAGGAATTCGTACAGACCACACAATATCATAGTTTTAACAAAAATAGTCATTTTGTAAACATTAATTTATATCTAGTATTAGCTTTAAGATTATTAAATTTATGACGACATTTTCCAGACTGATCTTATAAGACCTAGGCTAGGCTAAATACGTGTTCTAAGCGGCTGTGTGAAGCATTATTTATTGCATTTCAGATTAACGCTAGATAAGCTTAGGGCTATCGGAGTATGATTGTTTTAAAAAAATATTTTTTATATAATTATATTTATATTTCATATGTCAGGAGACTGAGAACACTACTTTTAAGTAATTATATGAGTTTGCCTTTAATTAACACAAATAAGCCATTAGAGAAATATGTACAAACAATGGCATAGACAAACACACTACTATATTATTATACTATATTTTAAAGGCAAACCTTTAAGTATCGTGATTTTTTTTATTGAAGAAAATAATGTTCAACTTGTGTCGTAAATAAAGTGCTTTGGATTATCAAGCAATCTAATAATAAAACTATCACAGTAAATTTAATGTATTGTTTTTGAGGAAATAAACATTTCTATAGTTTATGTAATTTCTCTGGATACATATATAATATAAGATACCTAACTGTCAAGATAACTGCAGTCTGGAACGACCATTTTAAGAATATGTAAATTATTCTCTGGTTAAAAATATATTTTAAATTCACATGCTTGAAGTAGATGTTCTACTTGTAAAGTAAATATAGTGTTAATAGTAACGTAGGTTTCCTGTAGTTTTTAGTATCAGTACTAACAAAAGTATTAAAATGTCTATAGTATCGATATTTTACCATTTACCATTAATATAATGTATGTAGTAAATGTAATATGTCGTAATTATTTATTTCAGACACAACTGGTCCATCAATAGTTTATAAATTCCAGTAGACTCCTGCTGTTCTAATTAAACTTCTCCGAACAATTGGGAACTTCGCCTTCTAAATAATTGTGTTAAATGATGCTGTTGAGGTTAAAACTGTCTATTTGAAAGAAAGCAATAGTAACCGATATAATATATACCTAATTATGGTTTATTTATTTAATAACACTCCAAAAGTTTTACATATATTTATAATAAATGTTTTATAATTATTGATTAATAGATAGATACGTTGATTCTAAAAATAACAACTAATAATATCTAAAAATAATAACATACTAAGCCCATTTATCTTCACGTATAATAGTCACACGAGCACTAGTACCTACACACACACACATACATCTACACTTAAACACGCACACACGCATGCACGCACACACACACACACACCTTTTTGTTTTGTTGTTACTTTGATTTTTCTTTATTATTCTCCTAGAATTAGTTATAATTTTAATTTGTTGTTTTCTATTATTCTCAATCATACATTTATATCTATTATTATATAATTTAAAGTAATATTCTCTGATTAGATATAGAGATGTATTATTCACATTTTTTAAATGATGTTACCAAATTTCAATTCTCTTACTTTTAAGGGTTCGGGAGCCTGGAGATCTGTAACACAGGTTTTGAACCTAGTACATACTCCAGCTCTCGAGGAGGTATTTATGGATTGTAATTAGTTTTTATTTATTCTATTAATGCTGTACCGATCTAATGAAACAAAGTAAAATAACTCCATTATTCAAATCCGGCTGTTCATTAGATCCTAGTAACTATAGACCTATTTCAGTCTTACCCACTTTTAGTAAGATTTTTGAGAAAATAATTCTTAATCAACTTGTGGCATATTTCAGTAAAAACAATCTCTTACACAAAAACCAGTTTGGTTTCACTGCCGGTCGCTCTACAACAGATGCTGGTGTTGAGCTATTACTAAACATATTTGAAGCCTGGGAAGGATCACAGGATGCACTTGGCATTTTCTGTGATCTATCTAAGGCGTTTGACTGCGTTCAACATGAAATCCTTATAAAAAAGTTAGAACATTATGGAGTTAAAAATAAGTCCCTAGATTTAATTAGTTCATATCTTAATGATAGAATTCAAAAAGTTGATGTAAATGGAAAACGTTCCCCTGGTTCTTTGGTAAAAATAGGTGTGCCACAGGGCTCTATCTTAGGGCCTTTCTTGTTCCTCATTTACATAAATGACTTACCTCACCTAGTGAGGGAAAAACATGGGATAGTGTTGTTTGCTGATGATACTTCTCTTACTTTTAAAGTTAATAGACGGCAATCTGTTATTGACGATGTAAACAATGCTCTCTCAGATGTTGTACAATGGTTTAACGCCAATAATTTGTTGCTTAATAAAAAAAAGACAAAATGTGTCAAATTTAGTTTACCAAATGTTAAAAATGTTAGAACCAATGTACAATTAAATAATGAGGACTTGGACTTGGTCAAATCTACTACTTTCTTGGGCATTACTTTAGATGAAAAATTGCAATGGGGTCCTCATATATTCGATTTGTCAAGCAGACTAAGTTCTGCTGCATACGCGGTTAAAAAAATACGTCGATTAACAAATATGGAAACTGCTCGATTAGTATACTTTAGTTACTTTCATAGCTTAATGTCATACGGTATACTCTTATGGGGCAATGCGACTGACATTGATACCATATTTACATTGCAGAAGAGGGCTGTTCGCGCAATATATAATATGAGACCAAGAGACTCTTTAAGAAACAAATTTAAAGAATTTAAAATTATGACTGTTTACAATCAATATATTTATGAAAATTTAATTTACGTTCATAAAAATATTTCAAAATTCAAGAAAAATTGTGATTTACATAAAATTAATACAAGAAATAAAAATAAACTCGCTATGCCCGGCACTAGGCTCCATAAAATAGGTAAATCCTTTAAGGGTAATTGTATACGTTTTTATAATAAGCTCCCAAATGAAGCCTTAAGCCTATCATTAAATAAATTTAAATTATATGTTAAAAATAATTTAATAAAAAAATCCTACTATAGTGTAAAGGATTACATCGACGACGGTATGGCCTGGGAATGAATCTGTATTGTATTGCGAATAGCTAGTAATCTCCGCAATTTGTTTTTTGTTGTAAATTATTTTGCTTTATCGACCTTCTGCATCACACCGATTCCTTAGAAGTCACTACTTGCGGTAGCATCGGGAGTCGGGTTGCCTCCCTCCCTCAAATATGTGCGAAGGGGGTGATGGCTGGCTCTTGTGTTATGCCCGTGAACGGGTGCTGCTTGCGGTGACTGGTTGTGTGGCAGGCCGAAGATTTATATATATATGTTTTTTCTGTTATTATTATTTAATTTTCGTTGCCTGAAATCATTAGGCTTCTTTTCCTATTGATTGCGACGGTTCTAGTTGTTCCAAATTTGCATTTAAGTTTGACGTTTGTGAAACAGTGATCACAATAACAAAAAATATATCCGGCTGAGTTTGTTGTGTGGTTCTTCTCAGACCAGGACGCGTTTGGAACCCTCATAGCTTTAACATTAAGATGGAAAGTGCTTTCTCAGAAGGGCTTATTACGATAAATCTAGTATCGTAATAGGCCCTCCTGACACTTCCATGTTGACGTACACAAGTGATCACTGATTATGATTCTAAGTGGAAAAGATATAAATAAATAAAAAATAAATAAATACCTTTTCGAGAGAAATAAATGCTTTTTGTATTGTATTGTATTGTATTGTATTGTATTGTTGTGCATGAAAATTATAGGAGTGAACAACATTTACGCATATAAGTAACACTAATAAATATAATAAAAAAAGAAAAATCAAGCGCAATACAATAAAAATTGTTTATTTTCAAAACCAATACAAATATTATCATATTTTTTAACAAAATGGATGAATCATTGTTCTTACAGCGTTGTAAGAATTGTCAATATACTTACATATCTGATTTAATGGTTGTTGTGTGATAAATATAAGTATTATAAGTGGTTCTGGTAATACTAGATGGAGTGAACATCAAATATTCTTTTATAAAAAACATAAATTATATCCTAATATCAAACATGAATTATTCAAGTAAAACTTCTAAACTATATTGATGTCCCGATAGTAGAATCAAATATATAATATCTCCCCGCAGACGGCGTGACCCAATTTTAGTGTCACTCAGTAACTTGCTTTGTAGGCCGTTTTACCCTCAACCTTCCTAATACCCTCTTTGTATTCATGTGAAATATTACCGCTCTAGCCTTAATTAATTCTCAATAAATTAGCAATTTATTTCTAAGTAATATATTAATCATATGTCATAAAACTTATAAGATTTTTCTAACGTTGTAAATAGGTAAATCATAGCTTAAAAAATGTATTATTACATACTTGGCTATATAAGATGACGATTGGCTATATAAGTTCCAATTATATAACTATTACCGGTACTAGAGAGTGTCTTAAAAATCTATCTAAAAATCTAAAAAAATGAGTGCCGAAAAAAACGACCGAAGATGTTATACAATAACACGCAACTTATTGCAGTAGAGAGTATGGCCTACCAGCAATAATTATTATCACATTACCTAAGAGAAATCATTATTATAGGCCGAGTACGAGTTACCTTAGACTACTAAATTAACAAAAAGAAATGGATCTTTTAGCTTTAACAGTAAAATTTTGATAATAATTACTTTAATATAAGTGGTTTAGGTTTTTCAGAAAACACTTCAAACTCTATTCCCAAAGTGCCAATCGTCATAGTTTTGATAGAGTAACTGTAGCTGCAGCTGATGGTATAATTACCAATTTTTTAAGTTAAGTTTAAAATTGTTGATTTATAAATTATTATTTGACATGTAATATATATAAAAAATCACATGTCATAAAATGAATATTTTATTTATTATTTTAAATAATTATTTGGAGTATCAAGTGATATATATTTTTTTAAACCGTAAAAAAAATCTGTTTCCCTATAGATTTTATCATTTCGATGATCTTAAAAGCTTTTTTAAAATTAAACCATAGCGGAATTTTCCGCTGAACTTGGAGTTTATTCAGATCTGTTCAGCTGGAGATATTGGTTTTTAACACCCGATGACATACTTTTTTAATAAAAATAAAATGTTTAGTCCGGTATACTGTGTCCATATATTAGTATGTATAGTGTGATATTTATTTATCTTTTTTTTTTAAAGATAAGTCCGCATTAAGATGATATTGTCGCGGGTGGCTTCACAAACATAAATAACGGATACAAAGTACACCTAGCCTCGGAACAACAATCTGCTAATCACACAACGAAATGTCCCGTGTGGGAATAGAACCCACTACTTTCACCACATCAACAGGTCATCTAAAAATTATATTTTATTCTACGCTAGAAGCTTTTATTATTAATATGTTCGCATCGTCTTGTAAAAACTTTTAAGTGCCCAGATTTTTTTACTAATATGTTGAAAATGTACTTAGGTGTCTATACCTAAGAATTTGATGTTTAAAAAAGTTTTCGATTAAACAATACAAAGAAATAAAAAAAAGTTATTACTACTACTACACCAGTCAATTCCAATGTTGTTCAGGGTATAATTTATGTACCAAGAGTTGTAAAGTCGTACCAATAAAAGACTTTTAATATGTATTATTTATTTTACCGGTACGATGCTGTTGACAATATTTTTCTGGTTAAATTACAACAAAATATTTAAAATTAATGTTATAATATTACTACATAAAAATTGTAATCAGAATAAGAATATTTTTAACCTCAACCTCAACAGAAACCTCAACAGAGCTTATTAAGTATGCCTTGTCTGTATGTTTATCTAAAATGTGCAGGATTAATTAATGATGGTTACTTATTGTTTTATCTCTTTTTCTATTAAAAACTTCACTATCGAAGCGCCATGCACTTTAAAAACAATTAGTAAAAGCCGCAAAGATAACTTAAAGAATTGACAATATTTAGGCTGTGTATGTCTTAGGTGTGTACGTTTGACTAATATTGTAACGCACACTGTAGCTTGCTGCGAAGATTTCAATATACCATAAAGAAATAGGTATTACATAAGCCGATGGCCGGAAATTAGGAAACCTCGAAATTTCAACGCAGATTCACTTGGCAAAAATCCAAATCGTAAATGGGTAAAGATTCTAATTATAATTATGTGATAAAATCTTTGGAATATATATTTTTTTATATTTTGTAACTAAACGAAAAAAAAACCTAAGGGGTTATTAGGGACGAAATACAACGTCTTAAAGTTAAGTATTTGGTACAGGCCAATAAATGCCAAATTAGGTATAACTACCCCTGGCATTTTCTTTTATTTTTTCAAATTACCGTATTCCGGCCACTTAAGACTAAGATCGCTACAGAAGAGCGAGATCAAAGAAAATAAAGTGAAGAATTCTGATCTTAAGCCGCTTGGTTTATTTTATGATATGTGTACATTAACTGTACTGAATTACGTTACGCGAATTATAAATGCTGTTTTAAAATAAAAAGTAACATTTTACTAATAGTTTTCTGCTACTTGAAACAAATAAATTCAATATTATGATAAAGTGCCTAATAATATTGATATTGTTATTGTATCAATTGTGTAGTCGAATGAAAAACTATTTTAAATATTAATATAAATAAATTAAAAATAATAAAAACCTGTTTTGCTATAGCTGGAATGATTCATTTAAAAAACCTTAAATTTTAGTTCTTGATACTATTATACCTATAATGTATCAGTTTATTTTTCATACTATATTTATATAAATTTATATAACAGTTGATACTTTTTATAGAATGACTTCTTACATGGGGACTTTTCGGGATTGGGCGATCTTTGAGTGCTCGCAAAGTATTCTGCTGTATCATGAACATGTCATACTATACTACTTCTAGTAAGTTGTTAATTGTAATATATTGGTCAATGTAAAGTATCTAAGTCCTAGGAATTCACATTTCCTTATGTAGGATACTTTTCTACAGAAGTGCATGCATACGATGCTAGAAATATTATATTTAATCTTGAAATCATCTTAAATACTTAAAAATACGATTATGATTAAAATACAAAATATTGTGCCTAATAATAATCATACTTTAAAAAATATTTAAAAAAGCAATCCACTTTCAAAACCTACTTTATAGATTATTAATTGGTTTGTTCTCTTTTGTCTCTCACAAAGAGAATTAAATAAAAACGCTGACAAAAGAACTCATCAAAGCCAGGGAAGAAAGTTAGCACCAGTCAAAAGTTGTCTCTGAATTGATATCCGGCCTAATTATCTCCCCTCAGGAAAGCAAAGGGTCTCCGATCCAAGATTTGTACGTTATTTATGCTAAATAAGCGTCAAAGTGATTCTAGAATGGCCGCTAAATATTTTTTTATTATTCTCAAGTATGCAATTGATAGATATAGATAATAATGTACTTTAAATTTTGTGCTATTATTGCATAGTGCCAGAACAAAAACAATTAATGGTATTCAATGATTTTTTTAGTCGATAGTGACCATGTTTAGATACGCTTCTGTTAAATAATTAAAAGCTAACTTTATCTATAAATCCAGTTAAACTTCAAGAACTCCGGGTCCTCAGTTCGAGTTGCGAATTACTCAAACACTAATCTCTCCGTAACTCAAATCGAACTGACTGCTTGCTCAAGAGAATTGAAGTCTGTGAACTAATCCTACTTGTGGGTAAAGAGTTTTAATTTGCTACAAAAGTAGAAAAATAAATGACTTTTAGCTTTACAGTTATTTTTTTTACTAAAAGAGACAACATTTTTAAAAATTAATTATCTAATTTTCGTTTACGAATGTATATTAGTATTATATATTTTGCATGTAACTTTATTATGAAGAAAATGTGTAAAAGATCTCGGAGCATGACAACTGTTAATTGTATCAGTAAAATTTAACAGGACATATTTCCGTAATAATACACACATAAGAAGTATACAAATATTATGTCATCTACCATTCGATGTTATACTGTAGGTAAGTGCCACGTTTAAAGCTAACTAGCAATGAAACGGCTCCTTAAAACTTATTAAAATACTACGATTACCACAAAGTATGTGCAATCTCGACAACAGTAATATCACTTTAACTATAAACCTACGTGTAACTTCGCGAGATAACCATTAGTTTGACTGAATTATGAGCCCTTAAAACTAATTGCTTTCTCACATGCGAGACAGATATTCACTATACAGGCTTTTTGCGATATCGATGTAAACAGTTTCATATTATTGTTATGATTATTGAACATTGCCTTTTCTAGGCATTATCGTTTATAGTACTTTCTTGACTATAACGTACTCGTAGTAAACACTTCTAGAGTCTTCTTCCTCCTCCTCCTTCCTCTTTCTCTTCATTTTGATACAAGTGACTGCAGAATATTGGGTGACCAGAGGCGTGAAGGACCACTGTAACTTTAATATATTTTACATCTACTTGTAATAAAGAATTTATCAAAAAGATTTAACAAAATATTGTGACTGGAAAAAGAATATGTTTGATTTACTGATGTTTTTCTTGGTACTGAAATTGATTTATTTATTATTATTATTATTTATTTATTATTTATTTATTATTTGTTTATTATTTATTTGTTTATTATTTATTTGTTTATTATTTATTTATTTATTATTTTTTTAGTATTTATTTAGTATTTATTTATCATATATTTTTAAATTATTTATTTGTTTGTATCCATTGACTATTTGTCTCCGTATTGAAAACATTCAATTGTGCATATCTAAATAAAATTCCATAACAACAACATATTTCAGTTCTGACGTATATTCTTAAAGTTAAATTACTTTATACTTTTTACCTTTTTTTATCCTTTTATAGATCCCTCACACATTTTAATTCTTTATTTTTTTGTGCTTTTTCGGTTGGTTTATTCGACCACTATAAACTGCAATTCTTTACATCGCAAAGGCCATGTTAGATCACCCGGCTCCCATTTAAAAGCATTTCCTGCTTAGTCGCCGTTCAGACCGTCATTTATTGCTGATTTTATATATGTTCTAACAAAGTTAGCCCTTGGTAAGATTTAAGAGTTGTTAAGAAATTCAAATACACCTTTACAAATACATCATGTGTTTTAGACTGTCTTTCATAACAAGACTGTATTTTTATCGTTACAGCACTGAAAAAGCCATTGTCCAAACTTAGTAAGTATATAATATGCAAATGTTCAGATTCCAGAACCTCTTTTTTGAAAACTGCAAAACACACAGGCATGATTTTGAACTTTTTATTTTTTTTATTTATATAAAATATTTTTCATTACTTAAAATAATTTTCATTACATTGAAAGCTGCAGTTACTACTTTCGCTTACTTTCATATAAATAACATATAAAGATTTATCAAAAATTTCCTGGGGGCGGTGATCAAATATTCAAAAAGGACTTAATATAAAGGACTGCCGCCGGATGAGCTCTCGGTCAACCCTTTACGGTCCAATGATGTCTAAAATAACCTGAGCTACCTTTATAAAGCATGATATCCCTAAACGAATTCAAATTATAATCAAACGACTTTAATTTGTACCGTAACCGCACATGTTTTTCCGTAAAACCTTAATTTGTTTAATTGAATATGAACAATCAATATGTTATATATTTATCCTAAAACCACAGCATATAATTCCTTTAAGCATAGGTAGGATAGGTAGGATTTGGCATTGCGTAGAGACGTGGCTTCTTTGTGTGTCATCTACCGCATTTACAACGGGGAATGTTCCGAAGAACTATTCGATTTGATGCCTGCCGCCGAACTTCATCATCGCACAGCGCGCCATCGCCTCCAATATCATCCTTACCACCTGGATGCGTGGCGATCCTCTACTGTGCGTAGGTGCAGGTGCAAGGACATTTTTTCCACGTTACACTCGCTAGTGAAACGAATTCCCTTCGGTTGTATTTCCAAAAAACATTTAAAAAAAGGCGTCTACTCCTACCTACATAGCCGGCAACACTCTTGTAAATCCTCGGATGTTGCAAGAGTTCATGGGCGGCGGTGATCACAAGTCATCTGTGATCCGCCAGTTCGTTTGCCCTCCTCTTCCATAAAAAAAATATACTTATTCAAATCAGAAATCTAAATAAATTTAAAATAAATAATGTTGAACTTGTTTCGTAAATAAAGTGCTTTGGGTTATCAAGCAATCCAATAATAAAACTGTCATAGTAAATTGAACACCGTTGTTTTGAGGAAATAAACATTTCTATAGTTTATGTGATTTGACTGGATACATTTATAATACAAGATAAAGATGACTGTAGTCTGGAACGACCATTTCAAGAACATGTAATGTATTCTCTGGTTAAATTTACTCTTTGGTATTTTCTAATAAGTAAGATGCACATAGTATAGATGCACATAGTATAGCTGCACATAGTATAGACTTGTAAGATGCACATAGTATAGTCTTCTCTCTACTAGTCTTAATGTCAATAGTAACATAAATTTCATACTATTTTTAGTATCAATAATTATAGTACCAAATAATATTGAAAATATCTATAGTATCGATATTTATCATTTATAAAATATATGCAGTAGACGACGAGACGAAGCTTCTTAGCAATCCATGGATTCACCGTGCGTGCTAACCTAACCTAACCAAATTTGGAAAGAACCTACTAATGCCGCCTTTAAAATACGTTCTAGAAATGAACCGATGCTTGTTCTAGAAAGGCCAAGGTCTTTAAGTAGGCTATAGAGAGATTTTGTTGTTATGCCTCTCGCTCCCACTTCTACCGCGTACAAACTAACTATAAATTTATTCCTGATCAGTTCGTTGGTCAGTTTGTAATACTTATTGAGCTTGAATGTGTGATCCCTTGGGATGTTTGTTTCCCAAGGAATAGTAAGCTCCACAAGTATCACAAGCCTCAGATGTTTCGAATACAGGATAAGTCCGGTCTGGATGACGAAACACCAACATCCCCAGGGATTTTGTAATGCTTTTCATACGTGTCCATCATGAGAATCCAATCAGGAGCCGCGCCTAATATTGAATAAGGCTTCGCTTTTGATTTTTTGAAGGAGCCTTCTTTTACGAATTCTACAGATCGTTTGGTGGTTGTTATACCCTTCCGCGCTCTTGCTACTGAAAGACTAACCGCTTCCCGCATAATTTCTAATACTTTGTCGTGGCGACGCGAGTATTGACCTTTATCTAGAAGTACCCTACACCCTACTAATAGGTGTTTCGCGGTTCTTATTGCCTTCCCACAGATGTTGCAAGACTTTTCGGTGGCTTTGCCCCATCTTACTAAATTACATTATTCGGAGTGATTCGTCTTTTTCAAATACAATTTCGCCACTGTAAACAAATTTGGAACTACAGTTACACCCTCTGAAAAATGGTTAAAATGATGCTGTTGATATTAAAACTACTGTTAAGACTTCTTTCAGTAATACACAGTGCTTGCACTTCAATGTTTAATATCCAAGCATTTGTAATGAGCGAGAGCAGCCCTTACAACAAGTGTTCTAATATTTTGACAATATAATATTTAGGTGAGGGTAATTTACAATTTCATAACCGACTTACAGATGCTAACATTTATACCTTTTAATAAGTTCTAATATCCTTTTATTTTTCTTTTTTTACGTCGTTGGAAAAATGCGTTACGCATCATCCCAGCGGCCAGGAAGGTGATGGCCGAAGGGGTATGTGGGACTACCCGGCAGCATAGAGGACGCTGCCATTTTTAAGGCTACCCACTAAAAAACCAACGGTGGACCTCATCGCCATAGTGGAACGCCACGGGATCGCTTTCGCACTCACCGTGACGCTCCGGCGGATCACCCCCCTCTCCCGCCCAGGCACTACGGCTGGGGAAGGAAGCGGCGGGCATACTCCCGCTTCCTTCTTCCCAGCCTAGCCCTACGGAGCGGGTCTGCGGTAGAGGCTAGCTCCCTGACCCGCTCCGCGGCCTCCTTTGCGGCAATGACTTGTTCGCAGAAGGAGGCCATGGCGACCCAAACGTCCTCACTGTCGAGCATCTTTGGAATGACGCTCGACAGCGAGACACTGCTGCCGACCACGACCGCCAGCTCTTCTCGCTGGCGGTCCCACGCCACACACTCCTCCAGGGTGTGACGAGCCGTGTCCTGTGGCTCATCACAGTGGTGACAACAGGGGGTCGCCTCTCTCCTCGCCACCTTGTGCAGATACCCCCCGAAGCATCCGTGCCCCGAGAGTATCTGCATAAGGCGGAACGTCAGAGTCCCGTGCCGCCGGTATGTTAAAATATCCTATGTTTCTAATTCTTAAAACATTTAACAGTAAATACTAAATAACATTCCATAATTATTTGCGTAGGTGGCGCTACTGTTGAAACTTATGAACTAAAACATGTAAATTCCAATGTAACCGATTAAATTATTATAAATAAATATGACTAACACTACTTATTTACTTTGATAGATGCTGGATTACAATTATTTTTAACAAAAATGACGAACTATTGCATATGTCTATGCCTGCTACTCGGACCATCATATTTTATATAATGCGGATTCTAGAGAAATTGGATAATATTATATAGTATATATGGATACGTAAATATTTTTAGTTATACAGTATAGCGTGGATGAGATATTGAAATCTCCATACTAACATTACTGTGAAGACCGCTGGAGTCCAAAGAACGAGTGAATGAGCACATTGATTTCCGATCGCAATGTCAACTCGGTTGCCAAGATACATCTCTGACGGAACGATTTTAGTTTATCATAAAAATATTAGATTAAGTAAACATTATAGTAAAGATACTAGATACATAATAGAAAAAAATCTCTTTTCATAAAACAATTTCACAATCCTAATATTAACATAAATTATTCAAATAACATTAATTACCTATTTTTTGTGTTGATGTTAGAGTTGTATGTAAAAAATATAAGGAATCAAATATATAATATCTCCTCGCAGACGGCGTGACTTAATTTTAGTGTCACTCAGTAACTTGCTTTGTAGGACGTTCTACCCTCGACCTTCCAAATAAAGAGTTTGTATTCATGTGAAATATTCAGCTTCAGTTGCAGTAGCAATTTCTTTCTTAGCAATATATTAATCGTATATCAAAAAGTAACTAGTTTTTTTTGACGTTGCAAATATGTAAATCCTGTCTAATAAAATATTACTACTCGTGATATACATTGTTAGTTCTTCTTCTTAATATAAAAGCTTTGCATTTTCAATACAGAATAGCTCAAATTATTGATGAAGATCCTTATAACTGATACTTGAGTATGCATTATGAAATATAGCAACGTGATGTTTTTTTTTGTTGAACTAAAGTTTTTGTAACGGAAAAGTCCCAAGGATGTTTATATTGGATATTGAATATATATATTATAAACTAGTTCGAGTTAACTAGTTAACTATTTAGTTCTTGTAACTAACAAATTTATTTCTCTAAAAGCTTACTAACTAAATTTATATAGTAAAAAACGAGTTAAGTTCAACTTCAACTGTTAAAACATCTCTGTATATAAAATAAACTTACAAATGTACACATCATTAACATAAATTCCAACTAAAAATACAACTAAATGCTATGGGCATGTATGGGAGGGAGAAAAGTCAATGGACAAATCATGGATAAAATGTGGAGAGATGTGACTAGAGGCTGGCCGAAAAAGAGATGGATGAAATGACAGAATAAGAGCTGGAGTTGACGAAAGACAGTAACGAGTAGATGAGGAAAACGTCTGTCGATCCCATCTAGTGTGGAAAAAGGGTAAGAAAATAATGAATGTCATCTTTATGATTTGGTATATCAAATTTCGAAGTACGCTTTTTACAGAATGTTAAATCATCAGCAGATAATTCAAATTGAAAATTATGTTAACATTATTTGATATCGCCAATAAAATCTGATCCAATTGAAATCTTCGTGGATCACCTGATGATGAAAAAAAATCGTATGGTTTTAACCATTTTCTATAATTTTTGTTAAAACATCTATATATTCTATAATATTCTAAAGTTATAGAAGTATACATGTTTTTCTCTATATTTATCTATGAAAGTTCATAAATGTCCTTTATTTGGTACTGGATAGTTTTAGATTTTGTAAGATTCTCCAATAGCCAGTTTCAAAATTTACATATTCACTGTACGGTTGAAGTTCTAACAAAAATATTTTGTTTTTGCTTATGTTTGATTCATATACAATAATATTATATCAATGTTTATGATATCCTTGTTATATGCTGTATTTTTTTAGTCTTCTTTTTAGCTTTATTATCCTAATACGTAATAATTAATTCTTCAGCATCGATTGCCTTTACCTTATTAGACTATCTTCAAGGAACTCATTGTAAAGATAATGTCTTCTGAAATAAACGACCGAAGATATTATACAATAACACGCAAAATGTTGTAGATAGAGTTGAATACCAGACATATTGCCGGACTATGATAATCACCACATTATCTAAAAGAACAATTATTATAGGCCGTGCACAAGTTACCTTGGACACATATTTTTAAAGTTTTATAGAAAATTTAAAGTAATTCTAAAAAAAAAACCCATGCTTCATTCTAAAAGTATCAATGCTCATAATTTTCATTGAATTAGTGTAACTGCAACTAATAGTGTGCCATCGTAAAAAATATAAAAAAATCATATATATCACAGAAACAATTTGATTTTATATATTATTTTGACTATATACTTTAAGTTTTTTTTAAATTTCCCAATCGAGTTTATCATTCCCATTCGTCTTCAGAACTTCTTTAAAAATTATCGAAACGGAATTTTCCGCCAAAATTTAAGTTCATTCAGGCTCGTTCGGCTGAAGTTATTGGTTTTTTAGATCCGATGACATACTTTATCAATATAAATATAATTTTCAGTCTTATTCTAATTTATTATTATTTTTTACAAAAATTGTATTGATATAATATGATGGATTAAAAATATTTGTTATTTCTATTCTTCTATGAAAAACTTAACGAGATAAGCGTCATACAAAGAATTAATATTTAAGATTGTGAATAATTTCATATTGTCATAAACCCTCAAAGATGTAAACTTTTTTCGACATCATGTTTTTGATTGTAAATGGAAGGCGCTTCAGTTACATGTGACGTATGTGTGTGTATGTGTGTGTATGTGCATGGCGCACCATCAATTTTCCAATCGTAACAAACATTATTATATTAAATAAGAGTATAGGTTTATAGCTGTTTTATATCTGAAGTTGCACTTTTTTTTTACTATATATTATATACATTTGAATTCTAACAAAACCTACTAGGGATAAGCAATTACATTAAGTTCAGGTAGTAGGTATCTTTAACAACTCGTAATATTATCCCGCGGGAGCGCCACGAGACCCCATTGAAATATTATTACTCTGTCGAGTCTATCCTTGTGGGAATGTTTTTTTATGGGAGTCTTGTTGTTTAGAATATTAATGGAGGAATAATTGTGTACATTCCATTACTTCCGAAGTTATTAATTGTAGTTGTAACAAAAGTTGTAATGATTTTCTAAACAAATAATTTATAACATATGCAATCTTATTGTATAATAAACACTTATCTAACTTTTAAGTGAAGCTAGTACAGTCAAAAGAAGATTACTTGGGTAGAAAGCCAGCAATCGCCTGCTAATTGTAATAGTTAATAATATCAATATTTTCTTATCTATGTTAAAAAATACATTATTATTATACCTGGGTTTTATTTCAGAGTAATTAAGTAAGTGAACATAACCATTATTGTTTAAAGTTAATTTTAATACGTTCCAAGTATGTTTTTGGTTTATTTCCATTTTTTCTAGAAATTGATAATTTATTAATTTCATATTACCTTTATATATTCCATAAGTAACACATTTGCTATTTTATATGTAAACCAATTTTGTATTGAGTTTGGTGAAAAAAATTAGCAAAATTGTATTTTGTAAATAAAAGTTTAATAAATCTAAGTTCTCTTTTTCATTATATTTAAAGGGAGAGGGGATAACACGCCACCTTGAGGTATAGTCCCGTCAATAAAGCCAAAAGTCAAAGAAAACTCCAAACATTGTGAAATTTTGAGGGTTTGTTGAGTTAGTTAATAATTCGAATAAAAAAGTTAGTAAAAAGGTGCAATTTATAACGTCGACAACATGTTGTCGATACTTTTTCAGAACCATTTTTGATTTTTGCAGCGTTTGATTTTTAGTAATAAACAATGTTCCGTATGTTGCAAAACGCTGCAAATTTAACAGATGTTCCAAATTGCTATGAACAAGATAATTATAAGTTTGTAGCGTGTTGCTAATTTTTTTACCCCTTTTATTAACAAATATCATTGTTTTTTAATAATAAACAATGTTCCGTATGTTGCAAAACGCTGCAAATTTAATATATGTTACAGAACGGTAACAAAAAGCTAATCCCAAATTTGCAGCGCGTTAATATTTTTTTTAACAATGTTATTAACAAAATACACTTTTCACCCCTTTTCAACCCTTTCCGTTCACCCCATAGCACTGCAAAATCACAGGGTAAGTTATTTTACCTTCCTCAACAAACCCTCAAAATTTCACAATGTTTGGAGTTTTCTTTGACTTTTAGCTTTATTGACTGGACTAGTAGGTATAAAAGCAGAGATAGTTTTCTCTTTAGAGAGCCTGAGATCTATTACAACACCGCCGGCAGCCTTGCAAGTAGTTAGGGAAACCTATTTCTTTTATTAAATATATCTTAACCGACCATAAAAATATCACCAGTATCTCAAAATCATCAGTATTAAAAGCAATCGACGAATCAAGTAATTTTGGTTGTATGAGTTTCATTTTATATATAGCTAGCTATGTGTCATTCGTAATTTCAAAAAGATCAGTGACCGTGTAAAGCACAAGACAAAAGTCAGATTGGTTTATCAGATGATTTTTCGAAAATTTCTTAATCAATTATGAACGAGACGCTCTACAGTTTCCAACAAGAAATTTAGGACAGAAATGGTATGTCAAGTAATAAGTATGTAATAGAATATGTATATTCTATTACATACTTATTACTATTACATACTTATTACTATATATGGTCAAGTAATAGAATATGTAGTCAGTTTTTCGAAAATTATACGTTCTAAGCATTGTTGTTGAGAAGTCTTTCTAGACAAAACTAACTTTTAAGTCCGGAAATGATTTAAGAAAATATAAACAAATTGCGATTTTTTAAAATGAAGAATAATAAATTAACAAAAAAAATTATAATTATGTACGACAAATATATATGTTTACAGAGCTGATAAATCAAGTGTCCAAAGGTTATTTTTACATTTCAAAGAGATATGGAGTAAATAAGGCATTTTTTTGATATATATGTGGTTTGTATTATTTTCTAGAGATTGTTAAAGTATGAATGAAAACACAAATTCAAACCTTATTTATCCTGTGTACCAAGATTATTAGAAATAAAAAATAGTGTAGATATATAGTATCTGTATATTAATAAATAATATTTTTTTACAATATTTTTCTTTAAGCCTTATAAACGACATTATATTTGAGACATAATAAACACAATGGCTGACTTATATTCTTAAAGGAGTCTCTACCGGAAACCCATGATTTATATTGTTATGTAACAAGATGGAGGTAATAGAGGTCTATTGTACGTACATCGATCGAAGAAAGATCCAATATAGTACTGTAAGAAGACAATTGTCATGGAATCCAATATGAGAGGGTATAAAGTAATGTTCGTATCTCATAAAATATTAAAGAAACCTTGTAGGTTGTATATACGTGACAGAAACTCATGATGCAGAGAGCTCTTAGAACGCTAGTGTTATTATTATAAGAATAGATATGTTGAAAAATTCACGTTGCTTTGTATATATTATATCAAGATAATTTAGACTTGCACTTAGAAATAACGATTATATATAATATTAATATTAACTGTTTTATACGGTTATCGAATATTAATTATATTGTATACTATTAACTTACATAAATTTAAGGATAGTATTTATTTAATAGAAGTAACATAATGTATGTATCATAATATTAGTAATGAATCAGATATTATCTAGGTTGAATACTAAATTCAAACCATTTAATTTAGTTAAAGAATTATTTGAAATTGCGTACTTTTAAAATGTATAGGATACTTAATTTTAAGTATCAGTTTGACGTCGAAATATTTATTATCGTAGACCGGGGCTTGAGAATGAAGTATGAAAGCTTTTTTTGGTACGAATTATTCATATGTACTAGATACCAAATACTAGAACCGGTTAGGATTGTGTTTTAGAAAAATGGAAGTTCTAATTATCATAAATAAATAACAGATTATTTGGTTGTAATTAATAATGAAGAAATAAATTTACATAAATATAGAATGAAAAAAAATAAATATACTGATACGGGCAGGGATTCGAACCCGCGACTATTGAGAAACCGTCCCGTAGCGACGGTACGGTTGAAAGTTGTTATCACCTATGTTGCCTCTTTATTTTAATTCTTATACAACTTGTTCTTTCTTTCTTATACAACTCTTTCTAAATTATAACTCTTATACAACTCTTTCAACATAAGACACTTCTGCCGTTTATTCACTTCTTCACACATATCTAATAAGAAAATGTAATCTTTCTGAAATGTTGATATTCTCCAAAATAAAGTCTAGAAATGAATAATATAATTTCAAATATAAATATGGGAAACTGTGTCAGTTACCGAACATAAAAATGTAAAAGTAGAAATAGATGCCGGTCCAAAATATAGCGTATTTTATGATTTGATACACAAGACATCTTAATGAGAATTAATAACTTATCTTAGTTTATATTTAGTGCAGAGTGTACATTTATCAAATATTACATTATATTCTATAATAATATTTTTTACAACATTATTGTAAATTAAATCTTTTTAATGTATTTGTATTCTACATAGTGTGCTTACATATTAATGCAATATTATCTTTATATTATGCATAAAACATATTAATGCTATATTTATCACATAAAAGTAAACATATGTTTTGTAATTTTTTATAAATTATAGAGTAAGATCTGGCTCTGTTATTTATCATATTTTATGAACACACGCTTTATATATAATAACATCATGTAAAAGTTGTAGTAAATATGTATTTTTTATCAATATTACTAAAATCTGATACAGAAAATATTACGTTACCAAACGTAAAAGCAATATCCTGTCATTCTATTGCATGGCAGACTAATAATGAAACGCTTCTAGCGAAGATTTCAAAAAAATCATATATATCACAGAAACAATTTGATTTTATATATTATTTTGACTATATACTTTAAGTTTTTTTTAAATTTCCCAATCGAGTTTATCATTCCCATTCGTCTTCAGAACTTCTTTAAAAATTATCGAAACGGAATTTTCCGCCAAAATTTAAGTTCATTCAGGCTCGTTCGGCTGAAGTTATTGGTTTTTTAGATCCGATGACATACTTTATCAATATAAATATAATTTTCAGTCTTATTCTAATTTATTATTATTTTTTACAAAAATTGTATTGATATAATATGATGGATTAAAAATATTTGTTATTTCTATTCTTCTATGAAAAACTTAACGAGATAAGCGTCATACAAAGAATTAATATTTAAGATTGTGAATAATTTCATATTGTCATAAACCCTCAAAGATGTAAACTTTTTTCGACATCATGTTTTTGATTGTAAATGGAAGGCGCTTCAGTTACATGTGACGTATGTGTGTGTATGTGTGTGTATGTGCATGGCGCACCATCAATTTTCCAATCGTAACAAACATTATTATATTAAATAAGAGTATAGGTTTATAGCTGTTTTATATCTGAAGTTGCACTTTTTTTTTACTATATATTATATACATTTGAATTCTAACAAAACCTACTAGGGATAAGCAATTACATTAAGTTCAGGTAGTAGGTATCTTTAACAACTCGTAATATTATCCCGCGGGAGCGCCACGAGACCCCATTGAAATATTATTACTCTGTCGAGTCTATCCTTGTGGGAATGTTTTTTTATGGGAGTCTTGTTGTTTAGAATATTAATGGAGGAATAATTGTGTACATTCCATTACTTCCGAAGTTATTAATTGTAGTTGTAACAAAAGTTGTAATGATTTTCTAAACAAATAATTTATAACATATGCAATCTTATTGTATAATAAACACTTATCTAACTTTTAAGTGAAGCTAGTACAGTCAAAAGAAGATTACTTGGGTAGAAAGCCAGCAATCGCCTGCTAATTGTAATAGTTAATAATATCAATATTTTCTTATCTATGTTAAAAAATACATTATTATTATACCTGGGTTTTATTTCAGAGTAATTAAGTAAGTGAACATAACCATTATTGTTTAAAGTTAATTTTAATACGTTCCAAGTATGTTTTTGGTTTATTTCCATTTTTTCTAGAAATTGATAATTTATTAATTTCATATTACCTTTATATATTCCATAAGTAACACATTTGCTATTTTATATGTAAACCAATTTTGTATTGAGTTTGGTGAAAAAAATTAGCAAAATTGTATTTTGTAAATAAAAGTTTAATAAATCTAAGTTCTCTTTTTCATTATATTTAAAGGGAGAGGGGATAACACGCCACCTTGAGGTATAGTCCCGTCAATAAAGCCAAAAGTCAAAGAAAACTCCAAACATTGTGAAATTTTGAGGGTTTGTTGAGTTAGTTAATAATTCGAATAAAAAAGTTAGTAAAAAGGTGCAATTTATAACGTCGACAACATGTTGTCGATACTTTTTCAGAACCATTTTTGATTTTTGCAGCGTTTGATTTTTAGTAATAAACAATGTTCCGTATGTTGCAAAACGCTGCAAATTTAACAGATGTTCCAAATTGCTATGAACAAGATAATTATAAGTTTGTAGCGTGTTGCTAATTTTTTTACCCCTTTTATTAACAAATATCATTGTTTTTTAATAATAAACAATGTTCCGTATGTTGCAAAACGCTGCAAATTTAATATATGTTACAGAACGGTAACAAAAAGCTAATCCCAAATTTGCAGCGCGTTAATATTTTTTTTAACAATGTTATTAACAAAATACACTTTTCACCCCTTTTCAACCCTTTCCGTTCACCCCATAGCACTGCAAAATCACAGGGTAAGTTATTTTACCTTCCTCAACAAACCCTCAAAATTTCACAATGTTTGGAGTTTTCTTTGACTTTTAGCTTTATTGACTGGACTAGTAGGTATAAAAGCAGAGATAGTTTTCTCTTTAGAGAGCCTGAGATCTATTACAACACCGCCGGCAGCCTTGCAAGTAGTTAGGGAAACCTATTTCTTTTATTAAATATATCTTAACCGACCATAAAAATATCACCAGTATCTCAAAATCATCAGTATTAAAAGCAATCGACGAATCAAGTAATTTTGGTTGTATGAGTTTCATTTTATATATAGCTAGCTATGTGTCATTCGTAATTTCAAAAAGATCAGTGACCGTGTAAAGCACAAGACAAAAGTCAGATTGGTTTATCAGATGATTTTTCGAAAATTTCTTAATCAATTATGAACGAGACGCTCTACAGTTTCCAACAAGAAATTTAGGACAGAAATGGTATGTCAAGTAATAAGTATGTAATAGAATATGTATATTCTATTACATACTTATTACTATTACATACTTATTACTATATATGGTCAAGTAATAGAATATGTAGTCAGTTTTTCGAAAATTATACGTTCTAAGCATTGTTGTTGAGAAGTCTTTCTAGACAAAACTAACTTTTAAGTCCGGAAATGATTTAAGAAAATATAAACAAATTGCGATTTTTTAAAATGAAGAATAATAAATTAACAAAAAAAATTATAATTATGTACGACAAATATATATGTTTACAGAGCTGATAAATCAAGTGTCCAAAGGTTATTTTTACATTTCAAAGAGATATGGAGTAAATAAGGCATTTTTTTGATATATATGTGGTTTGTATTATTTTCTAGAGATTGTTAAAGTATGAATGAAAACACAAATTCAAACCTTATTTATCCTGTGTACCAAGATTATTAGAAATAAAAAATAGTGTAGATATATAGTATCTGTATATTAGTAAATAATATTTTTTTACAATATTTTTCTTTAAGCCTTATAAACGACATTATATTTGAGACATAATAAACACAATGGCTGACTTATATTCTTAAAGGAGTCTCTACCGGAAACCCATGATTTATATTGTTATGTAACAAGATGGAGGTAATAGAGGTCTATTGTACGTACATCGATCGAAGAAAGATCCAATATAGTACTGTAAGAAGACAATTGTCATGGAATCCAATATGAGAGGGTATAAAGTAATGTTCGTATCTCATAAAATATTAAAGAAACCTTGTAGGTTGTATATACGTGACAGAAACTCATGATGCAGAGAGCTCTTAGAACGCTAGTGTTATTATTATAAGAATAGATATGTTGAAAAATTCACGTTGCTTTGTATATATTATATCAAGATAATTTAGACTTGCACTTAGAAATAACGATTATATATAATATTAATATTAACTGTTTTATACGGTTATCGAATATTAATTATATTGTATACTATTAACTTACATAAATTTAAGGATAGTATTTATTTAATAGAAGTAACATAATGTATGTATCATAATATTAGTAATGAATCAGATATTATCTAGGTTGAATACTAAATTCAAACCATTTAATTTAGTTAAAGAATTATTTGAAATTGCGTACTTTTAAAATGTATAGGATACTTAATTTTAAGTATCAGTTTGACGTCGAAATATTTATTATCGTAGACCGGGGCTTGAGAATGAAGTATGAAAGCTTTTTTTGGTACGAATTATTCATATGTACTAGATACCAAATACTAGAACCGGTTAGGATTGTGTTTTAGAAAAATGGAAGTTCTAATTATCATAAATAAATAACAGATTATTTGGTTGTAATTAATAATGAAGAAATAAATTTACATAAATATAGAATGAAAAAAAATAAATATACTGATACGGGCAGGGATTCGAACCCGCGACTATTGAGAAACCGTCCCGTAGCGACGGTACGGTTGAAAGTTGTTATCACCTATGTTGCCTCTTTATTTTAATTCTTATACAACTTGTTCTTTCTTTCTTATACAACTCTTTCTAAATTATAACTCTTATACAACTCTTTCAACATAAGACACTTCTGCCGTTTATTCACTTCTTCACACATATCTAATAAGAAAATGTAATCTTTCTGAAATGTTGATATTCTCCAAAATAAAGTCTAGAAATGAATAATATAATTTCAAATATAAATATGGGAAACTGTGTCAGTTACCGAACATAAAAATGTAAAAGTAGAAATAGATGCCGGTCCAAAATATAGCGTATTTTATGATTTGATACACAAGACATCTTAATGAGAATTAATAACTTATCTTAGTTTATATTTAGTGCAGAGTGTACATTTATCAAATATTACATTATATTCTATAATAATATTTTTTACAACATTATTGTAAATTAAATCTTTTTAATGTATTTGTATTCTACATAGTGTGCTTACATATTAATGCAATATTATCTTTATATTATGCATAAAACATATTAATGCTATATTTATCACATAAAAGTAAACATATGTTTTGTAATTTTTTATAAATTATAGAGTAAGATCTGGCTCTGTTATTTATCATATTTTATGAACACACGCTTTATATATAATAACATCATGTAAAAGTTGTAGTAAATATGTATTTTTTATCAATATTACTAAAATCTGATACAGAAAATATTACGTTACCAAACGTAAAAGCAATATCCTGTCATTCTATTGCATGGCAGACTAATAATGAAACGCTTCTAGCGAAGATTTCAAAAAAATCATATATATCACAGAAACAATTTGATTTTATATATTATTTTGACTATATACTTTAAGTTTTTTTTAAATTTCCCAATCGAGTTTATCATTCCCATTCGTCTTCAGAACTTCTTTAAAAATTATCGAAACGGAATTTTCCGCCAAAATTTAAGTTCATTCAGGCTCGTTCGGCTGAAGTTATTGGTTTTTTAGATCCGATGACATACTTTATCAATATAAATATAATTTTCAGTCTTATTCTAATTTATTATTATTTTTTACAAAAATTGTATTGATATAATATGATGGATTAAAAATATTTGTTATTTCTATTCTTCTATGAAAAACTTAACGAGATAAGCGTCATACAAAGAATTAATATTTAAGATTGTGAATAATTTCATATTGTCATAAACCCTCAAAGATGTAAACTTTTTTCGACATCATGTTTTTGATTGTAAATGGAAGGCGCTTCAGTTACATGTGACGTATGTGTGTGTATGTGTGTGTATGTGCATGGCGCACCATCAATTTTCCAATCGTAACAAACATTATTATATTAAATAAGAGTATAGGTTTATAGCTGTTTTATATCTGAAGTTGCACTTTTTTTTTACTATATATTATATACATTTGAATTCTAACAAAACCTACTAGGGATAAGCAATTACATTAAGTTCAGGTAGTAGGTATCTTTAACAACTCGTAATATTATCCCGCGGGAGCGCCACGAGACCCCATTGAAATATTATTACTCTGTCGAGTCTATCCTTGTGGGAATGTTTTTTTATGGGAGTCTTGTTGTTTAGAATATTAATGGAGGAATAATTGTGTACATTCCATTACTTCCGAAGTTATTAATTGTAGTTGTAACAAAAGTTGTAATGATTTTCTAAACAAATAATTTATAACATATGCAATCTTATTGTATAATAAACACTTATCTAACTTTTAAGTGAAGCTAGTACAGTCAAAAGAAGATTACTTGGGTAGAAAGCCAGCAATCGCCTGCTAATTGTAATAGTTAATAATATCAATATTTTCTTATCTATGTTAAAAAATACATTATTATTATACCTGGGTTTTATTTCAGAGTAATTAAGTAAGTGAACATAACCATTATTGTTTAAAGTTAATTTTAATACGTTCCAAGTATGTTTTTGGTTTATTTCCATTTTTTCTAGAAATTGATAATTTATTAATTTCATATTACCTTTATATATTCCATAAGTAACACATTTGCTATTTTATATGTAAACCAATTTTGTATTGAGTTTGGTGAAAAAAATTAGCAAAATTGTATTTTGTAAATAAAAGTTTAATAAATCTAAGTTCTCTTTTTCATTATATTTAAAGGGAGAGGGGATAACACGCCACCTTGAGGTATAGTCCCGTCAATAAAGCCAAAAGTCAAAGAAAACTCCAAACATTGTGAAATTTTGAGGGTTTGTTGAGTTAGTTAATAATTCGAATAAAAAAGTTAGTAAAAAGGTGCAATTTATAACGTCGACAACATGTTGTCGATACTTTTTCAGAACCATTTTTGATTTTTGCAGCGTTTGATTTTTAGTAATAAACAATGTTCCGTATGTTGCAAAACGCTGCAAATTTAACAGATGTTCCAAATTGCTATGAACAAGATAATTATAAGTTTGTAGCGTGTTGCTAATTTTTTTACCCCTTTTATTAACAAATATCATTGTTTTTTAATAATAAACAATGTTCCGTATGTTGCAAAACGCTGCAAATTTAATATATGTTACAGAACGGTAACAAAAAGCTAATCCCAAATTTGCAGCGCGTTAATATTTTTTTTAACAATGTTATTAACAAAATACACTTTTCACCCCTTTTCAACCCTTTCCGTTCACCCCATAGCACTGCAAAATCACAGGGTAAGTTATTTTACCTTCCTCAACAAACCCTCAAAATTTCACAATGTTTGGAGTTTTCTTTGACTTTTAGCTTTATTGACTGGACTAGTAGGTATAAAAGCAGAGATAGTTTTCTCTTTAGAGAGCCTGAGATCTATTACAACACCGCCGGCAGCCTTGCAAGTAGTTAGGGAAACCTATTTCTTTTATTAAATATATCTTAACCGACCATAAAAATATCACCAGTATCTCAAAATCATCAGTATTAAAAGCAATCGACGAATCAAGTAATTTTGGTTGTATGAGTTTCATTTTATATATAGCTAGCTATGTGTCATTCGTAATTTCAAAAAGATCAGTGACCGTGTAAAGCACAAGACAAAAGTCAGATTGGTTTATCAGATGATTTTTCGAAAATTTCTTAATCAATTATGAACGAGACGCTCTACAGTTTCCAACAAGAAATTTAGGACAGAAATGGTATGTCAAGTAATAAGTATGTAATAGAATATGTATATTCTATTACATACTTATTACTATTACATACTTATTACTATATATGGTCAAGTAATAGAATATGTAGTCAGTTTTTCGAAAATTATACGTTCTAAGCATTGTTGTTGAGAAGTCTTTCTAGACAAAACTAACTTTTAAGTCCGGAAATGATTTAAGAAAATATAAACAAATTGCGATTTTTTAAAATGAAGAATAATAAATTAACAAAAAAAATTATAATTATGTACGACAAATATATATGTTTACAGAGCTGATAAATCAAGTGTCCAAAGGTTATTTTTACATTTCAAAGAGATATGGAGTAAATAAGGCATTTTTTTGATATATATGTGGTTTGTATTATTTTCTAGAGATTGTTAAAGTATGAATGAAAACACAAATTCAAACCTTATTTATCCTGTGTACCAAGATTATTAGAAATAAAAAATAGTGTAGATATATAGTATCTGTATATTAATAAATAATATTTTTTTACAATATTTTTCTTTAAGCCTTATAAACGACATTATATTTGAGACATAATAAACACAATGGCTGACTTATATTCTTAAAGGAGTCTCTACCGGAAACCCATGATTTATATTGTTATGTAACAAGATGGAGGTAATAGAGGTCTATTGTACGTACATCGATCGAAGAAAGATCCAATATAGTACTGTAAGAAGACAATTGTCATGGAATCCAATATGAGAGGGTATAAAGTAATGTTCGTATCTCATAAAATATTAAAGAAACCTTGTAGGTTGTATATACGTGACAGAAACTCATGATGCAGAGAGCTCTTAGAACGCTAGTGTTATTATTATAAGAATAGATATGTTGAAAAATTCACGTTGCTTTGTATATATTATATCAAGATAATTTAGACTTGCACTTAGAAATAACGATTATATATAATATTAATATTAACTGTTTTATACGGTTATCGAATATTAATTATATTGTATACTATTAACTTACATAAATTTAAGGATAGTATTTATTTAATAGAAGTAACATAATGTATGTATCATAATATTAGTAATGAATCAGATATTATCTAGGTTGAATACTAAATTCAAACCATTTAATTTAGTTAAAGAATTATTTGAAATTGCGTACTTTTAAAATGTATAGGATACTTAATTTTAAGTATCAGTTTGACGTCGAAATATTTATTATCGTAGACCGGGGCTTGAGAATGAAGTATGAAAGCTTTTTTTGGTACGAATTATTCATATGTACTAGATACCAAATACTAGAACCGGTTAGGATTGTGTTTTAGAAAAATGGAAGTTCTAATTATCATAAATAAATAACAGATTATTTGGTTGTAATTAATAATGAAGAAATAAATTTACATAAATATAGAATGAAAAAAAATAAATATACTGATACGGGCAGGGATTCGAACCCGCGACTATTGAGAAACCGTCCCGTAGCGACGGTACGGTTGAAAGTTGTTATCACCTATGTTGCCTCTTTATTTTAATTCTTATACAACTTGTTCTTTCTTTCTTATACAACTCTTTCTAAATTATAACTCTTATACAACTCTTTCAACATAAGACACTTCTGCCGTTTATTCACTTCTTCACACATATCTAATAAGAAAATGTAATCTTTCTGAAATGTTGATATTCTCCAAAATAAAGTCTAGAAATGAATAATATAATTTCAAATATAAATATGGGAAACTGTGTCAGTTACCGAACATAAAAATGTAAAAGTAGAAATAGATGCCGGTCCAAAATATAGCGTATTTTATGATTTGATACACAAGACATCTTAATGAGAATTAATAACTTATCTTAGTTTATATTTAGTGCAGAGTGTACATTTATCAAATATTACATTATATTCTATAATAATATTTTTTACAACATTATTGTAAATTAAATCTTTTTAATGTATTTGTATTCTACATAGTGTGCTTACATATTAATGCAATATTATCTTTATATTATGCATAAAACATATTAATGCTATATTTATCACATAAAAGTAAACATATGTTTTGTAATTTTTTATAAATTATAGAGTAAGATCTGGCTCTGTTATTTATCATATTTTATGAACACACGCTTTATATATAATAACATCATGTAAAAGTTGTAGTAAATATGTATTTTTTATCAATATTACTAAAATCTGATACAGAAAATATTACGTTACCAAACGTAAAAGCAATATCCTGTCATTCTATTGCATGGCAGACTAATAATGAAACGCTTCTAGCGAAGATTTCAATGTTCCGTAAGAAATAGACCCGGAAATTAGAAAACTATGAAATATCATCGAAAACTCACTTGACAGAAATTCAACTTGAAAATAAGTATAGCTATTGTATATATATGTACTTAATGATGTGGTATCATCTTCAAAAAACAAATATTAGATATTTTTTTGTATTTAAACTTTCGTGAACCATGATGATTATTAAATAATATAATATGATGATAAAATTAAATATTATTCTACATTATTTTTCAAATAAACGTAATAATGAAAATCAAAATCTTCGTTGATTAAAACGGACTGTTTTGTAAAAAAATTATTCTTTTTCAAGGCTAGCAGCTCGGAAAAATAATTGCTACAGATCTGAGAAGAGGTAGCGACAGAATCTTAGATATATATTTAATCTAGAATACCAAGCTTTGAGCTTTCGTAATCGAATAACGATAACTATCTTCAGTTCTATTCCACAAATATTTAATACCCATACTACTTAGTAATTTTCTCTGTTTGTGTAGTGGTGCAATGCACCTAATACAAAAACAATTTGTCTAGTTCTCTGATACTATATAAATATTTCATTTTTTGTAATAAGATAGCATGTTACCGGCATATACGTGTCAAGAGGAAAAATAAAATTTTCTACTTAAAGGAAGTATATTTTTAAAATAATCCACAATGGTGTTATTCATTACTTTTATAATTCATTTTCGCCTTTGTCTGTTTGTTTTAGTTAATGTGTTTTTTGGAGATTGTTTGAGTAAAAAAGGAACTTATAGTACTCATATTATACATATATTTATGTAAAATATTATGAGTCCATGGAGTATAATAATAAAAGAAGACAAACCATTAATATTATTTCTTATTATTATATAGATTTTCTGTTATTATCAACTTGCCAAATACCTTGATAATTAATCAAAACTTTTTTTCGGTGAAGGGTAATTTGTAAAAATCTCGTAGAGAAGCTGAGCCTTTGAAAACTTTTTTATGTAAAATTTTACTTCAACGGTAACTCAGCCATTTTAATGTGTAAGGGACGTAAATAAATAGACTTTATAAACTGTTTTTTTGTTTAATATAATAATATTTATAAAGTTATAAGATATACAACAGCAAGAAACAACTTGTTTAAAACTTTTGAACCTTAACAAAAATATCTAATCAGTGTAGACTTCATGTGAAGGTCGGGAGAAGATTTGCAGGTTAAATAATATGATCACAGATTTCTTAATAAAGATATCTTAAAACTTTCTTAACCGACCCCTAACTCTAATGATATTAATATTTAGTCACAGGCAGGCTTATAGTTATTACAAAATTTAAAAAACGGATAGCTAAAACAAAACAATATTGCTTATACGATCTGAATTAATTTTTTTAAATTAATCAATAAATTGCAATTTTGAAATATATGCAATTATGTCTTGTGTATGTTTAAAATCATAATAAGATTATAATTATTTTATTTTGCAAGCCTAACCGATTGTTTTTAATTTAAATATGAACTGAAAATGAATTTTAATAATGAACTAACAAGTACCTAACTACTAAGTGAAACTGGTGCAGACTCAAGAACATTATTTTGGCGCAAGGCCAGCATTTACTTGAAGGTTTGAATATATAGTTTTAATGTACGTAAAAAATATATTAATATTATCACACTCGGTTTAACTTCAAATAATCAAAGTTGATAAATTATTTAGAGCAAACTTTGTATATTATGTTCAAAATGTAAGTCTATGTTATTTTCTTTTGTTTTATTTGAATTTTGGTTGTAAAATATATGTTTTACTTTTTTCATTACCTATTTCAAAAGTAAAACTTTGAATACTTTTTTTGTAGTAATATCATATTCAGCAAATTATATGCTTGTGTTAAGGGTTTTAGAGAACGATACAAATACATATAAATACACATTATAAATACTACGAATAAAAAATAAATAAAAAGTTTATTCATTTCAAAATCTTACATATTGTGGTTGAGTCTTCCCAGTGAGTAGTCACAGACACTCGTTTCGGGAATGGCTCGTTAATTTCCTTTACAATAAAGATTCATGTAATAACATTTTGTGGTTACATATTAAGAAAAATAATTTAAAAGAAAATTAGAACATAATTATTTGCATTTCATCACTTGTACAGTTTATTTTGTGTGTGTGTTTGTGTGAGAGAGAGAGAGCTTGTGTGTGTGCGTGTGGTAAGTGTGATGAGTTTGTTTTTATAGTTGTGAATTATATTTACCTGAATGTGCGCGAATGTTGTGTATAATATGGTTGCCCAGAAATAGCAACTGCATGCCCTACGAAATAAGATAGCTACTTCTTGTGTTCGGATTAGCAAAGATTACCTACTGTCCACACGCAGTTACTTTATTCTAATTAATAAATTTTCTAAATCATCGTAAGTTAGTCTTTTTAAAAATTCAATTATAATTTTTTTGCACATATGTAACTGTTTGGGGTATATTTCTAATATTCGGTTTATCTTTTTTACATATATGTTGATTGACAGATGTACTGTCTTTGGGAAAAATTCGTACGTACTCGGTATGAGTCAGTCACACAGTCCTTCCTTCTCCTACTCAAAAGATTTTCTTCGAACGCCAAATTTTTATGGGTAAGAATCAAAAGTTCAAGGAACTACAACTTTCTAACACTCATTAGTCTACTAATCCTGTAAAGTTCGTCCGTAGGGAATCGAATTGGTTTTGAGTACATTACTTTTATCAGAGATCCCTGAGCCCGTCCCAGATCTAGAAATCGTGTTTTATTAGCATATAATATAATACCAAACTCAGAAATACAGACATCTATGTTCAATACATACATGTCTGTCCCTATTGGGAATCGAACCCGAGCTCCTTTGCGACGCACATTATTAGGCGTCTGCGCTAACCACTCGACCAACTAGGCAGTATGGTTATGTAAGCAAATTCCAAAAAGAAAGAGAAGGAAAGAAAATAACAAGAAGCAGTGTACTATTTTCAGGTGTGTGTGTGAGTAACGTTAATATTCGTTAAGGTGAAACCCAAAGAGTTAAATCTTTAAACACTAAAACTAGATTTCACATTTTTAATAAACTATACCTTAATATATGAATTAATAAAACAACTAAATAGCTGACGTAAATCTATTGGCGGACTGTAAGAAAACAATGTAATTGTTATCGTAAATGATCTTTATAACATGTGAACTAAGACAAACAGTTAACATAGCCAAAATTAATTGTAGCTTATTCTTAGAAGATAACTACTATATTAATTAAGAAAAAACAGTTATTTTTACTTTACCAAAAATAACGTAAGTTGAGAACTTACTATGACTGCGATGCAATGTACTTGGTTAAGAAAATTAAATAATAATCCAGAGTGAATAAGTTGAATGATTATTCGGATTGTTTGAAATATAAATTATAATGAAATTTAAATATTTAGGAATCTTTAAAAAAAAATAAAGCTTTTACAAAGTAAGCATTAAATAAACACTTGGTTTAGCTTGCAAAGGTTAAATAATAAAATCTATAAATTTTCACTATAAATAGAAAATCCTTTGACTAGAATAAAATTTAAACTCAAATTACAAAGCAAATATAATCAACCCTGCCGAGAACATATTTTCTGCCTCAACAATATCGTTGAGGTATTTTATGGAAGATTGAAATTAACTATAAACCAAAATTTTGATATTTATAGAATCGTTTCTATCTTCAATCACTCGCAAAATGCTTTATTAAATTTTTGATCAAAAATAAACCAACATAATTAAGGATGTACACGTATTAACATTTTATAATATTAACTCAGTAAAAAGACCAAGTTTGTCATAAATTCAAGTAAAGCAATAGTAATAAATTGTTTTTGATTTAGTAATGCGAATGTGTATTTGGTAATATTATAATATTAATTTTAAATATTGTTAAGATTTTTTAAAGACTTGTACAGTAAAAACTGTAGAAATGAATAAGTGTTGAATGTTCAAAACATTTTGGTTCAAAACTGAGACCTTGCCAAACTAATCATTTATATTTTTAATATTTTTTTATTATTTTCTTGCTTCTTTCTTATGGTTTATCAGTGTCTGCTTTTAAATTCTTACAAAAATGTATAAAATTAAAAATACAATTCAAACGCTGGTTGAACTCCACGAGATAGATCAAAATAATGTATACCTTAAAATGTACTTAGATTGTATACCTTAAAAAGTTCTACAAGAAAATCTGCGATGGTATATGTTTATCTCTTAGGGATAACCCACAATAGCAAATTTTTATCATTTACTTTTTACGAAAAATAATAGGTAATCTACGAAGCGATTTTAAGAAATACAGCTTTAATCCGTATCTAATTAAGTAACTTAAATACATTTTACATTTCATATGGAATAACATAGCCCCTTACAGCATATAATTTTAATAATTATTTTCGAAGATATTAAAGATTTAAAATATAGGGTCTTCGCGTTTGCAACCGTACGGTCTACCGGCGCACTCTGGTATGGAACCGTGCAGACCGTCTCAAAAATGGCTTTTGTGAATGTTCAGTATTGAAAATTTTGTAAATGAATGTAGCAACTCGTAATTGAATATTTATCATTTAAAATAGACTTTTTTTAATAAAACTAGACTTGCAAGTTGATGGTGAAAATAACTTCGATTTTGTAGCTCAGAATTTTTCAAGTTTACTGGTAATATTTTGATTATGTTCAATGAAAATTTGTAAGTGTGATATATGGTTAGAATGGTTATTAGGTATTCTTTTTAAGAAGTATTTAAATGGACTTTTAAGTAAAAACAAGAGAGGTATAAAAATAATTACAGTACCTAATATTGCATCCTTATTAAAAACTTTAAATATACTTTTGATTGTTTCACTTAAAATAAGTTATATAGAAGCCAATACAAAAAAGGGAATTGTTTTACTACGAATTTAAGGCGTGCGAAGTCGCGGGCAAAAGCTAGTGTTTAATATGTTTAGACGTACCATCCCTTTATACTCCTAAGTATATTTTCGACACATTAGCAAAGCAAAATCTGGGCACTTATCTTAAAAGTGTTTACAAGACGACGGGGTGTCTAGACAAGTTAATATTAAAAGCTTCTATAATAGAATAAATATAACTACTGTTTTTAAAGTAAGTTTAGAATGATGTTTTAAATCACAAACTGTTTGTACAAATAAATTATGATTTTTTTAAAGTATGAAATCCATGTAAATATAGAATTCAAAATAAACCGACACGGACCGGTTTTATTTTTCATTCTATATTTATATAATTTTTAATTAGCTTAACATGGCTATACATGTTAATGGACATTTTCGAAACATAATTAAATCTGTATATAATTTTCGTGCATCACAACTATATACCAATATTTAAATAATTCAAAATCAATTATTGAACAGAAAATTTTATAAAATCAATAACATCATGTGACTGAACATAAAAAAAACCTGTATCTTCAACGAAAACAGTTTGAATGGCCTCAAAGTTCAGGGAAAAGTGCCGCTTTGGTTTAATTTTACCGAAACCCTGAAAACCAAAGTGTAATAATATAATCACTAGCTGCTCGGGGTTCTGGTATTTACAGGTTTTAATTTAAATGATAAATATAAATCTCGGGAGATATTAAATTAAAGTTATAAATTTTACACTTTCAATTGCAGAAAGTCAAACAAAACATTGATACTTCTCCATTCCAAAGCTTCGTTTTATATTCAAAAAATACCAAACCAATTTAGAATAGCTGATGTTGAAATTTTTTTTTCTAAAATTTAATGTCGTAACTAATAGTAATGGATATAAGGGTACTTGTACACGGCCTATAATATTACAGCAACTGATCGATCAAAAATAAATGGCCTATTTATTGAAAACTAATTAAGGTTAAACCGGTAATAATACAAAGAGGATATTAGGACGCTCGAAAGTGATACGTCCTACAAAGCAGATGAGACCAAGTGACCCTAATATTGGATCACATTATATTTTTAACATTTAATTGTACCACTGGTATATCTACAATTTTTTTTTTTTTAATAATATTTGGATAAAATATGTTTGGCTTCCACATTTTGGCAGATTGTTTTTTTTATAATAGTTTCATTTTGTCGAAAATATCAGGTATTAGCAAGATCAAAGTATTCAGTAATCACTAAATATGTCATTTATTCATATTAACGGGCGTTAATTGACTGTGACAGTTTTATTATTTATTAAGCATAATTTTTGATTACCGAATCAAACACTACATAAGTTTAACATTATTTACCTCAACCATAAATCAGATTCAAAAAATCCCATAATTAAAAATCATGATACTTAGTTTTGTCTTTAAAAATAATATAGATATCGACAATATGAAATGCCAATAAATTATTTTTATCGAGTTTTTTTATGTATTTAGTTTATTTATTTAAGTATATTATTGTATCTGTTTATTAGATGTTATAAGTATGTTTTACATTTGAAAGGAAATATACATGCACATTTTATTATTTTTATTGTATTATTATTATTATAGTCAGCTACAAGATAAATATGTGAGTTTATAAAACATAAATACTGCAATAAATTAATATACTACTTTTAAAAGCAAGATAATCAGAGATTTTCTGTTAGCATTAAACTAATCTGACGTTAATCTAAAATCCCATAAACCTAAACCTTAAGAACACTCAGTCCTCTAGAACATACATTTAAGTATATGACGGATTATAAATATCTCACATCTATGATTTGTAAAAACCATTTTGTTTTCATTCCCATTGACGATTTTTTTATCTTATTTACTCGAGAAAAACCGTGAAAAATCTCCTTAAACTACCTATAATTAAGATAGAGTCGCTTGCATGAGTTAATTATTATTTTTTGTCGTCTAGAGCTCTTATCAGTGTCCCCTTCCGAAGCTTTTTAGTCGAAATTAAATTCATTGTTAATTATTCATCTTGGATAGTATCAGAGAGAAAAAATATCGTGCAGTTGAATGCTTACTGTAAATGGTTAACGCTCTGGACCTTTTGTTTCTTTTGCCGTTATTTATTTATTTATATCTTTATCACTTTGTATCAATATCTGTAAACACCAAAAATATATCAACAAAAAATTTTGTTGAAAGCCAATGATGTATAGTTCCAAAGTGTAGTCGATAGTAAAAGGCCTCAGAAATATCACAACTATTAAAACGCTATGATTTAGTAACGTATTTTTTTCTTTTTATATAAAACCATTAATCTATAATGCTTGATTTTCCACCTGATGGTAAGTGAAATGTAGTCTTAGGTGGTAACGTTCATTAACCTATCAATCTATTTACTCTTCTCTTGAAGACACCCACTTTACATTTGGCCGGAAATACCGACGCAGGCAAATTTACATTCTAAGAACCTCCGTGTTAAAACACGTCATGAAATATATATAATTTATAAAATGATCTAATGATTTTATAATATATTTAAAAAATCATATGCAATAAAAATATGGCTTTCAGAAACTCATGTACCTCCATGATAAGCGAGGTGCGAGTTCATCCGGCGGAAGTTCTTTTTGAATACCCTTCATCATTGCCCTTATAAAAATGGATGTTTTTAATAAAACTTTAGATACATTTCAAGAATATCTCTAAACAATCTATTTTATTTAAACCAGATTTTAGAATAATTTTAAGTTTTCACGAATTTCAAAGATATTTCATTTCTGTTATATGTAAAGTGCATTGTCATTTTCAAGTTACATTTTGAAAAATTAAACAAAGTTACATGAATAGACATAAAATAATTAAAAGTTTCAGTGGTGCTCTTAACCTTTGGTTATTTTCATGAATTCTGCAGTAACATCTATGAAACAGTGCTACTAAGTAAAAGTCATAAATAAAAGTATTATATGACTATGAATATAAAAGAGAATATTCAGTTATCATAAAAATACGATAAAACTGTTTACGACAGTATCAAAGAAGTATATAATGAACAAATTCATATCTGTCTCGCGCGTGAAACAGCAATTAGTTTTATGAGCTTGCGGTTCAGGCAACTTAATTATTATAGAAATAGCATTCTCTAGAATACAAATATAATTTCATCCACAATTCTAAAATAATATTTTATATTGTAAATGCCACGGAACATGATTCCTGGAGAATGAAAAGCCTGGAAAAAAATAAACACTACGATTACTAAGTAATATTACTTCGTTAATAAATGTTCCTTCGCGAGTTAAAAGGAGATATAGTAATAACATATTTGTTATAAAACTTTTTAAGAAGTATTAGAGTTATCGGAAAGGTGTTGGGTAAAATTTGACTTATCGAGGTAAAAGTTTTATTGCTTCGAGATCCGTTTCTTTCAAAAAAGTTTTCTTTAAAAGAAAGTTCGATACCAAATTTATAATAGGATCCGAAAGTTAGAGATCTATTCTTTTAATATTATATTGATTTATATTTTTTATGTTACAAACAAACTAAATTTATTTTTCCATTTACTGAACAAATTTAAATTCTATACTCACTAGTGGAATTAATTTACAGACTTTAATTCCCTTGAGCAAGCAGTCGGTTCGATTGGAGTTACGGAGAGATTAGTGTTTGAATAATTCGTAACTCGAACTGAGTTCGTGAAGTTAACTGGATTTATAGATAAAGTCAGTTTAAAACTATTTAAAATAAACTTTACTAAACATGATCAATTTTAACTACTCATAGAAACCATTTATAGTTTAGTAGTTTTCTATTCTGTTACAATCTAATAACGGCACAAAACTTAAATATATATTTGAATTTAAATATATTTGATAAGAATAAAAAATAAAATGGTGCTGATTATGGATACACTTTGACTCCTATTTAGCACAAATAATGTACAATTTTTAGCCCGAAGACCCTTTGTTTTCTGGAGGGGAGATAATTAGGCCGGATGTGAGTCCGACTTTTGACTGATGCTAACTTTTTTCTGGGCTATGATATTTTTTTTTGTTTGCGATTCTGTTTAATTCTCTTTGCTTGAAAAAGTAGAGAACAAACTAATTTCACCATATTCCGATATGTTCTGGGCACCGTCACCATATTCCGGGCGCCCAGAACATATATTTATTGAGGTGCTATTCGGTCACTTAAAATTACTACTCGGTGTCTTTTATAGTCCCTCACTACATATTGACTACTTTCAAACTTTCGAAGGGCTACTAGAAGAGTATACTTCTATTGTAGATCATACCATTATCATGGGTGATTTTAACACTTGTCTGCTAAAAAATGATTCCAGAGCAAAACGTCTTCATAACATCGTTAGCAGCTGCAATCTCCATATTCTTCCAACTAAAGCCACTCACTTTTTTCCAAATTGTACTCCATCTCAATTAGATTTAATGATAGTTTCCTCCCCTGATCACGTGAGAAGCTGTGGTCAGTTTTCCGCTGATGCATTTTCCTACCATGACCTTTTATACCTCTCCTACAAAATCCGTCCTCCCAAAGCCAAGCCAACTATAGTTATGAGGCGCAGTTTTAAACATTTTAAAAACAACTCCTTTATCCAAGATTTCAACCTTATAGACTGGGAAGTAGTTTTTGACGCTCCGAATGCTAATGACAAATTAGAAATATTTAACACCTTATTAACTGGTTTATATGACAAACATGCTCCTTTCCGTCCTATTAAGTTAAAGCACCTGCCGGCTCCATGGTTAAGTGAAGAAATTAAAACATTGATGGCGAAGCGCAATGCCTCCAAGTCCAAGTATAAAAGAAAGCCTAGTGACGAAAATCTCTCTAAATATAAACACTTGAGAAATGCGTGTAGTAAAATGTGCAGAGATGCGCAACGAAACTACATCCATGAATCAATAGAAAACTGTGATTACTCTAGGACTTGGAAATTTCTAAACTCTCTCGGAATTGGCAGACAACATACAAACAATTTTCCTAACCTTGACGTAGATGGCCTCAATCAATATTTTACTTCCTTGGATCCCGTTGACACTTTAATCAAGCACAATACAATAAAGCAACTTAGTTCTTCAACCCATTTTAATTTTCCTTCCTTTCATTTTGAGCCAGTTACAACTGCAGATGTCAAAAAACATACCTTGGCTGTTAGATCTGGTGCTTCTGGCTGTGATGGCATCAATCGTAAAATGTTACTTCTTCTCCTTGATGAGCTGTCGCCTATCATCTGTCACATATTTAATTGTTCCCTCTCTTCTAACATATTTCCCTGTTCGTGGAAAAACGCGGAGGTCATTCCTATTCCTAAAATAAAAAATCCTACATCTTTCTCTCACTATCGACCTATCTCTACTCTCCCCTTTCTTTCAAAGGTTCTGGAGCGTATTGTTCATGGTCAACTTCAAGCCTTTCTTTCAAAAAACAATATTCTCAGCAAATACCAATCGGGTTTCCGAACTGGTCACAGTACTGTCACTACTCTTGTTAGAGTCTGTGATGACATTAGGTTTAACATGGATAACAAGCTTGTAAGTGTCATTGCTCTTCTTGATTTCAGCAACGCTTTCAACACCGTTGACTTCGATCTGCTATTGAGTGTTCTTAAATCGATTAACATTTCTTCTGATGCTATTATTTGGTTTGGTGGCTACCTCCGCGGGCGTCAGCAGCGTGTAAAAAATGACAACGTCTTTTCCTCGTATTGCCCAATCACCGCTGGCGTTCCGCAGGGTGGTGTCCTGTCTCCACTTCTCTTTGCTATCTACATTAACACTGTGACATACCTTCTTTCATCTTCTCATCACCTTTACGCTGACGACCTCCAAGTTTACACAGCCGCTTCCCCTCACAATTTAAATATTGCTATCGAAAATTTAAATCGAGACTTAGATAGGATTAACACTTGGAGTGAATCCTATGGATTGCGTGTTAATCCAAAAAAATCTCAGGTTGCTTTATTGGGTGGTCGTAACCAGCTGGATAAACTCTTACTTAATGAACTACCTTCCATACGACTTGGCACAACGATCCTTGAGATAGGCCAGTCTGTTAAAAATCTTGGTCTTATAGTAGACAAATCTTTATCTTGGGCCCCACAAATAGCTGAGATTAGCCGGAAAGTTTTTGCAACTATCGGTGGCCTTAGACGCTGGCAAAATTTTCTTCCAATTAAAACTAAAATTTCCTTAGCACATTCTCTCCTCCTACCTCTCTTAGACTATGCTGACTCTGCTTATCCTGATCTTTCTGAGGAACAACTCAACAAGCTTGAGCGCCTCCAAAACTTGTGTATTAGGTTTATCTTTGGACTTAGAAAATTTGATCATGTTTCCGACTTTAGGGCTCGTTTAAAGTGGCTTCCTATAAGATTTAGGAGGTACATACATATGCTCACTCTTCTTTACTCTATTCTTTATAATCCTCATACTCCCTCTTACTTAAAGCAACGTTTTTCCTTTCTCGGTTCTCACAATGAACGGCAAAACCTGAGGTCTAGCAAGGACAACCGTTTGCATAATCCTTCTAGGCTCACAGGTTATTTTGGTAATTCATTTACCTGCAAATCGGTGGTATTGTGGAACGATCTACCTGCTGAAATTCGACATTCTAAATCAATTTTAATTTTTAAAAGTCGCTTGTATAGTCATTACCTATCAATTGCTAATATTTAATCTTATGTATATAACATATTTATTTATTTGCTATGTATGTATATGTATGAGTATATATGTAAGTATATATATGTATGTATATATGTATATATAAATATATTATATGTATTTGTATATATAGTATATGTATTTATGTGAATGTTATGTATTCATGTATTGTCTCTATCTACATAATACTAATTGTATTATTGTAATCATTTAGCTTATTTCATTTTTTTTTTTTTAATGCTTTATCCCGTATTCTTAGTTTCTACTCCTTTCCCCGAAAGGTTGTCTGTAAGAAATTGCTTTAGCAATAAGACCGCCTTTGCACCCTTTGTTGTTTATTTTGTTTTTATTTCACCTATTTTTGTATTTTGTGTGCAATAAAGTTTTTATCTATCTATCTATCTAAAGATTTTTCCTAATTTTTAATAGTGTAAATGTAATTGTATGCGAGTTAAATCTATAAAAATAGTTTTATTTCAATGTGTATTACTCTTGAATATTTAAGAAAATGCTAAGTAGTGTCATGCATTCAGCGTTCCTCTCTAGATATATACTTAGGATACGTATCTCGAAAGAAACGGGTAATTTCTAACATTGTATTTTATATATATGGAAGAATATATATATAGAATTAAAATTAACCATTACTTTAAAACTAACCATCTGGGCGTATAATTATAAAGTATAGCATAATATATTTTAAAGTATAGCATGGCATGTCAATGGTTAACTCCCCTTAAGGATCCCCAATCCCTAAACATCCATGTTCGAGGTCATTTCAATAATTTTATAAAACGATATCAGATAATCTAATTCACTTAAAAGAGCTCTTAAATGTTCTATGTAAGTTTTTATAGGCATCCTTAATGAAAGATATCCGTAAATGAAGAAAGGTTTTTCATTGAATTTCTATTTATTCCTCATTCAAAGTAAAATGACAAATACTATCTACAATTATATTTTGAAAATTATCATAATAATAATGTTTTTTAATTACAATTATTATACTTTTGTGTATAAATTTGTTTATGCAATTTAGGAAATTAAATTTATAAAATATTTTTTATTATTATAATCAAACAGCATTTTAATTAACTTACTACAACACGGTGAGTACGCATATACTAAAATAAACCAAGCATTTTAAGATAACAACTCCTCACGTAATTTTCTTTTATAGCGCTCTTTTGTAGCGACCTTATTCTTAAGTGGCCGGAATACTTAAAATCATTAAAAAAAATAAAAGAAATAGCCAAGTGTTATTCTTGATTTGGCATTGGTGGATTACTGTACACACAATACTTAAAGACATTGGATGTAATCTTTGATTAGCCCTTCGCTTTTCCTTTTCAACGTTCATAGTTTTAAACAAAACAAATATTTATATTTATTTACCCGGCTATAATCATGTAATTTTAATCCGAATTGGCTTGAGTAGTTTCGAAACTCATTCGGGGTTCCTATTCATGAGCTCGAAGCATGGCGGACTCGCAGCGTGAACTGAGCTAGTTCACGAAACTAGTTGGGCAAATTCCGATTAAAATTACATGATTGTAGCCGGGTAAATATAATATAAATAACATCTTTTTTTCATACCTTTTTAACATTTGTCTTTAATAGAATTTATTTAAAAAATAATTAAATCTACACATTTTTATCATAAATCGGTAGTCTTTCGACAAGAGAAATTTTTAAATCAAATTATGAAGTACAAAGAAAACGTATTAAGCATCGTCGTGGTTCTATTTTCTGCTTCAATAATATCTTTAAGGCATTTTAGAGAAGCCTGAAAATATTCCCGCAACCATTTTGTTATTTTAACGGTCGTTTCTATCGTGATTCGCTCAGAAAATTCTTTACTAAGATCCGGAACAATGTAAAAATAATATATTTATGAAGGTTACATTTTAGATTGAAAAAGAAAAACAAAGAAGTAGGCCTTAGAATATTTTTGACAATGGCTGTGATATTAGAAAAATGCTTTTTATTGTTACTTATCTTTTAAGATGGGAATGGCTTGCATTCTATGTTTAGAAAAATGTAAATGTTGAAATGCTAACAAATGTCCAAAAATAATAGTAGAAAAAAAATCTTACAATATCTTACTTAGTGACCATTGCAACCACAGAATTATTATACAACAAACTCTAAGATTGTAACGTCGTTAAATTTTAAACATTAATTAAATTTTCAAATAAGTTTCGCATGGTTGAAGTGCTTCCTAAACAAGTGCTTATGATTAAAAACATTAGTGTGTATGCGATAATATTATAATAAAAATATTTAATATTTTTTAGAAAATTAACAGTCATTAAAAATTTAATCAAAATAATATTCTTACTTACTTATTGAAGTCTTTTTGTCGGGGGATCGTTGAACGTTGACGATGGTGTCTATTTTACGAAGTCTTCCGAGCTAATAATGGAAGATCGTATGATTAGATATTATTATTTCTTTATTGGCCTTGGTAACTTATTTGCATTTGGTTTTCTTCCTTTATTTAAGGATATCGTTACAAGGAACAATATTTTTGTGTGTTAGCTTAAATATATGAATCTTATTCTATAATTATTTAGAATATACCATAGCCAAAACGATATTAAAACGTTGATGGTAGTTATCAATAAAAATACGAAAAATACGGTTTTTGAACGTTTCATGTTCTCTAAAACTGACAAAAAATTATGATCGAGCTCATGAAGATCGCACAACTAGATGATGGCCAGTTTCTTTTCGAACCACGTTTGGTGGATCGAACATGATAACTCGGTGCCGAATCTTGTTGAAAGTACCCTTTTGGGTTATAAAATCATAAAATAAAAGTCATACAAATAAAAATCCATATTTCATGGAAAAATTATGAAATGATAGTCCAAAAAAAGTGTACCAAAAAGTGTGGAAAGTGTACCAAAACTGTGTGAAAAGGGTATACAGGGTTTGGTACTCTTTTAGTGACGAAAATGAAAAAAATTAAAGCAATTTTTACTATTTCATGTTATAATTGATTGACGTATGTAGTACGTAAAGTCTTGATTTTTTTTCTTCTTGTATAATGTTATTAAATTACCTATCAAATAACATCATTCACAGACCTTCGGCAAATATTGGAAACGGTCCAAATTCTAATTGAATGTTTCCGATACGCAAAATGTTTTGGCATTATATTAATCTTATAAGTAAATATATTTATAAAATATATAGTAAATATAAAACCTTCAGAAATATATAGCTATCAGAGATTAAACAATTTTCGGAAAGGTATTATACTTCAATACCTACCCGACATGGGTTAGTTAGTTATCTTGGAGTAAATATTGGTAACAACACACAACAACAAAAAAAATCTGAAAGTTTACATTTTTTTAAACTTTCATATTTTTTTAGAATTGTTGATCCCATAAATGTTTGTTAGTGACGTGATATTAGAGTATGTATCATGTAAGGTAGTGATTTGATGTAGCCGATTAACAGCTGTTGCTTATGACAGTTAAATTACACACACACATAAACAATGTTTTACTTTTTTTTATTACTTCCTATTTATATTTGTTTGAAAATTTTTATTTTTAAATTTAAGTGTATGAAATTAGTTTTAGGACAAAACTATATTTTATTATTATATCTTATTCATCTTTTAATTTAATGCGTAAAGTACAATTACACTCTGTTTATATGTATTTATATTTAAAAGTAATGACACGGGGATTGGTTGAGTTGTTACAAATATGTTTTTATATGTTTCACAAATATGCTCTGAAAAAACTTCTGCATTACTTAACAACTTTACTTTTGCGCGCGGTTTCAGATAGATACATAGTATAACAGATATTTTACCTGCCTACCTAATTATCTTTATATAAATAGTATATATATGAATAACAGATATAATGTTTATCAACACCAGAGTATGTACAGTGTCAGGTTTGAACCCACAATCACAGTAGTCAGGATCTTTAACCACTAGACCAACAGGCTAAGATTTTGTCTTATCGAAATATATATATTGGTTCTATTAAATGTGTTTGGTTTAGTTTACATTTAGCAAATACGTTGATTTGTCCTATTTAATTACACACAGATGCGGTTGCAGGAGTTTGTATTACCATATATATACAATGTGCATACATGTGTAATTCAATCTGTCTGTGTACTGGAATAACGTGATATTATAGGACAAGATTAATTATCACACAACATTGTTTGTGTTTAGTGACAAGGCGTATTTGCTTTTAAATTTACTAGAGAATAAATCTGCCATCTCGTTTACTAAAAGAAATATATTTTAAATAATCAAAAAATTTGTGATTGCAATGTCTTACTTCTTCTATTTAATAACGCCGTGTTCAATAAAATAAATAAAAATTATATCTTGACATAGAAATTTGTCTCGATTTCTTTGTCACATTAAATATAAAATGTTCACAACGCACTTCTGAAATTACTGGAAACTTTAATTCTCTACGAAAGTAAATTGTAACGACCTAACAACTTAGAACATTAAAAATAATGATTCTAAGAAACACTAAACGGACTTAAATTAATTCAAGGTTTCTTCCAGTGCTCGGAATTTACTTTTCATAGTTAAATAAGTTGGTAGTGCTGTCAATAAGGGAAAAATATGTAATCTACTTCTAACTCTCAATTTCGTTACACTTTCATTTCGTTTGAAATTGATATCTTTTATTTAGTTCATATTTTAATTTATAGTTATACGGCCTTATTAAATCTTATCAACTCATTGTTTTTCTTCCGGTTGGATTTGAACAATAGAATTATAATAAATCGTAAAAATAAATAATTTTATCACAGAATGAGAACCTTGATATGTATTCATGCTTTATTCCCTCTTACATGAAGTTCCAAATTCGTAACAATCGTGTCCAATTAGTTGAATTAGAAAAAAATGCAAATCTATATAATATTTAAATCAAATCATTGAGACGCTGGTCACTAAAGTCACGTCGTGTCGCGCCATCCAGCCTCCAGTGGAGTAATTAAGTTTACCACCATTTATATTATATAGAGGAGAACGTATAAAACATTTGATCTTTTGTTATTAGAAATAGTGGTGTACTATATGTTAATGTACTAATTCTATCTCAATTCAGAATTCATAATTTATAACAAAATCCCTAATAGGTTCAAATATATGTTTTGATTTTACGATTGGTTAACTGTCATAGTTTTCGTAACGTCAAAACTCGTACTAAGCGGTTTAAGTATAAACTGAGGGAGGATATGTGTTGATTTAATTACAATACAGTTTATAACAATATTACTGATATAACATATTATGAAAATCCTAACGTAGAGGTGAGTCTACGCGTTAGCTACGATGCTAATGCTCTATATTAGTCTTTATATAAAATTCAATATTCTATTAAGAAATCTATTTTTTAGGGTTACGTTCCCGAAGGGTAAAAACGGAACCCTATTATTAAGATATCGCTGTCTATCTGGCCGTCTTCAGGCTGTATCTCTTGAACTGTGATAGCTAGACAGATGAAGTTTTCACACATGATGTATTTCGGTCGTCGCTAAAACAACACATACGTACTAAAAACATATTTTTTAAGGGAAGCTCTCGTACAACAAACGGGTCTTTTACCATTTTTCACTTTTAATGATACTAAACCCTTAGTGTATTAAACCCGCGAGTCTGACTCGCACTTGGCAGGTTGTTTTTTTTACCAAGTGTTAATATGAAATCAATATTGTAACAATTTTCAATAAACTATGATGGTGATAAATTCAAATAACTTGTATTTATTTTAAATTATTGTGCAGTTTTAGCAATTATGATGTTGGCAGCCCTACTGCGATAATCTTTCAGGTAGGTCCAACTTACAAAGGTTTCGATCCAAAGCAATTTTTATTGTATTACTGAGGACGCGTTATTACCTACAAAATTATTGCTTAAACTTATGTACCATGACATGATATTTAGAATGTAGTTATAAAATTATATCTTAAATATAAACGACTTTAGGTTTAAAACTATTTTAATATGTTCAAATAGATAATATAAAATGTTAATTTTATTTATTTGTTGCGCCGTTCCTTTAAACTTTGAATACGTTTTTCTATTATACTCAAAGTATTTTTTTTTTATAGCGTAGGATAAATATCTTGGTGCATTTGCAATTTAATTGTAATTAGTCACTAATATTGATTAAAGTAATAAAACTATGTACTAAATGTTTTAAGAATAAAGTCATTTACCAAACTAGTAGCATAAGCAATGACTACTAACCCTATTATCATTGTCTTTGTCTTTACTTAGTTAAACCAGTTTGTACTTTCAAAAGTTCATTATATAAGTCAATCTTTTTTTTACTATAAAAACACAAAAATTGCAATGGATAATTTCTTTGTGTTTCGTAGTAACATAACTAAGATTATAAAAAAAAATAAAGTACGGTCTATTTTCAAAAAATAACTTTGTATATCTACCTACGGTCACTAGCTTAGTTACACATAACAAAGTTGTATAAAACTAACTAATAATAAAAGGTAATAAAAAATCGACTGATTCTAATCAAATTCAAGTAGTCTCATTTATTATCAAAAACTGTTATGTGGCTAAAAATTTAATACTATACAGGGTTATTTGTAATAAGATGACCACCTCTTGCAGGCAGCCACTCAGCATCAATCCCAACAACATTTGTTCTACGACTTGTTAAAATTAATAGTTTTAAATTTTAAATTTTGATAAACAAAATTTATTTGTTGTCTCTGACATGAAATTAACGTTGAGCGTCGGTCTGGCACCCGAGCGTTGACCTTTTAAGTACTTCTTACAAAATACAGAGTAATAAGTAAAAGAGGGAGCAAACATTTTTTTGCCTTGTTTATCAAGATTTATAAAAAGTTGTAGAACAAATGTTGTTGGGATTGATGTATAGAGGCTGGCTGAAAAAGGTGGTCAAGTAATTAAAAACAGCCCTGTATAGTTTAACTATTTATATATTCATACCCCAAAATAATTAGACGGCAATCTAAATAATAATACATTAGAAGAATAGTAATACCTAACTATACAAATAAAACAATATAATATCCAATTAAAATGAAAATATATAAAAAATAATCATAACATTTACAAATACACCTATTTCTAGATATGGAAAATATGAAAGCAATTTAAACTATGAGAGGTTCCTCGGCTTTTATAAAGTCCCATAGCGTCGGAAATGGAGATAAATTGGAAAATAAGCGACAGATAGTCTGGAATAAACATCGCTATAAACTTACGTCATAGCATCTATCCACATATTTTAAAATCAATATATTAGATACATAAAATATAATATTTTACGTATTTGTTTCTCAGAATTTTATACTATATATTCATTTATTATCAGATAAGAAGTGTATCCTTCGAATAAAATGTAGTTATCTTCTATACTTTTCTTGTGAAAAATATGGAAAATTTTAATATGTATGTGAAATATATGTTGCTGCCAAATAACAAACAAAGACAAAATAAAGACTTAATTTTTAAAGAAAGATCGTTTAAAGAAAATGCGTCTAACAATTTTCACATTTAAAATTTAATGATTTGATTTATTTTCCGTCCAAACTTTATCGAACATAAAAAATAATCTCTCTACTAAAATATTTCTAGTTTTGATGTCTTTGTTTATACTATATCTAGCCCAAACACAAAAGCAAATGCCGGAGCGTCTCAATATATTCTATTTATTATTGGTAAACCATTGGCCCACGTTTAATTTAGTTTTATATTTCTTAGTCATAGTGCTTCTTAGCAATAGTTCACAAGTCAAAAGTTGTGATTTATTATAACAAAGGATTAAAAAAAAGATGTTTTTTATTTATTTACTTTCTTGAAAATGCTATTTTGGTATACGACATACATACGACAGTATTTAAGATATTCAGTAAATAATAATGTTTCTCGCATTAAAAAGTTGTTTTTATTCAATGTTTTATATATTTGTTTAGTTAAAATGTAGAAAGAACTCAAATACAAGCTTTAATATTAGGACAATGTGATATTAGAAGCTATAAAATTTACGATTTTGTCATGAGAGAAATACAATAGTGTTTGAGAAATACATAAGAGAAAATACAATAGTGTTTTATATTGTTTCTACATTTAAAATCCGTCATCTCTAGTTTTCATAAAAATAATCCATCTTCTTCTTCTCTCTCAATAAGTCTTACGGTTTATTTTAATTTGTAGCAATTGCAATTTCTAGCAGATACCTTACACTTTTACATGATATAGGCGTAAAAAGATGCATTATTTTAACTTACAACCTGAGTCTGTTGTTCTTCTAAACCGTGAAATAACTATTTTTTATAATGTATTTTAATTTTACATGTATAACAAACTCAAATGAGCGAAGTTCAATTTACTATAAATATATATATATATATAAATAATAACCTAAAACACTACGACCGATTTTTATACTTTATTGCTCAGCGCTGCAACTACCTTTCAAATGAATTATTCAAGGGACGTTTTCGACGGTTCTCCGTTAAATACTAAATTGAAAAAAAAAATACTTTCAGGAGTCGTATTTATTATTTAGATTTTAAAAGTTTTTCTATTGCTTATTTTGTTAGTTATGGAAACTTTAATGACGTTTTAAAACTTTCAGACGTTAAAGTAATTTATTTAAATATTATTATAATTTTGTTGTCCTGGGATTTTATTTCATATTCTTATAATTTTCATTCCCTTTCTATACAATTCAAATCATACATCATTGTAAGATATTCCCAACGTGATTATCAAATGGAAAGACTTTTCTAGTAGACGTGCTGTTGTACCTTGATCAATTAAAAATAAAAGGAATAATCAATATATACATTGTTTTTTTTAAAAGCTAAAAAATAAAAATCATATTTTGTTGAAAATAAGCTTACAATAATGTAAAAAACTTAGTGGCGTGTGATTATGATACATAGCCATCCATCAGATCTTTTTTTATTAAGATTGGATTGGGATAATATAATTTTATGCAACGTATACGAAGTGATCAGAGAAATAGAAATAGAATATATATTTTGTAACTTATGTTATTCTTGGTTTAAATTAATACTTTAAATTAGAAAGATAAGTGTATTCGGCCTTTGGTGACTGCAGTTGTTGACTAATTTACTATTATAATTAAAATAATATTATCATCAGATTAATTCGTTGCCATTTAAAGATAATAACTATTATTACATTTAAATATTTTATTTTTATTATTGTATAGAAGTAGGAAAAAGTATAAAATATGCAATAGTTTCCTTACATCAATAGCTTGTTTTAAATTTTAATACTGTTAACTTGAAAGCTTTTTGGTAAAATAGTATAACGTTGTTGATTGAAAATTTATACTTATAAGGATTTTTACCAAAGTTTGAGCACTTTTAACTGTAACAACAAATTAGATACCCTAGAATTGTTATTGTGCTGTGCAAATAGTGATCATAAAAGTAATCGAAAATGGTGTTTTGAAAAGTTTTTACTTACGGGTCTACTACTGGTAAGTGCCTAGATGCTTTAAAAGGGTTGCTATATTTTAAGCTCGATTGCTTAACAGTAGGAATGATAATTAGCGTCCGAATGACATTAGAGCCCTGTTGATTTTCACTGAACAGCTAACCATGACATAGAAGAGAGTAAACGTTACCAGTGAATTTAGTGATGTTGACCAGTTAGTATATCAATTTATCGTCTGCTAAATTGGCTAAAATAAGGTTTAAAAGTTTTTCTATTGCTTATTTTGTTAGTTATGAAAACTTTAATGACGGTTTAAAAATTTCAGACGTTAAAGTTATTTATTTAAATATTATTATAATTTTGTTGTCCTGGGATTTTAATTTAATATTCTTTTAATTCTAAAAATAAGCTTACAATAATGTAAAAAACTTAGTGGCGTGTGATTATGAAACATAGCCATCCAACAGATCTTTTTTTATTAAGATTGGATTGGGATAATATAATTTTATGCAACATATACGAAGTGATCGGAAAAACAAAAATAGAATATATCATTAGAGTTAGAGTAGTAGAGTAGTAGTAGTAGTTAGAGTAGAATATATATTTTGTAATTTATGATATTATTGGTTTAAGTTAATACTTAAAATTAGAAAGTTAATTGTTTTATTTATAGTTTGATTCGTTGCCATTTAAAGATAATTACTATTATTATATTTAAAAAAATATATTTTTATTATTGTAGGAAAAAGTATAAAAGATGCAATAGTTTCCTTACATCAATAGCTTGTTTTAAATTTTAATACTGTAAGCTTGAAAGCTTTTTGGTAAAATAGTATAACGTTAATTAGAATAAGGTTATATATTCTTTATATAGATTGTTAAATTTAGTTTGTAATCCATCTGTCAAAAAGTAATGTGATGTTTTCGTTTTAAATTAAAAATAATTCCTCTTCACTGTACTAACAAGTGTCTTATTCTTATTAAAAAACAATACGTTTGTTAGTAAGCCTGGTGTTGACTTACATTGTTTATTTTAAATTAGTTTATCGATATCCTTCAAAGTTAGCTCGATGAACTCCCAGGTTTTATAATCATTGTAAATGTATTTGTTGATTGAAAATTTATACTTATATGGATTTTTACCAAAGTGTGAGCACTTTTTAACTGGAATAACAATTTAGATACCTTAAAATTGTTATTGTGCTGTGCAAATAGTGATCATAAAAGTAATCGAAAATGGTGCTTTAAAAAGTTTTTACTTACGGGTCGAACTACTGGGCAGTGCCTAGATGCTCTAAAAGGTTTGCTATATTTTAAGCTCGATCGCTTAACAGTAGGAATGATAATTAGCGTCCGAATGACATTAGAGCCCTGTTGATTTTCACTCTATGACTAACCATGACATAGAAGAGAGTAAACGTTATCAGTGAATTTAGTAATGATAACCAGTTAGTGTATCAATTTATGTACTGCTAAATTGACTAAAATAAGCTAAAAATGCACAACGCATTTTGGGTGGATGATAATCAATTTAAGGTGAACGGCAAGGCTGTGTGCACAATATGATAATAAAGTCATAAAGAATTAAACAATTGTTTCCCTACAACATGGATATTAAATTTTTTAGTAACATGCCTTTAATAAACTGTAAAAATATTTACTGCTGGGATTCAACTGGATATATTTTGTGAGTTACTTGCAGTATGTCAAAATGTGTATAAATGAAACATTTACATTTAATTAAAGTTCGTAAAACATTTTTGTCTTATTAGTCAAGAAGAAATTTACCAAAAGTTATGGTAACATTTTGCCTATTTCATACGGTAGCTATGTTCCGTACGATAAAATACGTTATGTTTCATACGGTATGTAATTAAAAAATAAAATAGTATTTTAGATAGTGGATCACTTAAACGACTTAAATCTAGAAGTAGAAACAATATATGTATGAACAGACTGATGAATTTTTGTATAGACTATTTACTTTTCAATTTTGTATAGACTATTTACTTTTGCTGTGGACTAACTAAAAACCTTTTGAGAATAATTTGGTAAACAACTCAGACAGAGTTGCAGTAAATCAATTATAAGTAAATTAATTATATGTCCATTTAATATTTTCAGTCCACAGACTACCAACATGATGCAGCAGTGCAATAATGTAATCCTTTATATTTAACCTACGCCATGTACTCGTAACATGTGCCGGGTATAAATGGCTTACTATTGCGGATAGAGATGAGTAGAACTGGTTGATTCCCAGCGACGCAGAGCTTTTATTATTTAAATGTACTTTATACCTGCATTGTGTCTTAATATTAGTTATTGATTTATGCAATTAATGAGCTTACTTAAAGCACATTATAATAATCCATATGTACATACAAATAGAATTGAATATTATTGAAATTAATAACTACTATTAAGCATTTCATTTTTACTTACCTTACTCTTACTTTACCACCTCTTCATTTTCTTTGTTTATAAATTTGATTACTATTTTCTTACTTTACATCTGCATACAGATGATGATAAATTAATGCTCATACGACACCTAATCACACATAATAATAACCTCTGTCAGATCCAACACCAGTGAAACAATTTTGGAATAGATGTCAACCCATTTCAAAATAGACCCGTCGCTAGTATTAAATGTATTAACCTACGTAATTGAAATACGTCACAGCTACGGAATAGTTTCAAAAGTTAATTATGGTGAAAAAATACTGACTTGCCACGTATGGCAAGTTTTAACAAATATAAAAAAGCTTTTATTATAAAATCTGTATTAAAAATATAATTTCAACAATATCGCCGAAGCTCTGGTTAATGGTTCAGATAAAACCGATGTAATCCGCTTCAGCTTTTAAGAGCTTAATTGATATTGAAATTCATACAAATTCGTTATTATACTCATCATTTATCACAGCTCTCTGTTATAAAAATGATATTAAGGTTTTTAATATCTAACGAGTTATAATAATCTTGTAATATAGGTATAATTTAATTCTAGAGCCAGATTTTTGAAGGATAATGTTATGAGCAAATTTAAATTTCTAAGATGAATCTATAACATGTGATCAATCAAACTAACCGAAGAAAGTGAAGTTCATTTGTTCATAAATATTGAAAGAAATATTCTCTACAAATATTATAATTATATTTAATATATCTTCAACTTTATTTGATTTGTGATAAACAATTTTATTATATAATTGTAAAAACATTATTATGGAATTGTGTAGCCGAAAAACTACTCTACTAAGTTGTCAGAACCTATATGTTTTGTATTTTATTATATGTTGCTTTACCTGAAAGGAATAATACATTACATTTGCGATTAGCATTGTGAGAATGTTTAGAATCTTACTGCTACTTGGATGTTTACAACCATTAAATTATTTATACGTATACAATGCTGGTCAAAAGTTAAATAATTTAAAATATATTGTTAGTTAACAGAATACGGATATTAATAATGAACCATTGAGAGTATAAATACATTTACCTGGGTTCAGTCAATCCCAGTGATCCCTATTATGTTGGTAGTAATTGTCTTTGTCAGACAGGCTTTTAGTATTGATAAATAAAATTATTCTCGTAATGTTCCAACTATAAAGGAATGATTTCTATCATTTTGAATTTAATATTTTTTATTTTATTTAGATAATATTTATACTATCATTATATATTACCAAAACATAATTTTAATTAAATTAAACATACCATAAACCAAAACTTAATTTTAATTAAATTGAATTAAATTACTACATTATATTAATTATTCTAAGAGCTGACAATTGTTCGAAGAATGAATGAAAAGTGAATTAACTATATTATGAATTTACGCAAGAAAACTGGGTAACTCCCGGTATCCAATGGTAGTGGTAGTTAGCAGCGTAGGCAATACAACTTGGATCGATGCTGCATCAGCGATCTGTATTCTTGTTAACCACGTGTGACCTCAATGCTGATGAAATTGTCGGTTAGCAATTCCTGGGCTAGGTGCGAGTATAACAGACATGTCAACAGATAAGAATACAGATGAAATCAATGTCAGAGGACAAAGTTGATTAGAATGTGGTGATAGGTCTGCAATCTCTCTACTTGCTTAGTCTTTGGTACACGACACAGCTAGTTATATATGAATAGAATAAGTTTAGGGATCAGTTAAGTTCACGAGCTTCATATACGAGCTAAACTCGATAGTACAGTACGCATTCTACACTTCATACGTTACGCCTCGAATTACTTTCACAATCTATTAAAAGTTTCTTTTTCGTATAAGAAGAGAGTTTTGAATATCAGATAACATTATTTGCAATGTTGGTTGTACTATTTACAATATTAAGACTGTAATGGATTTTCAATCATAAACTGGTTAGTGAATTCTGATGTCCTTGTCCAAAATCTTTATAGAACTCAAGGTAACAAATCTATTGTTAGCATTGTTCTCTACATTGCCGTATGACAATCAAAGCAATTTTTATATAATTATTTATTTTTATAAATAATCAACATTTTAGTAAAAAAATATTCATTAGTTAACAATGGTTTATAAGAAAATAAATACAAAAACAATAAACACGACCAATTAATTCACTGTATGTGTTTTAGGTTAGTTATACTGTACATTATTTAAAACATTTTTTTTATAGATCTCAGAGTTAAAAATATATTTAATAAACCTAGCGTCCATATTAATTTGGCGAATTTCTTTGGAGTCTATAAGTGTTATTTTTACTAATTATTTTTTTTTAAATGACATATTTTTAAATAATATTTTATAAAACCGCGAGTGATCATAAGTGCTGCATAAATATAAACACGAAATGTGGGCCATGATTGTCTGATCCAAACTCATCAGTCGTTTAATTCCCTTTACGAACCTCAATTTTCATGAAAAACTAAGCCGGACAGCCAATTTAGTCGGCAAATTTGATTTGTCAACGATTTTGATCAATTTGATGGTAAAATCAACTTTGAAGTTGTTGACTATAAACTGGTTTAAATATTTGTTGCTAAAAAGTATTTCAATTTAAAATTATCAATACTTTCAGTGCCTGTAATTATATACTCTGGTAATTCTTATAGGCTACTTTATTTATTCATAATAAAATATTAAATTAAAACGGTTTTAATTATTAATATAACACAATTCGTCTGTAGGTATTAATTTGTTTTATATTTGAACACACATACATACAGGTTGATACTGTATCATGTTTTTACCATTAAAAATGATATAATCATGTGTCTTTTTCTTTGAAAAATCTATCTTAAATTTAAATGTTGTTATTTTATTACTCAAAACTAATAAAATACCCATTAAAAATATATATAATAATTTTACAGGACCTATTAATTATTTATTAGACGCCCTATCTTTTATATCGTTATGATTTTAGACAGAAGTTTTTATTCCTATTGATAGCAATGACCTGTGTGGAACTCGATAGTATATTAATTATCCCGTTTTCATTCCATCATTTTTATCCCGTTATTGCAAAAACAGTTTCGGAGTTAAAAACATTTCTTGCTAAAACAGTTTCTATCAAAATAAATTAATTCGATTATATATTCTCAAAATTTATGTGGAGTACAATATAAATTATAAAAAAAGACAAGATGGCTACTAAAATTAAATCTCTCAATAAGACACAGATAGTAATAGCAACGATTAAAGTCCTGTGGACGGCAATTTAATGAAACGTTCTGACAAACATATTAAAAAAAAGTAATATACGTTTTGAATTAGACACATTTAAAACAATACTGATGATATTTTTTTTTACTTATTCGGTCTAAAATAATTGTCCATTATTCACTGAAATTTTTTAATTATTCAAACATAAATTGTTTTGGCGCGCTTATTCGAGTGAGTGGTGGATAGCAATGAGTGAATGTCAATTTGACTGTCACATATCGCCGTCACTCAATATGTGATATAATGCTATGGGATATTTTCAAGTGAACTGAAGAATTATAGATTAAAAAAAAATAAGTTTTTTTTTTGCACAACAGTGTTATGCTTTTCAAAATATTTTTCATTACAATTAATGCATTAGGTTCACCGATGCAATGCCTTCACTGTTCAAAAAATTTCTTACACTCATATGTAGATATATGTAAAAACTTCTGCCTCGTTTTTTTGTAAATTTCGAAATTTAAGTCCATTTATGCTTGGAAATGAGAAATAGTCCCAAGATGTCAGGTCATTCGAGTAAGGTGCACATGGGGCACAGGAAGCATGCAACTATTAGCCGAAAACTATTGAACAGAGATGATGTAAATTGGCTACCTTTGGCTTGGCAGCCGGTCTTCATTTTATACAATATAGCTTAAGAACAACATTTTTTTACAATAGTATAGGAAGTTTACAAGTATGTTCATAAGTTTACAAGTATGTTTATGTTAGTTTAGTACATAATCCATCTATTGCAATGATGAGAGACTACGAACTACACTTTACCTTTTAAAACAACATTACCATCTCCTCACTCACCGAGTGAGCTGCACTCAGTCTATGTCGCGGATTCAACAATCTCATGATAAACTACCCCTAATGACTTCAAAACTAGTCGAGCAATTAATGACGATTTAATGAAGGTAAATTAAGCCCAGTCGGGTAAATATAAATAATAATCATGGCTCCGGTACGATCATTATAGTAATAACATAATTCTATATATATGATAAAATATAGTCTATAAATAATTTAAAAGAATGATATATATTTATCTGTTCTTACATACTATAATTCTCTAACTTCCAAAATGTAACATTTTTATGTTATCTTTAATCAATTATTTATTTTGAAATACTAACCTCCCATCTGGCTGTCAGGCAAACATACCGTAAAGTGTAAAATAAATATGAAGCTTCCCGTCCCCTGAAAATAATTACTTCTAGATGACGTAATTCATTCTATAAACGATTAATATGCGAATATAGTTGGAGATATACATTACTATTTAAGTAATAGACAAGCCAAACATACTGTAAATAATAAAATTCTAATTTACTATCACTTTCTTGCATAAAAATTCTTACTTAAATGTGAAATTGGGCCTAATGGTTACAGGGTTAAAGAGATAAATATTCAGAATTACATTTATCCAATAGATTAATGTAAGAAAATCACTAGCGAATAATATGATACAAAGATAATTTATAATCAATTCACAATCTTTGGTCTAAGTAAAATTGTTTTGAAATATTCCGCAAAGATAACAGGGAGTTAAATCAGCAATATTTAAATTTAAAGTCTTTTACCAAACCTATATTTTTATACTTTAAAAGTACACGAACACCCTTTTTTTAGATGAATAAATAAAGTTTAAAAGTCCTTTTTTGTCTGTTTAAAGATATTTTAAAGAAACTATATACTATTGTTAATAATATTACGATTGACGGCATTCTTTTAATATATAATATTTACCTCACCATGAGTAGTTATTTCTAAATGCAGTTTCACATTGTTTTGATAAAACATAGACATAAAACATAGCCATTTGAATATTATCGTAGTTATAAAAGCTTTCATGCAAGTTTAGATATCCAATATACCAAGTAAGTACAGAACTTATAACATAAGTTTTTGTGACAACGTATACAATAAACATTTCAAAAGACTCCTATAATATATTTTAAGACTTATCGCTTGCGATAAAACTAATAAGAAGACATCAAAGAGGACTGCATAAAGCGTCACAACACAGTAGAGTACATAATATATTAAGTTACATAGCAAACATGAATATTCATATAATTTTGTTTTATCTATATTATGGTTATGGAGATTCTCAAAAATTCTAAAAATAAACAAAGTATGTTCAAGCCGCCACAGACATGATTTTATGCGGTGACTTGCCTCTCGTCTGCAACGGTCTAATCTGTACGTATGTTAAAGTTATATCATATTTAATATCTCTTTTTCAGAGGGATTCAAACCTGTTTATTTATAATTCCATTTTTGAACATAAAAGTTTAAAAGTATTAAAACTAATATGTATCATAACATAACATATAAGTATCGTAAATATCGATGTCATATTCTGACCCAGTTAAGGTCCCCAAGCGGCCGTTGAATGTTTACAACCCTTCGGGGTAATATGGACACTCGGAACGGTCTTGCTTCCCAGAGTATTGGATTATTACTATTGATGGAAAGAAAATTTAGTATAAATGAATAAAACTTCTCTTAAGTATAACGCACTAAATCTACGTAGGGACGTACCATGGGTTCTTACCAATATGCAGATTTGAGAGATTTGAAAGGGGTCATGTAATTTATTATTTAGGAAGTTTTGATTCCATATAACCCTGTATGTACTTTAATTCAACTTTAGATCTAAGGGTCTCTTTTAATTTTTCAATATAACATGAAATTTATTCTTAACATTGTAGGTGTTAGACTAGTTGATAAAATTATTATGTATTCCGAAATAATTCTTTACCGTATTAAAGATTAGCACTAGAGTAATGTTACGTAATTTTATGAATAGATTTATAGCGCTATTATTGACCTTAAATACTTCAATGTAAAAAACAATAGCATGTCGGTAGTCTTTTTAGTATTTTTTTTGTGTTTCTTTATTAATAAACAATCAAAGTTTCTCCTAACATGTCCAGTCCTGATGTGAATCTTAACCGAATTACAAACTCCAGCATCGAGCAGCTCTTAAATTCGAACAAGTCTACGTCAGCTATCTATTAGTCAACGACGGTTCTGGAAGTATGGTGAAGCGAGGACAAAATTAAACTAGACAACTTTGAAGTAAGTAAAAAGTAAGTCGGAATTACCGACTAATATGCCTTTTTAGAAAATAAATTTAAGACTTCTAAATTTTACAGTATTTTTTACCGACAAAACTATCTACAAGTCCCAGAGTTTCAAGAAATCCACAAGAACCCTGTAGAAAAATAATTAAGAATTACTGATCGAACCCACGAAAACCCACCCTAATCCAACTTTATATGTAGCTTTCTTTCTACGTTATCCCTATTGTTAATTATAAGTTACAATGTTTTAAAGGGGGATGGGTGGAGTCTGTTTGCGACTGACCTGTTAAATACTTAACGAAGCCTCTGTTTTATTCATGCATGTGTTGTCTCGTTTTGTTACCTTGTAAGCACGTGCATGCATGAATTGCAGATCTTTTCAGTAGGTACTGCAGACACAGTTAAATACAGAGTAATGTAAATATATTTATTTATACCAACTTTATATTAGTATAACTATTATTATAACAAAATTTATGTTTTGTAGAAAGGCAACCAATTACTTTATTGATAGCAGTTAGCTTTTCTATTTGAATTAGTGTGGCATAAAAAGTGACAGTAGGGACTAATAATAATGACATAGTAATCATATTTTAATTTAAATTTTGGAAACGGCATTTGAATTGTCCGAAACATCAGTTCGTTGCCCATAAGACACGACTCTGTAACAAATATCAGTACTTAGTATATGGTACTAAAGACAGATGAAGGAAGAAAGAAAATTATAATGCTTTAATAAAACTATTACCTTCTATAAATACAGTTTATAATATGATTATTATCTTGGAATCTTCTATTTGGAATATACATTACTTGAATTATAAAGTATAATAAAGTTACAATTTAGGGGCTCTCATATAAAAACAGTATTTGCTCCTTTTTTAATAATTAAACCCTCATATTCGTCTGCTAGTATCAGCACCATATTGAAAGGATTTTATAAAATAACATATCAAACAAGAATAAAACATCTGAATGGTTTGTCGTTATTTATTCTATATAGGATATTAATGTCCATATTATAATAAGGCTCGTATTCATAAACAACCACGTCTCATAAATTTCTCGGTGTCGTAAAAAAGACACATATTCACGATCGATATAATTATACATATGTACTACATTACACTTATATACTTCGTTATACATATATACCACGTCATACTAGTTTATTCTTAAAAAAAAATTCACGCAGTTAACAAATTTATGACCTTAGGACTTCCCACAGCTAGACTTTATACACATATTTTAAGAACGCTGTAAATCTAAAACATAAAATATATAAATCTTGGTTGTACCACAATATTATGATATATGTAAAAAACTCATTTTTACATGCATTGTATAATGCATGAGTCTGTTTTTATAAATTTGTATTGTAATAATTTTCTCATGATTTGTATTGTAATAATAAAATAATAATTTTGCGCTTTTTAATAATATAAGCATTTTACAGTAATTGTAGTAGTAGTACTGCTCTTTATTGTATATTTACAGGGTCTTAGCTGTATTATTAATTGTGCAGGTAATTTAAGTTTTGCCGGAAATTGGAAACTATAAATATTATTTCGTAATGTAAACTATCTTAACAATAAATTTGGAGTATATTTGTACCATTTGTACCTAAAATTTGATAAATTACCGGAACTGTAACTTAAGTTACTTGTTGTTCAATCTTAATCGTTATTAAGAGTATCGGGTGCATCTTGGAAATTAAATGTGTAAGTGACAAGTTTTTCTTTTAAAAAGTTATTTTGTCTTAGGTCCAGTTAAGAAATACCGAAATATGTTTAGGTTTTGTTAATTTTTTGTGCTATTCTTATTGTAAATAAGGTTGTTGTCATAAAAAGGAGGTAATATGCAATTGAAAAACATTTCTATCAAAATAATGTCCAAAGAATTGAAGTTCATCTTGAAGTTATTTTGACCGAGGTACTATGAATTCTCTTTCATTTATTTTCTAAACAAAAATTTTAGGAGTTAAACATATAGTCATAATAATTAATTAATCTGATGTAATAAAATAATAGCACATAATAATATTAGATAAATATACTGAAGTGGTGCCAATACCATAATACAATTATATTTACATATTTTACATGAAGTGTGGACAATGAAGTAACTTCAAATATTAAAAACTTGGATAGTAATATATATAAAAAATTACTACTTGATTTTATTAAATGTATTTAGTTTAAAAAAATACATGATATATATTTTTAAATTTGCTTGGCCAATAGGATTATTGCTATTTAAACAAACATCCATTAAGTACTAAAGGCTTTAAATACTTTTTTGGTTTTACATACAAGACTACACAATTTGAAACATATTACAAATTTATTAAAACCGTGTAGGATAATCCGACTTTTTGTAATGGACTGGGGTGAGATCAAATTCCGATGCTAAATCCATTTAAATTTTCTAGATATTGATTAAACAATCTATAACTTTTATTTGTTTTTTAAAGTTAATAAAATATTTTAAAGTAAATATCAATGACATTTACTTTATAAAGTGAATATAGTTCTCTTATTGAAAAAGGGTTCTTATTCAGTTCTAATTATGAAATTATGAACAGTTTATGCCTTTGTCAAGACACAAAGGACAAGGCTGGCGAATACGATTAGTGATAGCATCATTATCACTATGATTAGCTCAACCTAGTTAAAGGGCTTTGTGCTACCAAAGGTTGAATATCCACGGTCTTAACTATAATTAATTATAGTTTAAACTTATATTTTTGGTAAACAACTGGTATTGCAGTTACATAATTTGCAGTGAAAGAGATAGTTCTCATTACATATTTCATAATATGTAATGTTTTGTTATCTACTACGCCTTCTTCTTTATTTCTCTCTTCTTCTCGTTACCGTAATCCTTCTTGTTAAAAAGGAATAGTTCAAAAGCTTTTATTAATTAATTTTTTTTATTATGATGTCTATTGCTCCTAAAAACTAATAGTAAATAAAAAATATATATATTTATTTATTTATTTATTTAAACTTTATTGTACAAAATACAATTGGCGGACTTAATGCTGAAGCATTCTCTACCAGTCGACCGAAACATTATACAGAAAAATAAGAACTACAAGGGTACAATACAGAAAATAAAAAAAATATAAAATTCAAAACTATGACTACGGATCTAAAAAATATAATACATATACAAACTAGAATATCATAAATTAACAAACTTAAATATATACCTTATTTACAATATACTAAATATACTATGAACTATAATAAATACATAAACTACTAAATATACAAACTATACAACATAATATCTGATAAATAATAAATCGCTACGCTATATACGACGGAAAATTTTAAGTCGTCTCTAGAAGGTATCCACATACACGTTTCTTGAACACCTGCTTACTAGGAGCACGCCGAAGATGATCAGGCAGGCCGTTCCAGAGTTTTATTGCGTTTACTGTGAAAGAGGAAGATAGAAAACCAGTATGGTGTAAAGGAATATATAAACTAAGGTTGGACGACGATAGAAGATTCAATTCGTGAGTGGTCCTGAGTAAATGAATTTATTTATATTCTACGAATACTTATCCTGCTTACATTTATACAATTAAGTAATTATAATATACATATAGGATGCGTCGCTTACGCTGGAATAGATACTATGGTGTATACTATATATATACCTGTGACGTATAAGAAGAAAAATTAATGATATCGATGACATGTATGAAAATGTCTAACATCTTGCATTGTAAGGAAAAATGCAATAAATAATTCTTTTATTGAAGAAACATCTTTGACATCGACCATACATATTTGTATCAAAATCTCTGAAAGATTTTGGTACAACACAATAGAAGTGTGAATATATGTTAAGGATTCGTGTTCACTTCTCTGGATTTAGGGAATCGATATACCACGGGATGGTAATATGTTTGAAAAATATTTGTTTAATTTTTTATAATCCAAATATAAGGAAGATTAATAGTAGTAAGTGAAGATATATGATTTCATGAAATATACATGACATTACTCCCAGATTGCATGACAGAATAAAACTAATAAAAAATAAATAACAAAAATCTAAAACACAACATAATAGTAAATTTTGTAATAATTGTTAATCTATCTCTGTGATGCAATTCTAATTATGAATATTATAGATTACCCACAGCTTCAAAGTAATTATCAATTAATTATACGTATTAGTTATAAATTTCTAAAACGGATATGCTAATGGGATCTAAAATGGATATGCTAATGCGAATGGGATAGGATGAGTTTTTTCCAGAATATGTGGGCGGTACGGGAGAGGACGCCCATGTTAAGAGCTTCGATTTCAACGGCTGAGAATGATCAGTAATAGAAGACGTACCATGTTCAGTTGTAAATATTATATAAAACACAGTAAGCATTTTTTTTAATTTAGTGCAATTATTTTTTAAAATCATAATTCTCCGAAAACTAAGGTTTTGCAAAGTCCTCTGTTTAATTCTAATTTGAACCATGAATTTAAGATACCATAGTTAATATTTGACATAATAAATGTAACTGTAGAATTTTAATCTAAATGAGTTCATAATCATTCTGAGTTGAATGATTTCGAACTAAAATCTTTTTTAGGTCTCACATAGACTACCTATGTAGTGAATGAAAACACCTATGTGTTTTCGTGGTTATTGCATTGATTTTTTTCAAAAGCTTTAATAAGGTAATTGGAGTAATGTTAAAAGTAAGTTAGTTTATAAAAAGTTCATGTATCTACTTGAAATATTTATGAAATCTTTAAAAAAACATATTTTTATGAAGGTTTTCTAGTAATTATGTTATCAGCTATAATTTTGTTCATTGATCGTTTTTAATAAATTAAATAAATAGGGAGATATTTTTATATAAATAGTAAAGCCTACACACGGACACTATTTCCTACTGTACTACGATAACAAGAAAAAGGCAAAGAAGATTTTTTCGTGGCTGAAAACAATATTTAACACTGTCTTTTTATATAAATGTAATTGAGTACATGTATATACTTTATATATCAGAGCATATAATATGGATGTTCTATCATATTCATATACATGAAATATGACTACAAATAATGTAAAATACTCTCTTTAAAAAAGCACTGCGTGACCCAGGTTTGGCTTAAGGTCGGCCTTGACATAATTTTCTTTTATTTCCATGACAAAGAACGATCTCAATTAATATTTCTCTTTATGGAACTACTAGTACCTACCTACCTTTTTCAAAGAAACCGTTTTGATCGGCCTATAAATATTCACCGACAGTTGATGACCTCTTGTCCAATCATGATAAGTTTAATTTAACACACTACAATATGCGCACGACTGTTAGGAATTAAAAATCACTGAATTTATTTACATTTTTTTACCAAATACGAATAGTACCTACTAATTAAATCCCAACCAAGGAACACCGAAAAACGTTAGCAAACTTAAACATATTATGTTTTTATTTATTTATGATATTATAAAATCCCGTGCTTTATTTATTGATGTGTTAATATAAAATTCAGATTATTGAAAAGAAACTATTTAAAAAAAATCCATGGCATTCACCATATCGTATCTAAAATTTTCTGACTGAAAACTGGAAGATTTTCGTACAACGTAATTGAGGTGTGAACAACACACATGTTCATTTCTTTGAATTCAGGGAACGATTTTCAACCACGCGATGTATTTATTTACGAACATATTACATATATGTAATATTTTCACCACATCACAGACATAGATCTGTGAATATCTTACTATGAATATTTTACTTTTAACTATGAAAAGTGTGGAGAGTATTTTTGTTTAAAAAATGTATATGAATCCTTGCTTGTAATATTTATCAGATATTTAAAAAAAACATATTTTTATTAAGGTTATCTGATAAAAGCTATAATATTGTTCATTGATCGTTTTTAATAATATAAATTAAATAAAAAGGCAGATCTTTAATAAATAAATAACGAAACCTACATACAGGTCACCGTACACTAACTGTACTACGATGATAAGAAAAAGCAAATAAGATTTTTTACGTGGCTGAAAACAATATTCTACACTATTTAGGTAAATATAACAAAATATATATACAATTATATATATGTGTGTGTATCAGAGCATATAATATAGATGCTTTATCATATACATGAAGTATTACTAAATTATTGAAAATACTCTGTTCCAGATAGAACTGGATGACCCAGGTTGATGTTGAGACTGGCCTTGACTTGCTGAACGACTTTCCTCAATGTTTTCTTTTACTTCCATGACAAAGGATGACCTCAATAAATATTTATCTTTATGGAACTACTAGTACCTTTTTTAAGGAACCGAGCGTAGTATCAGCCTATAAATATTATACCGGCAGTTGATGGCCTCTTGTCCAATCATGATATATTTAATTGCGTTCACTTCGTATGCACACGGAGGTTATGCATTACAAATCATTGAATTTATTATATTTTTTTATAATAGAAATTATTTCCCAACCAAGCCACACCGAAAGTAAGGATAATGAAACATTTTTAGTATGATTATTTAATGTAGTTTAAACTTCTTAGTATTTTTTTATAATAATATTGCGCTTTTTAAAATGTGTTATATACGTTGCAAAAGCCTTTGTAATTCTCGCTTTACACTACACAAAGGATGCCAAAAGAGGCGAGTTATAAAGTACTCAAGGATAAGGAGGTGTTCGTTTTAAGTACATACATAAACTTTCTATGCAATAGTTGTGTTCGAAATTTGAATACTCCCTAGATTTTAAGTGAAGTTTGAATTTTGGAAAATATATGGTAGAATTTAAAAATTATTTAAATTAAATAAAAAAAATTTGATCAAAATTAACATTTCAATATTGCTCAAGAAAATAATATTAAAATTATATAACCGGTTATAACACTCCGCGTAATATTTTGTTTTAAATACTCAGAAATGTCATCCGAACTAGAGCAGAACAAGTATCATTTATACCGGATATCAGAGTTGATTTCTAATGGGATGCATAAAAGCATGGATAATAATAATAATAATAATAATATCAGGACAAATTACACACATTGATCTAACCCCTAAGTAAGCAAATTATTTGCTTGTGTTAAGGGTGTTAGACAACGATACAAATACATAGAAATACATATATAAATACTGAGAATATATTTAATAAACGACCAAACCCAGAAACACAGACATCTATGCTCATCACATAAATGCCTGTCTCCCGTCGGGAATCGAACCCGAGCCCCGTTGCGCCGTGACACGTTAGGCGTCTGCGCTAACCACTCGACCAACGGGGCGGTTATAATAATTATAATGTTATAATAGTTATAATGTTATTATACATTCAGTTTCAGTGTCTGTCTGTTTGTTTAGTAAGTTATGGTGCGTAAAAATTTTAATAAATAATTGATACCTTTTCTAAATTTAAATGTCCCTGGAAAAGAACCTTTAAAATTTTGTCGTGAAATGAAACTTAAAGATTGCAAATAAGAAAAGGAAAATGAAGTCATAATTTTTGAAGTCAGCGGTGTGAAAAAGATATTTATGAGCAATAACTAAAATAATGGAATGTCTTACCAAAATTGCTCTAAATATGATAGGCAGGGAATAACTTCAACATTAATTGTGTAATATAGAAGTACTATATAAATGGAACCAAATGTATCAAATTTATAGTATTCATTTGTATTATAAGCCGAACCACAAAACCTGAACCAGTTAAGTGAAGCTGTTGTTGGTAAAATGGTAAAAAAAAATAAAAATCCGCAAGACCAAAGCGGTGTGGTTTTAATAAAACCTTTAATGCCCCTTATCGGCTGAAAATACTAGTACTTGGTTCTATAAATAGTCATTTGTATAAAAATATAATTTATTGTATAAAGTCGAAGTCATGAAGAATGTAAATAAAATATATATACCCATACTACAAAGGACAATTGTTGTTAAGTTGGTATTTCCACATTTACTACATTTTAAAGATAATAAAAACTTATTACATTTGTGAACAATTTCATATAAAAGAACCACTGAACCAACCATTCAATATTTTATAATATTTCCCAAGGTAATGCTTATAATTGCAGATGTCATTAGGCAATGTTACCATTCTTTACCAGACGGACTGAAATAAAATTTAACTCTTAACTATTTAAACAAGATACTAATAAATAATAATATAATTAGCAATTCTCATTTACTGTACATTAACGAACTTAAAAATCATTAAAATTGTCACCAGACATTACAGAAACATTTCTACATTAAAAGTAGAACAATTTAAGTATATAACAATATATAGATAATAAAAATACGAGAGAGCAAAAAGAACTATCATAACGCTATGAATAATTTTAATTTTATTTTAGGCAAATTTAATAACATTACATCTTATACCTAAGTATTAATAATCCCATAAGCTGGTATTTAGCCAAAAAACGTGGTACTTTAAGAATGGAAAAGCATATTGGATGAGCTACAAAAAAACTTTTAACTCAAACACAATGCAGCGAACCATCTTATTAAATGAATTATCTTAAATTCTCGTAAATATTTCTTTCATCAAAAAATAAAATGTAAAAAACAACACTCGAAACTTAATCCATTAACCGCATTTTTTTTAATATTTTCTTTTCAAGACATTATTTTTTTAGTGCGAATATATAATTACAATTCATAATTACTACAATAACAAGTTTCAGTATGACAAGACAAACAATGGTTGTTATAGTTTATGTGTTTGTAAAGTAAAAATCAGAGCTAACTAGATTCAATAATCGTGAATTATGTGGAATGTACTTTATTTCAAAAACACTATCAATAAACTCATTTAAAATCCAATATAATATAAATAAAAAAAAATAAAATCATATTATTATAAAATATCCGAATTAAAATTACTCTTAATATTATATAAATAAATTTTAGTTTTCTAACGGTTCTACATTTGCAGTTGAACTCATCTTATTAAATCATATGTTTATTTATTTTTTTAATCAATGCTGTTTCAATGATAAGCAATTACTTAAAGTACAGGTAGTATCTCTAATATCATGTAACAATATCCCGCGGGAGAGCCAGGAGCCAGCATTACAACATTATTATTACGTCGTCCCTATACTTGTGGGAATAGTGATTTTGTGCGACCCTCTGACAACTAGAAATTAGAATATTAATGAAGGAATGATTGGGCATATTCCATTAATTCTCAAGTTATTACTATACTCGAAGAATAAAGTAAAATATGAAAATGGCACTTAACGGGTGTTTACTAAACACACACATTCACACATGACACGTCATTGAGACGCGTTAAATTTTCATAATATATATTATAACATCGTGTTAGTTCTTCTTCACTTTGATTGAATTCATTTATTAGAACTTTCTTATTGCAACCAACGACAGTCTTTATATTCTTTAAAACACTTTATGACACTACTCATAAACACATTAAGCTGTTACTATTTAAACTCATAACTATCTCACTGATACACAACTTAGTCTCTTAATCATACACTACACTCTCTTTATCTGGGAGACGATTTATATATTTACTACTCCTAATCCAATCAGTGTCCAATATTAGAATTATTAATTTAGTCAATTAAACTTCTATACAATCATTACAGGTTTTAGTCAAAGCAACAACTAATATCTTTATTTTTTTACCAAACCTACCCTCCAATGTATAAAATCTAACACATTATAAATTTAGAAACGTAAAATGACTTCCAGAATATTGATGGAGGATGAAAAATAAAACATCTAGTGTCCTGGAGATAAGATCATTCAATCATATTAATGATTAGTAGTAGTAGTAGTAGTAGTGGTGTTTTTATAAAAAAAATATTAATTATATATAACCGACTTTACTCAGTAAATTAAATCGGAATCTACTTATTTTAATAGAAACGTTTAAATACAAAAAGATAAAGTTACTCATGGTATTTAGAGGCTACACCGAAAATAACGACACCTTTCTGGGATTCCACCGCTACCACCAAATCTAATATTTTCTTCAGGATATGAAATAAATTACTTATTTTTTTCATACAATTTGGTCAAAGGACTCTCATGTACGAGAGCTGTAAGAAAGGAAGCAGATTAAGCGTTTATTCTGAAGACGGGTAGGAACACTGAGAAGCTTAGTCAGCAATAAGGGCAACATTACAGGGTTATAAAAGATCACACTGATCTTTATAGTCCAATTATCGGAGAAGGTCATGGCCTGCATAACATTATGACCCTACAATCAGTATTAAATAACGCCTTCTCTAAGAATATCGGAAAACATTGGGAACATTTTCTACAAAAATAAGGAAAATGCTCAAATATTTCCTAGGCTCGATAAAAGGTGAAAAGAAAATTTCTGAACGTGTATTAACGATCTTCTGTAGTTTACGATCACGGAGTCACGTGGAACAGATATAATAATGGTTTATGGAAGTTTTTGAGGAAGGTGTTGTGCGTAAATACACGTTGAATTCATATTATTATTGTTTTTTATTTAACTCATATATGTATATAGTAAAATGTCGTATCGATTGGTTGACGGACAACTAATCTAAACTCATATCTACTGAGCCAACAACAGAAATATAATATTAGTAGGTAATAGTAATTTGTGTTTGTTAACAACAAAAGTAATTCCTATTTTACATAATTTCACGGTTTACTAATAGGTGACGGCCCGTTATTGTAGTACGAAAAGGTATTAAAATCGTAAGAAATTTACATTGCCTATATTTTATTTGAGCTGAATAAAAAAAAATTATCTGTTATCAAAATAAAAATGCAAATGAATTAAAATATTACATTATGATAAAAACAATGCAAATAAAATACAATAAAAATCAAACCTGTAATCCTCTTGTTTGTCACATTACGTTTAGGTAAGTCAATTTTCGTGTCAATGTGAACCATTTGACCGTTACAAACTCAAACTTGTTAAAAACATAATGTAATAAGCACTATTACTGCAATAAAACTCTAAACAACAGTTTAATCGTTACAAAACCACACAGTATTATATCTGGATAATAGGGCGTTCTTGGAGACACAATTAAAGCTGCTTCAGCACCAGCTAGCTGTCAGTTAGACTCTCCTGAAAGGTTACGTCATCAGCTGAGCTGTCAACGATTACGACCTTAACGACTGTATAATATGAAATAACTACAAGAACATAGTGGTTATAAAAAATATAATAAAGGGAACGCTTAAATTATATGTCTGCGTATTGATAACGATAATAAAATCTGTTACTGCTTTAACTTTAATATACTTTTTATCATTTCTTAAGTGCTGTTCTATGCTTATAATATAATAGTTAGAGAAGATGTATTTCACTTTTGTTATATATATACTGATTCAATATCAGGCATTTGTACAATATTCGTATTCTATGTATCGCAGGTTATTTAATCATGATGTTTCATGCGGTGCTGAATATTTGAAGTTACTTCACTGCTGCGGTCACATTCACTGTAAAGTTTAGGAGTATTGAAATACTGTCCAAATATTGGCTTACTCCAGCATTCTTAGTTAAACATTTAGTATTAAATTATAAATAATGATGGTAAGCTATCTAACGGAAATTTATAATCAAACGTTTGAGTGGATAAGGATTTGCAATATAGGTCAAAATAGCTTCGGAAATAAACTAATTCTTGTTAGAGAAGGCCGTAGATTTATCAATAAAATATTTCGCAAAAAATGCTTTAGTGCATAGTGTATTCGATTTTTTAAAAACTTAATAAATTCAATAAGAGAAGGTACGTCATCAAAACTACTTTTATACTTTAACTATTTTAAATTTGTAGTAGTAACTAATGATTGACTCATGTCAATACCTAATCTACCAATAATAACGATCTGTCATTAATAATTTAATCGGTGAATATTTCATTATCACCGGTTAACGATCGGCCATCTTGAAAGATAAACAATAATCACACATCGTAAATGGATAAATAAATTTAAAAAAATAAGAATAATATAAAAAGGTGATATCGACCTAATACCTACCGACCCAGACAGACGTTCGATGTATCGCATATTTTGTTTATGATATTTTGGTAAACTTATAAAATTACAAAACAAGACAACACAATAGCGGCTACGTTAAGTATTTAACAGATCAGTCGACCGATAAACCGACTACTCCTCCCCTCTTTGTTGCTGCTAGACATGGTTACAAAATAATGCTATGTGCATGAATAACTACTTCTACAATAATTATACGACGGGAAAAAACCTTTAAAAATATTTTAGACATCGGTTTTCAGTTTTGTATAGATTATGGGGGATATTAAAGACATCAGACAGACAGAAAAAAATCTAACATCACCAAATTTTATAAAATTGTCTGTAAATTAAAAAAAAAGTAAAATTTTCTGTAGTATTGGATTATAATTATAGCTACAATTCATCCAGTGCTTATTTTGTTAAAGATTCAGATAAACATTCAAAACCAAAATAAGCTTTTATCAAAAACCACATAAAATTTATTTCAAAAAACGTTCTATGTACATGACTAGTTTTTAGTTGGTTGGATCCCGCAAAAGCCACATCAATGCTTTAGCGTCAGTGTGGTATTCTCTAATGATTTTATCAACAATAAAAAAAAACTATGATTTTAGATAATTATTCATTAAGAGGGTTAGAATGCGAGTTTCTTTCTCTTCTAGAGTATTTTTCTATTCTGAATTTATGGTAACTTTGAAAATGTAAAAATGTATTTTCTTAAATTTTACAAAAAAAATGTGCTTTGAGGTAATTTATAGTCCAGTGGTTATGATATTTTAAAGATAACTTGACAATTGTCCCGATAAAAGACGATCACATATAGAATGCTTAATTCACCGAGTCGGACAGCGATACGGTAGCTCAATTGATAAAGCGACGGGACGGTTTCCCAGAGGTCGCGGATTCGAATCTCTGCTCGTATTGATTTATTTTTCGTTCTATAATTGTATAAATTCAAAAAAGCTTAACATGGCTACACATGTTTATAGATAGTTTCAAACATTAATTATCATATTTTTTCTTACTATTAATAAACCAACAAAGATGTATATTAAATATAAACCAATTCACATAGAGCTGGTATTTATTTAGTTATTTACAAAACTAAATCAGAATTACATATTATTTATATGAAATCATTTTAATAATTATGTAATGAACAAATAATTGATACGGAGGGGTATCCGTGCGACCTTTGGAAAACCTTACCATTGCTCTATCAAAAACGTCTATATTATAGCTCTATCAAAAATGTCTATATTATAGCTCTATCAAAAATGTCTATATTATAGCTACCCTTTAATGTATTTAGTATTTTTTATTTAATTTGAAGGTTTTTTGAAAAAAGCCTTTCGAATCTCTCCCCCGTTCTGATTAAATGTGGAATATGTGGAATGCTAACAATCATCATCAAAAAACCATTTTTACATATCAATTTTCAGCGCTGATGAAGTATTTTATGTTATATTATATTTAAATTTCTCTGAATAATTTCAATGGATTTTTTTTGCAATAAGTTCAAAAGAGTTTGACCCGTTTTGTATAGATTGGTTGTCGTAATATTTTATAAAATAAATGAAATGTTTCTTGATTTTCTCCAAACCTAAATAAAAGTTTTAAAATAAATGGTAAATTCAGAGTTTAGTATTTAACTTTGAAAGTCATCTCAAATCCTCGAAAAAGCGTGAATTGTAATAATAACCTCAAAAATAATACACTTTTTATTGTAACACTATTAATTGTTATCTTCTGTCTGTCGCTAAGAGAATTGAAAAGAAACGCTGACAATGGAATTCATAAAAGCAAAAGAAGACAGTTAGCATCTGTCGAAAGTCGAATTTAAATTGAGATGTGGTCTAATTAACTTCACTCCGGAAAAGAAGATGTCTTTGATAAAGATGTTTATGCATTTTTTAAGCTTAATAAGTGTCATAGGTATTCAACAATCGGCACTCAATTATTTTATAATCTACTTAAATGACTTGTTAAACTTTGCGCTATCAAAGGATTGAAGCGAAATAGAAAACAGTTCATGCGATTAAATGGTTTCTACGAATAGTCAATCTGTTAAATAATTTAAAGCTGACTTTATCTATAAATCCAGTTAAACTTGAAGAACTTCAGGTCCTCAGGTTGAGTTGCGAATTACTCAAACACTAATCTCTCCATAACTGAAATCGAACTAGCTGCTTGCTCAAAGAAATTAAAGTCTGTAAGCTAATCCTGCTGAAAGGTAAGTCGCGAATGAAATAAATTCAGTCAATAGAAAAATAAATTACTTTTAGCTTGACAGTTTGTTTTTTTAATAAAAGAAAATCATGTATTTTGGGTCGAATTTTAGCTTTTAGAAAACTTGAAATAGATCTCGGTGCAATAAAACTTTTACTTGCTTAAGTAAAATTTTGCCTAACATGTGTTCGGAATCTACATTTTCTTAAATTTATAAAACTTTGTTGCTTATTCCTTCTATTAAAGAAAAACCATATTTTTTGAAATACATAACAACAAATTTATTATTATCCATAATTCGATGTGAAATTGTACCTGTCATAATATTGAAGTGGTCAGCTTTTAAACAGTTTTATGTTATTGTTAAGATTTTTGAATATGACTGTTTCTAGGCATTCCATTTATATTACTTACTACAGCTACTGCAGTGTAAATTGAGCAACCAAAGGCTTATAGCACCAGTGAAACTTAAATTTATTTAAATATTTATTCAAATTTCAGTGGTATTATAAGTAATACTGTAATATGAGCATGGTATATATATAGTTAACCGTGCTTGCAACTTCTCATAATATAAATTGAAAATATCTCTACATTTTAATGACAAAAATATAAATCAAGTATTTATGAAACATTTTCCATTTATCTAAAATCTAGTTTAAACCAATAATTCCTCAGTTCATATAATTGTTTCGTTTGATACATCATCAGTTTAATAAATTCCAATGGAACCCCGCTATTCTAATTAAACTTCGCTGAACAATTTGAAACTTCGTCTACAAAGAGTTGTATTAAATGGAGCTATTGATGTCAAAACTTTCTATTAATTTTATCGGAATAATACGCAATTATAATAAAAGTTATAAATATATTTCACAATTAACTTAAAGCTTATATTCGATTTATTCCGAGTGACACACACATCTATACAAAACACAGGCTTGCTTCACGCCGGTCTTCCGTGAGAGTGTGGTACGATGCCGGTCAAATCAGCCCATTCGTGATGTATTCGGGAGACCGCAGCGTCATTCTACTAAAACGTTGGACCATTAGACTTCTACTTACGACTTCTGCGATTACATATTTTTACCCGAGACCACACGCACGATGATTATACCGGCTTAGATTTTTTTGCAAATTATTTTGTTTGTTAAGAGAGAGATATTCTCTTTTAATTTGTCATTGTAAATATTTACGGAAGGACACAATTTCTCCTTTAGATAAGTTTTAAGTTAAACTATATGTTTTTCAAAGTTCACACTTCACTTTAAATGTAGGGCGTATTCATTGCTGAACATATTAATAGATATATTAAAAAAAGTATTCAAAGTACAAAAAACTCATAGTTGGTATATTATATTAATAAATATATATGCCAAAGTAAGTTTTCACAATAAAATGGATATTTAAATTGTTAAGTGTTTATCATTCAATTCAATTAACACAAACAAGTTGTTAACAGTGCCAAGTCATTTAGGACATCATAGATTAAATTAGCCGTTCCTGAATTTGAATGAATTCAAACAATACAGGCAGGTTTTTTTTTCTGATAATTACTAAATATATTAATTTACGTACTTTTCCATAAGCTCTAGTGAAGCTAGAAAATTGTTCGGGGCCAGTATGCTATCATGTTCCAACTCACAAACCTACAACACACGCTTATCACTCAACATATTTTTATTACATTTTTAATTTTTCAACACAAAGACATTATTAATAAAAACAAAGAAGTTCTTTTTCCTTACTCTATGTTTTTTAAGAGATATCAAACTTTCAAATTTGTATTGTGCGCCTGAAGTAAGACAAATTTTACGGTATGGAATCTGCTTTCATTTTGAATGATTGTAAGATGCTAGACAAGCAAGTATTTTATTGCTAGCGAATAATACAAACCATAAAACTATCTCAATGTAAAAATCGTGCTTTCGTAGGGCTTAACTCTTAACTTAGTTAGGCGAGACAAAACTTTTACCTACTTCGTAAAAGTTACATTAACTAACATTTTCTATGTTTATTTTCTTTAGTATTATCAAACCATTAACAATTGCATGTTGATACTTAACTTACGATAGTAAATACTTGTATTAAAGTAAATTAAGTAACAATGTATTAGTATTTTATCCGTTATAAAAACAAGGCTTATTATTCGTTAATTAAATAATATACATTTATTTCAAACAGAAAAATATTATGTTGTACTAGAATCAAATAGACATTTTACTATCAACTTCTTATTTTTGTTAGTTTTTAAATGTAGTAGTTTTTGGCGTTTGTATTATGCTTAAATGTTATGTGACCCTATAGTTCGATTTTTTTTATAAGGTTGTATTATGAATTGTATAGAAAGAATAAGATATTTAATACCCGTAACTTTTAACATCCTTCAAACCCGACCAAGATTTAAATCTGTAACAAAATAAAAATGAAAATTCTAAAGTTTTAAACTGGTACAGTAACTACATTGTTCAGTCTAGAATTTAAGAGAGTACACACAAAAACTTTACTTGCTCGTGAATAACGGTTTTAAAAGGTAGTCGCAGCGCTGAGCCACGATATACAAAATCGCTTGCGGTATTCTGTGTTACATAATATTTTATATTGTACTCCGTCCCTCTGCGAAATATAACATTAAAATGAATGATGAATATCAAAAATCTGTTTACAATGTGATTTCTTTGTATATTATTGCTTCTATGGTGATGGATGTTCCGGAAAATGAGGAAAAAAGGGGGGGTGATTTTAATGGACACGTGGGATGTATCAAAGATGGTTTTGAAAGGTAATGATGAGGGTGAGGCCTTGTTGAAGGCCGTTTCTATCTTTGACTTAGCAACCACCAATACTTTGTTTTAAAAAAAAGACGAACATTTAATTACTTACAAAAATGGCCGTTAAAGGACGCAGATTGATTACTTTTTAATAAGGAGTAAAATTGCGTCAAAAACTGCAAGGTAGGTACTGTCGAGCGAAAGCTTGGTGTCACCACATAGGCTCTTCACCATAGATATTAAATAAGAAGTGGAGACAAATATTTTCAAGAAACGACCCCCACCCCAAATAAAACGGCATTTGTTAGAGAAGAAATAATGGAGTGGAATATTCATTAAAAGCGCTATTGATTAAAAGTCTGACAAAGGATGTATAAGGCGAAACGGAAGGAAAAGCTATGATAGACGATTGCACCAGGATTACATTAGGGATCAGCAATAAGTCCCCACCTCTTCTTGTTGATAATGGATGCTCTGATATTGGATATACAGGAGGAGGCACCCTTGTGTATGCTGTTTGCTGATGTCATTGTTCCTGTCGGTGAGGGTGGATTTGAGGTGTAGAGCAGAATAGAAAAATAGTAGCAAAAATTGGAGAGCATTGGCTTGAAAATAAGTAATTTCATCATCATCATCATCATCATTTCGGTGGTTTGTGGATTGACAGTTGTTCTAAGAAAAAATATGTATTAGAAGCACTCATGAATCATTTTACTTAATAAAGCAAGCAATGTCCCTCATACTTTAACCTAAATAATAATTGGATTTCTTATTATATATTATGTATTTGAAATATAGCTTGCCAATATTTGATATGACTTTAGTTAACTACATTTTATTGCTGTGACGAAGCCCTAAATATAAATAATATTGTGTTTCAATTTGTATAAAGTTTGCATACAATAGGTATAAGAGACTCTCAAGAATTGATCTCGTAAGTATGAACCCCGAGGAAAAAGGTGAGGCAAAATCTCGATACAATAGGTACATACAGTGGGATAAATATAATAATATAAGTAAGTTATTTACACTATAGTACAAATACAATATAATACAATACAAATACATAGGTTACAAACATACGATTATTAGTCAAAGTCAAAACTGTTCATTAAAAGTAATTTCTACAAAATGTTATTCTTATTATCAAAACAGGATAGTTAAAAAATACTTTTAACACATTCAGTTTAATGTTTGGAAATATCTATAATCATGTATAGCCATGTTAAGCTTATTTAAATTTATGTAAATATAGAATGAAAAATGAAAAAAAACGGGATTCGAACCCGCGATCTTTGGGTCCCCAGACGGGACTGTTTCCCAGAGGTAGCAGGTGCGAATCCCTGCCCGGTTCGGTTTATTTTTCATTCTATATTTATATAAACATTCAGCTTAAGTTCAGTCGTAAAATATTTGTCACAATATATTGGGTAATATATTTTATTTTAATAATAAGTTTAGATATAGAAATATAGACATAATTAATTATAGTTTACTACATACGGAAGATACAGAGAGTACATAATATGTTACGAGTATTACGTATACAATACTAAAAATAAATTTTTTATACTGTGGAAAACAGTTATTAATAACTTCAAAACCATTATAATTTACATAAAGAATGTGTTTTGAGATTAACGTGGTTATTTTCACTAGAATTATGTACAAAAACGGGATTATTGCCACGGTCAGTTATATTATTATTATTACCTCGATATTTCGAAGCGGTTACACGCTCCATGGTCACGAGTAGACTGGTATGGCGAGTGTTAACATCTTCTAAGGACAGACATATCTGTCTACCCTCTTTCGGATGCGTCGACTACTCTCATTACGACTGTTCGAACCACTACTATTGTCACTCACTTGTTTCTCACGGCACACAAAACTTACTGTGTCTGGACGCGAAAATGAAGTCGAACCTATTGTCTTTTTATGACTATTAACCACCGTATTCCACGCACTGGATAGTTTAAAACCGTCTTCCCGATTAAAATTTACATCAACATCATCAACATCTACCGCGTGAGCTCGTACATATCAAAACTGTTCTACGAAACAACGGATACAACAATACAACATCTTGTAAAAAGCGCATACCAAAGAAGAGAAAAGATAAAGTCCTTTGTTAAGGACACCAAACATTTTGTGGATATCCTGAAAAGGGTTACGGTTAGTACCAATGAGACAATGGTGAGTTTTGACGTGGAGTCACTCTTTACAAACGTACCAGTAAGAGAGTGTATCGAGATTGTCAAGGTGAAGCTTCAGAAGAACGACATCCCAATGGTGATAGCTAAGTGTCTCGATCATTGCCTCAATACCAGTTACTTTTTATACAACGGTCAATACAACCTACAGATTGATGGTGTAGCAATGGGCAGTCCAGTTGCCCCAATAATAGCAAACATTTGGATGGAACATATCGAAAACACCACAATTCTTGCGAATCCATCAACTGTAACATTATGGAAAAGGTATGTTGATGACGTTTTTTGTATTATAAGGGGTAAAGAAGACAGTGTAAAGATACTTAGCATATCTGAACAACATTCATACCAAACTAAGATTCACCTCTGAAACTGAGAGACAACGAAGCCTGGCCTTTCTTGATGTGATGGTGACAGTTCACGAAAATGGGAGTTTAGGTCACTCTGTATACAGAAAGCCAACTCACACGGACAAATATTTACATGCAAAATCACATCATCACCCGTGTCACCTGCAGTCCGTTGCAAAGTCACTTAATAACAGAGCGTATGACATATGCGACGAAGAACATCTACCGCGTGAGCTCGTACATATCAAAACTGTTCTACGAAACAACGGATACAACAATACAACATCTTGTAAAAAGCGCATACCAAAGAAGAGAAAAGATGAGGTACAAAGACAACCAGCATTTTTGCCATATGTTAAAGGGGTGACCGATAAAATAGGCAGATTATTAGGGAAGTTCTAGATAAACACTGTTTTTACGCCCCATAGCAAAATAGGAAAGCTGTTACGTTCACCTAAAGACCGTCTGCCTCTTCAAACTCTTGGAGTCTATAAAGTGGATTGCAGTTGCGGAAGTTCGTACATCGGCCAAACTAAACGAGCAATCGTCGACCGTATGAAAGAACACATCCGGGCTGTAAAAAACAATGACGTGAACAAGTCGGCTATAGCACAGCATTTAAACCAGGCCCAAACCAATCACTGGATAGAATTACATAACCCCAAAGTACTAGCAACGGAACGCCACTACATACCGCGTTTAGTGCGCGAGGCACTTGAAATAAAGAAGTACCAAAATTTTAATCGGGAAGACGGTTTTAAACTATCCAGTGCGTGGAATACGGTGGTTAATAGTCATAAAAAGACAATAGGTTCGACGTCATTTTCGCGTCCAGACACAGTAAGTTTTGTGTGCCGTGAGAAACAAGTGAGTGACAATAGTAGTGGTTCGAACAGTCGTAATGAGAGTAGTCGACGCATCCGAAAGAGGGTAGACAGATATGTCTGTCCTTAGAAGATGTCAACACTCGCCACACCAGTCTACTCGTGACCATGGAGCGTGTAACCGCTTCGAAATATCGAGGTAATAATAATAATATAACTGACCGTGGCAATAATCCCGTTTTTGTACATAATTCTATAAAGAATGTGTTTTGTTTTATATTAAGAAAGAGTCATAAGAAATCTTGTTATTAACTGTAATATTGAAATTCATATTGTACAGAATTTGTACATTCCCAAGATATTAAATTTAGAACGGTAAGCTTCGGACGATCAAGTATTGAGATATCTTTAATTGTTCCGCATACTACGGCCATCTATACCTGTATTGCTATATAGCCTAACTTTCTGAATTAATATTGTTGTGAAACAAAATCATTTGCAAAAGTATTTTAGTAATTTTTGTTACGAAAAGCACTCACTTGATTTATGCATTTTGTGTTTGTTGTTTGACGAAAGTTATTACAACATACTCACTAGTGCTTATTAGCCCGAGTTGTTGTTTGGTAGAACATACCAACTATGAAGGAACAGTTGCATCAGGTGGGTAATTTCCTCGAACAACATACCTCGGAGCAGTTAGGTATATAAATTATATTCCTTTGTGAGCAATTTTGACAGTTATTATGTTAAGTTCTAACTGTGAAGTAAATTCAAATAAAAATAGAAAATAGGGCATCATACAATAATATTGTACAAAGATTAACATTTTAATCGAGACGTCATTAAAAATGAATAATAAATTTATATTTGTAAAAGCGCCAAATGTATACACCTACAAATATAAAAATACTTCTAAAACGAGCAGATGATCCGGCTGGAGATAGGTGGTAGGTATAACCACACCGTTGCGCGCGTTGGTTGAGTGGTTAGCGCAGACGCCTAACGTGTAGCGGCTCAATGGGGCTCGGGATCGATTCCTGACAGGGACAGGCATGTATGGAATGAGCATAGATGTCTGTATTTCTGGGTTTGCTCGTTTGATAAATATATTCTTAGTATTTATAATGAGTATGTCTATTTATTTGTATCGTTGTCTAACACCCTTAACACAATTTACTTACTTAGGCGTTAGATCAATGTATGTAATTTGTTTATATAATTAAGCTATAATTTATTTAGAATGGTGTAATTATAGAATTATTACAATACTATAAGTAACCTACTTTATACAGGTAGGGTTCAATTTCATTTCTTATGCATTTTCTTTCATTCTCTATTTCCATAAATTGAAGTTTAAAAACTTAAGTGCTTCGTTGGAGGCTGGATGGTGCGGTTCGACGTGACTTTGTGAACTGCATCTCGTTTATAACTCAAAAATTAAAAAAAATACATATTTTTATAGAAATATACCGACTTTTTTTATATACTACACATACTTTTTTATTCCTTCTTTGATAGCACGAATAATCTATTTGATTATAAATAGTAATTTCCAAGCACGAAACCGATTCTTTTTTTAATCTAGGCCTAATTAATTTATTCTGTTTAAGGTTTTATGATATAGGGTGACTAGCTTTTATATTTATTTAGCGATTAAAATTTTACTCTTTTACTCTTTATTTATTTAGCATTAAAATTTTACTCTTTTATTCTTTATTTACTTAGCGATTAAAATTTTATTGAAAAACGAGTTTCTTCCCCATTCTCAATTTCTTATTCTTAACAATTAAGTTTAAGAAAGACTAGTACTATTACCGTTATTGACGTAAAAACTGTGAGATAGAGTACGCCTATATAAGTTTTTTGAATTATCGTATTCAATTATTCAACATCAACTATATGCAGTAAATATTTATGTCATACCAGAGAGGATAAACAAATTGAAAAAAGATACCTATTAATATCAAATATCCGGCAATCCGGCTTTCCAATCTTTTTTTATCCATTAGGCTAAAAAGGCATATTGATTACAGACCCTCACTGCTGCGTTTCGTATCACACATTGAATATTCGTTTATGTGATTGACAGATTCTAGTTTTAAGTATGGAAGAACTCAATATCCGTTAATTTATAATGTTTCTAAAACCTCTCGAGATTATTTGTAATAATGATTTTAAAATAACACACATTATTGACAGATTTTACAATACGTTATGATATTATAATTATGAGCGTCATTGTAGTATAAAGTAAAGCCAAAGCCGGATGCCCAAGCCCCTTCCCTTTCTCTCTAAATGTCCTAGTTTCGAGCATCCTCTTTATTTATCTAAGGGGTCATAATGTACTTACAGTCCATATTTGCCAATGTATAGACGATAGCACCACCTACCTTCAGAGGCACTCTATCTATTTCTCTGCCACTCAAACGCAATAAATCAATTTAATTAATTAGCTCAATATTTCCAAATTGAACTTATATGGGTATTTATCCTAATTAAAACTGCTATAAAAAAAAGATTCTTCGTTGTCTTCTTACAAAGTATATTTTGGTTATAATATATATATAAAAGTAATACTAAAATGAAATAAATTAAATTATTAAAATAATATATAATTATTTCTATGTTCGCAGCCCTGAAAACATTTGCAATTCAGGCATGCACTTGCTTACAAGGTAACAAAACGAAACAACACACGCATGAATAAAACAGAGGCTTCGTTAAGTATTTAACAGGTCAGTCGGCTACCGGCTCCACTCCTCCGCCCATACCCCTTACTCACGTTGCAACCGGACACAGGAGAAAACTTAGAAATAATGCTACATACAAACTTTGATTACGGCGGGTTCTCAGGGTTTGATCAGTATTTATAATTATTGTTCTGTAGGATTTTAAAAAGTATTTATTTTTAGACACGTAGATAGTTAAAAAAATTCTGTGGTATTTATAAAAGATTTTGAATTTCATGTAGTAAAGAGAAGAAGAATAATTTTAAATAGAATGACCATTAGGACAAGCTGTTATTTTGTGATACGCAAATAATAACCGGAATATCATATAACACCCCGGGCGAAAGAGAAGACTCCACTAAGTGGTTTTCATGTGAGAATTTAGATTGTACAAAAAATATACTTTCTTTGGCCTACCGTTCATTATAAATTAAACCAAGATATCTATAATTGATTTTATTTGAAATGTAAACTATACTTAGTTTTGTCGATTTCCCAACCGGTGAAATATAATTACAAATGTTTTATAAATGGTCACTTTTTAGACAGTAAAGTTGCTTGAATTATTTTTGTGAAACTTCAATAAAATGTCAAAACCAATGATATATATAAAGAACAGTAGGTATATTTTATAGAAGATATATCATTTTACATATTTCACATTTAAAAAACAATCATAGAACTTGATTTATAGGTATTGAAATGTATCAAAATGCTTGTTATATTTTGGTCCTCACTTCACAGTACGAGAACCATCGCCGACTAATTGTTAACTGGTCGTTTGGTGACTTGTCAGACTTTAAGAGCTGCTCGAAGCTTCAGCTTGTGTTACTGTTTGCATCAGACCTAGATTGGATACGAGTCATTTGGATTGGATAAAATACCCTAAAATAAAGAAACAACATAGTATTCAATAACATTTTTAATAACATTCCCTTACAACACCTAAATATACTTAAAATTATGAGAATATTGGCAAGAAAATTGTATTTAAAAACCAAAATCTATCACATAAAAATGTAATATAAAAATATCGTTTACATAACTTAAACTTTTTACTATTGTAATTTCTTGTAATAATTGTATGTGCAATAAGTTTAAATAAATAAAAAATAAAAATAATATTGAATACGATAACAGACAAATAAGGAATAAAATCGATGGAAGATACCTTCGCTATTCCATAAGAATCTTAGCTAAAATAGTTAAATGGGACAGCTAAAGACGATTTAGAATACACCTCGCAAGAGTCCTGTTATACATGCAAGTAAGTATTTGTCTTATTATCTACTGTTAAGACTGGTTTTAGTAATACACAGTACTTGCACTTCAATGTTTAATATCCAACCATTTGTAATAGAATGGGCGAGAGTAGCCCTTACAACTCGTTTTATAATATTTTTAACACTATAATATTTAGGTAAGGGTTATTTACAATTTAATAACCAACTTACAGATGATATTATTTATACCTTATAATAAGTTCTAATAATTAATAAAAGATTAAACTATTATGTTAAAACTTAAAATATTCTATGCTTCTAATTCTTAAAACATTTAACAGTAAATATTAAATAATATTCCATAATTAATTATGTAGGTGGCGCTACTGTTGAAACTTATGAACTAAAACATGTAAATTCCAATGTATTTACCATTTAAATTATTATAAATAAATATGACTAACACTACATTGAAGATACCACTTGATTCTTGTGAACTTTTATAATACGTGGATATACAGGCAAGTAAGATATGTACTCTAGTAATATGCTTACTTCTTTAAAAGATGATTTTGGGTATGTATTTAAGTTTAGCTACTACTTGTCTAACTTCTACTATGTTAATGAAGTTCTTTGACTTGTAACAATTTTTAAGTTTGTAGTCTCAGATAAATTTATTTTAGGGTTCACGGTAAATTGGATTATAAAACAAGACCCTTTGATCTAAAGATGTATGAATGAAGGAAGGTACATACAGTTAGAATAAGGTTCTAGGAATGACAATTCGATAAATGTTTAATTCCATTTACACGTTTTTTCTCTTAAACTACATACCGTTAAGAAGTTTTTGATCGACATATTATATTAAACTCCAAGAGAGGCTTTTACTCAGTTCATTAGTTCAGCTTGTATTAATTTAAAAAGAACAAATGTATTATATTTAAAAAGATATAGAATTTCCCTTCCGATGTAATATCTACTATTGAATTTCAAAATGATTTTGAAAACGGAAAGCAGGAGGTGAGGATCTGTGAGGAAAATGCCGATTCGTGCGTTATTGTTAGACGTTTATTTCGCTCTCACTATGGATTACATGACTTAAAACAGTGTCCGAGTGAAATTTTGATTAGGGCGTGGGTCAGAAAGTTCGAGGCTGCCGGTTCGACCCTCAATCAGAAACCTAAGGGGCCCAAAAAGACAACAAGGTCAGAGGAAAACAAACGAAGTCGGAACTTCCGTACTACGCAATCCTGAGCAATCAACTCGCAAGCGATCAGCAGAGCTCTCTGTATCAGAAACGACTTTGGGTCGAATTTTGAAGAAAGATTTTAAATTGCACCCCTTTAAACTTCAACTAGTGCAAGATTTGATGCCGAATGATCACAATTTACAATGTGGTTTCGTCGAAGCAATGTTTGAGCGGTTTCGGAGCTTCAATTGTTGAATTCTTTTGTCAGACGAAACCCATTTTCACTTAAAAAGAAAATTAAACAACTGCTGATTTTACCCTATCTAAATTTATCAATTATTGTTATGAGATTCATGTTTAACTAAAATCGATATTTTCAGTTAAGTTGCAGTTAAATTTAATATTTATAAACTTTTAATCTCCAAAACATCACTCAGTGCACGAACATAAAAATGAAAAAGGTCGAATCTCATCCGATAAGGTGTTATATATAAGAAGTTTATTATTAACATGAGTAGCGCATATACTTAGTCTGGCTATAAATACTGTTACAATTAAAAATTAAAAAAAAAAATACATTTGACTTTGGAAACTGTCATTTTTATACGATTGTTCATTGTGTTTTCTCATTTTGGCGCCAATACATTGTACAATATTTTGCGATATTAAAATGGAGTGGGGTGATAAAGAGAACTGAATCGCTGTGATTGTATTCCACAAAGTAGGTAGAGAACCAAATAAGTACGTGGGCGTTATCCGACTTCAGTGATGGTTTTGTGTGGTGTTAGCTATGAAGGAGTGACTTTGCCATATTTTTGTGAAAAAGGTATCAAAACATCGGCGCAAGTGTATCAAGATACCATTCTTGAGAAGGTACTTAAGCCTCTTAATAAGACCAAATCCAATAACCAAGCTGAAGATTGGCCGTCGTCTAGTGCCGATCTTAATCTGCTGGATTATGATTTATGGTCAGTTTAGAGAGTACAGCTTGCTCTAAGCGCCATGATAATTTGGAGTCCCTAAAACAATCCATACGATTGGCAGTGAAAAATTTCCCCATGGAAAGTGCGCGTGCTTCTATTGATAACTGACCTCAACGTTTAAAGGGCTGTATTGTAGCCAATGGACACGACTTCGAATAAGTCTTTCATATTTTTAATTGTTTTATATTTGTGTATTAAACTAACACACTGTAAAAGTAATAAATGTTATTTGAAATTTAAAAAAAAATCTTTATTACAATATGTATGGCAAGATTAGGTATAATATAAGACATAGTAGAATTGCAATTAAAATATCGATTATTATCAACAGGGAGTTTTATACCGTTGGTGAATCGAATTAGAATATTAATCGTAAGGTAGATAATATTATACCTTACACGAAAACACTCAATGCTAACATTATTAACAATTGTATTAAGTTGGTTTGTTTTATTTATGTACAAACAAAGATTTAAGTTTTGAGATTAACGTGGATTAACGTCGTTGAGTCTACTCGTGACCATGGAGCGTGTAACCGCTTCGAAATATCGAGGTAATAATAATAATATAACTGACCGTGGCAATAATCCCGTTTTTGTACATAATTCTTACAAACAAAGATTGTCATAATCTAATGGAAGTAGGAAATAATATGAAGAAATGTTAAATCATTTTATTTAGTTACTAAGAAAATAATAATTATGTTCTTTTTTAGTACAAGACTATATATTTGACAAAAGACTGACCTCGCAGCAAAGCGAGGTTTAATTTATAATATTGCAGTTTAAACTCGGTGGTATCTTTGCGGAATATTTTATACCAATTTGCTAATGTAGACCGAGGTTTTTGAATTGAAAATGGATGACCTTTGAAACATATTATTCATATACCCTAGTGAACTTTTTAATATTAATCTATTCGAGAATTGTAGTACTTCATTTTTATTATTATCTAATTAATAAATTAATATAAGATGTGGTTTAATAACTCTTAAATTATTGTGAGTAAATAAATTGATCAAAGTAAAAAATATAAAATTAAACACAAAAAAAAAATTCTGCAAGGGTTTAAGGTACGTTGCAATTGCGTTTAAGGTACGTTGATTATGATGTCTATTTTACGAGGTTTTTGGAGCGAATGAATGAGGACCTAGACTTTACGATGTGATACTGTTGTTTCGTTATTTGAGAGGTCTTACTGTAGAGGTTTTTAAAATTTTGAATTTAAATCTTTTTCTGACTAAGGACGACGGACAAGCTATTGGGCAAGCAATTTATTTAGTATATATATGTATATATATCAGTTATGTATAACATAATTTTGCGTAACATATAGAGTTTGACAAACATTATTTCATTATAAATAGATTAATAAACATTGTTAGAAAACCATCGGCCGAGAGGTAATCTGATGTTTTCGTTTGGATATAAAACCTTTTATTCTATTTCACAGGCACTGCTCGATGTAATTGTATTTTCTAAGATTCAAGAAGTTCAGAGTAACTTCTTTTATTTAAATAGACTTTGGAATTCAATTGGATAAAATTATCCAATATAAAAAATAAATAATATGTTTTCTTTTTAAATATGAGACTAAAATAGTGATTTTATATGTGGAACTAAAGTTAAATAGTGAATATATTAAAACACCAAATAAATAAAAAATTACGATCAACCAATTCCGAACGTCTCGAGACTCAACATATTGCGACGAGCAGCAGACGAGGGTCTGACAATCTAATTTGTTGTATGCGTGTGTGTGTGTGTTAAGTGTGAGAGAGATAATAACTAATGTGCAGAGAAAGAGACAGTGGGTATTGCGATTATAACTGGCTTTGTCCAATGAATTGTAACCCTTGAGGTAGAAAATTAAATTGATGTTTGGTTATGTTATGTGGTTGTAAATTAAGTTTTGTTGACAGCTTCTATTGTTGTAGAATCTTATGCTTTAATTGTTTTGGATATTTCTTGCATACTATTTATCAGTTTATGAGTCACAGATGGATTACAACGAAATTTTTTCAGCACTTATATCTGTTTATTACTTTGCTGAATAATGCAAACCAATTTCCTAAGCTAAGATGGGCGGAGAATAAGATGCGAGTTTGCGTTTGACTTTTTAATTGATATAAAATAAAAATGTTGTTTTTTTTAGCCAACTTGTATTATATGTAATTAAATAGTACAAATTAATTTCTGATAACGAATGAGTCATTGTAGGTATACAGTCTTTTCCTTTTTTATTTTTTCTTTCTTTCTCTAAATTTAATATGATATTGGATCGCGTATAGTTGTTTTCTTTTAAATATACTTTCTATATATATTTCGAATACCTGGCAACATAAAATATTTCGCCATTTTTATGTATTAAAATAGATGTTTAATTTTTTAAGACATTTAGTATCCTACACCAAAATATATATAAATATATACCACCAAAATACCACTTTTTATTGCATGTATGTAAAGAGTAAATAAAAGTAACATTCAAAAGAATTGCTATTTCATAAGTCTGTAACCTCAATAGGAATATAACGAAAATATCTGTAATAAATAAAACTATTTTACAACATCAAGAGAATGTTAGGGATATACCAAAATGACTATAAAATATTTGTTAAAGGGAGCTCTTATCCACAATAACATGTCAGGTTCATTGCACCTTCCAAAAATATAACTGAATTAAGTTACAACATTTGAAGTAAATATAATAACAACACTTGGTAACAAAACTTCTTGCCTAGATGAGTTAGGCGAGAAATTTTTGGACTAGAACTTTTCTTAACAGATAAATAAGTTTAAACTAAACTATACTATCAATACTTTTCTATTCCGTTCCCACACATACGTAAATAGTGTGCATCATTCATTTTGTTACATACACGACCATTCGGTCACTTTTCCATTAGTAATGCAGATTTTGTTGATTGAAATTATCATTGTCTGAGTCTTTATGTAACTTGTATCGGGTTCTATAATATTAGACAAATTGCGTATTTAAAAATAGATAAAATGGCTACCAGTCGTAGATACCTACTTTGTTAAGAGCCAGTGTGCTTCCACGCAAACTAATTTCATTTTACTTTTGTTTCGTAAACCATGATAAATATATGTAATATAGTTTTATATATAATATAATCTTACAAATTTATGGCATAAAAATATAAAGTGAAATTGTTATAAGTTTAATTTTAATAAATGGTAAGTAAAATATACTTTAATATATTCTTGGAATACTAAAATAGATAAATAGATATAACAATTACAGTAAATATTTGTATGTTTGTTTTCTCTAAATAATGAGGATAAAGGTAGAGTATACAGGAATTTGCAAAACTATAGAATATAACCCATAGCACTCACATATTCCCCGTCACTCACATATGTGATAATGACTTCTGGATTCAGAAGTGAAATGAAAAAGTATAAACGGGCCCTGAAATTTATGTATTAATTTAAATTTTTTTTTTTTTTTTTTTTTTTTATATGATCTAGGGCAATGCTTGACTACATTCCACCTGATGGTAAGTGGAATGTAGTCTTAGGTGGTAAGGCGCATTACCCTAGCAACCTATTCACTCTTCGCTTGAAGACACCCACATTGTATTCGGTCGGAAATACCGACGCAGGCAAGCTGTTCCAATCCTTTGCTGTACGCAGTAAAAATGAGGAAGCAAAGCGCTTCGTTCGGACAGGTGGAATGTCCACAAGAAAAGGATGAAAACCTGCCGTGCGTCGGGACGTCCGGTGATGGAAGGGGGACGGGGGAATTAAATTGTGTAATTCCAGCGCACACTCACCAAAATGTATCCTATAGAATACTGAGAGGCTAGCAATTCTACGCCTGTGCTCAAGGCTTTGGAGGTCGGCTCCGACCAATTCGGGATCGCCTATAAGCCTCTTTGCTCGCCTCTCAATTGAGTCCAGAACCGCAAGATGAGACTTTGCGGCACCAGCAAATATGTGACCACAGTACTCTACACACGACCGGATCTGTGCTTTGTATAAAACAAGAAGCTGTCCCGGTGTAAAGTACTGCCGAACCTTCGCCAGAACGGCAAGCTTTGCTGCTGCTGCTCTTGCTCTGGACTCAATGAACCGACCAAAGTTGAGGTTCGAGGAAATCTCTAAGCCTAACAACTGAAGCCGGTCACTGTATTCCAAGGATACATTCTGGAAAGTAGGAGCCAAGGTGAAAGGGCTCCTTTTGGCGGTGAATAGACACGTCTGCGTTTTGGTGGCGTTGAACTTGACAAGATTGGCATTGCTCCATGCGGAGACTGCCTGAAGTTTGTCATTCAAACGTTGCACCATGGCTTCTCTTTCAGACTGTACTTGATCTCGACAAGCCCGAGTACTCGGCAGATATCTTTCTACAACTGTGCTGTCGTCTGCATACCCATAGATACCGGGCTTCAACATATCATTAATGTGCAGCAGAAACAGAGTTGCAGAAAGAACGGACCCCTGAGGCACTCCGGCATTTATTGTCAAGGGTTCCGAGGAACACCCGTCGACAACTACTCGGAGAGATCTGTGGCTCAGAAAGTCCGTTACCCAGCCGATCAGACCAGGAGATATACCATACGCTGAAAGCTTGCTTAAAAGGCTCGCATGCCAGACCCTGTCAAATGCCCTCGAGACGTCCAGAGAAACGGCGACCGCTTCTCCGTTCTTCTCGATGGCCTCGCCTAAAATGTGAGTAGCATACACTAGGAGGTCCCCAGTAGACCTATTACGGCGAAACCCGTACTGTCGGTCACTGAGGAGATCGTTACCTTCAAGGTATGCTAGTAGGCGCGAGTTCAATACACGCTCCATAATCTTGCAGAGTATGGAGGTGATTGAAATCGGTCTGTAATTGACAGGGTCGGCACGGCTGCCTTTTTTGGGCACGGGTTGCACATTAGCAAGCTTCCAGGATTTCGGCACTATTCCAGTCATGAAAGAGAGACGATACAGACGTGTCAGTACAGGAGACAACTCAGCTGCGCATGTCTTGAGCAGAATGGCTGGTATACCATCAGGACCACTGGCTTTATTCACATCTAAACGACACAATGTTTTCCATACCTCTTTGTTAGTGATGCGGATTTCAGGCATCGAAACACCGCAGTGAGGAAGATGTGCTGGAGAAGCATTGCCAGTGTCTAGATGCGAATTATCAGCAAACAGAGAAGCAAGTACGTTCGCTTTCTCTGTTGCTGTGTGGGCCAGGGATCCATCCGGCTTCAGCAGAGCAGGCAGTGAGGGTTGGCAGAAATTCGACTCGATCGCTTTCGCAAGAGACCAGAAAGCTCGACTGCCAGTTGGTCTGGCAGAGAGCTTTTCGCCATTCTTAGCGATTCGATCGAGACGAGCCTTCCGCAATGCCTTTTTGTAGGACTTGGCAGCTTGGTTAAAGGCTCTCTTCTTCGAACTTACATCCGGAGTTTTGCGGCTTCGAGCATCAGCCCAAATGAGATATGCCGAATGTTTTCGGTCTTGAGCATGACCACATTCGGCATTAAACCATGGGCGAGCTTTGCCACCGATGGGTACGTCAGCAAAAGGAATAAAATACTCCATTGCCTGATGCACCACATCGGTTATAGCATCCGCGCAACTCGACGGATCCAAAGAAGAGAAGCAGACCTGCCGCCAAGGATAAGACGCAAAAAAGTGCCGCATCTCATCCCAATCTGCTGACTTGTATTTCCATACTCGCCTAACACCATGAGGTTCGAAAGCTGGTGGGGAATATGTAAACACAGATTTCACCAGACAGTGATCGGAGGTTCCCAAGGGAGAGGTAACCTCTACCCGATACCTGTCCGGATCAGTTGTCAGCAGAAGGTCCAGGCAATTGGCTGTATGGCCTACCACATCTGGTACCCTTGTCGCTTGCTTCACCAGCTGAAAGAGGTCCAAGGACAACGCAAAGTTCCGCGCTTCTCTTCCAGCATGGTCGGTTTTCTGGTACGGGAATAGCCAGTCCTGATGACAGGCATTAAAATCCCCCAGAAAGACGAGCTGCGCTGAAGGGAACTGATGCAGAGCCATATCAGCAGCCTCACCGAGATACTCGAATAATCTAGTTGTCTCCTGGTCACCGCTGTGCGAACGGTAAACACAGGAATACAGGATTTTTTCGTTTCCTGTGTCTACTAAAACCCATAAAGAAGAAAAAGTGGGGTCTTCAAGGTGACGGAGACGCTGGATACAGAGGTCGTTCCGCGCATACACGCAGACTCCGGCACGTGAGCGAAAGTTGTGCTCTAACGTGTATCCGGGATAATCCAGGTGCGCAGCGCTTAAGGGACATTGTATCTGCGTCTCCGTCAAAAAGAACAGGTGCGGTTGTTCTGTCTCCAGGTGGTGATGGACAGGTAAGATATTAGAGTGCAAACCCCTAATATTACTGAGGTGCACTTTAAATGAGGAGGAGTGCAACCGCTGTACAAACTTTTTCCTTTTTTGGTTTTTCTTCATGGTAAAAATAAATAAAAGTGAATAGGGATGGGAAATGGCAGTTGAACGAGGCGGTACGTATCAAACCCGACTTCGAAATTGGTGATGTCTTGCCGCTGGGAGGCTAGCCTGGAGACTGCGGGGACGCCCGAACCCCCCCAGGGATCGCCATCGGGCCTCCTCGCCTGGTCGCCAACCAGCACGATGGAGCCACCCTGGGATTTTTCGCAGCTGGCGGGGCAGCCTTTCGTGGGTGGCTAACCCACTAATTGGGCCCCCAACTATCTGCGGGCGGCCAGCGGAAAGCCGTCGCTTCGGATCCCGCTACCCTCCTCGACTAGACACCCGACAAAACAAACACCAACTCGACGTCAACCCGTTCGCCAACGTACCGCAGCTGTTCAGACCCATTTCCCATATACGGCTTCATCGAGCAACGTGCCGGAACACGACTAGGTCGCTTTGCGGCACGACTTTGCCCGATGGGTGGTAACTTTGCCGGCGACCCGATGTTATGGTCTACCACCAATGAAATAAATAAATAAATAATAAATAATAAATAATGACAGAAGTACACAACATCTACATTCCATTAAAGTCAACAAATCTTTGAAACCGATGTATGCAGTGTGTGTAGAATAATAATTCACAGTATATTTTACCGTTAGATTGACCAAAAATACTGACCAATAAAATTATACCAAATTGGCTGCCAGCTTAGATTTTTCGTGAAATTGACGTTCGTGAGTAAAATTAAACAAATGATAGGGTAAGCACACATGCACTCACATAAAATAAAAAAAAATCATAAAAATATTAATCTTTTATGTGTAAAAATATTAATAAAAAACTTTGACTTTGAAATACCTACCAAAATATTAAAGGTTAGCATAACTAAAAGGTTTGATCAATCAATCAATCAATCAAAAAAAAATTAATAGTTCCTAAAATGGATTAACGAAGTTGTTTCGCACGCGAAGTATTCCGTAGCCTAGCAAAATTGTTGTTTTGCAATACTCCTGCGAAAAACGTAGAGACGAGCAAATAAAGTAAATCAAAGGATTACTAAAAAAGTAATTAATGAACATAAAAACAATGATTTGATTAATGATTGAGAGTAATAATTTAGTAATAGTCTAAGATCCGACCGCGTGATTTATACGTTCATATGGTTGATTAATAAAATATAATTTTTATCGATATTTATAACTAAACCAATGCAGATCCGCAAAGGTGGCCATCCAAATTTGGCCGCAATTAATTTTAATTAAAATGTAATTAATTATTTATTTTTGAACAATTACGTTCACTTGTAATTATTAAAAAATATATTTCATTAGAAAAAAATATACCTGAGATACCGAGAAAGTTCAAGGTGCCATCCCTCACTTGGCCGCAACCTAATGTCAGCCAGGTGTAAACAGGTATAATTTCATTAAATATATACGTTCGTAATGTATTATCATGTTATACGTACCAAATTGAAGATTAATTCTTTCCCTACATGATGAGATATAGGTGCCTATACAAAAATGCCCGCAAATAGTGACTGCCAACGATTAAAGATAAATAAAAGCGAGAGAAACTTAAGAGTTTCACAGTTAAAAAATATTGTTTTTAACCCCCGACTAAAAAGAGGGGTGTTATAAGTTTGACCTGTCGATCTGTGTATCTGTGTATCTGTGTATCTGTGTATCTGTCTGTGGCAAATTTCCGGCCAAACGCGTGGACGGATTTGAATGCGGTTTTTTTTAATCGAAAGCTATACTCGTCGAGATGGTTTTTATCCATGTTTTATTTAGATAATAATAGTCATCTCCAAGATATTGACGTTTTATTCGTGCGGGGGAGAGGGTCTTATGCAATAATTAGCTGTTTGCAGCCAAACGCGTGGATGGATTTGAATGCGGTTTTGTTTAATCGAAAGCTATGCTTGTTGAGATGTTTTCTATCTATGTTTGATTGAAATAGAAATAGTCTTCTTCAAGATATTGACGTTTTATTCGTGCGGAGGAGAGGTTCTTATGCAATAATTAGCTGTTTGCAGCCAAACGCGTGGACGAATTTGAATGCGGTTTTGTTAAATTAAAAGCTATGCTCGTTGAGATGTTTTCTATCTATGTTTGATTGAAATAAAAATAGTTGTCTTCAAGATATTGACGTTCTATTTGTGCGGGGGAGAGGTTCTTATGCAATAATTAGCTGTTTGCGGCCAAACGCGTGGACGGATTTGAATGCGGTTTTGTTTAATCGAAAGCTATGGTCGTCGAAATGGTTCTTATTCATGTTTGATTGAAATAAAAATAGTCGTCTTCAAGATATTGACGTTTTATTCGTGCGGGGAAGAGGTTCTTATGCAATAATTAGCTGTTCCTAGCGGTGTCGCCAAAAGGATGAAGGCTAAAAGGTTTTTACACTTACGTACTGAGGTAAAGTACTTTATTAGGGATAGCTGTTGCCCGTGACTGCGTCCACGGAGACTGTAAAAATATATTTATATGGCTTATGATCGTAGTCATAAAGAATCACGGGCAACAGCTAGTGATAATAAAAATCCCTTCATCATAGTGTTATTAGTGATTGTAAATCATTTTAATTCTAAATGTTTATATTTATTAATATTCGTATATATGAAACCTACCTACCTACCCATATGAAAAAGTCTTAAATCATGTTACTTAATATATTTATAATTTATTACATTGTCGAAACTTTCACGTGTATCCTTATTTTATTATATTAAATATAATATATATTTCTCTTAATAAATATAGCCTATGTACCTACATCATAATATAGGATTCTAATGCTAAAAGATTTTTTAAAAAATCGGTCCCGTTGTTTCGGAGCCTATTCAATTCAAAGAAACAAACAAATCTTTCCTACTTAAACAATTGAAATTTTTTTTTAGGTTCATTTAGTACAATTCAGAAATTAGTTACATAAGTTTAAAAAGCAGAAAAAAAAATTAAATTAAAAATTTAAAAAACCCCCGATACAAAAAGACCTCTAAAAAGGATAAAAATAATATTCTTATGTACTTATTGAACTCGTTGCGTCGGGGGACCGTTTTATAAAGGATGAAATTAAAATGCAAGTAAGTTAACAAGGCAAATAAAGAAATTACAATATCGAATCGTATGGTCTAAGTCTCCTCAATGATTAACTTCGTAATATATAATACACTATCAACGTACGTACAACGGTCTCCCGACGCAACGAGTTCAATAAGTACATAAGAATATTATTTTTATCCTTTTTAGAGGTCTTTTTGTATCGGGGGTTTTTTAAATTTTTAGTTGAATATAATTTAAAAAATATTGAAAACACTAGTTTGGTAGATAAATTAAATTAAATTAAATTAAATTAAATTAAATTAAATCAAATCAAATCAAATCAAATCAAATCAAATCAAATCAAATCAAATCAAATCAAATCAAATCAAATCAAATCAAATCAAATCAAATCAAATCAAATCAAATCAAATCAAATCAAATCAAATCAAATCAAATCAAATCAAATCAAATCAAATCAAATCAAATCAAATCAAATCAAATCAAATCAAATCAAATCAAATCAAATCAAATCAAATCAAATCAAATCAAATCAAATCAAATCAAATCAAATCAAATCAAATCAAATCAAATCAAATCAAATCAAATCAAATCAAATCAAATCAAATCAAATCAAATCAAATCAAATCAAATCAAATCAAATCAAATCAAATCAAATCAAATCAAATCAAATCAAATCAAATCAAATCAAATCAAATCAAATCAAATCAAATCAAATCAAATCAAATCAAATCAAATCAAATCAAATCAAATCAAATCAAATCAAATCAAATCAAATCAAATCAAATCAAATCAAATCAAATCAAATCAAATCAAATCAAATCAAATCAAATCAAATCAAATCAAATCAAATCAAATCAAATCAAATCAAATCAAATCAAATCAAATCAAATCAAATCAAATCAAATCAAACCAAACCAAACCAAACCAAACCAAACCAAACCAAACCAAACCAAACCAAACCAAACCAAACCAAACCAAACCAAACCAAACCAAACCAAACCAAACCAAACCAAACCAAACCAAACCAAATCAAATCAAATCAAATCAAATCAAATCAAGTATTTTCTGTAGTATCTCAAATTTATTATGATACTGCCAGGGTACTATACATTTATATCACATTTAAATAGAAAGCAAACTATAATTTATTTTAATGCTGACTTTAAAAACATAAACAAAACATGTTTCGAATAACTTTTCGAATAAAGGGGGAGTTTTTGCTTTTAAGCTCTATTGAATATAAAAGTAGGTACGCTCCTGCTCGTGTTCCTTAATACAATATGTATTCTATGAAAATTAGTTATGTTACAGAATATAACGTAACTTTCAATATTTAAACTTAATTTATTAAAATATACAGGGTTATTTGTAATTAGTTGAGCACCTTTTGCAGGCAGCCCCTCTACATCAATCCTAACAACATTTGTTCTACGACTTTTTAAAATTAATAGTTTTAAAAATTTAGTTTTTCCCATACAAAATTTATTTACTGCTTCTGAACGTGCATTTAACAACCTTGCAACCTTGAGCAAAGAGAGGCCACGCACCTTGCGTAGGCAAAATACGTGCCAAGGACACGAGCAGCGGGGCGCGGGGTGGCGGGGGGCGGGGTGATGCAGCGGCGGCGATGCACGTTTGAACTTGATCCAGTCGTTTGTCATGGTCAATTAGATAAGCGTGTGCCGCGCGACCCGCTAGCTCCCGTTACTCGGTAACCGAATTTCGATTAGTGAAAACAGTACTGTGATGTCGTAACACAAATATCGAGTGCACCAAGATAGTGCGAGTGCTGGCTAAGTGTGGTAAGAGGAGTCGGTGAACAGTTGATTTTTAGGTGTGGTCTTTGTGTTGGATATGAAGGGGACTATTTTGCACCGGTATCGACGAGATATAAATTTAAGAGGTAATTTGTAAATATTAAATCCTTTTGTAAATAACACATTGTATTATTGTAAATAATCTGATTCTACCTTGATTAATTGTTAACAATTATACATAATACACAATACGACGATTGGGTAATTATTACATACTGTTTGAAATAAAACAAAAAATAATAATAAGTTATAATAGTATTACGTGCGTGGTACCTTACAAATTTCGTACAGCGATAGACTGCCGCGACCTATACTTTAGACTGCTTACAAAATACAGAGTAATAAATAATCGAGGGAGTAAAAATTTTTTTGTTTCGTTTATTCTGAGTTATTTATCAAGATTTTTTAAAAGTCGTAGAACAAATGTTGTTGGGATTGATGTAGAGAGGCTGCCTGCAAAAGGTGCTCAACTAATTAAAAATAACCCTGTATATATTTATTCGAAACAGGTATAAACTAAAATAAAAGAGATAGGTACACCATAAAAATACCGAATATCTAAATAACATAGGGTTTTGTTAAAATAGTCAATTTTAATACGAAAATAAATCAGTCCGAAATCTCGACATTTGACAATCATTAACTTTAACTAAAAGTGGTGCTAAGCCAATGTATTAGTAAAGTATTGAATAAAAGCTAATATTTATAAAAAAAAAAAAATCTCGAAGCATACCAAACATAGGGTTAGAAATAAACTTTAAGCTTTTATTATAATATAACGTGCACGCAAATTTAATTCTTTTTTTTATTATTTTATTTTATGAGTAGATATGAAATATAAGAATTTTGGAGATTAAGAAAAGTTTCATTAAAGTTCTCTTTTCGTTTCTGTCATGCCCTAAAATATTTCTTTTAAAAAAGTTAGCTTCCCGTCTTAATTTTTATGTTTTTATTGGGATTCAGTATAGTAGTTATACATCTGATACTCGTTTAAGTTTAAGTTCAAGCGTATTAAGTTGTCATCTCTTTTGGAAGCATTTCAAGAATCTACTCCATTAGTGTTGTGCTAACACAAAACCATACTCCTTCGTGGCAAAATATCAAGTAAGATACACGTACACGATATTGAATCGTATGTTGGTGACTTAAGGGCTATGTTTGAAATAACTTTCATGAGATCTAGACCGACAATTACATAAACTACTAGATCATAATCGGGAAATAATTTAGCAGCTTACAAAGGAATGTAATTATATAATAGCATGTTTTTGCTTAGTCACGCTGCTTCGTTGTTTATCTAACGCTGTGATGATTCAGAGACATTTAGTTGAATCACAGTCTTCGAAATGTATTTTTGATTTTGGTTTTTAATTACGGATTTTAATATTAGAATTTTGTTGTCTATATTTTGAGGTCATTTAAGAAAAAAGTAGGAAAACTTAAACCCAAGGCTTTTACCTAAGTAACGTTGTAGCTCAGTCTATTGTATAGCGATCGTAACAAGATCAAATATTGTACTGAAAGTAGACCATTGTCCTGTCATCAAATATGAGAGAAATGTTACTTTTGTATCTCATAACATATTAAAGAACTTTTGTAGAATGTATAAATTTATAGGTTATGTCCAAATATCTACATTCTGATGAACAAAATATTATTAGTTCCAAAATTAAGTTAAAGCACCCCGTGTCAATTAATACTATTGATATCGAACATAAATTTGACGTAAGTAATAAGTAAGTATAATATAATTAGTATTTCAGTGTTCATAAAAATCTAACACAATTAAATATGTTAAGATTGAGTTATACGTTTTCATAGTTTTGGATTCGAAATACTGACAGCTGTACATATCCTTTGAAAGTGGAGACTTCTTAGGCTCGACGTATTTTTATTAGGACAGTGATTTTGGACAAACAATGTATATCTTTATTTTTTATTTCAAAACTACATTACATTTTTTTTCATAAAATACTGATTATACTAAATTCTTGATGTAATTTTATATAGTACCTTTTGAAAATATTAAATAGACATTTATTTATTTCCTTTATTTTAAATTATCAAAAACATACAATTTAAACGAAAATTACAAAATATAATTCGTTAACATTTAAAATATATATGTGACATTGTGATTGGGAGTTATAAATCAACCAATTTATTATATAACGAAATGAAAAACCGTTTTGAGCTATGTACTTTAAAAGTTCATCTCGTCTAAGAAAGTTCGGTAAATGTAAATGGAAAAAAAAAAACTTCAAATAATCTAACAAATTAAATTTTAGACATTTTTTTCTTATACTTAAAAGAAGCAGGGAGTTGGAATAAAAAGAAAAGAAGATTGACCACTACTGAAAAAAATATCCTAAGAATATTTTTTTAATATTTTGCATATATGTATGTTTTCAGGTACAAATATTCTTATATAATATAATATAAAATGAACAGAATTTAAAATTTCGGTGCATCTGGCGGCTGCAGATGAAAGTTCCATTTTACGTCATTATTCTCGAGAGGTTGACGTTGCTGAGTATCCTTCACTATATTTCAGATAGGTTTGCAGAACGCGGTTACAGCTGCACTAAAGTTTTTTTTTTATGGGAATAATATTGTTGTAATAAATAATAATATTATCACATAGAATGCTATTTGTCGATACTCAAAAATTTTATTATTCTACTCTACTATATTATTATACTACATTTTATTATCCTGTTCTTTAAAGAAACAACATGAACAAAACTTTTGTTTGACTTTTATAATATTCCTTTTCCAAATATTGATTTTAGTAACCTTGTTACCAAATATTTTGTTTAAGTTTTTAGAAGCATCAACATAGAAAAAAGTAGTAGATGTTATTAGTTAATTCTAAGCTGCAATAAAATGTATTTCTATTATAACTCTATCATTTTGTATGTAGGTCGACGCTTTTTTTAATAATATTATAATTGTTTTTTCAAAAATAGCAAAAGTGTAATGTTGTATAGATCACGATTTACGACTGAGTGGGATAGTGGCAAGGATGCTGGCTGCGTTTACTTTAGTAACAATGGGTATAAAATAGCCAGGCTTTATCACCAGTTGAGGGAAAAAAGACTAGTAGGTCTTTTTGTTTTGCAGAATTGTCATGGGATAAAAGTTTCTACTGCTAACGGTATAAATATGTCATTCCTCTACTTCAGAAAATTTGATGTTTTTGTTTTAACCGTAACAACTCTGACTAAAAGTTTAGACGCCATAAATGTAATTCATAATAAAACATAGTTTGTGTAAAATAAAAGATAGATTGTATTAAGAAGATCTGTCTTTTTCGTTTTCTCAATTCTATTCTATGAATAAATCTTTCATCACTTTCAATATTTCAAACCTTCAAGTCAAGACTGATTTGAAAATGCTGTCATACAACAGTAAGTGATCGCTCAAACAGCCAAAAACTGCAGTAAAACAGTTTTATTGGATGTTTCGTTTTGTAAACACCCTGACATGACTGGGAAGAATTTAATTATTAAAACCCCAAAAATGTAATAAAATGCGAGTTATGTGTGATGAGATCTGAGTAAATCAGGTTGAATTAATCGTGTTCTACATATCAGTCAATAAATTAATTATACAATATTTTAGCCACATGTATTATTCTATTATGCTTGAATTGCATGCACTAACTGTTTTAAATTTAAGTTCGATGTATATACTTTTACATAGTATTTGTTAACTTGTTTGTATTAAATAATTAATCATTTTTGACAGAGGTCTTAATTTATACCCCTTTATACATTTAAAACCGAATAAAGACATTTTCATTTTCGAATGAAATATAATTTGAAAAATAGAATATGTTTTTCACAAACACTAGTATCATCGACGATTTGTTTTTATTTACGTCTATTGCTAGTTTAAAAAAATATATAACACAAACCTTATAAATTTGATGAGTTAATTATATATTAATTAAATTTGTACATTTGTTAAAATAATTTCATGCATATTTCTTAGAAAACAAGATTTCAATTATGAAAAATAGTTACAGTTAATGCTAAATACATATTCTTATAGGAAAACAAAATAATAATAATAAAACACTTCTGATTTGTTATCTATGTTCTATCTATACAAAATTTTATGAAACAAAATTTGGAATTATTAATAAATTAATTCGATCAAACTCTTCTAATAGAAATATAAATGAAACAATGCCTCAGTACTTAGTAAAGGCAATCCGTAACATACAATTGAAAACGTCGAGGCTTCGAGGACACAATTGAAGTCACTTCAGATGAGAACGACTATCAATTAATTGCATGCTCCGTTACCGAGTCAGGGCTGCCACCGATGCAACAATAGGTTTTATGTAAGTCTAATATATCTTCATGCGAAAAATAGTGATATTTTATTTATGAGACTAGCCATGGCTTAATGAGCCTTAATATTGCAAGTTACAAAAATCATATATTTTAACAATATTATCATATATTTTAACACATTAAGTTAAATAATTATTGTAAACATAGATTGATGTTTTTTGTGTTTTTTTATTTCATGTTATAAACAACATTTTTTTTACTAAATATATTTATTAAATCTACCAAATCTAAAGCAATACTAGTCTATACTGATAAAATATACCTATGCTATATTGTTCAAAAATATTTCGTAAGCCCTCTAACTTTTCTAAATTAAAGGTAGTAATTTCTGTAATACTTTATTTCTTTAAGCTATGTTAAGCTTATTTAAATATATATACATAAAGAATGAAAAATAAACCAATACGGGCAGGGATTCTAACCCGCGACCTCTGAGAAACCGTTTTTGAGCTACCGTATCGGTATCAATTGGTAGAGCGACGGGACGGGTTTCCCAGAGGTCGCGGGTTCGAATCCCTGCCCGCATCGTTTTGTTTTTCATTCATTTTTTATTTAAATTTAAAACTGGTTAATATGAGTTGATTTTAGAACATAAATATAGTACCATCAGTGATTTTCCTAGAGTCATTCTAAAGATAATAAATAAGAGATAAATAGTTATAAGATTGCTCTTCTACCTATAAATTTAATAAGAATGTAGTATACATATAAAACAGATAAAGAATGACTTCATTTGATAAATTAAGAAAGAGTTCAGCGCCGGTTGGCGTTGCCATTGTTGACAACATTATTAATTAACCCGATAATTGAGATTGTATTTCATAGAAACAAATGGTCTTATTAATCTTTGTTTTTGTTACACAAACTGAAACGAGATATTTTATTATAAGCTATTTTATTTCTTAAATATAATTATGTTACGTTGTGTTAATTTGAAGAAAAAATTACTGCAAAACCTTGAACCTTTCCCCTCTATCTCAAAAGTATTTAGTATTTGAATATCGTGGAATAACCCATAAAAATACATGTTTTTTCTAACTCGATCATGTTTACAGTACATGATAAGGTCATACAACCACTGACTTATTCTATCCATTACTTATAACAAATAACAATGTATCAATTAGTCTCGCCATTTAATTTCTGAGACATATAATTTATAGAGTTTACTTATTTAAATAATATTCTTTTAACAGTAAGATTTAATAAAGGTATATAAATATAATACATACAACTTAACTTTACTTAATTTTAAGGCATTGGTCGCGACTATAGTATCGTATAGACTTTAGTCACGTCGACAGTCATTGCAATTTTCCAATCATATCGTAGTATCTGAAGTATCAGCATTTATATTGGATTTTAAAAAGAATCTTACTATTGAATAATGTAAGTTATATTGTGTGATAAAATGAATTATGGCTTACATTTAGGATAGAAGACATGCAAATACACATTTCTTATTTATTTATTTGATTTATATAATTCGTTAGAAACGAAGTCGGGTAATTTATTTAAACATATTAAAAGCACTGCTATGTACTAATCAGTAATTACAATTATACAGGGTTATTTGTAATTAGTTGAGCACCTTTTGCAGGCAGCCCCTCTACATCAATCCTAACAACATTTGTTCTACGACTTTTTAAAATTAATAGTTTTAAAAATTTAGTTTTTCCCATACAAAATTTATTTATTGCCTCTGAACGTGCATTAAACTTGAGCAAAGAGAGGCCACGCAACTTGTCAAAATATGTGCCAAGGCCACGTGCATCGGGGCGCGGGGTGGCGGGGTGACGCAGCGGCGGCTATGCACGTTAGAACTTGATCATTTTCTAAGGTGTAATAAAAAATAGCATCGTTTTCCACTTTTATTTATTAAAATATTTTCTACAATATTCGAAACACATATTGTCTAACTGTTTAAGAATCTAATGAAAAAACAAAATCTCCAATAGAAGTTGAATGTCTCAATATTTTTATTTGGTTTATGAAATAAGGGCACTGTAACGAAACCAAATAAATATTATTAACTAAACCTAACTAAAATAACTAAACCTTAACTACCAATTGTATAGAGCGTAACGGTATATTATTACATTACTTTATTACAATATATAAAAAAGCGATCAATTGAGCAGACAGAACAAAAATTTTCGCATTCTTAAAATATATTTTAAGAATGCGAAGTTAAGGTGACTATCGCCTATGCAGGTCTAGGCTGGGCAATGGGTAACCCTGATACATGATGGTTATCACCAACTGCTAATAAGTCTTTCCCAAAGTGGGCGATAACGCCCCCTTGTGGGCGCTGGAACCCTAGAGGGGGGCGGTAAGAGACCGAGAAAGATTTGGGGGGCGCTGGTATCATTTAGGGGGGCGATAGATGATTTGTAACTTTATCTTATTCATATTTGAAAATTCACTAAAACTAATATCCTTCTACTATACAACATCCATTTATTAAAAAATACATGGTTACCGAAACACATCCCTTCTAGGTACAGTTTCGTACAAGTCGCAAATTCGTATTTTTGCCCGTATCGATTTATTTTTCATCTATATTTAATACAAAGAATACTCTTTCAATAGTTATACAAGTTTAAAATTATTTATAAACCATTAATATTCTAGTTTATTGTATAAATAAAACCTGACAATAAATTAAATTAACCTTATAATATATAATTAAAATGGCACGAGCTCGAGATGAAGCGACGCGAGATATCGCAAAATGTCTTTGCGTCAGAAATTCAGGGCACGCTGATTTGTCGTTATGCAGCAGTCAGTGAGCATCCGTGCGGGCTTCCTCCCGACCTACCATCTAAACTCGGACTTACCCTAATAACCTTTGACGAAACTCGTGATTGCCTTCGACGTATGAAGAACGGAAAAATGGTAGGACCTGACGATCTTCGGATCGGAAGCTTGAATATCGTTTAGCTCTGTTGGTACGAGCACACCAACAGAGCTAAACGATAAGACCGAAACGAAACGCTTACTGACCTTTTGAAACACATTTTGAACACTGGAAAAATGCCTAAGCAGTGGCAACATAGTTTTATTACACCTATTTACAAGGGAAAAGGCAGTGTTCAAGACTATGGTAATTATAAGGGCATTAAGCTTATGAGTCATGAGCCATGAAGATCTTCGTGCACATGAGTGACCTCAGGCTCCGCCAAAAGTGCACTGTCTCTGAGTCTCAATGTGAATTTCAGCCAAGATCGAGTACTATAGACGCTTCAGAACTTTGATGGAAGTATACAGAAAAAAAAGAGCTCTGCGCGTAACCTTTTCAAATTTGCAATAGGCTTTTAGCTGTGTGCCTCGTCAGTGTATCTGGTGGACATTGTGATTAAAAGAAATCCATCCATCCTTATTTTGAGACTATCAGAGATATGTACCATGACTCCTATGGTTAGGACCTTCGTTTGCGACACCAAACCCTTCCAGATAACAGTAGTGGTTCACCAGGGCTCAGCCCTTGGTCCGTTCTTATTCACTCTCGGCTCAGATCCAAGTAAAGTGCTTCTTTTGGGCAGAAAGAATGTCCACACAGTAGGAATGGATACCCACCATGCGTCGAAACGTCCGGTGATGAAGGAAGGAAGAGGGATGGGGAAGTTAAGTCGTGTAATTCCTGCGCGCACTCACCAAAATGTATCCTATAGAATACTAAGAGGATAGTCATTCTAAGCCAGTGTTCAAGGCTGTGGAAGTTGGCTTTAACTTATTCAGGGTCACCTATAAGCGTCTTTGCTCGCCTCTCATTTGAGGTCAGAACCGCAAGATGAGACTTTACGGCACCAGTATATATGTGACCACAGTACTCTACACACACGACCGAATTTGAAATTCTCCAAGCCTAATAACTGAAGCCGGTCACTATATTCCAAGGATACATTCTGAAAAGTGGGAGCCAAGGTGAAAGCACAATGCGGAAACTGCCTGGAGTTTGTCATTCAAACGTTGCACCATGGCTTCTCTTTCAGACTGTACTTAATCTTTACTAGTTAGAGAACTTGGCAGATATCTTTCTACAACTATGCTCTCATCTGATACCCATACCCATAGATACCGGGCTTCAGCTGATCGTTAATGTACAGCAGATAAAGGATTGCAGAAAGAACGGACCGAACGGAGCTGGAGCGTAAGTTAAACCTATGGAGGGGTGAGCCTGAGAACGGTGGTCTTAAAATAAATATATCGAAGACCGAGTACATGGCTTGCAGGAGCCCAGACTCAACTACTATCCATACAGGTCCAGAGCGAGCCGTTAAGTTGGAAAAGTTCAGGTAACCTGGATCTGTTATGCACGAGCCTGGAGGCATCGATTACGATTCCCAAGGCAGGATAAGCGCTGCCTAGACTGGTGTAGTCTGTAATCGCAGAATATCACCTAAAATCAAGGGGCTGATAAAAAGGAGCGTCATCCGACCGGTTCTTATATACGGCAGCGAATGTTTGCCAGTACCATCTCGACATACACAGGAAATGACTGACCGAATGACGAGGGAGGAAATGATGTTGAATTGGATGTGCGGCTTTACGCGGTCTGATCACATACGTAAAACATTCATTCGAAGTAGTCCAAGATGGACGCCTGAGATGGTATGGCCACATTGCGCGCCCGTTTATGAGATATGTCGGATGGAAAAGCCTTGATATATCTGTTCCTGGAGTGAGATCTCCCGGATGTACAAGGAAGTGCTGGATGGATGTCGAAGATCGTGCAAAGTGGAGTAGGTTGATCAGGAAGACAGACCTTGATATACGTCAGGATGAAAACCAGGAAGATGAAGACGAAAACTTTTAATTGTGAAAAGTGGTATTACTATTGATCAATCTTAACTGTTGTTATTTTTTTATAAAAGATGCTTTTTATTATGAAAAGTTGTATTGCTAATGCTCAATATAAAATGTAATTTTTTAATCAAAAATACTTTTAATATTGTAAGGTTGCATTATTATTGCTCTTTCTGGTAAGATGACTTATTTTACCAGAAAGGAAACGAATCTAATCTGTTATTCAAGTTTTTAAGATGAAAAACATTGGGGGGCGTTACAAAATAACTGACTTTCAAAGTGGGCGTTGGACGAAAGAAGTTTGGGAACCTCTGTGCTAATTGGACTAAGATGAAGTGTTAATACGTTGTCCTCTAGCTAAGATAAATCCCTGGGAGCCATAAAACAAAGTTGTGTTGTATAAACCGATCATAAAGTACTTAAGAATTAAACGTCTTCTTCATTGTTGGCTTTGGCTGGATAGTTCTTTCAGTTGTAAAATTAAAAAGATATAATAAAAATCAACATATCTCTTTTTAACAGTGAAATAAATTTAGATATATTTTTTTCATTACATTTCATGACTGATGAAACTAACCAGTTTACCCTAAAACTAGATACATTTTTAAATGACATTAAAATAACATTAAAATTAATAGATTTTCAACTTCACTTGCTATGTTATATGTAATATAATTATACAGGGTTATTTTTAATTAGTTGAGCACCTTTTGCAGGCAGCCTCTCTACATCAATCCCAACAACATTTTTACTACGACTTTTAAAAAATCTTGATAAATAACTCAGAATAAACGAACAAAAAAAATTTTTGCTCCCTCGATTATTTATTACTCTGTATTTTGTAAGCAGTCTAAAGTATAGGTCACGGCAGGCTAGCGAAAGTCAGAAACTGTTAAACGCGCGCGCCAGCTTTTTTCGTATAGCTTCATCTCTTTTACACAATGTTGCTATGGAAATACTAAATAATCAAAATGACAAGTATGTGGATTACAAAACACAATTTATATTAACCAAAAATAAAATTATCGGATTAGAGTTTTATAATTAAATAATGAATTGTAATTACAAACTAATAAATAAATTCAAGATTATAACATGAAGAAGAAATTATGAAATGTAATTTATAATATTTTTAAAATACATTGATTGTCTGAAATAGAAGAAGTAAGAATGAAAAGAAATACGAGTTTTGGCTGAGAAATGGAACATTGGGGTCCTGATCTTTACAAGGTCTGTTTTGCTATACCTAGAACGAACAACAACTCGAAACAGTAGAAACCATGATGAAGAATAATTTTATTTGTGATATAGTGACGATCCAACATGTTAAGAAGCCTAAAGTTATTATTTTTTAAGTGGATTGTGTACATTTGTCTGTTTTTATGGTACTTATATGTTCCTTCTATGAGAATATTATACGTCAGAAACAGTCGATTCACTTCTTACGTTTTAATTAATTAATAATTATGAAAATTATGACGTTTTTCTGTTACGCGCCATCTTAAAGAAATTCGTAAGTAACTTATTGTTTTATTGTCATGATATAAATATTAACAAACGAGATAATATGATATGTATAAAGTAAGTTAAAGAGAAGTTATTGTTTTGTAAAAATAATATTTATTTGGTTTCGTTACAGTGCCCTTATTTCATAAACCAAATAAAAATATTGAGACATTCAACTTGTGGACAACTTCTATTGGAGATTTTGTTTTTTCATTAGATTCTTAAACAGTTAGACAATATGTGTTTCGAATATTGTATAAAATATTTTAATAAATAAAAGTGGAAAACGATGCTATTTTTTATTACACCTTAGAAAATGATCAAGTTCTAACGTGCATAGCCGCCGCTGCGTCACCCCGCCACCCCGCGCCCCGATGCACGTGGCCTTGGCACATATTTTGACAAGTTGCGTGGCCTCTCTTTGCTCAAGTTTAATGCACGTTCAGAGGCAATAAATAAATTTTGTATGGGAAAAACTAAATTTTTAAAACTATTAATTTTAAAAAGTCGTAGAATAAATGTTGTTAGGATTGATGTAGAGGGGCTGCCTGCAAAAGGTGCTCAACTAATTACAAATAACCCTGTATAATTGTAATTACTGATTAGTACATAGCAGTGCTTTTAATATGTTTAAATAAATTACCCGACTTCGTTTCTAACGAATTATATAAATCAAATAAATAAATAAGAACTGTGTATTTGCATGTCTTCTATCCTAAATGTAAGCCATAATTCATTTTATCACACAATATAACTTACATTATTCAATAGTAAGATTCTTTTTAAATTCCAATATAAATGCTGATACTTCAGATACTACGATATGATTGGAAAATTGCAATGACTGTCGACGTGACTAAAGTCTATACGATACTATAGTCGCGACCAATACCTTAAAATTAAGTAAAGTTAAGTTGTATGTATTATATTTATATACCTTTATTAAATCTTACTGTTAAAAGAATATTATTTAAATATTTGAATAAGTCAATTTCCTCCAGACCATTAAACAAAGTTTATAGCCATTATAAAATTACATATGTAGTATAAAAATACTACTGGTTATATAGAGATCCGAACTCAAATCTAAGAGTCTTTGAAGACAGACAAGGCAGACACTAACTTAGACACTAAGTTAGACACTAACTTAGCAATGTTATATGGCATAATGACACAAGTTTTGTTTCACTGAAAGGATCAAACCACCGACAACTGGTCCCTACGATTATTATTTTTGATTACTATTCATTTAATTCTTCCTATTATACTATTCATTATTCCTATTTTCTTTATAATAGTAATATATGATGTACATATGTCGATACATATACCTTAATAAAGGCTCAATAAGGTAAAGTAATAGTAATAATAATAATATCAGGACAAATTACACAAATTGATGTTAGATCAATATGTGTAATTAGTCCTTAGTAAGGAAATTATTAATTGACTGATAACGTTAATAAAATAATATGAGACACTGAGATAAGTACTTACTTAACATTATTGTACAACTTGTGATATTTTATTTTAAAAACTTCATTTAACACAACGTGATAATGAAATAATTTACTATAAAATAATGTATGACTATACGTCTGCAGAGACTTTATGGCAGTACCTTCTCCATCAATGTCTTCATGTAATGTTTTCATGAAACTCCCAAAATATTCCGTCACTCTATGACAGGGGATAAATATCTCACAAAATTCCATGCGCTACCAAAAATACTATATTAACGTTTTAATTACATTTCGGACATCTATTGCTGTTCTTACTTATTTTCTTTAGGACTGTACTTACTTATTTTATTTAGGTTTACTTTTTTTAGGTTTCAATGATGTTTACATACTTTCAATCAATAATTAAAAATAATAATTTTTAAAGACAAAGATATAACAATGACGTTATGCAAAAGGCGCAATTGTTTTGCTATTTGATTAAAAGAAAAATATTAAAATAAAGTTTCGATTTTATAATTTCAATGGAAAAATAATTATAAAAAAAAACTAACTAGCAAAACTTATTTCTGTGTCATCTAACTATGTAGTATAAAAAACATATTTTTATCGCATACAACAATTTTATTCTAATAGATTAAAATGTCTTAAAACTCTTGTAGAAACAATAAACATTGGAGTAACTGAACGAATTTAAATCTCAAAAATACGTTTACATTGAACTGTGAAATGTAAACGTCGGTGTGTCGGTTATATGGAAAAAAAATGTACCTATTTCAAACTTTGGATTTGGAATTCAAGCTATGTTTTTCATTCTTTCAAAAGAAGATATGTTATTTAAATGCTTTCAAAGTGATAAAGTCTGCAAGAACTATTTCAAAAATAGCAGTGATAGATTTATTACATGCATGCAAATTAAAAAAAATATGCAAAAGTTTCCATATAATATTTTAATATAAGGACACATAAGGAAATATATTATAAGAAATTGTATTATTTCTATATGTAATACTTATACAAAGCAAAATGCTTTTTTATTTGAGTAGAGTTATATGTCAAAAATCAAATGATTTATAAACGATGTCAAATAATGAGAGTATTTCAAATTTTTCATCTACAAAGTGTAGGTCAACTGCTAATTCCTTTATTTTTTATATATTACCTTTAATTAATAGGGGAAGTATATCAATATACAGACCTATATTATTAGGTTTGGTAATATAAGTCCATATTTTACTGAATTGTATTTTACTCCTTCAAAACATGGAAGTCCTGGACCATCTGCTTATATTATTCTTCACTATACTATCGTTAGCTGCACTAGCTATAATATCTATAGTATTTAATATAGTAATATCAAATACTATAGATATTATATCAAGGTATTTAGTAAACTACCTTGATGTTAGTAGGAGCCACAATAATAAATTAAGATTACTTTTTAGAACTAAAATGCCGTAACTGGTCGCTAGATCTTAAGGGGCTCCCAAAAAATAGTACAAAACAAAAATCACCCCTGACCTGAATAAATGACCTAGCTTGACGAAGTATCTGTGAAGTGTTACGAAAAAAGCAGTTGACATTTAATATTTAATATTGTAGTAGTATTTTTTTTAAAGAAATTAGTTTATGCGGGACAGTAAGAGTGACTGTATATCCTTTATTTAACTCTCTCACTAAATCAACTATCCCGAAGCTACAAGGTTTTAATTATTTTAAAATGGGCAATTTAATTTTAATTTATTTTAAGAATTATTATATTTCCAAATGTTATACTTTCATCCTATTGTAATAAAAATAATAAAATTTTACTTCCTCGAAAATTTGATTTATCCATCTCGTTACAACTAAATTTAAATCAACAAAGGCATGAATAACATACAATTATAAAAAAAACTTTTTTTAACTGATAGTAATGCATTACTCTTTAATTAATTCCTATTACTTAAGTGCTATATAATAGAAACAAATAATATTCATTTGTTAATCCTTTATACCACCCACAGACTGTTACTTCGAGTCTCATTGTACCTTACATCCGGTTATTTTGTTAATAAAACCACTTACGATCTATTGATTATTTTTGTTATTTGGGAAATGTACTAAAAAAAATAAACATAAAAAAGAAGGAAATTTATCACGGGCAAAACTTCACAATTGTCTTTTATATCCCTGATAATTTTTACCCCAGAACGTTTTTTGTGCGCTGTCATATCAAATATATTTTGAGAAAGGACAAATTGTCTGGATAAATTATTATATTTTTTGAGACATAAAGCCAGGAAAACGCCAGTATTGTAGTGTCCCTAAAACAGTTTTAAGGGAGTTTCGAGGATCCATGTCATATTTAGTCCCAGCTCTTTAGTCATATTTAGTCTTTTTGTTAATAAAAATCCACTTTATATCAGCCTCCAATAACCAGAGTAGAATGTCGTAAAACACTTAATATGTTTTATAGAAGTCTGGAGTTCTGTTTCTGACTGTATTTTTCCACGAGTTATGCGTGAAAAAATATGGTTTCAGTAATAATCTCAGTTGCTATGTTTTATTTTGTTTGAAATAAAATGTAACAAACACCATTTGAATAACAAAAAAAATAGGAAGCTGAATAATTAGCAGTATTTATTTATTTCACTATTAATAATTGATTTTAAGCAGCAAGTTCAAGAAGTTAAATGAAGAAAAATTAAAAAATAAAAAAGTTATAAAAAATCTTTATTATTCTAAACTAATGTAGTTAAGGAAAGATATATTTATTTAAACATTCCATATTATATGAAATATTAAACATTGTATTTTATTTTTCAAAATAAAAAGTAAACAAAAATCCCAGTTTTATCATACGAAACCACAAAATGTTTATTTTAGATAAATAACAATATTAAATTTAGGGATAAGCTGACATTGCTTAAATCGTTGAACGACGAGTCGCGTGCTTGAGCTACGACAACAATGTGTTTTATTACCCTTATAAGCAGTGTACACATTCTTTAAAATAACTATATGATGATCCATTGTTTAAAATAACAACAATAATTATTTTTACAAATTCGTTAGTGAAAAATAGTCATTTGTAAATTTGTAATCCAACCAGTGAGATTATAAGTTGAATGTAATAAATAAACTATCCCAAGAGTCTGCGACAAAATAAAAAAAGCTGTAAAATTTTAATATATCCCGGGATATATTAAAACTTTCTTATAATATTCTCTTTCGAGTTCCGACTGCAATTCTCTAAAATTTTCTAGTTTTACATATTCAAGTATCGCTGATGGCTGTCGTTGAAGCCTTGCTTGAGATGAGTGAAAAATAAAAAAAATATCAGTAGGCGTTACAATAGTATTTAGGTAGGAAAATAATAATAATATTATAATAATTAAATACACAATAGGAGCTTCCATGCAATTATTACAAATGAATCACAGCAATGTATTAAAATAATCATCTACGCAAAGTATATAGTCTGAATTATCAATAAATAATAAATAAAACAATTTAAACTATTCAAAAGTACTCACTAACATAGTTTTTACGATTTCTATAAACAAACTCATTAGTTAAGCATGTTAGTATCCAAAATTCTAAACGTTGAAAATATAAAAAAAATATTAAAGGTGAAAACTTGCACAAGCAACATGGCCGCTGAATATGAATACTTTAATATCTTAAAAATATGTGTAACAAAGCAAAAACATAATTAATGGATAATAAGACTGCTTAAGAAGAATGAAAAGAACACAACCAGGTCTCAAACCAGCGACATATATTTATGTCAAATTAATTAATATATTACTAACATTTAAGATACTACTTCATTCTAATTATTCGTTACTTAGGATAGTAGTTTTAATATTACAATTAGTCATTAAGCGCGAAGGACAAGTAGTAGTAATTTAATTCAAACTTGTGCGCTACAACGTCTTGTAGCTCTCTCCTGAATATATTATTGCAATTGATTGCGGCATTGATATAATAAATTAATATAAAACTAAATTCAAACATCATAGGATGTTATGTATATTTAACATACAATCTTTACGGTTAAGGTTTTTGAATAAAAAATATCATAATTTTTTTTTATTTTTAGTGTTTGTAAATAATTATTGCAAGCATTAAAAAAATATATAAATTGTTTTCGATAAGAATTTCAAATATTAATTTCGGTTATATCATCTTTTCGAATGTTTTCTATTAATAAATATGGTTTCATAGATTGGCAGAAAACCGGGACGGTTTCCCACAGGTGGCAGGTTGATGACCTGTTCGTGTCTATGAATTTTACAAAAACATAATGAATTTAAGCTGCAAGATGAAGAGATAAACTTTTCATTATTATATTTATGTTTTTGTTAGAATGCTAAATATTTTTATGACTGTGATTTGTCGTTTAAAATAAAGACATTTTCTTAATTATTATATCACTAATTAAAATTCGTTGTCTTATTTTGAAAAATTTTGTACAAGAACATTTATAACATATGTATAATTATATTTTATATATATTGTTTTACATCCAATAACACTTATCAAAGTTACATAGACGTTTTTACCTTTTCGGGGTTAGCTTCTAAAATCATACTTAGAAAAGTCACTTTCCCTTCTAAAATGCATCTTTTTATTGGGAATATACTTACACTTGATATCCATAGCTTTACTTGCCATGCTTTTTGAAGGCTTTTGCATGCATTTTGCATTCCAATGCATGTAGAAGACATTGATTCCTATATTAATATATTAAGAATTATATTTGTAATAAACCATAAAAGACCTAAACCGACGATATCAAATTACTGCAACAAAACCAACAGACTTGTCGCTTACAAAGGAACATAATTACTTTTAAAAGCGCGTTTTCTCCTTTTAACTCTATTCCGTTGTTTATCTAAACCTGGATTAATGCTATCTGCACTTATTAGAATTGAAGAGATTGAAAAACATTGCCAGGTGCTTAAGTATGTTTATCGTTTATCGTATTGCTTCATTGAAAAGTCTTGATAAGTAAATATAATCTTTGTCTATGTTATAAAGCATTATAGTAGTATAAAACATTGTGTGAATCTGGCAACGTCATAAACAAAAAAAAAATTAAGTATACCAATTATTTTAGGAATAAACATACTAAATTCATTCTTGGTAAGTTTTATATAATGTGGTATGATAACATAAAATAAACAGTTAATTACACCTGTTCTGTTTCTTTTGAAAATTCTTAGCAATAAAAAGTATGTTTACAAAATACCCTAACGATATAAATTTTTGTAATTGTGTATAAGAATGTTTATATTATAAAGTAACACACCCTCAAGGAAGTAGAAATTATTATAGCAGCGTTCCTTTTCGTATTTGATAGTTCTGGATCAGTAAATCCCCATCGTTTTTTTTATTCATAACTTCCTTTCTTTTTTTTTCATATATTATGAAGGAAAAGATATATGTGGTCTCTTCATGTTTTTATACTGAGTATTAGCGCTGCTATTTTTGGCATCCAAGAACCCGCAAGATTCCTATGTCCATGACGGACAAAGATACCAAATATTTCACGAATTCCATTGAAGATGCCAACATAAGAATGCCAAAATGAGAATATACGTATATACGGTCCAGTAATCAAACAATACTTATTGAATAAATATGTGTGTACGATGCCATTTTAAAAAGCTTAAATGACATGATTAAATCTGTAAAACTTAATTTAAAAATAACTGTTTTGGCTTCAAGCTTAAGAACATACATAAGGAGAGATTGCATAATTATTAGTCAAAATAATCGACATCATAACTTTCCTAATATAAGACTACAACACTAGTATAAAACGATAGATATAGAATGTAGAAACATAAAACATAACAAAAACATTCTAAAACCTTTACAACTAAGTGCAAATGCAAATTAAATTTTGATTATTATTAAACAGAAGATATGTCAGTACCGACATATTGTTAAGTATAATATCTAAAAAAAATCATTGAGTTAACGCAAAGAGCAAAAAACTATTTCCTAGTAATTGAGGTAATATTAAACATTAACTAAGATTGTGTAAATTGTACATAAAAATTGTTGTTTTGAAAAATTGTTGAATTGTTGTTGTAAAATTGTATTGTAAAAATTGTAATTGGCTTCACGTGCTTGAGATCTTACGATGACAACATTTTTTATCTTTATAAAACATTTTTTTTTATATTTTACTTCATTTAGACATGTCTAGAAATCGTCAAATAAAATATTCATAGGTTTCGTAAGTTGCCCTAAGCTATAGGATAGAATAAAAAAATCCGGTAGCTTTTCGTCAAGTAGGTACTGTTTTTTTTTTAAAGTACAGGGTTTTTATTACTATACTTCTTTGGTAAATAGTATTCCATAAACAAAAAAAACATAAAAAATGTACTTTATTACATTTTAATTACATACTCGTATTTCGACGAAACGTTTTGTTATAAATTAGATATAATTTATTTTGAATTATTTTACATATTACGATGATTTAAAACTATGAATTTAAATTATAAAAACATACATAAAATACGAGGTTCTGAATTAGGAAAAGGGTGGAGAGCAATATGAAGACGTTATCAGACTGCAATATAACTATCTAATATGGTAGGAGAGGCACCGAACTGAATTTAAAATTTCGGCGCGTCTGGCGGCTGCACATGAAAGTTCCATTTTAGGTCATTATTCTCGAGAGGTTGACGTTTCTGAGTACCCTCAATAATATTACATATATACGTTTTCAGGATGCGTTTTGAGCTGTAGTAGTGTATGGATGTATGCTATGTGTAGTAAATGTAATTTTTTATGAAAACTTCTCAAATAATAATCTGTCAAAGACTGCTGTTGCTGATGTTATTGCTACTGTTGCTCGGTAGTTAGTATTCATAAATCATCTCAGTGTAGACTTGCTTCCTAGTATAATATATTTATTACGTATTTCATCCGGTCGTATTCTTCTCCTCTAACAACCATAATTATATTTATGACCCTTCTCGTTACATCCTCTTCATTCATAATACATGTTTAGAAAAACTGAAAAAATAGCGGAAAAAGTGCAAAAAAATCTTTATTATTGCATATTTCATTTCTTGCACTTCGGAAATAATGACGTGAAAGGATTTGCATTCGGATTTGCAAAGTCCCAAAAGTGTAGTAAACGTTACAGCCGACGAGATGTTGTGATCTAAATAAAACAGGTTCAAAATTTTACAGTTTTTATTATAGTATTATTACATTACATAGAATAAACTAATTGTAGAATATTTTGTTCATTTTATTATTCTATTATGTTCACTGTTACATCATTATTTGCAAAGTATAAAAAATGAAAGTTTACAATAAATAATAGAAATAAACCGAAAATAACAAACTTTATTCATACAGTTTTCTATGTTGTTATGTAATAAATACTTACTATAAATGAAAATGAAAATGACCATTGGGTCATTTTCATTTCTTCATTGGAAGACTATAATATATAATAATAATACAGGACAAATTACACACATTGATCTAATCCCCAAGTAAACAAATTATTTTGCTTGTGTTAGACAATGATACAAATATATAGTAATACACATCATAAATATTGAGAAAATATTTAATAAACGACCAAACCCAGAAATACAGACATCTATGCTCATCACATACATGCCTGTCCCTGTCGGGGATTGAACCCGAGCCCCATTGCGTCGCTACACGTTAGGCGTTTGCGCTAACCACTCGACCAACGGGGCGGTTGGAATGATTGGAATGTTAAACCAATATGGAATGTTTAATCCATAGAAGCGAGTAGTGGTCCTACTCGGCCCGGGCTTTGGGTCTGATTCTTGACAACACTTGACCTTAAAGGTGATGATTTTAAAGCCAAGAGCTGACGCGGCTCCTTAGTGCTTCTTTAAAATAATTGAAAAAGAATTTGTCCACCTTTTGTACCGGTCACTTTTAAAAAACTTCCTTAGAAGGATTTTAAATATGCTAAATAGGTTAGTAGTTTTTTTTATGTTAGGAATTTTAAATTAAATCGGACTACCAAATTTGGAAGCTTGTAGTAACTTTGATATGAACATTTAAAGAATTCTAGTCTTTACTTTTATAAAAAATATATATTTTGTAAAATATAACGTCTCCAACTATTTTTTTTTTATCTACTAATTCTTTATTACGCTTTTTGAATATAAAAAGGAGACAGAGGCAGAATAATTCAAAGGATCCCTAATTCAAAGGATTTAGATATTTCTACAAACATATTTATAATGAACGGTTCTACGCTTATCCATAAATATAACGAAATAGTTTTATATATCAAGAATTTTAAATAGATATAAGTTTATTTGTTAAATTTCGGAATATTATAATACCTACTAAGATGTTGTTTCATTTATATTTGTAAGTATTGGCTTAGTAAAATCACTCCATAACATACTCTTGCAAACGTCGAGGCTTCGAGGACACAATCGAAGTCACTTCTGTTGAGAACGACTATCAATTAATTGCATGATCTCATACAGAGGCAGGTCTGCCACCGATGCAAGAAGAGGTTTTATTTAAATTTATGAGGCTTAGCCATAACTGTTTTAATTCTTTTAATATTTATTTTATTTTATTTAGATTTAAAAAACCCAGTTCTATATTTATTATCTGGTCGCCTGTGACAACATTTTTAACTAATCCGTTACATAGCACTAATTTCATAACAGAATACTACGAACCTTCTCAGTCTATCCAGTCGCTATATATAATGTTATGTAAAATTATCATGGATGTCGTGGATATCGTTTAATAATGTTTATGTTATTGCTTATTATATTCCACTTTGTTTTATAAAACATGTAAACTTTCTTTGTAATAATCTAAATGCTAGTCTACATTACATGACAGTGTTACAAGGTTATTATTACTTGCAGCTTTGTCGGGTTACACTACAGTATAGTATAGACATTACTTACGCTTACATACAGTATGCCCATGACTTATAAAATTAACATATGCCAGCTACAGTCCCGCAAGTCCTTTCGTAAGATTTATTATTCCTATAAATTATGTTTTCAAGCTACAGATCTCATTCAATCATTTTTAATTTAATGCAAAATTATTGTTAAGTAGTTTCTTATATTATAATCAGATTTTTTAAATTTTGAAGTTTTATGACTTTTTCAGTACGAGGGTGCGTCATGTCGACAATCATTGACAGAACAGTATTTTCCAATTTTATCGAAGTATGAGTACTCATTCTTTCAAAACTTGTATTGAAATTTAGGTATGACTATTATTTTTGTATAATATAAATACATTAATATAGAAATCAAAAACCAAAAAACTAGAAGAGTGTATTTTCATAAAAATAACAACAACAAAAAAGTACTGACAACTATAATAAAAGTAATCAATTTGTTTGGCACTTCCTAAAAAAAAGTAAAAAATATATTAGAAGTAAGAAGGGCGTGTGGATTGGCTGAATGCACAAACCGTGCGAAGAACTAAAAGAAAAAAAAAAGGCGTGTGGATCTATTTATTTATTTATTTATTATGGAAACAAACGGTATAATAACATTGAATAAAATATACATATAGAAATAGTACTTAACCATAAACAGTTTCCAAAATTAAAACTAAACACATAATACTCTCTCGACCATTCCGACCATTCCGACCGACCGTCGTACCGTGCGCACGCAGGCAGCCGTACCTGCGCTTGCACTCGATGTTTTACGTGTTGTTACGATGACGTCAGTTACTGTTAAATGTGCTTCATGCAATGTTGTGATTTCTGAATTCCTGGCCTTTATTCAAAATAAAATACAGATAATGGATGAAGAAAGCATACTGCGTATTTGTAGTAGTTCTTTTTCGGATGAAGAAGTGGTCGAGGCGAAGAAGTTATTATTTGATTCTATCCCGAACTCATCAAGAAGAGTAGTAAGGAAAGGGGAGGGCAAAGCATTACGAGACATTGAAGATATCATCTGCCTTTTCAAGGATACAGAACCTGATATAACCCCTATATTTGTGGCGAGAGACTTAAATAAACTACCCCCCGTTACTTTCGATTATGTGGATGCATCGAAATTATTAAGAGACATCAACATCTTACAGCAGGAGATAAGGTCTGTGCAAGATAATTACGTGTCAAAACGTGAGTTATATCAACTAAAAAACGAACTGGAGAACCTAAAGACGGCACCAATAGTAAATGGTTTTAATGTAAATGTGAATCGGCAACGAGGTGGTACCCATTTATTAAATGAATCTGATGTTGACAGTGGCCCGATGGGTATACATTTTTCTGCAAGAGGACAATCTATTAATATGGAAAAAGAAACATCATCAAATTGTTTATTAATGGAGGTAGTTGATCAACAAAACGATACAATGTTTCAAACGAACACTGCGGTAGCAGGTAATAGCGATAAGTCAAACGTTCAGTATTGTTCTGCCGAGCGGCCAATACCGAGACGGCCCGAGTGTGACGTAAGCGATCAGTTGAATGCCGACAACAAACCATCAAATCAAATTGCGAGTGAGTTATCAAGTGCTCGGTCGAGTGAGAATAGTACGAATGTTTTTGTGCAGTCCTCACCTGTAGTACAGAAAGAAGCTGCAAATAAAAATGAATGGATCAAGGTTTTACACAAAAAGGAGAGGTCAAATCGATATAGCAATAAAATTGGAACGGCATTTCGAGTGTCAAATTTTCAATCAGCACACATAAAAGTACCTATATTTATTACGAATGTGCACAACGACACTAAGCCCGAAGCAATAAGTGAGTATATTTACAAACAAACCTGTGAAAAGATATCATTAATCAAAATATCACAGCGTAAGGACAGGGGATACAGTGCTTTTAAAATGTTTGTTCCACGCCACAAACTATTTATGTTCCTTAATGAAAAATTATGGCCAGAAGGTATATTATTTCGGCGTTTTGTGAATTTTAAATCCCACGGTGCGGAGGCCAGCAAATTAAACCAAAATGAATAGTGATGATAAATATGTGACACGTAACAGATTTGTTACATTTAACTGTAGATCAGTGAAAAGGTCAGTCGAGGGAGTGAGACAGCTATGTAAGACAGCGGATATAATAGCTCTTCAAGAAACCTGGCTTCTGCCGCATGACCTATCATATCTTGAGAGTATTGATTACGAGTTTGGAAGTACCGGGACGTCAGCAGTGGACACCACGGCTGGTATCTTGGTGGGCCGACCCTATGGTGGGGTTGCACTCCTATGGAGAAAAAGTGTGTTTCCCTGTGTATCTGTAATACCGTGTTGTAGTTCCCGTATCAGTGCTATTAAAATTGAGCTCAATGGTAAAAATTTAATAGTGTGTAGTGTATACATGCCCGTTGATTGTGCGGAAAATATGACTGATTTTACGGACTGCTTAAGCTATTTAAATGCGATCGTGGAAGAAAGTGAATGTGAAACAGTATTTTTATTGGGTGACTACAATGCACACCCGGGTCAACCCTTTTATAGTGAGCTTACACACTTTTGTTTGGATCAGAAATGGATTTGTGCTGACGTGAGTAAATTGAATTCTGATTCTTTTACCTACGTGAGTGACGCGCACGGGACTGGGAGGTGGTTAGATCACTGTGTAGTCACTGAGTCGGCCTTTGATTTAATAAGCAATGTGAACATTTTATATGACGTATATTGGTCTGACCACTTTCCAGTCCTAATTGAGTGTTGCTTAAACAATGTGACACCTAAGTTTAATTCTAAGAGGTATTTTTGTAATAAAGTAAAATGGGGTTATAGATCTGAAGAACAAATAAAAATGTTTACAGATTATTGTAATAAAAATTTAAAGTTAATCGACTTCCCGACCGATTTTATCAAATGTAGTCATAATCGCTGTAATAATATTGATCATATAAATGTTATTAATATTTTATATAACAAAATTGTATCTGCTCTAACGTCTGCATCCATAGATACGTACCATATAAGTGTTCATAATCGTAAAAAACGAGTACTCTTTGGGTGGAATAAGCATATCGGTGCGGCACATAGCGAGGCTAGGTCCAAATTTATGATGTGGGTATGGTACGGCCGACCAAAACAAGGTTTTGTTTATGATGAAATGGTCAAAAGCCGAAGGATTTTCAAAAGTAGACTAAAGTGGTGCCAAAATCATCAAAATCAAATAAAAATGGATCTTTTAGCTATTCATAACGCAAGACACGACTTTAAGAAGTTCTGGAAATCCACAAACCAACTAAGCACAAGACCTGGTCTTCCAATAGCGGTGGGTGGGGTAAATGATGTTAAGCAAATTGCCAATCTTTTTAAAAACCATTTTATGGTCTCGTCACCATTGGGGCCATCATCAAATTTTGTGCCCGCTAACGAGGCTAAGCGTGATTTAAATTTAGTGAGTGCTGAAACCATTGCACATATTATAAAAACTATGGCTTCCGGAAAATCACCAGGTCACGATGGTCTTAGTAGTGAGCATTTTAAGTATGCGGGGGTTCATTTACCTAGAGTTCTAGCGTTGCTATTTAATGTTTGTCTATCACACTCTTACCTGCCAACAGATCTGATGAGAACCACTGTAGTACCAATCATAAAAAACCGCACTGGTGACGTGTCAGATACATCTAATTACAGACCGATATCTTTGGCGACTACAACAGCCCGGGTATTTGACAGTGTGCTTAACTTGGTGTTACAAAACCATTGTCAGCTTCACGATGGACAACATGGCTTCATTCGAGGCTTATCAACAGAGACGGCAATCATGAGTTTAAAGCACACTGTCAGATATTACACGGACAGGCGTACACCGGTGTATGCCTGTTTTTTGGACCTCAGCAAGGCGTTCGATCTTGTCTCGTATGACATCTTATGGCGTAAGTTAGATGACATACGAGTAGGGTTGCCTGATGGCTACACCGATTTGCTTAAGTTTTGGTATTGTAATCAGGTGAACTATGTGAGATGGGCGAACGAGTATTCCGAGCCATATAGGATGGAGTGCGGGGTAAGGCAGGGGGGCTTAAGTTCTCCAAGGCTCTTTAACTTCTATGTAGATGCGCTTATCCGGGAGCTCAGCAGTATGCGTGTCGGTTGCCATATTGGTGGAGTATGCGTCAACAATATTAGCTATGCGGACGACATGGTCCTGCTGGCGCCCTCGGTCAGCGCATTGAGAGCGTTACTTGGCGCCTGTGAAAAATTCGCAGTCTCTCATGGTTTACTGTACAATACCAAAAAGTCTCAATTCATGGTATTTGAGGCTGGAAATAAATGTCCAAGTGTTGTGCCCCCAATAAAGCTATACAATGTGCCTCTTACGAGAGTTTATAAGTTCAAATACCTTGGACACATAGTTGTTGACAGCCTTAAAGACGATGAAGACATAGAGAGAGAACGTAGGGCACTGTCGGTTAGGGCTAATATGTTGGTACATAGATTTGGTCGATGCTCAGATGCTGTAAAAGTAACACTTTTCAAGGCATACTGCACCTCTCTTTATTCATGTTGCTTATGGACCAATTATACCAAAAAGTCCTATAGGGCCCTGAGTATTCAATACAACAACGCATTCAGGGCGTTGTTGAGGCTGCCACGATTCTGTAGCGCATCCGGGATGTTTGCGCTGGCGAACGTAAATAGCTTCGAATCTATTGTGCGCAATAAAACTGCATCATTACTGCGCAGAGTGCGGGGCAGCGTCCACAGCGTACTAAATGAGATAGCCAACAGTGGGGATTGTCCACTGATTGGTTTCATGTTGGGGAAAACCAAGTCCCTCTTCAAAATTTATTATTGAAAATTACTATTATTATTCAATTATTTACTAACACTATTGTTAAGTTTTTTACTAACAAATTGCTATGGATCACGTTAGTTATCTGAAATAAATCGTTTTTATTTTTATTTATTTATTTAATAAAATTTTGAAAAGAGACGCATGATAATAATGATAATAAATAACAATTCAATTCGATAAAAACATAACACAATTAATCAAAACAATGAGAATTACAATAAAATAAAATCATAAAAAAAACAATCAGTCGTACAATTAAATCAAATAAATCAAAATAACAATTAAATCAAAAAAAATCAAAATGACAATTAAATTAAATAAATTAAATCAATAAAAATACAATTAAATCAATAAAAATTCAAATAAATTAAACAAATCATAATTACAAAAAATAACGAAAAAATATATATGAGAATTAGATTTAAACAACATATTCTTGACATTAGTTTTAAATTTATTGAGAGAGAGATGAAATATGTCAATACTTATAAATAATTTATTGTACTGGGAACAACTTCTATTAATATGTTCATTTATTATAAGATTAATAACTATAATGTATAGAAAAGGTATATTATCAATTTTCATTTAATTTCATTTAAATATAGTTATTGTTGCTACCTACTCCTGGGTCGCAAGTCCCAGGCACTGCTTGCACTCCTCTCCTTGCAACGCGATGGGCCCGGCACCCGCACGGTGAATCCATGGATTGCTAAGAAGCTTCGTCTTATCTAAATTGACAGCCCGGAGAGACGGGATGACGCTGGAAAGACAGTTGACGCTGGAAAGACAGCTGGCAGCTGGGAAGACAGCAGACTGCTGGAAAGACAGCCGAGGGCGATGGCCTAGCAAGCCAAGCCCGGGAACGTCGATAAACGCTAAAAGTCCAAATAAGAAAAATACCCCTAGGACAGTCCGAGAGGGGGGGCGGAAGAACTGTCCACCGGTTGACAATTACGGCGAAAACGGCGCGATAACGGAACTGAAATGCCCTACGTGCGGGAAAAATTACAAAAGACGAGCCTGGTTTATTAAACATCTTAAAACACACAATGGTGCTGAAGTGCGGCAACCGTCGGTAAGATCTTCAGTTTTCACTGCGGATAGAGTTTACCCTCATATATCTCATGGTGAGCCATTGAATGAAAACTACCAGGAGTCCATGACCATCCGGACGCGTCTTAGCATTCCAAATACTAAACAATCGACCTGGAAAGTACATGACCAAAATATAGCGGCCCTGTTAGAGCACCCGGGCTCAAATCAGGTACTCGATGCGCAAGTAGAGACTTTCCAAAATACTATTTACGACTACTTTAATGAGCACTATCCACCTACGAATCGTTATGCTCACAAAAATAAAGAAAACGGTTTTAAATTGAAAATGAGGAGGAAAAAAAGAGATCTTATAAAGAAACTTCGTATAGCCAAAGCCTTAGGCGATAATCAACTTAGTCACCAACTGTCTAGGGCATTGCGATCAATTCTTAAACTTATCCAAGGTATAACAAATCAAATAACGAAAAATCGTGATAGCTTTGATCGGGCAAAACATGAAGTAGACTTTGATAAAAATCCTTTTAAATACTCAAAAAACATTTTCAAAGATCAAAAAGGTAAGCTTCTCTTGACCACCGAGCAAATTTTCGACCATTATAAAAGCACATACGAAGTGCCAGAAAACCAAAGACTATATGGGGATCCAAACGAACACAAACCTGAGACTCCTACTGAAGATTTTCAAGCCAACCCACCAACTTTGGAGGAAATCAATAAAATAATTAAAATGAAACCATCTAAGTCAGCACCAGGTCCGGATGGTATCCCTTATATAGTTTACAAAAAATGTCCGTCACTCCATAAACATCTTTTAAATATATTCGGTAAAATCTGGTCAAGAAAGCAAATACCGGTATCGTTCGGAAAAGCCCTTTTTGTCCTCATTCCGAAAAACGACAATGTCAATAATCCCAAGGATACTAGACCGATAGCCCTAACAAATACAATTTCCAAAATATTTTTCTCTTTTTTACAAACTAAAATGACGCAATTCATGATTAACAATAGATATTTCAGGCCTAATCACCAGAAAGGGTTTTTGCCCGGAATTTCTGGATGCCTGGAACATAATACGTTAATATCGGAAAGCCTTAAAGATGCTAGAACTAGCGAGAGACAAATTACGGTTTGTTGGATAGACTTAGAAAACGCCTTTGGGTCGGTACGACATGAACTAATGATGTTCGCGCTTAAATGGTATAACTTTCCTATGGTAGTTCGCGACATTATTGCATCATATTATTCAAAATTAAAATTCTCAATAATTTTTAATGAAAACCATTCAAAACCACTTAATTATAACGTTGGTTTATTTCAGGGCTGTTGTATTTCTCCTATTATATTTAATATAGTTATTAATATTTTAATAGACAAATTAATTAGAAATGAAAAAAAAGTGGGGCTATCGGTTTAAGTTCAACAACAAATACACAGAATCCATACTAGCTTTTGCAGATGATCTCGCGATACTGACACGTAATCCGAAACAATGTCAGGTACTTTTAAATGTAGTTGAGGATTTCTGTACGTGGACCGGCGGATTGAGGACAAAACCAAGTAAATGTTTTAGTCTGTGTCTGGGTAGACGGAATACCAAATATACCTCTTACGATCCGGGTCTTATAATAGGCGGTCAGTGCGTTAGTACGGTTACGGAAGCAGCTCCGTTTAAATTTTTAGGTAAAAAAATCGATTACCAAGGCCGTACTCCATCGTTGGATGTAATAGTCGATAGCTTTTTAAACGATCTCAAAAAGGTAGACAACCAACCAATAAGTAACGTCAAAAAAGCTTGGATTTACGATAATTATTTAACATCACGTCTAAATTGGCCTTTCCTCGTGTACGATATAAATAAAACCCTTTTGTCAAAGTTAGATGCAAGCGTCATAAAGACATTGAAGTTATGGCTCGGGTTAGCGCACTCAGCGGACTCTTCAACCTTATTTAGAGACCGTAACAACTTTGGATTAAAATTAAAGAAACCATCGGAGCTCTACAAACATCTAAGAGTTACCAAAAGACATATCATCGGAAAATCTAAAGATGATACTGTAACTTCTCTCCCAAAAGACAAAGTTGCCTCAGAGCTCGAGTCACGACTTCAATTCCATAAAAAGTTTATGATAGGTGCTCAAACAAATAAAGTAGGGCTAGGATCGAGTAGGAAAGTTCAAGACATAGACATAACAAAATCTTTTATTCGACAAGACGAAAACGATAATTACCGACTCCACGCGATGAGCCTAGAAATTCAAAACGAATGGGTGACCATAGGAGATTTTTGTATTCCACTAGCTTTGAAGTGGCGCACCTTAATTTATGATTGGTCCCCAGCATTATTAAAATTCTATCTTAATGCATTCCAAATGACTCTCCCAGATCAAAGTAATTTAGTAAGATGGGGCAAAGCCACCGAAAAGTCTTGCAACATCTGTGGGGAGGCAATAGGAACCGCGAAACACCTATTAGTAGGGTGTAGGATACTTCTAGATAAAGGTCAATACTCGCGTCGCCACGACAAGGTATTAGAAATTATACGGGAAGCGGTTAGTCTTTCAGTAGCAAGAGCGCGGAAGGGTATAACAACCACCGAACGATCTATAGAATTCGTAAAAGAAGGCTCCTCCAAAAAATCAAAAGCGAAGCCTTATTCAATATTAGGCGCGGCTCCTGATTGGATTCTCATGATGGACACGTATGAAAAGCATTACAAAATCCCTGGGGATGTTGGTGTTTCGTCATCCAGACCGGACTTATTCCTGTATTCGAAACATCTGAGGCGCGTGATACTTGTGGAGCTTACTGTTCCTTGGGAAACAAACATCCCAAGGGATCACACATTCAAGCTCAATAAGTATTACGAACTAACCAACGAACTGATCAGGAATAAATATATAGTTAGTTTGTACGCGGTAGAAGTGGGAGCGAGAGGTATAACAGCAAAATCTCTCTATAGCCTACTTAAAGATCTTGGCCTTTCTAGAACAAGCAACGGTTCATTTCTAGAACGTACTTCAAAGGCGGCATTAGTAGGTTCTTTCCAAATTTGGTTAGGTAGGGAGAGGAGTGTGGAGGGTGAAGGTGAGCGTTTTTGCGCATAATAAAGGGGCCCCTTAAACCTACTCCTGGGTCGCAAGTCCCAGGCACTGCTTGCACTCCTCTCCTTGCAACGCGATGGGCCCGGCACCCGCACGGTGAATCCATGGATTGCTAAGAAGCTTCGTCTTATTATATTTAGAATCTTAGAGATTATACTTATTTATGTTCAGTTTAGTCTGACAAGAATATTAGTCACAGAATTCAATATAGTTTTATTCCATTATTTCTTTGCTGAAAAAAAAACATTTATTTTGTCTTACTATTTATGGTATCTCATATATAATAACTATAAAATATGTCTAGAATAAATGGTATAAGGTAGTGCGATGAAGTGATGTTTATTCCAGACTATCTGACACTCGTTTTCCAATTTGTCTCCATTTCCGTCGCTATGGGACTTTCTAAAAGCCGAGGTACCTCTCATAGTTGAAATTGTTTTCATATTTCCAATATCTGCAGATATATTTGAACATTTTATATATATCTTATTTCTTTTCTTTTGATATTTTCAATTTGTTTTTTTTTATTACAAATATATTATTGTACCTTTATTGAAATACTTTAACAAATCTTTTAACCTTACATTTCAATCGTTCTTCGATCTAATACTAAATCAGTTAAAAGTTATGTGGTTGAAAACAATAAGACTACTTGTTTTGGAATAGAATTTGTAATTTTTTAAATACCTTGAATACTATTACTCTGCGTCTTTTAATGTGTGTATGTGTATACATTAAACCACACTATATTAATAGAAATTGAAATAAATGGTTTTGAATTGAATTGTATTTTGTTATTAGACAAGACCAAATCAATTTAATATTTTATTATTAATCAGAAGCGATTGCAATTACACGAATATATAAATACAGTCCATCAAATTATTGATTACGTATCTAATAGTTATTATTTTTTTAAGAATAAATAATAACAGAAGTGCACAACATCTACATTCCATTAAAGTCTACAAATCTTTGAAACCGATGTATGTAGTGTGTGTAGTATAATATTTAAAAGTTGTTTTTTGTAAGAAAGATTAAACAAGATGGGCACTCATATAAAATAATAAAAAAAAGTTTCATAAAAATATTAATCTTTTATTTATTTATTTAATATTTATGTACACACAGAATACATATCAGATAAACTTATTCAAACAAACCATCGTACAAAGACTCTGCTTATTTCAAAATGAAATTTCTTCCAGCAGACCTGAGAAAGGAGAGTACAACAATGAATAACACTAAGTGTGCGCACCATATGACAATAATGAAAAAAATAATAATAAAACTAATAAAAAAAATAATAATAACAAAACACAAAAATAAGTTTTTAAATGAGCAAAAGCAATTACAAATAATACAAATTACAAATTATAGTCAAAAAATCTGATCGAACTAGGATAACTTGAGTTCTGGGCATTAGAATAGGAAGAAGAACCCATATGTTTGTTGCCTAGAGTATGAGGAGTAGTATGGCATATAGCAAGTACCCTTAAACCCATTTCCAAAAATCGTGTGATCCTTTTACTATAATATTTTTTTTCAAAAATAACTATGTATACTTTGTGTATCGTATGAAATTTTAGACCTAGCTACTATAATTAAACATGTCGTTCAAAAGTGCTCTTTCGAGGTAACATATATACAAAACAGATAATTATGCATATGTATGTATGCTTGTAAAGACTATTACTACTACTCAAACAACGTTTTATCTTTTTAAATAATATTATCCGTTTAACTACAGGCAATTGAATTCGTAGTTAAATTTGAAGGTAATTTAATTTAATTTGATTTGATTTGATTTGATTTGATTTGATTTGATTTGATTTGACTTGATTTGATTTGATTTGATTTGATTCGATTCGATTCGATTCGATTCGATTCGATTCGATTCGATTCGATTCGATTCGTTTCGATTCGATTCGATTCGATTCGATTCGATTCGATTCGATTCGATTCGATTCGATTCGATTCGATTCGATTCGATTCGATTCAATTCAATTCAATTCAATTCAATTTAATTTAATTTAATTCAATTTGTACATAAAACATGTATACTACTTGCCGTCCGCTTTTCCGTTTTAAATTTCAAGGATGTTAAATGTTAATGTTCTATCAACCATTGATGAAAAATGAAAAATGAATTTAAAATAAATTGAATTGAATTGAATTGAATTGAATCGAATAGAATCGAACGAATCGAATTGAATTGAATTAAATTGAATTTAAATTAATTTTTCATTTCTCGTCAATGGTTGATAGAACTAACATACCTATAACATTATAATGCACCGATTACAAAGTAATTTTCATTAAATTTGGTGTTGTGTTAGCTTATTATCTTATTATAAAAAGCACAGACAGGTTATAAGGACGGATATAATAAAAATAACATTTCAAGGCACATACATACATATAACTACCAACTTAATTATAAGCTATAGTTACAGTTAATAAGAAACTTTTCATTTCTTCATCTGTATGACTTATTTAATTGCTTATTACTTATAATATAAATAATATATTATTTTTCATTATGAAGATTAAACCTTTTTTTTTCCTAACTGACTGAACCAGAATATATAAATTTTATTATAATGTTATGTAGTATCTCAGATTTATTATGATACTACCACAAAACGCTGTAACCGAATTACTTGGTTCCTATTGTTATGCTTACAAATTACAATGCTATGTGCAAATGACACATCACATTTTTGCCATAGCTTAAATTTTTTTATTTGAAAAATGTTTTTATATTCATTTTTTATGCCAGTATTTAAATAGAAAGCAAACTATTATTTATTGTAATGCTGACTTTAAAACATAAACAAAACATGTTTCGAATAACTTTTCGAATAAAGGGGGAGTTTTTGCTTTTAAGCTCTATTGAATATAAAAAAAGATATGCTCCTGTTCGTGTTCCTTAATACAATATGTGTTCTGTGAAAATTAGTTATGTTATAGAATATAAAGTAACTTTCAATATTTAAACTTAATTTATTAAAATATATATATTTATTCGAAACAAATAAAAACTAGAATAATAGAGATAGGTATACCATAAAAATACATAATATCTAAATAACATAGGGTCTTGTTAAAATAGTCAATTTTAATACGAAAAAAAATCAGTCTGAAATCTCGACATTTGACAATCATTAACTTTAACTAAAAGTGGTACTAAGCCAATGTATTAGTAAAGTATTAAATAAAAGCTAATATTTATAAAAAAAAAACATCTCGAAGCATACGAAACATAGGGTTAGAAATAAACTTTAAGCTTTCATTATAATATAACGTGCACGCAAATTTAATTCATTTTTTTTTATTTTATCTTATTAGTAGATATTTGAAATATAAGAATCATAGAGATTAAGAAAAATTACATTAATGTTGTCTTTTCGTTTCTGTCATTCCCTAAAATATTTTTTAAGAAATTAGCTTCCCTTCTTAATTTTTATGTTTTTATTGGGATTCAGTATAGTTACATCTGATACTCGTTTAAGTTTAAGTTCAAGTGTATTAAGTTCTCATCTCTTTTGGAAGCATTTCAAGAGTCTACTCCATTAGTGTTGTGCTAACACAGAACCATACTGCTACATGGCAAAATATCAAATAAAACACACGTAGACGATATTGAATCGTATGTTGATGACTTAAGGACTATGATTGAAATAACTTACATGAGATCTAGACCGACAACTACATAAACTACTAGATCATAATCGGCAAATAATTTAGCAGCTTACAAAGGAATGTAATTACTATAATAGCACGTTTTTGCTTAGTAACGCTGCTTCGTTGTTTATCTAACGCTGTGATGATTCAGAGACATTTAAGTAAATCACAGTCTTCAAAATGTATTTTTGATTTTGGTTTTTAATTACGGATTTTTATATTAGAACTTTGTTGTCTGTATTTTGAGGTCATTTAATAAAAAAGTAAAAAAACTTAAACCTAAGGCTTTTACTTAAGTATCTTTGTAGCTCAGTCTATTGTATAGCGATCGTAACAAGATCAAATATTGTACTGAAAGTAGACCATTGTCCAATCAATCAATCAAATATGAGAGAAATGTTACATTTGTATCTCATAACATATTAAAGGACTTTTGTAGAATGTATAAATTTATAGGTTATGTCCAAATATCTATTTTCTGATGAACAATATATTATTAGTTCCAAAATTAAGTTAAAGTACCCCGTGTCAATTACTACTATTGATATCCAACCATAATTTGACGTAAGTAATAAGTAAGTAATTAGTATTTCAGAGTTCGTAAAAATCTAACATAATTAAATATGTTAAGATTGAGTTATACGTTTTCATAGTTTTGGATTCGAAATACTGACAGCTGTACATATCCTTTGAAAGTGGAGACTTCTTAGGTTCGACGTATTTTTATTAGAACAGTGATTTTTTGACAAACAGTGTATGTCTTTATTTTTTATTTCAAAACTACACTAAATTTTTTTTTTATAAAATACCGATTATACTAAATTCTTGATGTAATTTAATGTAATAGATACCTATTGAAATTTCATTTATTTATTTCCTTTATTTTAAATTATCAAAAACATACAATTTAAACGAAAATTACAAAATATAATTCGTAAACATTTAAAATATATATGTGACATGTCGACCAGAAACAGGCAAAGAGTATTAATGTAATAAATAAATAACATACTGAATAATTATAAAATTTAAATTGTTTATTTATTACTCTACTGAATAATTTAAATCAATTTTCTCATAGCAATACATTACATAGGTTTATTATTTCTTAAATAACACATATTATTATTTTTCCATTGAGGATGTTTTGTTTTTAGATATTTCACTGGTTTTCTGAATCTGTGGGTATATTTGTTAATATTCAATATTTTTGATTAGGAGTTATAAATCAACCAATTTATTATATAACGAAATGAAAAACCGTCTTGAGCTATGTACTTTAAAAGTTCATCTCGTCAAAAAAAAATAACTTTAAATAATCTAACAAACTAAATTTCAAACATTTTTTTTCTTATACTTAAAAGAAGCAGGGAGTTGGAATAAAAAGAAAAGAAGATTGACCACTAGTGAAAAAATATCCTAAGAATATTTTTTTAATATTTTGCATATATGTATGTTTTCAGGTACAAATATTCTTATATAATATAATATAAAATGAACAGAATTTAATACTTCGGTGCATCTGGCGGCTGCAGATGAAAGTTCCATTTTACGTCATTATTCTCGAGAGGTTGACGTTGCTGAGTATCCTTCACTATATTTCAGATAGGTTTGCAGAACGCGGTTACAGCTGCACTAAAGTTTTTTTTTATGGGAATAATATTGTTGTAATAAATAATAATATTATCACATAGAATGCTATTTGTCGATCATCAAAAATTTTATTATTCTACTCTACTATATTGCTATACTACATTTCATTAAACTGCTCTTTAATGAAACAACATGAACAAAACTTTTGTTTGACTTTTAAAATATTCCTTCTCCAAATATTGATTTTAGTAACCTTGTTACCAAATATTTTGTTTAAGTTTTTAGAAGCATCAACATAGAAAAAAGTAGTAGATCTTATTAGTTAATTCTAAGCTGCAATAAAATGTATTTCTATTATAACTCTATCATTTTGTATGTAGGTCGACGCTTTTTTTAATAATATTATAATTTTTTTCAAAAATAGCAACAGTGTAATGTTGTATAGATCACGACTGAGTGAGATAGTGGCAAGGATGCTGGGTGCATTTACTTAAGTAACAATGGGTATAAAATAGCCAGGCTTTATCACCAGTTGAGGGAAAAGACTGGTAGGTCTTTTTGTTTTGCAGAATTGTCATGGGATAAACGTTTTTACCGCCAACGGTATAAATATGTCATTCCTCTACTTCAGAAAATTAGATGTTTTTGCTTTATCCATAACAGCCCTGACTAATAATTTAGAAGCCATAAATGTAACTTATAATAAAACATAGTTTGTGTAAAATAAAAGATAAATTGTATTAAGAAGATCTGTCTTTTTCGTTTTCTCAATTCTATTCTATGAAGCAATCTTTCAAACCTTCAAGTCAAGACTGATTTGAAGTTACTGTCATACTACAGAAGTGACGATAACGTTTTATGATATATCGCGTTCAAAGAGCGGAAAACTGCAGTAAAACAATTCTATTGGATTTTTCGTTTTGTAGACACCCTCCGAAATTAATGACTGGGAAGAATTTAATTATTAAAACCCCAAAAATGTAATAAAATTCGAGTTATGTGTGATGAGATCTGAATAAATCAGATTGAATTAATCGTATTCGTATCGATTAATAAATTAATTGTACAATATCTTACTCATTTTTATTAATCTATTATGCTTGAATTGCATGCACTAACATGTAGTAACTGTTTTAAATTTAAGTTTTATGTATTTACTTTTATATAGTATTTGTTAAATTGTTTGTATTACATAAAATCATTTTTGACCGAGGTCTTATAAATCATTTTATACATATTTTTAAAAAAACAAGAGTTCAAGGATGAAGATAGTTACAGTTAAAGCTAAATAATGTATTCCTATAAGATTAGGAATACAAAAATAATAATAATAATACACATCCTATTTGTTATCTATGTTTGAAACAAAATGTTATGAAACAAAATTTGGAATTATTAATTAATTAATTAATTCGATCAAGCTCTTCTAATAGATATATAAATGAAACAATACTTCAGTACTTAGTAAAGCCAATCCGTAACATACAATTGAAAACGTCGAGGCTTCGAGGACACAATTGAAGTCACTTCAGATGAGAACGACTATCAATTAATTGCATGCTCCGTTACCGAGTCAGGGCTGCCACCGATGCAACAATAGGTTTTATGTAAGCCTAATATATCTTCATGCGAAAAATAGTGATATTTTATTTATGAGACTAGCCATGGCTTAATGAGCCTTAATATTGACAAGTTACAAAAATTATATATTTTAACAATATTATTACTGACTAAGTTAAACATTTATTGTAAACATAGACTGATGTTTTTTGCAAGTCTTATCAAATTAACTACGGTCTGTATTTTTTTTTATTTCATGTTATAAACAACAATTTTTTTTACTAAATATATTTATTAAATCTACCATGTCTAAAGCAATACTAGTCTATACCGATAAAATATACCTATGCTATATTGTTCAAAAATATTTCGTAAGCCCTCTAACTTTTCTAAATTAAAGGTAGTAATTTCTGTAATACCTTATTTCTTTAAGCTATGTTAAGCTTCTTTAAATATATATAAATAAAGAATGAAAAATAAACCAATACGGGCAGGGATTCTAACCCGCGACCTCTGGGAAACCGTTTTTGAGCTACCGTATCGGTATCAATTGGTAGAGCGACGGGACAGTTTCCCAGAGTTCGCGGATTCGAATCCCTGCCCGTATCGTTTTATTTTTCATTCTATATTTATATAAATTAAAAAATGTCAGTGATGTTCCTAAAGTTATTCTTAAGCTAATAAATAAGAGATAAATAGTTATAAGATTGTTCTTCTACCTATAAATTTAATAAGAATGTAGTATACATATAAAACAGATAAAGAATTTCATCATTTGATAAATTGAGAAAGAGTTCAGCGCCGGTTGGCGTTGCCATCGTTGACAACATTATTAATTAACCCGGTAATTGAGATTGTATTTCATAGAAACAAATGGTCTTATTAATCTTTGTTTTTGTTACACAAACTGAAACGAGATATTTTATTAAAATCTATTTTATTTCTTAAATATACTTAATATATATAATATATTCTTAATGTTACGTTGTGTTAATTTGAAAAAAGATTACTGCAAACCTTGACTTTCCCCTCTATCTCAAAAGTATTTAAATATCGTGGAAAAACCCATAAAAACACATGTTTATTCTAACTCGATCATGTATACAGTAAATGATAAGTTCATACAGCCACTGACTTATTCTATCCATTACTTATAACAAATAACAATGTATCAGTTATTCTCGCCATTTAATTTCTGAGACATATAATTTATAGAGTTTACTTGTTTAAATAATATTCATTTAACAGTAAGATTTAATAAAGGTATATAAATATAATACATACAACTTCTCATTACTTCATTTTAAGGCATTGGTCGCGACTATAGTATCGTAGAGACTTTAGTCACGTCGACAGTCATTGCAATTTTCCAATCATATCGTAGTATCTGAAGTATCAGCATTTATATTGGAATTTAAAAAGAATCTTACTTTTGAATAATGTAAGTTATATTGTGTGATAAAATGAATTATGGCTTACATTTAGGATAGAAGACATGCAAATACACATTTATTATTTATTTATTTGATTTATACCATTCGTTAGAAACGAAGTCCTGCAATTTATTTAAACATTAAAAGCACTGCTATGTACTAATCAGTAATTACAATTATATTGCATATCACATTACAAGTAAAGTTGAAAAACTATTAATTTTAATGTCATTTAAAAATGTATCTAATTTTAGGATAAACTGGTTAATTTGATCAGTCATGAAATGTAATGAAAAAAATATATCTAAATTTATTTGACTGTTAAAAAGAGATATGTAGATTTTTATTATATCATTTTAATTTTAATACTGAAAGATCTATCTAGCTACAAAGCCAGCAATAAAACAGACGTTTAGTTCTTAATGTACTATTTATTATTACTTTATACACGACAACTTACAACACACAACTTTGTTTTATGGCTCCTACGGATTTACCTTAGCTAGAGGAAAACGTATTAATACTTCCTCTTAGTCCAATTAGCACTTGGTGATATCTTCAGCTTTCACTGCACAGAGTTAACCATCATGTATCATGGTTACCCATTGCCCAGCCTAGACCTGCATAGGCGATAACCTTAACTACCAATTGTATAGAGCGTAACGGTCTATTATTACATACGATACATATAAAAAAGCGATCAATTTGAGTAGACAAAACAATTTTTTTTAAAACATATTTTAAGAATTTGAATAAGTCTATTTCTTCCAGATCATCAAACAAAGTGTACAACCTTTATAAAAACACATATGAAGTACTAAAATACTACTGGTTATATAGAGATCCGAAGATCTCAAATCTGAGAGTCTTTGAAGACAAAAAAGGCAGGCACTAACTTAGACACTTACTTAGAGACACTGACTTAAACACTAACTTAGACACTAACTTAGACACTAACTTAGAGACGGACTTAGACACTGACTTAGATACTAACTTAGACACTAACTTAGACACTAACTTAGACACTAACTCAGATACTGATTTAGACACTAACTTAGCAATGTTATATTGCTAAGAATGGCACAAGTTTCGTTTCACTGAAAGGATCAAACCACCGATAACTGGTCCCTACAACAATTATTATTTATTACTATTTATTTTATTTTGCCTATACTATTCATTATTCCTATTTTTTTATCATAGTAGTATATGATGTACATATGTAGATACATATACCTTAATAAGGGCTCAGTACGGTAAAGTAATAGTAATAATAATAATAATAATATCAGGACAAATTACACAAATTGATGTTAGATCAATATGTGTAATTAGCCCTTATTTGGAAATTATTTGCTTGTGTTAATGGTGTTAGACAACAATACAAATACATAGAAACACACATTATAGGTAAGTACTGAGAATAAAGTAATAAATTAGTATATTTTTAACTAATAAATCGTTAATATTAGTATTTTTTAAATATAAAAAAATATAAAATAAAAATAAAGTATTTTTTTTTTGCATAATTGTATAAGGAGTAGAAAACACACTACTTCCTACTCAACAAAGCTTTTGTTACAATAACAATAATATGTACTAAATTCCCATTCCCAAAAGCATCTGCAGTTTTGCTTGCAGCTTGTGTAATTAGAGTAATAATAAAAGTTCGTCTCTATTGAAAAACTCGACTTTTAATATCCCCAATAGCATTCCCTCTCTTATCATTATCAAGCTTTTAAAACCTTGGTACTTGAGATTTGGGTTAATGTGCATTATTATTAAATTAATAATTGTATTTATAAACATATTCTTATAATATAGTCGCTTGTCATGTGATGTACAGTATATTTGATTAACCGCACCAGAAATGTTTATTTAAAAGTTATTTATCTGAGACACTGAGATAAGTATGTACTTAACATTAACGTTAAAAACTGAAGTTAACACAACGTGATAATGAAATAACCTACTATAAAATAATATATGATTATCTGTCTGCAGAGACTTTATATAGGACCTTCTCCATCAATGTCTTCATGCAATGTTTTCATGAAAGTCCCAAAATATTCCGTCACTCTATGACATAAATATCTCAAAATTTCATGCGCTACCAAAAATACTATATTAACGTATTAATTACATTCCTGACATCTATGCTGTACTTACATATTTTTTTTAGGTTTACCTTTTTTAGGTTTCAATGATGTTTACATACTAAACAATAATTAAAAATAATAATTTTTAAAGACAAAGATATAACAATGACGTTATGCAAAAGGCGCAATTATTTTGCTATTTGTTTTAAAGGAATATATTATAATAAAGTTTCGATTTTATAATTTCAATGAAATAATAATTATAAAAAAGTTTTAAACTGGAAATACTTATTTCTGTGTCATCTAACTATGTAGTATAAAAAACATATTATTGTCGCATTTTAATAACAACATTTTTAACTAATAGATTAAAATGCCTTAAAGACAAATGCCTTAAACTCTTAGAAACAATAAACATTGGAGTAACTCTGAACGAATTTAAATCATCAAAAATACGTTTACATTTTGCTGTGTCGGTGAAATAGAAAAAAAAATTAACTAGTTCAAACTATGAATTTGGAAGTCTAGCCATCTTTTTCATTCTTTCAAAAGCAAATATGTTATTTAAATGCTTTCAAAGTAACGAAATCTGCAAGAACAATTTCGACAATGGCAGTGATAGATTTATTCAAAAAAATATGCAAAAGTTTCCATATAATATTATATTGTAAGGAAACATAAGGAAATATATAACAGGAAATTATATTATTTCTATATATAATACTTATTCCAAAGCAAAATGCTTTTTTATTTGATTAGGGTTATATGTCAAAAATCTAATTATTCAGGAACGATGTCAAATAATGAGAGTATTTCAAATTTTTCATCTACAAAGTGTAGGTCAACTGCTAATTCCTTTATTTTTTATATGTTACTGTTAATTAATAGGGGCAGCATATTAAAATATAGACCTATATTATTAGGTTTGGTTATATAAGTCCATATTTTATTGTATTGTATTTTACTCCTTCAAAATATGGAAGTCCTGGACCATCTGCTAATATTATTCTACACTACACTACAGTTAGGTACACTAGATATAATATCTGTAGTATTTGATATAGTAATATCGAATACTATAGATATTATATCAAGGTAGTTAGTAAACTACCTTGATGTTAGTAAGAGCCACAGTATAAAAAATAATTATAAATTAAGATTACTTTTTAGAACTAAAATACCGCACCTGATCTCTTTAGATCTGAAGGGGCTCCCAAAAAATAGTACAAAACAAAAATCATCCCTGACCTGAATAAATGACCTAGCTTTACGAAGTATCCCCGTGAAGTGTTACGAAAAAAGCTGTTGACATTTAATATTTAGTATTGTAGTAGTATTTTTTTAAAGGAATTAGTTTATGTGGGACAGTAAGAGTAACTGTATATGCTATATTTAACTCTCTCACTTAATCAACTACCCCGAAGCTACAAGGAATTCTTTTAATTATTTTTAAATGGGCAATTTAATTTTAATTTATTTTAAGAATTATAATATTTCCAAATGTTATACTTTCATCCTATTGTAATAAAATTAATAAAATTTCACTTTCTCGACAATTTGTTTTATCCATCTCGTAACAGCTAAATTTAAATCAACAAGGGCATGAATAACATACAATTATAAGAAAAAAATATATAACTGGTATTAATGCATTATTCTTTAATTAATTATTATTACTTAAGTACTATATAACAGAACCAAACAATATTCATTTGTTCATCCTCTATACCACCCACAGACTGTGGCTTCGAGTCTCACTGTACCTTACATCCGGTTATTTTGTTAATAAAACCACCTACGACTAGGGATTATTTTTGTTATTTGGGAAATGTACTAAAAAAAAAGATAAAAAAAAAGAAAAGAATATATCACGGGGAAAAACTTCACAATTGTCTTTTATATCCCTAATACTTTTTACCCCAGAACGTTTTTTGTGCGCTGTCATATCAAATTAATTTTGAGAAAGGACAAATTGTCTGGATATATTATTATATTTTCTGAGACATAAAGCCAGGAAAGCGGAAGTATTGTAGTGTCCCTAAAACAGTTTTGAGGGAGTTTCGAGGATCCATGTCATATTTAGCTTCAACTGGTATTTTTGTTAAAAAAAATCAACTTTATATCAGCCTCCAATAACCAGAGTAGAATGTCGTAAAACACTTAATATGTTTTATAGAAGTCTGGAGGTCTGTTTCTGACTATTTTTCCACGAGTTGTGCGTGAAAAAATATGGTTTCATTAATAATCTTAGTTGCTATGTTTTATTTTGTTTGAAATAAAATGTAACAAACACCATTTGAATAACAAAAAAAATAGGAAGCTGAATAAAAAGCAGTATTTATTTATTTCATTATAATTGATTTTAAGCAGCAAGTTTAAAAAGTTAAATGAAGAAAAATTAAAAAATAAAAAAGTTATAAAAAACTTTATTTTTCTAAACTAATGTAGTTAAGGAAAGATATATTTATTTAAACATTCCATATTATATGAAATATTAAACATTGTATTTTATTTTTCAAAATGAAAAGTAAACAAAAATCCCAGTTTTATCATACGAAACCACAAAATGTTTATTTTAGATAAATAACAATATTAAAGTTAGGGATAAACTGAAATTGCTTAAATCGTTGAACGTCGAGTCGCGTGCTTGAGCTACGACAACAATGTGTTTTATTACCCTTATAAGCAGTGTACACATTCTTTAAAATAACTTTATGATGATCCATTGTTTAAAATAACAACAATAATTATTTTTACAAATTCGTTAGTGAAAATAGTCATTTGTAAATTTGTAATCCAACCAGTGAGATTATAAGTTGAATGTAATAAATAAACTATCCCAAGAGTCTGCGACAAAATGAAAAAAGCTGTAAAGTTTTAATATATCCCGGAGTATATTAAAAGCTTCTTATAATATTCTCTTTTGAGTTCCGACTGCAATTCTCTAAAATTTTCTAGTTTTATATATTCAAGTATCGCCGGAAGTTTGTTACAAATCAATCACAACAGTGTATTAAAATTTTATCTACGCAAAGTATATAATCTGAATTATCAATAAATAATTAAATTAAAAATTTAAAAAACCCCCGATACAAAAACCTCTAAAAAGATTAAAAATAATATTATTATGTACTTATTGAAGTCGTTGCGTCGTGGGACCGTTGTACGTACGTTGATAGTGTATATATTACGAAATTAATTATTCAGGACTTAGACTATACGATTCGATATCGTAATTTCTTTATTTGCCTTTTTAACTTAACTTACTTGCATGTTAATTTCTTCCTTTATTAAACGGTCCCCCGACGCAACGAATTCAATAAGTACATAATAATATTATTTTTAATCTTTTTAGAGGTTTTTGTATCGGGGGTTTTTTAAATTTTTAATTTAATTTTTTTTTCTGCTTTTTAAAGTTATGTTACTAGTTTCTGAATTGTACTAAATGAACCTACAGACACACAAAATTTTCAATTGTTTAAGTAGGAAAGATTTGTTTGTTTGAGTTGAATAGGTTCCGAAACTACGGGACCGATTTTAAAAAAAAACTTTTAGCATTAGAATCCTATATTATGATGTACATGTGGTTATATTTAATACGAGAAATATATATAATATTTAATAAAATAAGGATCCACGTGAAAGTTTCGACAATTTAATAAATTATAAATGTATTAAGTAACATGATTCAAGACTTTCATATGGGTAGGTAGATAGGTAGGTTTCATATAGGTATACGAATATTAATAAATATAAACATTTAGAGTCAAAATGATTTACAATCACTAATAACACTATGATAAACAGATTTATATTATCACTAGCTGCACTAGTTGCCTGTGATTCTTTATGACTACGATCATAAGCCATATAAATATATTACAGTCTCTGTGGACGCAGTCACGGGCAACAGCTATCCCTAATAAAGTACTTTAAATCAGTACGTAAGTGTAAAAACATTTTGGCCTTCATAACTAGGCTTTTTTCCTATATAGCGCGGGGGACGCCGCTAGGAACCGCTAATTATTGCATAAGAACCTCTCCCCCGCACGAATAAAACGTCCATATCTTAGAGATGACTATTTCTATTTCAATCAAACATGAATAAGAAATATTTCTACAAGCATAGCTTTCGATAAAAAAAAACCGCATTCAAATCCGTCCACGCGTTTGGACGCAAACAGCAAATTATTGCATAAGAACCTCTCCCCCGCACGAATAAAACGTCAATATCTTAAAAACGGCTATTTTAATTTCAATCAAACATAAATAAAAAACATCTCGACGTACATAGCTTTCGAATAAAAAAAACTGCATTCAAATCCGTCCACGCGTTTAGTCGCAAACAGCCAATTATTGCATAAGAACCTCTCCCCCGCACGAATAAAACGTCAATATCTTGAAAACGGATATTTTTATTTCAATCAAACATAGATAAAAACCATCTCGATTAACATAGCTTTCGATTAAAAAAAACCGTATTCAAATCCGTACACGCGTTTGGCCGGAAATTTGCCACAGACAGATACACAGATACACAGATACACAGATACACAGATACACAGATACACAGATACACAGATCGACAGGTCAAACTTATAACACCCCTCTTTTTAGTCGGGGGTTAATAAATAAAACAATTTAAACTATGCAAAATACAACTAACATAGTTTTTACGATTCCTATAAACAAACTCATTAGTCAAGCATGTTAACATACAAAATTCTAAACGTTTAAAATATAAAAAATATATTAAAGGTAAAAATTTGCACAAGCGACATGGCCGCTGAAGAATATTAATACTTCAATATCTTAAAAATATGTGTAAAAAAGCAAAACCGTCATTAATGGGTGAATATATTATATGGATATGGATGGATATGGATAAGGCTGCTTAAGAAGAATGAAAAGAACACAACCAGGTCGCAAACCAGCGACATATATTTATGTCAAATTAATTAATATGTTACTAACATTTAAGATACTACTTCATTCTAATTATTCGTTAGTTAGGATAGTAGTTTTTATATTACAATTAGTCATTAAGCGCGACGGACAGGCAGTAGTAATTTAATTCAAACTTGTGCGCTACAACGTCTTGTAGCTCTCTCCTGAATATATTATTGCAATTGATTGCGGCATTGATATAATAAATTAATATAAAACTAAATTCAAACATCATAGGATGTTATGTATATTTAACATACAATCTTTACGGTTAAGGTTTTTGAATAAAAAATATCATTATTTTTATTATTTTAGTGTTTGTAAATAATTATTGCAAGCATTAAAAAAATATATAAATTGTTTTCGATAAGAATTTCAAATATTAATTTCGGTTATAGCATCTTTTCGAATGTTTTCTATTAATAAATATGGTTTCATAGATTGACAGAAAACCGGGACGGTTTCCCTCAGGTGGCAGGTTGATGACCTGTTCGTGTCTATGAATTTTACAAAACATATTTTTACATAAACATAATGAATTTAAGCTGCAAGATGAAGATAAACTTTTCATTATTATATTTATGTTTTTGTTAGAATGCTAAATACTTTTATGACTTTGATTTGTCGTTTAAAATAAAGACATTTTGTTAATTATTATATCACTAATTTAAATTCGTTGTCTTATTTTGAAAATTTTTGTACAAGAACATTTATAACATATGTATAATTATATGTTATATATATTGTTTTACATCCAATAACACTTATCAAAGTTACATAGACGTTTTTACCTTTTCGGGGTTAGCTTCTAAAATCATACTTAGAAAAGTCACTTGCTCTTCTAAAATGCATCTTTTTACTAGGATTATACTTACACTTGGTACCCATAGCTTAACTTACCATGCTTTTTGAAGGCTTTTGCATGCATTTTGCATTGCAATGCATGTACTAGATATTGATTTCCATATTCATATATTAAGAATTATATTTGTAATAAACCATAAAAGACCTAGACCGACGATAACAGATTACTGCATCAAAACCAACAGACTTGTCGCTTACAAAGGAACATAATTACTAAAAGCGCGTTTTAACTCTTCTTCGTTGTTTATCTAAGCCTGGAATAATGCTATCTGCACTTATTAGAATTGAAGAGATTGAAAAACATTGCCAGGTACTTAAGGATGTTTATCGTATTGCTTCATTGAAAAGTCTTGAGAAGTAAATATAATCTTTGTCTATGTTATAAAATATAATAGTAACAGAATAAACATTTTGTTAATCTGGCTCCCCCATAAACAGAACAAAATTAAGTACACCAATGATTTTAGGGACTAACAACTAAATTTATTGTTGGTAAGTTTTATATAATGTGGTATGATAACATAAAATAAACAGTTAATTACACCTGTTCTGTTTCTTTTAAAAATTATTAGCAATAAAAAGTATGCTTCTAAAATACGATGACGATATTATTTTTTTGTAATTGTATATAAGAATGTTTATATTATAAAGTACCACACCCTCAAGGAAGTAGAAATTATTATAGCAGCGTTCCTTTTCGTATTTGATAGTTCTGGATCAGTAAATCCCCATCATTCCTCTTTTTTATTCATAACTTCCTTTCTTTTTTTTCCATATATTATGAAGGAAAAGATATATGTGGTCTTTTCATGTTTATATACTGAGTATTAGCGCTGCTATTTTTGGCATCCAAGAACCCGCAAGATTCCTATGTCCATGACGGACAAAGATACCAAATATTTCACGAATTCCATTGAAGATGCCAACATAAGAATGTCAAAATGAGAATATACGTATATACGGTCCAGTAATCAAACAATACTTATTGAATATATATGTACGTATGATGCCATGACATGATAAAATCAGTAAAACTTAATTTAAAAATAACTGTTTTGGCTTCAAGCTTAAGAACATACATGAGGAGAGATTAAATAATCATTAGTAAAAAAATCCGGCATCATAACTTTCCTAATATAAGACTACAATACTATTATAAAACAATAAATATAGAATGTAGAAACATAAATCAACAACAACATTCTAAAACCTTTACAACTAAGTGCAAATGCAAATTAAATTTTGATAATTATTAAACATAAGATATGTCAGTACCGACATATTGTTAAGTATAATATCTAAAATAATCATTGAGTTAACGCAAAGAGCAAAAAACTATTTCCTAGTAATTGAGGTAATATTAAACATAAACTAAGATTGTGTAAATTGTGCGTTAAAATTATTGTTTTGAAAAATTGTTGAATTGTTGTTGTAAAATTGTATTGTAAAAATTGTAATTGGCTTCACGTGCTTGAGATCTTACGATGACAACATGTTTTATCTTTATGAAACATTTTTTTTTATATTTTACTTCATTTAGACATGTCTAGAAATCGTCAAATAAAATATTCATAGGTTTCGTAAGTTGCCCTAAGCTATAGGACAAAATAAAAAAATCTGGTAGCTTTTCTTCAAGTAGGTACTGTTTTTTTTAAGTACAGGGTTTGTATTACTATTCTATCCTGGTAAATAGTATTACATAAACAATATAAACATAAAAAAAATACTTTATTACATTTTAATTAGATACTCGTGTATCGACGAAACGTTTTGTTATAAATAAGATATCATTTATTTTGATTTAATTTATATATTACGATGATTTAAAACTATGAAACATAAATTATAAAAACATACATAAAATACGTGGTTCTGTATTAGGAAAAGGGTGGAAAGCAATATGAAGACGTTATCAGTCTGCAATATAACTATCTAATATGGTAGGAGAGGCACCGAACTGAATTTAAAATTTCGGCGCGTCTGGCGGCTGCACATGAAAGTTCCATTTTAGGTCATTATTCTCGAGAGGTTGACGTTTCTGAGTACCCTCAATAATATTACATATATATAAGTTTTCAGGATGCGTTTTGAGCTGTAATAGTGTTTGGATGTATGCTATGTGTAGTAAATGTATTTTTTTATGAAAACTTCTCAAATAATAATCTGTCATAGATTGCTGTTGCCGATGTTATTGCTACTGTTTCTCGATAGTCAGTATTTATAAATCATCTCAGTGTAGACTTGCTTCCTAGTATAATATATTTATTACGTATTTCATTCGGTCGTATTCTTCTCCTCTAACAACCATAACTATATTTATGACCCTTCTCGTTACATCCTCTTCATCCATAATACATGTTTAGAAAAACTGAAAAAATGGCGGAAAAAATGCAAAAAAATCCTTTTTATTGCATGTTTCATTTCTTGCACTTCGGAAATAATGACGTGAAAGGATTTGCATTCGGATTTGCAAAGTCCCACAAGTGTAGTAAAACGCCGTTACAGCCGACGAGATGTTGTGATCTAAATAAAACAGGTTAAAAAATTTATAGTTGTTATTATAGTATTATTGCATTACATAGAATAAACTAATTGTGGAATACTATGTTCATTTTATTATTCTATTTTGTTAACTGTTAAGTCATTATTTGCAAAGTATAAAAACTGTAAGTTTACAATAAATATTAGAAATAAGAAACATTATTCATGCAGTTTTCTATGTCGTTATGTAATAAATACTTACTATAAATGAAAATGAAAATTATTTTGCGTCGCTACACGTTAGGCGTCTGCACTAACCACTCGACCTGCAACGGGGCGGTTGGAATGATTGGAATGTTGAACCAATATGGAATGTTTAATCCATAGAAGCGGGTAGCGATATGGAAATTCAAATGTTATAGCGATGCGACGAGTATCGATTTTTTTATTTATATCAATTAACAATTTTAATAAGTCAACATGCCTAAACATGTTTATAGATATTTTTAAATAAAATAATATTAATGTGGCCAAACATTTTAAGACCATTTCAAACACGTTGCAAATTAAAAAAAAATATTCAATACACATATTGTATAAACGGTTGATAAAAATAGCATCAGTAATAGGTGGAAATAGACGCGGCACCTTATTATTATTATCTGAAAACGCGGCTGTGCAGAACTAAGAGAGCCCAGTATCACTGCGACCTAATTATGAGGGCTTGAGGGCCGGGATCTCTTCCAACGCCTTATAGCCTCACACCTAGTGAGGTTATTTAGGGTCAACCGAGCTAGGCTGTTTGGAACACCATATATTGGTTCTGCACCATATGTTTTGCTGGGCTCAGCTCAGCTCCTGCATGGGCCAGCTCGTCAGCAATCTTGTTTCCGATATGGACCTCATGGTCCGGGACCCATCTTAGAAGCACTGAGTTTTACAACCCAGAGTGTTCAATTTAGTCAGGCAGTCAAGCACGAATCTCGACGTGATAGTAATCGTGTTTAGGGCTGGTAGACCATTCCTCCCTTGTCGGTATTTCCAAAGATTAGTTCTGCACGAAATTGCAGTGTTGAACCATGCTGTCGTCAATCATCGCCAATACGTTATCATTCATGACCGAGTCCTTAAAGGTCCTCAGTCTGCTCGACATCCAGTTTGTACTGCCCTGGGCTTACTGCCCCTAGCCACCCTCTTGACATGTAATTCGAGAGGTGGAAGATCCAGTAGGGCATTCAGAGCTGCTTCCTGGGCAACTAGACATGGCGCCTGTCATACTGTACAGCAACTCATCCACCACCAGCGTCCACAAGAGCGGCAATAAAATGCCCCCCTGAGCGCACCCTCTGGTGGACGCAAACTCCACAGTCGTATCATTGAGGGCAATAATTGTCCTTCTGTTTGAAAGCATTGTTTCTACCCATTTCACCGTAGTCGGGTCTGTTTATTTACACATAAAGCCCTTGACCAGGGATCTGACAGGCGTGTTGTCAAATGCTCCCTCTACATCTAGGAAAGCTCCTAAGGCCGTTTCATGGTCATCAAGCGCCTTTTCGATTTTTTCGACTAAGTTGAGAAGGGCAGTTTCGGTAAGTATCCTAAGGGCAAAACCTATCCACCAAGTATGATACAAGTTATATCCAGGACCTCAGCTCTGGATTTCATTACACAAGTAGGCTTATTGCCAAGGTTCACTAAGTAAAGGTTATTTACTAATAAAAAGTCATGGATCAACTCACCTCTTTAGTTTATATTACTATTTCCCCAATTAAATAATGTTTATATTATTGCTTATTATATTCTACTTTGTTTTTTAAAACATATAAACTTTTTTAGTAATAATCTAAATGCTAGTCTACATTACACGTCAGTGTTGCAAGGTTATTATTACTTGTAGCTTTGTCGGGTAGAGACACTACAGTATAGAGTAGACATTACTTACTCTTACATACAGTAGCCCATGACTTATTAGATTAACATATGCCAGCTACAGTCCCGCAAGTCCTTTCGTAAGATTTATTATTCCTATAAATTATGTTTTCAAGCTACAGATCTCATTCAATCATTTTTAATTTAATGCAAAATTATTGTTAAGTTGTTTCTTATATAATAATCAGATTTTTTAAAGTTTGAAGTTTTATGACTTTTTCAATACGAGGGTGCGTCACGTCGACAATCATTGACAGAACAGTATTTTCCAATTTTATCGCAGCATGAGTACTCATTCTTTCAAAACTTGTATTGAAATTTTAGGTGTGACTATTATTTTTGTATAATATAAATTACATTAATATAAAAATTTAAAAACCAAAATACTAAAAGAGTGTATTTTCATAAAAATAACAACAAAAAAAAGTACTGACAAATATAATACAAGTAATAAATTGGTTTGGCACTTTCTAAAAAAGTAAAAAATATATTAGTAGTAAGAAAGGCGTGTGGATCTTCACTTAATACAGTACTCGGCTAAAGTTTGCTCATCCTGCATCGATCTTGGACTGAACCGCCAATTGAAATACAATTTGAATTCTTTAAGCATGTCGGTCCCTTATTTTGAACAGCGGTGAGTATAATCATTTTTTACGTATTTCAATATTCATTACCCCCTTAAAAACATGAACGGGTAAAATCGATTTTATCTGAAATCCGTCAAACCGAACGCTTGTCAATTATATATAATTGTCAATATTTTGAAAAGCAAATAAATAAAACCCTGTAATCCTTCAGCAAACATGGCACTCTACAATTAATAAAGTACGTAGCAAATTATTAAGCTATTTTCACACTCAACAAATTTTGCCAGAATTTATCTTTACAATTGCGCTGTCTCTCCAAATCAAGGCAATTTCGAGGGTTTCCTCGTCGAAGTTCTACAAATTTAATAGTATAGAATGTGAGAGCAATCATTATTCCTCTTCCTGCTATTTATTATTTTGTAAACTTCATATCCTAACAAGTAATTACCAAGTTGTAGTAAACCCTCATTAAATATATATTTTAATCAATCAAAAGATATTCAACAAAGTTATGAGATTCAGTTGGGCTTTTAACTTTAATTATGACCAGTTTCTAAGAACTTCGATAAACACTAAAAGTGTTGGAATAATGATTTATATAATGGAACAGAATATTTTAAGAACTCAATTGATAGAAATATATAAACTATACATAACGTATATGTGTTATAAATTATAATAATAAAACTGTTAGATTACTCAAGCACAATTTAAAATTAAAATTTTAAAATAAAAAAAAATATTAAACGTGTCGAATAACAAAAAAACATTACAGTTGTTGAACCTTAAATTTGGGGTATATTAAAATAACAAGCAAACTATTAGAAATAAAACTTAAAACAATTGATTAAACTTTAAAGTATACTTTTTTGCTATTATTACTTGCTACTAAAAGAAGTACGTGTAGTGTTATTGCTAAATATTACTTCTAAGCGCCGTGTTATTAAGCATGTTATTTATAAAGTTACTAGCTTCATTAAATATTAATAATTTCCTCTGAAACCTGAATATGCTTAAAACTTAGTTATTGACCGGAACTTGAGAGAGAATATTGTAATCGGATTAAAATTGTCCCGGTTAAAGTTTACCTTTAAAATAATACCTCATAATATAGGGATATTCATAAAATAGTATATAACGTAATTTTCAAAAGCATTTTAAAACCCTTTTTTTATATTTTTCTTTAATTACCTTATTTTACAAGTCAAGACCTGTCACTTAATTTCAAGCATAAAAATAAAAAAAAACGGCCTTCGTAAATTTATTTTTCTAATTTGATACTTAACGTCAAATTAATAAAATCACTTGTTTAGAGAGATCGTAAAAATTTATTTGACTGCATCTTTGTCTTTTTTGTCATACATGTAATTTATTATTGTTTTTTGCCGCTTATATTTGTGAAAAAAAAAATAGTTTAGGTGTAACTTTTTTTTTAATATAATCATTTGAATTTTTAAGTAGTGACGATTTAAAAATCTTTTTACACATATATGATATATTGAAAGTAATATGTTCATTTAATATAAGATTAATAACCATAATGTATAGAAAAGGTATATTATCAATTTTCATTTCGGCTCACTTAAGTCCTATAATATATAAATTTTATATAATTTATTTATTGGATATAATTATAATAAGAATCGTAGTGAGTTGCTTTTTTATGTCCAGTTAAGTCTGAATAAAAGAATTCAATATAGTTTTATAGCATTATTTATTTGCTATTATATTATTACTATTTATTGTGTCTCTTAAATAATAACTATATATATAGAATAAATGGTATGAGATAGTGCGATGAAGTGATGTTTATTCCAGACTATCTGACACTCGTTTTCCAATTTGTCTCCATTTCCGTCGCTATGGGACTTTCTAGAAGCCGAGGTACCTCTCATAGATTAAATTGTTTTCATATTTCCAATCTCTGCAGATATATTTGAACATTTTATATATATCTTATTTCTTTTCTTTTGTATTTTCAATTTGTTTTTTTTAATTAGAAATTTGTTATTGTACCTTATTCTGAAATACTTTAACAATTCTTTTAACCTTAAAGTTATTTGGTTGAAAACAATGAGACTACTTGTATTTGAATAGAATTTGTAGATTTTTTAATTTTTTTTTCAATTAGATTAACTAACGCTATTAGTTCGATTCAGTCTTTGTTATGTCATTCAATTGTTACTGTTGAAAAAGATAGTAACTGAGAAATAAAAGTCAAAAAATAAAAGAGAAGTAAAAGCTTTCAAGGTTACAAAAGACTAAAATTCAAAATGAAACAACAGCATGAATAAAACAGAAACGCCATCGTTAAGTATTTAACAGGTCAGTCATACCAGTTCCCTCGCACACGTTGCAAGCGGCATATAATAGGTTAGACATTTCAGGTTAATTTCAAGGTTTTCAGATTAGAATGAATTTCCGGGTTTGATCAGTCATTCCTAATAGTGATCGTTAGTTCCTAACTCAGATTAGTAGTTTTAAACGGTTCTAAAAAGTATTTTTATAGAAAAGTTAATAACTTTGTCAAAAAAATTATTCTTGTTAAATGTACAAAATGTGTTGTTTTATTTAAACACATGCACACCCAAATACTTGAAGATAACTTCAGTAAGACTGTTGTCACAAAATAAGGTGTTCCTTATTTATTTAAAATCTAGGAGTAATCAGCAATCAAACATTATCTTAATTTTCTTATTTGTGCCTATGGATCTCTAAAGCGATGACGTCATTTTCTTTCAGATTTTATCAAAGTAGTGTTAGTTCAATCTCTACTTTTCACAATTAGACTATGCTGATGTACCTAACATCAGCGTAATCTCAACAACATCTTGATCTAAGAGAGAGGATAGACTGATAAACTTAACCGTCATCTACAAAATCTTTCCTTAAGTTTCGCATTTGCAATAATTACTTTCTTAGCTTAATTTTGTCGCAACAAATCTTTTTTTATTAAGAATATTTATTCTTATATTTTCATATAATATTTTTATATTTTTATTTTATTATATCATTATTATTAGGCCACATCATTTTAATATAATTTTTTAATTTAAATAGTTGCTTGGAAGAGATCAATCACTCTCTAGAGTAACGATTCGAATATCAATAAATTGCGACACAAACGAGGGTCAAAATTTATATTGTATGTCATAATGCGAAATACAGAATAATTAATGGAGTCAAGGCATTTTGGGGTAGTAAAGATAAATTTATTGTAAATATACTCACATTTTCTGTTAATAAAGGAAATATTCCGTTCGTTGATGTTATTTTGAATACATTATAGTTATGTTAAATAAATATGTTTTAAGTGAAGATTTAATGATTTTCGTATAACTATATTTTTAAATAGTAAAAATATATTTAACAAAAAATGTGTTTATTTTTAGAAGGGAGATTGTATAAACAGCGGCCCGGTAGCTTATGACAAAATTACAATAAAATATATAACAATATCATTACTATGAAACAATTCACAGATAAATAATAAAATAAATAAATGTTTTTCACAAATCAAATAGAGACTAGTAAAAAACACTAGCTATATTATTTAACACATTGCTGTTTAAATTCACTTTTACTATAATGTATATATATTGGTAGAGTATATTTTTACATATCGTTTTATATTTGCAACTAATCATATTAATATGGATATTGGGACATATGGGTATTGGGACATATAGGTATTGGGACATATGGGTATTGGGACATATGGGTATTGGAATGCAATAAATTCTCCCTTGCACACGGCACATGGGCATCTCGCAAATAGTCAAATTAAACGGAAGACGTCGACGTAAAAGTTTTGAAGTACTTTTAAATATTATGCCTGTTCTAATTATAAAATAGTTATTGTTTATATTAATTTAAGTATTCCTTTCGTGTTGTCTACATTACATAATTTTTATGTTGCTGTAATGCAACCATTTAAAAATAAAAAAAAAATTGTGAATTGTGTATACACTTTATAGGAATTAAAAGACTCAAAGCCCTTAAGCGAAGATCACCTCTCACTAAATAAATTAATATTACTTAAGTTATTTTTATTAATATTATAAAGAGATTTTAAAAACACATTTACAATTATACTATCTTTTAAATAATATAACTAATAACCTCAGTAAACGTATGCCTAATATTTTTTTTAATAATACATGTTTTTAACTAGCCCATATTAAAGGTTTATTTTGCAATAATGGAACTAAGTTATGCTACCTCTTTAACAATAATTAATAACTTTAATAACCTTCTTGAGCATGAAGTTTTTTCGAATACTTCATGCACACCTTAAATTCGTAATTTCTTCCCACTCTCCCGTTGACGCTGTCATAGCCAGTCGGGCTAACAGCATAAAAATACACAAAAAAGGTTTTAATTTAACGACGAGCAATGAAGTTGCTATTATAGATTTGAAGTACAGATTAATTTTAATATGTATAAGCTTTCATACAAATCTTGGTATATCCACATAATGCTTTCATTAAGCGAACAGTCCGCTGATCTTAAATTAAAACATTTTTTATATAATCGAACCTCATCCCTAAAGATATACGAATATGTTTATTATTTCTATCCGTATCGTAGATGTAAGAACAGTGCAGACGAGTGGCTCGTCACGTGACACCGCATAATGTCACATGTCAGTTGTGCTCTTTGTTAAAGTGATTACACACTTCTCTGTTTTATTCTAACAATTTGTATTTTATATCAATTTCTTGTCTCAGTAGAGAAGACGGCTCACAAAAAAAGATAGTCCATTGTTATTAGTTTCGAAATTTTCTTTTAACTTTGTATGAAAGCTTTTTTTTACATTACGGCAATATTATCAAAACTAAAATTTCATTGAGTTACGTATACAATAATAATTGTGTACTTTATATAATATAAATGTATTTTATAGACTAAAGGGTGATCTTGAAGTACGAGTGAACGTAGCGAGGTCTAAAATAAAATACTATCGCTTTAATTTTTTGGTATAATTACGGAATATTTAAAACTACTTTTTTAACCGTAAACCAGGGCTTGTGAATTAAGTATGGAAGCTCTTTGCAATACATTATTCATATGCGCTAGTAAACCAGTTACGTTAATTTGTTAAATAAATATTTAGGACTGCATATTCCTTAATATTAATTTAAAAAAATCAGACGTGATTTATGAACTTAGTAAGAATTTTTAATTGAAAAAGAAAATGCTCACAGTAGAAAATATTTTTTTAGTTAACTTTATAATAACAAAAACATTATATTATAATATATAAAAAATGGCTGTAATACAAAAAAAAACAAAGTCAATACAACTACCAAACTATGGCATGATCCAGTTTAATGTTACAAATATAACTAAATTATAGTTTAACATTTTGACAACGCACTCTTTAGAAACTACAAATTAAATCTAACGTCGTACGAAGGATATCAGTAGTTTTGTTTTTTTTTATTTTACATTCGTTCTTTTTTTCGGTAAGAATCATCATCATTCATAATTATGAATGATGATGTTCTTTACATAGTTTACATAGTTTCTATATGAATCTCCAAGTTATATAATTATATAACTTGGAGATTCATATAGAAACTAATTTGAGAATACAAATTATAAGTCAAATATTGAATTGTAGAATTAATGCTATAATAAGATTTATTAAAAAAGTAATGAAATCGACCTTATGTTATTAAAAATGTTAATTAATTAACTGACTCTATTCAATATAATATTATCTTCATTACGATTTATAAAAACAAAAATAAAGATGAGAGTGGAGTACAATAATTACCTACTTTAGGATAGAAATAAATATAAAAAGTATTAAGTAATTCTTTATAAGCATATCAACTTAAAACTGTTAACATTTAATCTATTTATCATAAAATTAGTAACTTGAAAGCATTTTAAAAAAGATTATTGTTTCGTCACCTAGAATGATAAACATTGTTAGAAATCCACTGGTCCAGAGTTAATGTGAGGTTTTCTTTATGATATATAAACTTTTATTTTATTTTGTCTTTATAAAAATAACGCAGGCACTTTTTTCCTTATAAAAATAAGATCACTGGTATAATTTAAAAATATTTGCTTTTTTTTTTAATTATATATATATATATATATTTATTTATTTTTTTTGTTTGTCTATATTGTTAGCCCTGTTGGCTATTACAGCGTCACCGGGGGGGTATTTAATTATAGAATTTCGCAATGAACACGCATGCACTTTATTCATAAACATAATTTAAGTTAGCTCAGTCATGGTGCAATCAGTAACTTAATAACTTAGATAATTGCTCGAACTATAGTTCCAACTGTATACTCACCAGTAACGTGAACAGTTATCAATTGTTTTACTTCTATGTGCAGCACCGGATTCTAGCTTTCGACTGTAGAAGAGATGGTAGAGTTGTCCAAACAGCGGTAATTGTATAGGTATAGCTTTACGACTGTTTATAAGATCTAATAAATTATATTTAATAAATATAAATTAATACATGTCAGTGGTATTACCAAGAATTTTAATTGATTCATAAAAGGCTGCGGATATAAAACCTACGCTTTCCAGGAAGCGAGATGAGAGGATCATGTAGGAGGAAGCTTTCAGATTGGATTAATTAATCTAACAAACTGACCGTGAACAAAGAATTTATTCGAAATTATTTACAAAAATATGATAAATAACTTAATTTAAACCGCAATTGCTTCGACGTCCTAATATATATATACAGAATAAATATGTTTCTTCTTATCCAATATCGAAAACTATTTTATTTAAAAATGTACGTGATAAAGAACTAAGATGGAATTTTAATAAACTAAAGTTGCCTGGTAAAAAAATAATATACTGTTATTTAATATTTATAGTCTAGTATTCAACAATTCCCTCAGATTTGTCATTAACAAAATTATTATATGGTCATTGAATATCCTTAGACGGACTGACCACATGCACTAAAATAATATAAACTTTACCTACACCATATAACAGTTGCAGGGTTTAAACGAGTTATATTGGCAGATAGAGTTGTGTAGAAGTGGTTGATCCCCAGCGACTATTATTATTTAAATTTACAGCGAGTATTATTTAAATTTGCCTGAATTGAATCTTAGATTCAGTTATTAATATGTCTAATAATAGAGAATATAGTCGATATATACGTATTTTATTTTGACTACACTAATTGTTTTTTTTTTTCATATGAATAAAGAATGAAAAATAAACCGATACGGGCAGGCATAATTAAGGAGGCAGGATAATTAAGCGTTCTATATGTAATCGTCTTTATCGGGACGGTGGTGAGATCTATTAGGTTTCTTTTGAAAATCCTAACCAATGTTTCTAACTTTGCAGTATATATAAACATTGAAAAGATGCCACTACCGAACTTAATGTTTGAAAATGTTAATAAACATGTATAGCTTATTTAAATTTATAGAAATATAGAATGAAAAAATTATATAAATATAGAATGCTTAATTCACCGAGGCGAACAGCGATACGGTAGCTCAGTTGGTAGAGCGACGGGACGGTTTCTCAGTAGTCGCGGGTTCGAATCCGTATCGGTTTATTTTTCATTTATATAAATTTAAATAAGCTTAATATGGCTATACATGTTTATATATATTTTCAAACATTACACTAATCGAAGATAAATTTAGTAACTACTTTTAAAACATTTTATATGGAATTAAGGTATATATATACTTTTTTGATGTATATATATACCTTAATTGGTTGTATGTATGTGTGGTTGTATGGTTCCTTTGATATAAACATAGTCCTACATTCATATTAGCTCAGTAATATTTGTATTTCTGATTAAATTTAATTGTTTTTAAAAAATGTTAAAAATTTTAATTCATAAAATAAACCAGTACCAATTCTATATTTATTTTAAAAATTAAAGTGTTATAGAGGAAGCAGTGTATTTAATTCAGATCCAAGTCTGATGTAACTTTTTTCTAAGCTCGTTATGACTTAATTTTTAAATCAAATTCTATCTATTCCATTGTGTTTTTTTTCTTTGGAGTTTCAAAAATGGGTTTGAAATGCTTAACCGCATTATTACCAGATTGTTGAACATCCATATTCACTAGCTATTTAGGTGTAGGTACAAATATGTTTTTTTTAATACTATGATATGCAATAAAATACCTACATCAGTTACAAATTTATAGATTTTAACAAATAATAATCCTTTTGTAAAATCGTATCTTTTGATTGCAGGGATAAATATTATAGTAATATAATGTATAGTAAATAATTTAATTTAATTAAAAGAGAATAATAATTAAACTAAAGTCTGTAAAAACAAATCTGTTACTTGGTCAATAATTATTTTTAAGCGATTAAAAATATACCGGGTTATTATTAATTAGTTTACTACCTCTAGCAGGCAGCCTCTCTACATCAATCCCAACAACATTTGTTCTACAGCTTTTTACAATATTAATAACTACCACAAAGAAACGAAACAAAAAAAATGTTGCTCCCTCTTTTACTTATTACTCTGTGTTTTGTAAGAAGTACTTAAAAGGTCAACGCTCGGGCGCCATACCGACACTCAGAGTTAATGCCAATTCAGAAACAACCAATAAGTTTTGTATGGGAAAATTAAAATTTTAAAAACTATTAACTTTTAAAAGTCGTAGAACAAATTTTGTTAGAATTGATGTGAAAAGGCTGCCTGCAGGAGGTGGTCAACTAATTACAAAATTACTGTCAGAAACAACACGCTTTCAAAAATATTCAGAAATAATATACAAGAAATGCATAGTGGTTATTAAGTAATCTCATGCCATTATGGCAATCAAATTGTTGCACAATATTTTTTCTGTCATATTAATGTCATAATATTTCAAAGCCTTCACGTGTCTCGCAAAAAGTGAAATATTTTTCCCTCTTCTATGGAAAATATTTCTATATATTAACCAATGTTTCTAACTTTGCAGTATATATAAACATTAAAAAAGATGCCACTACCGAACTTAATGTTTGAAAATGTTAATAGCTTATTTAAATTTATAGAAATATAGAATGAAAAATTTATATAAATATAGAATGCTTAATTCACCGAGGCGAACAGCGATACGGTAGCTCAGTTGGTAGAGCGACGGGACGGTTTCCCAGCAGTCGGGGGTTCGAATCCGTATCGGTTTATTTTTCATTTATATAAATTTAAATAAGCTTAACATGGCTATACATGTTTATAGATATTTTCAAACATTTCGAAGATAAATTTAGTAACTACTTTTAAAGGATTTTTTTACTACTTATTGGATTATTAACACTTGGTTTATACTCAAATATATATGAAACTATTTATCACTAGAAGAAAGTATGTTATGAATTTTTAAAAACGAGTAAGAAATTAAATATCCGAACATAACGCTACTGTCATCAACATTCAACTTCAAACAGCAGACGAGGGTCTGACAAATTAATATATTATGTAAGAAAGAGAACTGAGATTATAATTTACTTTGTCCAATGAAGTGTTTATGTTGTGTTTGTTTGTGGGGTATAATTAAGAAAATTCAATTAGTTGTTAGTTATCTCCACACAAGTCAAGTCAAGTTAAATCCTTATGAAGTCAGAGTCATCTTTGGTTGTAAAAAAACATTACTTTAAAGAAATAATATTAATGGAAGATCGTTTGTTTTTCATGTATGTTATATATATGGGTTTAAACATTTAATGGTTTAATCATTGCATCCTTCATTAGAGCTTTCTGCGTGAACTTTTAATAAGCTTAGACGACCTACTTTACCCATCATTCAAACAGTTTTTGGTAGCAGCGTTTTGATAGTTAAATTTATTATATTAAGAAATATATATAACTAAAACTGTTTCTACTCTTGTAATAGGTAAATAGATAAACGGATTTGCTCACGACGTCTGCAAATTTAAGAAATAGAAAAACAGTCTTTAGTTTTTTTTACACCATATAAGATAGATAAAATAAAAATTAAATGTTTTCTTTGATTGAATTGAGGTTCACAAAATTCAAATGCGGTTTGAAGTCGTATATTTGCGAGGACATTTGTATAAAACTTTGATATTCAAATAAGAAATCTTACAGGTGTGGCCCATAATACTAAGTAAGATTGCTATTACACATTACTGATTAACTCATTTGAATAAACGTGCACCGAGTTTTATTTTGTAATTTATTAATATTAAAATATCTTAATAAACTAATTAAAATATTATAAAATAAAGAATAACATATATATCTTACATTTATTTATACAAGACATTATCAAAGTAGATGGTATTAATGTAACCATCAATTTATTTGTGTTTCAATATAAATTAAACTCTTAAAAGTTGAGTCAGGTTAAACCGGTATTATCAGAAAAGCCGATAAATGGGAGCTCATCGATATTTCTGTAAATGTGTTTATATTTGTATATATATATATATATATATATATATATATATATATATATATATTAAATGTTATTGCGTACATTTGTAATAGAGGTGTATCAGTGAATAATTGTTGTTCCGTATTCTGAGCTTCACCAAGTTCGAAATAATTAATGTGGTAAATGAAAAATATAATTTTTAGGTGTACAAAGATAGTCCCTGTACAGCTAATGACTTCAAAAATAACTTCTACTTAAGGTGTGAAAATATTATTTAACATAATATATAACTGACATTTAATAAGTTGAGCAATTTTGTGGACGTCTGATACAATTCTACGTACCACATCTGAGTTACTGCTTTTAGAATTTAGATCGTAGTGTAGATATTAAGTAACAAAAACGTTTTTCCATATCCCTTGAAGTTTTAGAAGGGAAACTTCTTTATCGGGGTTGGAAAAAAAAATTGTGTAACATTTTTCGTTACGCGTCACATTTTTCCGTTACGCGCCCTTTTTTTGAAGTGAAACTTCATTATCGACAGATGGCATAAAATTTTATAGCAATGTCAAAAATTATGACGTTTTTCTGTTACGCGCCATCTTTATTTCTAAGTCACATTTTTCGTTACGCGCCATATTTGAAGTGAAACTTTTTTATCGACGGATGGCAGAAATTTTATAGCAATGTCAAAAAATTGTAACGTTTTTCTGTTACGCGCCATCTTTATTTTTGCTTAAACTTTATCTAATTTAGCTTAATTAGCCATTCCTGTAAAGTTGTAATTAGTAAATAATTTTTAAAAAAATTATGTCATAAAGAAGTTTCACTTCTTACATGTGTACACTAATACACACATACATATTTTTAAAATTCCGTACATTGTTATATTAATCTGTCAGTAATATTTTTAATTAGTAATTAGCTCAGTAATTAGCTCAAACTGAAGCGCATTTAAATATGTGTGTATGTGTATGTGTATGTGGGTGCGTGCGTGATTGCGTGCTTGCGTGTGTGTGAGTGATGAGAGAGAAATTAAAGTCGATTGTCTGTTTGATTAAAGTTTAATTAACATTATATTCATGTTTTCTAAGGCTTTCACGACTACTACACATTGAAATAAAACTGTTTTTACTGTTAATTTATCTCGCGTATAATGGATACCATTTTAAATTTACATTTTAAATCCAGGATCTGATTTAAAATGTAAATTTAAAATTTAATCTAGGATTAGATTTAAAATATAAATTTAAAATTTAATTAATTATACGCGAATTAAATCCGTTAAAATAGTTTTATTTTAATGACATTGCATTAATTAAAATCAAATATTTTTCATATTGCATTATTAATCACCAGCCGATAAAAAATCACAGAATAAATAAAAATAGTTCTTCAATATATTTATTTCATATTAGGTAATAAATAATACTTTTTAAAGTGGTATAAATAGTACCTAATAATTAAACAATATTTAGTGTTATAAATACATAAACAAATATTTTTTAGATTCAACAAGCTTTTATCGTCAAATTGATGAAATAATACGGACAAATCAAATTTGTCGGCCATATTGGCTGTCCGGTCTACTTTATTTCATGAAAATTGAGGTTCGTGAGTAGATTAAATAAACGATTGGTTGGGATCGACAGACAAGAGCAACGTTTTATGATAATATTTGTGCAGCAGATGAGCCCTTATATACCTAAAATAAATTTGAATATTTAATGTAATAAATTATTTAAAAATTTCATAAAGTATATCGGCTTATTAAAATGGATGGATAGCAATATAGCAATCTTCTACCCATTTTGCATACGTTAAAATCGTAAAAAAAATACTTCAAAAAAGAATATTTTCGAAAAAAAATATCAGTAAAAATCTATCAGACAAATTTAAACTATATTTAAAAGAGAATATTAGATTAGGTATTGCAGTAATCAAAATATTATTATATTTAGTAAGTTATTTTCAATCTATTTATTCCTAGTAGATATTGCAAGCAATGCTACTTGAAGACTATAAATACTAAATAACATTCCTAAGCTGTTAAAACAGCTGTACAGTGTAGCCATTAACGTATGTAACATGCTACAGCTTGTAATCCATCTTAAATAAGGATATTCTAGGCATCGCTATGAGCTATTGCCAAAGTCTATGTATCCCAGAATTTACTCTTTATTTTGTCTACACATTGCAACTAATAATTTTTATTTCTTAATAACATTTTTAATTACGTAAAGTATAGGCCCATACTTTGTATTTATTGCTAGTGTTAAATGATACGGTATTTATTCTTCTAAAAAAATAATTTAAATTTTTTTAAGCCCCCGGTATAATAAGACCTCTAAAAGGAATAAAAATAATATTTTATATATTCCCAACGATTTCAATAAGTGCATATTAATATTATTTTTATCCTTTTGAGAGGTCTTTTTGTATCGGGGATTTTTTAAATTTTAAATGTATTTTTTTTCTGCTTTTTAAAGTTATGTTACTGGTTTCTGAGTTGTACTAAATGAACCTATGGACACACAAATTTTCAGTTGTTTAAGTATTTCTATCAACCACTGGACCGATTAAAAAAAATATTTTTCCTTTACAATATACTACATTATCCCTCTGATGAACATAGGTTATATTTAATACGAGAAAAAATAAGGATCCGCCTGAAAATTTCGACAATGTAATAAATTAGAAATGTTTTAAGTAACATGATTCAAGACTTTTTCATATGGGTATATACAAATATTAAAACATATAAACATTTAGAGTTAAAATGATTTACAATCTCTAATAACACTATGATAAAGGGATTTATTTATATTATCACTAGCTGTTGCCTGTGACTCTTTATGACCACGATCATAAGCCATATAAATATATTGTTTACAGTCTACGTTGACGCAGTCACGGGCAACAGCTATCCTTAATAAAGTACTTACTTTACCTGATTAAGTAAGTGTTAAAACCTTTTGGCCTACATAGCGCTGTCGAAACCGCTGGGAACAGCTAACTATTGCATAAGAACCTTTCACCAATAAAACGTCAATATCTTGGAGACGACTGTTTCCATTTTGACCAATCATATCAAAAAACCATCTCGACAAACATAGCTTTCGATTAAAAAAATCGCATTCAAATCCGTCCACGCGTTTGGCCGCTATGTTGCTACCTCAGAACAATAACTAAAGCATAGAAGTAGCATAAATTTGAAGACTTAATTTGTGCGTAATAGTTGTCCTCTTTTTTCATACTGTAAAAATATATAGTAATGAGTGAAACAAATGTTGCTGTCAAAACAGGAAAATTTACACTTTTGAATGTCACTTCTGAGTCCATGTTGAAGTCCAGTTTCACCATTATGATTGTAAATTGGAACGGTATCTTTTCACCGGTAAGTGATCTAACATGGTATTATTTTACGTTTTGCTTAGTTACAAAATAACTATTTGTGCTTTTTTAACTGGTTTATATATTCTTAAGAAAGTGTTGTCCTATAGTTCAATTATAAGACTGCTATATGCAATATTTAATATGATATTTGAACATTTTTAAGTTTTCTATATATTATTGTAATAGTGTTGCAAAAACTATTGTTATCGATAATTTAATCCAGCGTTATTCTAGTAAATTCTGCAACATCTATGTAATATATCCATGGATTATTGTACCAGATTTCCCACGGATGTCAACAGACGACAGTTATGGATTAACAAAATTGCACAAAAAAAACTTTAAATGGAAGAAGCATCACAGAATTTGTTCCAAACACTTTAGTTCTCAATGCTTTAAAAAGATCGATTGCAAATGGCGTAGATTGAAAATAGTTGCAGTACCTTCACTATATCTTCACAACGAAAGACCTACTATCGTAAGACAGTTTGATTTTTAAATATTGTGTGATGTATATATGTAAGCGCAAAATATGTTCAAATCGTTATTTTTATATATGTGTATATTATGTGTATCTGTGTAAATCTGTATCTGTCTGTTGCATCGTAGCAGCCAAACGAATGAACGGATTTAAATGTGGGATATTTTTATTAATCGAAAACCTGGTTCGTCAAGATGATCCTCTCCAAGATATTGATGCTCTTTTAGTGTAGTTGAAAGGTGTTAACAAAGTATGTAAAACAGCTGAAAAAATACTGCGAGAGTTACGCATAGGCATAGAGATACGTATAGGCATGAAATCATTAGGACAACCTAAGTACTTTTTGTCAATGATAAACAAAATTTCGGAATTATTACTACCAACATCAATTTTCCATGATTTGGTTGAACATTAATTCGATAACCATTTACTAGATGATCATAGAAATGTTTTAATAAAATATCAGCAAAGAATTTTTAACAACACGTATCCATTACAGTACGAAAAAACTGTCTAATCATGCAGAAAAAATTAGGTCTTTTTTTTTTAAAACTGCAATATTCAAAGGACAATAAATGTCGCTCCACGAATGACGTGGGCGAGAATGTAATAAGTAAATTTTTGTTGCCTGGGATCAAAACAGCTAATTGTTATCGCACGTGAAATCATCGGTTAGGAGATAGCACTTTTCGGTGTACCTCGTTCTAGCAAATGATAGAGAAAACCTAACCAGCCTTTTAAAACTGGTAGGTACTACCATAGAGATAAGGATCACTATCGATATCGCGGATAAGTTTACACAATTTCACATCACTAGAAAAAATTCTGTTATCTACGGCAGTGTACGCTTTAAAAATCGGAAGCTCCTTCTATGCTTTAGTTATTATTCTGAGGTTGCTACAGACAGACACACAGATAAACAGATACACAGATAAACAGGTACACAGGTACAAAGATTGACAAGTCAAACTTATACACCCCTCTTTTTAGTCGGGGGTTAACAGTGATACGACATGCAAATGTTGTTTATTTGTAATTGATTTAAGTATTTTTTTAAGGGCATAATTTACTTTTGAATGTATTAACAATACGTTACCTACTTAGACTAGTGCTACTAAGCACTTCGTTCCTCTGTTTATTTTATTAATTTAGACTGATTTAATGTTGTTATATAAAGAATAATAAATAATTCTTATATGGCATGAAAAATAAAACTTTCTTAGACTAAAGTTATTTATCTATACTAAAAGAAATATGCTCCGATGGAAACACAAAGAACCAAAACTAACAAAGCTAACTACTACCTACCGCCATTTTCACTGTGATTGGTTGAACCTTGTTAAACGACTTTGTGCTCTCAAAGGTTTATTATCTTTGTTAGTTCCTACTTCGCTATAAATCATTATATTTTTATTTTTCTCCCCGATCAATGCTGGGAATGATATCTTTGGATTCTTGAAATCTTACTACAGAACACTTTCGTGAATTCGATATCTATACTTAAGTGAAATCGAGATACATAAAGACATTTTATTGGTAATTCTGACAATAAAACCTTATCTTTAATAACAATAAAATATAAGTTGGTGTTTGATTACTCTAGTTTTAAATAAGATATTTAAACACACATTTTAATTAAGCTTAACATGGCTTAAGCTTAACACTTATCTAGTAAATAAAAATTGTAGGATCGTCAACAAAAAAAGAAAAACTACTTTAAAACATAGTCTTTGTTATGTAAAAATAGTGCATGAATTCAAAGAGAAGCTTGAATGTTAAAATACTTTTGAGTTTAAAATGAGTATGAATGTTTCATGATATCAGAATAAAATATTATAACATTTTATAGTTGCTTTAGTCTAAAAAAACATTAGTTTTGTGTAGTTGCTTTTATCTTTTTTGTTTAGGTACCAAATTTATTTATGGAAAGTAATAATTCTTCTTTACCAAAGCATCTCTTAGTTAACCAATTTTTTTTTAAAAGAACTAATAAACTCAATCACATACATCTCCATTCATTCATTTAAAGGCATAATGGACCAATATGTCAATTGCAATACATCTACATGTATTCGGCCCACTAGTTATTTAAAAAAATACATCATTTGGGTCTTCATTCATAACTTGTTGTTCATTAAATTGTTTGTCATTGAGTCTACTAACCTATAATGTATACGCCTAAATGACGTAAGTATAATATGTTAAAACTCTCGTTCTTATCATAGTTGACACCAATAAAGCTTCTCTAGAATTACTAACATTGTTATACGTAATAACGTATTTGATATATATATCTCAAAGTGATAAGTATTTATTTTAACTAGATATATAATAAAACAGAAACCGATATAGCTCAATTTTACAGCGAGGGGACGGATTCTCAGGAGAGGTTTAATTTTCATTCTTTTTTTATAAAAAAAAAAATATTCTGAACATGGCTATACATGTCTATAGATATTTTCATACATATACTTTAAATTTTAAATACAATTTCATATTGGTAATGTACATTTAATATAAAATTACTCAAAGGTCATTTTGAAATGTTAATACAACAATTAGTCATTATGCGAGACGGGCAGCGGTTAATTTAATTCAAACTTCTGTAGCGACACCGTTCTGTTACTCTCTCTCTGAATACTTAATCTCAATTAAATGCTACAAGAATTAAAATATGCGTTTGAAATTAATGTACAATTAAATAAAAGGAAAGTTAGGAATAAATATTCCTTCCATAAATGTTATGAGAACTCGTGGTTCTTTATTGCTTAAACTTGACAAGCTTGAACAATAAAAGTGTTATTAGCCATACCATACAAAATTGTTTAAGTCACTATTCACGGAAGAAAGTAAGTAATTAATTATTATTGATTAATTCTCATTGTTGTTGTATCGTAAGTAAGCGTAATGTTTTCGGAATTATTGTTAACTAACGTTAAATTATGTAATTAAGAACCACAGTAAATAAAAATGACAACTATTATAATAAGACAATCTATTATGTTTTTACTCTTTTATGTTTTTAATTTTATGTTTTTGACTATCATGTCGAAATTAAACAAGTGCGTTGCTTTTTAGGGTTTCATTTCCCGAAAGGAAAAAAACGGAACCGTTATAGGATCGCTTTGTTTTCCGTCCAGCAGTCTGTCTGTCAAGAAACTTTTTCTCAGAAACTCGTGAATAGTCCAGTCATTTGGGCGAAAAAAAGGGGGTTACCTGGAAAGTATTCCGGGAGTTTTGAAAATTGGTTATTTTATAGATTTTGGTATGCTCTTTTCGAATTTCAATTTTGCCACCTCGTATCTCCGCCGCTCGCGCCGCCATTTTGCAAAAATGGCGGCCAAAACCAGTTTTTTCGAAATATCTCCTTTCCAATGCATTTTTTGAAAAAAATACTTATGTACAAAATTAAAGTAGAATAAATTTCATACAATTTATGTATTTATATATTTTTTCATAATATCAATAGTTTTTGGCGTACGAGCGTCACAAAGTATCTTCATCTACACTACCACGTGTGTATGGTATATTTTTTCTAAAATATTCTACTATTGCCACTGGTATTGAAGAAGCAGTGTGAGTCTTTGTGTTGGGTTCTTTTCTTTCGACTATGGAGACTATAGACATTGTATAGCCTCCATACTCTCGACTTTCAACGAAACATCTGTCGGTAGAAGTTACGAGAAGTATTTAGTTTAGGCGGAGTCATCAGTATACATACGTTTATATGTATGTACGTCGTACAGTGTTGTTTGTGTTCTTAGAGCCAAGGCTTCTAATACAGAAAATTGTTTTACTTCATTATGAGAAAATGAAACAGTTGAAGTAAAAGAAAAAGGATTAGAGACTTTTTAATTGAGTGTCAAAAAAAAGGATAATAAAGTAAAACTTTTGGCGGGCGTAAGATCGATAATGGTTCATGATCTGTGTGGAAAACGATATAATACTGAGAAGTTAATTGCTACATCATTGCGTAGAGGAAGTGATGCCACGAAACCTCAGCCACTACTGCGATTCCCAGCATTCTCTTTTAAATATCATTGTTTTTATGTGCTGATGAGATAGCAGCGGAATTTATAGCTAAACAAAAACAGACCCGGCTGTGCAAGCGTAATATAGTATAGTATATAGTATAGTGTGTGGAAATTGTCAATGAAAGACAGTATTTCAAATCTTGCTAGAGCTCGTAATGACGATTGGGGTCGAGCAATTATTGAGCGTCTTAAACATGTGAATGATTTGGCCACAGCTGATGCACAGTATGACAATTCCTGCATGAACAAATTTATATCAATAAGATAGATAGTGCAATGCATTTATTCTAACCTTAAACAGAATTTCGATGAGTGTCAGTTTTCCTTGGACGAATTAATGGACAAAAATAAAGGTGATTACCGTCCCCACATAAAAAAAAACGCAACTGCTCAAAAAATACGTTGATGATATTTTAATTACCGTCACTGCCAATAAGGCTAAGTTGTCTTAAATAAAACAATTTTCTGTATTAGAATGGCTCTAAGAACACAAACAACATGGCTCTAAGAACACAAACAACACTGTACGACGTACATACATATAAACGTATACTGATGACTCCGCCTAAACTAAATACTTCTCGTAACTTCTACCGACAGATGTTTCGTTGAAAGTCGAGAGTATGGAGGCTATACAATGTCTATAGTCTCCATAGTCGAAAGAAAAGAACCCAACACAAAGACCCACACTGCTTCTTCAATACCAGTGGCAATAGTAGAATATTTTAGAAAAAATATACCATACACACGTGGTGGTGTAGATGAAGATACTTTGTGACGCTCGTACGCCAAAAACTATTGATATTATGAAAAAATATATAAATACATAAATTGTAGGAAATTTATTCTACTTTAATTTTGTACATAAGTATTTTTTTCAAAAAATTCATTGGAAAGGAGATATTTCGAAAAAACTGGTTTTGGCCGCCATTTTTTCAAAATGGTGGCGCGAGCGGCGGAGATACGAGGTGGCAAAATTGAAATTCGAAAAGAGCATACCGAAATCTATAAAATAACCAATTTTCAAAACTCCCGGAAAACTTTCCAGGTAAAACTACCAAATGACTGGACTATGAAGGTGTCAAGCTGAAATTTATATCAAATACTCAAAACTACTACTTCATGAAGCCGTGAAAATTTTTTACAAAACTAGCTATGGAATCAAAATGTACATGAAGGTACTTCCTGTAAACTCAAAATCTTAAATTTTGGTGCATAGCAACGTCTTATAGCACAGATAAAGGAATTGCGAACATCGTAAATATTTAGTTACATCATATAATAAATATATTTTTAATAATTTTAAACTTACCACCCCTTTCCTATGAAAAATAATCCAAAGGCACTTCAATTTAATACGTAAAAGTATTAAATTAAAATACATATCAAAAACTCAAGTATATAATACCTTTAAGCTGTAACAAAATAAAACTTCTTTGTCAACGCAATCAAAAGAAACAGCAAAGCCGCAGCGACTCGCAAGCGAATCAAAAACTAAAGGATACTTCCAGTCGACCAAGAATCTTGAAATTGGACATGAAGCAATCTTTTATAGTTAATATAAAGGAGAAACTCCGAAACCCTACATTTTTTGTTTATAACACACATTTTATGTATATAAGAACCCTTTGTGCACGAGTCCGACTCGCACTTAGCCGATATTTTTTTATAATACCTACTTAAAAGTTATACAAGAAAAAATTGGCAGGTACATTGGTGATTGATAAAAATTCCATTCAAGAATGTATATTATTTTGTTTGCATACAACTTTTAAAGAAACCTAAATCTAAAGCTTTGGCTCATGTATCTTTGTAGTTGAACCTCTATTGTGTAGCAATCGTAGCAAAATTTGATATTGTACTGCAAGTTTACTATTGTAGTGACATCACAAGGATATGAGAGCGTATGACGCAATATTGCAGTCATATCTATTACAGGATTACTTTAATCTTTTATGCGCTCCGTTTTCATAGGAACTCATTTTATAGGTACTCAGCCTAAAATCTAAGCTTCTAATTTTGCTATGAATCAATATTTGTACAATATTATGGCTACTTCCACAATGAAGAAAAAAATATAATATACTTCTGGGTGGTAGACCATTTCCAGCTGGTAGACCAATTCTATGTGATAGACCATAACATCGGGTCGCCGGCAAATTTACCACCCAACGGGCAAAGTCGTGCCACAAATCAACGTAGTCGTGTTCCGGCACGTTGGTCGATGAAGCCGTTTATGAACAGTCTAAACAGCTACGGTGCGTTGGCGAACCGGTTTAACCTCGAGTTGGTGTTTGTTTTGTGGGGTGTCTAGTCGAGGAGGGTAGCGGAATCCGAAGCGAGGGCTTTCCGAGCGATGACCAGGAGACTATTCCATTATATGAGTATCTCGATGAGGCTGCAGATATGGCTCTGTATCAGTACCCTTCGTTGCAGCTCGTCTTTCCGGGGGACTTTAATGCCTGTCATCAGGACTGGCTGTTCCCGTACCAGAACACCGACCATGCTGGAAGAGAAGCGCGGAACTTTGCGTTGTCCTTGGACCTCTTTCAGCCGGTGAGGCGAGCGACGTGGGTACCAGATATAGTAGGCCTTGCAGCCAATTGACTAGACCTTCTGCTGACAACTGATCCGGACAGGTATCGTGTAGAGGTCACCTCCCCTTTGGGAACCTCTGATCACTGTTTATTAAAATCTGTATTTACATATTCCCCACCAGCTCTCGAACGACATGGTGTTAGACGAGTATGGGAAAACAAGTCAGCAGATTGGGATGAGATGCGGCACGTTTTTGCGTCGTATTATATTATTCAATATTATATTTATTATATTAATACAATGTGGGTGTCTTCAAGAGAAGAGTGAATAGGTTGTTAGGTTAATGCGCCTTACCACCTATGACTACATCTCAATTACACTTCATCAGGTGGAATGTAGTAAAGCATTGCCCTAGATTATAAAAAAATAAAAAATAAAAAGAAATAACTATAATGATATAAGATAGGTTAAATAGAATAATAGAAGGTAAAAGTTGGAAGAGGCCAGTACAGGTTGGCTAGACATCTTATTCATACGTACGAAGTCACGACTCACGAGCGAGACATGTAGTATATAAAACCAATGAATATTAATCTCGTCCCCCGGTGACGTTGTAATAGCCAACAGGGCTAACTGTATAGACAAACAAAAAAAAAGAAAAAAAAAAAAAAGAATATTAATCTGATTGGTTAGATCTAAAATAATTGTAAGGGAGGTAAAATAATTCGGTATGTTATTGAGCTTTGATGTAGATATTCGACTGCAACTCATATTGGTTAGCTCAACCAGAATAACAACTCACTCACCCAGAAGTTCGAGGTGAAGTGTCTATTAAAGCACCAGTATCTATCTCTATCTAAGTATCTATTATGTAAAAGTGATAGAAACAGAAGCCCAAATACCACTTCTATGCATTATTTCGAAATTAAAAATTTCTTTTTACATCGACCTAAAGATTGAGAAGACCATATTTTTATCACGAGTTTGTAACATTAATTTATAAAAATGTTGAGAAAGACAAGGATAAAATGAAAATAATTTCGGGTTCAAGCTTGTTAAAACTTTTCAAATTTTAATATGCAAATCAAAAGTTAAATCTGCCCCATTGTGTCTGTTTCCTTTTGTAAGTTTGTTTCCTTTGAAGTTTGATTGAAATGTTACGCAAATGTTGTCATGTATTCATGCTTTGTGTGTTTTAAATTTATACATTGATATTTCTGTAAAAAATTGGTCAATTTAAGTAATAGCATGAAATGCTTATAAAAATTCGGCTTTTGACAAGTTTTATTTATATCCTTTTCCAGTTTAACAGATATCTCGATAGCTGAAGTGAACGGAATCGAGTGGATTTCCCGTGATGACTTTTTGTTTTAACACAAGGGTATTGACAATGTCTACGTTTCAAATCTTTCAGATCAGTAGAAATGTTATTTTAAAAAATATTATTAATAAATTGATAAACTTATGATCCCGTAGAGATTTTATACTTAATTTAAGAACCGAGTTGTATTTCGAGGCGAACAAAAAGTACATACGTCGACCTACTACAATAATATTAAAATAATCTTATTTATCGATACAATGCTTATTATGTTAAAAAGTAAATATATTTAGAGGTTAATATAAATATGTGTAAATTAAGAAATAGCTTGTATGGCATGGTTACCATGCAAAGAATAACAAAAAAAATAATTGTTTTGTCAAGGCTAATTATGAAAGCAACTCGGATTAAATTGTGACTCATTTAGCTCTAACTCGTTACTTAGGTACTTTACTGAATATTTAAAACAAAGGTTCCGTAAACGAGGGTTATTTAGAAGTCAGTCTGTGTAAACCCTTTTGTAATCCCGCTAAATATTATAAGTCTGTTAAAGTCAGTCAGGTTAAATATTGGTTTGACAATAAAGCTACAAGTATTATTTGTACCACGAAAATAACATAAGCTGAGTTAACAAATACTAAGCCCAATGATGGCTAGTGTCATTGTTTATATATTTTGTATCTATGTATTGCCATAAATATTTTAACAAAGACAAAGGTAAGTCCAGGTAAGTGCGATACATAAAAAATTAAATAAGCGAACAGAATTTTATATTTCGGTGTATCTGCAGCAGCAGATAAAAGTTCTATTTTACGTCATTATTCTCGAGAAGTTGACGTTGCTGAGCGACTTTTCTCTATAAATTTTTTCGTTTCTCTACATTACGTTACCATAACACGACAAACGATTACTTCCTTCAATTCGATTTGATTCGATTCAATCTCTTTCGATTTTATCTTTTCTATATTTGATGCTTTAAGATACACAGTTCTAATTTATACCATCCAATATGATCCTGTTCCTTAATAAATTAATAAGATAATAGATAATGTTATCACTGTTTGATATACACTTTAGAATAGCCTTTCTTCGTATTTTTTTTATATCCTTTTATTTCATACATTCATACGTTTATCAAATGTTATGTCTAAGTTATTATACAAAATAGTTGTTGATCTAAATGGTTAATTATAAGCATATTTTTTATTAAGATTTCATAACTTGTATTGTATTTTTATGTACTTCTTAATCATATATTGAAATATTTCACAAGAAATAAATAAAAATATAACTACTGCATATTGCACAAAACAATTGACCACTAGGCGTGAAAAAATGAACTAGAAACTGGCTGAATATTCTTATTTTTAACCCCCGACTAAAAAGAGGGGTGTTATAAGTTTGACCTGTCGATCTGTGTATCTGTGTATCTGTGTATCTGTCTGTGGCCAATTTCCGGCCAAACGCGTGGACGGATTTGAATGCGGTTTTTTTTAATCGAAAGGTATACTCGTCGAGATGGTTTTTATACATGTTTAATTTAAATTGTAATAGTCGTCTCCAAGATATTGACGTTTTATTCGTGCGGGGGAGAGGTTCTTATGCAATAATTAGCTGTTTGCGGCCAAACGCGAGGACGGATTTGAATGAGGTTTTATTTAATCGAAAGCTATGCTCATTGAGATGTTTTCTATCCATGTTTGATTAAAATAAAAATAGTCGTTTTCAAGATATTGACGTTTTATTCGTGCGGGGGAGAGGTTCTTATGCAATAATTAGCTGTTTGCGGCCAAACGCGTGGACGGATTTGAATGCGGTTTTTGTTAAATCGAAAGCTATGCTTGTCGAGATAGGTCTTATTCATGTTTGATTGAAATAAAAATAGTCCTCTTCAAGATATTGACGTTTTATTCGTGCGGGGAAGAGGTTCTTATGCAATAATTAGCTGTTCCTAGCGGTGTCGCCAAAAGGATGAAGGCCAAAAGGTTTTTACACTTACGTACTGAGGTAAAGTACTTTATTAGGGATAGCTGTTGCCCGTGACTGCGTCCACGGAGACTGTAAAAATATATTTATATGGCTTATGATCATAGTCATAAAGAATCATGGGCAACAGCTAGTGATAATAAAAATCCCTTCATCATAGTGTTATTAGTGATTGTAAATCATTTTAATTATAAATGTTTATATTTATTAATATTCGTATATATGAAACCTACCTACCTACCCATATAAAAAAGTCTTGAATCATGTTACTTAATACATTTATAATTTATTACATTGTCGAAACTTTCACGTGGATCCTTATTTTATTATATTAAATATAATATATATTTCTCTTAATAAATATAGCCTATGTACCTACATCATAATATAGGATTCTAATGCTAAAAGATTTTTTTTTAAATCGGTCCCGTACTTTCGGAGCCTATTCAATTTAAAGAAACAAACAATTTAAACAAACAAATCTTTCCTACTTAAACAATTGATTTTTTTTTTCAGGTTCATTTAGTACAATTCAGAAATTAGTAACATAAGTTTAAAAAGCAGAAAAAAAATTAAATTGAAAATTTAAAAAACCCCCGATACAAAACAGACCTCTAAAAAGAGTAAAAATAATATTCTTTTGTACTTATTGAAATCGTTGCGTCGGGGGACCGTTTAATAAAGGAAGAAATTAAAATGCAAGTAAGTTAACAAGGCAAATAAAGAAATTACATTATCGAATCGTATGGTCTAAGTCCTCAATGATTAACTTCGTAATATATATACACACAAAATAAATATATAAATAAATAAATACACTATCAACGTACCTACAACGGTCTTCCGACGCAACGAGTTCAATAAGTACACAAGAATATTATTTTTACTCTTTTTAGAGGTCTGTTTTGTATCGGGGGTTTTTTAAATTTTTAATTTAATTTTTACAGAAATGTTTATTTTATAATCAGATATCTTCCAGTCCTCTTGTCCTCACATAAAGTATTAAGACGTGGTATCAGGTCCTCTTTATTTTTACTAGGATTCATCCCATAGTTTCAACTACAAATGGTTCCTAAATGTAATTTCTCTAGATGCATATTTTTGACACGAATAAGATACCGCGATTTCAATCGCCTGGTCGCTTCAGTCCTTGATTTCGTTTTTTTTTAATTTTTCATCAATATAGCGCATAAATTTTCATTTTAGGACTTCAGATCAACGTGACAATTATAAACACAACGCGCGTATTATACAACGCGAGTATTATAAACAGAAACAGAGGAAAAAGTGCAGTAAATCGTTTTTATTACATATTTGACTAGGGGTCGCCCGCGACTCCGTCCGCGCGGTTTTTAGTGTTTCCTCAGCGCACGCGAGGAAAACTCTCAAAAAAGAAATCTTTTCCCGTTTTTGCAGCATTTTTTATTGCTGTTTGACTTCTATAAGTCACAGCGAGATGACATATACCCTATAGCCTTCTTCAATAAACGGACTGTTCAACACAAAAAGAATTTTTCAATTCGAGCCAGTAGTTCCAGAGATTATTGCGTTCAAACAAACAAACTCTTCAGCTTTATAATATTAGTATAGATTATATTATTGACCACTTTCATATAATCAAATTAACTAATCATCTTATCTTAAATAATTTCTATTAGTTATTTATATTATTGATTTGTGTTATTATGTTATGCTTATTGACAGATGACAGATGTGAAGTTATTTGTTTTTAATTTTGGATAATGTTTATTTATTAGTTGAAACATCGCTGCGCTACCTGGTGGTGAGTTACATCAATGGGCATAGCATATTCGTTTTCTTCGAGGAAAAATACATGGTCATACCAATTTTTATGACAATCGGTTGAACGGGGCGGAAGTCTATATTTGACAGCGCCGCCTGGTGGCGAGTTACATCAATGGACATAGCATATTCGTTTTCTTCGAGGAAAAATACATGGTCATACCAATTTTTATGATAATAGGTTGAACGGGGCGGAAGTCGATATTTGACAGCGCCGCCTGGTGGCAAGTTACATCAATGGACATAGCATATTCGTTTTCTTCGAAAAAAAATACATGGTCATACCAATTTTTATGACAATCGGTTGAACGGGGCGGAAGTCTATATTTGACAGCGCCGCCTGGTGGCGAGTTACATCAATGGACATAGCATATTCGTTTTCTTCGAGGAAAAATACATGGTCATACCAATTTTTATGATAATAGGTTGAACGGGGCGGAAGTCGATATTTGACAGCGTCGCCTGGTGGCAAGTTACATCAATGGACATAGCATATTCGTTTTCTTCGAGGAAAAATACATGGTCATACCAACTTTTATGACAATCGGTTGAACGGGGCGGAAGTCTATATTTGACAGCGCCGCCTGGTGGCAAGTTACATCAATGGACATAGCATATTCGTTTTCTTCGAGGAAAAATACATGGTCATACCAACTTTTATGACAATCGGTTGAACGGGGCGGAAGTCTATATTTGACAGCGCCGCCTGGTGGCGAGTTACATCAATGGGCATACCATATAAACCTTCTCCGTGGAAAAATACATATACATACCAATTTTCATAATCATCGGTCCAATAGTTTCTGAGTTCATCGATTTCATATATACAAACATCCTTCTTTATATATATAGATTTCGTGATCACCCTACTGAATTAATGACGCGGAAGAATTTACATATGAACACCCCAAAAGTGTAATAAAACGATGTTATACGGTAGACATGTTGCTATCTAAAAAAATCATTTTGAATGAACTACGTATCGCAGAATATACTATTTGCGCAATATTTTGTTTATTTCCATTCATATCATAGTTCTGTATATCTATAAATTGGTTTCTTGGTTGGTTAGTTAAATTATATTTGTAGGAACTGTAAACTGTAAGGAATTACAATTATTTAATTTAAAATAATTAATATTTTTCATAAGTTTTGCTATTTTTATATATACCTGATAGTAACTACTGTCAAATTATAAATAACAAAAAAATATAAAATCACGGTCGGATCAATAATTTTATAAACAGATAAAAGTTTTTTTGAAAAGAACCCATAGTATTTTTTTATCCAGCGTGTAACTTTAAAAACATTATATGTATTTAGTTTGTAGTTTACCTTTAATGATTTTTTTCTTTTATAATTTTCTTTACATCTTATCTTTTATAACGTAGTAAGTACCTACTGTATTACCAAAAAAAGATTTAATTGCTTAAAACGACACTATCTATAATAAGAAAAAAGAATACTAAAAAAAATATTGAAATATTACACTTCCATACGATTCCGAATTCAAATAATGAACCTAATAAATTTGCAAACACATAACAAAATTATATCAGAATACGTGGTTCTGATATAATTTTGTTATTTACCGCGGTGCAATTTTTTAAGATTCTAAAACATATATTCAGAACCGAATAATAAATAATTTTTCTTCCTACTTGTGAAAAGAAATCAAATTAAAACTTTTATCTCAAACACTAACATAATCTAACAAACATTGGCACCACTTTTTGGTCTTTTCATTATTCGTCAGTTAACTTTAATTGTACTTATCGCAAATTCGTGAGCTTGTTACATCTCTGATATCCAATCTGAATCTTTATTATATAATATATTTATATTATATACAACTAAAAGGTCAAAAACATTTAATTCTTTTTGTTAACAAAATCTCTGTATACAAGGATAATAACATGAAAAATATTCAGGAATTAAAGATATCTTCCAAAAATACAATAGCTAACAACACCTTTTTACTCGTTTTTACTTACATCCTGTTTTTACAACAGTTAAACCAAACCATTTTTTAAGAAATTAAAAGATAATTGTGATTGCTGAATCAATTAATTATGACAACGACTCTCGGCTGCTGGAGCTCGATAGTAAAATAAAAGAAAAAATAAAAGAACAACTTTCTGTCAGTTCTCATTTTCATTCTTGTCTCAGTGTATTATAAAAAAAGTGATTCATTTAATCGATCAAACAATACCTCCGTACCTAGAAATAAATATATATAAATAGAAATTAGTAAAGAAAGGTTTTTAAATCCTTACAAAATACATGTCATGGCTTCCCCTCTCGATATTATTACTTAACTAGCGAAGTGCAGCAACTATGAAATATTCCAAATTTTAACTTAACAACAAAAAGTTTTTTCCTTTTTGTTATGTGTTACAAAATATTTTTGAGTATATATACTTAAATATACTTTATAGTAAGAATAAATAGAAGTTTCTACTTCAGCCTGTATGAAATTCTTGTGCGCTCTAACTTTTATTAAGATCCATTAAGTGACATTTCCTATCAAAAAAATGTTTCATTCTTAATTAATTAATAAGGTTTGAATTCATTCCTAAAAACTTTTTGCAAATTTCTTTCAATCTGTTAGATACATTGCGCCTTAAATATTTAAAACAAGAATAGTTTGCTGATAGTGACAGAGAGACTACATGCTTGTTAATGTTAGAAAGTAATCCATAATATATAATACTATATTGTATTCAACATTACCCCTGATAAGGTTGGACTACAGTCACGATATTTATTTATAAGACTGATTATTTATTTCTATAACTTATGCATTTGCGTTCTTATTTGGCTATATTATTTAATTTTATAAAATATTATTAAACTAATCTTATTAAATACTAAAAAATATTATAATATTAAGCCCATAAATATATAATTCATTGTCTGTGTATCTAACTCTCTTACAATATTCACAATAATTATATCTTATATCAGAATAAAATATCAGAAAAAATAGAACACATAATTACATATTATAAAGTAACATTAGTTATCAAATATAAATCCTAAATGTTCATAAAAATTTAATGTAATGACACTTACCTTCAAAAATGCCAGAAACAAGCATTTCAAATGAAGAAAGAGTTACAAATATTTATACTATAATATATATGAGAGAATTGTTGCGAATAACAACGAGATTTTCAATAGAGTTAAAAGCTTTTGCTCTCAACTTAACAGAAAAGCACGCTCGTGTAACTTCGTAGAATATGTATTGTGAGAACTAATTTTATAGAACTAGCTGTAGCTAGGTTTTTTGCATGGATTTTTAAAATATGTTATATGATTTTTTTATTAAGCTTATTTATTATAATATATTGTTTTGTCTGTATGGAAAGTGATAGTCATTATGTTTCTGGTTTGATACGCAAAGTTTTTATTATATAATAAGGGATTGTAAATGAACAGACGGTCCACTTGATTGTAAGTGGGTGCTAGTTCATGCAGATTTGAAAAATACTTACAAATGTGCTGCAAATTTTGAAAAATTTAGACATAAAAAAAAAACAAAGAAAGGGAGAGGAACAGTGATTGTATGAAAATGTACTGGAAAATATATTATAACTGAAGTCATATGAATACAGTCACTATCACCTGCAAATAATAAAGGTCATTTAATTAAGTGCTTTAAATATATCAGTCTATACGAAAATGGCTTTGTTTTACTATTTTTATAGGATTGAGTAAATTAATTTTCAAAATTATAATAGACATCAATGATACTACTACGTAAGTAATGATAAGGTAAAGCTAAAAACTGAATTAGCTTTTTTGGTTTTGGTATTTTTATGTAGTTTTAAATTTCTTTTTTTTCACAACTTTCATTATTTAAGGCGTATTTACTTGTCAAGTAACAAATATGATAAATAAAATTAAAATAAATCTTATGATGTTTATAAGATCATATATTATTTTTATAATGAAAAGTGAATGAATATAATGAATAGAATATATCAATGGAATCAAAAATTCTTCTTTCTTCTTCAAATTGCACCCATAAGGAAAAAGATATGCAGAACTAGACAAATAAAGGGGAGACGGTATAAGCTTTCAAAAACATACAATAACTAATTTACGTAGATTTAGTTTAGAAGGCTAGTCCTTCTACCAATCCGGTCCGGTAGATCTCGCCAGTATACTAATGAATGTACGAATATTTATAACTTTGGCCCACCCGATAAAATATAAGGTAGTTTTATTTTTATTAATTGTAACAATAAAAATCACATAACAAAAAAATAGCAAAATTGCGTACAAAACTTCTAATATTAAATATTTACCTCACATAAAAGTTTTCAATAAGCAGCGGTGAAACGGATTTCGTTTTGTTACAATATGTGAATATATTTGCAATAAATATATGTTTACGCTTTATATAGCCCTTCTGGCTCGATCCATAAATAATTTATATAGAGTATATAAAATAACGGAAAACGAAGTAACTATGGACGTTGTACTTAATTAATCTTGTCTTTCATGGGAATGAGAGGTATATTAGAAGTTATCTCAAATAAAAAACTGTAAATAAAGAAGTCTTGAAGTAACTTGAATGATTAAACAAAACTAAGCATAACATAATGATATAGGATTGTCGTCGTTAAAGTAAGCTATGAAGTAATAAAATCTTTGCATGTGAGTTTCCAAACAAAAGTAAGGCTACTCTTCATTTACTTGTGTGTGTGTGTGTGTGTATGTGTGTGTGTGTGTGGGGGGGGTGTGGGGGGGTGTGGGTGTGTGGGTGTGTGTGTGTGTGTGTGTGTGTGTGTGTGTGTGTGTGTGTGTGTGTGTGTGTGTGTGTGTGTGTGCGTGCGTGCGTGCGTGCGTGAGTGCGTGCGTGCGTGCGTGCGTGCGTGCGTGCGTGCGTGCGTGTGTGCATGGCGCGTCGCCAGTTATCTCAATAATTTTCCAATCATATTGAAGCTATCAGTCCTCTCGGTAATGAATACCAATTTACAACTTTGATGTAAATCAACCTTAAATACTATAAGCTACAACTTCTATGTAACATTTTCTAATAAATGTAACGTTTTTTGGGCTAACATCCCATCATTAATATTCTAGTTGTCACAGGATCCCACAAAAACACAATTCCCACAAGGATAAAGACGACAGAGTAATAATATTTTAGTGCTGGCTTGTGGCGCTCCCTCGGGATATTATTAGGAGATATTAGAGATACTACCTGTACTTTAAGTAATTGCTTGTCCTTAGAAGTGAAAGAGTTTTAGGAATAAAATATTATTATTGAAGCTTATTTTTTATGTTTAAAATCTTTACAAAACAAAAAAAAACACAATGAAGCAAAATGTCCCGTTACTCTACAATGACCTCTAGTAGCTGACGTTAATGTCATCATAACACACATATACCTACATACACTGAAGTAATAACTAATAATTATTGAAGTACATTCTAATGCATTCTAACAAGGTCAAAGCTGTATGATAATTACCTATAGTGTTCCTGTTAGAGAGTGTGTAGTTTCTGTTACTGGCTGCGTAGAACTTAAAAGCATTGGAAGTGATTAAATAAGGTTTTCATCAATTCATCTTAGAACAGCTGGTACCTTGATGAATAGTTTCCAAGAACAAGCATCACTTGTAATTTTTGTTTATTACCAGTTCAAAAATCACTATATTCAAATTAAATTATATGATTTTTTTATCAGAATATCAACAAAAAATATTATTATACAAGTTTAAGTACATAGAAGTAAATTAGTATTACTGTTGTGCCGAAATAATTAATTAAACTAATGAGATTTACCTTATCTACCTTACTTAGATTACTAACATATATTATAAAAAATGGTTTTGTCTGAATGGAGCTGGATTAAAAAATATATATACAAATTTATCAAATATTTCATTTGAAAACAATATAAGCTAGTAGTGTACATGTCAGTTTATATTTTAGGTTACAAACACATTACGAAGTCTACAAAGAAATAACTTTTTATTAAAATCTCCTTAAAATGTATTAAAAAATATACATTGATTATATATACAAAAAACCCTAATACAAAATAAGTCTAAAAAGATGAAAATAATATTATTATGAACTATTAGTAGGGGTGAGATTATAATAGGGAACATTCACGTATTTTTTTTTGACGTAAATTAATCATTTACCTCTCTATATTGTAGAAAAAAATATAAATAGGCTTGAAAAGATTCTAGTTTTTTTTCAAAGTGAAAATTAAAACATTGAGAAAATTTGACCTGTTTAAACACCGCCATTTTGCGCGCGTTTTGCGTGACGTCAAATGATACGTCCAGTGAATGTTTACTTTGAACTTTTTAGTTATTTCATAGATATTTTAAGTTTTAATTGCTTTACAAGTCGTGGAAGAAGATAAAAATCATCTTACGAGTATTGTATAGTACCGGAGTGCAAAAATAGTATTAGAAAAACACCCGACAAAGTGTTTTTTGTATTCCAAGAGATGCGAAAATACAAAAACAATGGTGTATGGTAATTAAAAGGGATAATATATGTCCTAAATCGTGTTTATATGGTTGTGAAGATCAATTTAACGTAAGTATACTTTATTTATAATAAGTTTAATATAATAGTTTAAATTTATAGTAAGTATAAAACATTAGAAAATCTGAGTTTAAAATTAACCTAACCTATCCTACAAATTTCAGTATAACTTTCTATGAAAACCGTAAACAGTAATGTTTTACGCAATTTTTATGGTCTGTCGATTTATTTCAGGTAAAGGAAGATACAGCAAATTGTATTGAATATAATATGTGTAACGATACAACAAGGAGAAAGATGTAATCTAAGTTTGAAGAAAGGAGTTGTTCCTTATATATTTTTGTGGCAAAAACACCAGCCGATAGAATGAGAATATGCATAGTCAAAAGGCAAAGATTGACATTGGTTAATGAAGCCTTTTAAGAGTTAGCTATCAAAAGTAGTGTTTAAAAAAATTGGTGACCTTTACGAAGAAGTGATTTACGTAGTAAGTCCTAGTACTGCCCATACAAATGTCTGTGATATTAATCAGCCAAGACTCAGTACTTCTCCTATTGAATGTAATGATCATAAGGCAGAGCCTTGCTTTTTGCATATTAAAGATAAATTACCAAGTGACTAAGCTGTGCAAGTTAATATTAAACCGAAGTATGGAAGTAAAGGTGTCAATGTAAATATACTTGCTGAAAAACAAAATGTAGCATTGTCACCATTTCCTCATTTAACATACAACATTATTACACAACCGTTTTAAAAGTAAAACTATCTGTTTTAAAAAGAAAATTGTTTACTGAAAACACAGCTGATAATACTTCTATAGCATCTTATATCTTCTATATCTGCTGATTATCAACCAAGTTATTTATCTGAGTCAAGTGAAGTGAAAAATGATTCAGAGGCAGAAACATTCTAAAAATGTATTGTGTAGTAGCATGCTAACTGCTATTCAAAAAGAGTTTGTAGGTATTTATTTTGTTAGAGTTGTTTGAGTATTCAGAAAATGTTTTTAAGATTACCTAAACAATTGTATCATTTAATAAAACCTTTAAGCACGAAAATATAGGTTTAAATTATTTATTTTTCTCAGTCACACTGATACCACAGTATGAACTTAAACGCCGATATATTGAATGGCGTGTCAAATGACGTCACATTTCCTTTCGACCAATGGTGGCGCGTTTTGGAATTTTGAATTTCGCTCCCTAAATTTACACTTTTAATAAATTATTTTATGGCCTTAAATGATTAGTAAATTAAAAAAAATGGATTCTATTATAATATGATGACAAAAAGTAATCGAAAAAAAAATATTTGAGACCATTTAAATTTTTTTGCATGTTCCCTATTCACTTTTTTAACTGAAGAGAAAACCATGGAGTATTAGATATTGATGAATGTTCGTACTTCGTTGATAAAGGTGTTGACTTTTTAGGTGAACACAAAAACACAAAAACATTCTAAGAAACGTAGTTAGCTTTTTGCTTTTTTCAGATTGTAATAGAGATTTTAGATTTGGAGCTACCGTTAAATTAAATATTTTAATATAACATGTCGTAAATTTAACTTTCTGTTTAAAATACCTTAACAAATAATTATTATTTATTGTTTACGATTAATAAAAAAAATCATTAAAACTTTTTTCACTAAAAAATACATATCGCCTTAAATTATTCACAATATCTTTTTTTTATTTGCTTAAAACATTTTGAAGGTTTTTAAAATAGTTTAAATACAACTAAAAAAATACATGTATGCAATTGGTATTGATAGTTTGTATACTTTATGCAGTATAAGTTAACTCTGATCTGCTTTTTCACGTTGTAGGCTCACTTGGTTACGCTAACAAGGGAAATAAATATTGGTATTATATATCTCTGTTCTAAAAAAAACAACAAAAATACAAGTCGTCAGATTATGTAATGAAAATAATAAAAACAAAACAAAACGTAAGATCGTAAGTCAAGGAAAGAAAATAACATCAACTACAATATTTGTATTCAGGTCACTCCAGCCGTGAAGAGAGAAAGGAAAACTAAATGGATGATTCCGGATGTATGTAGCCTTCAATGTTACTGCGACCGTCGCCAGCCATGATCCTCAAAATAACAGATTTTTCGTGCGCAGTCTAAAGACTGGAAGCAAAACTTCTTGTAAGTATTTATATTTTGCTCTTCAGAAACGCTGACTGACGCTGTAAATGTTTTGAAATAATATAATTTTACAAGTGTCGCCAGTTTGTTATAACGAAAATTATAATAAGCATTTAAACAGTTAAAAAGTTTATTTAATTTTTTTTTGTTTTAAGATGAACAGAAAATACGAAATCTTAATTATAGCATGCAAATATTAATACGATATTGTCCATCTCATTCTTGTGTTACAAAATATACTGTTTGAAGCAAAAAATATGTAAGTATACCACTTAACTATAATTATCAATGCTTTTAAAGCAGGTAAAATATTTTAGAAGATTGATTTTAACTAGGATAATTTTAAACCTAATTACAATATTCTCTCTAAAGTTCCGGACAGCAACTAAGTTTTAAACGTATTCAATTATCGGAGGAAGCTATTAATGTTTAATGAAGCAGGTAACTTGATGAACAACATCCTTAAAGGCGAGCTTAGAAGTGATATTTTACGTTATTATAAAGATTATTATTATAAGACAAAGTCTTGCTTTTGTTTCTTAAGCCCTAAGAAAACTTTGAAATAAAACTATTTTCACGGATTTATCTCGCGTATAATGAATTAAATTTTAAATTTACATTTTAAATCTAACCCGACGTTTCAAATGCTTTGCAGCAATCGTGTTCACGGTAAGACGAGATGGAGGTGTCTGTCACTAAGTCAGTTGATCAGAAAGCATTCGAAACATCGGGTTAGATTTATAAAGTAAATTTAAAATTTAATTCAATATACGCGAGTTAAATTCGTAAAAATAGTTTTATTTCAAATTATTTCAATGTGTAGTACTCGTGAAAACCTTAGAAAACACTACCCTAAGAAAACTAATTTTTATATTGAAAAAGATCCTTTTATTTTATCCTTCACACGGAATGAATGATGAATAAAAAAGGATTCATTTTATTGTATTATATTCATGTAGAATAATACATATTAATGCTGAGTGCGGGTGCGGTAGTTTTAAATAAATGATATCACAGACAAGTGTAGTTGGTATTAGAAATGCGAAGCCGAGTATTTTCATTGGATCGTAATGTATGGACGCAGCGAAGTTTCACTCGTGATGTTATTATACCTTTGTTATATTAGTGAGCGCATGTGTTTTAAGCTTTGTATTCGTATGTGTATTAGTGTATTTGCATATAATTTTAAAATTACAATTATGTCAGTCATAATAACGTAACGTTATTATAAAAGAAATATCATCAAACTTAACATAATTCTATTTTAACCATACAAAGTTCATTTGTAAAACACAAAGAGAAGGCTGTTCTCGTCATATCACTTAGGTCATATTTTGTTCTAAAATGTTAAAAAAAAATCATTTAAAAGCCCAAGCAGAGCTTAATTTAATATTAACGCTTTTTCCACAATAATTTTATTATATTTTGCCCATTATTCATTCTCATACTAGGAATCAGTTTTTACTTTTTAGTTCGATGCATTTTTAAAGCGTGTTTTTTAAGTAATTTTATACACTACATTTCTTATAATTTGTTTGCCAATAACTTGGCAATGTTGCAAGCGCTATCTATGGTCACGAAATAACGAAACTAATTTTTTCTTTATTTTGTTCAACTACGTAAGCAAATGCCAATAGATATTTCAGATATTTAACTCTTTGGTATGTTTTTTTTTTAATTTGTTGTATAATGTTTTATTTTATCCATAAGAGAATATCTCTAACAACTTAAACTGTGTCTTATATCGGTATCTATAATAAATTATGTATTTCCCGCTTCACACAACAAAAGAGGTGAGCTTATACAATGTACGAGCATGAGGAAGTTTGTTTAAAGTAGCTACATAAACTCTGTATCGAATAGTTTCCTTGTAATGTAATATTCCATACATTTAAAATGATACTTGAGCTTCGAAACTTAACTTAAAATATATTAATATATAGCAGCATGCAGTAAAATTACTGCCTCATGATTTTCAGAACTTCATCATAATCGGTATTCGGATATTACTCAAGAACGTTATAGTATTTTATTAAATCGTCGTACCAGTAGTATAGTACCGTCGTACCGTAATAGTATTTTATTAAATCTTCGTACCAGTCGTACCATAAGGTTCTTCATAGTACCAGTATAACGAAAGAGATTGATATGGAATTTTCAACGATCTAACTTAACATGTTTATTTCAACCCACATTTGTACATCGAACTAATGTTTGAAATGCGAAAAAGTTTTATTTTATAAAAATAATAACCTTTAAAAAGAAAAACTTATCTGCATTCGGAAACTAAACTGAGAGGGTGAAATAGGGAACGAAATTTTCTTTCATTTTTCGTTATAGAAATAGGTAAAAAAGGATGATTTAATAATCATAATAAAAATTTTAAACTTAAATTCTATATTTATAGAACATAATAACTAATATTAACAATATTTGTCTTGAAAACTTAATCCTTTTAGCTGGAGTTATTTAAACGGCTAGCTTGCGGACGGGGTCACAAACAATATGTATGTGTATTAATTTAAAAAAAAAAACCTTTTAAAAGTCTCATAATCTGTCATATGAAATGATAATAAAGAGTGAAAAACGTCTAAATACATAAAAGTCGCATTTAAATATGTACAGGGTTATCACCCCAAAACCGACTTTACAATATTCTATATCACCCCAAAGTGCTCTCTTTAGTAAACAAAGTAAGTTATAATCTCAGTTGTTACACACACACATATAATACAAACGTTTGTGTTTATATCTGTACGTAATTTTGTATTGTCAGACCCTCGTCTATCGTGTGGCTCTTATGGTTGAAGTTTGGCAGGTCTCGTGACAAGTAATTTGGGTATATTTATTGATATAGTTTTTACTTGAAATTAATATTAAAGTAATACTGTTAAATTGACGTTCTCTTCACTCATTGGTCAATTAGTGCATTTTAAGAATATGATTAGTGCATTTTAAGAATATTATATGATATCCTATAAGTAAGCCTCAAATAGTTTGCTTAGAATAAGTAGTACCTAACATACAATTTAAATAAAAACAATTGTGTATTTTTTTTATTGTTTTGTTTGTTGGTATTGTATTATTTAAATTGTTTAAATTGTTCTGAGAGGCACGTTTCTTATAAACAATGTACATACATATTCTAATAACATTTTCTAAAATAACCGTATAATGACCCATTATTTATTATAAAAATATGATATAATTTTTAACATGGTTTTATAATTTATTTTCATAAAATAGTCAGTAGCTGTAAAATGTTAAAAAGCCAATCAGTGTTTTTACAATTATTTCATAAATTGTGATTAGCATAAAATAATATATAAATCTTCGTAATTTATGTCGTATATCTTTAAAAAGACAATGTATTGCGATGTTACATTAAAAATATTTTTTATTTACTCAATCCATTTACTTGTGTTGACTTATATTCAGTATTTAACGCCCTATACATAATAAATATATGTGCATATAATCTAATAATATACCTTGTATAAGTAAGTTATCAGTCTACAACACTTACTGCTGTTTAAAATATTCGAATATTTTATATAAAACGCGGCGCGCAGGATTAACATTTTTAGTGCATTTGACAGCTGCAGATGAAAATTCTGTTTTACGTAGTTCTATTTTCAAAATTCTACTTTACGTAGTTCTATTTTCAAAATGCTGACTTTGTGACGTGGGATGACAGTCGAATACTGTAGCTCTTAAATCTTAATAAAATAGTGTTTCTAATCTCTAGTTTAAGTTTAAGTTTCTAAAATGGGTAACCTGAAGCTCTCACAATAAACTATCATAAATATAGTAACATTACAAACTTTACTTTTTAGTTATAGTTTAAATCATACATACATAAATGCCATCAATTTAAATGTAGGTACTACAATAATATTAATTAACGCACGATTTTAAGACTAAGTCAGAACTTATTAAATAATTTTCTTAAATGAGATGTGGACGAGGCTGTTGAGATGACATCGGCTTGATAGGCCATAACAGAAGAAGTAATGATTCCTATTTATTAATACTTACTGCGGGAACTTTAACTTGTAAAGAGTTTGTGATCTTATAGAATAATGAAAAAAAACAATGAAATAAAGAATGTTGATTATGAATGAAGATGATCATTTAATTTATTTCAATCAAATACTTATTTTACATTTTTCTCTCTCAGTAAATCGTTTTTTTATAAAACCAAGCTTATAAAAGTAACTTCTAACAATTTAGAGATATGTAGTCTAATGTCCCTTTATATATTTATTCTTCAATAAAAAAAACTTGCATTGTAACTAGGAACAAATAAACAATTTAATAAATTATTAATACAATAGTATATGAGAATGATGATGATACTATAATCCATATTTATCAATAAAAAAAAAAGAAATTATGGTTCTTTAATTCACAAAAAATAGTTTTTTCGCCTGTTGATCGAGTATTTTTTGGCTAATTTTACTGTTTTCGGAGTGGTGGTATTGTACGAGATAGTTGTACGTGATCCACAGATTTCTGTTCGCTAAGTGAAATCTTTTTCTACATATAACAATTGTGGTGAAAAGTTTATAAATATTAAAATAAATCTTCATTTTACTACAAAATAACAAATTAATATTAGCATATAAATATCAATAGGCGAATTATAAATTAAAGAATTTAAATATTTTTACCAATATTCTGAGTAAGAGTTAAATTTGCCGGATCCTTCGTTGAATGTTTACATCCCTCCGGGGTAATATGGGAACTCGGAAAGGTCTTGCTTCCCGGAGTATTGGATTATTAGAATTGATGGAAATAAAATTGACTATGGTTGAATAAAACTATTTACAAAGTAATATACAAAATCTAAAGTTCTATCAGGGTTTCAAAACGTTTTTAAATTTACTCTCAGCATTCATTATGTTACTGGAAACAAGTTATTACCAACATTTTTGAGACGTTTTAAAGACCACATGGAATTATCGTTATAAGGATTTTAATTTTTTATCACCTTGTAGTTCCATCTTCAACCCTGCAATCCTTAGCGTCGAAGCTTCCATACATTTTCGAAGATTACTTGATCTTTAAATATGGAGTGATGTCTTTAAAAGAAGCTCATTCGTAGGAGTCCTAAAATTCGCTATACTCAATTACATTATGCAAAGTAAACATTCACTACGGCGTAACTAGGAATATCTGTATATGTAATGTACTAAAACAGTACATAACTTATTTCATTATTTATTCTAGTAAGTATAAATGTAAATAAAAAGTCATTAAAATATTTTATTACGATACACAGTGGTGCATCCATAGACATAAGAAATGAAGGTAAATTATGATGATTACTTATCTTTATATATATATTTCTTGATTGCGTGTGTTTGTCACTGAACTCCTCCTAAACGACTGGACCGATTTTTATGAAATTCTTTGTGTGTGTTCAAGGGGACTTGACAATTGTTTAGATTTACAATTTGGTCCACTGGAAAATGGTTTTTTGATTAATTTTTAATGTATAAGTACCTAGGTGGTGATTTTGGAATGTTTCACATTGGTTCCGACGGACTGCGTTAACATGGCAATGTCAAATATTAAATAATATTATATTTAATTATAGTCTGCCCTGACAGTTGGCGTTGCGATAGAAATAAGAAAAATATTATAGTACTAGCAGACTCGGCCACGCGTTGCTGTGGTTGCTAAGGTTTTGGATATACCTATTACATTGTAGTAAACTATTTAAGAAGTCACGATATTAGAAAAAATAAAATTAAAATTAAAAAAACCCCCGACCGCTAAGTAAAGGAAAAAATTTAAAATGCAAGTAAATTTATCAAGGCCAATAACGAAATAACAATATTTTGATATAAAATAATATTGTGACTTAAAATTAAAATGTAAGTTATCCTATGTTTCAAGTTGGATCAAACTACACACGGTGTGCAAATTTTATTAAAATCGGTTAAGTAGTTTAGCAGTCCATCGCGGACAAACAACGTGACACGTAATTTATATATATTAAGACTAGCGGCCCGATACGTGCTTCGCTACGTAAAAAGTGAAATTTATAAAAAAAATTGGAACAAATTCATTTATTCAAACAAAAAATCTTTATTTACATATTCATACGGTATCGATTGGTCGAATTATGATAAATGTACATGTAATGACGTTAGACATTGTGATAACTTTTTAATATATTTTTTTTTAAGTTTGATTTTTTAAAATTAAAGACACGTGTACAAGACAACGTCTGTCGGGTCCGCTAGTTTAATATAAATGAGTTAAACTTAGGTGTCTTAAATATATTCTGTAGTTATGCAAAACAATATCTTATAACGTATACATATTTTGTATGTAAACATGAGTTAAAAGTATTTTATATATATGACATATACGTGATATATGTAGAAAACTTTTAGCTGTTACTTTTTAGAATGAAGAGTTATAATTTTTACTTTGAATCAATAGTTAATTGCTAATATTATGTTTTATATTATAATAGATAAAGCAATGAGATCTAGTTTTCAAAATTAACTTCTAAAAGCGCAGTTCAGTGGGATGCTAATAAGAACAAACTTTTGTTTAAATATATTATATTCAGAGTTATATCTTATTACACAAATGAGAGAACGAGCTGTTTCAGAGTTAATAAAGTTATTAAAACTATTACACTAATGGAACGATAATTGTTTTTAATTTCATAAAAATGTTTGTGTTAATGAGAAATATGTTTTATGAGTATAATGACGGTCTGCTCTGTAAATATTACATGGCTTAAATATTAATTATTAACCTGTGTATAGTTTATAATTTTTTTTGAATTATTGAGATAGTAATAATTGAATGAATAAATAAATAATTCAGAAATACATCATAGAGGGAAATAAAAGATAAGAGGTAGATTTAATTTTCATTGATTTAAACTTATGGTCATAATTTTACGTGCGGAGGTAAACATGACGTCATAACATTTACATGAATGTTATGACGTCATAAAATAATATCACTCAATATCATGAGATAAAAATACTGGAGTGATGCCAATACACATAAAATCCCGTTCATGAAAAATCATTATTCACTTACTTTACAGAAGTGTGGCCACGCCAGTGGAGCAAGTTCAAATATCAGGGACTCGCATAGTCAAGTATAGTAGAAATTCTAGGATTTGCTAATAAATATGTTTGTAAAAAACCCGAATAAATTAATAACATAGAGTTTAACTGCTAATTAAACTAACTACATCAATAATTTATATGAAACCTTGTTAAAAACTTGAGATATATCGAGAAAAGAAGGTTGCTAAAAAATTAAAACATTTTTAATTAAGCACGTTTACAAAGCCCCATAACGACGATAATGGACACGGATTGGAAAACAACCATTCATCGCACTATCATACCACTTATCTACATTTATTTGTTTAAAATATAACATTAAACATAAAATATAATTTTGTAGGTCTTATTTTTTTGGCATCTTACTTTATTTATCAATTAATTACTACATAAGATGCGTTTTAAATTTTAAATAAATAAATAAAATAATTGTTTTTCCTTGCGATAACATCTAATTCTAATTAGCTTTTTTATGTACGTAGAAAATGTGTCGATGGAATATGTGTACCCGTAACAACTATAATATCAAACAATTTGACCCAATACAAGATAAATTATTAATTTATGAAAGAAAATTCAATCTCATCCAAAGAAGATATTCGTATCGACAATAATAAGATCTGTAAATCTATTTCAAAACGACATACAAATATTGTTTGTATTTGTGTAATATTAGGACCGACACAATGGACAATATGAGTTCATGACTTGCCTTTCCTTATTCATTTTAATTAATTATTATGAATATAATATAGTAGCAGCATAAAATACATAAACACTGTTAGCGAATTTCGTAGTTTTTGGTTCAACGCTGAGACTACCTATAACAACATTATATACGAGTATGATAAGTCTCTACGACTTTAGGTATCGACTGTAATAGCTTCTCATATTTTCTCAGAGACCGCATTAAGAATGTGAAACTTTTGCTTATTTTTACTTTTTTGTTAGATCTAAATTATATAAAAGGCTTGTTGTTATCCTTAAATCCCGATTTTACTTATCCAATCTTGCAACCATTTGTAGATTGGTTCAAGTCAGGGTTTTCAATATTCTTGCACCAGCTCTTCGTACAACTGTGCATCTCAAAAAAGAATACTGGCAGCGGACTATGCTTTTGTGATTTCTAGGATGTTACAAAAGTCATGGGTGATATTTATAACTCGTCAAAATAAAACACTCTTTCTTTCTCTCTCGTTCTCTCTCTTTCTTTCTCTCTCGTTCTCTCTCTTTCTTTCTCTAATGATTTATAATATTATCACGTAATCGTTATCATAGCATATTATGTTATTTTTTACTTTACACCTGCAAATAAACACACATGTTAATAAATGAGCATAGTTTATGAAATATATTTTCAAATCAACGATACTTGTATACAGGAACAGGTAATGCTCTAATATATTGTAACGACATCCCGCGGGAATGTCAGGAGCCAGCGTTACAATATTATTAGGCTGTATTTCTACCTTTATTATAATAATTATTTGTTGGGATCCTCTGACGACTATAATATTGATCACAGAATGATTGCGCGCAGTTCATTAATAGTGGAATTATTAACGTAGTCAAAGTAGAAGCTGCAAGTTGTGTATTTTAGACACATGTAAAAGACACTTGATTGGTGTTAATTAGAGAGAGGAAGAGTGATAGCTTCTATATGATTGGAAAATTAATTGCGATGATTGGCGTCGCGCCATGCACACCCACACATATGTGCGTATGTGTGGGTAACGTAACTGAAGTAACCTTACATTTATATTAAGTTATAGGTCAGTACCATTCTAGTAGAACTTTTATTATTCTTTTTATGAATATTAAATTATTGGAAACGTGTAAAACTTTTTAAGTTTTTAAATTTTTTAATTTTATTTTTAAGTTTAAATGTGTAAATGTGACATTATTTTCTGCTGTAAGGAATCTGTATTAAGTGAATTCAATCTGTTTAATAAACTATCAGAATCCTAAGTAATGCTATCATTGGCACTAGAAGGTTATGTTGGCTGAAGTCCACCCAGATAGCAGTTCTGGCACAGGGATGATGTTACTTATACTTAAATGAAGACTTAAACCTTTTCGTGTATGTGATTATTTGAACTTTAATAATATTATTATTTAATGTAATTTCAATATATATTAAAAATATTCATTATTTTAATATTGTTACACCCAATTTTTATTGCATCGAAGTAATAATTGACAAAACAATTATAACCCTGAATAGTATCGCTTGTATCCTTTTGAAAGTGCTAAAATAAGAATACTTACAGAGAGAAAATATCAATATATAAATGAATAGAACAGAAGTAGCTAGAGCAGTGGCTCTATTGCCTGCCACTGCAGGCTGTAAGAAAGTAATGTACATAAAATAGTAAACCAGAACAAAAACAATAATCTATGGGTACCACAAGGGATCTCTTGAACCTAACTAGGTCCTGAAACCATATAAATATTACATAAACAAAGGCCAAAATAATTATGTAAGTAATAATTAAAATTATTTTAACTTATTTTTAGAAAATATATACTTTTGGAAATAACATTCATATTTATCACTTACCCAAGAGTAACTAACTAACTATCATAAATAAGTTTCGTCTACGAACAAACAAGACAGTTTAAGACCATTTTTCTATGTAGTTTTTAAGAGGATTAAACAAGTTTTAGTTTTACTAAAAACCTTTGAACACGAGAAAAACACTCAAACTGTGCAATGTTCATTCGTGTGTGAATTCTTCATTCCTTGTGACGACTTGGTAAGAACAAATAATTAAATAGATACATATTTTTTGCAAAAATATATATGACTATGTGACATTTTTAACAGAATAGTTTAATCATAATCGCATGGACCTAGAAATTGTTTTTACTTTACGTACATTGCACAATATACAGCCTGAGGATATTACGATCTTATAATAAATTGTCAGGTGATCGTTAATATTTGATTACTAAAGCACAAAGTTATGTTTGCTAGACTGGATATGTTTCATGGCTATTCAGGTTACAAAGAATTAAAATTATAAAGAATTATCAATGTATTTTCATACGAAGAAGGAACTTGTTGGCATATCTTTTTATACTAAATGCATAAGATAATTCTTTGTATAAGCCTTAAACAAATAACTAGTCTAGACAAACATAAAAAAATACATCAAAAAATACACCAATAGATGTCACCAGCGTCCCGATAAAGACGATCACATATAGAATGCTTAATTCACCGAGACGGACAGCGATACGGTAGCTCAGTTGGTAGAGCGACGGGACGGTTTCCCAGTAGTCGCGGGTTCGAATCCCTGCCCGTATCGGTTTATTTTTCATTCTATATTTATATAAATTTCAATACATTAATTTTAATTTCGCACATTAGTTTCTACGATAAAAAAATAGGCATTATTGTATGTTTTTTGTTTAGATGTTATTTGTTTTAAAAATGAAGCAAACTAAAGCGAATAAGATTGTTTAATTGCATTGTATAAAGCAGATACAAATTTTGTCCTTGAAAATTCAGGTACATTCGACATCGCTTAACGACGTGCCGAAGTACTTTTATCAGCTGCTTCCTGTTAATGCTTTGTGCAGCAGCTACAATACAGTTCGTCAGCTCTTCGACTTTTTTACAGGGTTGCGGTACACTAGGTTTTTTAGTATTAGTCTCAGTCAAGGCCAGATATCATCGAAATCTCATAAAGACACAGAAAATCCAGACGCAGATGTTAGCTTGTGAAAAAATAGTATCTTGATCTGTAATTAATATTGAGTATTTTATAGATAATTGTAATTATTCTTATAAAAATAAGTAGTAAATTTGATTAAACGTAACGGTTATTTTGTGAAATTTTATAAAGTTTATATCAATTATTATTTTTAATGTATTTATAATATGTTAGTTATGTTGAATTATTAGAAAATGTTTTAGTTTATTTAGTAGTTCACTTTTGACTTCCGATTAAAGTGTCAAATTATCATATTGTTAGTCAATAGAAGACTTGTAAATAAAATTTAATGAAGTTCTAAGATTTGTATAAAAGGACATCAGTCTTCATTGGGCGTGGAAGCAAATTAGTGTTCAGATCCATATGTATTGATAAGTGATAGTTATATAAACCAAGTGTTATTTATAAAAGTATAAAAGAATCAATTGATGAAGAAACCCTCTTCTATTTTGAAGTGTAAAAGGTTAACAAATCAGAAGTGGGATACCACCAAGGAGTTTAAAAGTATTGCCACCGCCTTGGTGTAATCATACGCTCCTAATAAGGTACGTTTATATTTAATCATTTATTTGTTTTATTGATGAGATGATGTTATATTTAAGATGTTCTTATATTGTGATCAGCCATGTATATCTTATATTATCTTGTGGTCAGCCACATGTATATCCCTTAAAAAAGGTCCTTTTAAAAACTAAGTAGTAGATTCAATTTTTTTTCGAGTTTATTTTAGGGTAGTTAAAAAAAATACTTACATGAATATTATAACAATAAAATAACGATATGAGCTTGTGTATGGTTATATCTTATTATTGAAGATATAACTTAAGTTAATGAATTAATTTAGAAGTAAATGGTCCCACGTATTCCGTGATTTCTTTGGTTGTAATTAATTGCATGTTACGTAACTATTATGTATTTTCGAAATAGATACTTGTTGTCTCATTTATTTCAGGGAATTATACAAGGCATTGATCTCGATCAAGTGTATAGGCGACTGGTCCGAGACTCGACGGGGGCCTTTTGTGAGGCTTCTCATCATTACTTCTCATCTTACCTCGGGAACACACGCACACACACATTCGAAGCTCGTCGCACAAGTGGACTGCCATCGCGTTGCACTGCTGCATCGCGTTGTACCGTTGAACATTGCTTCGAGCACCAGATCTAGAAGTTTACCTTCAAGAATTAAGAACTCTCAAGAAATCAAAGGCATTACAGCTGCCTTCCCTCTGACGCGTGGAGCCTTGCAGGCACTGCTCCCTAGCAGAGAGGCCGCCTGCTCCCGCTGCTCCTGCTCCTGCTGCCTGCTCCCGCTGCTCCTGCTCCTGCTGCTCCTGCTCCTGCTGACTGCTCCTGCTGACTGCTCCCGCTGAGAGGCCGCCTGCTGTCGGAGCCTGCCGTCGGATCCTGCCGTCGGAGCCTGCCGTCGGAGCCTGCCGTCGGAGCCTGCCGTCGGAGCCTGCCGTCTGAGCCTGCCGTCGGAGCCTGCCGTCGGAGCCTGCCGTCGGATCCTGCCGTCGGAGCCTGCCGTCGGAGCCTGCTGTCGGAGCCTGCTGTCGGAGCCTGCTGTCGGAGCCTGCTGTCGGAGCCTGCTGTCGGAGCCTGCTGTCGGAGCCTGCTGTCGGAGCCTGCTGTCGGAGCCTGCTGTCGGAGCCTGCTGTTAGAGTGTGCTGCTAGCGCAACGGCCACTGGCTGGTTACTGCGTTTGGGACATACTGCGGTCACTGTCCATTGTGCATACTGCGGTCACTGCACGTATCTGCTATGAGCGAAGTTTACAATGAAATTGCTATTTTACACTGCTATGAGCGGAGAGTGTAAATAGCTAAAGTGCAATGTGCACCTATCTGCTATGAGCGAAACTTGAAATAACGCAAGGGCTGATCTACACTGCTATGAGCGTGGGTGTAGGTCTAGCTATAGTGCAAAGTGCACGTATCTGCTATGAGAGAAATTTACAAATAATTAAAGGGTTATTTTACACTGCTATGAGCGTGAGTGTAAATAAATAGCTAAAGTGCAATGTGTACAATAAATATGAACTTCTAAACTGTGATAAACTGTTCTGTATTCGTAATTTGAATATGAAAGTGCACAATAACTGCAATGTAATTTTGTAACTTTATGTAAATGTATTATAGTTAAAATACACTTGTAAAAAAATTATGTGTAACATTGTGATTGAATTTTTAGAGCTGGTTGAATGAATAATGTATTTAACTGTTGCGATTCGCGGGGACGCGATATTTATCAGGATGGACGAATTGTTAGCTTGTGAAAAAATAGTGTCTTGATCTGTAATTAATATTGAGTATTTTATAGATAATTGTAATTATTCTTATAAAAATAAGTAGTAAATTTGATTAAATGTAATGGTTATTTTGTGAAATAAAGTTTATATCAATTATTATTTTTAATGTATTTATAATATGTTAGTTATGTTGAATTATTAGAAAATGTTTTAGTTTATTTAGTAGTTCACTATTGACTTCCGATTAAAGTGTCAAATTATCATATTGTTAGTCAATAGAAGACTTGTAAATAAAATTTAATGAAGTTCTAAGATTTGTATAAAAGGACATCAGTCTTCATTGGGCGTGGAAGCAAATTAGTGTTCAGATCCATATGTATTGATAAGTGATAGTTATATAAACCAAGTGTTATTTATAAAAGTATAAAAGAATCAATTGATGAAGAAACCCTCTTCTATTTTGAAGTGTAAAAGGTTAACACAGAGAAATGAGAATCCCTCCGAGGACTAAAAACTTCAGCCAAAGTGTATCAAAGTACTGTGTTAGAAGCAGTAGTTACCTCTCAACAACACCTTATTCAAAAACGAAGAGTGGACATTCCAACAAGATTCAGCCCCGGGTCATAAGGCGTGCACTACCAAAATTTGGCTTGAGCAAAATATTCTAGACTTCATAAAGACTAGACTTCGTAAACCCATCGACGAATTACTAGTTTAGTACGTTAACATATCTTTTTCGCTCTTCATAATCATATATAAAACTTTAAAATAAAATTATTTGCTTAGAAATTTTTAAATATTTTCTTTTATGAGATCTCACGGCTAGACAAGGTAATTAAAATTCAACCTACACATTTTTAATAAAAATCGGAAATCTTTTTTTAGCAAAGAGTAAAATTTAAACTCAATTTTTAACGTACAATCCCAATGAAGTCCTAGTGTAGTCGTATTTTTATCATTAACAATATCTCTGTATAAAACATAAAGTCTTAGAGAATTGTGTACTAATATATAAAGAACTTCTAAAAAAAACTTGTTTTTTTGTACGTAGTACGTGTAAGTAAGTTAAGAATTGCTTTTATTAAGTACTGAGGTATTGTTGTATTATCATTTTTATTATAAGAGTTTGATATTCATAATTAATTATTAAGCTACAAGAGGTAGTTATTAATTTAATTAATAATAAAGTATCAACCCGAAAGAGCGTAGTGGTATTATTTGTACCTTTTAGTTTACTATATAGTGCTAGCGGGGACTTTTAGCCGTAAGTGATTGAATTTGCAAATACCAGTATTTTTTTTAGATTTAACTTTATTTATTAAATGTATACAGTTTTAACTTACAATATTTACAATGATTCTGTTTGAATATGAGTGTACAAGCTCAAGAGTCAATTTGTTGTTGTTGAATTTTAGAAGAAACTCTTAGCTACGATTGTTATTTCTATCTATTTAAGGAAAAAAAATCACATTCAGTAAGCAAATCTGATTTAAAATTCTTTGATTATTTTTGTTTAACATTTTTTTATAGCTTTGTTAACATGGAAGAAGGTTAGGATAGAGTTTCAGTATTATTAATAAAGTATTTATTCTTTATTAATAGGGTATCGTCTCATAACCATATAAAGTTTAAAAGGTGTAAAAGTATTTGAATGCGGCGCACGTTCGCGATTATTTATAATTTCAAAGTTAATACAAACTCGCGAGTTTGCGAAAACAAATTATCCATTTAAAACTTTCTAACAAACGAGTAATTAACCTAAATAAAACATGTTTAATTCAATGTTTATGAGGTTAGTATTTGTAACAGATGTATTATTTTTTTTTTATTCCACTCACGTAGAAAATTGTTGTCATTTTTCTGAAGGTATGTTTTAAAGGGATAAAAATTTAATCTGCACTCACGTCTTATATTGATACAGTTTTGTTATTTGTTTACAAATTTATTAACTTCCTAATTTGTATTCGGAATCAGATGAGGATGTAATAAGAATATTTTGTTATTCAGATGCTGTTTTCTTAAAATTAATAATTTTTAGCCATACAGAAAATAATTTGGTTACTAATGAACCATTTCTAGATTTTTTTAGTTGAATTATAGATTTCATTGCAACAAAAAGTGAATAATATGTTTTACTGTTTTAATGTTACTCGTTAGAAAAAGCGGATACTAGTGTACTAGCCTAGCCCAGTGCACACTTAAATACCTACTTTACCGAGGTGTTCTGTGTGACTCAAACACATTTGTGCTAGTCTCTCAAATTATAAAAACATATGCAACAACCTGATGAGACCAAATCTGTATTTATTTTTCTTCTAAAAACTATTTGCCATTCTTGACACACAACGAAAATAGTAGTTCTCTGAAATTTTCGCTTCTTGTTCTGTTTAAATGTTTGTCTGACTATTTATTTGCGCAGAACAGAATACTAATTAAACACAAAACTGATTTCGACTATAATTACAGTAAACGAAAGTACTGGACTGATTTCCATAAAATATAATGATGTGTTCCCGATCCAGTCCGTAAAGAAGAAAATCGTAAAAATAGAATTCGTATGTGTACCCCACATTACGTTCGTTACTAAATTATTGAATCGATCTTGAATTTCCAGGCACTACATGTAGATAAATGTACTATTTGGTGATTGTACGTTGACGAAGTGACAGTATAATAATTAAAAAAAATCATAAATAATCTTTATAATTTTTAATCAATTCCACTTTTTAATATCCTGGCATTATTTATTCAACGGATACCAATAACCTATCAATAACGTAATAGGGTAATGAAATGCAAAAATTATTGTTCAAATATTTTTTTCCGTAATATGTAGAATTGTTCAACCTGTTTTTTTACAGAAAACATTTCGCACACTCGATTATAACCACATTTTATTATACTTTGGGGTTTTAATATATAAACTCTTACGTGTGATTGATTCAGGAGGGTGTTGTCGAAACAGAATATGCAATAAAAACGATTTACCTACTTTATTTTTTCTGGTGTTGGAGTGCCATATTTCATAAGTATATTGGTAACGTCACAAAACTGTCATACTAATCAGAAGGCTTTATAAATAACGTTGTAAAATTAAGCTTTTAAAATAAAAAGGCAGATCCTTTTAATGCGATTTACCTTTTATATTATATATATGTATTTTTCTTAGAATAGGTTGGTTAAAAGAGGAAAGGGGGAAGGAATTGGACGTATATAGTGCAATAATATATGACGAGAAAGTAGGTTTGCACTGACGTGTGATAGTAGAACTTGGAATTAATTGCCATATCGTACCAGCTATAATTAATATGAAAGAGCGAAGAGTGGTGAATGAGAAATACAATGTTATATTTTATTTGATGTTGTTTTTTTATGATATATAATGTTATATTGTGTACTAAAACAGATAATACAAACAACAATGTATAGCAAATTATTATTAGTGAAAGTTCTAACAAAACATTCAGTTTTGCAGATCAAAACGGGTTCTCCAAGCCTATATGCAATACTCCTATAATGGAGAGCACTCAGAAATGCCAATCTCATGAGAATAATGACATAAAATGGAACTCTCATCTGCAGTCACCAGATGCACCGAATAATTTAATTTTGTTCGCTGAGTTTCCTCTTATATTATATTGGAATAATTGTATACTAATAGGGTGCTTATATGGTTCCTCGCCTCTCTTCTGTCTCGCTTGTCATCGTAGATGTACAAATAAAAACTTTTCTAATTTAATATTTATTTAAGAATGCTTTGAAAATTCTTGTATTTTATCAAAAATAAAGCTATATAAGATCTCTTCTAAATGTAACAAGTTTGTGTTTAATATTTAAAAAATAGTTAAAAATATTCAGTATAGCAAATAAATATGAAAGTTAAAGTTAAAACTGTATGAATAAGATAAAAAATCGTTCTAAAATATTGCGTAATATTCAACAGATAGTTTTAATTAAAATATTTTTATTGTTGCACAAATCAAATGAAATCACAACAATGAAATTTAATTAAAGTATAAAATGACTGAAAAAAAAAGATTATTATAACTTTTGAACTGAGAACTACATTCAAAATGTCTATATCACACACCACTACACATAACTACACACAAAACTAATGTTAAATATTATGACCTACATGTTTGTTAGTGTAGATATTTTAATTCTAACACAAACGATAAGATGAGAAAGATTCTGAAATTGAAAAAGCTCTAAGCTCGTAAATATCTATATTATCTATATTCGTTATTATTATCTATATTATCTATAATCGTTATTATCTACTTTCTCGTATGTCAAATTATTAAAATCCACTTGTTTTTTAAGGATAAGCAATTTATTAGAGTACTCGTAGAATCTGTAATATCCTTGTAATATCCCGAGACAATCTCCCTTGGGATCGCGGTGTGTCAGGGGTCAGCACTAAAATATTATACCACGGGATATTTAGGGTTGTGGAAAGTGTATTTCTGTGGGATTCTAAACCATCCCTGATATAATAATTTCATTGGTATACATATATTAATTTAAATATATGTGTTTCATTTCGATATCATTATTATTATCAAAGGCGTGGCACCATTAGTGTATTTTACAACATTTATAATAGTGTAAATATCAGGTACGAGTGAAAAGTTAGATATAATAATAATAGTCAATAACTATTAATTAAAATAATTAACTAAACGGGAGCTTATTTTTAACACATTTTTTTTACTAAAACCATGGCGGCCGGTGTGTTAGTCATTCAATGATTCTTGTGTCGGGGCCGCCGCTGTTATTAAAATAATATTGCAGGGAATGGATTTTTTTAGGAATCATGGAGAAATTTAATTAAGATAGTAACAATTTAAAGTAATTTTGACATTAACATATTACAATCACATCATTTAATAATGAGGACAGGTCTAACACATTTAAAAAGCTAAATAAGGTACTCAAATATAGGTCACTAAAAGACCACAACGTCAATCAGCGTTCACGTATACAGATCTTCCGCTCTCAAATGAATAAGACACACAAAATCTGAGGACCTAAATATAGGCCTATAGCCATTACCTCATAATTAGGATTTTCATGAGTACTTGTCAGAATTAAGAAGGGTTCTCTATAAAGCACAAATCCGTCTACACATGGAGTATTGTTCTTACTCTGAACCGGATCATCTACTATCAAAATCCCCGTACTCTGTAAAAGATCAGATTCTTTGCCGTTGTGTAGAAATAATGCATCTTTCAGCGTCTTTTCCACATCTATTAATTAATGTAATTTAAAAAATCACCTGACACCGGATAGATTTTGAGGATTGACATATTTAATGCCACTACAAGCAGAGACAAAAAAACAAGCTAATACTATTTTTACGACATGCTATTGGAACTAAAATTATGTTTTGTAGAATAATTTTAATGTTTCGATTCAAAACACTTACTTTATAATATTTATTACCCCGATCAAGTACAATTTTCCATTTAATCAAACTCTGCAGAAAACAAAACACAAGAGCAAAAATAACAATGACGAGATTAACCTTTTTATTTGTAAATCAAAGTTATAACAAGTTTGAACTCGAAGTTATTGTTATATGACTTTGGTCTCTTTCAACATTATTATGAATATGGGAATAAAATTGTATTATATGATTACTAACTGTTACTAATTGTATTATATGATTACTAACTGTTACTAATTGTATTATATGATTACTAACTGTTACTAATTGTATTATATGATTACTATTGTTAGGTTACGTTATTGTTAAACCAGTTTTAAATGATAATCGTAATGTTTTGATTCGTTTTAATATTTTGATTGTGAATATATTGATTCACATAAATGAATGAATTATTGACTTAACTTAAATAATAAGACCTCATTGGGTCTTATTATCTAATTATTTCAATCATTGTTTTAATAACTTACGTAGTGATATTTAAAATTGTTATGTCAAGTGATTGTTATTTTATTTGACTAAGATTATTATTTATGCGAGGACGGGCATATTGCTTGATTAGTAAATAAGTAAATAGTTGAATAAACTAGAAAAGTACTATTAAATTAATAAAATAATAACACTGCATAATAATATTTATTTGTTTATATAATTACGTTTAACCGTTTTCTCCGTAAAAAAAATTGACCAATTAAACTTCTAATAATTGCTAAGTTTAAAATATTTTTAACAGATTGTATTTCCTAATGAATACTAAATAATTATAAGTAAATTTAAACCCATGCTTGTAATCATAAACTTAATACTATATATATATAATACTTAATACTGTCCTAGGTAAAAATACCAAATACAGTATAATAACAGCCACAGCAAGTTATTTTAAGGACAGCGGGACTACGCACCTTATATGGCATCTCAGGCCTGAACATTTAACCTCCATTAACTGAACATTTAGTTCCCATACCACCAAATAAATAATACAGGACAAATTACACACATTGATCTAATCCCTACTTAAGCAAGTTGTTTGCTTGTCTTAAGGGTGTTAGACAACGATACAAATACATAGAAATACACATTATAAAATACTGTGAATATATTTAATAAACGACCAAACCCAAAAATACAGACATCTATGTTCATCACATACATGCCTGTCACTGTCGGAAATCGAACCCGAGACTCATTGTGTCGCTATACGTTAGGCGTCTGTGCTAACCACTCGACCGATCGACCGACCGACAACGAGGCGGTCAAGTCAAAGTCAATAGTTGAACAATTTATTGCATAGATAAAACAGCCATTACCTGTCCTGTTGAGATTTGTATTTTGTATCTTAATAAATATTGCACTTTCACGTTACAGTATTTTATATAAAAAAATAGTAATCGATAGCTATGATATGAAAATTAAAAGTAAATATCGTTTGCAACTTACAAATATAGTAAAGCTCTTACAAGTTAAGTAAAATTAACCCGTTATTTTAACGTTAAATAATACACCTTTGTACCATATTTTACAATTTCCGAAACCTAAGACTATAACAACTAGAAACCGCCAAATGTCCGAATTTCAACGACAATTTAAATACAAAAGTTTATAAGGATAAGAACAAAAACACACTTACGCAAAAATTATATCTTTTAAGGAAAAACACATTTTTTTTTTTTATGTGTTCGTTAATAAACATGTATGTATGTAGTTCACATTATAATACTACATTGTAAATTAATTACAGACATACGCCTCCTAATCCAAGTAGCTTAATTTTAATTAAATATTTTGACAGATAGTTACAAAACAGTGTTGGTACAGAAGTTTAAATTAAATTAGCCGCTGTCCGTCGCGCTTAATGACTAATTGTTGTATTAACGTTTCTAAATTAATACTTCTTCTTTAATTAATAATTTAATTCTTAATTAATGTTTAATTCAAACGTACTTAGTTAATATAAAGTGATATTTGGTATTCTTGATATTTATTCATTAAGGTGACCACTGTTAGGAATTCAAAAGAAATCTATTTAGAAATAAATTTCGAGTCATAATCACTTAAAATATATACAAATTCGTAAATTGATTGTAATTAAATTCAAACCAATTTTGTGGATTTTGATGATAATAAAAAGTGTTTCAATGTGAAATAATTCTATATTTATATATGTGTTATAACAAAGAATAATAAGCCAACCATTTTTTATAAAAATTAGTACAATAGTTATGTGTTATGGTATTGTATACGCCAAAACATATTTTGTGTTTTCGTCTGAAAATTACGTTATCCAGAGTAATAACATTTAATCATATCAATGTCTTATGTAGTTATTGTATGCACAGACAATCAGATAAACCATTTTTTTTTTACATTTTCATTGTTTTCATTTCAAATCACATGCATAATGTTTAGTGTACCGGAATGCTAAACCAAAGGTTGTGAGTTCGACTAAAATTAGGGAACATTTTTTGTGTGAATTACAGACTGTTGTACGAAGTCTGGGCATTTTTATGTTATTCATGTTTGTCTCATTTTTGATTCTCTATTTATACAAATTTAAATAAACTTGATATGGCTATACATGTTTATAGGTATTTTCAAACAAAATACTAAATATTTACTCACTTCCAAGACTATCACTTAAAAAGAGATGACTGGCTTGGCTTCAGACACAACTACGACAACACAGAGCTCTTAATATCGACTCAAACCAGTTAAATTCTACGACAACACATCAGCCCACTAGTACATAAACTCACACTCATACACTTACACGCACACACATACAGATACACTCAACACATAAACCCATTCATACACACTCACACACTCTACATCTTTTTAACATTTATATTTTTGTTTTCATGTTCATATTAATAAATTTATTTGTCTGTCAAAGTACTACTGGAAACTACTGGAAAATTTACAAGTTTAAATAATGTAATTTATAAATGTGCTTGTATTATTATGCTATATCAATGTACATGTTTTTACTGCGCAAATAAATAAATCAAAATAATTAAAAAAATTATATCAGGTACTATTATATGCTACACGGCTCACCCAGTATTATCATCACTTAAAATATCTGTGGTACATACAAAGCAATTTGATATAGACATAAACAAGGTTCTTGCTTGGCAGCTATCAAAATGAATACATTAGGACTATACAGGGTAAAATATTATATTTTCCATTTTTTATTCCACAAATTACTTAGTAACATTTTAATTTTATAACCTATTAAAAAGTCAGGCTCGTACCTTCTCGCTTCTAAATCCCCGCTGGTTGTAGGTTAGTAAATTGCTTTGAAATATTCAGCAAAGTAACAAACGAGCTAACGCTGAAAGAATTTCGTTTCAATCTGAACTTGACTTGGTTTTATAATTTTAAGTTGCCGCTGTGTTTATATTCGTACCTTAAAAATAAGTCAACATTTTTATCCCTATGTAGTTTTCCATATTTAGTAACATTTTTATAAAACTATGGCGATATAAAAACAAGCCCGTAATAAATTGATTTGTAAATTTTCCTAGCCAAATCTATTTGCCTCTTACTTGTGTAAAAAACGATTTGTAATAACATATATTTCTTTATTATAATAAATGTAATATACGAAACGCTGCTCCTATATATTCTTTCAAAATTGATTATGTTGATTATTAGCAGTGCACACAAAAAGGTATAACATATATTTAAACGATTAAGTATAATTGATAAAATTAAAATAACGTTATATTTCTCAGTATTAATATTGCATTCAGTTTTAATATCTTAATTTTATAATTATTTTAGCACTTCAATGAAAAAGTTCTTTGCTACATAATTGATAAGTTTTCTCATTTTATAAATCTATTAATAATTGATATATTGACTATAAACATGTGGCATACGACATAAAATATTTAAAAGCTACTTAAAATTAACTTAACAAATCTTATCTAATTTAAATATCCAAAAAGAATACATTTTTACCTTACTCGGAGTAGAAAATCAGGTCTTATTATTGGCTGATACATGTGAAGGTTTTGACATATTGATATTAAAGAAAATATTTCGAAGTGATGTTATTGTATTTTTCGTATATTATTCTTTGATGGGTAACATATTTCCTCTCGCTTTCATGACATCCGTGAGAGTGATTTTGTGAAAAGGGATACGCTTACGAAAAGGAAGTCCGAGGACAATATTTAATATACACCAATGATAGCGATGAATATCGTATTTACAATAACATTTCTTTGTTCTCATATTATCTTTGTCATTTTATTTATTTTCCGGTACATGCTATATCAATAAATATAATTAATGTTGATAATTAATGTCTCAAAAATGCACGAAATCGGTACATACTTTTGTAATTACATAATTGTTATTTGTACTCTGCCTTATTTTAACATTTTAAGGAATCAATTAGTTCGTTCGTGATTAATTCATTATCTACGAATGTATTAGTATAATACTAATATAACCTACCGATATCTTCCATTATAATACTATTAAACCATTCTCTCTTTTTACGTGCTCAAAAAATCTGTTAACTAAGGCTTTTAGTTCAAATGAATACCTAAACTGCTCTATTTTATGTACTTCCCGATGTAGCTATTACTGTAATCGTATTTTATTTAAACACATCGCTTAGATGATTTCTAAACGATGCGCTTAAATCTTAGCGGACTAGTAAATTAAAAAGTGTATATTATTATTTAAAAATCCGTGGGGAAGAAATTTCTTCATCCACCCGCACATCTTCTTTATTATTATACATTCTCTGTACGCTACGTACATACTACACTCACAGTATCCCTATCAAAGTGTTTAACCGACTGCGCAAAAGTGCGCGGTGTTATAGTGTTTATCTCTGGGTTCCACAATAACTTATATCCGATAACGTAAATCCATCTTCCCGATTGAAAGTTTTGTTTTTCTTGATTTCAATCGATTCACGTACAACTCGAGCATAAGTGTCATTCTGTGGAGAGGACCTGGGTACGATGAAATTCAATCCAGTGATTGGTTCTCGCTTCCAATGCATGTTCTGCGATCGCTGATATGTTCATTAGTCGGTTCTTTACAGCAGCCATATGTTCTTTGACCCTTTCTGAAATAGAGTTTGTTTGGCCTATGAAAGAACTACCGCAGCTGCAGTTAATTTTATAAACTCCTGGAGTTTGTAGCGGTCTTCCCCACGGATTCGACAACGGAGAACCTGCACCGCTAAGCAGGTCAGCCTGTGACCACGGCCTGTGCAACCTGGTCGAAACGTCAGGCAAATAAAAGGTATGTGATACCTATTCCGGACGCGTTAATTACCGATTTTTTAAATAATAATATATATAATGAAACGCGATAGTTTAAAAGTTAGTTTAAAAAGTGTATATAAGTATATGTGTGTACAAATTTTATTAAATTCAATTTAAAACCTAATAAAGTTTATATAAATATATATATATAGGTATATATATAACAAAAAGAATGAATGAACGCGTAAGTTCAGTCAGTGAACGAAGATCCCGGCTGCATCTTTGAACTAAAGTTCAAAGACTATTATTATAGATCAAAAAGATCAAATCATCGGCCTATATTTATAAAAATGAGAAAATTATAATATAGCAATAATGTCATTTCTCAGCAGAGATTTATAACTTGGTAGATCGGAATATATTTTTTTTAACACTAAAATAGGTATATGCAAGAATAAACATTTGTAAAAACGATTATAATAATATTTCTATAGATTAATTATATTAAAAGCTAGCAATGTAATACTTAGTTTTTTAGTTTAGTTATGTTGGCAACACTAAATTGGTGTGTCCTTCCTTCCGCCATTATTAAACTCCATGTGAAATACCATACCGTTTACCTTCACAAAGAACGTTTTTGTTAAATGTGATGATCATAAGGCAGAGCCTTGCTTTTCGCATATAGAAGATAAATTACCAAGTGACTAAGCTGTGCAAGTTAATATTAAACCAAAGTATGGAAGTAAAGGTGTCAATGTAAATATACCTGCTGAAAAACAAAATATAGCATTGTCACCATTTCCTCATTCAACTCACAATTTTAAAAAGAAAATTGTTTACTGAAAACAGCTGATAATGCTTCTATAGCATCTTATATCTTCTATATCTGCTGATTGTCAACCAAGTTATTTATATGAATCAAGTGAAGTGGAAAATGATTCAGAGAAAGAAACATTTTAAAAATGTAATGTGTAGTGACATGCTAACTGCTATTGAAGAAGAGTTTGTAGGTATTTGTTTTGTTTGTTGTTTGTTTGAGTATTGGAAAAATGATTTTAGGATTACCTAAACAATTGTATCATTTTATAAAACCTTTAAGCATGAAAATATTGGTTTAAATTATTTATTTTTCTCAGTAACACTGATAGCACAGTATCAACTTCGACGCCGATAATTTAAATGGCGTGTCAAATGACGTCACATTTCCTTTCGACCAATGGTGGCGCGTTTTGGAAGTTTGAATTTCGCTTCCTTAATTTACACTTTTCATAAATTATTTTATTGACCTAAATGATTAGTGAATAAAAAAAATGATTTTTAACCCCCGACTAAAAAGAGGGGTGTTATAAGTTTGACCTGTCGATCTGTGTATCTGTGTATCTGTGTATCTGTGTATCTGTGTATCTGTGTATCTGTGTATATGTGTATCTGTGTATCTGTCTGTGGCAAATTTCCGGCCAAACGCGTGGACGGATTTGAATGCGGTTTTTTTTAATCGAAAGCTATGCTCGTCGAGATGGTTTTTATCCATGTTTGATTGAAAAAGTAATAGTCGTCTCCAAGATATTGACGTTTTATTCTCGAGGGGGAGAGGTTCTTATGCAATAATTAGCTGTTTGCGGCCAAACGCGTGGACGGATTTGAATGCGGTTTTGTTTAATCAAAAGCTATGCTCGTTGAGATGTTTCTTATCCATGTTTGATTGAAATAGAAATAGTCGTCTTCAAGATATTGACGTTTTATTCGTGCGGGGGAGAGGTTCTTATGCAGTAATTAGCTATTTGCGGCCAAACGCGTGGACGGATTTGAATGCGGTTTTGTTTATTCGAAAGCTATGCTCGTCGAGATGGTTCTTATCTATGTTTGATTGAAATAGAAATAGTCGTCTTCAAGATATTGACGTTTTGTTCGTGCGGGGAAGAGGTTCTTATGCAATAATTAGCTGTTCCTAGCGGTGTCGGCAAAAGGATGAAGGCCAAAAGGTTTTAACACTTACGTACTGGGGTAAAGTACTTTATTAGGGATAGCTGTTGCCCGTGACTGCGTCCACGGAGACTGTAAAAATATATTTATATGGCTTATGATCGTGGTCATAAACAATCACGCAACAATCGAACGCAGCAACAGCTAAGGATAATAAAAATCCCTTCATCATAGTGTTACTAGTGATTGAAAATCATTTTAATTCTAAATGTTTATATATATTAATATTCGTATATATGAAACCTACCTACCTACCTATATGAAAAAGTCTTAAATCATGTTACTTAATACATTTATAATTTATTACACTGTCGAAACTTTCACGTGGATCCTTATTTTATTAAATATAATATATATTTCTCTTAATAAATATAACCTTATAATAATAAATATAACCTTATAAATAAATATAACCATAATATAAGATTCTAATGCTAAAAGATTTTTTAAAATCGGTCTTGTAGTATCGGAGCCTATTCAATTCAAAGAAACAAACAAATCTTTCCTACTTAAACAATTGAAATTTTTTTATAGGTTTATTTAGTACAATTTAGAAATAAGTAACATAAGTTTAAAAAGCAGAAAAAAAATTAAATTAAAAATTTAAAAAACCCCCGATACAAAAAGACCTCTAAAAAGAGTAAAAATAATATTTTTATGTACTTATTGAACTCGTTGCGTCGGGGGACCGTTTAATAAAGGAAGAAATTAAAATACAAGTAAGTTAACAAGGCAAATAAAGAAATTACGATATCGAATCGTATAGTCTAAGTCCTCAATGATTAACTTCGTAATATATACACTATCAACGTACGTACAACGGCTCCCGACGCAACGAGTTCAATAAGTACATAAAAATATTATTTTTACTCTTTTTAGAGGTCCCTTTGTATCGGGGGTTTTTTAAATTTTTAATTTAATTTAGTTAGAAGTTGGTTACAAATTTTAAAACATAATGTCATTATTGTTATGATAATTAAGACTTGTAAATTATTAAACTTTCTTTTAGCTTTGCCTTTAATTTAGGTTTGTAGTTTAAAAACGTATTTTTCTTCAAAATTTTGAAGTTTATTTTTCTTCATTATATTAGTATTAAAAAAAATATTTGTATAAATATACATAATACATAAAATCTTATAATACATATAAAATTATATGTCACAACGATCCTTTACTATTTGACATACAACTTTAATATATTTTTAATATCTCTCATATCTGAAATCATAGCAATGGCATACTTGCAGTACAAGTACAGAGATCGTAGCCAAGATTCAATATTGTATATTGGACTTTGATATGATCACTGTACAATAGAAGTGGAACTATAAAGTTACACAAGCCAAAGCTGAAGGTTCCAATTTTCTTAAAAAACATGTAACATGAAAAGACATGATTAAATTTTTATATAATAACATATTAAGATAACATACTTTTAAAAAATAAATATAATTTGGCGTACTTTTTTTTGGTATATCTTAAAGGACAACTTAAATTTCTCAAAAATACTATAGATAGCAAATATGACATCGGACACGAATAAGTGACATAATATAACAAAAGTTTTACGGTGAAGTGTTGTCTTAAAGAAGTAGAATTATTTTATTTCCAAAATTAAAAAATAAATATTATTATAACAAAAATAAGACATGCTTTCTTTTTTTTTCATATTTAGGAAATGTATTGATTCAAAGTTAGTTTTTTTTTATTTCACATATATAAATTAAATAAAATTAAATAGTTATATAGATTTTGTATTATAGGTTTATCTTCACTTCGGCCGTAATATCTTTATAATTTTATTAAAAAACATAAATATCGTAAGAACACCTCATATATTAAAACAGGCCAATATATTATATTCTGTTCCAGTAAGGGTAAATTTTCCCGACTCGCCATAGAATGTTTACAGCCCTGGAGGTTAATTATGGAGACTCGAAAAGGTCTTTCTTCTCAAAATACTACTATTGATGGAAATAAAATTAAGTAAAGTAATTCAAACTTCTTTTAAGAATAACGATCAGTACAAAATGTAATGTGTATGTACTGTTTTAAAAAGTTTTCAATTGATTGGTTAGATATTGTACTAAAATTGTAATATTATATATGTATTCTCCGTATTTTATCTCTAAGTAAACTTTAGTTTTTTTAATATTATGCACGAATTCCACCTGAAAATGAAATACTGTCATTTTATTATTAAAAAGCGAAGTGCATACAAAATGCTTACACGAATATTATGCGCTGAGACTGCACTCCGTGACAGCGCATGATCACACAACATGTTTGTGCATGGCGTAAGCAGGCATTAAAATAAATGATAAGTGCTGCTTATGTTTACAACAACGTATACAACACCAATAATGTATACAACACTAGCTTTAAGCCGCAACTTCGTCTGAATTAGATAGTGTCTTAAAGATTAAAAACAAGATAAAAAATTAAAAATTTGATCGAATTTGCCCGTATTTGAACAATAATCTTTCCTTGTATTAAGTACTATATAAATATCTTCTTTTTATTTTAGACTCAGAATTTATTTAAGCACTGCTACAGACGACAACAAATTATTTAAAATTAAGAAGTAAATCAAAAATACTTTAAAAAAAAAAAGTAAGAAAGTAGTATAAGTTTTATTTGTTAGTATTTTGTCTTATCACAACTGATATCTGAGTATTTATTAACGCCCGAACTTACCCGTAAGTACTCCTGCGCACTATTATACCGGTAATATTGGTATGCCTTTCGCTGTCGGAAAGAAGTTAAAGATATGTTTAAGTACCATGGTTCTAATTTTCACATTTTAACCGTTTATCTTCAGGTATGTATATCTCTGAAATCGTTTTAAATTGATGAATGGTAAAATAACATTAAGCAATGGTAACAAGATAAGAATATTTTTCTTTCCTTTATTTTCATTTATATGTGCAATTGAAATTAATTACCTAATTTAAAAATATTAACTTGTTTTCTTCAAAATCTTACGAAACACTAAAGGTACACAAGATACCACATGATAAAATCCTTACAATAATTAAAAAAAAACTTGTGTGGTTTTATGAAACCACCGTAAAAGTGAAACTTTTTTTCACATTATAGACATTTAACTAAAAATTTTCGGAATAATATTCCATTAAGGGTATAAAAATTGCTTCATCAATCTTAATTTTATACTTAGAAAATGGGAATGATAATGGGAAATGATAAAAGTAGACTAGGTCTCCAACTAATATTTTTATTGAACTCTGTGTCTTAGAGTACGACATACATAATACTTAACAATTATTTAGATGATATACACATATTAAAACACTGAAAACAATATTTTATAATCGTTGAATCATTTTGATCCGTTTTTCAATTATTTTCAATCATTCTATTATCAATTCCATCTTCATCATGAATTTCACAGTTTATAAATGTAACCAATATTTTATGGTAACCAAAATACGTGAACAGTGACTTACATTCGATTTTTTCAATGTATCTAGTAAAAACCGCATCGATACGAGCGCCTTTCACTTTATCCCTACTCCGCGGCCGACCGTCACGCGACATGCAACACACAGACGAAAAAGTTTGAGACGATGTAATAAAAGTTTTACTTTAAAAAATAACTAAATTAATTTAAGTTAATTCATTCATAATGAATTAAAAATATATTTTTAGAACCGACCGTTAGAATAATCAAATTTTCAATCTCCTTTCAAATGACTAACAATGGAATGAATTATTACAAATATTATTTGCTTTGTTTAATATTGTTTTCACATGATATTTGAAAAATGTTATTCAATTCTGAAGTTGACTTAAAAAAGTAGAATTTTATTATTTTTATTTGGGTTTGAATATAAAATGTATACTAATATTCATGAGCGCTGACTGTATATTTTTCAGAAGGGTACACTTATCATGAATATGCACAATGTATTATTTCTTACTGTTAATATTAACACAATTTACAGGTAAATTATTTAAAGTGAAGAGTAAAAATTCTTTATTCATTTCACCAAAAATAAAATGATATATACTAGTTAACATCAAGTATATATCATTTTTTAATGAGTGCTAAAATTTGTGGTACATTGAAATATATATAAGAAAAACTAATGAAACCTCATTTGAGGCATTATACAGGGTTATTTATAATTAATTGGCCACCTCTTGCAAGCAACCTCTCTATATCAATCCAAAAAAAAATTAGGAGAGAACTTACATTTTTAAAACTAACAATTTTAAAAGGTTGCCAATTAATTACAAATAACCCTTTATATACATACATCTATACATTACAAAAATAAAATATCCAGTTATTTTTCGGTATGGTACGTGGTGAGACAACCTATGGTATAACTTAATTTATATGATATTGTATATTATTTTAGAATTTAGTTATTGAAATAATAAAAACATAACAGTTTTAAATATGAAAAAATCGATATTGTATTATCGATATTATCGCATTTCTAAATCAGAAATTACTATACTTAATAAACGTATGTAGATTTTGGTTAATGTTGAGTCTTTATTAAAAGACACTATGTTTATTATTGTCATGTTGTACAGTTGATACATATTGCTCTCTCTGAATAGTAAACTATAGGATATGTTGACATAAAACATACAAAAGTTATTATATAAATATTTAGTTTAATTATAAATATGAAACCAACGCAGATTAAATATTACTCTTTCAACTCTAACCGTGTTATTACTTCGCTGAATATTTTAAACAAATTTGCCGTAGACTGACGGGGATGTAGAAGCCTGTTAAACTGTTGAAGGGATTTTGTAATCTATTAACAATATAAATGTAAAATATAATGTAATGTATTTATCGAGCAAAGTAGTAGGTACTGAATGGATTGGATGAAATTTCACATTGGTGGACTATTACTAGGACCGAAGGATATAAACTACGTTATGGTACTTTAATCAACATCGGTACATTAATGATTAAAATCTGTGCTGAAACTATATATTAAAAAAATCTTTTGTTAATAATGTTTGATTGTGTGTATACACTGTAATAAGTTTGAAAAGTATTTTGTCTGGGTTAATTTATTAGTAATTTGAATTTTAAAATAGTAAATTGAAAATAACATAAAACTTTGAAATTTTTGTTTGTTCTCACAAATCACAATGGATAATTTCCTTTTATTTCATATTTTAATAATTACACTATTGGCCAAAGATTTCTACTGCAAAGGGAATTATGGATTTTTTTTATTTTTCTCTTCAAAGAGGATTTATACTGAATAACAAATGTGATCCTCGTTGAACACACAGTTATACACAAATAATTGAGTGATTTTTTAGTTTCTCAAAAAACTATAAGTGTGACACCTGTATTTGCCTATTATCTTTAATGACTACTTTATTTAGTACTTTTGCAAAATCAGAAGTTAGTAAGGCTATATTACACAAGGCTATATTATACTTATTACACAAGGCCGCTTCTAAATTAAAATATTTTTTTACAGAAAATTTTAAACTTTTTGTGTTCGTTGAAAGCATTACAAGACAAGCACCTTTAACTAAGTCACATTCTGAAAACTTTGATGAAAACTATTTTTATGTAAGAAAACTAAAGCAATTTATATGAATGAGTCCAAAACGAAGATTAAGATGCTATTCCTGTACTTATTACTTCCAAGTCCACATGACTCTTCGGAGTTTTGTATAAATCATCTTATATTCAATGCTTTTGTAAAGAGAACGTTTCTTCAAAAAAAAGTTCATAACTGTAGGCAGTTATGAAATTATATGTGCATAAAATATACATCGCGTTAAAGGATACTATATGCCTTTTTCATTTTAAAAAAAAATATTTTACGTACGTAATCTTTAAAGTCTTCCTTCAGATTAATATGAAGGCCTAAACCGTTTTATGAGAAATCGCGCTTTAACAACAGAAAAACTGCAGTAAATCGTTTTTATGGCGTATTTCGTTCCATGTGCACCCTCCGGAATTAAGGACGTGAAAGCATTTACATGTGAGACCCCAAATTCTATAAAAATCCTTGTTATAATCGAGAGTGAGTGAACTCACTGTGTACATATCGAATCCCTTAGACGTGGCATATGCTTAAGAAGAGGTTTACTAGGGCATCCAATCTAGCAAGAAAGGAGTACCGTCCCTAACAATGCCAAGTTACCCAGGATCTAGAATATCTCTAAACTGTCAAAATATCCTTTCTTTATTACACACCTAAGAAAAAACCAACAACATTGTCTAACGAGAATTATGGATCGGGTGATATGTATTCATTCATGCTACAGCATGCTACAACAATGTATTCAAACAACATTAAACACTTAATGTACGTAAAATATATCCAGTCTAAATTATTACTATTTCTTATCGAAGGTTTAAAATATTACTATTTATTATAATAATTAAACATGATAATAACCAATTATATTTTAAAAACCATATTCCTGTGCAAAAGAACCAGCTACCATAGTTTTTTAGAATTCCTAATTACAAACTCCTTTGTTAAACACTTTAATATCTTTATACTTAAATTAATGAAATTTTGATATAATGTTATATATACTTTAATATAAAAATATTAAAGTATATTTAACATTATATCAAAATGTATAATCTCAATGTTAGAAAACGTTATCTAATGGTTTTACTGTAATCTATTTTTTTTATTTTTATTGTGAAAGGGGTTTTTCAGTACTGAAAATGTCACCCCTATGATTGATTACAAATGGTTTATATACAAAATTGTTAAATTAGCTTATTTTACTTATTGTCTACTCTTAACCTTAATAATGTAATGATTGGTTATACTTATAATAGAAAAATATAAGTCATAAATTGAAATGTGTCCTTAGATCCGTATATTCAGTGAAATAAAAATAAAAATTTAACGTATGTATATAGTACGTATCAATAAGGTTTCACTTCGATACAGTTGAAGGGAATTCACTTAGAGGATTCAATACTTTCCATGTGAAAATCTTGTTTGGATGCGATTGATTTTTCTTTGATGAAAGAATTCTCTATCTTGTCTTGCATTAAATTGTTTCATGTTGTATCTGTCAAAGCTCAAAATATATAATCGAGATATTCAATTTTCCATATACACGTCATAAGAAATAGATTTTTAATTTATGTTCTAATATGATAACCATTAAAGTATATAGTATGGTATGTTAACCTATGACGTATTGTGTGTAAATATGTCTAAGGTAGAAAACAAAGAAAAATCTAAGTTTAACAAGAAGTTTACTTTCTTAAATTAGCCAGATATCCTGAAACATACGAACTTGAGAGATATATGTAATATTGATACATATAATATTGTTATTATATTGTACCTACATACAGATGTAGGTAAAATAAAGATATTATTATTTATGAAACTACATAATACCGTTGACAATAAATATGCGAAATATTGATGTAGCAATAGATTTAAGAGTTTAGACTTATTTAGAACTATATATCATTGTTATTACTAGTACATTATTAAAGTAGTAAAAGATATTGATTTGACGAACTATCGGAAGTAGCCTGAAGATATTAAATATATTGTATTTACATATCTTATTAGGTAAGCCGTAAATTTGTGAAAGATATAAGATTGTTATAAATATTCTAGACATTTAAAATGGTTATGTACTATTATATTGTTATTATGAGATAATTAATGATGTTTAGAGTTGTGAATATGACCAATCTCCAGAAGCTGCTGTTGGCGCTTCTGTCGATGTTATTATGTTATAAATATGGCTGTTAGCCTCTATTAAAGGTAATCTTTATTGGACAACTGGCAAGATAAGTGATTCTTATACTTATATTGTTTATAATATGTGTAATAACTATTGTGGGTATTTCACTGTATTAAGTTATTGATAATTGTGTCTAAATAATTACACAGTAATAACTATATTACTGTATTTATTATATTCATGTACCGGGAGTCATTTTGTTATATTAAATGATATATTTGTTTAGTTCTTTCTTTTCTTTAAAACTTATCCAGATAATATTATCATATATATAGTGGGCAGAGCCTGATTAAATACTTTATAGTATATTATTTTAGTGGTTTTTAATTGTAGAATCTTATAATATCTTACATCAGAAGTGGGATCATCCCGGTCCTCGGTATCGACAGTTTGACTGCCGAAACTATATTTTATCGATAAAATCAAGATACCCTCATTGTTGTTGCTTTATTTGTTAATCTGTTGTATTCCATTTTGTGTGATTTAAAGTTTACTAATATGTTTAAAACCTAATTCACAGGGAAAATCACGCCGCCATCGCTATATACGTCGAAGTACCATCACCTCTACGATGTCCAGGCGTAGTTTGGGAAACGGCGGAGTGATTTCTAATTACGAAGTGGTTTACGAATTAAATTTAATTCACGATTTGTATTCTATGTACGAACTACACCATTCGGCGTCATCATGGCGATGGAGACCGAGCGGTTGCATTACGGCAGCCATGCCAGCTGAGTCTGCGGACCCAGTATGGCTCTCGCCGGTGCAGTGTCGAGCCTGTGATGCATCGGATGGAGAATCGATAATAAAGCTGAAGCTGATTGAACTGGATCACGGAAAAAACTGGTGAAGCTTCCAGGATTGAGGTGGCGTTGTTCGAGTCTCTCAAAAGAGATCCGAGGAGAGGAGGACAACGAGACTGTGGATCTTATTGCATCCCGTGTTACCGAGTTTTGTGACGTTGAAACTCGTAGAGTCTGAGGAGTATCGGGAACTAGCACGTCCGGGACACAGGAATTATAATATTAATTTCTATATTTTTTTTATAGAACTGAAGAATTTGCTACACTGCCATCTCCGATTCAAGGAGTTATCTGGGCGCTGAATTTTGGTGCAGCACCAGGAATGCCTTGGCTGAAGAATTGACTGGAGCCATTGTTGCAATGGCAACTGTTACTACGAAGGCCTTTCAAGGGGTCTGCATTGTGATTCAAATATTGGGACATTACAAGGGGAAGGTCATGAGAAAACTCATGAAACGAAAAAGAAAACATCGGAGACAACCTAAGAAGCAATTCTGTATACTTTCGTTTAAGCGGACTCTTATTGTGAGTATGCTTGAAAAAAAATAGTGATTGTGTTGTACAAAATTAACTTTTGGTGAATAACAATTCTTTGAATTAGTGTGTGGTAGTATATCGGATGTTAATACCAAAATGGCATCTTTAGCAGTGTTAAAACGGCCTACAATTTGTTTACCTTATTTTTATTTAAATTGTAAAGTAAAAAAAAAAATCGTAAGAACAAAAAGTACGTACGTTCTAAAATAGATAGTCGGTCAAACGATAAAAATATTTTATCTGTGACAAATTTGGGAGTACCAAAAAGTGTAATGTTTTCAAAAATACTCGGATGTATTGTTCACTAGTACTTTGTGACGGTAGCTAAATATTTTGTATTAATTATATGAAACCCGGCGTACTTATTTGCTTTTTTAGATTATGCCTAACAGCGATAACAATGCTAGAAATAATCGTTTTTTAATGTATAAACGGTACAACCAAATTCATTCGTCGATAATTTATTATATATCATTCTTATCACTTTACGAGAACGTAGGTTAGCAAGGTTTTAGATATTTAATGAATTTGTCATTGTTAACCTAGGTTGTAAATAAATAAAAACCAAAAGTATCATCGTAAGAATCATGAGACAACAAACTTAAGCATTTGGATTTAAAAAAAATTTGGAGATATAATGTGCAAGTGTAACGTTACGTTTCTACGTATTTATTGTTAAATACTCTAATAACGTGTCGGATTGGCCGAACAGTTGGTAGAAGGTTTAAATCGGTTATGGATATTACCAAAAAATAGTATTTCTTAACAATCTTAATTCATAAATTTTAATTGTAGTTTGTATTTATTTTAGTATATAGTACCTACATTGTATGTAAGATTTATGTTCAAGATTCTTACCTTATGATATTTTTAAATAGAAAATATATTATATATTTTAGTATAGTGATGTCAGTCATAGTTTTTCACCTTTTTTTTATATTGTACCCTAGTAGTTTTTTATCTGTGTGTGTTGACAGTATTTAATGCTGTAACATTAAAATCCCCCAATTGCAGATTTTTGTTGTACAATAAAGTTTAAAGAAATAAGAAAATATTTTTGTTGTTAGGAAATTTAAGGAATATTGTTATTACTTATAATAAATTGAGGTTATGGTCTGAAGAACTGGTCGATTCAAAATAAAATATAATAATTATTGTATTTAGGCATGAGGTGGTACTACTAAAAAGGTTTTACTTATTGTTGAAAATGTCCACCGACTTAGAATAATAAACTTCAAATCTTTTAGATATTCAAGTTGGAAACTTTATAAATGTGGTAATGTATTGTCTGTTAGACATATTTTTATTTTAAGGCTTCTTGTAAGCCAATTTAAAACAAAAGTAAGTAATAGTTGTCTTAACGTAACAGAATAATCTATACGGTTTCGAAAACAAAAATATAATATGCTCAAAAGGTTTTCTTTTTCTGGGTCTAGGTATTCTTAATAAATAAAGTATATAAAATATTAATCTTTCAAGACGGGCGACTACAAAATATATCTCCACATATATATTAGGCAGTATATTGAATAGATATACAAATGTATTAATTTATAATTATTAGTATTATAATTATGATTTATGTTATTATTATAACGTTTATATGATTATTATGATTGTAACGTTTTCTTGATTATTATGTAATAAAATAATAATAAATAAGTAGATACATTGATGTTATAAGAAAATATAACAGTATGTATACAAGAAAGATATTACTAGTTTGATATGATTCTATGTTATTTTTTTTATGTTATATGGGACTATAACAGTAAATGAATAAGATCAGTTTGATGTGATTCTATGATGTTAATTAGTCGATGTTATATGGAAATATAACAGTATATGGATAGGAGAGGAATATTATTTGTTGGAACTGAACTGCTGAAGTCCTTTGCTTTGTTCTAGCCTGTCTCATGTGCAGCAGGTGTGAGGCTAGTTGATATTGTTTCAAAGCATCCGACCGTTGTTATTTTGTCCTCTTAATGTGAGGAGTAGGACAATAACAATGTTATAATGTATTACTTTTAAGGAATGTTGTTTAAGTATATTAATATATAAAAAAAAAGAATGTTTCCGCTAGTCGGTCTTTTGCTTGGTGCAAATCTAGCTCACTAGCAGCGGGTGAAGGGGATTTGACACGTCTAGGCAACTGACAAAACAAAAAAATGTAATATATATTATATATATATGTATATAAGAAGGTGTATATACTTCGAGAGCGAAGTATATGTCAGTATGGCCGTGAGAGATATATGTAATATTGATACATATAATATTGTTATTATATTGTACCTACATACAGATGTAGGTAAAATAAAGATATTATTATTTATGAAACTACATAATACCGTTGACAATAAATATGCGAAATATTGATGTAGCAATAGATTTAAGAGTTTAGACTTATTTAGAACTATATATCATTGTTATTACTAGTACATTATTAAAGTAGTAAAAGATATTGATTTGACGAACTATCGGAAGTAGCCTGAAGATATTAAATATATTGTATTTACATATCTTATTAGGTAAGCCGTAAATTTGTGAAAGATATAAGATTGTTATAAATATTCTAGACATTTAAAATGGTTATGTACTATTATATTGTTATTATGAGATAATTAATGATGTTTAGAGTTGTGAATATGACCAATCTCCAGAAGCTGCTGTTGGCGCTTCTGTCGATGTTATTATGTTATAAATATGGCTGTTAGCCTCTATTAAAGGTAATCTTTATTGGACAACTGGCAAGATAAGTGATTCTTATACTTATATTGTTTATAATATGTGTAATAACTATTGTGGGTATTTCACTGTATTAAGTTATTGATAATTGTGTCTAAATAATTACACAGTAATAACTATATTACTGTATTTATTATATTCATGTACCGGGAGTCATTTTGTTATATTAAATGATATATTTGTTTAGTTCTTTCTTTTCTTTAAAACTTATCCAGATAATATTATCATATATATAGTGGGCAGAGCCTGATTAAATACTTTATAGTATATTATTTTAGTGGTTTTTAATTGTAGAATCTTATAATATCTTACAAACTCGAAGAAAAGAACCGAGTCAGCAATGGTATCGACTTCGTTGATAAGAAGCACGAATGGGTTTGAATGTAGTCAAACATTATATAATTTTTCATAATGTTATGAATGCTGGAGACAAAAATTAAATTGAAAATTTTAAAAAGCCCCGATACAAAAAGACCTCTAAAAATCATGAATATAATTACGATTAAGAACATTCGTAACAACAATGTTCTTAATCGTAATTAAAAATTAATTAAAAATGTAGTTCCATCAAGAATTAACAACATATTCTATAAATTACATAAATATAATTTTATTATGTAATTATTGAAGTCGTTACATCGGGGGATCGTTGTACGTACGTTGACGATGGTGTCTATTTTACGAAGTTAATCATTGAGGACTTAGGCTATACGATTCGATATCGTAATTTCTTTATTTGCTTTTGTAACTTACATGCATTTTAATATCTAAGCGGTCCCCCAAAGCGCCAGCTGGCTGCAAGACAATACCGGCAGGGTGGCCATCGCGCCGCGACCCTCCACGGACTCCCCTCCCCTCTCGCTCATCGAGAGGGGACATGGATACGTGGCCGCCGCGTGGGGGGATGCCGCTCTCCTGGGCGTCTACTTTCCCCCATGTCGCCCGCGGTTGGAGTTTGAGAGATATCTCCAATCTCTGACCGCGGCGATTGCGCGTATAGGGAGGAGCAAGGTCGCAGTTTTGGGCGATTTAAATGCCAGATCTGCGGCCTGGGGGTGCAGGGACACAAACGCCTGTGGCTCGGCTCTCGAGTCGTGGGTGGCGTCGAACGGGTTGGTGCTTCTCAACAGGGGGGCAGTGCAGACGTGCGTGCGGCACAACGGGAGCTCGGTGGTGGACGTTTCGTTCGCCACCCCCGCCCTGGCCGCCGACGTCTGCAGGTGGGAAGTGGACCTGCAGGAGAACCTATCCGACCACAGGTACATTCGGATAGAGTTCTCCACCCAGAGTCCACGGTCGGGGGGGCTGGGAAAACGATCGTCCTTGCCGCGGTGGTCCCTGACGCGGTTTGACCGCGACGCGGCCAGGGAAGCGGCGGTCATCCAGGACTGGTTCGCTCCGCCTGCAAGTCCGTATATGGACGTCGACGCTGCCGCCCTCCGGCTGAGGGAGGCGATGACTGAGGTGTGCGATTACAGCATGCCACGGTCCCGCCGGCCGCCTCCCAAGCGCGCGGTCTACTGGTGGTCTGCGGAACTCGCCGGCCTCCGGGCGAAATGCATGGCCGCGAGGAGGTCCCATGTGAGGGCCCGCCGCCGTCGCCAACGCGATGCCGCCAATGCGGACCGCCTCCATACCGCCTATATGGAGGCCCGCCACGTCCTCAAAGTGGCAATCCTGGAGGCCAAAAAAGCGGCGAGGGAGGAGATGCTAGGGGGGCTCGACAAAGATCCCTGGGGCAGGCCGTATCATGCGGCACGTAATAAGCTGCGACCGATCGGCCCTCCCGTCGTCGAGTCCCTCGAGCCGGCGCTCCTGTCGGAGGTAGTCCGGGGGCTGTTCCCGGACCGATCGGAGGAGTTTGTCCCTCCTAGGATGGCTCCGCCTCGGCGGGTGGGCCCTCCGGCCGACACCGGTTTCGTCCCGGTTTCGGAGGAGGAGTTTTCCTCGGCGGCGCTCCGCCTCCGAGGAAAGAAGACGGCGCCGGGGCCTGACGGGGTGCCGGCGCGGGTGGTGGCAATAACCACCAGCTTAATGGAGCGACGCTTCCGGGACCTCTTCGACCGCTGCTTTGCGTCTGGGAGGTTCCCAAGGGTGTGGAAGGAGGGAGTTTTGTGCCTCCTCCAGAAGCCGGGGCGGCCGGCGGATTCTCCTGCCGGATATCGGCCGGTCGTCCTCTTAGACGACGCAGCCAAGCTCTTTGAGTCCGTACTGGCAGCACGGCTCAGGGAGCACCTGAGGGGGACCGGCCCGGACTTATCCGAGGCCCAGTACGGGTTTCGGGCGGGTCGGTCCACAATAGACGCGCTCCAGGAGCTGAAGCGTGTCACACAGGAGGCGGTGGCGGCTGGGGATGGCGTGTTGGCTGTGTCGTTTGACATCGCCAATGCCTTTAACACCATCCCCCACGCCACAATTAATGAGGCACTCAAATACAATAGGGTGCCTCCATATTTGCGGGCCCTGCTGGCGGACTACCTCCGGGAGAGGGAAGTCCTGTTCGTCGGCGGGGACGGCCGCATGAGACGGCATAGGGTGCAGTCGGGTGTTCCGCAGGGGTCGGTCCTTGGGCCACTCCTGTGGAACGTCGGTTTCGACTGGCTCCTCCGGGGCGCCCTCCCCGATGGAGTGGGTGTCATTTGTTATGCCGATGACACCCTTCTCACGGCGCGGGGGAGAACGTTCGGGGAGGCAGTCACCCTGGCGTCAATTGGGGGGACCCTGGTTGCCGATCGGATCCGGCAGCTGGGGTTGAAAGTGGCGCTACCAAAGACCGAGGCCCTATATTTTCATGGGCCGCGGCGGGGTGCGCCACCTGACGCCCATATCATGGTGGGCGTCGAGAGGGTGCGGGTGAGTGCCACCATAAAATATCTGGGCCTCGCCCTGGACGGGCGGTGGAAGTTCCGAGAACACTTTCGTGAACTTTCACCGCGCCTCCTAAAGGCGGCAAGGAGCCTAAATTGGCTCCTCCCGAACATGGGAGGGCCAGCCACAGCATGCCGGCGCCTCTATGCCGGCGTGCTGAAGAGCATGGCCCTCTACGGCTCCCCCATATGGGCGGACGCCCTGAAGGGGTACAACCAGGCTCACCTGCGTAGGCCCCAACGGGCCATCGCACAGAGGGTGGCGCGGGCTTACGCTACGGTGAGCCATGGTGCGGCTTGCGCCATGGCGGGCACTCCACCATGGCACTTGGAGGCCGAGTTGCTATCCGCCGTCTATCACTGGACGGCGGACAAGAAGGCGCGGGGAGAGCGCCCCGCACCGGAGGAGAGGGCCGCCGTCCGGCTGGCGACCCGCGAGAACGTTCTCCGCCAATGGATGGCGGAGATGGCCGAAGCCAGATTCGGGCGGTGGAGTCTGGATGCGATCGGTCCAGTCGTGAAGGAATGGTCGGAGAGGGGGCACGGTTTCCTCACGTACCGGTTGTCGCAGGTTCTTTCCGGGCATGGTTGCTTCGGGAAGTTCCTGCACCGGATAAAACGTGAGGAGACCCCGGCGTGCCACCACTGTGGCGCGATTGCCGATTCGGCGCAGCACACCCTGGGCGAGTGTCCGGCCTGGGTGGAGCAGCGCCGACGACTCCAGGAGTCGGTAGGCCCGGACCTAACGCTGCCTGCGGTAGTTAATGCCATGTTGGGCAGCGAGGAGGTCTGGGTGGAGGTGGCCTCCTTCTGTGAGGAGGTCATGTCGCGGAAGGAAGAGGCGGAGCGGGCGCGCATGGACGATCCCCTTGCGCCCCCGCACCGCAGACGTCGAAGGGCCCGGAGAAGACGGCAATTTGAACTTCTCCAGCCTGGTGGTGGCCAGTGGGCAGGGGGTGTGGGGACACTCCCGCCCACATTGAACATGGCACCACCCGCGTCGGGTGGGAACGACCGGGCGCTCCTGGTCGCTCCCACAGGCCCCCCCACTCAGCTAGGGGGGCAGGTGGGGTCCGTCGTGTAAAAGACGGGCCGTCGCCGGCGGGGTCGTGGATGAAGGGCTAGCCGTACCCACGACTCCGCCAATAAGGCGAGGAAGGAGCGCCGCGGGGTTTTTAGTGGGTACACCGTTTTCGGGAGTCCCACACACGCCCCTCGCTTCCCCCGCGAGGGGTACGGTGCGTAAGGCATTTTCCCCGCGGAAACAAAAAAAAAAAAAAAAAAAAAAAAAAAAAAAAAGCGGTCCCCCAAAGCAACGACTTCAATAAGCACATGATAATATTATTTTTATTCTTTTCAGAGGTCTTTTTGTATCGGAGTTTTTTAACGACTTCAAAAATTACGTAATAATATTATTTTTATTCTTTTTAGAGGTGTTTTTGTATCGGGGCTCTTTTTTATTTTTTATTATTTTATTTAAAGTTATGTTACTGGTTTCAGTATTGTACTAAATGGACCTACGGAGACAAATTTTCACTTGTTTAAGTATTTGAATCAGTATTGCATAAGAACCATTAACCCGTCTTTTTTTTGTTTGTTGTCTTTATTTATTAACTCCACTTCAACAACGTAGACTTTAAGAAGCCTTGAAAATTGGCATTCACGGTAGACGAATTCACGCATTTGACAGAAGGATACGATATTCAATATTCTATGGCTTACACCCATGCCTTAAACTAGAATCGACTACAAGCAATCGTAGTTTTAACTTTAACGTTGTAAACATATATAATATCTTATTACAGTCTTGTATATAACCTACCTGGTACTACAATATAAATCTATACAATAGCCTAATTTGTTACAACACTAAACAATAACATTTCATGGGAATAGTGCGTCCACGGAGACGCTATAAAAGTTGCTTCGGATCCAACCAACTGTCAGTTAGACTCGCCTAAAAGTTTATTGCACTAGGGTTGCCAATGAACACAATAGGTAAAAAAAGTAAATAAAAAAACCGGAGAAATAAGAGTTTAATAATTGATAAGGCTGCTTAGTCAAAATTTTAAATGATTTATTGAGTCAGTAAAATATTGTTTATTTTTGTTTTTTTTTTATTTTTTTTTTTTGTATGTCTATACTGTTAGCCCTGTTGGCTACTACAGCGTCACTGGGGGAGTTTTTTTTTTATTTTTTCAATTTTTTTTATTATGTAATAAATAATTGAAAATGTTATAATAAGGATAAAAATATGATTGTAGCAATATTAAGATCTATTACTGCATGGTATACTACTTACAGAGTGTTTTGTACTTAATAAACAATTTCCACCCTTGTATCTATATCGTGCATATCGTATTCTAAGTATGGAAGTTCATTTAACTTGGTACCAGTAACATGTGATGTGAAGATTAATACGCCTATGTTACATAAGTGTGAACAAGGTTTTATGTAATTAACTTTATTTTGCAACTATTTATTGTGTTTATATGTGTAGGATTTATTTGTTCCCCTAGGGGTGAATTCAAAAATCCTCTATTATGGCCTCCAAAAAACACAATTTCCAAATTGCAGCTTCTTGAGTTTAGTAGTTTTGGTTCAGCGTTGTCAGTCAGTCAGTTGATCAGTCACTGAGTAACGTAAGAGTTTTATATATATAGTAGTAGATAAAGAAGTAACACTTTATAAATGTATAAAGAATTGTATTATTTTCATTCATATGCCCTAACATATTGTAACATAATTAAAGTATATTTTCAAAGAAAACACTCTAATTTCAAGTACAGTATTATGCGAGTACCTTATATGTAAAGTTTCTATTCTTCACACTTAATTAAAAGTATCTAAATATGAATGAAAAGTGAATATTGGAACCGCTCCAGTATTTTTATCTCATATTAATGAGTGATATTATTTTATAACGTCATAAAATGCATGTAAATATTATGACGGTGTATTTACTTAAATGTATGGCTAGAACTTTTAAAAGATGAGCATTAATACTATGTCGATCAAAATAACTTAGCATTACTCAATTTTTATATATACAGCAAGCAACACAGTTAACCTTGTTGGGAAGATTTGAAATGTTCTTCAATAATATAACTTTTTATTGTAAGATATCAATGATATAATAAAGAATATCAAAGATATATCGCTGGATATACCTTTCTTACTATATTAATAACACTTTCAACCTCGAATTTGAAATACCAAGACAAGAAAAATTTTAAATAACAATATTCTGTTTTATCTGGACTGAAGAAAAAAGAAAATCACCTTATCAAAAAGAATAAAATGAAAAAAGAATTCAAAAGATTATATATATATATATACTCCTTTATTTGTTATATAACCAAAAGAGTAGATGATTGAGCTCAAGGTAGATGTTTAATGATGTTCATTGACATCTCCAAATATGATTAATCACAGTGTCATGGCTACCCTAGAGTGTTCCTGAATTTATTAACTTCCATGGGAAACAGCATCGCAAAGCTCCGAACTTTTATCCCTGCATTAGGAAATTGCTTGTTCGAGTTAACATGAAATAGTAACTATTAGTGACTTTGGACATTGATGTATTATAAAGTGTAAATTAATTTAACTAATATGCTGCATATGTATTAAAGTTATGGAACTTTTATTGTGTTAACTTGTAATTAGACTAGTTTTTCGTTAATTGTACAACTACTTACTACATATTACATTTATATGTAACGAATATCACAAACTATATAGGTATTCTCCGACCGACCGACTTTTACACTTTTAAATTTTAAATGTAGGCTAAAGAATTATGTACGATATCTCGATAAGTTTTAACCATAAACTAAGCAAGCATTAATATCCCTTCATAAATATATATGTTATTAATCATATAATATGTGATTAATAACATATATATTTAATATAAGAAATAGTAATAAATAAATGTTTTTCATTACTAAAGAAGTTAAAAAAGGGTCAAATCTAGTTACAACGGTGCGGTGTGATTATTATTAAATCAGACAACTATTCAAATACTTTCATACAAAGAATTTACTATTCTTTCTTGTAACAGAAGATCTAACTTTAAAGTAATGTTAGTTTAGTGCTTCTGGATTGTGGACTGTACAACGTGACTCTTGCAAACTGCGTCTCTTTACTGTGATGAAGATATAAGTTGGAGTTTCACTGTTTTCTAAATCGAATATAGGTATATTAACAATTCTCAATTCAAACTTGATGTACGGGGAACTGAAGTATTAGATTGGTCTATAATGTGTATAAATATACACAAAACATTGTTTGTACTCCACATGTACTTTTAACTCATGAAGTGTCAGTTTATCATATCAAAAAGTAATCGAGTAAGATTTGGAAATATTTATTTTAATGTAGATATATTTTTATTCCACAATAATTAATGTTCATTTTCTGAATTGTTAGTTCGTCATAACAATTTCATACATCATAGAGTATATAGGGTTATGATTACTGTTGTTATTTCAGTAAAACAATAGTTGTTTTGTATAATGGCTATTTATTAACGTAAGAAAAAAGACAGTACAGCGATATGGTATTTCACATTGGAAGTTTTAATATGGCGGAAGGAAGCACACACCACTTTAGTGTTGCCAACATAACAAAACTAAAAACTAAGTATTACATTGCTAGCTTTTAATATAATTAATCTATAATTACCTTATGAGAATAAGACATTAATTAATATTACTCGCGCCAGTCCTATTGAATAAAAGAACCGTGAGGCACAGTCGACCTTATCGTATTAAGTCGAGATAGATACTTTACTCTATACTACATCTAACAGCAGATACTCTCTGTAACCAAGTGCAAACAATGTTGTATGATTATTAATCTTGTCGTATAATATTACGTTTCTCTAGTACACAGACAGATTCAATTATACTTGTATGTATGATATATATGTAAACTCGTGCAAGCACTTCTGTGTGTAATGAAATAGAACTTATTTAAAATATTTGCTGAATTTAAAATAATATAAACTTACGTATTAAATATTAATAATTTATGTAGAAACTAGTGGACCCGGCTGACGTTGTCTTGTACACGCGTCTTTAATTTAAAAAAATGAAACTAAAAAAAAATATATTAAAAAGTTATCACAATGTCTAACGTCATTACATGTAGGTACATTTATCATAATTCGACCAATCGATACCGTATGAATATGTAAATAAAGATTTTTTGTTTGAATAAGTGAATTTGTTCCAATATTTTTTTGTAAATTTCACTTTTTACGTAGCGAAGCACGTATCGGGCCGCTAGTACTAAAATATTATTCTTATTTCTATCGCAACGCCAACTGTCAGGGCAGACTATAATTAAAATATAATATTATTTAATATTTGACATTGCCATGGTCACGCAGTCCGTCGGAAAAAATGTGAAACATTCCAAAATCACCTCCTACTTAAACATTAAATATTAATCAAAAAACCTTTTTCCAGTGGAATTGTGAATCTAAACAATTCTCAAGTTCCCTTGAACACACACAAAGAATTTCATAAAAATCGGTCCAGTCGTTTAGGAGGAGTTCAGTGACATACACACGCACACAAGAAATATATATATAAAGATATCGTGTTAATTTTATACATGTATGAAGTATTGAGATGATAATTCTTACGCTATAAATATACGTAGAGAAAGTTGTGTTAAGAGAGCTTTAATCATTACAGTTATCATACTTTAAGTTATATCCGTTTACTTTAAGTTAAGAAATTAAAAATAAAAATACACTCAAAAACATTGCTAAGGTTATCTTAAAGTAATTAATTACCCTCTCACATTTGCTTTTATATATTATATAGCTTATTTATAATTTGAACACATACAGAATAAACATTTTTTTGAATTTATTGTGGTATAGAAGCTTTAATTAAGTATTTATTCATACAAGTTAAGTTTAGTTTTTATAAACAATAATTACAATGAAATGCAATGAATTGTATCTAAATATTGAAGGTATTTAATTGTAATTTAAGCAATTTATTTATCACTATCTAAGAGTTACATGAATTACCCATTTATTTGTGTTTACCACAGAAAAACATAAATTACTGTAAAAGTTGATAACTGCTAACAACAACTTTGTTTAGTTGAATTACAAAAAATATCATAATCACCTTTAATCCATATTTTAAAACAATACCTATAATATATATTTTTTTAATGTCCGACCTATATTCTATAGAAAATTGGGAAAATTTTAGTGGCCCCATAAAATAAAAATAAAAGGATTTTTATTTTTATTTATTAAAAATAACATCTATTATTGAAGTAGACTTTTATCTTTTGAAAACTGAAGCCTGTAGCTTTGGCTAGAATAACTTTATAGTTGAACCTCTATTGTACAGTGATCGTAGCAAGATCCAATATTGTACTGCAAGTATGCCATTGTTATGATATCAGATATGAGAGAGTAAAAAGCCATATTATAAACGTTTCTCGTAAAGTAATAAGGGAGGTATTGTAAGATGTATATACGTTGTAACAGCAATGGTTCAGGGTTACAGGTGTAGTAAACATTCTGAGTTGATTTTATATGCCTAAAAGCATTTGTAGTACTGTAGTAAGCAATAAGTCTAAATTAACATTTATGTTCTCTTGTCCAGGTTATAATGTAAAAATGATTTGATTATTACGAGTCAATTTGCATCTGAACTGAAAATATAAATCATGTGAACTCAATATATAAGCAATATATCTTATTGGTAATATGTAAAAGTATATATTTTTTTTATATTCTAATATGATGAACTTAGTTACACGAAACTAATAACTATGTATTTTACAGGGTAAATGTGTGAGTTTGACAAAAGACAGACCTCAAAGTTAACCGAGGTTAAAATCAATACAAATATAATTTAAGTCGTTTTTTTTTCACTATGAAACACCACCATTTGCTAACATAACATGGCCTATCAATTAAATATGGAAACTACATCATATCATATATATTGCCCTATTAAAGTAGTCTATTTTAAAGAAGAGGGTTAGTCTGATTTAAATATTAAAAAAAAAACAAATCGGAACATTTGAAATACAACCTAAAAATATTAAGTCTACTAACTGCTTTGGACCCAATTTCAATAAGAAGTCCAACCTGGGATTAAACCGGTTTTGGTAGAACCATCAGTGATATGATGATTATTGAAGCCAGCAATAGTTGTTTAAAAATTGTATGTTAAATATTGTTTTTGAAAATATCTATAAACAGGTATAGCCATGTTAAGCTTATTTAAATTTATATACATATAGAATGAAAAATAAACCAATACGGGTAGGGTTTCGAACACGCGGCTACTGGGAAACCGTCCCGTCGATCTATCAATTGAGCTATCGTATCGCTGTCCGCCTCGGTGAATTAAACATTCTATATGTCTTTCTACATGTATTTCTACATGATCGTCTTTATCGGGACGATAGTGACATCTATTAGGTTTCTTTCGAAAATCCTAACCAATGTTTCTAACTTTGCAGTATAGATAAACATTGAAAAGATGTTAAAAATTGTAATGGTAACTGTTTAGTTAGGTCCATTTGGTGTAAATTTGCTGTATGGTATCTGAAGATTGTCGTACATATTTGTCATATGAAATTTATTTATCTGCTTATACTCTCTGTCATACTGTGTTAGACGATATATTTTTGCCAATTATTTAGTTTCAAAATAATTGTTTCAAACAAATGTGAAAATGGCTACGCCCTTACATGGGCTATATCGTCATGTGCCAATTTATTTGTTATCAACTTTTGAAATATATATAAAGATATATCGCTATATTCTTGGACAGAAAATAATGATAAGAAAATTTTATACTATTTTACAGAAATTATTTACATAGCAACATATACCGACTTATTGATAATAAAAGATATTTCAAAAGGAACGTGAGAGCTTGGACGAGAGTGACCGAATATTTTAGGAATTTCATTTAAATATGTTATGGAAACTTTGATGTAAGAGTTAAAAATTCCCTTCAGGATATATACTTGTATAATAAACAGCATCTATAATATACGACATCTGCAGTAAATTTTCATTACCTCATTGTGGTATATTTAATATGACATAAACATATGACAGAAATTTAACTTAAAACAAGAAATTACATGATTTAATTAGTTAGTCTTTAAGATATCTGTCAAAATTTTGCAGTTATCCTGTAGTTAGGAGTTTGATCTGATTAAATACCATAAGCGAATAAAATATTTATCTACTCTACAGTCCAAGTCATCTGAGGTATGTTAAACCAGAGAGCTACATTAGCGGCCGTCGGGGAAAAAACAAAATCGACATACTAACGATAATTGTAACATCATACTATTGCGGCAATTTTTATAAGTTTTGATAAATTATGTGAGTTTGGCTGTAATAAAATAATATATGCTAGTAATATAAGAATGTCCATTGATTCGTAGAAGGCTGTAAGTTTACACCTCGGTGAATTAAGCGTCTATATGTGACCGTCTAAATCAAGGTGCATTATGTAATCCGTTGTGTAGTTTTAAAGATGTAAGCATACATGGGGACAGAAAGCGGACAGCGACTTTCCCTTATACTATCAAAAGAGTATATTATGTACAATGTATCTAGACTTAGTCATAAAAAATATTATTTTATATAGGTTAAATTATTACTTAAAAACGACTTTTTTAATAAGATGAATAACATTGTTCGAAAAATATTAGCTCCACGAGCTAAGCCTCCAAGTTGAATTAAGCTATATATATTTATAAATCTCAGCATGTACAGACAGACGTCTTGCCGGTGATGAAGAATTTCTTATTCAATCCCCAGGAGATAAAGTAAGTAAAGGTCAAATTTAAGCTCGTTATAACTTTATCTCCAAATCGTTAGGTGAATGTGGTCCATTGTGTTTGTTTTCTTTGGATTTGATTGAGTGAGAAAAGGGTCTTCATTGTAATCCGTATTATTATCAGATTGTATGGATATATTATTATTGTAGTTTTTTTTTAACACTACAAATATTTATGTTTTGGAGGTTGAAAAGATATACACCGGTACATTAGGTTAAAAATGTCTATCACTTGAACTAAAGTTAAAGCTAAAGTTTAAATTAAAGATTAAATTAATATAAAGATTAAATTAAAATAAAGATTAAATTAAAATAAAGATTAAATTAAAATAAAGATTAAATTAAATTAAAGTTTAAAATAAAGATTAAATTAAATTAAATTAAATTAAATTAAATTAAATTAAATTAAATTAAATTAAATTAAATTAAATTAAATTAAATTAAATTAAATTAAATTAAATTAAATTAAATTAAATTAAATTAAATTAAATTAAATTAAATTAAATTAAATTAAATTAAATTAAATTAAATTAAATTAAATTAAATTAAATTAAATTAAATTAAATTAAATTAAATTAAATTAAATTAAATTAAATTAAATTAAATTAAATTAAATTAAATTAAATTAAATTAAATTAAATTAAATTAAATTAAATTAAATTAAATTAAATTAAATTAAATTAAATTAAATTAAATTAAATTAAATTAAATTAAATTAAATTAAATTAAATTAAATTAAATTAAATTAAATTAAATTAAATTAAATTAAATTAAATTAAATTAAATTAAATTAAATTAAATTAAATTAAATTAAATTAAATTAAATTAAATTAAATTAAATTAAATTAAATTAAATTAAATTAAATTAAATTAAATTAAATTAAATTAAATTAAATTAAATTAAATTAAATTAAATTAAATTAAATTAAATTAAATTAAATTAAATTAAATTAAATTAAATTAAATTAAATTAAATTAAATTAAATTAAATTAAATTAAATTAAATTAAATTAAATTAAATTAAATTAAATTAAATTAAATTAAATTAAATTAAATTAAATTAAATTAAATTAAATTAAATTAAATTAAATTAAATTAAATTAAATTAAATTAAATTAAATTAAATTAAATTAAATTAAATTAAATTAAATTAAATTAAATTAAATTAAATTAAATTAAATTAAATTAAACTAAACTAAACTAAACTAAACTAAATTAAATTAAATTAAATTAAACTAAACTAAACTAAACTAAACTAAACTAAATTAAACTAAATTAAACTAAATTAAATTAAATTAAATTAAATTAAATTAAATTAAAACCCGTAGTTATTATATTTAAGCATAGGATAATTTTTAATAGCATTATCTGTATTTCTTTAAAACATTGATAATCACTATTAAATATATTTAATGATACAGTTTATATCTGAAAATAGAATTGTAAATATCAAATGAAAACCAATTAATATTATCGTAGATACGATATTCTTCTCTATATTTATATATTGATTGGTATAAATTAAATATGGTTCCCCGACTTCCTGTTACGTAGCGTATCCCTTTTCACGAAAAAATTCCCACGGATGTCATGAAAGCGCGAGGAAATATTTTACCTATTAAGAATATAATACAAAATATACAATAACATCGCTTCGTAGTATTTTTTTCGTCATTGTCAATATGTCAAAACCTTCACATGTCTCAGCCAATGATAAGCCCTGTTATTTCTACTTCGAGTGAAGTACAAATATATTCCATTTAGATATTAAAATCAGGTGGAGAGTTATCTCACTTATTTGTTAAGTTTATTTAAGGTAGCTTTTACGCCGTTTAAATATTTTTTGTCGTATGCCACATGTTTATAGTATATAGTGTATATAGTTTATAGTTAATGGTCATATATAAATTATTCATAAATATATTAAGTAAGAAAAGTTATTAATTGTAGAGCTAAAAACTTTTTTTTTAATGTTCTTGACAAATATAAAATTTTAAATTTTAAAAATTCAAAAAAATTAAAATTTATCAATATAAAAAATATAAATAAAAAAAAATAAAAATTTAACTATAGAAAATTTAAAAATTAATTTAAACGCGACTGCCTTAAAGCAATATGAATACTGAAAAATAGTTCATAGAAAATTGTACCGGTTTTCAAATATTTCAAATAGTCGTTTAAATATTTAATAAAATAATAAATTGTAAATCAAAATATTAATATATAAATATGTAAAATTATAAATTATGAATCTTTTAAAACTTTTTTGTATTCAACTTGGACGACCTATATAATCAATATGGAAAGAGTATCCAGAAGCAGTATTTTGTATATTACAATTTTAATATATTTAAAAATATATGTAATTGTATTTTTTTTAATATGAATAAGAAACAAATAGTTTCGCCTAAGGATATTTAAAAACATTTTATCTGCTAAATTAAATCTACTTAAAGTTATGTTGACGTAAATTATGAAAACTTTAGAAGCATAAAAATGTTGACTTATATTTAAAGTACGAAAATACAGCAGCAACTTAAAATTATAAAACCGAGTCAAGTTCAGATTAAAACGAAATTCTTTCAGCGCTAGCTCGTTTGTTACTTTGCTGAATATTTCAAAGCAATTTAACCTACAACCAGCGGGGATTTAGAAGCGAGAGCAAGTCTGACTTTTTATAGGTTATAAAATTAAAATATCGTTATTGAGTGGAATGAAATTTGGAATTAATAATACTTTAGCCTCTATAGTCCTTATGTATTCAATTTGTTACGTTTAAAACAATAATCTTGTTAATGTTTCATATAAGATTGCGTTGTATTTGTTTTTTGTTTCTTTTTTAAATGCTTCCTGAATATTTTAATCACTGTTTCCACCGGGGAAATAGAATAATAAAGCAAATTTTCTAAAGAATAATACTATTTCTTCAAAGGGTTCTATCAGTAGGCAGTCCTGAATTAGTTTAGTAATGCTGAGTTAGTTAAGAAGAGTTAAGCCTTGCGTGTTACAACTTTTACGTACAAATTAGAAAATCTTGTAAATGCGTTTATCAAAACACGAGTTAGATTGTTTTTGTTATGAGACAAAGTAGGATGAATGAAAAGTAGATATATTATTTCTATACTAAGTTAGCTATTATAATTTTATTAACACTATTAATGAATTATTAATTATTATTATTATCGCATAAAGGTAGTATGATAATGATGCGAAAGATAAAAATGCAAGATTGAATGAAATAATACATCGTCCGTCACTGACATGTGTGAAAAAGTCAAACTTACATTGACATATTGCTATTTGCTGCATAACTGGTATGAGTAAATGCGCCCCGCAATATACGTTGTAATTTAAAAGATAGTGTAATATAATTATTTCACAAAAGGCATTAAGGAAAAATATTATAAAAATTTGTAAGAAAATAACAATACAATATTATTGGACATTTATTTTGAAAATATATTAGCAAAGTAAATGAAAATTTGATTTCAATTTGCATTAAACTCTCTAGAGCCTAGTTTGTTTGACCTCTGAAGGATTAATGCCTGCAATATCTGAAAACCTAGTGCATATGAAGTCATAGAAATTGCGATGAATGTGTTTATTTTGGAATATATTAAATTTATTAAAAAGCTTAAATATTTTTTTTTCTTAGAAGTAAATACCTACACGCACCTACCTACTTACCTACCGGTAAATAGTTTCTTTTCCATATATAATTAAACTTACTTATCATTAACACAGAAACTATATTTTTGAATGAAGATATTTAGCACACATTAGTTAAAAAAATCAAATACACACACACACACACACAAATAACGTAAGTCTTCTCGACTTACCCACATTTCTACACTTGATCGTGAACGCAGTCAAATTTAATTTCAAACAACGTAACTGTAAATAATTACGTATATAATACTTCTTGGAATGAATAATCCTAACCAACCTGACAGTTTCGAACTACTTCTTTTATACTAGATATAGGGTAGTGAATAGAATTTAATTACAGGCTCGTTTGTAACTTTTTTTAGAAAGTCAAAACTATAGAAATCGTTTAATTACGGAAACGAACGTTTTAATTTCACGAGAACGCATAAAAACTAATTTCGTATTCTGTGATTGTAATTGTGTAATTTCATGTGTGTTAAAGTCATTCAGTTAACAATTTAAAATTATTATATTCTTATAACAAAAATAAACTTTCTAGTTCGTGGAAAGATTGTAAAAGTAATTTCAGGCTTAATGTAGGCTATGTAAGATATTAATGAGTTTAGTTTAGTTCGTATAAGTAAATCATCCTTGGTAGCATCCATCTTGTGTTTATAAGATTAAGTCTAATCCACTTAGTAGAGAACAATTTCGTATATAAATTTCACTTGCTTCGAAATTAATCCAGTCCACAATCACACTAAAAAAACCGTTTCGATTTTTGTCTATTCAGTTATAATCGCTCTAGTGATGTGATATTTTTCTTTTTGGGTCCAAAATCGGTAATTTTAATATGCAAACTCAACATTGCAGACGTAACGGCGTTACATTATTTGTCAATATGTATTAAGAGATTATAAGACTAGCACTATAACTTTACTTACGAGTATTACCCACAGGGATAGGCATATGTATATATTTCTGGATTTGGTCGTTTATCTATACTAATATTATAAAGAGAAAAGGTTTGATTATTTTTTTGTATGTTTGAAATGAATAGGCTCCGAAACTACTAGACTGATTTCAAAAATTCTTTCACCGTTGGCAAGCTACACTATTCCCGAGTGACATAGGCTATGTTTCATTTTCAAAAAATTAGGGATGATTATTAAAACTTGAATATTCTAACGCAAGGTGTAAAAAAATAAACAAAAAACTGCGTGCGCTTCGAAAACGGTGACAGTTACGCAAAAGTGATATTCTATGAAATTGTTTCTCTTTAAAAGTTTTAAAAAGAAGTCCGCAACAAGATTTATCTAGCTTTTAAGGTTGACTCACTATAACGTTTTCTATGGTTATGAAATTAGTTCTAAAATAATATCGTCTATTATATAAAATAATATAGTCTATTATAGGTCTGGATAATTGTAGTTTCCACAGATTACGCGAAAAGCGACCAACACGCGGGCGGAGCCGCGGGCTACAGCTAGTTAAATATATTCTTAGTTAGCTAGTTAAATTATTTATTATGGTTATTTCTGTGTATTTGTAGCTTTGTCTAACATTATTAACACAAGCAAATAATTTGCTTACTGAAGGGTTAGACCAATGTGTGTAATTTGTATATTATTATTATATTGTAATTATTATAAAAATTAACATGATGAAAGTCTGATAAATTTAATCATATTTCATTATATTTGCGTGCAATAATAGAAAAAAATACATTTGTTAAGTGTTTAAGTTATACATAATATTATATCTACATTGAAGATGTTTGGTTTCAAATAAACTTTTGTTGTTACTTAGACGATTGTTAAATACTTAGGTAGTTGGACAACATCTACGATGGTATGCACATATTGAACTCGTAATAAGTAGAACAAAAAAGCTTATCTGAATTTTCAAAACATTAAGCCTTGTAGCAAATAGACCGCTTTTAAAGCAGCTTAATATGACATTATCCTAATCAGTCTTAATGTATTGCATCCCAGTATTTTGCAATATTTTGCGGTTGCCCTAAAACGAAAATTTTTCAAGGGTGACGCTTCTCCGTGACGCTGTAATAGCTGTAGGGCTAACAGCATAAACATGAACAAAAAAAACTCGAAAAGTGGAATAATTAAAAATTATAAATATTGTTATATTTTTGTATTATACTGACATATACAATAACCAAATAGTAATTAGCATAAAATAATCTACAAGTACATTTAGTTAATATAAATTAAAGATCATTAATTTACATATAGTCGTAATGTGGGTACACTTATGTAGCAAATATATATTTTTTGATTTGCAGTGAAAATAAAAATTTGTGAATAGTATTTTTTGTTTTGTTTGTTGAAATCCGTCTATTCATTTTATTTTTTGTAATTATAGCCTAAAACAGTTTGAAGGTTTTAAATTTGTTCCGTGTTGCGCAAACAAACTGTGTCAACTACTGCAAATAGTCTTTTTGATTAAATATTAACGTTACATTTTATTACTTTTATAGATCTTCTTTTGTAGTTGAGAATAGTATGTGTGATGGACAGACATTGTCCAAAGCTCACTTCATTAACATCACATTGTTTTGAAAAATAGAGATACTAAATTGTGTACTAGGCTAGACTACGATCTACACTGTTGTCTAATTTTAAGCAGTTATAAATTTTTTATTAAAAAAACAGAAATTCGCAATTTCATACGAAAAAAGGTTCATAAATAAACAAAGTAATTATTGTTTTACTGAAAATAATTTGAGAAAACACCATACGAATAATAAATAATAAAAAAAAACTTGAAATAAGATTCTTATCTGATTCCGAATATAAATTATGAATTTAAGAAATTTACAAACAAATAACAAATTTGTATCACGGTACGTGACCGCAGTGATAATTTGTATCCTCTTAAAACAAACATTCAGAACAATGACAACTGTTTCTTTCTACTTGAATATAATTTTCTCTTTTACATTTATCATAAATACTAACCTCATCTAACAAACATTGAATTAAACATTTTTCATTTAGGTTAAGTACTCGTTCGTTAGAAAGTTTTATATGAATTTGCATTCGCGAATTCGTGAGCTTATATTAACTTTGTAAATTATGAAGAATTGCGAATGTAAGCTTTAAAAACTTTTGCTCCTATAAAAAACTTCACATTATTGTATTGAAACAATTCTTTATGAATTAAAAATAAATATTATTTTTATATAATTTATTTAAATATATTTTTACTCCCAAAACGAAACTAATATCCTAAACATCTTGTGTCCAAATTAATAAGTTTCGTTAAAAATCTTAACAAATTGCAGTAAAACAAAAATATTTAAAGCATTTTAAATCTAAATAAATAGAGCTTGGTAATGATTTTTTCCCTTCTTACTTTATTTACTTTTAAGTTTGTAAGACTAATACTCAAACAGAAACCACCAGCTATATATGAAGAAAGTAAAAACTATATATATTTAATCATTAAAGTTGACGTTATAAAAAATATTGAAAATAAAAAATAGTATCGATTGTAAATTCAATTACTAAAAGTTACGAGTTTCCGCTTCTGGCTAGGTAGTAGTACATAACCATACCATACCATACCATACCATACCATACCATACCATACCATAAAAATATATCATTACAGTACAATAAATTAATGGGTGAATTATATATATGTACATAATTATATATATAAAAAAGTATAGACATAAACAGCAAAAGCTTTTAACTCTATTGTATTTCCTCTCTCTACTACATATATATACATATACATATATACATATACATATACATATATATACACATATATATATATATATATATATATATATATATATATATATATATATATATATGTTGGCTATGTCATGAGTACAGGATATCAAATGACTTCGAAACGCAAGTGTGAAGTTGGCGCACTTCGGCAGAGTCTATCCTCAGTCAGTGCGATTCCGATATGAGGGGTAAACATCATGATCAGAGTTTTCTGATAATTCGAACTTTGAGCTGACAACAAGTGCTTAGAAACTGCCTCACGTTTCGTTGAACATAATTAAACAGATAGTTACTCATTTGAATGAACAACGTCCAAGACTCAAGTCCAAGTCCTCTGACATATATATATTATACAACTAGTTGTTCTATTAAGGCTTTAATTTATAAAAAAACACTGGTAAGGTCAGCTGCTTGATCACCTATTAAATTGTAATGCTTATTCAATAAAAAGTACCAGAAAGCTTAAAAAGCTGCGTTTGATTTGGTGACAGAGTCTGGTCTCAAATGTCATCTATTTCATTCATTTCATTCCATTTTAGGAGCGATTTCATTAAAGTATGTACGCAAGGATACATATTTGACTATACATTGTCTTAATTTAAACCTCTTATATTTAGTTATTAACAACTTTTTCGTTATTTATAAATTACTTTTATAATGAATATATTAAAAAAATATAGACTATTAAAAAAACTGAAATATCTAGAAATCTGTCTAGAAAAATTCTGTAAGTTTTCGAAAAACAACTGTATGTTTTTCGACCATTCTGATTTTACATACATTATAATTATGATATTTTATTTTAAGACATAATAACGAGAATAAATCTTTTAATACAATCGCTAAGGAATATAATGAAGCGAGATAAATTAAAATCTCGAACTAAACTTCTTTACATTCATATATTCTGCTCTCATGACTACACCCGGGTTATCATCTCGAATACCTGCTACTATCCATGATATAATTGACTATAAACTATTTATTAACACATAACTAAAACTAACACCATGCAGATATTCATAAAATCTTTCCATTAGCCATGTTGAATTGTAATTATAGCTCACATAAGTTTTTTCAGAGCGTACGTATGAAAAAAAGTAAATTGTTATGTATGTTGTCTAAGGTATTACGCTATAACCACACAATTTTAACAAGGTTAGTTACTAGTTTTGAGTGATATGTAGATAATGAAACAGTTTCATCATCAACAAACATTTTGAGTTTTGCATCATATGCAATCAACATCATACACAATGCAATCATATAATTTAAAAGTCAGATGATGTTAATATTCGGAATCGTAACTTTAATTTAATTACTAATTAATGTTAATGGAGAAAGAACATATTATACCGCTTTCAAGCGGCTTTGTTCTTGAGGATGTTATTCATCAATTTACCTGCTTGATTACACTTTAACAAATTCCTCCGATAAATAGATTCGTTTAAAACATAGTTGCTGTACGGAATTTTATAAAAAATATTGAAACGGATAAAATTGGCCTATGATCAAGTAGGAAAGATCGAGACATAGACATAACAGAATCCTTCATTCGACAAGACGAAAACGATAACTAACGACTACACGCGATAAGCCAAGGAATTCAAAACGAATGGGTGACGAAACGAATACGAGTTTTTTTGTATTCCACTAGCTTTGCGGTGGCGCACCCTGCTTTATGATTGGTCCCCAGCATTATTAAAATTGTATCTTGATGTATTCCAAATGACTCTCCCAGATCAAAGTAATTTAGTAAGATGGGGCAAAGCCACCGAAAAGTCTTTGCAACATCTGTGGGGAGGCAGTTGGAACCACGAACCATTTATTAGTAGGGTGTAGGGTATTTCTTGTTAGAGGTCGCTACTCGCGTCGCTACGATAAGTTATTAGAAATCGTACGGGAAACGGTTAGCCTTTCAGTAGCAAGAGGAAGCGTAGCGAAAGGGTATAACAACCACCAAACGATCTGTGGAGTTTGTAAAAGAAGGCTGCTCCAAAAAATCAAAACTAAAGCCTTATTCTATTTTTGACGCGGCTCAGGATTGGACTCTCATGATGGAATATTAAAAAATTCCTGGGGATGTTGGTGTTTCATCATCCAGATCACACTTATTCCTGTGTTCTAAACATCTAAGGTGTGTTTTAACTTGCAAGATTAGACCAAACGAACATACAATGCAAGTTAATAAATAAAAGCTTGAAAACGATTGTATTTTTCTTTGTATCATGAGAAATAGAAATAATAGAGAATTTAAAGATAACGAAAATAAAATCTCAGATTATTAAAATGATATTGACTATAAATACCTTTATCGAAATACCTTCGAATCGAAGTACCCTTTTTAATTTAGTATTCAGAACAGAACCTTTAAAAACATCTCTTGAATAATTAATTACCAAAGTATTCGCAGCTTTGAGCACAAAATAATAAATTCGTTCAAGGCGTTCCATATTGTATGTATAAAGGTACTCAGCTTCTTTGGGTTTTTGTATGAAGAATTTGGTTTTAATACCGCGATTTAATGGAAGTTCAAAAATGATAACAGGCTTAAAGTCGTTAATAAGTTTAAAAATCTTGTTCTTCCTAAATCACATGAATGTTGCAATTTGTGAAACAAAGAATATATCAAAGAATTAATTTAAATCAGAATGAGTTTTAACTGACCTCATTATGAATTAATAAGATTACTTTTTAGAGAGCAAAATAAGATGTATAAAATTCTTCAAACGTAGAAAAAATGATAAATACCTTATGACAATCTATCAATTAATTAAACATATGTATATTAACTGAACCGAAGTTGAAAGATACGGAGGAAGTCAATTGACCTCTAGTTATGGCAACTCCTAGCTGGACAACTTTCCTTCTCTATGCTTTTGGCTTAATTTTCATAATTTAGAACCTGTTTCATTATATGAAAAGAAAATGGACTAAACCAAATGAAGAGGTCAGCGAGGACGCTGGAGGAATCTCCACGATGAGCTTCCTTCGCAAGGGAGGAGATGTTACCATGACCCCATCACCGTAAAGCTGCTGAATTGCAGATCCCACGGCGAGTCGCGGCATCCAGTTTGCTTCTTTAGTTATTCTATTATTAATTTATTCATTATTTAATTTGTCACTTTTGTTTCAGCTTTAGTTAGGAAAAGACGTTTTATTACAATTGTAATTTTAAATAAATAAATATTTTTTTAAAATACTTTTCCGTAGCGTCCAAACATAACTCAGTTTACGAAGGCACTTACTTAAAAGTTAGTATACAGGTTTTGAAATAAATGTAAGGTTACTTCACTTCAGTTACGTGTGATGTGTGTATGTATGCGTGTTCATGGCCCGACGCTAGTCATCGCAATTTTCCAATCATTTAGAAGCTATTACTTTTCCTCTCTATAATTAACACCAATCAAATCTTCAAAGCCTTTTCTATCTGTCTAAAATACACAACTTGTAGCTTCTACTGGAAGTATTGTAATAAATCCACAATTAATGGACTATCCGCAATCATTCTATCATCAATATTATAGTCGTCAGAAAGTCGAGTCCTGACAAATAATTATTCTAAGCGATAGACAGGCTAATAATATTTTAATTTTGGCTCTCGGTGCTCAAGAGGGATATTATTATGATAAATTAGAGACACCACCTGTGCTTTAAATGATTGCTTGTTCCTAGTAGAAGTAGTTCCTAGAAGTCAATTTGAAATTATATTTCATAAATAGCTATGCCTGTTCGATAAAACGTATCCGTTCAAAGTTTCATCAAACTCTCACAAGTAGCTTTTGCGTGTAGGGGTATTTCTAGTTTATTTTTATATTTTTAATCACGGATATATTTTTACTGATAATTATTAGTTTTTAAAATTTAAATTTTTCCATACAAAATTTATTTGTTGTTTCTGAACTGGCATTAACTCTGAGTACTGTATGGCGCCCGAGCGTTGATCTTTTAAGTACTTCTTACAAAATACAGAGTAATAAGTAAAAGAGGGAGCATATTTTCTTTGTTTCGTTTTTTGTGTTATTTGTCAAGATTTATAAAAAGTTATATAACAAATGTTGTTCGGATTTATGTAGAGAGGCTGCCTGCAAGAGGTGGTCAACTATTTAAGAATAACCTGTACATAGTATAGTCTAAGCCCTCGTAACTTCGTAAAATAGACACCATCGTCAACGTACGTACAACGGTCCTTCGACGCAATGACTTCAATAAGTAAATAATAATATTATTTTTATTCCTTCTAGAGGTTTTTGTATAGGGCTTTTTGAAATTTGAATTTTTTTATTTTTATTATATGTATAAAGATTTTTGGAACACTTTAGATACATCTTTTGATAAAGTGAAGACTGTAATGAAAGTTAATAACTAGATGTTACTCAGAATGACGCTCGATTTCTATGTATAAAAACTTACATTAGCTATTATATTCATCGTGTGGTGTGCACAACTACGAGACAAACAGATACAAACAAATTAATTTTAAAAATGTTGAAAATGCATTCTGTTAGTTATCACTTTTTAATATTTTAATTATACCAATAAAAAAAAATTAAAAAAGTAAAAAATTAAAAAAAATAAAAAATATGTCTAAATTTTTTTATATTTTAATGTACGAAGACTACTTTTGTATAGAATCATTACATGTATAGATATAGAATAAGTTTTGCATGGTACCTATTACGTGATTGACATAACTTTTTTATTTCTTAACTGATTTAGATGAAATAAGCACAAAATGTTAAGTGAAGACTGTGATAATATATTCCTGAAAACCGCATTCAAATTGGTTAAGCCGCTCAAACATACAGACAGACAGACAGACATACAGACAAACTAAAAAACCTATGTTTTGGGTTCTCTTGCTCTTATAAAGGCCCTTTATGATGTTTTTTTTTTAATATTTTCCATTTACAGAAATGGATCAGTGATGATTTTATTATATGTATAGATAATCAAGATTTATATGATAAATAAAAGATGTATGTTTTCCTTTTACAAAGCGTTATGGAAGTACATGACTCACAGTACTCTTAGCTTCCAGATCTGTGCGTGTTTAATAAAAATGCAGTCCGCAAGGTAATGAAAAAAGGTGTACCAATGCATCTGTTGCATTTCTATTTGTCAACCGCCCCGTTGCATTGGTCGAGTAATTAGCGCAGACGCCTAACCTATAACGGGGCGAAGGACCTCGGTTTCGATTTCCGACAGGGACAGGCATGTATGTGATGAGCAAAGATATCTGTATTTCTAGATTTGGTTGTTTCATAAATATATTCGAAGTATTTATAATGTGTATTTCTAAGTATTAATATCGTCGTCTAACACCCTTAACACCAGCAAATAATTTGCTTTCCTAGGGATTAGATAATTTCGCGAAATTTGTCCAGTAATATTATTATTATTATTTATATTGTCATGTCCACAAACTACCGACTCTTAGAGAAGTAGGAAATATGTAATGGAGGTGTATAAATTCTACGCATTATTTGTCACACTATGAACATAAATATGCGAAATTGTATCATAAACATTCATATGACATGACCAATATATAAGATATAAATAATGTTTTTCATTATATATAGAAGATATGTTATAAATTGAAACTGAAATAAATATACTTAGCAACTTTTAGGTACGATTCAACTTTATTCCTTTTGACAATTTTTGTTAACAAACAAAAAACAAATTCTGTTATCTGTCTTAACGGGTAGACCGACAGTATCGCGCTGGAGATGTTGTTCGGACGAGCTCCCGTGTAGGAGTCTGCAGCTCTCCGCCAACTACCATACCGCGAGTCCGTCCACGTGATCTGTGACGTCACGGCGTCTATCAAGTCATCGCTATTACGACTGTCAAACACTGACTTATTGTGTATTCATCGCCGCAATCCGCGACATATATATATTTCAACATAATTCCCTGTCATTAAAAGTACGACTAATATTTTTGTATGAAAAAGTATGTATAGTTTGGTACTTACTACAAATATATTTACTCCCTATTATGGGTATAACTAATGTATTTGTTTACAAAAAGGTAAGTTTCGTGTGCGGAATGTGATTTGAGTGAGTTTTAAATAAATTCTAATCTTTATTTCTTACTATAATATTTTTTTATTTACAGAATCGTTAGATCGCTACAAGTTTTTCACATATCGTAGATAATTAAAGTTTTTCCCTCAGGAGTGTCTCGTGTTATAACGTGTTGTAACAAAGAAATTGGAATAGTTTCTATGTCGAGATATTCTTTTTTATTATTTTAATTTGAAGGTGCTGGATAATTTGTGATCTTAACGATGATTGTTTTTATATTTTATTGTTTATTATTAAGGAAGTTAAGGCGAAGTTGTTACTCCATGTAAATGTAATAAGTACGTTGCTTGGAAAAGACCGCTACCAATATAAACCATTTATTTTTAAATAAACTTATCTAAATATTACATTAATTATCGAATTCACGCATTTACTGCCAATAACTAAATTATATTTACTGAATATTCAAGTCATACTAGAGAAGATTACTTAATTAACTAATTCCAAATTAACGGTATCTTAGTAAAATATAATATAATTGACCTCGGTAGACTGTGTGTGTGTTATGTTATAGTTTTTAACTTTCTTAGCCGGATGGTCTAGATTCTAGTCACTAGTGGTTAGAGAATTTCCAGAGGTCGTGTGTTATTATCCCAACGCAAACGTTCGTTTGTGACCCACAGATTTTAGTTCCTAGTGGACACATACTTTATACCCAGTATTTTAAATAGATTTCTGGAATTAGATTATTCTCTAAGACCTTTTTTGTGAATTGTTATTTTGAATAATGCCGATTCCCTTTAAGAAATTAAGTTCCAACATACGTTGTAATATTATTTTTATTGAGGTTATAGTAATAAATTATACCAGGGATGCATATTCAATATTCAAGAGCAATAATTACCAAAGCATTTGCATCTTTTATGTTTTGATGGCCAGGGATGGACCGATGTAATTGGGATAAAAATATTTTAGTGATTTTTAAATTAAGTTTTGAACATTTTAAGCCCTATAAATTATGAGTATTGTACATTATATTTATCAGAGAGAAGACCTCCGTTAGTGTTTTTTTTTTAAGTGTGACGTCAGCATTGCTGCCGTCACTATCGTTGTCTTCGTGATGGTGGTCCATAATGACGTTTTCAAAATAAAAGTGCACAAATAATTATAATTTATTTTATTCAACGGACAGCGTTACAACTAACAGTACCCTTATAGGGATCTGCACAGTGCGACGACTCGAGCAAGATTATTTCTCGGACTGTCGACCGCCTGTATTTATACTAAAATGACGACTGACATGTCTAGTAACATCATAATTAATGTTTTAACAATATATTTAAATCACTTCTCACGATAAATTGATTCTGTTACAAGCAATAACCATAATCTATAGTGGTCATTTCGACGATCATGAAAAAGTTAATATCATTTTAAGATAATCTTAGTCTTTATCTTAAAATGCTATCTTTGATTTTTTATTTTATTGTATAATATTGGAACAAGTAAGCTCAAGCTCACCACATACAGATAGTTAGAAACTTTTTTGACTACTGTGTTAAGAATGAAGTTCTTTCAAAGACTTCACACAATTTTGAACTTTGCAGCCTACGATAAATTAATTTCAAAGATGAAGTAATCTTTTAAAATTAATTAAAGGTGCTTTGATCAAAACTTTGTAGGGATAAAGATAGACTTACAGGGTGATAAAGAATGAAAAATCTCACAAAATTAATTCGACGTGGACTTGAAATGTCTCAAAACTTATATTGTAAAGAACTTGTTACCCGTAGCATAATTAACTTGTAAAGTTCATTATGCTACGGGAGTAAATGTAAAAACGTTTTGAAAAAACAACTGTTACTTTTGAATAAATGTTTATTATTTTGAAAACGAGTTTTATTCAGCCATAGTCAATTTTACTTCCATCAATTCTAATAATCCATTACTCCGGGATGCAAGACCATTCCGAGTTCCCATACTACCCCTGAGGGTTGTAAACATTCAACGACGGCTCGGGAAAATTTAACCCTTACTGAGAATATTGGTAAAAGTATTGGTCATCTTAAATTTAACAACTGCTCTTATGATACGTCCAACTGTTATTTGGGAGTAAAAAATATAAATATTAAAATTTGTTCAATCATCGTACAGATTTTTAAATTTCCTGTTACAGATTTCTAAATAAGTAAGTTTCAATACCACATAATGAAGATATTAAATACGAAAAGCTGATATAAGAATGATTCAGACGAGAGACAAGTCACGTGACACTGCATAATGTAATATGTGGGTAGTAGTGTGAACATAATTTCTTTTTTTTCTGCTCATTAAGTTACTCAGCCATTTTTGTGCTATTATCTTCTCGTTTTTTTTTTTTATATTTCTTGAAGTTAAAGTGACAAGACAATAAAAGTAAGCTTATGATAATAAGCATTATCTATTACAAATTATTAGAAGTGGCTGTCTTTAGGTAAGCTTTGGATAATATTGATGTAGTAATAGAGTTATATGTAAAATAAAACCCCAATATAAATGAATCAGAGTGTATAATTACCATTAACCAATACAGAGAATTTCTTTTTTGACAACTCTACTTTTCTGTAATCTATTTCCACAGCTGGTATATCTCACATGTCAACTATATTTTTGTAACTTTTTACCGTTCTTTATCTAACTAGGTCATTTATTCATGTCATGGTCATAATTTGTATTTTGTGGCAAGTTTGGACCAGTTTGTGGGTCTTTAAGATTTAAAGATAGTAGCTAAGTTGTTTTAAGTCTTATAAAAAAGATTTATCTTAAAAAAAAAAACTACCCACAAAAAAAACCATCGTCATAGTGGGACGCCACTAAGTGACTCTTTTAAATAACCTTAAATTATTGTTAAAACTTGTATTTCTTTTGATTAGAAATATAAAATCCACAATCCATTTTTACTAGACATCGATATATTGTGAAAATCAAGAGTAAATTTATTTTATGTTATACCTTTAAATTTAACCGTGTAAGCATTTTTAAAGAAAACTGAACTTACAACTTTTGCTTTTGTAACTTTTTAGTTCAACCTCTATACACACTCATACACATACATACACACTCTATACGGTGCACACCGATGGTAGCAAGGATCAATATTGTACTGTAAGAAAACCATTGTCATGACATCATATGAGAGTATAAAGGTATATTAAAGTCGTATGTCATAAAATTGTAAAGGAGCTTATTATGCGTATATAAAGCGCTTATTGTGATGGAAATTCTTGTAGGTATATAGCTTATATATATCTTGTAGGTATATATCTGGTGAACATTACAATCTTTAACTTATGTACAGATTTTGTAGTATGTCAATGTTAAGACCAAAAATACATATATAGAACTATTTTTGTTATTAGTTAATATTATGCCTAGATATGTCGATTTGAATATTTTACTTTAATTAATAATAGCAATAACTATAACATGTTGGTTTTGTATTTGAAATTATAGATCTATAAAAAGAAAACTTTCGTTCCTAATATCATAAACATAGAGAACTTTTAAAATTAAAACTATCAAAAGTTTTTAAAACTACTAACGTAAATGAAAGACAAAGCTCGCTTCAAGTCTCATAATCTACAGATTTCAAATATGATAATAATAATAAAATAGACGTGATTTACAGTTTTTAACAGACAGTTTTTAACCGATTTAAAAAAGAATGACAATAATATATTTCATAGAGAAAAGTATGTAGTGACAAGTGACATATAGAAACCTTTCAAACTGTATAATTAGTTTGAAAGGTTTCTAAAAGAAAAGTAAAATTGTATAATTTATTAGAGTTTAAATTTATCACTCAATAAAATGAAATTTCAATTAAAATATTACAGTTTTAAACTCGTTGCTACCTTTGCGAGATAATTTTAACTAATTTGCTAACGTAGGCCGAAGCTTTCGAGATGAGTATGGAAGCTCTTTGCAACATATTATATGTCTATATGCACTAGTGAAGTTAGTTGAGTTTTAAGTACAACCTTATATGATTAAGACCTCAAAGGTTTGGTGTGGTCTAGTTTAATGATCATACAAAAAGGTCAGCTAGCTTTATTGACTTTCATTCAATATATCACTGTGGGTGAGATATTGAACAAACCGTCATTGCAACAAAAACCAGGGATTAAAACCGCTATTAAAGGTTTGCCCCCTACTCCGATGTGTTTTAGAGAGAACAATACATAAACTTTACATAGTGAACTCGGCACTGTACGAAGGATATATGAAATTGGGCTGTTTATTTTAAGCTTATTCTTTTCTTCATTCAGGTTAAAATAATATAAATCAGTGACTTATTTAAAAGAGATTTTAAATCCGTAATATAAGGCCGTGAAGTACGAAGTAATTTGAAAATAAAAATGGTAAGATTTTTAATGCACGACATATTTATCTTACAGAATAAAAAAGTTTTGATAAAATCAATCAATCATTAAAATAATAATGTGAAAATTAATATGATCAACATGTAACATCAAAAGAACCGAAGGCTTGTTTGTCAGAAAATATAAAAATATATACAAACAGACGGGAACAGTACGAGAGATCTTAATGGTCATAAATTATTAACAGGTTATATTTTAACAATAGCTGTTGCCTGCGGCTCCGCCCGTGTGTAGGCCGCTTTTTTCCGTAATCCGTGGAAACTACAATTATCCAGACCTATAATAGTCTTATAGTTAATTCTATATTATCCTATTCCCGTGTCAATTTTATACATATAGGCATTACATTGCTACGTTATCAAACTGAAAATAATAACATACATCCGCGCGAAAACCGCGTTCAAATCAGCTGAGTAAAACAGACTGACAGACATAAACCCAAAAAAAAAATATTGGTTTCTGTTACTCATCTTTAATCGGCCCCTATCAGTTTTTTGGAAAAATATTTAATGTACATCCACTGGATTTTTACTGTCTTATTATATATTTGAGATTTATCGTGAAAGTAGTAACTAAGGAGTCATAAATATCTGATATTTTTTTAAAATTTGTTATTACTCATATTGTTCACTAAATATCGTCAGTCCACATTGTTAGAGAGAAAAATAAAGTAGAGCAGCAATAAAATATGACTACATATTTAAGCTACTCTGTGTAACATGTGCAGGTTTGGGAACGTGCTTTGAACTATACATTTTAGTAGAATTGGTTGATCCCAAGCGACACAGAACTATAATTATAATTATTTAATATTTTTGTGAAGAATACTAGATATATATGTGCATAAATCCATAACTAAACTTTACAATGCAGGCACATAGTAAATTTAAATAATTATTTAAATTATATCTAGTATATTCACAAAAATATTGTAACATTAACTAAATTTATTTTATGTGATATCAACAGTTAAAATGGTATTTTTTCTTAAGACTCCGTTTCTCTCTTTGTTTTTAACAAACATTAATTAATTTAACCCAATAAAGTTTCTATTACTTATTATATTTAATGGAATGATATTAAAAAATATTAACCATATTTACCTACTTAATCATATATAAAAATCATCAAGTCCTGCCCATGACTCCCACCCAGTATGTTCCAATCACTCTTCAAATCCCCACTTTTGTTAGTTAGTTAGTCATTTTAAAAAATCTAACATTCTTTATAGATAAATTTATCTGCGAATCATAACATAAATCTGGAGCATTGTATTGGTTTTCTTTGGAATTATATTGAGTGAAAAAAAGTTTTGATTGTGAACTGAACTTATTATCATATTGTTCGATATACATAATTATAATTTTTTATATTGTACAAATAGTTATTCACATAAGTATTATTATATTAAAGATTTTCACACCAGATTTAAATTTCCGTTATAAAAAGGTATCTTTGATCCTTGGACATATCATACTTATGTCTGTCTCATTTTATTATTATAGTCGGATGATTTGATCTTTTTGATCTTTAATAGGAGCTTGTGTGACAAAGATGCAATCGAGATCGTCTTTGATTGACTAAACTCGCGCGTTTATTCATTTATCAGATATTTCATGTTAAATTTTGTAGTTTAATATATTTTGGATTTCTTTATACTTAGGTTAAATACGATTTATAAATCAAATTATAGTTAATAATCAAGGTTACAAATTTTTAATAGTAAAAGCGATGTCTAAAAAGTAAAAGCTGTTATTTTTGTTAATTACACTTATTATTATTTTTTCTTATGATAATGATATGATGATAAAATAACAATTTCCTACATAAATTAACAATCTTACGACGAAGCTGAATATACCAGAATTACGCAAATTTATTACACTCGATATACGCTAAAGCCGTTTTGTTTAAAAAATTAATTTGCTTTTGGACATGGTTATTTTTCTTAGAAACTACACAATAAATAAACTGTAAGTTAAGGATATAGTGTTTTTCTACTTGATTATTATTATATTTTAATAGCTTTTAAGCCCTCAAATAAATGGTGAATATATAAAGGTGCATAAAAACAAATAAAAACATAATAACATAATTGTATAAGGAATAAAAAGTATAAAATTAAATCTTAAATGAAATTATATATAAAAAGAAGAGCATCTTAAGGAGCATGACATGATTAATATTTGACATCAAATGTTGGTATTATATGATATAACGAAGAATAATTATTCTTAACTAAATTTGTATTTTATTTAATTTAAAGTTGGGATAATATTGTACATTCTTATTGAAGTCTCGTTCACTCATAAGACTTTAATTTGGATTGGCTCTACAGTAGTATCTCTGTCAGTTGTCGAAATCTGTATTCAGCACGAATTTATTATTAACCAAAAGTTCAAATCGAAACTAATGAATAACTATAATTTAATTACTACTTATTGCATGCATTTTGCTAATAATGATTATAAAAATAGATATCACTGTATATTTATGTATAGCAGGTAAAAAGTTTATTTTTTAAATTACTTTACTTTTTTTATATTCTTTATATCAGTACTTAAAGGTATTAAGAATATTTATTCTCAATTTATAAATAATAATAAATAAAAATTGTGTTATTTTCTACTATTTAACAAAGACTTAAAAAACTTATTATAATTATTACTTTATATACCCAAGGGTCTAGTTTTATTCATAATTAATATTAATTAAAAATGAATTATTATTGATATTATTTATTTTATTTGTAACTAGTCAAGTACATAAATATCCGAAATAAGGTTTAAAATAGATTCAAATAGTTCATATCTACAAATTATACACACATAGATGGTCACTACTGTAGAAAATGAATGGTAATCAAGCGAAGTGCTCGTGTACTCGAGAATCGAGATGTATCTGATAATATTCAGTTGGATGCAGTCGAGGTAGGGCGAGGACAGTTTCCGGTGCTATATCAATAATATTAAGTAGTTAACGTATGCTTAGTTCGATTTTAACAAACATTCATACAATGTTTTGTTCAAAATGTATATCAAATTTATTATACATATTATGTAAAGAGTTCTGGACTTAATATCATAAATGGATAAATGTTTCATTCTGTAGTCCTTAAACATAGTTGCATCCAGGACATTTTTTTTATTGGTATGTTAAAAGGTGCTGATGAGTCGCTTATTCATATTGTTTAATTTATATATGCACAAAAAGTGACTGGGAATTATGGAGAAGTCAAGAAATTCATTTCGGTCTTGTTTCTCGGTCTCCAAAGGAAACGCAATTATATAAACATGAGGTTTTTTTCTTGAATAAGAAGCATACAATTTAAAAATTAATCAGGAATGAAGAACGAAAAAGAATATATTTTAAGTCACGATGTAGACCTTGCTGAATAAATAGTAGGATAAAATAAAATTTCTTGCAATATACGTTTCACAAAGTGACATAAGCGTACGAGCATGTTTGCTCATCCCATTGTTCCAGCTGTAATTTATTTTATCACAAGATAGTTAATAGTAGGAGTAATATTGTGAAGTAGTTAATGCACTTTAATATCCCATATACCTTGACAGAATCAGATCAGCAGACAACTGATCTGTCTATTTAGATTGGACATTTTGTCTTTCTTAGATACCGCGATATGATTGAAAAATGATCTACGTAAGAAATTACATACCTATATTATTTTGTTTTGTTATTCACGATATCCAATAATTTTAAGTTTGAAGTACAGGTTTGTACTATAATACTCTCCAATTACCCCCACGTAACATAATTGGGTGGGATAATCAAACATTTTTATAAAAATAAAAACAAAATTGAAGTGAAGATTTGTTTCCATGAAATACAATCTTATTTATCGGGTACGCTGGATGACTTTGCAATTTATCAAATAAAACTTCTTAATGCGTATCATATTAACCGCCGCCTTGTTGGTCGAGTGGTTAGCGCAGACGCCTAACGTGTCACGGCGCAATGGGGCTCGGGTTCGATTCCCGGCAGAGACAGGCATTTATGTGATGAGCATAGATGTCTGTGTTTCTGGGTTTGGTCGTTTATTAAATATATTCTCAGTATTTATATGTGTATTTCTATGTATTTGTATCGTTGTCTAACACCCTTAACACAAGCAAATAATTTGCTTACTTGGGGGTTAGATCAATGTGTGTAATTTGTCCTGATATTATTATTATTATTATTCAATATACCTCTATTAGTAGAAGAAAATATTTCATGACTTTATTTGTTATTATCTAGCTCTGTACCTATACGGCTAAAGCTGTCTAAATCTTGTAAAATATATAAACATAATGTAGAAGAAGAAAATTGTATTCTAAAATAGTGTTCAGGAGAGTCCGAGATTTCAAAGATCTTAGGATATATGTATCCATCTCAGAAAAACATTTTGCTTACATATGTATATATATATTATATAATCATGTTTTAATCATGCCATCCACTAATATCTGTATTTTTTTATCAAACCTACCCTCCAATTATAGGAAAACTAACACATTTTATAAGTAAACATTAAAAGAACATAATTTGATGGTACATGTCAGTTTATATTTTAAGTTTACGGTTTATTGTTGCTCTAAATATTAATTTTCCTATTACCCATGCCATATTGCTATTAGTATCCCCCATGAACTACGAACTCATTTGTTTTGTAGTCGTATAATGTATTTTAAAACTGAGCTATAATTCCAGTCCTTGTGAAGAGTTTAATGTAGCAAGAAAAAGCTCACTATATGCATAATTGAGACAAATCTCCTAAATACCTGGTCTGGCCATTATTCAAAATATAGCAACCTACGATGGTAAACAAAAGGCCTCTAAGAGCACAGAGCCATTTAACTAATTTCAGGAAATTACACTGAAAACGGCGGTTGTAGATATGTTTGTTAGTCTGGTCCTTTGTATCTTCGTTAGGAAATAAAGCTCTCGGTGATATTGTTAGATTATTTTATTCTTAAAATATACTACTTTACGAACTGTACTTAAAAACTCTGTAACCACAACCGGACAATACAATCGAATGAAAAAGAAAACCAAGTATCTAGTGTTGGTTGGATTAATTTTGTGGCAACGTTTAGATATACGTTCTTTAAAAAACAGTTCGACTATTATTATATTTACAGATACAGGATAGGTATCCAGTGATTCCCTGGTACAAAAAGACCTCTAAACAGGATCAAAATAATATTATTGTGTACTTATTAAAGTCGTTGCGTTGGGGGACCGTTGGTCAACGATGGTGTCTATTTTACAAAATTTTCGGAGCTAATGAATGATCACTTAGACTATACTTAAGTTTGATGTTGTTATTTCGTTATTTAACTTAATTGCATTTTGAATTCTTTCTTTATTTAGCGATTCCCCGACGCAACGACTTCAATAATATTAGCATCTTATATTATTATCGTCATAATATTTTTACTACCAGTCCAACGAGAATGTTTCTTTATAAATATGACATAAGTTTATTGTGCATTACAGAGCACTGGTTATCAAAGAATAACAATATTATAAATGTAGAAAATTATAAATTGTCAAGTTCGTTCTGTAGAGAGAAAGCTATTCGCGGTGGCTCACTTATCTTAGCTCGTAACAATGTAGTGTTAAAGTCTCGATCAGATATAGTGGCGCTCTCTGTCGAGCGAATTATTGAACTATCCTGCATTGAGCTCAATGAACATATCATTTTGTGCGTGTACCGACCCCCCTCTAGTGACTTTGATGAATTTGAAAACAAAATGGAGGATATTTTAACTAAGCTTTGTCATAAAAACAAGTCCGTGATTGTTTGCGGTGATTTCAATGTAGATATATTACAAGAAAATTCGTCTAGTGTACGTTTATTAAATTTGTTTAAATCTTTTAACTTACTGAACGTCTTTTTTGAACCTACTCGTATTACTAGTATTTCCGCGACTTGTATTGATAATGTGTTCTGTCGCTGTAACATTTATGAAGAAACAGTAATGACAAATTTAAGTTCAGACCACTGTGGTCTAAAATTTTCTCTATTAATTAATCACGAAAGTGAAAAACCCCAAAAGTTTACTTGTAGACCAATTACAAAAAACCGGGTCCTAACATTTAAGAATAATGTTCAGCAAAAAGTGGGTAAAGTAAACATGAGCGATGATAATCCAAATAATTTATATAATAACATTTTCGGTTTTTTGTTACAAGAATTTAATAATGTTTTTAAGCCAAAAACTATGACTAAATATCTAAAACTTAAATTTAGTGATTGGGCTACCGTGGGAATATATAAAAGTAGAGATAAGTTATATGATTTATATAGTGAGAGGCAATGGAATCAAGATCCGGTATTCTTGAATAAAGTTAGGATTTTTTCTAAAATATTTAAGACCGTTTGCATACAAGCTAAGTCGATTTACATAAGAAATAAAATCTTAAACTCAGAAAATAAAATAAAGGCAACTTGGGATGTTTTATCTAGTGTTTCTGGGAAAAATAGGGCTGCTAATGGACCTATTAAGTTAAAAATTGATAATATTGAAATAAATTCAAATTCAGCTGTGGCGGCTATTTTTGAGACTTTTTTTAACGAAATTCCTTTAACAGTCACGGGTAATTTAAATTCTTCACCATGTGATGCAATCGTCGAATTGACGAATAACGTAAGAGTCAGTAATAAATGTTTTGTTTTTAAACCTGTTACATCATATGAAATTGTTAAAACTTTTAGAAATCTAAATATGAAAAAAACCAGTGAACTTTGGGGTATGTCAGTAAAATTACTAATAAGTATTATAAATGATATTGCTCCACAATTATCCTTAATTTTTAACAAATGTATTGAAACCGGTACTTTCCCAGACTTAATGAAAAATAGTAAAGTAGTTCCTTTGTTCAAAAGTGGCGATAAACTAATACCCGGAAATTATAGACCTATCTCTATTTTACCCACTTTAAGTAAAATTTTCGAAAAAATTATACTAAACCAAATGTCAGAATTTGTTTATAGCAATGAAATCATGCATAGTGAACAATATGGTTTCACCAAAGGCAAATCAACAACTGATGCGGGTGCCGCGCTTCTTAAGCACATTTACGACGCATGGGAAAAGTCACAGAATGCAATCGGAGTGTTTTGTGATTTATCTAAAGCCTTTGATTGCGTGGACCACCAAACATTACTTTGCAAACTTAATCACTATGGTGTGCGTAGTGCTGCGCTTGATCTTATTGCCTCTTACTTGAATCAAAGAGTTCAGACGGTTGATGTAAATAATTGTAAATCGGTTGGATCTCACCTAAAAATGGGTGTTCCACAAGGATCTATTCTAGGCCCTTTCTTATTTTTACTCTATATTAATGATTTGCCCTTTTACGTGAAAGGACTATGTGACATTGTACTTTTTGCTGATGATACCTCACTTATTTTTAAAGTTGATCGTAATAAACCTAATTTTGACAAAGTTAACTGTGCTCTGTCACGTGTTCTTCATTGGTTTGAAATTAATAATTTGGTATTAAATACTAAGAAAACTAAATGCATGGAATTTACACTTCCTAATGTAAAAAGTCAAGATTGTAGTTTATTCCTTAACAATGAAGTGCTAGAACTGACTGACTCGACAACTTTCTTAGGTATAACTTTAGATAAAAAGCTCCAGTGGAACCCCCATCTCTCGACACTCGCAAGCAAACTTAGCTCAGCTGTCTTTGCAATTAAAAAAGTAAGACAATTAACAGACGTTAATACGGCTCGACTCGTTTATTTTAGTTATTTTCACAGTATATTGTCTTACGGTATCTTACTATGGGGCAGCGCTGCCGAAATTAATTCTATATTTATTTTACAAAAACGAGCTATACGGGCTATTTGTAACTTAAAAGCTAGAGACTCCCTAACAGAAGTTTTTAAAGAAATCGGTATTCTTACGGTCGCTTCTCAATACATTTTTAATAACTTACTATATATACGCCAAAATTTAAATGACTATAAAAAAAACAGCGACAGACATACTATCAATACAAGAAATAAAAATAGGCTCGTAACGCCTAAATTTAGACTTCAAAAAGTTCAGAAATCCTTCATGGGCTTGAGTATACGCATATATAATAAGGTTCCACAAGATATCTTAGATCTTCCTTTTCTTGGTTTCAAATCTAAAATTAAAAGTATATTATTAAATAAATCTTACTATAACATTCAAGAGTTTTTGGTTGATCGAAATGTGTGGAACTTGGGTCATTGTATCATAAATCTTGGGTCATAAATCTGTATTGTATTGCGAATAGCTAGTAATCTCCGCAATTTGTTTTTTGTTGTAAATTAATTTTGCTTTATCGACCTTCTGCATCACACCGATTCCTTAGAAGTCACTACTTGCGGTAGCATCGGGAGTCGGGTTGCCTCCCTCCCTCAAATATGTGCGAGGGGGGTGATGGCTGGCTCTTGTGTTATGCTCGTGAACGGGTGCTGCTTGCGGTGACTGGTTGTGTGGCAGGCCGAAGATTTATATGTCGGAGATAGATGCATATTAGTGACTTGCTCGTTCTTGATGGAATGTTCTGGTACAGGATCCGAGGCGTAGGTCTCAGGCAATTAAACCACACACACAATATGACAATTCTTGTATTAAATGGACTGGATGGACTGGATGGACTCCCCCCCGCTCCTCGAAACTGTTAAGACGTTGGAACCGTACTGTGCTACTAAAAATTAATAAATTAATCTAAATAACTATTTAACTCAAACGAAGTATAAGCCTCCAAAGTTCAAGTGTTGTGCTGTTGTTTGGTGAAGAAAATTTTACTGATCCAGCAGTGTTTTGTTCGTTAAGATTAAATTAATCTTATAAAATATCTGAGTAAAGAATTGATAACAGTGACAGTGAAGTGAATTGCGGCGTGTCTACCGTCATTAAGCTCGCATAGAGAGTGATTTGCAGCATAATAAGCTTCTATTGACTAATTTCTATTATAGGCAGTTAAAAAATTTTGTAACTGCCACAATAAAACGGGAAAAAACAGCATACTTCAATCATTTCATAAATAAGAACTTGAACAATCCCTCTGTCCTATGGAATAATCTAAAAACATCAGTAAAAATTACGGGTGACCAAAAAACTTCAATACCTGAATACCTAAACGATCCTGATAAAATAAATGATCATTTTCTAAACATACCGGTCAACATCTCAACAACATTTTCGATGAATATCCCAATAGCGAAAAACCATTTAAATGAGGGTGGATTTGAATTAAATGCGACATCAGAAGTAGAAGTTTTAAAAATCATAAAAGGTATTAAGACTAATGCTGCGGGATTTGATGGAATTAACATAGAGATGGTAAAGCTAACTCTCGAAGCAACTCTTCCAACTATAACAAGAATAATTAATAAATCAATTGAGACTAGTACATACCCATCATGTTGGAAAACGGCTTTGGTAAAACCTATACCCAAGAAAGGAACAATTGTGCAACTTAATGACCTAAGGCCAATATCCATATTACCAGTATTATCAAAAATATTGGAAAGGGTTGTTCTGAATCAAATACTGGTTCATGTAGAAAGTAACTCATTAATACCTAAATATCAATCTGGATTTCGAAAGGGACATAGCACTGAAACGGCTCTTTTACACGTCACAGACGACATAACGGAGGCTTCCGACGCAGATTTGAGTAGTATTCTTGTATTGCTGGACTATTCTCGGGCATTTGACTGTCTGCATCCAGAGTTACTCTTGTCAAAATTAAAATTTTACGGCTTTTCGAACAACACCTGCCAATGGTTCAGAACATTTCTAACAAACCGACATCAGATAGTGGTGACTGATAATGCGGATGGTTCTAAAGCGTATTCGACTAACAGATTGATCCTCCGTGGCGTACCTCAGGGTTCCCTGCTGAGTCCAATACTTTTTGCCATCTTTACAGCGGACCTACCGAACCAAATCAATTACTGCAAATATCACCTCTATGCAGATGACACCCAAATATATTACTCATTTGACAGTAAAGACGTCAAAAACATAGAGAATGCTGTTTCTAGAGTGAACAGTGACCTCCAGAATATCAACGCTTGGTCTCAATGTAACGGTTTGGTCCTGAACCCTAAAAAATCCTCAATGTTAATAATGGGTACGATAAGCCAAATAAAACGTGTGCTAGACGCTGAGGTCAAGATAAAAATTGACAACACAGAAATCCAACAAGTCTCGTCTGTACGTAACCTGGGACTGATATTAGACAGGGAGCAAAAATGCACAGAGAACGTTGCCAACAAAGTTAGGATTGCTTTCATGAAATTAAAAACTCTCTACAAGATAAGGCCTTTCATTAAAGAAGAGGTTCGGCTGCTGCTATGTGAATCCCTTGTTCTCTCCCAGCTGAGTTATTGCAGTACAGTTTTTGGCCCCCGAATAAAAGTGACGTCAGAAAGATCAATTCAACGAGTTCAAAATGCCTGTGTCCGTTTCTGTTACAATGTTCCAAAGAGGGAACACATAACTCCGTATCTTAACAAAAAGGGGCTTCTTAATATGTGTGCTAGAAGGGAACTCCATTATGCTTGCACTGTTCACAGAATCATATGGAACAAGAAACCGGAGTATTTATTTGAAAAATTGTTATGGCTCGACGAGCATTGCTTAAGGAGTCGCCGTATGGGCATCCAAAATCTTCTAAAAATCCAGAATCATAAGACGGCAAGGTTTAAGGGATCTTTTAAGTTTTCTGCAGCAAAAATATGGAATGATCTCCCTCCTCCTCTAAGAATAAAATGTAGTACAAATTATTTTAAATCCAAATATAAAGCTACCTTACTTATCAAACAGCGTGCTGCAGAAAACGTTAGACATGCATACTATAAAAGCCTAAAACTAAAGAACTTTTGGTCATATTAAACCCCGTTTTGAATTTCAATTTATTCTAATTTTACACACGCATACTTACACATGCACACACACACACACAAACACACACACACACACACACACATGCAAGAGTCGTTGCTGCTTTTTATTTTATTTTTTTGTTGTATCATTATTTTATATCTATTGTAACCTGTGCGGATATAACATAAGCAATTTTAATAGAATTTTTTTAGCTTAGACATGATTTGTTTGTTTCTTTTTAATCTTTTTTTATATATACTTAATTATTTTGTAATTAGTTCCATCGTTGGCTAATTGTAATCATTCGGAAGTTGGGGGATAGAACACTGTTCCTCCCACATTAAGTCTTGAGGAGAGGGGACTGGCTGAAAACCAGCGTTTTCCAAGATCTCGGTCCTGGTAAACAAGTAGCTGAGCCAGCTCCCATTGTCTTGGAGGGTTATAAATATTGTATTCAACTATTTTCTGATATATGTGTAAAGCTGTAACTATCTACATGACAATAAACTGTTTTATTATTATTATTATTATTAAATGTAGGTAATCAATTCTCACAAATTACTTAGTAGGTATACAATTATCAGAGTTGCGTGAACTACCGATCTCGTTAGGGGGTCCGAACTGTAAGGCTCTCACTGATCAATTCCTCCTCGACTCAATGCTCTCCAATATTTAAAATGTCTCCGGTGCCCCTCCAAACGATTCCGGTTACGTGACTCGTTACGTCACGATGTTCACACCCCACTGTTACTATGATATCAATTGAGTTACTAATTATCGTTAAATTATCGTGATCTACGACACGGCCATTCTGACAAGTCACACGCCCTCGTGTGCACGTATCTTGCCACCTCCATCGAGTGAAGATAACCACGCCGCCTCCATCATGTGACGATAACCATGTCACCTCCATCGAGTAGCTTTAGGATTCGCGGTTGTCCTGGGATGTAGGGTCTGAAATAAAACAAATAACTCCAAGGATAACTTGCTCGGCTATTCTGACAAAACCAGTGAATGTCACGTCTCAGGTTTTTACTCTACACTCTTAACAAAAGGTGCGCACTACACCTTATTTACAACAGTTAAAAACTACTCTGATCATTAGATCCATCACTTTACTTTACAAAATCAATCATGATTTTACCAGACTTGCGTACTCAACTAAACTCAACACTTTTGCAATATGATACAGTCCATCGATTATATACAAACAACTACCATGAACCAGTCCTTCGGTCATGTATGAATACTTTTGCAATATGATACAGTCCATCGATCATATACAAACAACTACCATGAACCAGTCCATCGGTCATGTAAAACACAAAACAGACCCATCGCCTACACGTGTTACACCACACGTGAGGTGCGGTCAACGAGTATGAGTAGGCAAGCTGTTATCTGTAGTGAATTCAATATCACTTTGTTTTACTAAAACATTTAGTTCCTGAGGGACCTTGTGATCGGAATGATTTGAAATAGACTTTCTAATAGAAAATTATTAATCATAACCTCTGATAAGATCTGTAACGTACTCTGGACACTATGATCATTGTCAGTTAGAATTACTGAGTTATTTAAACGTTAGCCACAAAAATTGTTTGCTACACATTCTGTGATCAGAAAACTCTCAGCACAGGAATCAAAACAATATGAAAATGACTCACCAAAGTCCTGTAGTACCGTTAAGGTAGCTTACGTGACCACTTCAACCCTTCATTCTCTGTGACTGCCTGCCGCTGGCACTGTATCAGAACTACTCGAACCCCTGTTGCACCTGTGCCTTTACAACTTATTGAAAAAGAAAAAAAACAGTTATAATAAGTTGAACATCATAAATCAAAATAAATGACCACTCAATTAAAGCCTAAAGCAATCAAGCACCACTTTTCATTACATTTTAAACCAAAAATGTATTCTAAAAACATCATGAAACACAAAGCATGAATCTTATTCGTCACATCTGGCTTTTCACTAAGCCCTACCAACAAACCTCCTGTTCGTTTCATGGCATTGCTTTTAATTCCGAGTCCCACGGACTCCCAATTGAACTAAGATTCACTACTATCACTTTTACTCGAAGATTCAATCGCTTTTACTACAACCTCTACTTCAAGTGGTACTTAACCCTCTGGCATCGCTATATATCAAAAACAAAGGTTTTTTTAACTTTTTCTATCATAAGCTCTAAAAATGAAACTTTTGCAACCCTGGTCATTGTACAATTTGTCGCGTGTTAAACTTTATCTATGGCATCTTACCCCGATCGAATATTTCTAGTCTCTGTTGCGGATAACATTTACAAGACGTAAATAATAAGTTCTTACTTTTGCTAAATTAACTAACCGCTTTATTTTACAGCATTTGGGCCTTGATCGGCAATAATACGCATTCACAATATACGATTAATTAATAATTGTAAGTTCGCCCGTGATTCCTACACATGTAGGTAGACAAGAAATAAAATATGCCGAAAATCGAATTACATTTTTTTTTAAAGTCTTGTCTGGTCTTAATCGGTTGAATCTTTAGAGCTATCGCGTTACCATTGTTTTCCGAATTTAAAACAAAGTTATTTAAAACAAAAGTTTAAAACATTGTTTTCTGAGTTTAAAACAAACATTCACGTTTACGAAAATCCGGTATAAAATAATTTCGCGTCTTATCATACGTAACAAAACGACGTAAAGTTAAAGTAAAATAATTATCAGTAAAAATTAAAAAAAACAAGATCGTGAGGATTGATTGCTAATCTCAATACCAATAACAATAATAAAGTGCTTACCACCTTATTTGATCGCTAAATTTTCTTTAACTAGCGAGTATTTAACGCAAAAATTGGAAGTAAATCGAAACGAATTCACCTTTATGCTGCGACGTATCCGATGGTAGATAAATTGCTCAGACCTCAACGCGTTGCTCGCACCGTACTTTACCAGTACCGCTGCCATAGCTGCCATCGCCACGACCGCCGTTACCACCATCAGCAACATCAGCACCATCAGCACCATCAGCGCCATCAGCGCCTTCAGCGCCTTCAGCGCCATCAGCGCCAGCCGCGCCGCTCCGTCACCGATAGCCGCGCCGCGCCGTCACCGCCATCGCCCCGCACCATTACCGCCATCAGCGCCGCGCCATTACCGCCATCCGCACCGCGCCATTACCGCCATTCGCACCGCGTAGTCACCGCCATAATTTCTCACTTCTTTTCTTTGTTCATCAGCATCGATTTCTTCTTTCATAAAAACTTCACTAGATTTTTTTGATATGTGGGTAGATTTCAATTCTGAAGTTTCGAGATAACATAAATTTATTTTGATTGATTGATTGATTTACAACCATTGATTATCAACTATTGATTCATTGTATTGATTCTGGAACTTCATTGTTATTATCTTGTAGTGTGCGTTTCAAATAATAAAATCACTTCATTTCTTGCTTGACGTGATTTGTAGCTTCAATAAACTTATCTTGCGGGTAGTTGGTGGTTGTAATGCCCGAGTGAATCCCACTTCTGATGTCGGAGATAGATGCATATTAGTGACTTGCTCGTTCTTGATGGAATGTTCTGGTACAGGATCCGAGGCGTAGGTCTCAGGCAATTAAACCACACACACAATATGACAATTCTTGTATTAAATGTAGGTAATCAATTCTCACAAATTACTTAGTAGGTATACAATTATCAGAGTTGCGTGAACTACCGATCTCGTTAGGGGGTCCGAACTGTAAGGCTCTCACTGATCAATTCCTCCTCGACTCAATGCTCTCCAATATTTAAAATGTCTCCGGTGCCCCTCCAAACGATTCCGGTTACGTGACTCGTTACGTCACGATGTTCACACCCCACTGTTACTATGATATCAATTGAGTTACTAATTATCGTTAAATTATCGTGATCTACGACATATATATATATTTACTGTTATTATTATTTAATTTTCGTTGCCTGAAATCATTGGGCTTCTTTTCCGATTGATTGCGACGGTTCTAGTTGTTCCAAAATTGCATTTAAGTTTATAAAATAAATAAAATTGACTCATTTGCAGGGTTGATGTTATAATTTATAAGTCAAACATTGTTAAATTTTATTTAAAAAGAGCAACTGTTGAGTTTCTGGCCAGCTCTTCTCAGCAGAACAGCATTCCGAGCTGGTGGTAGCTTACTCACAGACTGACTATACTGACCAATTTAATGTAATTGACGATTCAAAAGTGCGTGTAAATGCCTACTTGAATAAAGATATTTTGAATTTTGAATTTTGAATAAATAAGAACTCAATAATATCCATAAGTTCTGAAATGGGAATAAATTTAATTTCGCCTTTCGACTTTCAATCACCAATACAATAGCGCATTCCAGTGTGCTTTCCCGACTCCAGTGTACGCGAAGACATTTATTATACACTGTGGCACGAACTTAATCCTAGCATTACTCAAATCAGGAACGCATTACCCAAAGAGATTAAAAGCTACTCTGTAACAGTACAAGTTACAATAAATAATTACATAATTTGTTAATAACGTTCAATGATGATACCGATGAAAAAAAAATATACAACAAACAACACGAGCAGAAAAAATATCATGTGTAAACCTATATAGTTAGATAGATCTATAAATTCAAAGAGCGGATGTTGACAAAATTTATGTTGGAATATATCGTCCAGGGACGGACTTTCTGGGAAGTTCACATTTTAAATACAATTATTTTCTGATTAGGTTTTCAAAAATAGACTTAAATACTTGTACAACAGAGAGGAGAGCTAAAAAAGTAGAGTGACTGGAGAATAAATAATTTGTTAAAATAATCACGCTATTCTTTAGGACATGTATAACATAATAAAATAGTTTTCGTGTCGTCTAAATATAATTTGTATGAAAAATATTAATTAATGTATATATTTTTAAATGATGGTACAGGATATTGTAGCTTTTTGTAGCTTTTTATACAAAGTTATTACCTTTTTGTTTTTCTTTTGTATTCAAAGTCAGGTAGGAAGGTGATTTCAATGTTATTTATATTTTTTTTTCATTCTGCTCTATTCTGGTAAATTGAGTTAGTAATTTTGATCAATTAAGTTATTAAGAATTGGCGAATTACTTACAATATTAAATAAAAAAATATATTTTTATCAAATAAAGAAAGATTATATTTTTTGTTTAATTAATTTTCTCAAATAAAAATTATAAACTTAAGGCACTTGCTTAAGTTTTCATAAGGTAACAACAGCTGTGACAGACAGACAGCGGAGCCTTAATATGGGCACCTTTGCACAAATCTCTTTCTATAATTTGCTTCAGTTTTCTCATCCTTTCAGCGAATGACATCGTGTTAGACGTCACTTACTGTCAGTTTTGTCAAGCTTTAGTACGACTTTATGATATCAAAGGAGATATATTTAAGTTTTTTGATGTAAGTTAATAAGTAAAAGATAATTTTTTAGTTTAAATGTTCCTTTAAGCTAACGTTATTTATGACAAAAACTCCCTGACTCACAAATACTTCATCAATTTGTTTGACTATTCTTTCTTTTAATATTCTAAACTGTATCCCAAGTTATTCCCACTTTTTCCTTCACTCTAACTGTCTCTTTCTTCTCTCTGATTGATCGAAAGTTACAAAAGGATTCTAACCGATGTGTTTGTATTTTTTACTATCTAATTTGATCAATGAGTGAAGATGATGCTGACATCATATGACTGATAGTATAATATTATTTTGTCGTTTATATTTAATTTAATGTAAAACCTACGTCAATAAAAGTATCTAAACTACTTGCCACAAGCCCTGCCAAACTTCAACTATCTGAACCACACGAGAGACGAGGGTCTGACAAAATAAAATTACACACATACATAAACACCAACGTGTGTATTATATATAGGTATGTGTGAAAACTGATATTATAACTTACTTTGTTCATTGAAGAGAACACTTTGGGGTGATAAAGAATATTGGAAAATTAGTTCGAGGGTGTTAACGCTGTATTTATATATTTACGCTTTTTATGTATGAATTGTTTACAAAGATTGGCAGCATTAATATTAAAACATGTATTCGAAGATACGTAACATTTTCTTCTAATTTTATATACATAAATCTTTTTATTTTAAAGTTTATTTTTAAGTTGGTTTTTTGAAGTCCAAGCATAATTTTAAATTTATGGAATATTAGTGTTAGCTTTTATACATGTAGTAGTTTGGTTTTGACTAAAAACAAAGATATAAGTTGTTGATTTGACTAAAACAATTGAATCTCTGTATAGAAGTTTAATTGATAAAATAAATGTAATATTCAATACTGATTTGACTAAGAATAAGAAGTATATAGATCGCAGCTCGGTTGAGAGAAGGCATTGTGAAATTGGGAGTACAAGTTGTGGGGTGGTACAATTGTGATAAAAGTGTAACAATTATAATAAACCGCTGAGAGACTAAGTTGTGTAACAGTGATAGTTAAGAGTTTAAATGGTAAACAGTTTAGTTTATTTGTAAACAGTGTCATAAAGTGCTTTAAAGAATAGAACAACTGTCGTTGGCGATTCTTTGCGGTAAGAGAGTTCTAATATTAGAGTTACAAGCAAACTATTCTATACATAGTTTATGTAACTACTTTAAACAAACTTCCTTATGTTCACTCATTTAATAAGTCATCTGTTTTGTTAAGCATACCTATATAAGGCATATTTTAAGTTGTTTGATATATTCTCTTGGATATGCGATAAAACATACATTAAAGAAATAAATATCTGAAATATCAGACATTTGCTTACGTAGCTGAGTAAAAACAAAATAAAAACGGATATTCATTATTTCGTGATCGTGGCGCTGGTAACATTGAAGATATTTCGGAAAGCAAATAAATAGAGAGGTCATTTGATTGATCACATTGGCTTCAGAATTTATAACGTAACTAGTATATAGCATTAATATTCTATGATTTATAACCCGTAACCGTCTCCTCTGCGAATTATAGGGAAATAAGATCACAATAATTGGGATGTCTTTATCGAATCATAAATATAATCGAAAAAAAAAATCCCATGAATAACAAGAACATAAAAATTAGTATAGTAACTGTAGTTTTTACCAGCAAAGTTTATTAATTAAATTCACCCAATTTTAATCACAAAACGTAAAAATTCACTATTAAACCAACTTCTATAACAGCTATTGAGTACTAAGTATTAAGGGTTAACCCTCAAGTATCAAGTTCTAAGCATCAAGCATTAATCCTCAAGCATTAATTAGCAAAGCGTCAAGCAAAGTATATTGTAATTTGTAAGCCTTTTTTAGCTTGGATGAAAAAGATTATGTTTTAGATACCAGAATTTTACTCACTGATTTGAATATTTTTTTGTTATTTTGTCAAATTTTTACTAATTTTTTTCGCAGTTATAATTTGAATAAATTCTTATTTTTCAATTTTGGAAAATACACTTTAAAAAGTTGATTACAGCGAAGAAATCGATAATAATATCGATAAAAGCGATAATTAGCATGCATCAAGCATCAAAAATCAATCAAGCAGCAAGCATCAAGCCTCTAACATCAAGCATTAGGCATTAAGCATGACAGATCAATAAGCAAGTGTCAAGCAAAGTATATTCTAATTACTAAGTCTTTATAACTTGAATGAAAAATAATATGTTTTAGATAAGAGAATTTTACTCACTGATTTGAATATTTTTTTTTATTTTATCAAATTTTTACTTACTTATTTCGAAATAATAATTTGACGAAATTCTTATATTTCAATTTTAGAAAATATTCTTTAACATTATACTTTGTATCAAGAATTATATTTTGTATAAAGAAAGAGAGTCGAGATGGTGTTTAACGATAAAATTTAGTATAGTTGTTACTACTTTTTGTATTTAAACTTTCGTGGAAGCATCAATAAGCAAGCGTCAAGCGTCAATCGTCAAGCGTTAAGAATTAAGTATTAAGCATTAAGCATTAAGCATTAAGCATCAAGCGTCAATCGTCAAGCGTCAAGCGTTAAGCGTTTAGCATTAAGCATTAAGCACTAAGCATCAAGCATCAAGCATCAAGCATTAAACGTCAAGCGTCAAGCGTCAAGCGGCAATCGTCAAGCGTTAAGCATTAAGCATAAAGCATCGTCAAGTGTCAAGCGTCAAGCGTCAATCGTCAAGCACTAAGCATCAAACATTAAGCGTCAAGCGTCAATCGTCAAGCATTAAGCATTAAGCATTAGGCATAAAGCATCAAGCATCAAGCGTCAAGCGTCAATCGTCAAGCGTTAAGCGTCAAGCATTAAGGATTAAGCATAAGCATATGGCATTAAGCATTAAGCATTAAGCGGCAAGCGTCAAGCATTAAGCCTCTAGCATCAAGCCTCTAGCATTTGACAGTAAGCATTTAGCGTCAAGCGTCAATCGTCAAGTGTTAAGCCTAAAGCGTCTAGCGTCAAGAATTTAGCATTCAGCATTAAGCATTAAGCATCAATAAGCAAGCATCAAGCGTCAATTGTCAAGCGTCCAGCATCAAGCATTAAGCATTAAGCATTAGCATGGGGCATTAAGCATTAAGAATTAAGCATTAAGCATCAAGCATTAAGCATTAAGCATTAAGCATTAAGCGTCAAGCATTAAGCATTAAGCATCAAGCAATAAGCGTCAAGCATTAAGCATCAAGCATAAAGCGTCAAGTGTCAAGCGTCAAGCATTAGGCATTAAGCATAAAGCATTAAGCAATAAACATTAAGCATTAAGAATTAAGCATAAAGCATAAAGCATTAAGCATTAAGCATTAGCATAAGGCATTAAGCGGCAAGCGTCAATCGTCAAGCATTAAGCCTCAAGCCTCTGGCATCAAGCATCAAGCCTCTAGCATTTAACAGTAAGCATTAAGCGTCAATCGTCAAGTGTTAAGCCGAAACCGTCCAGCGTCAAGAATTTAGCATTAAGCATTAAGCATCAATAAGCAAGCGTCAAGCGTCAATCGTTAAGAGTCAAGCGTCAAGCATTAAGCATTAGCATAAGGCATTAAGCATTAAGCATACAGCATACAGCATTAAACATTAAGCATTAAGCGTAAAGCATCAAGCGTCAAGCGTCAATCGTCAAGAATTAAGCATTAAGAATTAAGCATCAAGCGTCAAGCGTCAAGCGTCAAGCGTCAAGCGTCAAGCGTCAATCGTCAAGCGTTAAGCATTAAGCATTAAGTATTAAGCATTAAGCATTAAGCATCAAGCATCAAGCATTAAGCATCAAGCATTAAGCATTAAGCATCAAGCATTAAGCGTCAAGCGTCAAGCATTAAGCTTTAAGCGTCAAGCATATAGCATTCAGCATTTGGCCTTAAGCTTAAAGCATTATTAAATAAGCATAAAGCATCAAGCACTAAACTTAAACTATCAAGCATCAAGCATTACGCTTTAAGCATTAAGCATCAAGCATTAAGCCTCTGGCATCAAGCATCAAGCCTCTAGCATTTAACAGTAAGCATTTAGCGTCAAGCGTCAATCGTCAAGTGTTAAGCCTAAAGCGTCCAGCGTCAAGAATTTAGCATTAAGCATTAAGCACTAAGCGTTAAGCATTAAGCGTCAAGAGTCAATCGTCAAACCTTAACCATTAAGCATTAAGCTTTAAGCATCAAGCATTAAACGTCAAGCGTCATGCGTCAAGCGTCAAGCGGCAATCGTCAAGCGTTAAGCATTAAGCATTAAGTATAAAGCGTCAATCGTCAAGCGTCAAGCACTAAGCATTAATCATAAAGCATAAAGCATTAAGCATCAAGGGTCTAGCATTAATCATTAATCATCAAGCGTCAAGCATTAAGCGTCAAGAGTCAATCGTCGAGCGTTAAGCATTAAGCATTAAGCATTAAGCATTAAGCATTAAGCATTAAGCATTAAGCATCAAGCGTCAAGCGCCAAGCGTCAAGCGTCAAGCATTAAGCATTAAGCATTGATGCTTGATGCTTCAAGTTTAGTGCTTGAAGCTTTATGCTTATTTCTTAATGTTTTAAGCTAAATGCTTAATGCTTTATGCTTAATGCCTAATTTTTGATGCTTGATGCTTTAAGTTTAGTGCTTGAAGCTTTATGGTTATTTCTTAATGCTTTATTTCTAAATGCTTAATGCTTATTACTACTATTGTTATTATTATTTATATGTATGATATAATTATCTTTAAATATATATATTCTCTTCTGATACTCGTTTTAAATGTGAATTTCACACAGATGATCTTTTTTTTCTTCTTTTGACTGCACATGGTCTGTCCGTCAATCATTATCTCCACTACTGTATATTTAGTAAAGTTTGCAGTGATTATCATAAATGGTTGATGTTAATAATGATGTAGCAGATATAAAACGCAGCAGTTGCCTTATACTTCATTAGTAGGTCTAGATAATTCAGTAATAGTTAACACGTAGACCTTGTCTTTAAATTTATATTCAGTTTGCAAATTTTCTAGCTAATAACTCAGAATAATTAAAAACTAATTATTTCTTCGCCAGTAATAAATTAAAATTATGTAACACTAACAACCTTTTTTATCTTTCGGAATTTCCGTCACTGAGCAATTGGATTAGCTTAATTATGTAATCTCTTTACGTATTAGCGTTTTCGGTACTGTATTTTCCTGCTTTAGTGAATTAAAATATTATATATATACACAGTAGAACGGCAAAATTTATATTGTAAAAAGCAACGATCTATCCTTTGATTGATTTAATTTCAATGAATTTACTATCGCTACGGCTACAGCTATACTACAGTTACGGCTAAGCTACGGCTAGTGGACAATTTTCAATAGTCTGGTTTTTTTTGTTTGAACGCAATGATTTAATTATTGGAGTGCAATAATTGTAATGCATCTTAAACATTTATAGATCATTTGATAGATCTATCTTAAACATACTTTACATATCGTAGCCTAATAAAAATAACTATGTAAAGATATAAAAAATAACCAGTTACTACGACCCTTGAGCGGATAAAGCTATTTGCTTCTCGTTGTGGATTAACGGTTCCGACCTAATGTTTCGAACGCTTAGTTCTCGTTTACGCAGTGAACTATGTTGCTTAGTACGAGGGAGTCGCGGGAAACAGGTAGTTTAATATAACAATGTTTGATAATCGATTATATAAATGAGCGTATGTATATGATATAAAATACAGGCACTTACCAAATTTTTATAGCATCGAATGTCAAATATCACTAAGTAATTGACTCATTTATTTAATTAAATAAATTTGTGTTAATTTATTAATAATCTTTAATATTTAATTCTACGAAAGCATCAAACGACACAATATAAAGATATCATATAAAGTGGAAAATGAAATGACTTCATGCAACGAGAATTTTGTATAATTTAAACTACCGGTTGCAATTTCAGATTCTCATTTATTTTTATATCAAAGTCATCATAGCGGTGATTGCGAGACGTTATCAATTTAGTTTATTTAATAATGTTTCGTATTAAACTTTGAAATGATTTAATATTAGGTGTTAAGAATGTAATCAGTTAAGATTACATTCTTAACCGCCCCGTTGGTCGAGTGGTTAGCGCAGACGCCTAACGTGTCACGGCGCAATGGGGCTCGGGTTCGATTCCCGGCGGGAGACAGGCATTTATGTGATGAGCATAGATGTCTGTGTTTCTGGGTTTGGTCGTTTATTAAATATATTCTCAGTATTTATATATGTATTTCTATGTATTTGTATTGTTGTCTAACACCCTTAACACAAGCAAATAATTTGCTTACTTAGGGGTTAGATCAATGTGTGTAATTTGTCCTGATATTATTATTATTATTATTATTATTATTATTATTATTATTATTATTATTATTATTATATATGTAATTTATATTTTATAGTGAATTGTGATATGACACAAAATTATTGTTATCTATTATTTTAGATACTATTTACTATTCAGCATATTTTACTATATCTAACATGACAGTAACATATTAACCTACAATATTTAGATATACTACAAAATTGTATTAGGAACAGAATTTTATATTTATTTATTTTATGATTATAGAAAGTGGTTTATGGTTTTTTAATAAGGTTACGTTATTCTGACTGACTAAATTGTAATTTTATTATAATATGCAAATACAATACGAATACAAAGCTTAAAACACATGCGCTTACTAATATAACAAATATACGCTACATACATACGCTAATGAAAATACTCGGCTTCGCATTTCTAATACCAACTAGATTTGTCTGTGATATAATTTATTTAAAACTACCGCACCCTCACAACCATTATACTTAAATAGATACACAGAAGAATAATACATATCACGTATATATACAAATATATACATGTGATATGTGTTATTCTTATATTTTTTGTCGTTTTGTCTTCGTCCCTTAATAATAATCTTCATAATCGATAAAAATAAATATCATTACCACTATATAAAAGTTTTTTTATTACCTTTATTTTTTAAAAGGAGCTTTTATTCACAAGAACCAGTCAGCTCCAGCCTCCATCGGCTCTTATAACAAACAATAAAACTAAGTAAATTAAGTTACAATATTTATACTATTTAAGAATCATATTACACAAAGTACTATAACTAAAAGATTGAAAATCATTGATTTATTATAGTTATCAAAGTTACTAAGGATGTTGTTCATCAAGTTACCTGCTTCATTAAACATTAATAGCTTCCTCCGATAATTGAATACGTTTAAAACTTAGTTGCTGTCCGGAACTTTAGAGAGAATATTGTAATTAGGTTTAAAATTATTCTGATTAAAGTTTACCTTCTAATCTACATCTAATATCTATAGATAATATATATCTATATATTATTTGCGTCTGATACATGAATAGTTATTATTAGTTATATATTAAATATCATGTTTACTTCAAACAGGAGTATATTCTGTTGGACTAGAATAAATTGACAATGTCCCACTAATATTTTTATTAATATTTTTTTTTTGATAATTTGAAAATGAAAAAAAACTTTTTTGCTGTTTATTTTTACTGTTTTTTATAGCTATAGACTGAGAACATTTTTTTTTTAAGTTTTAAATCACCGCCCAATCAAATTCAACTTGAAGATAATTTAATATGTACCTATATAATCTAGATATTTTAGAAACTGTCCGAGATTTTAATAACTACCACATTACTAAAAACCTCAAAATTATTAAAAAATCATAAATTACAAAGACTTATAAAAGTTCTTTCTTTAATCTAGTAATTAACAAAGGTTACTCAGAAACACTTACTTCTCGAAAAAAAATATTAAAAAGTTCAAGTTTTTAAAACATATAACATGAAAATGAATAGATATAAAATATAAACATTCTAAAGTTACTTTGTATTTAAAGAGAGGTAACGAAACAACACATTAAAATTAAGTTACATTATGTGTGTTCAACCGCTAGATTAAATTTATTGATAAAGACAATTATATTTAGAATTTAGATTTCATGGAAACAGGTATTTGAATACGGTAGATTAAGAACCAAGATGCCCAAAGGTCACGAATTCGATTCGTGAACAATTTCGATTTTTTTTTTTAATGTAGATATAAGAAACATATAGTTACTGTATGTCTTAAGAATTTTCGTTATGTTTGCGTAACGTACTTAATGCCACAGTTAAATTATTTTAAGAAATTCTATAAATATATTAATATCAAGTCTATTATTATTCAGCAGTAATAATGAGGAATTATAAGAAAAAAGTAAAACATTTTTGCTTTCCTAACACGTTAAAATTATGTTAAACAAAAGTTTTTTCAGCGAGATTTTAATTTGCTACATTACACGTCACATGTATTTTTTCTTATCTATATACTATGTAATCTATATACTATATATATCAACAGGTATATGACGTAACGAAAAAATACTAATTACATAGAAATACCTCTAAAGTTATTTAGTTAAATATACAAGAATTCCAAGTATCGCAAGTATTAACTTAAAGTTTAAATACGTATTATTTTTCGTTACTACAACCTGAGACGATATTCGTAAAATTATATTAATACAACAAATTTACAGCAACTCAATCAGAGTCGTTGAACGACTAGTATCTGAACAAGTACCTAAATAATTTCAAGAAGTTTTGCTTCCAGTCCTTTGACTGCGCACAAAAAATCTGTGATTTCAGGATAATGACATCAAAAGCTAGCTTATATCCCGATTTATCCAATCTTTCTTCCCTTTCCTCCTCACCACACTTCTGCTAGAGTGAGCTGAATACAAACACGGTAGTTGATAATATTTTCTTTCCGAATCCAAAGCATGACCCAGTTTGAAGATCTAGCCTTGACTCACTTCACATTTTTTAGTTTTGTTTTCTTTTATTCATTGTAATATGAATGAAACACTGACGACCTGTATTATTGTTGCTGTAGGGACTGAGCCATATAATATAAATAGGTATTTCAAAAGCTAACGATTTTTTTTTTATAAATTTGAACATATATATTTTTATACAGTATTTTGTATGAAATTGAAATTTGATTAAAAAATATAAATAATTTAATTAAATTTGGCACTTTTAAATAGAAATATAAAAATTGTTTGTTCTTGGATCTTCTTGTATCTTGTTCTTGGACTATTTATCAAGATAGCTGCTGGTTATACGATAAATGGCCTTTTTAACAGCTCCCAATGCTTTTAAATGCAACGCAGTCTCCAACGGGAACACTATAGAAATATACAAAAACAACATAAGCAAACACAAACATACTGTTTCATTCTACATAAATTTTAAAGAAGGATTTCTTACACATTTTATAACCGGATGTTCTTGGGTGAAAGCTCTGACGTTCGTTTCTTAATATTTTCCTTATTTGAAATTACATAACAAGTAAATAATTATGACAAACTCACTTTTATAAAACTATGTTCAAGTTAAAATGGTTTCTTTGATTACAAAGGCTATAAAAATTCAAAATATAATATTATTAAGGGAATTTGTTTTGGTTTTACCAGATTTAACAAAAAAAAAACTAAGTGTATTAATTGAATTAATAGTGTATTAATTGAATTGAACATGTTTAACTAAAAACAGAAACAAGATGCACAAATTATTGCTAAAATATATAATTTTAAACATAAGCTGTAATATTATATTAGACAATGGTTTAGTCATCTACAAAAAACTAAAAATATTTTTTTATTCCGGTTGGTTTATTCTGCCCGTATCGGTTTATCATTCATTCTAAATTTATATAAATTTAAATAAGCTTAACATGGCTATCCATGTTTATAAATAATGTTAAACATATTTTTATTTATTAGATACAATTTTAAACCTACGTTACTTCTAAGGACAATCAATTACTTTAAGTACAGGTAGTATCTCTAATATCTTGTAACAGTATCCCGCGGGAGTGCCAGGAGCCAGCACTTAAATATGATTAGGTACTCTGTCCTTTTTATCCTTGTGGGAATTGTGTTTTGTGGTACTCTGGAACGGACATTTATTAGAAAACTTGAAGTAGAAAATGAGAACTTGAAGTAGAGAATGGTAGCCCATTGGCAGATTTTAGGAAGGATGTAAAAGACGCCAAATTGGTGTTCATTGCTGAAGAACTATTAGCTTCGATATGATTGGAAAATTGATTGGGGTAATAGGGAACATTCATGTAATTTTTTTTTGACGTAAATTAATCATTTACCTCTATATATTAGAAAAAAATATAAATAGGTTTGAAAACATTCTAGTTTTTCTTCAAATTAAAAATTAAAACTTGTAATAAATTTGAGCCGTTCAAACGCCGTCATTTTGCGCGCGCTTTGCGTGACGTCAAATGACACATCCAGTGAATGTTTACTATGCACTTTTTAGTTACTTCATACATATTTTAAGTTTTAATTGCTTTACAAGTCATGAAAGAAGATAAAAATCATCTTACGAGTATTGTACAGTACCGGAGTGCAAAAATAGTATTAGAAAAACACCCGACAAAGTGTTTTTTGTATTCCAAGAGATGCGAAAATACTAAAACAATGGTGTATGGTAATTAAAAGGGATAATATATGTCCTAAATCGTGTTTATATGGTTGTGAAGATCAATTTAAAGTAAGTATACTTTATTTATAATAAGTTTAATCTAATAGTTTAAATTTATAGTAAGTATTAAATATTAGAAAATTTGAGTTTAAAATTAACCTAACCTATCTTACAAATTTCAGTATAACTTTCTATAAAAACCGTAATCTTTTTTTGTTTTACGCAATTTTTATGGTCTATCAATTTATTTCAGGTTAAGGAAGATACAGCAAATTGTATTGAATATATGTGTAACGAAACAATAAGGAGAAAGATGTAATCTAAGTTTGAAGAAAGGAGTTGTTCCTTATAGGTATATTTTTGTGGCAAAAACAAAAGCTGATAGAATGAGAATGTGCATAGTCAAAAGGCAAAGATTGACATTGGTTAATGAAGCCTTTTAAGAGTTAGCTGTCAAAAGTAGTGTTTAAAAAAATTGGTGACCTTTACGAAGAAGTGATATATGTAGTAAGTCCTAGTACTGCCCATACAAATGTCTGTGATATTAATCAGCCAAGACTGAGTACTTCTCCTATTGAATGTGATGATCATAAGGCAAAGCCTTGCTTTTCGCATATTAAAGATAAATTACCAAGTGACTAAGCTGTGCAAGTTAATATTAAACCGAAGTATGGAAGTAAAGGTGTCAATGTAAATATACCTGCTGAAAAACAAAATGTAGCATTGTCACCATTTCCTCATTTAACACACAACATTGGTACACAACAGTTTTAAAAGTAAAACTATCTGTTTTAAAAAGAAAATTGTTTACTGAAAACACAGCTGATAATACTTGTATAGCATCTTATATCTTCTATATCTGCTGATTATCAACCAAGTTATTTATCTGAGTCAAGTGAAGTGAAAAATTATTCAGAGGCAGAAACATTTTGAAAATGTATTGTGTATTCAAAAAGAGTTTGTAGGTATTTGTTTTGTTAGAGTTGTTTGAGTATTAAGAAAATGTTTTTAAGATTACCTAAACAATTGTATCATTTAATAAAACCTTTGAGCACGAAAATATAGGTTTAAATTATTTATTTTTCTCAGTCACACTGATACCACAGTATGAACTTAAACGCCGATATATTGAATGGTGTGTCAAATGACGTCAAATTTCCTTTCGACCAATGGTGGCGCGTTTTGGAATTTTGAATTTCGCTCCCTAAATTTACACTTTTCATAAATTATTTTATGGCCTTAAATGATTAGTAAATTAAAAAAAAATGATTTTATTATAATAAGATGATAAAAAGTTATCGAAAAAAAAATATTTGAGACCATTTAAATTTTTTTGCATGTTCCCTATTGGCGACGCGCCATGCACACATACACACGCACACATGCACGATACACATCACACGTTAATGAAGCCTTACTTTTATTGGAAATTTCACATAATAGGATCTTATTACTTCACAATTGACTTCAACAACAAAAATCTTATTAATTTTTTTATTCGGCTTCATTTTGTTTATTCATTTAAGTTATTTATTTATTTTAATGATTCAAAACGTCTTTCTTTACATCAAGTTATCATACGATAACTATTCACTAACTATTAATATCAAATAAAAAGCAAGATAAATAGCTACAAAAGAAGATAAAAACAATAATAAAGAAAGAATACCATCAAGTATTAGTTTCTTATTTAATTTACAATTATATTAGCACACTCTCCTCTATCTATTATCGGTTATGCCAATGCAAGCTGTCTTTATTTACCTGAGGATCAACTTAACAAACTTGAGCAAATTCAATTTATTTCTATACGGTTCATAATTGGCTTAAGAAAATATGACCACATTTGAATTTCGTCAAAAACTCAAGTGGCTTCCAACTTGACGCCGCCGATAATTAATCGTTCTTTCTCTTCCGTACTGTGTATTATTTCACCTGAAAATTATATCTTATATCTGAAGGAGAGACTTAAGTGTATTGGACTTCCGGCTGATGTACGTTCATCACAATTTATGATTATTATTTTTTTTAAATACTCTCTGTATGTGGTTAATTCATAATCTATAAAGTATTGTCACTGTATTCATTTTAATTCGTATTGTTTAGTTTATTATTTAATATCTATTATATATTACAATGTGTGCATTATGTTTATGTATTAATGTAGGTACACAAACATAATGCATGCATGATTCGAATGTATGATTACAGTGCTTATAACTTTTGCCACCTATATGCCCTTTTTTTCTATTATTCCTAACAAAATGATTGTCTACAGGCGGACAGATAAGATTCTGTATTTCCCCTGTGCTATCGTTTTTAAATTTCATTTGTAACTTTTATATGTATTTTTATGTCGTATACAATAAAGTATAGAGATAAATAAATTACGAAAGAATAATAAGAATATTAAACCTACTCCTGGGTCGCAAGTCCCAGGCACTACTTGCACTCCTCTCCTTGCAACGCGATGGGCCCGGCACCCGCACGGTGAATCCATGGATTGCTAAGAAGCTTCGTCTCGTCTTATAATAATAATTTTGTGGTATTTCTGGTTACTTCGAAAATATTACAAACAAATACGAACTAAGGAAGAAATTATATATTTAAAAAAAAAATACCGTTCTTTAAACGACAAAGGCGGTCGAGGGAGGAAACCCTCAAACAGAGACAAATACAAATCAAAAACAAATGTAAATATTGTAAAAAAAATAAGTTGAGAATGTTTTGATGTTTTCATACGTTATGAATGGGTTGCTTAAAATTATTAACATACATGACATTAGGATCATTTTATAAACGTATTGACGGTACGTAGGTTACTGTGATTTTTGGAGGTACTCGTAACTTCTAATGTACCTCTTATTCCATTTTTTTTAAGTATAGCTTCCATAATTACTTCTTATATCATAACTTTATATGCTCTATATATATTATTTATGGATTGAGTCAGAAGCACTATATAAAGCGTAAAATATATATTTATTGCAAATATGCTAACCGCCCCGTTGGTCGACTGGTTAGCCCAGACGCCTAACGTGTCACGGCGCAATGGGGCTCGGGTTCGATGCCCGGCAGAGAAAAGCATTTATGTGATGAGCATAGATGTCTGTGTTTCTGGGTTTGGTCGTTTATTAAATATATTTTCAGTATTAATATGTGTATTTCTATGTATTTGTATCGTTGTCTAACACCCTTAACACAATACACGCGTAATATGCTTGTTATATTTCGTATGATGAGTGAAAGAACCGCAAGCCTTAAGCTATCTTCCTCTTGGTTTGTTTTAGTCTCCAACATCTCTCCTCTTTCCCCAAAAGTTCATTTTATAAAGGAAATAAGTATTAAAAGTATACAATCTTTTATTTCATATTACTTCTGGAAAAATTAAATAATTGTAAAAGTAATATAATATTTTATAAACATTATAGTTTTAATCAGATATAAATAATAATTTTAAGAATTGATTTATATTTATTTATCCTGGTTATCAGATAAGTTGACATCGAGATATCTTTAAGCTATATCATTAATACTCTCTGAATCAGTCATCATACCTGATCTCGATATTTACCGCATTTCAGAGAGGGCAGCCACCCGGCCCCCAGAGCTTCCGCAAGTAGTGATTCTAAGGAATTGATATGATCCAGCCAGTTGGTAGAACAGGAATAAATAGCAACATCATTTTTTTTTTAAGCTGCGTTTCGTCTGGTAAGCTGCAGCCGGAAACCTTAACAACCTCGATTCCTCTCCTAACCTTAGCTTTCTTCATCCTTTTAAATTTCTCAAGGGCGGCAACACTTTTACATGATTGTTTTTGATGGACGACGGAACCACATAAATCAGGTGGATCATGTGCTCATTCTTTATTATACATAAAACATGTGAAAGTATAAGGAGACACAGGAAGAGGAGGGAGACATCAGGCTCACCCACAATATTATGTACTATATTCAGACAGCTTTTAAACACTCTTCTCGTCAATCGACCATGAAACACCCTTTCACTACTACTACTACCCCAAATCAAATCAATTGAAGACGGGTAAACTATCAATTCTTCACTACCGTATAAAATAAATATCATCATACAATTAATAAGCATTTTGCATAAAAATCGATCAAATAACACATTTTTCAAATTAACTCAACAATTCCGGAAGTAGAGTTTATTTTATGATGAAATTAATTCTTAAACAATACACATTCTCCTAAGTTAAAGGAGCGTGCTTGCTTTTATATTTAGTTGAGAGCAAAAGCTTTCAACTCTATTGAAAGTCTCTTTGTTATTCGCATTAATATTATTTTGTAAATATTTGTAACTCTTTCTTCATTTCGACTGCGAATTTCAAGATTTTTTAAGGTAAATAAATTTTATAATCAATCTCGATGAAAAATAAAAACTAATAATGATTTGTAACTATTTGTAATTCCATACCAATATTATAACTAATTCTGCTTTGTAACTAAATGTAATTCCATACTAATATTATAAATTCGAAAGTAACTCTGTCTGTCTGCCTGTTACGCTTTCACGCTTAAACAAATGAACCGATTTTGATGAACTTTGGCATAAACATAGATAAGATACTAAAGATACTAATAAAGAACAAATACTACTTTTTACTGCGGGAAAATATCTCATTCCCACGGGAAACAACGTAAACCGGAAGGAAAGCACGGCTGCACAGCTTTCTTCGGATGCGCTGGTGTTATAGTAGGTGGTATGTTGATGCAATATTCTAATAAAATGTTTTAAATTAGTAGGTCTATAAAAAAAGTCCATGACACCATACATCTATTTGTAGTATGTCATTTTATAGAAAAAAAAATAAAAATGATGAATAGTTCAAACATTATAATTTAGTAAGGATATCTTATGAAATATAGTAACTTTATCATCAAGATCATAGTACGAAGATAAATTTTACCTTTCAAAGTATGTTGTTTGAATGCATATTTTATGAAATTTATTTTAGAAGATTTTCATTTTAGTAAATTTTATAGAAATTTACTCTAGTAGATTTTACTAGTAAGTAAAGATTAAGTATGGCGTAAATAATATAGAAATTATGCCATACTTAATCTTATAATATTATAACTTTGCTTTTGGGTTAATGAGAATTTTTTTTTTTTTTTAATAAAATAAAAATTTAAATAAAAATAACAGGAAGAGGAGGAACTCTTATCACTTTCACATTGAATACTATGAAATGTGTAGCACAGCGTAGAGGGTTGTAGCATTCCGTATGTTTATACGGAATTGCATCGATTTACAAACGTGTCATAATTTGGAAAAATTGTACTAAATAACGACAAGAAATTGCTAAGTGTGAAACAAACTTAATAACTTGTTTTTTACTAGTTTTGTGTGACTGACAATTGATTTGGACTGACAATTTATGTTTATGAAGAGTGAAAGAAGAACAAGAGAAGTGAAGAGTTTTCTTATTAAATAAACGATAGCATATCAACAATATCGACGAGCGCCCGGTTATCCGTTTTTGGATATAATAAATTTTACCCGGCTCATCTTTTACGAGTTTAATTAATATTGAAATACATAAAAAATGTTATACTAATAATACATCATCAATAAAAATAAGACAAAAGACTACTACTACTAATGCATTACTATTTTCTTAAACTAACCCCCAATATATTTTAGAATTTGGAAAAGGTTTTCCTTTTTATGAAATTTACATAAAAAAGAAACAGTATTTTTGTTCATGCAAAATGTCACTTAATAGGTCAATTAATAATGTTGTAGCGATTTCGAGCTGCTCTGGACGGTTTGTCATTTATCAAATAATTCAATTATGTCGTTTTTGTAATTAAATTTATACGTAGAAAAGAAAATTACATATTTTCTGTTTTATTTTCGGGAGCTTACGTGACTAACGATGGCTAAAAATAATGTCGTAGAGAATTGTGTACTAAAGTATCCTGAAACAGATGTATACGAGTACCTATAAAATCGACGCTTAATAACATTTTTATTATTTAGAGACCAATAAAAAGCATTTGTTGTTAAAATAACAATAAAAATAATAAAATATGATACTTGTATGGGTTTTTAATGTTTAGAATATTCTTCTCCATTTCATTATTATTTGATTGATAAGATAATACGTATTGAAATTTGCTCGCAAGAAAAACATTCGTTTAATTGACAAAAATTCCAAAACTGATTTGATGAATGTTTTTACATACACATTACTTATATTGTATATTTTTAAATTTGAAAAAATGTGTTATTTACAATGGAAATAAGAATATATATATTTTAAATATAGTCATAGTACAGTACGTAGCACAGTTTAAATAACACTATCTTTTAAACCTTGGCTCGCACAAGATTCGAGTTTAAGTATAAATCTATTTATTCTTTCAAAAAAAGTATATTTTGGTATTTATACTCCAAAAGTATTATGTAACACATCGAACAAGTAAAACCATTTTGTTGTTAATTTAGAATGGCTCTGTTTCACAGTTGTAACACTCTGCTAGTTAAGTAATAATATTGCTAGGAGACAACATGACATGTTTGTGTAAGTTTTATTAACACCTTTATTTCCTTAACACATTCTTTCTCATCTCTTTTAAAAAACAAACCCCTTATATAAATATTTCAGCTCTGACTGTCTACATAAATTAAAATTGTAAAAACGGCATCATATTAAAAAATATGGCATCGGTGGCAGCCCTGCTGGTAACAAACGCAGGCAATTCACAGACAGGGAAAATAAATAACTTGGATTGTGTCCTCAAACATCGACATTATTAATAGTACCAGTATGTTATGAAACGGCTTTACTAAGTAATACTTTACTACAGTAATTTTTTTTTGACGTGACAACGTCTTAAATTAGGTTAAGCTGGGAGTCACTTATGAAAAAGTGTAACGCCCGGTAACGTAACGATGAGTCACACACACATAGAATGCCTTGCGTCTCTCTCCCACTCAAACATGATCGGTCCGCCGAGCAATGTTTTGATTTTCAAATTGATTCTTTAAAATTACAAATATTAAGAAAAAGTGGCAGATATAAGAAAACTTGATTTAAAATGTGTTGAGCAAGAATTTTAACATCTAATTTAAGTAAATGTTTTAATTTTCAACTTCATTATTTACAATTACAAATTTGAATTAATTTCAAATTTATTTAGCAAAAATTTGAACCTTCGATCTGAATAAGTGTTTTGATTTTCAAATTAATTCTTTAAAATTAAAAATATATAAAATCAGAAGTGACGTCAAATAACATTATCTGTACTTATTATTATTTAATATGTAGGCCAGTACATGTGACCATACTTGGTAGACACAATTGGAAATAGTATTTTTTTATAACTGAAAAAAATTAATATATAAAATACTGGTAGCAAACAATAACTTCAATGATCGATATCTCCGCAACTAATTGATGTATCGAAAAAGTCTGTAAATAAATTTTGTAAAAAATAATAACATCAATAATATAATATAAAATAAATAATATATAAAATGATTTTACGTGACAACGTCTTCATCGTCCTATCCTCAACAAAATCACTCAAATTATTAAAATATTGTGCAATTTAATAATATTCATATCAATAAATATTCTACCGAGAAAAAGACGTGGTCACGTAAATCTTCGCCCGTAAAACCGACTTTACAGGCAACCATATTTTTTTCGTTTTTTTTTTCTACGTGTGTAGGTACATGACAATACTCAAATATTTTAAATGGTTGCATCTTTGACCGATTGTCTGGTCTACCATCACAAATATACAATTAGAATATAAAATCGAATATCATTAAAATAAAATAGGGAACATGCAAAAAAAATTAAATGGTCTCAAATATTTTTTTTTCGATTACTTTTTATCATCTTATTATAATAAAATCATTTTTTTTTAATTTACTAATCATTTAAGGCCATAAAATAGTTTATGAAAAGTGCAAATTTAGGGAGCGAAATTCAAAATTCCAAAACGCGCCACCATTGGTCGAAAGGAAATGTGACGTCATTTGACACACCATTCAATATTTTGGCGGTTAAGTTCATACTGTGGTATCAGTGTGACTGAGAAAAATAAATAATTTAAACCTATATTTTCGTGCTTAAAGTTTTATTAAATGATACAATTATTTAGGTAATCTTAAAAACATTTTCTAAATACTCAAACAACTCTAACAAAACAAATACATACAAACTCTTTTTGAATAGCAGTTAGCATGCTACTAGGTACACAATACATTTTTAAAATGTTTCTGCCTCTGAATCATTTTTCACTTCACTTGACTAAGATAAATAACTTGGTTGATAATCAGCAGATATAGAAGATATAAGATGCTATAGAAGTATTATCAGCTGTGTTTTCAGTAAACAATTTTCTTTTTAAAACAGATAGTTTTACTTTTTAAACTGTTGTGTAACAATGTTGTGTGTAAAATGAGGAAATGGTGACAATGCTACATTTTGTTTTTCAGCAGGTATATTTACATTGACACCTTTACTTCCATACTTCGGTTTAATATTAACTTGCACAGCTTAGTCACTTGGTAATTTATCTTTAATATGCGAAAAGCAAGGCTCTGCCTTATGATCATCACTTTCAATAGGAGAAGTACTGAGTCTTGGCTGATTAATATCACAGACATTTGTATGGGCAGTACTAGGACTTACTACCTATATCACTTCTTCGTAAAGGTCACAAATTTTTTTAAACACTACTTTTGTTAGCTAACTCTTAAAAGGCTTCATTAACCGATGTCAATCTTTGCCTTTAGACTATGCACATTCTCATTCTATCAGCTGGTGTTTTTTCCACAAAAATATATAAGGAACAACTCCTTTCTTCAAACTTAGATTACATCTTTCTCCTTGTTGTTTCGTTACACATATTATATTCAATATAATTTGCTGTATCTTCCTTAACCTGAAATAAATCGACAGACCATAAAAATTGCGTAAAACAAAAAAAGATTACGGTTTTTATAGAAAGTTATACTGAAATTTGTAAGATAGGTTAGGTTAATTTTAAACTAAAATTTTCTAATGTTTAATACTTACTATAAATTTAAACTATTAGATTAAACTTATTATAAATAAAGTATACTTACGTTAAATTGATCTTCACAACCATATAAACACAATTTAGGACATATTTTATCCCTTTTAATTACCATACACCATTGTTTTTGTATTTTCGCATCTCTTGGAATACAAAAAACACTTTGTCGGGTGTTTTTCTAATACTATTTTTGCACTCCGGTACTATACAATACTCGTAAGATGATTTTTATCTTCTTCCATGACTTGTAAAGCAATTAAAACTTAAAATATCTATGAAATAATTAAAAAGTTCATAGTAAACATTCACTGGATGTATCATTTGACGTCACGCAAAACGCGCGCAAAATGGCGGTGTTTAAACGGGTCAAATTTACTCAATGTTTTAATTTTCACTTTAAAAAAAAAACTAGAATCTTTTCAAGCCTATTTATATTTTTTTCTACGATATTGAGAGGTAAACGATCAATTTACGTCAAAAAAAAATACGTGAATGTTCCCCATTGAAAATACATGGATCAGTATAAATTGAAGTGGAAAAGATATAATTAAAATAAATGGAATATTATTTATTTAATCTTTATTATCTAATAATAAATTAGGTACAATAGGCGGTCACAATGCAACAAGGCAATCTTTGCCAATCAGCATTATATGTATTTTTGTAATTTGGGTTTTCAAATCTTCTTCTTCTTATTTTATATAAGACATTCCGAAGATTCTGTCGTCTATCGATAAATGGGTATATTTTTTATAAGAAACGAACATTCAATTAACATTTTGATATTAAGTTAAGTTTTTATCATTTCAAACACACACTAAAGTGAAATTCGTGACAATTACGATTTGTGTGTGTAGGCGTAACTAAGTAATTGTAGGTTTTTTAATTATTTAATTACAATTTGGGATGAACGTTACTATTAGGGATGATATAGCAAAATTTATAATTAATATTTTTTATCTTTCAATAATTCCAGTTCTTTTTTCTAATCCTAAAACTTCATTAACAATGTGGAGATAATCGAAAAACCAGTCATCAATTTAAGCATAATTATGTTGCATAATTGGATAATTAAAATTTTATTCTGGGATACGTAGAACACGATTTATTTAACCTGATTTATTCAGACCACATATCTCTCACATTCCCCTATAACAACGTTTTATTACACTTTTGGGGTGTTCATATGTAAATTCTTTCTCATCATTAATTCTGGATCTGTTCACGAAACAAAATTTGTAATAAAAACGATTTAAGTCATTTTAACCGCTGTTTCAGCGTTATACATTATAATATGGTTTATAATTTCACGTCATGCAATGTCCTAAAAGCCGCTTTTTAAATAGTATCTATATTTTCTTAAATCTAAATTAAGGCCCAAAGTGGCAGTTGGAAACCCTGTATTTAATAAGCAGCATCAATATGAATCTAAAGAAATTGCATTTTGTCCGGTTGTTATGGGAATCAGAGGAGAAACGCTTCGATCGGGGGATATCCAGTAAGGGTGTACTCACCGTGTGTGGGAAGTCTGATGACGGAAGAGCATGGGACAATTAGTACCTACATGCACTTATAGTACACTGAGGGGGTGGCAATTCTATACCCGTGTTCGAGGCCGTGGAGACTGACCAAGCCAAGACAAGCCTCTCAATTGATTCTAAAGCTGACATTTCGCTGTACTGGCTACTTTTTAAGAGTTAAAATTTTTCTTATTAGAACTTACATCTCAAACAATTGTATTTGTTTCTCCTTCAATAAGTTGTATCTGTTTCAAGGTGGTGTTAGATAGATGCGAGATTCGAGGCAACGGTCGAATATTATTGAGATGCACTAAGTGGGCAAGAGTACAATAGTAAAACTTGCTTTTTATGCTTCTTTTTATAACATAATGATAATAATAGAGAGAATAAGATAGGAAATGGTAGCTGAATGAGGTTGGTAGTTGCGTATCAAAGCCGACGTTGAATTTAGTATGTACCATTGGGGGCGAAGACTGAACGCCATGGGAACCCCCGAACCTACCTAGGGATCGCCATCGTGCCCCCTCATCTAGTGGTTCTCGAGCACTGTGAACCTCCCAAGGATTTTTCACATTTAGCAGGGCCACCAGCTGTGGTGGATCACCAGTACTTGTGCCCCAAACTATCTGACATCGGCCAGCGCATCCCGCTACTCTCCTGGATTAGGAATCCAACACAATAGATGACAAGTCACCGCCAAACTTGTTCACCAAACAAACGCAGCTGCAGTTCAAATCCATCTCTCATTTTGATGTTGAATACCGACAATATAATACCAAAGCAATGTATTTCAGAATGATATTTGTAAATGATAAAACTTTTATCAAAACATCCTTAAATCTAAACACTGCTAAACTAAAAGCTCTAAAAGCGTTTTGTAAACTTATCTGTAATATAGTGAAGGACACTTAGCAACGTCAACCTCTCGAGAATAATGATGTAAAATAGGACTTTTATCCGCAGCCGTTACATGCACCGAAATATAAAATTCTGTTCGCTGAGTTTCTTATTAGATTATTTGCAGACTGATTATTTGAGACTGAGGTGGTCGCTCACGCGGCCTTCCGTCGGAGCAACGCGGATGTGTGTGCAAGCGTTCCCGTGGCGCTCCATTATGACAGAGAGGTGTTGACCGTCTGGTTTAGAGAGTAAGAGTCTCACATAACCGCTTCCATCTTCCCCTGGATGGAGGTGTGTATCCATGAGGATTCCAGACGTTAAAAAAAAAAAAAAAGAAAGGTATCTGCTACATGACGAGTGGCTTATAATTGAAACAATCTTATTATATGCTTATGTACACTTAGTTTATGCTCAATTGCTCAGCAATGATCTTGTTTTTATCCCAAACGAAGCTCATTGTTTCGTTTGCCCTTAACTGAAAGTGACGTCATGCTTAAACAAATAATAATCAAATTTAGTTTAGTTAAATACGATATCACTTTTTCAGTCTAGATTTATACTTAAGATTTTATATTTTACAGGGATAAAAAGTAGTTCAGAGCATCTTGTATGACTTGTATCCTTCGGTCCTAGTGAATTTGTACTAATTCATTTAGAACTTACTATTTTTACTTGATCATTGGATAAACATCAAACAAATTTTCACATTCATAATATTAGAAGATTACGAAAGTCCTTTAACACTTCTAAATCCACGTCAGTCTTCTGAAAATTCGTTTAAAATATTCAGCGAAGTAATAACACGGTAAGAGCTGAAAAAGTAACATTTAATCTGCGTTGGTTTCATATTTGTAATTGAACTACATATTTATTTACATAATAACTTTGTATGTTTTATGTCAACGTATCCTAAAATTTAATATTCAGAGAGAGTAATATTTATGCATATTACAAAATTATAATAATAGGCATGATATAAATAAATATTCAATATTGATAAAAATCTATGGCAAATTTATTAAGTATAGTGATATCTAATTTAGAAATGCGATAATATCGATAATAAGCTATAATATGTAATACTTGTTATCTTTTTATTAACAAATCATAAAATAATATACAACTTCATATAGATTAAGTTGTATCAAAGGGTGTCTCACTCCGTAACCATCTTATATTTAATATTTAATCCCAAATTAAATTATAATCCCTGTCTTCTCATACACGCACACAGTAGGTCAAACCCTCGTCTGCTTTTTTACATAATGATGAAGTTTGGGTTTTATTTTATGATTGATCTAGTAATATATATTATTAATTTTATTGTATTCTTTAATTAATAAAATTAGTTTATAGATCATTTAATAAATAGTAAACAATTAATATATTAAAGTATATACTTATTCAAATCCTTACTAATTGTATAGTGTAATTTGAAAATGTATTTAAAAAGATTACATTAATAAAACTATCATAACTTCAAGATATATGTTCTGTGAACATACATTTTTTAAAAGATTTAAAGAACAAAGGAAAGACGTCTGAAGTTTAAAACATATACGAATACATGTCACAATGACTAAAACGATATATAATATATTACAAAGTAAACATATTTAATATGTAACATCAAAATCTTTGCATGTTTAAGGGACAAACAATTTTTTAAAGAACTTGTAAAATCTCTCTAAACCGACTAGAGACTGACAATCTCTCGAAGAAGCTCCAAGGATAAAAGTCACTAAAGCATTGAAATATTATAACATTATAGAAAATGTTTATTTGTGTATTCTAAAAAACTATATTACCATTTTAAATTCAATATCGTTAATACATTTAGTCCTATAATGTTTTATTTATTTGTTGATTAAGTCAAAGACATTTTATAATTATGATGGTTATACATAATAATATCATAGAATAAGATGATACAATAGTTATTACAATAATATGTACATGTATACATGAAAAAAACTATAATAATAATAATAATTCATGACACTATAGATAAGGTACCGATGAAACTCCAAAAAAAATAAACTGACAAAAGCACACAAACGCAGGGACAAGATTTACCTTTCTCTTACAAATCAAAGTTATAACAAGCTTGAGCATGAATTTATTGTCTTCTTTCTTAACATTGTTTTAAATTCAAATGTATTAAAAAAAATGCTGATATTATTTTGTTTCAAAGAACTATATTAGGAGGTAATAACTAGGTTTGCCAAACACACTTTATAATAAAGTTTACTTTATTTTTGGTAATTACTTCATACTTTTACATACAAATAAAATATGTGAAAATACTTTATTTCCAACCTTTACTTCGACGCATAGAACAAAACACTCATTATGGGATTTGTGTATAAGTTCTTAACTACATATTTAATATATAATAGAGTAGATGATGGCAACGATTACTAATTACTGAACGAAATGTAGCTAACATTTTATTCAATAAGTCAGATGTTCATTTGAATGTGTCATCACCCGAAACATTTAATAGTCAATAATTTAATATCAGTAATTTTACACTTTTATTGATAGGAGTTTTAATTATATGACAAAATGGTTTTATTTTAGCGAAGATAACTAACAGGCTTTAAAAAACTTCCTAACATGTCTTCGAAAAATGAGGTTAAATTTGAACATTTTGAAATGGTACTAAATTTTATTGAAAACTAATAAAAAATATTAAAAATAATTTTTCCTTTAAATACTTTTTTTCCTATCCAAAAAAACGTTGGCAACCCTAGCCTCCTGATAAAAAAAATATATTATATTAGCTTAAATTAGGTAAAAAGTTCAAATTAGAGTTTTATGTTAGAGAGCGAAAGATTTCCTTCACATGTAAATAATTACACCTTCACAAGTGAAATGTTTTTTTTTTTTGTCTGTCTATGCTGTTAGCCCTGTTGGCTATTACAGCGTCCAGATATACAGTTGGCCAGATGGGCCCCCATGGAGAACAACGTCCCGAGGGCGTTTCAGATTGAGACACCGACCTCGGCTCGGGGCGTCGTTAGTCAGGAGGGAAGCTAAGGAAATTTGGACACTAGCATCCTCCGACGGCAGAACGCCGGAGCAACGGAGCACTTACTCAGTTGGGACCTCGTCTATACCGGTATAGACGGTGTGTGTCTGTATGTTGTGTGGTGTCACTTATGCCTACGCGTACACGTTATTACCTACTGTGAACGCGTCGTCGGGTCAAGTGAAATGGGTATCACGAAAATTATAAAAACTTGTTTAATTCATACCCTCTCTATTATTTTCTAACAATTAATAAGCCTTATTTGAGGAAGGACTGGCCGGGAACAGCTTTTGTGCGGTATAGTAGACTACCAGATTACCCGGTTGTTCGTTTATCCTTCAGGATTTAAAAAAAAATCATGCAGGTACAATTGTACCACTGTCCCTTATAACTTGCAAAACAAATGTACTTAATATTAATAAAGTGGACCTTTGTTAGTTATAACGTGAATTCGTTTATAACACAGGTGACGAATATTCTCCTTAAACTCCTTAAACATCATTACAATAACATTACATATTAATCATTAAAATATTAGTAGTAAGTTATGATGTATATTTCGATGTTTTAAATTATGATAATTATATGGTTGACATTTAATACATATATACATTAACCTTGCATTTTGTGTGTAATTAGATTGAAAATAAGAATATTTTTTTGCATCCATCACAATGTTTTAAAGTTGGTTTAAAGCGAAGCTATCGTATTTATACATATAACGCGGTTTACCTCATATCACAAGTGTTTTTTCCAGGCCTACAAACGCGTTTTAACGTTGGTTCACTGAACTGGATTAAAGAGATAGTTAATTGGTATTAATTAATTTCATGTTTTCCTTATAGGTACGTGTTGCGTTTAAAATACGTTTAAATAAAAAGTAAAGATTTTATCATTTTATGAGAAACTTACATTAAATATTATTACACTATATATTATAATATTTCGGAGATACAATTATATTACAAGTATCTGTAATGATTATAAGATTTTAAAATGTTAAAGAACTTTTGTAAATACATAATTACAAACGATAATTTTTAATAATATTTTCTCTTAAAATACTGTTCAATAATATCCCTCCTTCCAAAAATAAACGACTGTACCGTTTATTTTTTGTAGGTAAGGATTTTATCGAATATTGAAAATTAAAAAGCTGTAACCAAGCAATTAGCTCGTGTACTCGACATATACTCGTATCTGATGATATTCAGCAATGTCAGACGCAATAAACTAGCCTCATAGTGTGATGTATAGCAACTAAACTGAAATTCTAAACTATGGCGAGTGTAAGTACATGTAGTCTACAAGTTAATCAGACGACAGGATCAATTTATAAATAAAATTTCATTCACATTAGGTAAGCCACATAATCACAAGCCATAAGTTTATATGTTTGCTGCTTATAAGCCTTCAAAATCAAATCGATGTATTACAACTTTACCTTATTCATTGGTTTCATTTCGCCAAAATTGTACAAAGTCTAGACTCCAGAGCAATTGCAATTACCAGTGTAAAGTTTGGCTTCAGTGCCAAATTAGTATTTTAATATCCGGTACAGCAGATCGTATTTAAACATTGACCAGTGTTTGTATTACGTCTAATATACATTCAATAATACGATTTATATCGTTTTTATTATTAGTTTTTATTATAACTTATGGTAGTATAAAGGTTAGTCAGTAATGGTAAAAATTATATATAAGTTTATACATAATCATTTAGGTACCACATAGTTAGGGTTGCCAATTCTTTTGTAAATACAACGTATAAAAATGTTTGAATAGGAAAAGAAAAAGTATTTTTAAAATTGTATGCTTTTATTGCCTTAAAAACGTATTTTCGTGTGCGTTTAGCACCAGCTAACATTTTTACTATTTTTAAAATTTTTTCAAGCTTGTTTTGTTGTTATTGACGCTTTATTTCTCTCTTCTCGCTACTTCAGATTCATTAATGAAAAAACCCTCTTAGTAAAAGCCGAAGTGGCGTGAATGAAAATTAAATAAAAATAAATAAAAAAATTATAAATAAAGTTCTATTTTAAATTATATGTTGCCATTTATCAAATGTACCTTTCGCTGAAAATTCCTTATTATTTTTTCTTTCGACCTCTTTCAAGTCTTATAGGCTCGGAATATAAATCGTCCATCTTAATATTCAAGCTGTCTCATAATTTAGCCTTTGTATAGTTCTATCTAGTTTTCATAGGTAAATAAAATATATTACCTAGGTAGTTTAAAAAAAAGACCTTTTCCGTTTTCTGTTAATAACTTATGATGACATAATAATAAATAATTTTATATGACTTACGCTGGCGGGGTAAGTATGCGCATGCGCATACCTAAATAGTTTGGGATATATTATGCTTTATTTTGTTCTAGATTCAAATTTATAAATGATAATGTTTTCACACTTCAGACAGATCAGCCAGAAGTGATAATAACCTATTGCCAGGACCAGTTGAACTTAAACATAAAGTTTCACCTTGCTTGTTAACTCAAGCTGCTTTCAGCCAAAAAATAAAGCAAAAGCAGGTTTGAATAAAAAAAATAAAATAAAGTTATCTAAAATTTATAAGACTCCTAAGAAAAAGACTTAAAAATTTATCGCTAAGATACCTACTCATTATTGCAATCTGTATCTTTTGGGCGCCGACTTATTAAAATTATATACTTGTTTTAATTCTGAGAAAGGGATAATTTTTTAAAGTGTCATCACAAAAAATTAATGTCATAAGTAATGCTAAAAATAACATGACACATTATCAATATTCTTTCAAATATGTACATTATTCAGCTAACAGGACTTTTAACAGCTAAAGCTAACTTTATGAAAATGACAAACAAATTCCATATTCATAAAATTACTTTTCATATACATTGTAACTAAAACAACTTTGCATAGATTATATAAAATATACAACACAAGTAAAAGCCATGCACAAACATGTTGTGTGATCATGCGCTGTCACGGAGTGCAGTCTCAGCGCATAATATAACCGTTTTATGTTCACCTCCTTTTTAAATATAAAATACTCGTATTTTATTTTCCGGTCACATCCGTGTTATTATAAAATAAAAGCTTACTTTGAGATAAGATACTAAGGGTATGTAACCAACATAAAAGACTAAATTTATACTTATAAAATATTTATCTATCTAGCTGCAAAATTTTAATTATATCTAAACATACGAATATCACAAGGAAAATTTAAAGATGAAAACGTAACATTATTTAATATGCTGACCCAGTAAGGGCTAAATTGCCCGGAGCCGTCATTTCAATGTTTACAACCCTCGGGGGTAATATGGTAACTCGGAATGGTCTTGCTTCCCGGAATATGGGTTATTACTATTTATGGAAATAAAATTCGCTATGACTTTTCAAACATACTTAAAATTACAATCCATTTAATTTTACAGGTTTTTTAAGTACTTTTCTATAGTCGATTTTAATGATAGTATTTTTCTGAACCAAATACAAAGATAAAAAAAGCGAAAATACAAACTTTAGAAACTAAAAAAAAATGTGTTTTGTATAAAGTAGATGAGTCAGCACCGTTAGGTACACCAAGGCGACACTGACTCTTTCATTTCGTTTGCACGCAAATAGCATAGGTATCTTATACATGAAAAGCTAATAAGTAATAACGATGATAATTTTTTTTAATACTTACTAGGATTAATATTCAAAACCATTATATACCTACACATTGCCAATAGTTTATCTTACAAGTTATATCTTACTAAAGCAACATGTAGTTTCAAGTGTTAAGTGTTGAGATATTAAAAACCGAAAGCACTTGAGAATTTACTTAAGTGCAGTACTTTAAAAAAAAGTGCAGATAGCATTATCGCAAATTTAGATAAACAATAGAGCAGAGTTACAAAGGAAGACACGCTTTTAAAAGTAATTATGTTCCTTTGTAAGCTACAAGACTATCTGCCGGTTCTGATCCAGTAGTTTATGTCATCGTCGGTCTAGGTCTCATGAAGATTATTACAAATATAACCCTTAATACATTATAATAAGATTCATTATCGTGTACACGTCATTACCTCAATATTTTTGCAAGTGTTGTTTGGTTTGCACAACAGTAATGGAGTAGTCTTCAAACTGAATAGTTGAAAACTTAAAATGGTTTGTACGTTACAGCTATCAGGTTTAACTATAAATAATATTTTCGGAGCAATTATAAATATATTTATATACCTACCAACCTACTTATTTAATCAAATATTCACCTATTCAAACACAACGTTTCTAAACTAAAATTAGAAAAGGTTAAGTTAGGAATTCACTGGCATTTTCAATTTGAGTATCATTATATGGAAAGTAGATTCTTATATCGGAAGTGTAGTTCTCTTGAATTATATTAACGTGAATTATGCAAACTTCATCAACATTGGTCGCTTTGGCAATTTCAAGGTTAATATTATGTTCATAGATATTAAAGAAAAGCATTCTTTTTTTAAGTAAAAAACATTCGTTTATCATTTGGAACTCACTCATATTTATACATCATACATCTATCATACATCTATACATCTATCATAAATGTAACATACTTATAATAAAACTGTCACTGATCGATTTCTGTACATTGAAAATATTTTTAAATAATCATATTCATCAAAAGAATGGTTTTTCATTTTGTCTGTTTGTTTGTATGTCTGTATTTGCAAGATGCAAATCTTCTTCAATAGGTACATATGATCAATTCTCTGAAAAATGAAAATATTAAAAAAATATATAGCCAGGGCGTGAACGGATAATTAACAGGTTCCTTTTTTAACATTTTTGAAATTTATGTCTGTTTATCTGTCTCTTCTAGTAGTGCACGCAACACGAAAAAAATATGTAATCAATAATCTACACATAAAAATTGAGCGTCAATCTGAATAAAATTTAGTTTTTCACTTTAATTGCACTTCTCCTTGAATACTTTAAATATATAGGTATATTCTATCAAAAGATATATGTAGGTATTTAAAGTGTTCAAGAGAATTATCTACTGTAACTAAACGCTACTACGAGGAAAATATTTTAAAAAATCATAATGGGGGCCTTTATAAAAGCAAGAGGGCCCAAAACAATGGTTTTTTGTATATAGCTGTATATCTGTCTGTATGTTTGTGCCCGCTTATCTCAAAAACGCATTAACCGGTTTGGATGAAGGTTTCGGAAATATATTGTCATGGTCTTCACTATATGTTTAGTGTTTTCTTTAAGTTAAATCGGTTAACAATTAAATAAGTTAATTATCTCATATTCTTGTACCACTGAGGTAAGACATCTTTTCAGAAATAATAATAGGTAGTAGGGGACTAGAAATACTCCAACACGCAAAATCTACTTTACGGAGTTTGATGAAACTTTCAAGGGTTATAGAAATCGAAATCTACGCGTACGAAATGGCAGGCACAGCTAGTATATAAATATAATTATGCCCCATAATTATGTTCCATAAAAAAAATATTTTTATTAAATATTAATTTCTTAATAATAAGTTCAAACCCCTTACACCGGAAAATAAATTGATCGCATTGGATTTAACTCTTTAGCTGTGGCTTTTGCCGGTGTTTTTTATATGTTTCACCTATTTCAAGTAGAATGGAGAAAACATGAAAGGAATTAGTCGCAACATTAAAAAATTACGGTCCTCAAGAGAACAATTAGACCTTTATAAGTAGAATCGTTCCACAAGTGACATGTAAAACTAATAGAATAATAGAAATACAAAACCGAACTTTAAATCTGATAAAGAAAGGCCATATCTTCCAGTCCTCCAATTCTTTTGTAAAAATATCAAGTACTTATAAAAAATATATAGTACTTATTAAAGATTTCCACATTAAAAAAAGATAACTACCAAACTTTTTAATATTAACTATACGCAGTATGGCAATACATCGCTATTATTGGCAAGTCGATTTTCTTCCAAACAATATCACAACATACTTAGCTATTTATATGACTGGATTAGGGAGACGAGATAAGTTTTCAATGAGATTGAAATACGTCAACCATTGCAATTGTTTATAGTCTGAACTTGTATTACATTCATGTATTTTAAATTGACATGCAAAATTTATCAAATTCATAATTTTTAGGCCATAAATTTAGTTTTTTTTGCGATGTTATATTTTTATTTCAGTAAACTATCCGATTTCAATAATGACATAAGAAATTAATTCATAAAGTTAAGTTTTTATTTAACGAACTTTAAATATATTTTTAATGCTAGATTTAATTATTATTTTTTTATTTATTAATTCATTTATTAATTCAGGAATATAGGAAGGAATAATAAATACACATTTTTTGTTTTATCTGTTCATATTTAACAGAAAACTTAACTTGTATAAATAAAATCATTTGACAGTTAAAATGAAGAACAATCATTAATTAGGCGCGAAAAATGATTTTATTAAAATTATATAGAATATATATATATATACCTTACGAGATTGTAATAAAATGTCAATATTACATAATTCTTAATTCATTGGTAGTTTACCCGACATATTTTAATTACATGACTACATTCCAATTATCTCAGACATGTATATAAAATGAAAAATATACAATACAAGTACGTAAAATAGAAATCACAATACAAAAATGGACGTTATAAATGTCATTGTCAATAATAATATTATTATCTACATAATGACAAAATTTCAAAAACTTTAGGAAATATGAAAATTGTCCATTCTTATATTGTACATAATAATGATTTCTGTTTGAAATTTCTATGTCTACCTGAATACAGTAAGGGCAAATAATCTGCAGGAAAATATAGTAATACTTATGTATTACACATTTATATTTTATTCAAAAACATTGGCTAAAGTCCATCAGTTGTGATAAATATCATATACATCTGAGAATACCGTTTATATTTAATAATATAATAAAACAGTTTCAGTGCAGATACAAGAAAAACAACTGACCTAATTGAGATCCAAAAACAACATGTTCTTAAATAAAATGAAGTTTTATTTAATAGACCCGATTATAAGTTACATCACGTAAGAATTTATTAGTTACAAAAAATATATTGAATGAACACAATCTGAGTATTAAAAATTCCAAATTCTACATTATGAACAAAAAATAATATAAAATGAATGAAATTACACACCAATAAGCAGAGGAATCGTTAAGGGATATTTTTTATATTATTAACATAGCTATTGAGTTTACGAAAATATTGTTTTTTTCTTACAACTACACAGCATAGGATATTGAATGACGTATGTACAATAAGGTAATACAAGAATATTAAATTACTGAGATTCATACATTTTAATGTAGTAACGAAAATACATTTATCGATGAATACAATAAAATGTTTAATATTATAATGAAATCTAAATCATGTACTGTACTTTTTAATAATTAATAGCCAGATTTACTAGCCTGCTTCCGTTTGACCTGTGGTGTTTTCCAATTCATAATATAATTCTTTGAAGACCCTAATCTTCTTTCTTTTGTCTTCGATACCAACACACACCCACTTGAGTTAACTCAAAGAACCATATAGAGTATATAATCCTTTTGAAGTGATATTGAATGGTGGCAAGATTAAAAAAAATATTTTCACAGTACAGCGAAGCAAGCATGTTCTATATTACTTCCATCCCTTTATAAAATCTACTATCACTTCGTCATCACTTTACATACCTGTATATTATGTCTTTTCGAATATTTTAAATACGCCAAAAATATTTAAACGTTTACTAGTGTAGTTTAACTACAATTAGCTAGTGTTAATTTAATGTTAAGCACCGCTCCTTTATTTAAAATTGTTTTACAAGAATTACAATAACATTTGAAATAAGCATAAATGGAAATGATCGAGATTGAATGAATGATTTCAACATTGATAACTAAAATAAATAACATGGATAACATTCCTCAGTTGAGGTAACAGCCGTCTTAGCTACATATATACAATTAAATACTTAGCATCGTAACATAGAATTAGATAACTGTTGACTCGAACTCACTCCGACTAAATCACAAGCTATGTATGGAAGCAGTCGTCACGGTCGCCTATGTGAAGTCGTTGAATTGTGCCAGGGCCGTTTTAACTCTGAAATTAAAAATGTTGTTAGTTTGTTGTTATTTATAAATATTTTTTTGCTTTATTTATATCATTCTTGTTTATAAATAAATATTGGCTATATTTTATGAAGTAAAGCGCAAAGTGGAAGGAACAAAACAGGATGTTAATGTGGTGTGCGTATGTGTAGGGGAGGGGTTTACTTGTGGTGCGAGTGTGTCGTGTATTTGTGTTGCGGGTGTATGTGTGGGGGGTGTACTTGTGGTGCAGCTGTTTGTGGTGAATGTGTACGTGTGACAGGTATACTTGTCGTGCAGGTGGTGCGCGTCGTGTCTGGCCCGCAGTAGTTTGAGCGCCCGCAGCACGCCGAGGTCCTTGAGGCGCGCCTGCCTGGCCGCCGCGCCCGCCTCGCCGCGCCACACAAGATTGCCGGCCACAAACAGGGCCGCCTCCTGCAGCTTGGACTCGGGGTGCGCCTGCGCAAGGGGACTAGTTATACCCTATTGATTTCATGAGCTAGACGGTTCGTCTGTCCGGACGTTACTTTTCGACTAATGGTGTAATGACGGTTATTTTACCAAGAATCGATCCCGACCCGTCATCTCACATACCAGGTAATCCACGAGTTTCCTCAACACGTCTTCGTTGGCCATGATGAGGTCCTTGGCCTTCTCGCCGTCTCCGATGTTCCCGAGGATGCACAGCGCCTGCTCCTTCACCTCGGCGGGGTATGAACCCTCCAAAACAACTATTACCGCCTGGAATTTTCATACGTTTTTATTTCACCGGCAAGTAGGCGACGGTTAAGGTCTTCCTTAGTTCGCGTTAATGGTTAGGATTACTTTATTTGTATTTTGAATTATGTTACACACATAAACAAAATAATTTAAAACAAGGAAGGAGGAGCAAAACGGACTCACAAATATTAAAATAATTTACCTGCATAACTTGCGATGAATATTCAGCCATGATCGCGTCAATATGATGCCTTGTGGATAATAAATTTCGTAATAATCCTAATGTTTTCATAATGACTCGTGTGTCTCCGTCTCCTAATAATCTAAACATTTGTTCCGTTCCGAGACAGCAGAGAATACGCTGTTTTACTTTCTGCTCTGCCTGTAATAAAATGGAATATTGAAATAATAATAGATATAAAGTAGTCTGATATTTTAACGAAACAAAAACGATATTTTTACTTATTATTGAAAAAATAATCGCCAACCTCTGTTGGGGATTATGTTTTCGGCGGGCGTCGGTTATAGTTGTCAATAAGACAGCTAATAAGTAATATTACATATAGATAACGGTAATTATACCTGAAAAGCCATATTCATAAGAGCCCATATCCCGTTCAATCTCAGAGCGGCCTCGGGCCTCTTAGTCAAGTTACACAGCATCTCCACGGCACCTGACGACAGGTAGAACGATTCTAAAATACAATTTAGATCTGTTCTTTTACACAACTATTAATGGGTATAATACTAAATATTAATAAGCATTTTATATCAAAAAAGTGAAGTTTTTTATTCATTAAAAGAAACATTAAACCACTTTAGCAATTCCATTATTCAAAACCTTAGAAATCAAACCTTGGTCTAACATGGGCTCTTTGGCGGGAGAGAACTCCAACAGAAGATTGCATAGCGTTGATGATCCCACGGTCAAGAGTTCGGTTCCGGGTGAATCGTTTAATAATTGCATCAATGGTCGCCAGACAGCGTGGTCCTGTAAAACATATATGTATATTAAATTTGTTATTCAAAGCAAACAAAAAATATATGTGACTATTTCATTTTATAGATACCTGAAATGTGGTCCGTAACTGCTGAACTGACCTTGACAGTGAGTGCAGACATCTGACGGCCGCTAATCTTACCTGAAAATTTTGATTACCAAAAAAATAAGGAAATATTCGAAATGTTTATTAGCACTTATGGGATTTTAGAACTGCGGATACACCAGGTTAATTAAAATTATCGCATCACCTCTTGCAAGCAGCTTCCCTAAATCAATCCCACAAGAGATGCGTTAATTACAATTAACCCTGTATATGTGCGTGTCCTCACCGAGGCCTCCTGGTTATTCATTCCGTTGACGACGTGCACCATGAGGCTGTGCGTCTCTATGATCCTCTTGCGGATGTCCTCGTCGTTGGCTCCGAGGGAGGCGAAGCACTTGAAGGCGCCTTGCTTGGCCGCCGCAGACGGACACGTCACGATGTCCGCCAACGAACTCATCAGGTGGTTGGATATCGCCGCTAGCCTTTGGAGGGATGTGTCCACCTGGAAGTGTTATACGAGTGTTTAACTGTACGATTCTAATTTTATAACTGACCCTGTTGACGGATGAAAGTTAAAGTTATATTTTTTTATTTCAAATAGGTATTCCCTTATCAAACCCTTGTTGCACGATTTCATAGATATGATTCCAGAGATAAATATTGAATGAAACATTAATATATACCTCGGCTAGATATGCTAATGTTTCAGCGGCCGTCGCCCTGATGTCTTCGGGCATGTCCTTAGTACATAACCGCGCCAGACAAGGCAACGCTCCAAATACCACTCTGAAATATAAATTAGCAATAACCAGAATGTACTATTTATTTATAATAATCCCATAAAACTGAAGAATATGAATTAACGGCCAATCTCAGGAGCTATCTAACAAACTTCATTATTTAAATCTTTATCAAGGTTAAAGGACAAAAAAAAAACAAAAAGTGCAGAAAAGTAATATGTATCATAATAATATTATATCATACCGTGTCACTACCCAGCCGCTAAAGATTGAGCTACCGTATCACTACCTACCCGCAACCTCTAGAAAACCGCGTTGATGAATTAAGCTTTCTATATATGATCGTCTTTATCGGGGCGGTAAAATAAGTTTTCATTTTTATATTATTTAAAATTTCACTGGAAATAAACTATAGCGGTCTATTACTCCAATATGTTAATGGAACTACAAAAATATTATTTAAATAAAAATAATATATTTAATATAAACCATATTTAAAATAAGAAATGCTGCTGCGGATGCTGCTCTATTCTTTACTACTTAAAGTGGTTTTAAGCTATATGAATTGATCTCTATATATAAATTGATTGTAAGATAAAAATCCTATCGAAAACTTTTCCTTAATCCTTAGTCAGAGGCTTAACTCTAAGTGTTTCTTTTAAATGGCATTTTTACAAAATCCCTTCCCTACAAAAAAACTAACAAAATTCAATATTTATGTTGCTTACACCCTACTCATAAAAAAAAAATATCCATAGATTTTTTGCAGATTCTTGTTCAAGAAGCTACCTTTAAAATGAGCAAAATGTGTCTATATCAAATAAAAATATGTGACTCTCTATGGACATCACCATCAGGTGGCATGGTACTGTATATATATTTGCCTCATTGTTTATAAGGAAAGCCTAACTAAACTAACCTGTTATCATCAGCTGTCAGGGCTCCAGCTCTGTGAATGAATGTGAGACACCGGGCCGCCCCCATAGCAACTGGTAATGGTTTATCTCTTGATACCAGTGCCATTAGTAATTCGGGGATTGTTTTGTCACCATGTCTGGAATAAAGATATCATTTTAGTGATACTAGTGTTATTATAATTACATTTTTGTTATTAAAGCTACCTCATACACTTAGAACCCATGTAAAGCTCCCTTTGAAAATTTGCAGGTAATTGTAGATCAACAATGTAGATCACTATTAAATTTTATTTGATTTATTGACTACATATTATTCCTGATTAGTAATTTCATTTTTAAAAATTAATTAGATAATAATATTCATCAAAATAACCTTTACTACCTTTTAACAAAAATTGGTGTGGCCTAAAGTGTGACCTTAGCTTTCTAAAATTATTAGGAATTAGAACGGTAATGAAATGTAAGGCTCGACTACTATCAAATAAAAAAATTGTGTCGTTCATACCTGGTAGTGAGGGCGACTTGCGAGACGCTAGCGTTCTCGAAGCACATAGCTGCCAGCAGGTCGAGTGCGGGCAGAGCGCGCGGCGGCGGGCGAGCCAGCAGCGCCGCCACCGCCGCGCACGCACCCGCCGCGCACAGCGCCTCCTGCTCCAACGGGCCGCCGCACCAGATGGACAGGATGCGTACCACGCACGCGCGCGCCGTTTGAGAACCCTCCCTGGCTATTACTGTTGCTTGTTCATTTATTCTTGTCTCAGATATTATTGTTATTTTTTATTCCTATTTTAGGGTCTCAACAATATTAAATCATTTATAAGTACTTTTTGTTACAAATTTTAGTAATATGTTTATATATATTCCTTTCACAAGTTAGTGCCTGATTGCAATGAAAAATTAAATTTTGAACAATTTTCAATTTCATGTTAAATCAACCAAACAAAAATTTGATTTATGGATTGGCTCAATTGTTTTGACAGTTCAGTATTATTTCTCTGTTACAAATTATGTTAAAGTTACCGGTCAATCTAGTCAGCAACCGCATATCTGCAGGCAAAGCACCAATGGGCGCTGGTGGGTGTTGAAATATACTCCTCAGCGCGCACAAACATGCTTCCGCCAGCTTTGTACCCGTTGGCACAACTTTCAATAACTCCACAAGGACAATAGTTGTTCCTTGCTCAACTAAGGATGCCACATTTTCTGGGGTTCCTTTTGCTAGTGATCCTGGGATCAATAATTTTATCTTAATTATTATTTATTCATGTAAAGATTTCTTACTAGTAAGACATAACTTAGAACAAGTATCAAGTTATGGGAATGACATAATAACATTTATTGTTTATTAGACAAAAATAAGGTGAGTTTATCATTAATTAATCACCATAAGAACATTTTAATAGAACTTGTTAAAATTAATAAGTTTTTAACCATTTTAAAATACTAAACTTTCGGGATAATTTAACTTTGGCTTTATGCAACATTTCTGCTAATATACAGCTTTTTAAAATAACGTAATTAATGATATTTACAGTTTTAAATTTGTTTTATTGTTGTGATTATAATTGCATCAGTGATTGCAACAGTACAGAATAATTCAAATTACCATGTGAGTTGTAAAACTTAGAACTAAAACCTACATTTCAAAAAAATATACAGTGGACGCCGCTTATTGTGATCACTTTTAGCCATCCCGTTTTGATAACAATAACCAAATGATAACATTATGCGGATGGTACTTTTTCATGCTTGTTGGGGGATTTTAGTGCACATAATAAATGATCATAAAGATAAAATATGAATTGTAATAATATAGAATTGATTTAAGTACATATTAAGTTTCATAATAAGAAATTCTGTTGTTTGCTCAAATTTTCTATTTATTTACACTATTTAAAATATTCTAACATAAGATTCATTTGAAATATCGATCTATTGTTGTTTGACACTTGTTTTCATTCATAATCATTTGAATATAATTCTCAAAATCGTATAATTTTTCGAAGTTTGTTGCTCCGTGTTGAACACCACGTCGTATCGAATCGTCGTATCGTTGTATCGTCCGTCGTCGTCGAACAAAAATAGTATTTTCTAATCCTTAAACTTGAGAATTTAGAATTTTACCCTTCTAAATCGATAACAATAAACGACTTTTGATCACGATAAGCGTTTTTTTTTCAAATGTATTGCTAAGGAGAAATTTGGGACCGACCATTTTCGATAACAATAGCCGGCTGATAACATTAACCGTGATCACAATAAGCGGCGTCCACTGTATTTATATCTAAATTGTAGTAATTATTTAATTAATATTCATGTCTAAATTGTGGTAAGAATTAATAGAAACAATAACTATTTACATTTATACAATAATTTCAAACATTTAATCTTACCTAAAAATTAGAAAGTATCTTCTGACATTGTACACAATTAACCAAATTAATTAATCAATTAACTATGAATGATGGAAATGTACCATATATGGCTTCATACAAACTTAATTCATGTTGATTATTGGGACTGTTAACTTTCAAAACAGTTGGTAATTTAGTAGCAAAATTGGATCAAGATTGATTTTTAATTTAGTTGCATATGAATAAGATAATCCATAACATATGTGTTACCCTTAATGAAGATAAGAGTATATATTAATCCACTGACTTTTTTGTTCAAATACTTTATATATTTAGAAATGATATGTTTACTGTGACGTTGATGTTAGAGGGCATCTTGTCATTATTGTTTGGCAAACACTTCATGTTCAGGGTAAACATTGATAAAGATGAATTTTTATTTAGTTACAATGATATTTCTCACCGATTGTAATCGTTGCTTCAAGTCTTATGTTGGGATCGAGGCCGTCATCCGTCATGAGTTGCAGCAGTCTAGGAACTATTCCTTGTTGTATTACAGAACTCTTCTGTCTATTACTACCGATTACAGAATTCTTTAATGTGACTAAGGCTTCTAATAACTTCTCTGGATTTGACGAATAAATCTCGTCAATGTAAGACCGTGAACTCTCGATATCCTTTCGACAAAGTTTTATAGGTTATAGAGAATATAAAATATTTAAAAAATATTTATAAGATCCATAAATTTATCTTACCATGAATATTGTAAGCTGTTGCATATTTTGTAAAATCTACGCAGCACTGTTGATATAAATATCTCAGGAATTATTTTCTCTAACCAATTGGCAAATAAGCTGTCGCTGTCGTGTGACAGTTCTTTGAGAGTCTTTGAAAGCTGTCATTTGTCAAGATTCCTCTGTCAAACTTTACCTTATGCTCTTAAAAATCACAGAAAGGCAGGCAACGGTTCAGATTTCAGAGCCATATGGCCGCATCACATTACAATCCATTATTTAGAATTCACGTATGTTATCATAATTTATACTTTAAACAAACACTAATATCTTAAAGTCTCAGATCCCTAACATATATAATTGTAGAATTAAATTATTTGTAGAATTAATCTTCTTTTTATTTTCCATTTATTACATTATAAGATATTTTTTATCACACGGATGAATATAGGCTTTATAGTATTTTAAACTTATCTATTTCTAAAAAATATAATCAAATTATTTCTTAATTACAATGAATTTATATTTATTCCATTTCGCTTGGCAAGTATCGTAATATTACGTTGTCACCTTGACAGTAACGAGTTATGATAATTTCGATAATTTACATAATTTGACACTTGACATAGAAAGTCTAACATTGTTCTCAAACTTAGAACTCAAAATACAAACTTTCTGGGTTTGATATGAATCCTGTCTTTTAACTTTGATTAAAGACACATAATATGGCGGACTCTGGAGTTGATACAGGTAACGAAAGTAGCGACAACCCCGTTTTTGACCATTCTTACTGCGTGTTAGAGTTTAATCCTCCAGCTATACCAATCAATTTGGCGGGTCAACCTATGCCTATAGATTTTATGGGCGAACCACACGACCACATAGGTAAAATAAAGTGTTCAACTAAAGCCCGACACTGCAGGTTGAAATATAGATATGGAAGATCAATTTGTTCTTCAAGAAATAAGAAGTTGCGATTTGCAGCTTCCACTAACAATACAGAGCTTGTAGAAAAACTTTTACTATCAGGAGCAGACCCAAATTGCTCTGATGAACATAAAAGAAGCCCCTTGCATTTAGCAGCTTGTCGGGGATATGTTGAAGTTGTTAAAATGTTAATAAGACATGGTGCAAACCCGAACATAAAAGATACTTTGGGCAACACTCCCCTTCATCTTGCCGCTTGTACAAATCACATACCTGTTGTTATTGAACTTCTTGATGCAGGTACAGATGTCAGTTCTCATGACAAGAATGGGCGCAATCCAATACAACTAGCTCAGAGTAAATTGAAACTTATTCAAATGAGACCAAGCGGAGCTGGGCATTTTGAAGAAACTAAACAGCTTATCAGTGAAATATGCCTTGTGGTTGAGATGATGCTGAAATACATGAAAATACAAAAGGCTGATGCTGGTGAGATAGAATCTGTAAGAGAAAGACTAGAAAATGTGAGCACCAGAGAACAAGTTGATTCTGAAGTACAAAATCTGCTGGACAGTCTTGATTCTTTAAAATTAAGATAATAACTCCACCAACAACAAATTCAAGACTGTTTAAGTAATAACTGCCTAAAGATAAGAGCTCATAATACTTAGTTGTAAGTAACACAATTCTAACAAACAGGACAGTTTTCTTGTATGTAGCTTAAGGTTTAATTAATATAGTGTCTGACAATTGTTTGCTTATTATAAGAATAAGTGTAATAAAATTGTCAATGTTTTGATTAAATTTAAATAAATATTTTTAAAGATGTGTCTATCAACTATGTTCTTGAAGTAATAAATTTATTATTATTTTTTAAAAAATGTTTTATATTTTAATTTCCATGTACACAATAAAAAAAAACAAAAACAATCTATTTAATTTGTAACCATTTATTGAAAATTGTTTTCATTTAAATTACATTTCTTTAAAAGATATACAGTATTGAATATATTTTAATAGATAACTTTATTATCAATCTGTAAAAGAGGTAAGTCTGGAATGCAAGAAGAAAATAAATTCGAACTTTATTGCTGTTGTTACTATATAGATATTAAATACAAAGGAACAAGAAACCATTACATTATTGATCCCAACCAAACATACTTGTGCATTTAAGTTAATAAAAATTAATAAATTAATAACAATACAATTAAAAACTATATAATGCCTCACAAAATATTCATGCATTTTATGCAACAGCTCAAATTTATATAAGAACTAAAATTCATAAATGTAACTTCATATACACTACTCCCTTATTTATCTAGTTAAAGAAATTTTATTACTAATTATTATTATCTGTTAGTATATTATGATAAAACCATAATTCCATAAAATAACTTATAATAATTGTGCAAAAGAAGCTTATGAAAATAAAGAGTAAATTTAAATTACGTATTATTTTAGGCTCAAAATTTAGGGGTCATGAGAATTAAGCATAGAAATACGATTATCACAGAAAGATAACGTTTAAAATACTGATAATTAAGAACAGTTTTGACAAAGCAAAAATTTTTGTTACAATACAGCCAAAAAAATTATAAAAGTCGTACAAAACATCTTGTAATTTCAATAAAAATTTCATAAAATTATAAAAACTTATTCATTAAAACATTTATTTGTAATGGTGAGTTTTGTCACCGCTGGAATTATAACCAGACACCATTATTACAGTGACTTGCATTTTATTTGTAAATAAGTGCCCTCTAATTGAGCATTGCATTTAATATATTATGTTATTTACATTTCACTATTATTTATTTATTTATCAATTCCTTGTAAAGTTTATAGTGCAGAATATTTGGCACTGCTGTGTACATTTCGATAGTTTTGACTAGTCATCAATTGATGGTGGTACATCGAAAATGTTGACTTAAAAGATATTATCACATTTTCAGCTATTAGACAAACACACTGCGTAACTATTTTAAAACGGATAGTTAAAAGTATAAATCACAATGATCATGGACTGGCATAATATTCGAAATTAGAATGCATACTTTGGGTTTTTAATGTTTTCCGCACAAAGTTTAAACTTAATAAACAAATTTAAGGCGTATTTAACTCCATTTGATATTGCACTTGATGGCTCATTGAGTTCGCTGAAACTACATCAGACAGTTCAAAGCTAAATTCATCACAAGAAAAACTAAACATTATTCGTAGGTACCAATAATTTTACTATATTAGGAAATATTTCAGCCTGAATAGGTCCATATTCAACAAGTTCTCCATCTACAGTGATATTGCCAGTATCACTTTTACCCTCTGGTACTAATCTAAATGCACTAACAGGTATCATTTTGATATACTCGGTGTTAACTTCAGAATGACTCCCTTGGCTCATGCGAGTGAGGAACGTGAATATTTGAGACCTCGATATTCCTGCTTTCATAATCAGCAACCACATGACGCCATCGCAGAGCTGTGAACGGGGGGCGAATAATAAATCTTCACCTATGTACGTTTGATAGGAAACGTAGGCCATTACAAATTCGCCTTCCTCTCGTTCCCAACCTGCTGGTAATGGGGACATAAGCGAAGGTAAGTGTGAGGCGGGACCGTGCGTACACACGTGAGCAGAGGACCTCGTCTCGGACCTACCGCTGTTCACACTGTATAACTCTGGGTCTCTGGAAGTAAAGGATGTATTGCTGGGCCTCGAGTAAGTTGAATGAAAGGAATCGTGTCGTTTCGAAACTTCAGAACTTTCAGAACAATCCTTAAAGACTTCCGAAACTGGCGAGTTCAAATCCCCACCGTAGCTCACACTATGAGTAATATTGGGAGGAAGTCTCGGTTTCGGCAAATTACTCACATCATTTATTCTCAAGTAGCTAATTGCACCTTTATATGTCCTTAAACCAATTAGTCTTGTAATTGCCCCAAAAACAAACCTTTGACCGCCCATTACCCTTAATTTTTCACTCTCTATATCGATATCTGCAAGCAGCCCCCAACCGACCGATAAGAATGAAAACATTATCTGAAAAAAATACAGTACATTGTATTAGTTTATTCTCTTACGACTAAAAACATTAGGTAAAGGAAAAAGTATTGTAATAGCAAAGCATTTTTTCATTATGTTGGCAATGATTGTGTATTATTGATATGATTGTCAGAATAAATACGCGTTACACTATGAGGCGCGGAACCGGGCCCGCAAGGATGAAGTGAGTACATGGCCTAATTGTATCCGCGCTATTTATTTATTATGACGGACGCAGTCAATTTAATAGTAATACTATATCTGAAGGTGAAGAGTTAAACATCTAATTCAACACTATCAATATTGAAATGATGGGGAAATATAATAATTATTTCAAAACATCTAGTAAGCATTAAGAAATATACGATAAGCAATAAGATTAACGTTTTAATCATAATTTACCGTTCGATGTAAAAGATAAGTATTAATCTATTTATATAATGTCGAAATACAAAACGCCTTTTAATTGTACAAAACATCTTAGATAAATGATAAATTGCAATTTATAGGAAAGAAAAGTGGATTATCTATTTACAAATACGCGATTTTAAATTGTGTCTATCTAATCTATCATCTAGCCTTGAGAAGTGGCAACACTTGTTTGAAAGGAAACCTTTTTTCATGGAATTCCGGTTTGCACAGGTTAAGAAATAATTATTGTTGATTACCTTACATTATATTACCAATATAAATTGCATTTCAGTATTTGATTACATAAACTAAGAGTTTAAAACAAGTCAGCAAACATAAACAATATAAAACAATTCCATCCCACGGAAAAAAATCCCAACCGATAACGTAATAAGCGAATGAAGATAACGGAAAATATATATTTTTTACTTATATAATAGTTAATAACACTTACTTTCGATTCAGTCTCAACCCTAACGACGTCCAGGTTCGCAGTGTTCCCCCTCACTAGTGCCATGGACAATCCTGTGAGATCGTGAGTTATGTATGGTTCCCTGAAATAAAACAATATTAAAGCGTTACTACAAGATACTTCCAACATATTGAATGAAGTACATTGGTTTGTTTTTAATAAAACTTCTAATACACTTCACTCTCGAAACTTTGAGTTATCCTAGGAATGGAAGGCAGAGGCTGTTTCCGAGGGGGATGTCGTCCTGGCGGTTTCGCTGGACGTCGCCAACGCCTTCAACAGCCTGCCGTTCGAGACTTTGGTTGAGGCACTCCGGTTCCATGGAGTGCCTCCCTATCTCCGCAGACTGTTGAGGGCGTACCTGCAGGATAGAGAGGTCCTGTGGGAGTGCGGCGACCGGCGGGTCTACCGACGTGGTGTGAGCCGAGGGGTTCCACAAGGGTCCGTTTTGGGACCGGTCTTGTGGAACCTGGGCTACGACTGGCTGCTTCGCTGTCCGCTCCTCCCCCGGACGAGGGTGCTGTGTTACGCAGATGATACCCTCGTCACGGCGCGCGGAGGGAGCTTTGCTGAGGCAGCCCGTCTTGCCACGGTCAGCGCTACGTTGGTAGCGGACCGCATAGGGCTGTTGGGACTGGAGGTCTCCGTTTCCAAGACGGAGGCCATCCTGTTCCACGGCCCTCGCCGGGGTCCCCCTCGTCGGGCGTACATCTCCGTCCAGGGTGCGCGGGTGGCGGTGAAGGCCCAGATGAAGTATCTGGGCCTCACCCTGGACGGAAGATGGAACTTCGGGGCTCACTTCTCTCTGCTGGCCCCGAAGTTAATCTCCACTGCAGTCGCCTTGAGTAGGCTTCTACCCAACGCCGGAGGGCCGCAGGCTCCTTGCCGCCGGTTATACGCCGGAGTGGTGAGGAGCATGGCCCTGTACGGTGCTCCCATATGGTCGGGAGCCCTCACCGCGGATTCCAGGGCCCTTTTGCGTCGCACGCAAAGGGTCCTAGCGGTGAGGGTGATCAGGGGGTACCGTACGGTGTCATACACTGCGGCCACACTCCTGGCGAGCGATCCGCCCTGGGAGCTACAGGCGCGGGTCCTCGCCGGAGTGTATTGGCACCGGGTGGAAGCCCGGGTCGGGCGGGTTAGGCTCGAGGCGGATCGGATCAGGGCTCTAGCTCACCGAGCCCTGATCCGACAGTGGAGTAGGGATTTAGAGTCCCCGTCGGCCGGTCTTGCGACGGTGGGGGCTATTTCCCCCCATCTCGATCGTTGGATCGGCCGGCGGCACGGGACTCTAACGTTCCGTCTTGTGCAGGTGCTCACGGGGCATGGGTGCTTCGGTGGGTACCTGCACAAGATCGCGCGCAGAGAGGCGGCCCCCTCCTGCCACCACTGTGACGAGCCCGTGGACACGGCTCGTCACACCTTGGCGGAGTGCGCAGCCTGGGACCGTCAGCGTACTGAGCTGACGGCCGTGGTTGGCAGCGACCTCTCGTTGCCGAGCGTTGTTTCAGCGATGCTCGACGACGAGAGGTCCTGGGTCGCTATGGCCTCCTTCTGCGAGCAAGTCATTGCCGCGAAGGAGGCCGCGGAGCGGGACAGAGAGGCAGCCTCCTCTGAACCGCTCCGCAGGGGTAGGCTGGGTCGAAGGAGGCGGGATTACGCCCGCAGCCTCCTTCCCCAGCTGTAGTGCCTGGACGGGAGAGGGGGGTGACCTCTCCCGCCCGTTATAGGCCTACGAGGTGAGGGTGTCCCTAAGTTGATTGGGGCCCCTCGCAGGGGGTTCCGCCGGGGCGTCACGGTGAGTGCGAAAGCGATCCCGTGACGCCCCACTAAGGCGATGAGGTCAACCGTTGGTTTTTTAGTGGGTAGCCTTAAAAATGGCAGCGTCCTCTACGCTGCCGGGTAGTCCCACATACCCCCTCGGTCATCACCTTCCTGGCCGCAGGGATGATGCGTAACGCATTTATCCAACGATAAAAAAAAAAAAAAAAAAAAAAAAAAAGGAATGGAAGGCAGACACTGTGTTTTAGCTAACGGTGTCAAATTTAATTGAACAACAATGAATAATTTGTTACTATTGGCAACAATTGTTTTTCATTCTGTAAATCTAAATTATCATTTCTAATAATTATGGTTTCGCTTCGTTGAGACAAAGGAAGGTTATCGCTGAGACTAAGAAATTTATTATTTATTACTGCTGCTAATAAATAATGCCATCATATTGAGGACACTCAAACTCTACTCCGGGCATCTCATATCAACGAAATCAGTTATACGGTATTTTAAATTTTCGTCTCTTCTCTCGCTAACAAAATTTTGTTACTATTAAGTATAGTCTAAGCCTAATATAATGTATGTATATCATGTATTTTAAAATTCCGGAATAGTTGTTTTTAAGATCGAACGTTTCAAAAATATAGCAATACGATTCGATTTTATTTTGCGTAAATTAGGGCACATTATTGAATTTTGCAAAAATCAATTCCCTTTTGACCCCAGTCTCACCAACTTCTTTCATTAAATGGTGCTTCAATATCTGTCCATACATAATCAAGCCCAAATTAGAAACTAACATTATCTACTAGTAACTCACATTATTACGCTAGTTCTTTTACAGTTTATGCAGTGAAGTTATAAAATGAACATCTGACGTCAATCTTGAATCGCAATCTTTAGACTTCTTAAAGAAAAACCTCCGCGGGTTGTTTGGAGACGAACGATGAATACCTATTGTGTTGTGTTTAATGCTGAATATATATAATAATGCATAGGAAATTATAACCAAGAATTACATAACATACACATCTATATGTATTATGTATTTTTTTACCTAGTTTTACTTTTTTTCTTAGTTTTCTATCTTTTTTAATATATTTTATCTGTTTTACACTATAATCAATCATGGTTCATGTAATACATTATTTTCTTCAACCACTTAGAGGTAGAACCAGAAATTAGTCTGCTTTTATGTATACGTTGTGTTGAAGACATTTTTATTATTATTCGTGTCCAAAAAACAAACAATATCAAAAGTTTGATATTGATGAATTTGTCTTGTAACAATCGAATAATCGGCATATACTTTACACTTATGAACTCATGGAAATGACAACCAGGTTTTATCCATATTTGCCTGAGCACGTATATAGATTGAATGCCTTGGTTGTAGAGTAGATTTATTCACAAATCGTATAAGTAAAACAACGATGTATTTAAAATAAGTATAATATTTACTTTCGCTTTGCTTTTTGCTACAAACGTAAAAAAGTGAAAGTTCATTTTGTTCTGGAAATGAAGTCGGACAAGCTCAGTTATAAAATTATTACGCAACAATGTAGGTATCAGGTTTTGCATAAAATATACAGCCTAGATTTCTGTTAAATATGCAGATATATAAACTGTTTGCATTATGTTTATTTAATAAGCTTGTTACACACACACACACCAACGTGATTGTAAGTTTGTTAATTACTAATTTAGACGCCACTTTGAACAGGAGTTTTACGATTTCTATAAATTTTATAATTTTATACTTTTATATCCTTATACAATTACATAATAAATTATTTATTTAATGGGATACCTGCTTTTAATATTGGCTAGTGATTTTATTATTAATTTAATTTAATAACAGGCTAAGAAAGATACAATTTAATTTTTAATCATTGATGTATATGTGTGGGTGCGTGTGCTTGATCAATTGGGCCCTACGCATAAGTCATGGTCGACAGATTACCTATTTTAATCTCCTTACAATATACACCAACGTTATACCTTCTTAAATGAATGTACCCTCATTTTAGTTAAGTTTTATAAACCGCTTATTGTACCTCCGCATTTAGAAAATAATATATTAAATTAATAATAATAAATGTTTGTTGGTTTGTCTGGTTGGTTGTATCGATTTTTTTAAATTCTGCTATTAATATGATATAAGCTTGCATTGTACATTAATATCAAAACCATAGGTATGTATATTTTTTCTGGTGGGATTGCACAGTAAAACATAAAGTTAAAATAATTTGTTAACTAGCTCCATGGAGATGAACTCTCAAGAAAGTTTATAAATACTTTTTTAATATATTTATATAAATATCTTTAGTATTTACTTTTCAGTCACAGTCGTAACTGATATGAGAATAAATTAATAGAAGACTAGAATAACCAATCACGCATTTATTATATCTATGATTTTCTTACATTTACAAGGGCTTATCATTCAAAACAATAGTAATTTACATACAGTCAATAAATCGAATCCCATACAGTTGTTACAACTGAAGCAGACAATGAAAAGATGAGATTAATTACGATAAAATTAAATATTGTTTGATTTAATTTTAACTTAGATTATCCGGGGGTTTGATTAAACAAAATACTTTATTATACAAGCCTATCCGGTATCAACTATACATCGATTTATTTGTTATAAAATCCAAAGTCACTCAAACAATATTCCATTAATTATTGAGAAATAAATAATGTCATCGCCTTTAAGGAAAAATAAGTTGAAAACAATTAAAGGACTACACAGAAATTGGGTTCCAGCAAAGGATATAATGGAATTGAGCTTACTCACGAGTATAATAAAGGGTGTGGACACTCCGAAGTAACCGTACTGGCAAAGGGAATATGCATAAAAATGGTCTCATATATTTCTCAAATACTCATTATCATCTTATTATAATAATAAAAAAAATATATATGTAAGAAATGTAAATTATGGGAACGAAATTAAAACTTCCAAAACGCGCCAGCATTGGTCGAAAGTGAATGTGACGTCATCTGACACGACATTTAATTTATCCGCTTCGAAGTTCATACTGTGGTATCAGTGTTTATGAGAAAAATAAATAATTTAAACTTATATTTTTCTGCTATAAAAACAATCACATCATTTAATAATAGTAATTGTTCTATTATTAATAATAATAAAACATTTATTATGAAATTATATGACTGTTTAGGTCATCCTAAAAATATTTTTGGCACATTTTCAATAGCAGTTAGCATGCTACTACATATTACAATTTTAAATGTTTCTTCCTCTGAATCATTTTCCACTTAACTTGACTCAGATAAATAACTTGGTTGATAATCAGCAGCTATTGAAGAATAAGATGCTATAGAAGTACTATAACTGTGTTTTCAGTGAACCATTTTCTTTTTAAAACTGATATTGTATTTCCGCATCACTTGGAACACAGAAAAAAGAAAAACAATTTGTCGGTGTTTTTTTTTACATTTTTGCACTCCGGTTCTATACAATACTTATAATGTTAAAACTTAATATAAGTATGAAGTAACTAAAAAGTTTAGAGTAAACATTCACTGGACGTGTAATGTGACGTCACGAAAAGCGCGCGCAAAATGACGGCTCGTTTGAACTTCTCAAATTTGCTAACGTTTTTATTTGAATTTTGAAAAATAAGAATTTTTTCAAGCCTATTTATATTTTCTTCTACAACGTAAAGAGGTAAATGATTAAATTAAGTCAAAAATCAAAACATGAATATTCCCTATTTGTATGATTTTTTAGATTTTACTTCCGAAAAATAAATTAGGTATAATAGGCGGGCTTAATTTAAGAAAACAATAATAATAAATAAATATTCAGATATATGTCATTAATTTTATCACTGAAGTCGTTAATGGCATAATATATTTTATTGAAGATAAATTCGAATACGCATTTAACAATAAAAACAAACGGATAATCTTTCAAATGGTGTGTTAATTTGCTCATAAACTTTAATTAACATAAAGGATAATATATAGTTAAGATTGGTATAGAGATAGGGCGAGTGTCACACATCCACTATCACTATCATAGCTAGTTGGGCTACGAACAGAGAGAAAATAACAAAGAAAAACAAAAGAAAAGGTTTTGTAAACAGAAGTAGTAATTATTGAAATCGGAAAACATGTATTATAATATTCTTTGTATAAAATAATTTTTTAACAAGAGATCAATATCGTTAAATCCATTCCAATCCAATATCCATTTCGTTAAATTTTATATGTAATGTACACTTACACCCAAATTAAATGCTATAAAAGTCAAATCATGTCATCCAATTATAACATACTTATCTTAAACATCAGTCCGAGAAAATATGATGTATCTAGATTTTATTTTGCTTACGAATACAGTAACAACCTAAAAGTTGAAAGCGATTCAACGCAAAGAACTATATGGCAACTTGAAAATATATTGGACGTAAGTGTTATCTATATTTTCTCAAATTCAGACAGCAGTGCGGAAGCGACATCTGACTTCAGTCCGAGTATTGTTTCTGGAATTCAGATAGGATGAGCTCCATAAGCGCCACTTATCATCAATTCTCGTTTTACCGCCAAAATATGTTTTTGGATTAGATTACTCAGATTTAAAAGTAATAAAACATAAACGAGTTATTAAACTGTATACATATACATGTAAAAAAATAACGAGCAAGAATGACTCAAAGATCATAAGTTTAATATGATAACCATATATAACATTACGGACAATGCTATTGTAAATTAAACATTTAATTGATAATCGTATTCGGAATACACTCACAAAACAATTCGAAGAAATTTGGGATGGATTTCCGACAGGGAAAACCATATATGTGATGAGCATAAATCTATATTTCGAGTTTGGTCGTTTATTTAATATATTCTCATTAGTTATAATGTGTATTTCTTTGTATTTTTATAGTTGTCTAACACAACACAAGCAAATAATTTGCTTACTTAAAGAGTGATCTATTTGCGTAATTTGTCTAGTGATATTATATTATTATTATCAGTGGTTTTGTCACATTGTGATATTTTAATCCGTGAAATTAATCACATGCCACGGGTCAAAGACCTTGAATGTTGTAAACGTGATAAAGTCAAACAGTTCTCAAGTTATGAACAAAATATAATTAATACATATTATATCTACAGTCGATGTATGGAACTTCAATACCTAGGCATGTTTATTTCGTTTTCCACCTGTAATCCTACTACAAGTTTTGACGTTATCTTCGTTATCTACTTACGTTTATCTTAAATTATTTAGGATGACTTATAGTAATCGTCCTAAATAATTAAAGTTGCTAATAATTTTAACCGTTCTTTTTAAATATGTCAATAGACTTTGATCCGACTACTTTGATAACTGCCGTATCAATAGTAACATACACACGAAATACATTAGTCCCTAAAATCTCGTAATTCCGTCTATCAGGAATTCAATACATTTGTGGTAACAATAAGTACCAGAACAATTAAATACCTAATAATTTATTACCAATATTTTGACTACATAACTATAAAGAATCGTGTAGTCTACTAGACATGCTTGCAAATAATAATAAATTAAACCTATAATAAATATATTATACTTAATCGAATAAGTAAGGATTATTATTCTTTTTGATATAAGCAATAGAAATCAAGTATATTAATATGGATAACTCTTGCTTTATTTATAAGGCAAATTGCCTTTAATAAAAAAATACTTAAGAACAAATATCTTTTCCAAATGGTATAAAACTAGATAAATGATGGTGTTTGGATAGCGTCTTGCCTTTAGTAGTTTTCTCGAGGTAACCACGCGTATAAGCTTTAATTATTTCATTACGAGATTCGAAGTGAAAAATTATTAAAGATTTTTGTTTACATTACATTGAGGACTAATTTCTTTTATAGCTTATTTATAAGTAAGTACAGCATGAATATTATATGTTATTATAGATTCTACACAAGGCTAAATAAATTGGAAGAATAAAAATAATATTTCGTACGATTGAAATAAAAGTAAAAGTAAAGATGTCCCAGGGCTATTCGCTAACTTTGACTTTTCTAATGACCATGACGTCATGGCAGTTTGTTACTATAGTTACATTATAGGAAATTAGTTGTTTGACAACCATTATGTCCGCACTTACTGATAGTGATTTTCATTTTAACTGTCAAAAAAGATACGCAATAGCCCTGCTGGACTGAGTGAATTGAAAATGATAATAAGAAAAAAAACCCTGTCGCAGACAGGTTTTATTTAATTAGTTGGATAATTTATAATTCTTTATATAAGCGTGAGAAATTATTAACTCTAGTATAACTCTATTTCTTATACATATGTAATAACCCCTGCACACGACTTATTACAGAAAGACCTTACATGTTAGGAATATCTAATACAGATTCTATCCAAGAAATAAAAACTCTTAACCAATTTTTTCATATTAAATTTGTAAGAGACACTGTTATTACTTATTACTTTGCCATATCAAAAAGTTTTTATGTAAAGAATTGTCTATAAGATAGTGGGTATATAATAATTACATGATATAATTTTCACTATGTATATTTTCGACAAGAAAACCTCCTGGGTCGAATTTATGGAAAATATTCCACTCGAAAAAAGATTATTATGACTAGCATGGATTTGTAATTATTACATTAGTTTTTTAATTTTTATTACGTATAAGTTTTTTCAAGTTAAATTATTCATGTAAACTAGTCATATAAATGTAACACAATCAGTACAGTTTTTATGTCATTTTTACATACCTACGTTAATTGTAGCAAGTTTTTTTCAATCGTAAAAATTATTTATTGTATTACTTAGTGTTATTTGTCTACGCTATACATAATTCCAACATATCATGTGTATAAGTGTCAACTTGTTATACAAACGGATGTATGATAATATATTTCTTCATGCATGAGAATACAGTATAATACGAAAATATTTACAGTAGGTAGATATATTTAAAAAGGGTAGGCAGATAAAAATGTACTTCTGTTTACTATATTTAAATAAAGAATTTTCTGAAACAATGATTTATGACTATAATTGTTGATTTTTAATTCCAATACATTATTATATAATGAACTCTTAGGTAAGGTAATTACATTTTTGTGGTAAATTATAAAATTTCCTAATGGGCCATAATGCAAGTACCTATGTATAATTTAATATAATTACAAATTTATTAATAACACATTTCTTCCTGTTAATTGGCACAGCTGTGGTTTTAAATGGAAGGCGAAATTAATGATGATGGATGCACAACTTAAATTTAATACACCTATTGTTTCTATAGAAATAAGGAAAAATCTTAATAATTATTAACGGATATTGCATACAAAAGATAACGTAAAAATATCTTAATATAACCAAATCGTGAGAGGCTTAAATATTGGTACGTAAATTTTCCAATAAACAAGATTATTTTATTACCCTCCTATATGCGAGTAAATAAAAAAATATAAGGGTGTTTTTGTTCAGCACTAATTGGTGACTACTGAACCGATGGTTGGTGACTACTGAACTTGGTTAGACAGATTACATTGTTTTAAGATATCAAACTTTTTGACTTAATAAAGAAATGTTAAACAGAAATGTTTCTTGCTATTGATTTAGATGGATATATTATTTTAGAGTGAAACCACGGTCACACCTTTGCTACATAATAACACTGTTATCAAGAATGAACAATAAACGTGATGCTCCAAACAAAACATTAAGTATTTAACGATGTAAAGAGTAATACTGAGGTGCGCCAATGACATTAGTTTATTGTCTTAAATAAGGGTTTTATCACAACGACTGCTAAACTATCTTTATAAATATTATGTACTTCTAGCACCTAAACTTTAATCATTTTCTCATTTATCACATCTGTTGGGTTTATTGCATGCTTAATGACGATTTATATTTATAAGTGATTACACTCGTATCACGATAACCCCGTTAATACGAACTTACGTTAACGATCTATCATCACATACATGGCTAACAATAACCGTACGTTATTCAAGTTCATTGAAATATTATTTAAACAATTTTAATATTTTTTGCCTAATAAGAGATTTTAATGCAGTCGACTGTCAACAAATCACTCAAGAAACAGCTTAAACAAAAACATCTTTCCGTTCGTTTTGGAATTAACAAAACAAAAAGTATTTTTAGAGTATTGTGTCAGATATGTAAAACGTAGCAATAATATTTTAAAATTTAACAGAATAATCCTCATTACTATTTGACTGAACGAACAGATTGTTTATGCAAGGGCGAAGACTAGTCATGCATAACATTTCAGATAATAAGATGCTTTTAAATTAAACCTAAAACAGGTGTAACTTGCTTCAAAACAACGTGTATACATGTTAACAACACACGTCTCTATCAGTTAAACATTATAATTTGTAAACTACCTCCAAATATTTTCTACAATTCGTACGCACGTCTTAATCGTTTTTTTTAATATAGGTACATTTACAAGACGAATAATATCAACAGACGGTATCAAAATATTAGGAGCATTTTATGTTTGACAATTAAATGACCTTGCAATATTTTCTGTGATATTCCACGACCTTACATATTCATCGAAAAAAAATATACAAAAAACAACTGCATCGTGTCATGTTTGTGCGTCTATATTGCAGATCCGGGTAAATAGTAAATAAGTACCTATTATTTGCTTTGGGTTATGTTTACTACATAGCCTCTAGAAAACTTAAATCATTACTATTTTGTATTCAGTCAAAGTACGAGTGGAAACAGTTAGTTTAATTTAATGAATAGCCATATATGTAAATTTTAACCTAATATACTTATTTAAAATTCAGATAAGTTTAACACGGTTACACATTATTCATTATTGTAGACATTTATAAACAGATTATCTTGACACTGACTTAGGTAACATCTGAACAAAATAAGAATATGTGATGTGAAAAAATGAGACTTTAAAAAAAAAAAAATAAAAAAAATTGCAAATCAATTCTGTCTTAATATTATTGCTAAAAACATAAACAAGCATTGGATGTCTTTTGCAATTATATGCAAAAAGTAAAAGGTATACAATATATTTCAGTGTCATTCAGATAGTTAATATTTTTTTGGAGAAAAAAAGGTTGGCCAACGCAGACATTATTATGTGCTATAGAACAGGTTTTAATTGATGTGACCCTCAAAGTCTTTTAACCTTTGGAAACCCAATGTAGGTAATGTTTATTTACTAAATATATTTTGCTTTCAAAAACAGTTGTAATCACTGGAGAATAGGTATTATAAATTTATTAAATAAAACTTACATTCTGTTTAGAGAACTTTCTCTTTTTTAGTTAATTTACAAATTTTATATTAGATCATACTTAACTAAATACTCAGTATAAATAATAATATTTCACTGTTGTTTTATTGTGTAATGTATTATTACCTTCCTTTAAAACAGACAAAATGTAAAGTTAATTAGATAATTAACAAAATTTATTGTTTTGGTATGCTAAGTTCAAATATATACCTATATTATATATTTGAAATTAGCATACCAATCTTATAACAAAACAGTTTTGTTTTAAAAACTGATTTAAAAATATTTTTGTCAATGATTCGAAGTCATAATGTGGACTTGTATTAAAGAAGAGTTGTATCATGTTATTTATGATATTTTGTAATTATGAATTTGTACCTTATGATTATTTTATTTTTTCATGTCATATAGTCCAATATACTTGATAATAAAAAGGAATGCCTCAATGTTATTGACACACATATATACTTAAATAACTTTCATCCATTCTACTATAAAATGCAAATTTCTTTATGCAATACTTTTTTTGTATTCAATCAGAAGGTAAAGTTACTGTTAGTTACTGAAATTAGTTACTTACTGGTAGTGGTGACAGATAGTTCTGGCCAGGCCATTTCCAGAGCCACAAGGTATAATTCCTAAGGGAACATCAGCCAGAGTCATTTCCCAATCAAGTCGTTCGAACATGCCATTTAGAACTTCAAACAAGACGCCATCACCACCCATTGCGACTACGCCGCGCCATTCCGTTATTTCCATATCACGAATATAATTACGAGCAAATTTGGCATTTTCAGTAACTTGAAGACTGTAAGGAATCTGTGCTTCTTTCAAAATCGAAGACACTTTATTTTGAAATAATTTGGCCGCCTTCCCTGACCCGGATTTCGGATTAAGAAGTATTAAAAATTTCTTATCATTTCGCGGTATCATATTTGTTATCGGTTTATTTGCTATCAAACAATGAATTGTATTTCGCCACCTCTGTGCTTCTCTATTATTATCTTCATATTGGTCGTATGATTTAAATTGCAGTATTATTGTTGTTTTCTGACGTTCAGGTTTACGGCGGCTGCGTTTTAAAATATAAGCGTAAATGTCAAGATATGCACTTGTATCCAATTCATCACGGTCTCTACTATCTTCATCCACAACTTTGAGTGAAGGTCTACTTACAAAAGAACTGCAAACAGAGAAACCGCCTCCAGCGCGCCGTCTTTTCTTTCTCATACATTTGCTGCCGATAATATCCTGCAGATGTATTGTTTGATCTTTAGTAGAATCGTCTGTTTTTAAAGACAATTTTTTTGAAGTTAAAAGTACACGAAACTGAGTATTATTTTTTTCTTTAAAAAAGTTTTCGTCAAAGTAGATTTGCTCTTTTAAATCGTCATTATCATAACTTTCGACGTGAAGCACGTCCTCACAAGGCTGTGGTTCCACCATGACTGATTATTATTAAATGATAATTGAATTAATTGATAAACATTTTACATTGACTTATAACATAATCAAACAGACGGATCTCTCCGCAGACGCAGAATCACACTCAATACTCAAACTTCAAAGTCAGCAACCGACACAGACACGGTATTTTTGAGCTTGACATTTTAATTTCTTCTATAATTTAATAACTTTTTAGGCTAAGCCTTATCTTTATTGTGTCAATGCAAGAACATAAATTGGAGCGTATATGTTTAGCACTGAGCGAAATTTGGAGGGGATATTATAACTGGGCATCACGCACGCAATACCTTTATAACTTAAATATTATTCTTTTTTATTTCGAATAGTATTGTAACAGTTACCTAATTGTATTGTATGTGTAAACTGACTAAAGCCCTATTTTTTAACAACTCAATGAATTTATTTTACAATGTTTCATTTAGGTCTAAATCCCAGAACCACTTTATTTATGAGAATTACAACGTAATTTTTGATTGTTATCTTACTAAATATTCTGTGACTTTTTTCTAGATTTCTAGTCTTAAACTTGCAAAAGATGCAGTGGTGTGTGGGAACATGTTTCCCTGCAAAAATGTTACTTTTAATAATTTTATCTTAGAAATATTTTTCGACATCACCATTCATTCTTGTTAAGCCTTGAAGTGGAAAATTAGTACGCTTTGACCATGCTTTCGTTTCTTTTCACCTTGCCTTGGTCCTGACTGCATATAATTTCAAAATCTGCCTGTGTGTTTGACCTTGGAGAATCAATTTTATTGAATAATACTTATAATATCTACTCCTCACAGTACTAACAAATCTTTAGCCTCCTTTATATCTTCCAATAATATTTTATTGTAAAATGAATGCCAATCTTTGAAAATAAATATAGTATAGTACACTTATAGTATTTACTTATATATTTCAATTTCTGTATCTTTACTTTCTAAACCTCTATTCTGTTTTCTCTTTCTTAATCCTTATATACCTATTACCTACTTGTTTTCTTCTTTTTAATTAAATATGCCAGGAGCGTAATGCATTGAAATGCAAAAAAATACTAAAGTTATAACGACTTTACGTCAAAAGTTATTCACATCTCACAGATGACAGAGTAATATAAAAAGTTATTAATTATTATCTTTATGCTATATGTTGACACGCATTTGATATTTCATTAATTATTTGTAATATAATTTTATTATTTTAAAATCTAATAATATTAATGAATAGTAATTAAGTTATTATTATTACAAATGCTAATTATTTAATCCATAGAACAATGGTTCACCGAATTTTAGAGCTTTATAGCGGAATAGGAGGCATGCACTGTTCTTGGAATGGTAAATGAGTTGTAATATTGCATATTATATATATCATTTCACTGAAATAGTAATGTCTAAAATTTCTTTCTTGCAGCATCAGATTTGGATGGTAAAGTAGTTACAGCTGTTGACATCAACACTGTAGCAAATGAAGTATATAAATACAATTTCCCTAGTACTCCTTTGATAACGAAAAACATACAATCACTCACAGTTGAACACATAAAAAAACTTAATGTAAACACAATACTCATGTCTCCCCCTTGCCAACCATTTACAAGAAATGGCAAATACTTAGATGATCATGACCCCAGAACAAATTCATTTACTTATTTAATTGACTTATTTGATGAATTAGATAATATTGAATACATTCTCATGGAAAATGTCAAAGGTTTTGAATGTTCTACTGTAAGAGATCTATTTATTAACAAACTAAATAAATGTAATTTTGCTTATCAAGAATTTCTTTTATGTCCAACAAGTGTTGGTGTGCCTAATTCTAGATTAAGATATTATTGTTTGGCTAGAAGAAGTACTTCTGAATGGTGTTTTAAAAGAAAAAACGAAATTGTAAGTACATATTATTTTTAAATAGAAATAATTAAAAATCTTATCAGTTCAACTTTACAACTTTTCACACAGTAATAATTAATTTATTTTATCAGATGATGAACCTACCCAAGGAATATGGAGAGCCACATCAATTAAAAGATATTATTGAAGAAAATGTTTCTGATAAAACTATTTTACCAAATAACTTCTTAAAGAGAGCATATTTGTTAGACATATGTTATGAACATTCAAAAAGATCTTGTTGCTTTACAAAATCTTATACACGTTATGTTGAGGGAACTGGTTCAGTTTACACAAGCTCATTACCAGAAGAGGTTGAAAAATGTATTAAAGAAGCCAAACAATTCGAAGTTGGCCAATATGATTATGTAGAGAGATTCCAAAAACTTAAGTTAAGGTTTTTCACACCGAAAGAAGTGCTTTCATTAATGATGTTTCCTAAATGTTATAAATTTCCAGAGAAAACAACTACTAAACAATGTTACAGACTACTTGGCAATAGTGTCAATATTAAAGTTATAAGTGAATTGTTAAAGATATTATTTGAATAAAATATAGTTTATATTTTATGAGTGATTTTTATTGTAGTCAATATAATCTAACAATTATTTATTCAGACATGATGTTAAGAACTTGTTAAGTGTTTTTGATATATATATCATTTATGCAGTTTACCATTACAAGTACCTTACTACTTACCACCAAGAGATGTAGCCATGCACTTGACAAGACAATGTAGCAATTTCATGGTGGTAGACCATAACATCAGCCGGGAAATTTAAGTATCTCAGTGAGGCTGCTGATATAGCTCTACATCATTACCCTTCGCCGCAGCTTGTCTTTCTGGGAGACTTTAATGCCTGTGATCAGGACTGGCTGTTCCCGTACCAGAATACCGACATTGCTGGAAGGATCGCGGAATTTTGCGTTGTCCTTATACCTCTTTCAGCTGGTGAGGCAAGCAAAGAGGGTTCCAGATATAGTAAGTCATACCGCCAATTGCCTGAACCTTCTGCTGACAACTGATCCAGACAGGCATCGTGTAGAGGTCGCCCCCCCCTTGGGAACCTCTAATCACTGTCTAGTGAAATCTGTGCTCTGCTCTCGAACCACATGGTGTTAGGCGAGTATAGAAATACAAGTCAGCAGACTGGGATGAGATGCGGCACTTTTCTGCGTCTTATCCTTGGCGGCAGATCTGCTTCTTTTTTTTGGATCCGTCGAGTTGCGCGGATGCTATAACCGATGTGGTGCATCAGGCAAAGGAGTATTGTATTCCTTTTGTTGACGTACCCATAGCTGACAAAGTTCGCCAATTAAACCATTTAATGCCGAATGTGGTCGTGCTGAAGACCGAAAACATTCGGCTTACCTCATTTGGGCTGATGCTCGAAGGCGCAAAACTCCGGATGTAAGTTTAAAGAAGAGAGTCTTTAAACAAGCTGCTAAATCCTACAAAAAGGCATTGCGGAAGGCTTGTCTTGTATTTCAATCACCTCCATACTCTGCAAGGATTATGGAGCGTGTATTGAACTCGCGCTTTCTAGCATACCTAGAAGGTAACGATCTCCTCAGTGACCGACAGTACAGGTTTCGCCAAAATAGGTTCTAGCGTACATGGCGTAATGTATGTAACATTTTAGGCGAGGCCATCGAGAGGAACAGAGAAACGGTCACCGTCTGTCTGGACGTCTCGAAGGCATTTGACAGGGTCTGCCATGTAAGTCTTTTAAGCAAGATTTCAGCGAACGGTGTATCTCCTGGTCTGATATGCTGGGTAAGGGACTTTCTAAGACAGAGATCTCTCCCAGTAGTTGTCAACGGGTGTTTCTCGGAAACCTTGACAATAAATTCCGCAGGGGTCCGTTCTTTCTGCTACTCTTTATCTGCTGCACATTAACGATCTGCTGGAGCCCGGTATCTATGGGTATGCAGACGACATTTGTAGAAAGATATCTGCGGAGTACTCGGGCTAGTAGAGATCAAGTACAGTCTGAAAGAAAAGCCATAGTTCAATGTTCGAATGACAATCTTCAGGCAGTCTCCGCATGTGGCAATGCCAATCTTGTCAAATTTAACGCCACCAAATTCATCGCCAAAAGAAGCCCTTTCACCTTGGCTCCTACTTTCCAGAATATATACTGGGAAAACAGTGACCAACTTTAGTTGTTATGCTTAGAGATTTCCTCGAACCTCAACTTTGGTCGGTTCATTAAGTCCAGAGCAAGAGCAGCAGCAGGAAAGCTTGCCGTTCTTGCGAAGGTCCGACAGTACTTTACACCGGGACAGCTACTTGTATTATACAAAGCACAGATCCGGTCGTGTGTGGAGTACTGTACAGGCATAAAATTGCTAGCCTCTTAGTATTCTATAGGATACATTTTGTTCTATCACCGGACGTTCCGACGCACGGCAGGTATCCATCCTTACGTTGTGGACAGTCTACCTGTCTGAATGAATCGCTATGCCTCGTCTTTTTCAGTGCGTACAGCGAAGGACTGGAACAGCCGCCCCAATACAATGTGGGTGTCTTCAAGAGAAGAGTGAAGAGGTTGTTAGGTTAATGCGCCTTACCACCAATGATTACATCTCCACTCTTCATCAGGTGGAATGTAGTCAAGTATTAACCTATTGTATATAAAAAAAATGCAATTATATTGAACTAATAACGGTATATAATAGATAAAAGAAATACTAGTAACTTAAATAACAAAAAATGTTAATACGTACTTAAATATGTATTGTTAAATCTTACTAATAATATGTGAATCTTTATATGACAGTTTATTTGATTCACAATCATGCAAAAATGGATGAATGGGTTTGGATGAAATTTGGAACATGGGTAACCCAGAATAACACAGGATAATTCATTATGCCGGTTAATTCCTTTTTATCCCATTAAATATTCAAAAATATTGCCTACATGACCTCATCATAGAATTAGAAGAATGGATTCCTTATTATTATTTTTTTATATTATCTAGGGCAATGCTTGACTACATTCCACCTGATGGTAAGTGGAATGTAGTCTTAGGTGGTAAGGCGCATTACCCTAGCAACCTATTCACTCTTCGCTTGAAGACACCCACATTGTATTCGGTCGGAAATACCGACGCAGGCAAGCTGTTCCAATCCTTTGCTGTACGCAGTAAAAATGAGGAAGCAAAGCGCTTCGTTCGGACAGGTGGAATGTCCACAACAAAAGGATGGATACCTGCCGTGCGTCGGGACGTCCGGTGATGGAAGGGGGACGGGGGAATTAAATTGTGTAATTCCAGCGCACACTCACCAAAATGTATCCTATAGAATACTGAGAGGCTAGCAATTCTACGCCTGTGCTCAAGGCTTTGGAGGTCGGCTACGACTAATTCGGGATCGCCTATAAGCCTCTTTGCTCGCCTCTCAATTGAGTCCAGAACCGCAAGATGAGACTTTGCGGCACCAGCAAATATGTGACCACAGTACTCTACACACAACCGGATCTGTGCTTTGTATAAAACAAGAAGCTGTCCCGGTGTAAAGTACTGCCGAACCTTCGCCAGAACGGCAAGCTTTGCTGCTGCTGCTCTTGCTCTGGACTCAATGAACCGACCAAAGTTGAGGTTCGAGGAAATCTCTAAGCCTAACAACTGAAGCCGGTCACTGTATTCCAAGGATACATTCTGGAAAGTAGGAGCCAAGGTGAAAGGGCTCCTTTTGGCGGTGAATAGACACGTCTGCGTTTTGGTGGCGTTGAACTTGACAAGATTGGCATTGCTCCATGCGGAGACTGCCTGCAGTTTGTCATTCAAACGTTGCACCATGGCTTCTCTTTCAGACTGTAACTCGACTAGCCCGAGTACTCGGCAGATATCTTTCTACAACTGTGCTGTCGTCTGCATACCCATAGATACCGGGCTTCACCAGATCATTAATGTGCAGCAAAAACAGAGTTGCAGAAAGAACGGACCCCTGAGGCACTCCGGCATTTATTGTCAAGGGTTCCGAGGAACACCCGTCGACAACTACTCGGAGAGATCTGTGGCTCAGAAAGTCCGTTACCCAGCCGATCAGACCAGGAGATATAACTTACGCTGAAAGCTTGCTTATAAGGCTCGCATGCCAGACCCTGTCAAATGCCCTCGAGACGTCCAGAGAGACGGCGACCGCTTCTCCGTTCTTCTCGATGGCCTCGCCTAAAATGTGAGTAGCATAGACTAGGAGGTCCCCAGTAGACCTATTACGGCGAAACCCGTACTGTCGGTCACTGAGGAGATCGTTACCTTCTAGGTATGCTAGTAGGCGCGAGTTCAATACACGCTCCATAATCTTGCAGAGTATGGAGGTGATTGAAATCGGTCTGTAAATGACAGGGTCGGCATGGCTGCCTTTTAATATATTAAAACAACTGCACCACATTGAAACACCCTAGGCTTCTATTTCTATAATACTTTTAATGAAGTAGATCTAAGAAAAAAAATATTTCTACTCTGATAAATAGCTTGATTTAATGACTGTTCATCATTTCATCAGTTATCATGCCAAAAAGCACAACTCATTATTTCTCTTAGTATTTCTTCCTATTTAATTGAATAACTATTATTTAGTTCACTTTTATCAACATTTAAACAGCTGTCTGACAAAGCAAGGCTGATATTTTTGGCATAAACAGCTCCGGCAATGCAGCTGGAAATGTCTAATAAAAAAAAATAAATAAATGCATGTTTATAAAATTTGATTTTGGTTTATTTTAAATGGAACCATTAGTCAAAACTTGTCTTGCTCGTCGCTTTGCCTTATAGTTGAGAACCCTTAATCTTAACATCACAGCTATTGATGATGCCATGCCAAACACTAATGACCAAATTGTAAACTTCCAATATGCCCTTTCTTCCAAATATGCAACACGATCACAGCTAAAATAAAATGTTGGTCTTATTTTCATTGCCCAAAAAGAATATTATTACACTAAACACAGAATCACTTTCACCTTCTAGTTACTGTTTCACCATTTTCACATTTAAGAATTTCCTTGAAACTAGTGTGTATGCAAACTCCAATACTCTTACTACGAATTTCAAAATCTGAAAAAAAATACATTTTTCAACAACAGTGAACATAAAATATATATAACATCATTATAGTTATGTTTTTAACATGAACATAAAAGACTGTATGGAACAAATAATAGAAAATACAATATATTACCAGAACAAGGGTGACATTCATTAATAATACTGTATGGTTGATGCAGCCAGCAGGTCGAATTATTTTCAGTAGGAAATGTTTTGTTTTTCATCTTCTGGCTACCAGAAAGAGTATCTGCTAGTTGTGATTCTAATATAAGAATCACAATGGTAAGTCTAAAAAAGTTAATTAACAGTAAAAGTCAAAGTTGCATTAAAAGGCTGTAGTACACAGAACTTATATCTAGACATTATAATAAGAAATTGTTATTGTTGTGATTTACTTACACTCCTAACAGAATAGTTCCTAATAGCATGCATCGTTTTGAACATGTTTCAATCATTTTTAAATATTTTTTAATTCTACAAGTAGAATTGCATGGACCTAAAATGATTCACATAGAATTATTTCTTTGTGATTACAAGCATAACACTGTCTTTCTTTGATGAAATGATATTAATAACTTTCATATTCTGATTCTTGATGTCAATCAAATATAAAATAGATTTTTCAATAGGATTTTTATTTAGTACCAGCAGGTATTCTAAAATAAAAGTTATATATATATTTCATAACATTTCAAAATTCAATAAGCTATAACAATGACTGACGTCAATTGATCAAACTTCAAAATTAAAAACTGTCGCAGCTCGACGATCGAAAATATTATTTATTAATTTATCTATCTGTTTTATGTCAACTAGCACTTATTTCAGAATTCAGTTTATGACGGACTTGTAAGTCAATTTAGGAAACCATTTGAATTCACTTTGTGTAATAAAAAATTATTTTGCCATTCTTATAAAAAAGTAAAACCATTTAAATACGTAATCCAATATAGGACCAGATAATTTTAAATCCTATAAATTCAATATATATATATATTGAATTTATAGGATAAATAATAAAATATATAATTCAATATATATAAAATAATTATTTTCTTAATTTAGGCAAACAATAATAGTGATATGTTGATTATTTGCGAATTTATGCAAAATGTATATAGAATAAATATCTAAAAAGCTATCAAGATTGTTTTTCACTATCCATTTCACTAAGCGCTAGTTTATTAATGTTGTATTGTATAAAGATTACTAGTTGCTAGTAGCTGCTCATACAAATGTAAAAACGGTCAGCTGGATGGAAAAAAACAATATTGCTGTGGGCTCACTAGTCACTTCTAAGTTCTATGCTTGAAGCATATACTTTTCTCATTCTTGTATGTATGCTACAGAAGATATAAGTTGTATTGAGCGGATTCTGTTTGCGAAATATAGCATATTAATAAATTGTATTTACGGTACAATATGCAATATTCAGTAGTTTCACGAACATACAATTTAATTGTACTATCTATACCGCCCCTACTAATAAATAATATTTATGTTACGTTAAACTCAATAACTGATTAATGTCCTGTCCATATTTTACTAACTTTAGTCAAATGTTTACTTCAATTTAATGTGTTTAATTAAGTGGTTTTACAATTAACTTTTTTGGCTGCTTTCTGAGTGAAAAACCATATAGTAAAGGTAAACATATGTTATTACTTTTATTCAATGTACAAATACTTGTTGAACGAAGCTTATCTTGGTTTTAATAACATTTAACAGCGTCATCATCGATAGTTTAACAATAAAAATTCAGCGCACGGTCATGTATTTCAGCAATAATCACCGAATAACAAAATTTCGCAAAATATACAAATAAAATCCTTGAATCTGCGCTCAACTAACACTCAGAATGACTGGCAACCTAGTAAGTCTTGTCATACATTAAAATTAAAAGGCATCTCTTATAATCTGAAAACAAAAAAATCTGATGATTATTTGTACATGATAAAAATCTCTTTTTTTTAATTTTTATTTCTATTGTGTTCAAAATTAAAAGTTTTTGTCGTTGGATAGTAGTCATAGAGTATAGCTGTATAGACAATGAAAAAAATAATGCAAACTAAGCGCCATGTTTCACGAAAACGTAAACGGAAAAGAAAGTGGATTTATTATAGTTTGAATGTGTTTCTAATAAGACTGTTGAAAAGGTTCTGTTACATAAAAACGTTATGTTCTTTTCTATAGTCTATCTTGTTCTATTTTAAACGAATTTATAAAAATATAATATAGAATATACTATGGCGCTGCCTTCTGAAGCACCGAGATCTTTTCGGCTTTACGTGACCCATGTGGATGGAGAGGGTCATTTTTTAAAGATAAGTGGACAATTAGATCAGCAATCTTCACTAATGATTGAAAGTTTATTTGAAACCGCACTTGAAAACCTCGAAAAGGGAGTAGGAACAGTACCGCCGGCGGCTATTCATGAAGGTATAATTTGTGCCGCGAAATACAAAGATGGAACCTATTACAGGGCTAAAATAATAAACACAACTAATCTGGCAACAGGGCTTGTAGGTGTGCATTTTATTGATTATGGTAATAAAGACATTATTTCACTGAGCACTATACGTTTGTTAGATAGTTATGAACCTATGTTTTTACAATTGAGGGGACAAGCCTCTGATTACTACCTATCTCGTGTCAAGCATTTGTCAGGAAGGTGGGATGAACCTCTGCTACTTAAACTTCAAAGTCTTCTCTGTTATGCTGAGTACCCAGCAGTAGTGGAAGCTCAAACCCGGACTTTGCCAATAATATCAATACAGTTCAAGGGAAATGATCTATCCACCCATCTAGTCTCAAACAGAATTGGAATTGCAATCCCGGTGCCTCAACAAGAAGGTTTAATATTACAAATGATGGAAAATCAACAAGGAACTGCTTGGTCACCAACATTGCTGAATGATGCACCATCTTTTACTGAACATGTCCCTTTTTTAATTAATCAAAATTTTCCAAATCCTGCCTCAGCAATGCGATTAAACCAAACCATGGGTGTGCAATATAATGGTGCTCCAGTGTCTGTTGTGGGGCAGAGGTTGTTAGTAAATAAAGCAGCAAGGAATATGATAAATATAAGAGCTCCTGCTCGCCTACCTCAGATACCATCTCTACAAATGCCAATGACTTCTACTCCGCCACCTACAATGATTAACAAACCACCATCTCCCAAAAAATTGATAACGTATAAAAGTAGGTTACTTGAAGTTAATTCTCAACATAAAGTTTTTATTTCTTTTGCTGAGGAAGGACCAGAACTATTTGCTATCCAACTAGTATCAGATTCAAAGAAACTTCAAGATATGATGGATGATATAAATAAAAGGCCACATAGTAGTTTAACTGAACCACCAATGATTGGAACAGTTTGCCTGGGCAGGATGTCTGGGGATCGTATCATTTGCAGAGCAATTGTTATGAATTTATCTGGATCCCAATGTAAACTCTTCTTTGTTGATTTTGGTGATACAGAAATGGTATCCTATTATGATATATTTGATATTCCTGAGGAATTTGTTAAGCCCAATGTGTTTGCAATGCGCTTTTGTTTATCTGGTGTTAAGAAGTTAGAGAAAAGTCCGAATTTAATTGAGTCATTTAAACAACTCGTAAATGGAAAGGTATTGACATTACGAGTAGTATCTCCAGAAGGGCCACCATTGATTCAATATGGTCAACTTTTTTTTGAGGACAAAAATGTGCTTGATTTGTTAACATCAAATATAAAGGACAAGCTACAATTCAAATGGATGGACATGCTGCCATTGGGTAGTAAACAGTCGGTATTGGTATCATATGTAGATAGTTGTGTTAAGTTTTATATGCAATTGTCCGACAAGATAGATGAGCTTGGTGCTGTAATGAAAGCTGTGAAAGCCCATTGTGAGACAAGCTCATCCCCTGGAGAGCTGCCTGTGGGAGCAGTTTGTTGTGCACGTTTTCCTGATGATAAAAATTGGTACCGGGCATTAGTCAGAGAAACAAAAGGCAATAAAATCATAGTTGCATATGTTGACTATGGAAATGAACAAGAAGTGCATATAGATGATTTGAGAACCATTACGCCGGATCTAATAAGACTGCCAGCCCAAGCAATGAAGTGTGCCTTAAGGGTAAGCTGATATTTTTAATTCTCTTGTTTTTTATGGTTCCATACCCAAAGGCTAAAAATGGAACTCTATTACTAAGATTTTGCTGTCTGTCTGTCTATCCTGTCTATCCAAGCTGTATATCCTGATCCCTGATATTTCACAGATGTATTTCTGCTGCTGCTATAACAACAAATAAAATGAATGTTTAAGGGGAGCTCCCATTAAACAAACATGATTTTTTGCTGTTTTTTTATATGTAATGGTACGGAACCCATTGTGCGCTAGGCTGACTCACACTTAGCCGGTTTTTAACTGTTATATAATTCTAAAATATATATTAATACTATTCTAAACCCATGGTAATATCCAATTAATACTCTACCATTGGTACAAGGTACAATTTATATTTCTATAAATATATGTTTCTTAAATTTCAAAAATTAAATAATAAATATTTACTGACAGCTCAAATTGTTATTGCAATAAGTCAAGGCAAATTTCAAACATTGGTTTAATTAAGGAAGCAATATATCTTTAATTAAAAAATTTGTTACTTCATGATTAGAATTTTACATTAATATTGATTTTGACAGCAACAGTGTTTGCATTTCTAAGTAAATAATTATTTAAATTATAAAACAGAACTCACGAAAGGTTAAAAGGATTTTTATCTTACAGGGATAAGTAAATAATATCTAAATTTACGATAATTACTAATTAGTTTGGAAGTGTTAGGCAACAAATTAACTAATACATATTAATATGCAATAAAACTTAGATAAGTTAAAATCCAAGGGATGGACGAAATATTTTAAGTTATGGAGAAATTCCATACGAAATTACTGGAATTTGCAGAGTTATATATAGAGTGCGTCGAAACATTTCTATTTCTTTCGGTTATAGAGGGTCAACATTGAAATTATTCAGTTAAGTTGTGGATGGTGTGTATTTTAGAATTATGGAGGTTTTGGAATATGCGGGGGAAGGAGACAACATGTTATTTTTTAAATTACATCGTTTTTTACCGTTATCGATCTTTTTCTGTAGTTATTAAGTCTTAAAATTCTTACCCTGCTAATAGTAATACATAAAATAAACATAAATTATTATTTACTAGGGATTCGAAAACAGACCAGTGGAGACAAAGACGTCAAACCAGCTAGAAATGTTAGCTCTAGAGAAAACATTAATGGCTCACATTGCCGGTGTCCTATCCAGTGATACAATGCTGGTGTCTTTAGTTGATCACACTGTCAATCCACCACTGGATGTTGCAAGGAGGATGAATCAGCTGTCACAGCCACGTACCAGTGAGGTGAGTTTGTAATGTAAAATGTGTCTATTCAGTTATCTAATTTGTATTGAACATCTTCTTTGATAAAACCAAAAAAGGTTGAATAATATATTTTTTTTACAAAACTTTTATAAAAATTTTGACTAATTAAAAAAAAATGATATTTTTCTAACAGACAAAACCAACAACGCCCATTCGTAAAGACGCCCCAGAAACATTCAGTTCCCCCGAAGACAGCATCCCTGATGAAAGGAAAACCTTTCGACGCGAAAAAAGTTTCAGGGAGGAAAGGAACCCTCGGGAGGGAGAGGAGTTTGGTCAGAGAGGGGGTAGTTTTAGAGCTAGGTGAGCACTGAAGAACATTCAAATAAAATTACATTAAGTATGTAAACCAATACACTTAGACTGCTTAAATAGGTTTCTTTTAATGGTAGCGACCTTGGTTTTTTTTGTGCTTCTTTACATTATTCACAATAGCATAAATACATATCCAGTACCCTATTAAGAATCGACAATTAATATTGTTATACTACTACAATATTAATTGCTTTAAACGCACGCCAATTTATATAACGCACAAGAATTATGAATTACGCTAGGTATCAAAAGTAATCGCACTAATTAAGTTTAATTTACACAAAAAACAAATCGTATTAAATAAAGGATTCTAATGCAAGGTTTATACTTTATGCTTTAATATAAAAATAATGACAATTGTTAAAAATATAAAAGCTGTTATTAAGCGTGATGTATCAAATCTTTACCAAGCCTTACTTTTTCTTATACACTACAAAAAATATATATAATAGTGCCCTGAGTCACGGCCTTCGTTTGCGGTCTTTGAACCCATTTTTAAGAAAAGTTTAGTTGGAGCGAGATTTTGTACTCACAACATGCACAGACATTGGTATAGGTAATAATATGTTATACGGTAAATTTATTGTTATAAATACTAGTTCTCTGATGAGATAAATGATGTGTAAGCTTGATAATTTTCACTTACTTTTGTTAATTATAATTTTGTAGAGAGCAAAAGGACGGCTTCGATAGGTCAGCTCCAGGACGTCACAGTGAAAAGTATGGCGCCAAACCAGAAAGAGGAGATAGGTGAGTGTTATAAAATATATAAAATAAAAAATAATTAAAGTGCGGGTCTTAGAATTTGTAAATATACATAATATTTAGTGGTATTTACTTTATTTTTAAATATTTTTAATTTTTTTGTTTTAAACCCAGTTTTAAAAGTTTTCATGACTAGTTATACATATATTAAAATGAAACTAAATTATAGTGAAATAATAGGAAATACAAATGGGATGGTTATAATGTTAATACTAATGGTACCACTCGTCAGACGCGGGCGGCCGGCCGGGGAGGAGTGGGAGGAGAACACGCACCGACCTCGAGACAGGGACAGGTGAGACCGCTTTCTTACTATTATATAGTGGGACCTTATATTTAGACCTTACGGCAGGAGTGGCTAACTTGATCAGAACTAGGATTAACTTAACGACGATTTTTTGGGAAGGAAATCAAAGATTATTTTTTTATTTGATTGATTATAATTAATTAAAGGTATTATATTTTGTGTGTAATAAAATTATTAATTATTTTATGTCGAGAGGCTGCCTGCAAGAGGCGGCCAACTAATTACAAATAACCTTGTATAACTAGTTATTATGAATTTATGCATACAGCTCTTCATATAGATTTAATGTAGACTATAGTGGTAAGTAAAGTTATACACATTAAAACTGTAAGTCGTTTTTCTAAATTAATAAATAAGAATTACAAGAACCAATATAATAATATTGAAACGGTTTAGTATTGTGTTGGATAAAAAAATATTTTGAACCTGTAAATTTACGCGTAACACAGAAGAAAACCAAAAGATCAACAAGACAAAAAGGCTTGGAAGAAGGACACCATGGGTGTCGGGAAGCGGCTGAAGCAAGCGGTCGAGGCGGCGTCGCTGGACGCTGCGCTTCCGCAGCATACGCAGCCCGCCGCGAAGCACGGCCCGCCTCCCGCGAAGCACGACCGGCTCAAACGGTACAATGTGTCAGATCAACATTGCACCTTATGCATTAGTCATTGAGTTCATTTTTCACTAACGCTATAGTCCTATGCCCTGTCCGCCGATTGCACTGATATCAGCTTCATACGAGTCGAGTTCCATGTCAAGTTAGAAAGTCGATGAACTGGCTATAGAGACTGGTAAAAAGTCTTTGCGACACGCTTCGGAACGGGTCTTAATATTGCACCGTGATCCTAACGCTTTCTGTGTAGTGAGCACCCTGTTATGTTGTACGACCATTGTCTGTCGACCGAAATTAATAATCGATCCTGATCTCAAAGATCAAACTTTCAATCCAATCAATTCAGAGTTTTCTTACAAACTCTATCCTTGATCAATAATCAAGGATAGAGTTTGTAAGAAAACGTCTAAGCTTAATTCAAATCTGGGAGTGCAGATCGAATATTAATTTCGATTTTATATGTTGATCTCAATTTACTAATCGAACATTGTTTAATATGCTTTTATAACAAAGTTTTTTCGTTAAGTGTATTTTTAATTATTAAATTGATCGAATTTGCCTGTGCTCATTCTCTTTTTATGAGTCTAATCAAAAAGATACAGATTGTACAAAGTTTATTAGCCTAGTCGAATACATTTTTATATCATTAACATATTACTTAGCTACAATAAAGAATATGAAATTTAAACGCTACTGAGTAATCTAGTGATAAACACCTGAGCTGTGCTCGTTTTTACGCCCTAATTGTTATTTGTCATACTTGATCGGGTAGCACCGATATTTAAAATATGTAATAAACATATAATTAAAATACATCAATACTATTATATAATTTATTCCTTATAATACAATTTTATTTAGCCTGAAAGAGTATTGCACAACTGTTTTTTTATAGCGTATAATTAAGACACGCTTCGTATAGTCGACATTTTATTGCCTTTCAATGTTTTTTTTTCGTTTCAGCATTATGATTCGTTTTCACTTAATCGTTTGTGTTATAGATGCTTGGTTAAGAATTTGTATGATTTCCAGCTAATAAATTTCTCTTGCTTTTACATGAACGACATGAATATTTGGCATAGATCTTAATGTTTGTTACATTCTGATATGTGAAAACATATATGTATGTATGGTATGTTAATGGAAATTTACATGAAAGTTGTTTGTTTTATTTACAGTGACAATAGGTTCAATCAAGATGAAGAAGTGGACGACCGTGGCAATAGAAATTTTAGGACAGACAGACGAGACAATCGAGGAGAAGGACGACGGGACAACTGGGGCGAAAAAAAGGAGAACTGGAACCAAAAGAGAGATTTCCGGGACAACAGATCCGAACGAGGAGAAAGAATGGACAAAATGGAACGAAACGATAGAGGAGAAAGAAGTGACAGAGGAGGAAGAAATGATAGAGGCGGAAGAAATGAAAGAGGGGGAAGAGGCGGGAGATCTAACTTTAATCCCAGAGATAGAGCTGAAAGGTCATTTACAATGGACAGCGATAAGAGATCAGAGAGAAGCTTTAGGTCACAAGACAGTGGCAGCGGCAGAGCACCTCCATACAAAAATAGAAGCAAATTCACACAAGTCCAGTATAAGGAGCTTGCAAACCCGATTCCTTTAGAAAGCTCCTTCACCGAACCCTCAGTGGAACTAGACTCCCAGCACGAAGTATCCGTAACGTGGATTATCTCCCCAGAAAACTTCTACACACAGATATTGTCACTGCAACCAAAATTTTTGGAAATGATGCACAAAATACCCGAACTATACAAGGGCGTTAAGTCTTATACCGGCAACGTTCCGATCGGCGCTTCCGTTCTAGCAAGGTATCCGGCGGATGGCGTCCTATACAGAGCTACTATTGTTGCTGTCCAACCCTTCTCTAAATTTATAGTGCGGTATGTTGATTTTGGAAATAAACAGCTGGTAGACTCCAAGGATATATGGCAAATGGAATCTGAATTAATGGAACTACCAAAAATGGCTGTACATTGTTCCTTAATTGGAGTCTCTCCTCAAGAGGGGGAGTGGAAGGCAGATCCAGAAATTGATTTGTGTTTCAACGCACCTCGATACCAATGCGTGTTCCAGCAATATTTAGATGATCAATTTAAGGTCTCCCTCTGGAATAACGGCGTGAGTGTGGCCGACATGCTTGTTGAAAAACAATTAGCAGTTCTATCAGAAAATCCGTCCAATGTCACATTAAAAGGTATGTTGATAAAAAAAATGATTTTGATTATCGATTTATTCATCCACTGTACAATTTAACAGTCACTGTATTTGATTTTTCAGACGAGCCTATTGATCTGACCATCATAGTTGGTCAGCAAATATTGTGTAAGGTGACGTTTGTAGAATCGTTCGAAAAGTTCTATGTGCAATTGGATTTGGATAAGTCTAATCTAGTTGAAACCGCTATAGCTAATTATGACATATCTAAGGTAAATACCTGCATTATATAAATGTTATGTGTTTAAACCAGTTAAAGTACTTCATTACTTTTTTTTAATTACAGTTAATACCATTAGCGGCTGAAAGTTTAACAGAGGGGATACATTGTACAGTGAAACATGAAGATAAAATATATAGAGCTATTATTAATGATGCCTCAGATAAACAAAATATACAGTTGGTGCTACCGGATTACGGCCGAACCATTAATACGTCGTCCAGTAATGTAAGCAAAAATAATAATAATAACAGCCTACCTAATACTAATTACCCACCTTAAAAAGAAAGTAGTAAATGAGATTTTTTTTTCAGGTGATGATACTACCCACAGATTTTAGCGTTTACTACTACCAATCTTTACAATGTAGCCTAAACAACTATAACGAAAATTCAAAAACTTTGCTATCTCTTGACGAACTGAAAGAGAAACTGACCGGAAATAAATTTATCATATTCATAAATGATGTTGAAGAAATAACGTGAGTAATATTAGTAGTATGATCCTTATTATTTTTTGTTGACCGACTCGCATTTTTTTTATTTGACCTTTTATTTTAAAGACATAATATACTCCTTATGTCCACTTGCAACTGCATACCAAATAGTTGTAATAAAACATATAAAATTGGATTAGTACTTTCACCTCTTATATAAAACTTTACATCTTATATGGATATATAGTATAAAAAAAACTAGATACTTAAGATTTAATACAATTTCTTATTGTTAGATTGCTTTCAACTTTATATGATGTGGTGACTGGAAAAAAAATAGCAATATTTGAGCCAGACGAAGGTGCCTATGACGAAGTTGTCCAACTTTGTACCAGAGCAGTCTTCAACTACAACTTTGGGAATGCTTATATATCACATATTGAGAATCTAAATGAATTCTACATTCAAAAAGCACTAGATGGAGACAAAATTGCTAATCTATTGGAAGAATTATACAATTTTTATGAGGAAGGTAAATTGAAATTTGAACTTTCTGCATTATCAAAAGCTAGTTTGATAAAGTTGTCATGATGATTATAAAAATAAAATGTGCATATCATGTGTTGCAAAGATAATAATACAGTAACAGTAGTTAGAGACACAATCAAATACATACTTTGACTTAGTTCTTTGTCTATGAAATTGTGATTATGCATTATGGACGAGCATTGGTTTTACTTAGACTTGTGTTTTAATATTACTTTCAGTGTTATTTTTAGTATTAAATTTTACTAGAAAAAATATTTATTAGTGATAAAAAAGACAAACGATAAGTTAAATAAATACAAAATGCTTGTGTGTAACATATAACATAATTATTATTTGTTAATTTATTTTATTAATGTGCATACAATATGAAATTGTTATATATTATATGTATTTCTATTTTCTTTTCAGGTACACCAGAACCTTTGACTGAATTCGAGACAGACAGCCTGTGCGCTGCCAAATCTGCAGATGGCAACTGGTACAGAGCTACAATATTATCTTCCACTGAATCAGAGGCTAAAGTGCAATTTACAGACTATGGCAACTCTGAAAGCTTACCTAAAGAGTCCCTTAAAAAACTAGATGCTAAATTCTTCGACCCGTGCGTCTTAGCTCTCGTAGCCAGTCTGGGTTTAGTAGCTCTTCAAGAAGACACATTAACCAAGTTAACTGAATGGACCACCGAGAAAGAGATACAGGTGACTCTAGCATTTGGCAGTGATGGTTGGCTAGCTAATCTACACCTTGATGGTGTAGATCTCTCAATGAAATTAGTAAACGAAAAGCTAGCCGCACCTCAAGTTAATGCACCAGAAATTATCGAAGTACCAAAAACAGAAATTACTGTGACAGCAGATCCTGTTTCCCTTCCGGAAGGCTGCCAACAAGTGTATATTAGCCATATAGATACTCCAGGACATTTTTGGCTGCAAATGGCTGACAAGATGGAGAACATAGAAGATATTCAAGCAGAACTTCAGGCCAACGCAGAAAGCTATACCGACATAGACAATCGCGAAATGGGCACTTTATGTGTTGCTAAGTACTTGGCCGACGATCAATGGTATCGCGCTGAAATTCTCGATTCTGATTCGGATATTACAACCATTAGGTTTATTGACTATGGTAACACCGATGTTTTAGACAACCAACCCGGATTGATTAAAACAATACCAGATAATTTAAAGGAAGTAGAAAGATACGCCATTAAGTCTAGTGTAAATGCGGTACCTACCGGTACGGGTCAATGGTCCGAACCGGCTTCTGATTTCTTTACGCAACTCGTGGGAGATATTTCGGCACCTGTTGATGCATCGATTGTACTTAAAGACGTAACGACTTATGTCGATATTTACGTTAATGGACTAAATCTTACGGACAAACTGGTCTGTGAAGGATATGCGACTAAATCTGAGGAAGCTGTATGTGGCAATCTACCGTCTTGTTTCGCTAGTCATGTTAACTCTCCGTCCGAGTTCTGGATTCAGCTAGAAACCGCTGCCCCTGAACTACAAGCAATGGAAGCCGCTATGGTAGACGCTGAGAATTTCCCAGAACTTACTGAAAAAGAGGAAGGTGTCATTTGCGCAGCCAAATACCCTGAAGATGAAGCTTGGTATAGAGCACAGGTTATCGTAGACGGTTCGGAAGGTACGGAAGTTTTGTTTATGGACTACGGAAATGCTTCTATAGCAAGCGAGTTACGCAGTCTACCAGATGATCTGAAAGTTAAACCTGCCCTTTCTAGGAAATGTGCGTTGCAAAAACCTCGAGATATAAAATCTTGGTCGCGCAAATCTGAAATTAAATTCAACGAACTAGCTGCCGAAGGAGCGACTATATTTAATGTTCAGTTTATTGCGTCGGGTGATATATCCATAGTTGACCTTTATCTTGAAGGGAAATCGGTAACAGAAGAGCTGGTAGGATTGTGTGAAGAACTGCCGACATCTGAAAGACCGACCCCTGTGGGACAAGATATTCGCAGCAGCGGCAAAATATGCTTTGTTAATTCTTTAGAGGAGTTCTACGTTCAGTTAGATGACTTGATGCCTAATCTGGATAAAATTACAGATTTATTAAGTAAAAGTGATGAGTTTGAACCTGTAGCCGAACTAAAGGTTGGTTCACTTTGTGCTGCTTTCTGGAGTGATGATGAGCAATGGTATCGGGCCAAGATTCTAGAGTTTTGTGATGTAGGTTATCATGTACAGTTTGTAGACTATGGTAATAAGGCTAAGTGTGAGGATTTCAAACAATTACCTGAGATTATTGCAGTAATAGAACCTCTAGCCAAGTGTTGTCGACTGGCAGGATTTGCGAATGATACTTCAAATGAATCTGCAAAAGCTAAATTGGAAGATTTAGTAGCAGAACTTGTAACATTCCAAATAGAATTTTTAGATAGTCTTAAAGAACCTTCATTAGTACGATTACTTTTAAATGATACGGATATTAGTTCTATATTAATATCCGATTCTCCGGATCTTAAGACCGAGAACAACTATGAGGGCATTGTAGAACCTCAAAATTCTCTACCAGCGGTAGACATCCTCGCAAATAAAGACGTAGTAACGGAACAAAATGTAAATAGTATTGAAGATAAAATAGATTTAGAGCCATCACAACATGATCTTGACGATAGTATAGACAGTACTAACACTGTAATAGAAAAGTCGTTTGAAGAAAAAAACGAAGATGTAATAGTAAGTGAAACATCAACGCTTGAAACAAATGTTTCTACTGAAACTCTGGAAAATTCTATAGATACTTCTACCCCAGAAAAAGAAGACTTAAAAGTAAAAGAGCCTTTACAAATAAAAGCGGAAGTTTGTGTGGATGAGATCGAGCAATCCAAGGAAACCTCTCCCACGAAAAACCCAGAATCTGATGATGGAAAAAAATAGTTGCAGTATTAGATTACATAACATATTGATACTTTATATGTAGCCTACGTGAAAATGGACATTCAAAACTTATTTGCAGCTATATTTTATTATAAGTATAGCCTCTTCAAAGATATTAGTTTATATGTATGTTACTAAATAAAGAAACAGTATGACTGATTAAGCTATTACTAATGTGATAAATTACCTATAACTGGTATGTGTCTTGGTAATTTGAATGCTTATTTATATCCTGTTGAATGTTTTATGACTTAACTGAAAGTTTGTTTTGTGCATTGTTTTTTATATTTTTTTTATGTTATTAGTTATTACTGACCTTGAAAGGAGGTAAACTAAAATTTTAAGTTTAAAAGTTTAAAGAACTTTGTTAGTTTCGTTCCCTATAAAATTATAGGTTATTTATACTTAACCTCAGTTTATTTTTTTTGTTATGATTAAGCTTTTTCTAAGTGTTGATATGAATACTCTTACTTTTATAATTCTTTACCTAAATTTACTGTCATTAATCTTTTGGTTCAACCATGTCAAGTTTATTGATTTCATTTTGAATGTTACTCTCTTTGACATTTAAATAACTGATTAAAATGTTGCTAAGTTTATTTTGAATAGGAAGCTTTGTGTACAGCACTATAGCACTTTTTAAAAATAAAACTGTTTATATTGTGTCATTGTTATTTATTTTTTGTATTATTAAATACCAATAATATAGAATAAAAAAATAAACACCTAAAAACATCTGTACACAGTATTAGAACAGAATTAACTAAATAGTTAGAAACTGAAAATTCTATAAATATAAAAAAATATTTACAAAATACATTTCAAATTGCTAGTGGTAAAATCAACATCAATTAAGTTTGGTAATTTCATTAGTAAGCACTTATTTTACTAGTCAAAATTACTTACATTTGCAATATAAAATTAGTTCTTAATTAAACCTACTACACCTATATCTTTGAGATCATCTTTCTTTTCCAGAATCAAACCTTTCTCATTAGCCAAATGAAGAACGGATAATAAAGCTAGAGGTATACTAAGAGATTCTCGCATATTTGGTGACAACTTATTAGGTAATCTTGAGTAAATTGAGAAAAATGTCGTTTTTGAAATATCTTCTTTATCCCCTTCTGGAGTATTTTCTGTAAGCATTTTCCACGTGCAATGCTTTAGTTGCTTCATATCTACTTTTTTCGCTCGCATTGCGTATGGAATAAAAATTTTTGCTACCTGGAGGATATAAATACAAATTGGTTATAGATAAACATCCAGACTGTTGTCCTACAAACTATTTTATTAACTTGTTTTGAGTTATGACGAAAGAAACACACAGCAACTCCAATTTAACACATTGAAATATTTTTTGCGTATGGAATAAAAGTTTTTGCTACCTATAGGATATAAATACAAATTGGTTATAGATAAACAACCAAACAGGGGTCCTGCAAACTATTTTATTAACTTGTTTTGAGTTATGACGAAATTACAGACAGAAACTCCAATTTAACACATTGAAATATTTTTTTTGTTTCATAGCTCTCATATATACAGTTACATGTGTAATGTTCATACATACCTTAGTAGGTGGTTCCAACATGTCCCCTATATCCTCATTATCTGGTCTTCCTTGCTCGTGAAGATCGGGTGCGGCTGTGTTATCCTCGTTGCCCCACTCGTCACAATCCTACGACAACAAGTGTTAGTATATGTATGTGGAGGGGCATGAAATATTAAAACTAAATTTTCTAACAGTCATGAATTTTTTAAATGATTTGGCAAAACAGTGTAGAAGGTTGAACTATTTCTTAGTCACATCAGCTATCTTAAGTTTGAGACTATAACTAGTTGATAAATAAGTAAGCACTTACTGGTACATGATTAGGACAGTATGAGGCATCATTTTCATTATTGTAGTCATACTCCTTGGTTTCCACAGCAAGTGGTTCCTCTTGCTTCAGGTCACGCTCGCGTGTCATCACCACGCTAGCGCGTAAGTACAGCTTCCGGAAGTGGCTTTCATCCAAACCCCTGGTATTCAAAGTACAAAATCTTGTAACTTGTTATTTATATATTAACAATAATTTAAGATTTTGTTTCCAACTAACAAAGGACTAAATATTGAATGAGATATCAATTTAAGTAATACCTATCAATAGGAGTCTTAAAGTTAGCCTCATTCCATGTATGTCCAGTGGCTAGAGTCTTCCTACTAATCATGATTTTCGCAGGCTGTGCGGTTTCGAAGTCCGGCCCGGGAACGGTCCTCGTGTCCATCGCCAGTCCTGCGCCGAGGAAGTCTAGCTGCTTTTTAGTACGAGCGGGTTTTTTACTTTCTACAGTCAAACGACCGCCAGTCGATTGAGTGCGCTCAGATTGTTTGGATGCTGAAATTATATTAAATGAGATATAAAGTAATATTCATATATCTTTTAAAAAGATAAAAGTTACATATACGCAATCAAGTGAGATTTTAAGAGATTGTGTAATATTTAGAGTGGTTAAATTGGAGGGTTTATTTAAAGACAAGAACGCAACATAGAAATCTTTACTGTTGCAGATGTCGTTAACCTCAGAGATTGAGAGTCAAGAAGAAAGATACAAGTGTGAACGAACAGGCAAAAAGTTCTGCCCTTCTCTTATAATATAAGGCAGTGATACAATAAACTGACTATGGCTTGTCTCCACCAGCAAATAATGTCGCATCGCTTACCCCTGTTGCTCTTGAGCCGCCAGTGGGCGGGCCCGGCCCAGGCCAGCGCGGGCGCGCAGTAGGAGTACTCGAGGCGCGAGTGCGCGGGCGCGGCGGGCCGCATGTCGGTGAGGCGCGCGGGCGCGGCGGGGGGCACGCGCGCCACGCACGCCGCCACCGCCACGTCCGCCTCCTCCTCCGACTCGATGCCGCCCAGAGGCTCATCGTCTTGAAGGATTATTAGTTTAATACAAGTGTGTACAAGATAATTGAGATTATTGAAAATAATAATTATTTTTAATTTTGATTTGATTGCAAGCGAAAATCAGAGGTGAGATTACCGTATAGATCATTATGAGCCTCGTCCTGGGGTATGGGTTCCACGTCGGCGTTCACGTCGAACGCTAAGGCTTGTTGTGATAGATTTAATCTGTTTTCTTCTACCCAGTTAGTTATACGATTTTCACTATAATAAAGGAAAAAAAAATTAGCAGTTTTTTTTTTAAATGAATAGAATAAAATTTTTATTGTCACTCACCTATCTTCAGTTTCAGGATCCCAGTTACTAATAGAGAAGTTAGTAAATGGTTCGCAGATCTTATCATATTTATTGAATGCAGGAAACAGCTTTAATGGTAAAGTGATGTGATCATTGAGGTCAATATTTTCATCTATATTGTTTTCTTTTATAGTCTCTAGAAATGGTACGTCTGTCCTGTAAAAATAAAATGTATATATATTTTTTTTTTTTTTTGTATGTCTATACTGTTGGCTTTTACAGCGTCACCGGGGGAGCGGGTGAGTCAGGAGACCCGCCCTTAAAAGGGGGGGCCAGATGGGCCCCCATGGGGAACGACGTCCCGAGGGCGTCTCAGATTGAGACACGGACCTCGGCTCGGGGCGTCGTTAGTCAGGAGGGAAGCTAAGGAAATTTGGACACTAGCGTCCTCCGACGGCGGAACGCCGGAGCAACGGAGCACTTACTCAGTTGGGACCTCGTCTATACCGGTATAGACGGTGTGTGTCTGTATGTTGTGTGGTGTCACTTATGCCTACACGTACACATTATAAAAAAATTTATAAGGTATCCCAGCAATCATTAACATATAATGATAATTTTGTCTGTAAACTTTATAAAACTTTTATATAATATAATATATATATATAATATAATAATATAAAACTTTTCTGTAAAAAAAAAATTGTTTTCTAGTAGCCTTAAAAGTAGGTTTTGTGTAAATTATTTTATTGGTTTCCATTTATTAACAAAGGTGTCTGAGATAGCTTTAACACCATAAAGTTGGTTAGGAAAGAAAAAATAGGATAGTAACTATTTTGTAAGTTGAGTTTTGCTACAGAAGCTGTACTATATTTCTTAAATTACAATATATTAGCTCCATATTATAAATGTTTTTTGTATCACTTAAAGTAAAGAAGAAAATATATATAAATATACCTCAATATTAATGACAATGTTTTATCATGTACAGGTAGAGTTGCATTAAAAGCTCTATTGGATGAAGTCACATCACCAGCTGTTGCTGCCAGTCTCTCAAAGAATGGATCTGAAAAAAAATAATACAATTTAAGTTACTCGTAATATATATAAAGTAGTTATATAACATGTGAATGTTAAATTAGATTTTTAAAATACAAATATAATACAAGAGAAACTACTAACCAATGCAATCATTGGCATCAAAATCCCCATTGAACACTTCAGGATTTGTTGCCACTGCACCTTTAGTTCTTTTCTTCTTCTTTTTGGGTGCTGCATTTTCTCCTTCAGGTGGTGCATCATCTATTGTCCCATCATCATCATCTTTTTTACCTCTTTTAGACTAAAAAAAACAAAAAAAAATTGTCTTTACACCTTCAACATTTAAAATTTAAATCAAGTTTTTAGCTATGGTTCAAAGAGATAATTTACGTCTACCTAAAATAAATAATTTAAGAACCTTTTACCCTGTACAAAATATTTCGTTTACAATTGGAGGAGTTATTTACCTGAGCAGCTTTAACCAAACCACCAGCCATTTTGAGTACATCGTAATGTACAGCATCTACCCTAAATGAGTATATCCGAGTAGATGCATCTACAACAGTAGATGCAGTTTGCAAGTTGTCCATACGAGAATCATGGCGTCGTAACATTGATGTCATGAAATCTATCAACTGTAAGTTCCAAGCATTGTCTTTGGTGATTTTCTGGAAAAATATTTAACTGTAATGGCATCAAAATGATATCAATATGAACTAAACAATAAGTAAAAGGTTTATTTCCTATTCTCACATTTTCAGCATACAGTTTCAAGCAGCCTTGAAAATGTTCCTTTTGCGGTGATGAAGACATTGTATCTCTACCCCGTCTAGGGGAGTCCTGAGGAGTCGAGGTAACAACAGCACGCTCTGATGCGACCAACGAAGATCGCTCCGCGTCATCATCATTACGTTCCTAAAACATAAGCAATTTTATTAGTATTCTGTAACAATAGAATAATAAGAAATACCAGTAGAAGTCTAAAATAAAATAAATAAAAAAATGTAATGATCCAACAATTATGTAATTAATCAATCTCAAGTTGTTTATATAAGAACTAAAAATTAACACACAGAGTGTTATCATTTTGCATAAATATACTTGTAAAAAAATAAGAAAAATATACCTCATCACGTAAGTTTTTAACTCTACTTTGAGGAATAAGACTTCGTCTTTTCATAGAACTGTTGCTACTCCCGCCAACACTAAGTCTCGACAAACTTCCAGGAGTCGATGTTATGGGATTCTCCACCATCATTTTGCCAACAATTAATTCTGGCATAAACTTATTGCAATAAATTATCTTTAGTAATTGTTAATTGAAATGATTATACAAAATATTAAAAACTAACTTTTTCACTGTTTATAAAATTAAAACATAACCGTCAACGGACATTCAAAAGAACAGATAAGTAATAAAATAGATAATTATATTATGGCCAATACAAATACACAGATAAAATATTTAGTTAAATATGAAATAAAAGTATAAAGCTTTCGAAAAACTCAAGATTTCTACTTACTGTAATAAATGTGATGAAATCGTTTAACATCTGTTGTAATCGTTGAAAGACATTTAAAATTATGGGTGTAAAAGGTTGCTTTTATATTATGAATTGTAAGTTTCAAGTCCCAGGCAGTGTATATCACTGAGGACACAATAAAGGTTGTGAATGGTGTAAATTAAGTGCGTTGAAAGATTAGTCACTTAGGATAAGTCATAATTATTTTTTATTTAAAGAAAGTCCTTGCGTCGGGGAACGCTAAATAAATCAAAATGTAAGTAAGATACCAAGGCAAATAGCGAAATAACAATATCAAATTGTAAAGTCTAAGTCCTCATTCATAAGCTCCAAAAACTTCATAAAAAAGATACCACTCTCAACGTACGTACAACAGTCCTCCGACGCAACGAGTTCAATAAGTACAGAATAATATTATTTTATCCTTTTAAGAAGTCTATTTGTATCGGGGGTTCTGAATTTTTTGACGTGACAACGTCTTAAATTAGATTGCGGCTGGGAGTCACTTATGAAAAAGTGTAACGCCCGGTAACGTTACGATGAGTCACCGAACGAGAGAGAGGCCCGCCGAATGCCTTGCATCTCTCTCCCACTCAACTTTAAATACGTTGATACTTAAATTAAAGTAATTAATTTACAGTAATAAACAAATTTGTTTATTACTGTTTATTATATGATAGTTTAAATGTATTATTTCGCAAGACACATTACAGCAGAAACACTTCCTTTCATTTCATATTTCTCCTATCATCGTCCTATCCTCAACAAAATGTTTACATGTACAATGTTTTAGTTAACAAAATATATTTCTATAGTTAAAATTTGTGCATTTCTTATTTTCATGCAATTCCTTGTTCCTATTGTGCAATTTAATAATATTCATATCAATAAATATTCTTCCGAGAAAAAGACGTTGTCACGTAAAATCTTCGCCCGTAAAACCGACTTTATAGGCAACCATATTTTTTCAATTGAGGTATTTAAAACAATATTTACTTTACATTTAAAAAAAAATATTTCATTTTCTGTAAAACTTAATGAATAAAAAAGATCGCAAACCATTTCGTAGCATAAATCTTTCTATGGAATGTTTAAATAAGGTTTCATATATTTGTATGAAAGAGTATAAAGATACGCCTAGAAATTGTAAAATTATATCACTTTTGCATTCCAATATCACAAAAAATAGTAGGAATAATGAATGGAATATTTTTTCTTTCGTCATGAGGTTTTAAATGTAAAAAAATGATTATTTTCTGTTTATTTACATATTTTATTATTTACTTATTTTGTTTATATACATATTTGCCCTATACAAAATAATAAAGACTAAAAAGATCGGAACACATTTATTAATTTTCAATCACTGATTTTTGGTTCCGATACTTTATAATCTGTATCTACAGCTGTTTGTAAACGCTGCGCTTGTTGCCAACTTCCCTTCAGTCATTTTACTCGGTGGCTGTTGGATTACGGTTGACTTTATATCGTTAAAAATCTTCGTCATCTGCAGTTAATTTTTAAAGTGGCACTATGAGTTCTGGAATGCCTGAACTGGGCTCCAAGATAAGCCTAATATCGAAAGCTGACATTCGTTATGAAGGCCGACTCTTTACCGTCGATCCTCAAGAATGTACCATCGCCCTGGCTAGCGGTAAGTTGACAAATGGATGCTTGTTATCTTGTTGGATGTTATTTTCGTATAACTATAACGTACTATTCATTTGGTATCATTTTTTAACTAAATTAATTTTAAATAATTAATATAGTTTTATAAATGGGTAGTTTCTACAAAATAATTTTATTTTCCCTCCGAATGTTCGTATTAGATATTTTGTTTGGAAGCTTCATAAGATGTTTATTTTTTTCCGTCGTTTGAAATATTTTCAGATTAAAGGGACTAATTAGAATTTTGAGGGTCAGAATAGATTTAAGTTAAACACACATTGTTTGCAGCCTACCCTCAACATCGAAAAGTTAAAACCTCTTGCGATCGCGGGTTCACATTGATGACGTTGATGACGATTTGTTCTTGTAAACAATGGATTTACTATTAAAACACCTTTGTTTAATAGTTATACTATTGTAATATAAGTAGGGCTATAAAAATAGCATTCAGTTTAGTTATTATGGTGTAAATATTTTTACTTCTCAGATTCTAATAGTAAAAAGTAACATCTGCTATTGTCATTTAAGAGTTGAATAATTTACAATTCAATAATAATCATCATTACATTACATTACATTATTAATTTACATGAACATATATAATGAAATTACATTTCACTGTTAGTGATAAACTGTTACAAAAAAATACTTGTATAGAAATTAATTTATTGAATAATAACATGATTAAAATACAATATCTTAATTTTCTAAAATAATGGTTATAAATTATAATGAAGTTTTGTTTATTTACAGTGAGGTCTTTTGGTACTGAAGATCGAGAAACACAGTATCCTGTAGCACCTCAGAGTCAAGTGTATGACTACATTTTGTTCCGTGGATCTGACATCAAGGATATCCGAGTCCTAAACAATGTACCATCTCTGCCAAATGACCCGGCCATTGTGCAAATGTCTGTTCCACCATCCCTTGGTGGTGGACAGGGACAAGGGCAGTACACCGGACAGTACAATCATCCGGTGGTTGGACAAACGCCATATCCACAGTACCACCCTATGGCTGGTTTTCCAGGAAGTGTGCACCCTCAACTCAGCAAGACGAGTGAGTTATCTCCACAAACTGTGGATCTGGCACCTTTACAGCCTGTGACGGCACCTATTGGATCTGGAGTGGTGCATCATACACACCAAGTGAAAGACCAAGGTTTTCCTTTCGTTAATATAGCTTTAGCTTCCATGTAATGCTTGAGATTTTGTTGCACTTTATATTATCACCTGCTTTTATTATATGTATTTATATATTTATTTTGAAACATCTTATCAAAATAACACATCCAATTTTCAGCTTTCATAGCCATTTCACATTAGTTTTACCATCCTCTAAGTAGTATTTATTTTCATACATGTTTTCTTTATCATTATTACTTGCTTATTTTTTAGGTACTGAGAGTTCTTGTATTTTTTATGCCAGATTTATTGGATAACTGTTTCTCGTTTTTAAGTTTATTTTTAAGTATATTATTTTTATGTATAAGTAATAAATTAACATCCAATGAAGAATTATACCATTTATACTTAAAACCTTAATTTAAACTTAGTTGTAAAATAAAAATGTGAAAGTTAAAAACTACATACTCAACTATTAAATTATTTATTTAATTATTAGAATACGACATAGTCTTGAATAATAATTATATTAAAATTATTAACAAATTATAATCAGCAGAATAATATTAAATTGCAATCTTCATATTATGCCTTGGTCTATTGCTTGAAAAAAAATACAAATAAAATGGTTATATTATATTTGAATGTAGCATTTCTATTCATCATTTCATTACCATGTTTTTATTTCAATTATTTTGCTTAAATATGCACCGACACTGCAGTTTTAATACAGCATATATTTACAAATTAAATAAGCGATTAAAATATTCTCTCATCCAAAACCTTCAATAGGTTCAATGTTAGATCTAATTGGAGGTGGCTCTCAGCAAGGCGCATCTCGGTCAGGCACACCTGCCGTCGTCGGACATAGGAAGAGTCCAACTACTGATCAGGGTACACAGGTAATGTTCATCTATTATTCTTTGCATCAATTAATATGAAAATGTTGACAATTTAGAGTAACTTACATGTTATTACAATATCTCTATACCATTATGATTTGTAATAATGAATTTGAATTAAAAATTGAATTTGGCTTTACAAATTCTAATTGTTAAATTGAAAGCAATGATGCATCTTGCAAGAACAAAATATTTGTATGGGTAACATTTATATTTGCGTTTGGTTGCTTTTGTGAATATGTGCAATATGTTTGCAAAAATTACATGGTATGTATTAAGCCCATAGTGCAATGTTTAGAACTTATATCCTCCTGTGATCAAAAAGGGTTCATGTTTTTGCTGCCTTATTTTCTGTTATAATTATTTTGTTTTTGGAAATGATAATGCATGATTGGTAATTTTGAAACTCGACAGCCCACGCTAAGTATGCAATACTTCCAGCAGGCGGGCGCGTCCGCGGGACAGGATCGACGCAACAGCGGCAGCAAGCAGCCGCCGAGACCCAGACCCACCTCGCGCACCCGGCAGAGGCAACCCAGCGGCTCGCACAACCACCACCAACAACAACAACAACCCAACGAACATGTGGAGAGTGAGTGATTTTATTTTAATAAATATGATTCATTCATCATATGGCAGATTTGTTACATATACATTAAGGAAACAGTTATACATTATCATATTGTTTGTGATGATGATACAAATAGTAATGTGCTATGTTTGAATATTAAACAGTGATGCAAAACCACTACAACCGCGGCGGGTGGCGCGGCCGGTCTCGCGGGCGCGGTCGTGGTTTCGTGCCTCGCAATAAGAATACTCTCAAGTTCGAGAAGGACTACGACTTTGAGCAAGCTAACACTGAGTTCGAAGAATTACGCATCCAGCTGGCAAAGGCTAAGATAGCAGATGGCGAAGTGAAAACTGAGGTGCGTTTTTTTATATATTATTATAATCACATAGTGTAAGTTTATAGTTATGTATTTATATTAGTAAGATAGTAAAATAAATTATTAGTATCTACTAGTAGTCAGCCAGTTTGTTACCAAAACTTAACTAAATTTAAATGCATGTAAGGATTTTACCAACACCTCTATGTATGTATATATACTTTGTTTTTATTTATTAATTATATTTTTGTCAGGTGACAATCAACTAGAGTCCATATAAACTTTAACCATGTCCAATTTCATACTAACTTCACATATTTCTTTAAAAAGTATAAAGTTTTTTTTTTTCATGTATTAATATCATTAATAATCATATTGCTTCAGTTATCTAAATACATCTTATTCTGCAGTAATAATAACCCTTTCATAATCATAAATTATGTACAAAATACGTTAATAGAAAAAACCCACTAAAAACAATGTTATCAATCGACACTTTTGCAAACTTCTAGACTGCTAAAGTCATAAGTCGGTACTCTAGTTTTTTTGCCCGGTTTTGGTAAGGCCTTATCCATTACTTGCTATTGGTATTTATGTCCCCTAGTGTTCTGCTCATATTTTAAATTGATTTTTTTCGAGTATTTTGTGGATATCACCAGGTTATTGTGGTTTTACTATATTTAATGCTCCCTCTTGACGCGTCCTATCCACCTATAATTTAGTGTATTTAGTAGTCTGTATGTTACATATTTTTTGGTCATAGATTTAGTTTTATTTGTATTCATAGTCAGGTCTACTTTATGACTCCTTTTCCAAACCTATAATGTATCTTCAGAACATCTCTATAATTGATAAATAATTTCAGGGTGAAGTAGACAAGAAGGACGACTCGGGCAATGAAACCGGCGCCGGCGAAGCGGAGTTGGAGGAAAATGATGTTATATCTGCTTATGATAAGAAAAAGAGCTTCTTTGACAATATCTCGTGCGAGGCAGTAGAGAGGTGAGCCACGGCTACACTAAGTTGGCCAACATTTACACAATTAAAAGAAATAGAATAATCAATCGAATCGTAACATAAACAATATCTAACAGGTCGAAAGGAAGGAGCCAAAGAACGGACTGGAGGACAGAGCGGAAGCTGAACTCTGAGACGTTCGGTGTCGCCTCGGCGCGGCGAGGAGCGTGGCGGCCGCGGGCCACGTGGCGCCACAACCCGCATAACCCGCACCCGCACATGCACCACCCACACCCACACCCTCACCCTCACCCGCACCCACACCCGTAAGTTACATATTTATAATTATGTTTGTTTAATGCAGTGAGTAGGGATATAATAGCAATAGCTCATTGAAAATGTACTCGAGAGCTATAACAGGTTTAAGACCCGTTTAATCCTTTTGGAAGATATTTAAAATTTTAATAATATAATAGTAGGTGTTTTATTTATCCCAAAAATATATATTTACAAATCTCGTCCTATCACAGTCTGTGGTATAGTAAGCAATCAGTAGACCAGCCTCCACAATAGTATATTTACTCTAGAGTTTTGTTCAGTACACTGCTAAATGTCAATTAACTTATTAGTTTAGTTGTTGATATAATACAAAATTTCTTCATAGTATTTGTTATATTATGTAAGAAAAACAATGTCGGTGTACGAGAGCAGTGATCCTAACTGACGTGGTAGCATGTCGTTCTTCCCCAGCTGGAGGCCCATGCGAGGCGGGCGCGGTCGTCCCAACAACAACCATCCCAACGCGCGCCGCAACAACGTGCCGCCCACAGGACAGCCGCAGCCGCAGCCGCAAGCAGCAGCCGGTACACACCACCACACAATACTAGACTCTAACACACACACACACACATCACTTTCTCTTTTGTATTGCTACAGTTAAGCATATTTTACTACATAAATATTAAAGCATATTTATTTCTTTACAGCCAAGTAGTACACGTGAGGCACGAAGAATCTGAATCTTAATTTATTATCGCGAGGACTAATCACAAATGGATAAGTAACGGAAAAGTGTATGTCGGTGATTGAAGTGTGTAATATGTAATCGATAATTAATAGAAGGAGCTGCAGCGGGAAGATTTTAATAGAGGCATTAAAGTGAAGGACATTGTTTTGGTGTGATAGTGTTGTATCCAATATATGGAAGGTGTAAGTTGGCTATTCCCGCAAGCATGCAAGAAAACGAGTTTCGTCCAAGCGAGTAGCGGTCTACGTGTAGGTGAGACCGATGGGCAATTGACAACCTCGTGTCACAAGTCGACCGTACGATATTAGGCTAAATTCTGTGATGAGAGAGGTCAATAATTGTTGCCTTTTTATAGAGAAACCTACATTGTATAATTTAAATCTTTATTTATGTTATGCCCAGAAAATCATATATTTTCCTAGCTTCTCACCTATTAAGCATTTGTGCCTATGAACTTAACAAGTGTTAGATTAATATAAACTTGTATTATTGTTTTCATTGTCGTTGCGTTATTTGTAAGCAATGGCGTCTGGAGGATGTAAGAGCAGTCCTACTAATTATAGTTAATGAGCTTATGGAAATACCTCTGAGCGAATTTTCTGCTGGACAGGTATAATGTATGAGAATTTATCAGTGTTTTATCCTCAAGGTGTTTCGGCTCGTAAATAAAAATTCGCAATGACTTAATGTGATTTATTGACTGTCATTTTTATTGTTAGTTTTAGATAAAATGGAATGTGTTAAAACTGCTATCCCGTGGCAGTATCAGGCGTGTAGTTGAGAGTGTAGTTTGAAGATTTGTGAATATTGTATAGAGTTGGCTGCCAAGTGGATGATAACAGAAGCAGTGATTGTATCACACAAATTTTAGTATACTTGTTGAAAGAGGAATGTTGGTTCCATATTTCATATCAAATGATCATTATATTGTACATTTTTAAAGTCGTTTGGCGAAGTCCCATGTTGAGGTTGTTAAAAATATTTTTTTTGACAAAATACAATATATTTGTGAATCTGTAACTCAAAACTGTACCTGGTGATTGTATTAATACGGAAATATACATTTACTACAAATCTTCCAGATGCCTATTCAATTAAACCACTTTATTTTCATTATTCTTTTTATTGCAAATAATATGTAAGCTTTTGTACCCAATTATTCAACAATCGTTAACTAAAGTAGTACAAAATATTAAAGTCATGTAAGTAAAAAACAAATTACGGCTATAAAGTAACATGAATAATGTTGATAGTATACCAATTCAATAAATTTTAATAAAAACGGTTAAAAATATTAGTATATTTGTTATACAGTAAATATAAAACATCTCGAACACATCAAGCTATACAACAAATCCATACATAAATGTTTGACATTCGTAACATGAGAAGCAGTAACTATTCAATACAAATATGATTAAAATACCTTAAATTTATTATGAAAATTTATATACTTACATAAGACGCGGTACATGACTTACAAGCTATTACTTATATTACAATTTATAAAACATTTTAAAAAATATAAACACTCTTAAGACTAGGGCTATAAGAAAAACTATTTACACAACCGTATTATTATTAAGATATTTTTGACGATTACGAGTTAGTTTTCGTGATATTTTTTTTTTATATGGTGAATGAATAATTTGTTTAAATATAAAAATCAAGCTTTATTATTACATGTCTGAAGAAATTCCACCTAGTTACTATTTGTTATTAAATCCATAGCGCGATTTATTATAGTATAAATCTCATTTGTAACTGGATGTTATAGAAATAGTTTTGGACTACAAATACAAAGGTCAGCTTTTCTGATATAAGAGATAAATTAAAAATAATAGCTAAAGATCATTTTAGTTAATGTTATATCTTTTGTAACTCGGGAAATAAAAAGTTACCTAATCATTATTAGTAGGTAAAAACTAAAAACCTCGTTCTGGTACAAAAGTGCACTATTTATATGATGTCTTATTTTTATAACCTACATATAACATTAATAAACATCGAATATTTGCCATACTTATTTTGAGCTTATATTGAGTTACATTTTAACTCGTAATGGAAAATATATTACCAAGTAGGAAATATAATCAATAATGTAGAGTTAAAAACTAATTTCTAAATATAAAGTAGCGTAAAATATAGCTAATATTCCAAAAACGCGATATAAATTTAATGTCCTATTTCTTTCGTAGAACAAGGTTAGAACACTAATAATTTATGAAAGATAGGCAGAGTAAATTGAGGTAGGCACTAAGAGTTTATATTTCATTAGCAATTTTTAAAACTATTCCTTCGCCATTATCAGCTGGTTCCCGTAGGAGTACTTGTTTACTATCTTCCAGTATTTTCCTTACATAAATTATCAGTGCACCCGAGTTCCGATCCCTACCGTAAAATTAACCACCGATCATCACTGGACAAATTACTTGGGTGTTGGGACAGATTAAATCAAATTGCATATAATGAGGTTCATTCACCCGCGCCACTCGCGAGCCGCGTGTCCGTTCTCGACGACCCACACCGAGCCGCTTTGAGCCTTCATCAACACCTCTATCAGAGTTCGACCCACGTGCTCCGGACTGTAAGTGTGGTGGGGCTCTTATTAATTAATATCGTATATAATTTTATTAATAATAATTGGTTTTTACAAATAAAAAAGTATAGTATCAAAGAATTTAAATTGAAGTTTGTCATAATAAAATATAGTGTAGTATAAATAAAATATAGTTTTAAAGTTCCAGTCCACTACTAGTTACTATTAAATAAGATTTTATTAAAAATAAAAATATTGATTTATTTATTTCATTAAAACTGGTTTACAAAAAACAAAATGTGGACAAAAATTTACACATAGGATTAAATCTAAGGATCTTATCTCCATAAAGAGATCTCTTCCAGCTACCCATCAGAGTTGGAAAAGAACATTTGTGAGGGCACAAAAAGAGTGTATAGAGAGCTACTTACATAAACATAAAACTTACGACAGATGATTTTATTTTAAGGGGTCCCACGTACCTTTGAGGCTTACAATTCGCGTTATCCCTCTGCCACGCAGCCTCGTAATCTGACGACATTAGTTGCTTCCGGATCTCCTTCACCAAACCTGTGTCAGTGAGTCCAGCCAGCAGCGCGACGCTGCGCACGCCTGTCAGGCTCACGTGGTACTGGTCCTATATACAGACACAATTGGTAAATGATTCTTATTTTAAAAGCATAGAGTTTGTAGGTCATGTAACTGATATATACTGTTTCTTGGAGAGTTCATTATGGTTTATAAAGGTAACCTCATCAGATAATGTAAAAAGGATAGCTAATTTTAATCGGCTCACTTCTGCTACTTGGACTTTTCACTGTTAATCAATGGTCGGTTTATCTAAATAGCATAAGCTGATGAAGACCTGATGACTGATTTATCTTCGTGACAACTTTCAGTGTAATATCCTACCATAATCTGTTTACACAAATACAAATTCCAAAACTTTTGACCTAACATGGCTTAACTTCAATTTGCTATAGGTACTGGCACTTATATATATTACGCACCTAGATATATTTTTATTGTATATTTTGTGGTTTACATGTCTGTAGCTTTTTATAAAAAAACTTTAAATTGGAGAAAAGAAATACTGACATCAATAGCTTCTTTACCAATTCCTCATATAAAAAAACATATACCTAGTAATCTTGGGTTAAGTTAAGTGATGACAACGTTTATCTGTATTTTTGTAAGTTTGTTTACAATTGAATTAAATACATTAGAAAAATATGTCCTATATTTTTAATATTTAACTATTACATATCTGAATTATGAACAAAACATATATATAAAAATAACAAAATATATATTATGAACAAATATACTATCAAATAGGCATATAAAATTGATTGCATTCAATTGAGCAAAACATTTTAATTTCCTAATATTTTTTATTGCTTAGAACCTTATACCTTACCCCATATGATCTGGTGAGACCCACAACAGCATAATTGGTAGCCGTGTATATAGGTGTGGAGACTTGAGGTCTAACGAAGGCTGTAGACGCGGTGTTGACGATGGTACCACCAGCCCCGCCGCGGTCCTTACCCATGAAGCGGTACGCGAGCAGAGTACCGCGGATCACACCGTTCTTTATAGAAATGTTTATAAAACTTTAAACGATAGCGAAATTACCAACACTTTGTATGTTCGTAACAAAATATATATCACACCCCTTTTCTTGTCAGGTCAGAAGTGCACACTATCCTCCAAAGATATTATAATAAATAAAATAAGATAATGTGTTGTAGGGTAAGTCTAACGCTAATCTAGACACAATTACAAACTTATTGTCTAACCTGGGATTTGAACTCTGAACCTTTAGGTTCCATACTAACCAGGCCACTATGCTGTAACTTTGAAGATGCTTATTTTTATCAGTTTAATAAGTAAATAAAATAGATAAACTTACCAAATTAACGTCGACCTCAAGTTCCCAAAATCTGTCGTTCATAACACCAGCGTTATTAATTACTATGTCAAGTCGATTGAACACTTTTATTGTCATCTCAAATGCCTCTAAAATAATGAGTTTTATATTATTTTAATTCTTTGACGTGAAACTATATTCTATACATATCGTTGATATTAGTTATTTTTACCTTCATATTGCGGATAATCGGTGACGTCACATTGGCAGAACAATACATTTTTCCGACCATATTTCACACCCAGTTCATCAGCCACCTGTTCTCCGATTTCGGAATCAATATCACAGAGTGATACCTGTAAAATTGTAAGCAAAAACATCGATAAAAAAAGAAATATTAATTATATTATTAAGATTCCTTAAAATATACCTCATACAATTATAGATACCAAAGGAAAAAATATTTGTATAGGTAGTAAGCGATGGAAATACCTCTTTTATATTTCACAAAATGTAATATGGACAAATAAGAATGGGATGAATAGTCAACAAACCAAATAAATTTTTAGGTGCACTGTAAACATGTAGACTTCCATTTACTAGAAAATGGATACAAAATACATATTTACTGCCGCGAGCTTCTATTTGATGTACCTTGTTTTAAAACAGAATATGGGATAAGCTGTTCAATTGAAAACATACATCTGAACCAAATTGGATTGAATAGTAAGTACAATCTACATTGACCAACACGTACCATACCTAAACTAGGTAGATACAGCTAGTACTGAAGACGATAATTAAACATTTAATAAGCCCCACATATTGGAAATTATATACGTAATAAGTATCTTTAGAACAATAATGATTTTTTTTGTTTGCATAAATATCAATCATATAGGATATAGTGATCTGAAGTTACGTTATTCTAAATAGCAATATGATATGTAATAAAATTGCAGACCTATCTAAATTCAATCCACTGTTCTTATAATTATTGTAAAACGATAGGTTTACATTATGAGTGTACTTTGGAAAATATGCATGTCATTGGAGATCGGACAGCATAATAAAATTATCTCATTTAATTATTATTTAGGTAGCTTTAACAAGATTATGGCTGATTACAATTTGTATAAAATACAGTATTAAGATGTATTAAGTCTTAATAAGATTAAGATATTTTATCAAAGACCATAGCGGAGAAAAAAATCAATACAAATAATGTACCGGCAAGTGAAGACACTTGACATCTTTTCTCACTTGCACCTAAAGCATTACTTAAATCATTATTTACGCTACACGCACTTCGTTCGGCCACTCTCCAACCCACTTTAACCTTTTACCTTGAACTTAAGATTACTAATGTAACATTTTCTTGATTTATCAATAACTTACCTTCGCTCCTTGCTTGAGTAATTCTTCACTGTAGGCGAGCCCGATGCCGGCCGCCGCACCAGTTATTAAAGCAACCTTTCCTTTTAACTCCATTGTGATATTTTTCTATTTTGAGAGAACTGCGCCCGAATGCGGCAACCACTACGCTAAATGTGGCTTCGAAGTTCGATCGCGACGACAACTCCGCCCGTGGGGAGGTAGGAGGCACACCCAGTTTCTCCCCCAAATTCCCCTTCTGTAGTAAATATACGCACGATTGCACGCCACTCTCGCTATCCAACGTCGTTTCAGTCTCGTGTGGACGGTTCATAGGACACTTTGTGTATCGCTATAAATAGGTCGTAGTACGAATCATGTGTTCTATGGAGTGAATGCGTTGTAAGTTGTAACCCATGAGCTTTCCGACCCTGTACTAGAACGATGGGTTAGGTTGAAAAATAAAACGAATCGCGTCATTAGTATGTATTTACTTTATTTGTGAATTTATCAACATTTCAGCATTGTACAATAAATTTTTCTTTGTAAAAAAAATATAAATTTTTCATTTTTTTGAATTCTTCGCATTGACTAGTGAAAATATCACAGATAAATGACACGGATGATTTCCGCTAAATCATATTTATATTTTATACATTTATATAAAAACCGCGACCCTTTTGATTTTAACGGACGCGAACTGTACACAAATATCACAAAATAAAATTTATCAAACATTCTATTTAATATTAAAAAAATATATATAAACTGAAATTTTAAAAATCCCTCCTCAATACAAAATGTATTCTAAAATTTATTTCATATTGCATCTGATTTATTACAATATATTATTAAAAATAGTCTATTAAAATATTTTGATACAATAACCATGATTAACCATACATTAATATAGGATAGACAAAATTATGTACAACTAATTAAAACAGAATTAATATCTACAAGTATTTTAAAACATCGTAATTGTCCACAACAATGATACCTATACAAGCACTAGAATTTTCAGAGTTAGAGATTATAATTATTTTAGAGTTAAAGAAATTATTAATTTAAATTTCAATTAATAACATTACCTATCTATTAGAATGTTAATAATATCTTAAATTTTCAATAATTGAAGCCACACTATATCTAAACAAAAATGATTGAAGGTTGATCAGTTCGACAATGCAGACTGACGAGACGAAAATGTAGCCAAGTATTAGAAGGTAAATGAGGATATGTGAAGGAAGCCAAGATTTCGGGACCAATTTAAAATTTACAAGTGTGCCTGATCAGCGCCCGCAGCTGGGACAGCTTTGGCCAAGTACGAGAAGGACTTGGCATTGGGAAGTCCGGCCAACACGCACGCACTAAGTGCTGATCGGGTCAGGTTCATGGGAGCCGCGTCGTACCACTCTGAAGTATCCCCATCGTAGCACTCCACGTGGGGTATTGTTGTCGAACCTGGAAGGTGACTTTGTATATTTGTGGATAGTTTTATTAGAAAAAGAAATCACTCCTCCGAACTAACATTCACTATAACTATCTGTACATATACAATCGCTATTCTGATTGACTCAATCAATGCATAGCCGAAACTAAAGAAATGAGAAAGCTGAAATTTTTTTTAAGATAAGCACCCTTTTAAAATATTTTAACCCTATTAAGGGGGTTTCTTAAATAAATTAGTTTAACATATTGCGGAATGCGTAATGTAGTTGATGTTATTAGTAATCATCAGGTTAGTTAAAAATAGAATAAATGAGTCATCATTGTTTTGTAAAACGTATACTTACCATTGAATCCTCCAATAACAAATATCATATCATCGAGCAAGACGGTAGCAAAGTTACTTCTGGCGCTAAACATTTCAGTGACTTCCTGCCAATCTCCGCCGCGGTATGGACAGAATCGTTCTCCTAAAAATAGATGCTTACTTGGGGACAATCGCGATGGCGGTAATTTACTACATATTCTATAAAATTATATATAATTTTGAATATTATACCTCTATATAAAATATATAATATAAAAATATTCTTTAAGGGATACTTAATTAAAAAACGCTTTCCATTTATTATATACAATAGAAGCTTTAATAATAACCAGTGTTAAGCCGGCTGTATCCGTTGAATCCCCCCAGCGCGTACAACGCATCTCTGTATGCGATGAGACTGACCCCCGAGCGAGGACTCAGCATCGAGCGAATAAAGCTCCACTGTTTCGTGTCTGAGTCGAATACCTCCGCTGAACTCAAGACTTCTTGACCGTTAAAGCCTCCCACAATGTATATCTGGGTGGATTTTAAGATATATATATATTTAGAGACGTCTTATCATTTATCGTATTAGATCATGAAGTATAGCTTGGTACACCCCGTCGCGTTGGTCGAGTGGTTAGCGCAGACACCTAACCTATCACGGCGCAATGGAGCTCGGGTTCGATTCCTTGAGGCATTTATGTGATGAGCATAGATGTCTGTGTTTCTGGGTTTGGTCGTTTATTATATATATTCTCAGTATTTATATGTGTATTTCTATGTATTTGTATCGTTGTCTAACACCCTTAACACAAACAAATAATTTGCTTACTTAGGGGTTAGATCAATGTGTGTAATTTGTCTTGCAATGTGTAAATTGTATTTGCATTCTTTTTTATTAATGTGTAGGTAAAATTCACCAATACATAGAGCAACGACACGGTAAACCAGTTACAGAAGTTGTAGGTTTGGATCCTGACCGTGTTGATGAGGTTTTCATTATATATTTATTTAGGTATATACTTGTACGAAATGTGACTACTACTTATAGAGGTCGCGGATTCTAACCCGGTCTGTATGGGTTCTACAGTGTGACACTTATCAATATTATCTTCGGAAAGTATTGAAAGTACACATTTTACGTACCTATAGATACTTTATAGCATGATTTCAAATATTAGTCATTGTACCTTTCCACCAAGTGACGCGGCGCTAGCATCTGATCGTTGCTTGTTCATAGGCGTGGTCATTTCCCATTGGTTTTTATCCGGATAGTATCGCTCTACAGAAGACATTCGCGTTCTTCCGTTGTACCCACCCAGAGCGTAGATTAGACCGTCTGTAAAACACAAAGTTTTCATACGAGAACCTGTGATTCGAAATCTTGTTAATGTTAAAATGACTAGGATATTGCTTTCCATAAAATGCCTTTTTGGTTCTATTAATAGCTTCTAACATGTTACCTTCTGTAATTTACGCAAGTAGCCGCGCCTCAATATCGAGTTACTACATAAATATCTGAAATGGTGTCTTAAAATCTATCAAATATTTATTGTAGTCTAAGAATTGATAAATCAAATAACCATGAACAACAACGCTGACATAACATCTCGCTTGGTACATGCAAGCCCGTTCAATCCACGTGTTTGCAACCGGGTCGTAACACCGAACTGTGTTGAAGTGGTCGCTGCCATCAAAACCACCGATCATGTATATTAAGTTGTTTAAAGTGCATAGTCCATGATAGGCCCGAGGTGAAAGATCCATGTGTATTGATAGAAACCACCTATCAGCCCTGTAAAAAATAATAAGTTAAAAAAAAAAACAATTTCAAAATATTTTATTTGCTTGCCATATTAAGAAGATACCGCGTGTCATATGTTTCCACAAAACTCGTTGGACTGCCAGCGCTCCAGCCACCTACTGCAAAGAGTATTTCATAAGGAATTCGGGGTCTAGCAAGAGGATCATTCAGATCAGCCTCTGCATCAGGTCTTGAGTCCAAAAGAGTGAGAAATACTACCGCAGGATATAATGCCTCCTGACATTTCTGAGAAATTGATTCATTATGTAATTAAATTTGATAATGCATTTCTAAATAACTTTTAAAATAAATTTATTACATCATCTTCAATTACTGGCTGCCATTGCAAAATTTTGGATTTAAAATATTTGAAACTTATATGACCATATCTGATACAGGACAAAAGAGATGAAATATATTTTCGTCTATTTTCTAAATCGTGTTCTACCCATGATTTGACTGCTTGAAAAACAAGTTCTTCATTTCGAACATTTAATTCATCATCTCGTAAAATATCTTCTAATTCTTCGTAAGATAATAATTTGAATTCATTGCATTCTTTTAATATTCTAGCAAAATGTTGTCTTATATACAATTTTCCTTTTTTCTCAAGTTCGCTACAAAAATAGCACCTAGCAAATTTAAATATTCCAAGGCAGTTATGGGGCTGTAATTCTTGTAAAAGAAATTGACAACACATTTGGATTACACCGACAACATCAAACTGATCTGCATAAGGAAGTAAATATTCTACATTTTCACCAGTTACTGTGCATGTTCCCGTGTAAGCATAGTCGAGAATTAATCTCATATAATAAAAAGGAACATCTACTGTAATTTCAGTTTCTTCTGGTTGTCCTTTTCTCAAAGAATTAATAAAAATAGCTTTGAAATAGGGACTCACTGCAGAAAGTATTGCTCGATGTACTTGAATGGTTTTTTTATCCTTACAAACAATGGTCCCATCACATAGCTGGCCGTTTTGCCTTAATTCATTCCATATTGCTGGAAATTCTACAACCGAATAATTTTCAGGGAGACATGCACATTTCCGTTTACGGGTCACTATTCGTTTCTTTGTTAATCTAGGTTTAGAGGATGCAGGGGTACGAACAGAATTTTTGCTTTTTGATAATTTTCGATGTTTCGTATTAAATTCCATCCCTTACGAAAAAAACGGCGGTCGAAACTTGTTATCTGTCGCGATGACAGACTTTAGGACAGCTACACTTCCTTTGTTTCATTATTTTAAATAATTATAATTCCATTATATTTTGTTTAATACCAGCAGCAATAAATTTATAAATATTTAGTTTAAAAAGTTTAGTCTATGGTATAATTGTTTTCAAAAAGAGAGAATGGCAATACTACCACTGCTGTCAATAATAGTTTTTGTCTATTGACTCTCTTTTTCATCCGGTTGTCAATATGGTGAGTTTCGCCTGGAGAAGAATTAAATAAATCCATTAAAATCTCAGTGATACTATTGTGTTGTGAAAGTTTAGTGATCTTGTTAACTAATTCTGTGAAGTAAATATGTGTTGCGATATTTATTTCAGGGTGTCGACATCAACCATAAACACGACAGGAAAGTCAGGCGCACTGAAGTTAAATCTCAGGATGTGTACTTGAGATTGCTTGTAAAGGTAAACCAAAATTAAATATGTCTTTTACTTATAACTTAAAACGTTAACTTTATACAATGTTTTGAATTGAAATTTACAAATCTAACCTTAAGCATTGTTGACAGTTATACAGATACTTGGCCAGACGTACAAATGCCAAGTTCAATCAGATTATTCTGCGGCGTTTGTTCATGAGCCGTATCAATAGGGCTCCAATTTCCCTGTCGCGTCTGTCTCGTCATATGAAGAAGCCGACTCGTGAGGGTCTCATCGCGGTTGTGGTAGGCTCAATCACAAACGACGTTAGGTTATACACCGTCCCTAAATTGACCGTTGCCGCTCTTCATGTTACTGAAAAGGCACGGGCCAGGATCTTGGCAGCTGGAGGTAAGATTTGCTAGTAAACAAAATGATAGGTTATGTTGCATGCATGATAACATGAGCATTTTAATTGTAAGTCGAAAAAGAGTTATTCTTAAAGATTTTTATATTCAAAAGCTTTGAGCTTTACCATTATATCTAAGTTTTTAATTAGTATCATCTTTGTTAAATAGCAACACAGTAATTCTGTGGCTATTCTGGTTTTTAACATGGCATATATTTCAATTGATGGTTCTCTCTATACTTGTGCACAAATCATCTTTTTAATATTTTTTTTTGTATCACTGTAACATTATATCTAGTTTATTTATCATTTAAATAATAATATAGCTAATATAATGTTTTCTATAAATAATGTTATGATAGATTAAACAAAACAGTAGACTATAGTTGTAAATATTTTGATGACAAAATGATTTTGTAAATATATTTACTTTATTTAGGGTATAAACAAAACATCAGGTTGTTTGTTTGTGGACATCTAATAAAGTTTCTTTGTTAAAATAACTTACCGAATTATGCTGGTAGTCAAGTGGTTCTCACATCTGCTTTATGATTGGTTAATTTAATTTATAATGATTTGAAAGAACCATACACAACTATGATTTGCTGTTTCAAATGCCATTGACTGTTTAGAAATTCTTTAAGTTAAAAAGCTTTTACCTACCTAGATTTTTCAAATGTTTGTCAATGGTAGCATTTTACTACAATTTTCAACTCTCATCATTATATATTTCTTTTTATTACATCATGAAAGCCATGTTGCCACTATTTTTTAACATTTATTTTACCTTCATTAACCAGCCCAACTCGAGTTTAAGTGTGATTTTGTATAACTCAAGAATTTCTTAACTTTCCGAAATGCATGCAAAGTGCTTTTTATGAAGATAGAAAATTGTATAGTCATTAAAACTTCATTAACTTTTGTTGTGCCTCTACTTCTTTTTATTCTTGGCAACTCTTGTCCATGTGCCACCTGCTACAGACTTAGCCATTACCTCATCTTCAGCATGACATAATCTATTTCCTTTTCTGATCATTTATAAACCAGTAATTTATTGTTGACCATGATTTTTTTCCGATCATTTTGCTATCCTCACATATTTTAATTCTATATAAATTTTGTATGATTTATTGTTTTAATAGTTTTTGGCCATTACACCTAACAATTATGATTGCAGGAGAAATTCTAACATTCGACCAGTTGGCTCTCCGTGCCCCTACTGGCCGCAAAACAGTTCTGGTACAAGGTCGCAGGAACGCACGTGAGGCGGTCCGTCATTTCGGTCCCGCTCCTGGCGCTCCTCGCTCTCACACCAAGCCCTATGTACGTTCCAAGGGCCATGAGCGCTCTAGAGCTAGCCGTCGCTCTAATGTATAATCTTTTTAATATAAGGAATACAATCTATTTTTTGTTTTATTTATTGTAACTTTCATAGTAATTGTTTATGTAGCAAGTATTTGAGTAATTATTATTTTATCACCATTATAAGTGCTGAATTTAAATAAAATATTAGTGTAAAAATAAAATATATTAGAGTAACAATTATAAATAATATAAAATATCACATTCAACTTTGTATACATATCACATTTAACTACAAAACATAGAAGACCAATGGTTCACAAGATATTCATCTTGCTGCATCACACCTAATACTATTTTCAGTTTTTTTATAGCATCTGATTTTCCTGATGACTGTCTAGCCATCTTGATTGTGTTAGCTATTCTAAAAAAATAAAAACTTAAGTTATTAAATTACAAACCAAAAATATTATTAATTAATAATTTTAAATATGTACTTACCCCAACCATTCCAACTGCAGCGATTTGATGTGTTGATCTAATACTGGATCAGTTAGTTTAATGTTACTCATAGCATTTTCTATTCTCTTCATAAGAGTAGGACCTAGATGAAAATATTTATTTTGAGTCGCAATTCATTAACAACTCACATGTATTTTATAGAGATTTCTACAACTTACATTTCGTAGGTAAATTTTCAGTCCACTTACACTCAAAGTTATTATTTTCCATCTCCGTTAAAAAACATTGGCTAGCTGACTTATTGGCATGATTTACTCCAATACAAATATTACCATTATTATTTTTACTTGTACTAGGTATTAATTTCAACAGACAATTTTGTATCCTTATGGGTTCGTTTTTAATAGAATTTATAATTATCTGAAATAAATTGCATTTTTTAATTTGCAATTAATATAACAAATTATAAACAGTTAACTGCTATATCACTTACATTAACTCCAGTTAATGTGCAATACAATAGTATTCTAAAAGTTTCTTTTGTAACAAGATTTTCTAACTCTCTTAATGTCATACAATTATTACTTGACACAACACATGCATTTTCCTCAAATATTGTGCCACTTGTAACTTGTGGACTTAACTTATTAAGAAGTATTTGGCTTGTATATAAAGTTTCAGAATATGTAACTGCACCTATTCTTAGAATCCAAGTAAAATGACAATGTAATTTTTTGAAAATATCAGCATCACCTAAGATAAATATTTAATTTTATTACATAATATTTCTTTACCACATTTATATTCCACAGATGATTAACTTTATTATTTTGGAATACCTGTTAACTGAATTAGAGATCGGGACTGTCCAAATTCATGCCTTCCTGTTATAAGTCTCAAAGCTCTCTGGGAGCATATACTTTGTTCATTGTCATAAACCACATTAGCAAGATTTTGAAGTTCTCTAGCAATTTTCTAAAATTTAGAGAGCATATAGTATATTTATTTTGTAATTAAATTGCTAAAACAACTGATAATAAAATTAAATAGCTCTACTTTTTATTCATTATTATACCTTGTTAAAAATCTACCTGCATATGTTCCGACAATACTGGTGTGATGTTTAAAAGTAACATCTTATCTTTCATCAAAACAACAATAGAGAACAACCTTTTTAGACCTCTTGACCTGGTATCTTTTAACTGAAACATTAAACTGAGAACATGACCCTTTGGGTCACTGAAGTAAACAACTCCACCTTCTTTACTCCAATTTACCTTCAAACAGGAACAAAAAATATGATTAGCCTTATATTTTTACTAGACGCATACAAATCATTGGGTAATATTTTCTAATATTAACTAAGGAACAACTTATTGCTTTTGTTTAATATACAAGATATCTTGATTCCTTAGTCCGATATTGTATACTTTGGCATGACACAAGGGTGGTTTCATAATGAGATTTGAGAAAGTTTCATACACTAATTTTAGATGCAAATTAGTAGAACTTACTTCGCAAGTAATACTTCTTAAAGCAGCTTGTCTTAAAAAAGAGTTAACCTCAAGATTGGGGACCGATTCTCTGCTACAAAATATAGTATCACCATCTCGTGATATATGGACTGTTTCTGGCCCAATTGATGTACATCCATTACATTGCAGTGCAGTTTTTGACGCTTCTATTGTGTTATTTTCATCGTCAGTTGTAAATGTACAAAATACTGGTCTTGGACCATGGGCTTCACAGAAGTGACAAAAACCAACAATTGCGTTCATAATCCCATTTAATTAAATTTACATAAAAAGTTATATACAAGATGAAATGTCCACATTGATATAATGTCTACGGTTTAAATAATTCAAAAGAAAACATCTCTTTAAAGATACTATAGTTATATTTAGTTTTTTCCGAAATATAGTTTTATAACTTATTTAATATTTATTATTAGTATTTAGTTAATTGTTAATCATATGATGATTGTCAATGTCATTTGTAAAATTGTCAAGAGCTTAATACAGATTGTAACTGTAGAGATTACTTAATCAATTACATGTAAAATGAAGATAAAAATAGTGATTAGACAAACCACTTTTTTGTTAAAACTAATTACCTAAAGGTTCTTCTAAACCGAATCCACGATGCGTGGGGATATTCAATTCGTTCGGTTAGGGTTCGAGTTTTAATTTTAAAACGTTATATAGTATTGATTATCTAGTATGTTTGCGAAACCAAAACGATGGAAAGAATACTTCAATATCATATCCAAAGAAAAAGTTCTGTGGTATAAGACAATACAAGATGAGCCTACTATTTTTCCGTAGTTTGATAAGATAAGACTTAGTAAAAAGTATATAAAACTAATGCTAAGACTCCGATCTGGACACTTTCCATCAGCAAAGTTTGCATTCCTAATGCGAAAAAATGCTTCGCCAAATTGTGATGTATGTAACAAAATTGAGGATGTACAACATTTGCTGATGGAGTGTGTGAAGAACGAAAGAGAAAGAGAGCTTTTGGTAATAGAGTTGAACTTAAATTTATATGATGTTGGTATTATATCATCTGTATTATCAAATCCTACTTCAGAATTAGCCACAAAGTTTTGTTCCCTAGTAACGATAATCTATCCATAATTTTGAATATTTTAGTTATAGTACTTTGTGTAATATGATTTCTAAGTAGTCTGAATATTGTAACTTAATTTATTTAGCTTTATTGCTGGTTATAAGAGACGATGGAGCTGACTTGTCCTAGTGGATAAAAGTTTCCTTTAAAAAATAAAGATAATAAAAATATTTACATTTTTTACAACTTTTTATTACACCATTTTTTATTAGAATTCTTGTAATTATTTATATAACTCGAAAAAAAAACATTTTAATATTGATTTGTACCTTTGGCTTTGTCAATACTTATAATTACGAAGTTCTTTTCAATGATGAAAGTTTATTTAATAAATCAAAACATCGTACGGGGCTGACTGCCGATAATTTGGATTTTTTTACGTCCTTGTATCAGTGGATTGAATCCAAAACTAAGGTTGGATTAGTTTCGCAAATTCAAGCTCAAATGTCGCTATTTAACTTTTGTAGTAGGGATCAGGGCGTAGCGGTTGAATGCGAAAGCGATCTCGTGGTGTCCCATTATGTCGGCGGCGACAACCGTCGGGTTTAGTGAGTAGGAGTCTCACATAATCATCCCCATCTTCCCCTGGCGAAGGGCCTTGTACTTATGACGTTCCATTCCATCACATGACCGATTCCGAGTTTATGCTTGATTTAATTTGTTACAGTTTGTTTATAAGCAAGGCCTAAAATCTCTCTACACTGTTCTTTTATTCCGTGAGTTACTATCGAAGACAAGGATACAATAAAGCTATAGAATATGGTTATCGTCTTCTGCGTTCACACATGCTGGACATTGATATGATTTCTTATTGCTTCAGCTGGCGTTGTGGAATTTTGTGTCGCTCAACTATATGCTTATAGGTATACCTAAATGTTGAAAGTTTAAAAATTTCCTTGTGAAAAAAATTAAATTATAATATAGATTTAATTTAGAAACACATTGCAAAATCTATTGTAAAAACTTATTTGATAATCGGTGTGTAAAAATGATAATATAAGAAAATTTCCCGATTTTTCTTTCACTCGTAAGTGCAACGCTTTGAACTTTATAATGGATCGTAGGAAAATGTAGTGCGGGATATTAAAAATAATAATTTCAGTTTTAAAATCCTCGTTAATAGGTTTGTAAAATCTATACGTATTATGTATATTATGTCTATTACATATTGTGTAAATTTAATTCATCAAATATAAAGGAACTGCGATTCAGTTTGATTTTCTAGGAATATGTACCGAAAACTTAATAATTTTCGGTATAATTGTAAACATATACCTAATACACTAGAGAAAATAAAAATTATACAAAAATGCGTAGTTTTTATTTTCAGAATTCCCTTAAATAATATAATTTAATAATTATAAAAAAATAATAAATTCCTTTAAAAAAGGTGGTTAGGAGTAAGGAGAACAAACACTGTTCATGAAAGAGTCCTACGAACACGATAATAGTTTCTGTCGTCTGCGTTGTTTTGCTCATTATTTAAACTGAATGCAATGAATGAATGTGTTTTTCGGTCATTTAGTCATGTTCAATTTGAACTTGGCACATTTCATTATACGCATATATATATATTTTGCATGCCAGTGGTCTTTGGTAGTCGATGAAACTTAATTTACATCATACTTTATTAATTTCTCGGTCTTATAAGAAAGATGGTTATTCTTACCCTAACCTCTATTGGTTCTCTACAAACAAATTAGGTTCAATAAGTTTTTTAACTGACAGAGTAGCCCTTTCCATAGTGCATAATTTAGTTCATGGATATTGTGTGCTTCATATGATTATTATTATTCTGGCTGACTAACTAACACTAACACCTTGTCTTAATATAGCTTAAACTTGGAAGAGAAAAGAGCTCAAATTTGACATTCTTTATATTTGATTTTGATGTATTTTTTATTTAGAATATTTTAATGTGTATTCATTTCGAGTGTTGATAGGGAATTAATGAAAAGACTAATTCCACCGTTTTCAATAACTCATTTATTGAACTGTACATTGACATTTATTTTCATGAGACATCACTAGCACAGCTTGAATATTAATTAAAACAGCGTCATCCTCACAAACGTTAATATAACATATAAATAAATATCGCCACAGACGAACGGTAACGGTAACATGATTGAAACATGCGTGATAGAATTAAATTATTTATTAAACATGTTGCCTATTGAAAAAAAAATTGTCTAAACATTACGCTTTACACTACGTTTTTATTTCTTAGATACGGGCTTGTAGGCTAATTTGCGTGACTTAATCGCGGACCACTTGTGCCGCTTGTAATAGTAACAGATGGCAATCAGGATGGAGAAGATGCCGATGGACTTGATGGTCATGAGGCGGCGGTCGTCCAGCTCCGGCTCCGAACACCAGCGGAGGAACGTGGCCACGTCCTTGGCTAGCTGCGACGCCGTGGGCGCTGTGCCGTCCGTGTACTCCGCCGCCTGGGGACGGTTTGAGTTAGTATTGTAACTAAGTAGTTGTGATTTAAGTTATCGTTCAGACAGTGTTCTTTCTTCAAATATTTTTAAATTTCATAAAATATATATATAGGATTAAAATCAACAAAAGGTTTTTTATTAATATTGAATATTAACTAGAATATAATTCAAGTACCTCATCGAACAGCACTTGTGCCATAGAGATGGCCCCCCCTGGGAAGTACGGGTTGTAGTTCTGTCCCTCTCGCAGCACGACGCCGGCCGGCGCCTCCATGTATCCGGTGAGGAGCGCGAAGATGTAGTCCTCGCCGCCCTTGCGACCAGACACTATCAGCGATAGGTCGGGCGGGTAGGCGCCTGGATAGGAGCACAGTTATAGGTACTTATAATGTTTAATTATTGTTTAGCATATTTTAATATTGACAAATTTAATGTTTTATGGTATCTAAAAATATTGTTAAACAATAACCAAGTTATCACTGGGTGCTTCGGAAGTACGACATAATGAACACAAAATATATCGGAAATTAAAAATAAACCGATGTGGGCAATGATGACAACCCGCAACCTTCGCTACCATATCCTTAGTAATTAGTAGAGCGACAGGACAATTTCCCAGAGGTAGCGGATTCAAATCCCAGCTCGTATCGGGTTAGTTTTCATTATTTATTTATTAAAATTTAAATACTTAACATAGCTATACATGTTTATATATATTTTCTAACATTGATTATATAATGTATGTAATGAAGTATGACATCATTAGACCTACCATAGTTTGTTCATTAAAATAATTGCTTTTTACCTCGGCATCGTTGACTATAGTAGAGGAATATCTATATGTGAAATAATAGACTTTATGTAGAAGCAATCATTAATTATTCTATTTTTATCGTACGATAAACATCAATTACTTATAGTAGCTTATTTTTACTACCAATAATTGTAGATAAACCCACATTATAGGTTATGTTAAATATATTTATTAATCTAATATTATAACACTCTTTATTATATTTATAACGCACATTAAATAAGTCTTGTTACATATATTTCATATTCTAATATTTTTGCGATTTTGCATTTATCAAATTACTAGTTACTTAGTGAAATAAAACGAATTTCTTTTGTGTGGGTTAAATGACATGAACACAAAATTTTCTTGTCAAGTTGCGATGCAATTTTAAAGGCTGTTTATTTGATACTGTATGATTAATATAAATATAAGTAATATTAGTTACTCGTAATATTAGTTCAGAGCAAAATAACTAGGATCCGCCACAACGCGCTGCGGGAATTGAGCTGAGCGCCCTTCCAAATTTTATGCTACTAAAGTCGGTCCATACCGCACCTAAGGACTTCCAATGAAGTTGCTGGCACCGGAAAGGTTAAGAGTAACGATTGGCGAGCGCGCGCAGGTTCAGTTAAGCTATGTGTTAAGTTTATGGGAGATTCAGTTTTTTTATCATATCTTTAAAACGAAACAACATTTTTTTATTCTGTTTTTTGGAGTAGAACGTCCTTGACATGAGTGCCAATTTTGGTTAAAATTGGTCAAGTGTTTGTCCTGTGTTGTTGTCGAGATAAATGTTATAGAACATGTAAAAAAAGTATTTTTTAATCCAACCGGTACTAGCAGAAATTAGAAATTCTTAATCTATATTATATATGTATAAATATGTTACCATTGTTAGCCGCTCGAGCAGCATTTTCGTTAGGATACGGCGAAGGTAAGTAATCTGAAAGCTTTCCAGGTCGCTCGAAGTAGTTTCCCTCTTCATCAGGGCCATCCTTAATCATCACCTATGAAGAATTAGATATTATTATTATTTTCTTTCAGTTTTTAAAAATCCAAATTGTGAACTTTAAACAAGAATCTATAGTAAATTTTAGGGTCCCTCTCAGCTCAAGAAACAAACAAATTATACTTATATGTATATAAATTACATACATATTATGAATATCACATTTCTGTGTTATAGGATCTAGAAGTGGCATTAAAGCTTTTAGATAAAGTTACTTCTTACTTTTACAGTAGAATTTACACCATTTGACTCTAAGGCTAGTTTTAGTTGGATGTAGATAAGCAAAGTGTGTCAACCCACAAAAGGTGATTTTTAGAGATATTTTGTATTCTTATAATGGGTCAAATATTATACATTAAACAAAACCACTTTAAGTCATTTAAGTCTAAAAAGTACCATAAAAATGTACTTTTATCACACATTACATTAAATTCTTTAACACATTCGTCAATCAAATTATTATCACTGTAAAGATGATACTTGACATTTTATTTCGAAATATCATTCAGTGGTTCAATGAGTGGCAAGAAACAAACTTCCAAAAGAATAAAAAAGAACTTGGAAGATGTTTTTCAAACAATGTATATAAAATTCTTGTAAAATTTTTAGACATGTTTTTCTCAAAACTAAGTGTTTGTGGCTTGACACCCTATTGCTTATCAGCATTTAGTTTTCCTCAGAAAAAACCTGTCATAAAAATGGTATTTGCTAAAATTAAATCTCCTTTTCAGTTACACATCTTAGATGAGCATGCCTCAGAAATTAATTAGATTATTTAATAGCAAATAAATAAAAAATTAAAAAGTAGTTTATAACAACCTTCTATTATTTTAGAGTTTGTACTTCTTCCTACTTAAATGTCAATAAAATGTCAATGTCACATCACACAGTAAGTACTAGTAACATCATTTTATTTACACTTAGATGAAATATTTACTATAAATTATTGCAATACCTCAGCAGCCTCTGCTTTGGCTTCTTCTTCTGTATGGCTGACATCAACTAAGTTACGGAAAGCAATATATTGCAAAGAGTGGCAGGCCTTGCACACTTGCTTATACACTTCATAACCACGTCGGATACTAAAAACAAAAACAAATTATTTTATAGAAATCACATACTTTATATTAGCTATTTAAAACAAACAAGACTATATATTTGTGATACAGCACTTTCTCTCAAGACTTATCTATTATTATTTTTGCATTACATAATATTACATATATTTTACCTGGCATGGTCAAAAGCCTGGTACCAGCTATTGTGGCTCCAGGGCTGGTGGAACGGATGGGCCTCTGATCCCGAGGCCTGCACTGACTGTTCTAATGCAAACAGCAGAGCACCAACTCCACCAAACCCTACTCCCAATGTGGATAGCCACTAGAATAAAAAACAAATTTTATAAGTAAACAGTTCATATACCTCATAACTGATAAGTATAAAAAATCATTCAATGGCAAAAGTATACATTGTGTTGTATTTCCATTTTAAAAATCTTAAGTTAAACATTTTGAGTAGTTTTTATAATGTTCTTTTTTTAACCACAAGTAATCAGGATGGCTTAATATAATGGCTAATATAATGTAGAAGTCAGTTAAATTGACACAAGTAAATATTTAACAATTTCTCATACAATATATTTTTTTGCAACATCTATTTTTGTATCCAATGTCTTCATTTTTGTTTTAACAAATCTGGTTCACAATGTTTGTAAAATAAGAATGTAAATAATTATTGCATTAAAAATGTTGTATGCCTTGGTTTTTTGACTAATAGTTGTGTGATTAAATATTTTTATCAAGAGGATACTTTAGATATCATTATTACAATACTTGCTTTCATACACAATTCACACATAATAATTAACTTAATTTATTTTCCTTAACCACTACATGATATTTTTAAACAAATACACACTTTACCATCTAGATTGTATTAGTTAATTTTTCATTCCCAAATGTATTTGGAATTACAACTTTGGTTTAAAGTAAATTTAAAGTACTATGATTTTCGTGTTATAATGTGTCATATTACAAAATATCATATTTTTAACATGTAACATAATGAGAAGTAAAGTGATAACAAAAAGATAATTTCAAATTAATTCTGAATATGTATTTAATATGACAATAAATTTCCTTGCAAATGAACTATAAACGTATTATTAATGATACTTACCAATTTCTTACTCTTAGTCCATCCCTGAGCACTGGTGGACAGCTGACAAACCTGTAAAGGGTGATTACATTAATTTTCTTAATACTTGTTACATAATGTTGAGAAGGTTATGCTTCGCCCTTAAAATTTTCTTGTTCATTGAGGCATTAATATTCTTCTGTTCATTAGGAGCACCCACTATTTCAACTAAACACCATAATAAGTAATAAAATCGGTCCTTTTTAATTAAATCCACAATTTTTTCATAAACTACAACTCGATTGAAATTTCGTTTTCTATACTGGGGAAGCACTTTAATCTATGGTTATAGTATTTTAAGGGCTTGGATAAGGTTTATATATTTACGAGCTGTACCTGGGGTGTTACTATCCCAAAATTTTTCAAAAGTCGTGCCCCACAAATCCTGCCTACGGCGGCCGCCATGATAGTAAAACGTCGTAATGAAAGACGATTTGACTGACATGTGCAATAGCTATAGTTGCCATGATCTCGGAAATCAAAAATGCTAAGTTTTCAGTGGCTAATCTTCCGAAGTCGAATGAATATTACATTTTTTGAATTTTTGTTTTATGATAAAACAATTTGGAAGTGTTTATTAATAAAGTTAAATAAGTAAATATAATTATAAATCAGGTTTCAAATTTTTTTTCGGATAAAAAACATTAATTTATTGATTTGGTAATTGTTAAGTCGTTGCCCACTTGCTAAGGAAGGTTATTGTCTTAGGTTTTTTGATTTTAAGGTCCAGCAAATATTCGTTATTATCTTAAGTTATGTTAGAAGAAAAATATTTTTATCAAATAAATTTATTGGACCCTTGTCTTCTCCCTTCTATTTTTTAAACAACAGCAACAAATTCTATTCCAACTGTCAAGTGTCAACTTCACAAACTTCAAATTTTGAACTTCGAAATGTCAAATGATTGGTATTCGACAATCGGTGAGAGTGTAGAGATTCGGATTTCGGCATTGTTGTTCTTAATTAATTACTCAAGTATTGCAAACATGCATTTTTGTATTAATTAAGTATAACATAATGCATTAAAAGAAACAAGAACATCTATGTTAATCACATTCTTTATAAGATTTCGTAGTTCCTTAGCCATATCTGTATATAAGAGGTAAGCAAAAAATGAAACTAAAAATTGATTTAGTAACTTAAATCCACCTCATACATTTTGGATCACATGTTGTATACCCTTTTCATTTATGTTTAATACCTTATTTTAATTTTATTCACATAACATTAATCCATCCATTCATACATTTACAGGTTAGAAAGCTCTACTTCACCAACAATGCAGGTTTTCACACAAAAGCGGAACCCAATCACTGGTGGCACCGAATGGGACGTGCAGCACGAAGACTATGATTATCACCAGGAGATAGCAAGATCGGCGTTTGCAGATATGTTGCATGATACAGAGAGAAATAAGAAATATCAAATAGCTTTACAGTTAGCTATAGAAAAAGTGCATAGTCTTGGCAAAAAAGCTAATGTGTTAGATATAGGTGAGTTAAAAATTAAAATGTCTATATGTACAATATCAATAATTTCTAATTTATTATCAAAATTAAGAACAAAAATTATGTTTACTACAGGTACTGGAACAGGTTTGCTTTCTATTATGGCAGCAAGATGTGGAGCGGACACCATAACAGCTTGTGAGGCCTTTAAACCTATGGCAGAATGTTGTCTTAAGATCCTTGAACGTAATGGAGTGGCTGACAAAATCACAGTCATCCCTAAAAGATCAACTGAATTAATTGTGGGGGTGGAAGGTGATATGAAGGAGAAGGCTAATATATTAGTAACTGAGGTGTTTGACACTGAATTGATTGGAGAAGGTAATATGATAAGTTTAATATATTGTAGCAAGTTTTGTTTTTATTTAAGAGCCTGAAGTAGTATTCTCCAAAAATCCTTCTGGACTGTTTACAGGAGCCCTACCAACATTTTCACATGCCCACAAGTTTTTGCTAGAAGAAGATTGTATAGTTATTCCTGACTCAGCAGTTATTTATGCTCAAGTAGTTGAATGTCCAACCTTGCAAAAGTGGAATAAACTTAATGATTTAGCAGATGAAGACTTACAAATTATATTAAGAACACCTCAAAAGGTAGATTGATTATAAGTACTTTTAAATAGGTTATAAAAATTAAGTTATGCGATATAGATGCTTATGTGACTACTCCAGTCAAAATACCAGATTTAAGTAGTCTTATACAAAATTATAATAATGTTATTATTATATTTAATATCATTTAGAAAAAAAAATATATAATATATTTACAGATAAAAGACTGTGCAGGTTCAGCAGCAGTGCATGACATCCAGCTATCACAACTTTCTCGCCAAGCTTTTAAAGAGTTATCTGATCAAATACCAATATTTTACTATGATTGGTCTGGTCGGTCACCCATAGACAAGAAGAGAACAGTAAAACAAGAGTTCACTGTGACTAACACTGGGACAGCACAAATAGTTTTTATGTGGTGGGAGCTTAATATGGATCCTGAAGGTTGGTTATGGTTTTTACTATATTAATAAGGAAATATATTTCTCTGTTATTTGTATCTCAGTTAAACAGTTATGTGGCTATTTGGATTGCTAACTGTTAAGAAATATTTGTAGTTTAGAAAAAAATGGTTATCTCAATTAACCAAAACCCAATATTTTTAATAAAATTAAACTGCCTTTCCTATGTGACTTTTAATAATAGCCAAGTTCTTACATGATTACAGTTATAGTATTTAAATAATTAAAAAAATAAATGTATGAAGTTGGGTATGTTAATGTCTCTGGCAACATTGAATATAAGATACTTTGTAGTTAGGATTTTTGGATGTGATTATATGACAAAACTGTCTAATGTCCATTAATAAACATTGTCATCGTCTAAGTCACCACATAGGCCTTACACCACATTTTAACCCTGCCAATTTTTTATATTTTCCACAAAAAAACATTAATCGGTTTGGTTTATATTTAGAATAAAATTACTTTAATTAACTTATTAATTACTGAACTTATTAATAAAAACTTAATTTGATGTTATATCAACATGAAAATGAGGCATCCAAGGTGTTAAGTAATTTTTTACAATTTTAAATTTTAGGCAAAATATGTCTTAGTTGTGCGCCTTGGTGGGCCCATCCCGACGCTAAATTATCCAGCGAGAGACCTCAGGATTCAATTCCATGGCGAGACCATTGGATGCAAGCCGTCTACTACTTACCACAAGAAGTAACCATACACAAAGATACAGAGGTTTCCTTAGTCTCTTGTCAAGATGAATATTCTCTATGGTTCTATTTAGAGGATGATAAAACTAAATACAAACACTATAAAAGACCTATTTGTGAATGTGGTGTGCATATGGCCTTATCAAGGACACATGTGTCCTATTTAAATGATGGAAGACGTAGCAAGAAGTTTTTATCACAATTAAAAGAAGATTTGCCACAGAATGCTGTAGTTTTGGACCTAAATGGGAGTGGTGTTCTCGGTTTGGCGTCCAGTAAATTGGGTGCCAAAACAGTGTACATATTAGAAAACGCCAACTTGAATGTATCGATTTTGAATGACTACATCAAAGAGAATAAAATAGACAATATAAAAATAATATCTGAACTGCAAGATGATATTTTAGATACCATAACCAATGTTATTTGCGATCCGAATTTTAGTAGTGCAATACTACCGTGGGAGAATTTAAAATTTGCGTACTTATTGTATAAATATAAAACTAAGTTAAAGGATGTGACTATAATGCCGGAGAGTTGCGAGTTCTGGGCAATGCCCGTAGAATTCCAGGATTTACATAAAATAAGGGTACCACTTGATGCATGTGAAGGAATTGATATGACGATATTTGATAGTCTTGTAGAGGTACTATAATATAATATAAAATGGTTTATTATTTTATTATTAGATTTTATTTGTGGCCATAAGAGCAAATTTATAAACATTTGAATGTCAATTTAATTCGCAGTAAAAAGTTTAACAGATGTGGTCAAAAGCCACCACCTCATGTGTCATCAAAATCAGACAAATATTTCCAAATATTGTTGAGATATCTACATAATAACAACAATATCTATGAATACATTTTATATTTAGTATAGACGGCCTTGTTATAGAGTTCCCGTATAATAAGTGATGCAGATATAGAGGCCCAGCCGCTGTGGGAGTACCCCAGCACGTGCCGTGGCCTGCCGCGGAAGTTGATTGAAATCAACATGTCCGATTTACAGTCCACTTTTGCCTGTGATAGGACTTTTACTGTTATGTAAGTCAACCAGAAATGTTCTTCGTTAGATACTAGGATTGTTTGATTATTATTGTTCAATTTACATTTTTTTTTATAACTTTGAATACCAATTTTTATAAGCCCTAATAGTCTATGGGTTTTAATTATTGACAAGTAAAATCTCACTAATCATTGATATGAATTCAATCAATTCTAGTGATACAGAGAGTGACGAATCATATCCAGTTAACGGTTTTGCTATATGGTCAGTGTGGAAAGTGGGGGGCAAATCTATAAGTAGTGGTCCAAATGAGTGGCCCACTCCTGGGAAAAGAGTGGACTGGGATATGCACACTCGACAGGCAGTTAAAATATTTGTAAGTATTAATATAAATATTGGTATTTTTCTATTCAACAGTGTAAATATTGTAATTTATAAGGAATTTAAAAAGAGAATTTTAACCTTTTGTTAATGGGCTTCCTCACTATAGGTGCTCATAGATCTCATAGATAAAAAAATCAACTTTTTCGACCCTTCGGTTTCCGTCGACAGAAAATAAAAAATTGGGGTTCTTCAAGGGTGTCATACTATCTCTCTCACTATTTCTTCTGCATAGCAATGGCATAAAAGCTGCTAAACGACACAAATAAAATATTTTTCTCAAATACAAATATTTCGTGTTTGAAAAAGAGTAATTATTTATATTTTTTCATATAAGTGTCGATCGTAGATTTTTCTATTTTGTATTTTGTCAGATATGAATAAGATGCAGTACGCAAGCACCTAACGAATCATTTGTTTTTAAGTAGTAACGTTATCAACCCTAAATCATACAAACAAAGTGGTACAAAATCATACAAACAAAATGATTTAGTTTTTCGAATCTCGGGTTCTCCAGAGTGTAACTGGCATATTGTATTTATATTGTATGATTTATTTATTAATATATATATCGAATTAATTCAAGACCTAGTGTTAAAAATGTTGTACAATATACTTTTTTTTTTCTGGACCTACAGTGCAACATTTATTATAAATTGTAAAGACACACTAGTATAATGTAAATCTAATCAATATTATTATTTTTCTACAGAAAAAATCCAAAGTGACAAGCTCTTCAGATCAATGGAATTATCAAGTGGCATGCGATTTGCAGACCGGAGAGTTCAGCGTCAGTCTGAACTGGGTTGAATGATGGCTACAAGAGTTTGTACCCACCATGCACTACAGCTTCACCTAATATATGAATATATATATATTGATATTGATTTTGTGTTTTGATTATGGTGAACTCCTACTGGAAAATATTTTACTTTATTTAGTTTTCGCTAGGCGTTTCCTCTGCTCCTTACATGTAGACTACAGAAAAGTGGTCGGAGAACGTAATATACGTGGATATAGCTATTGATGGAATCCGGCAAAAAGAGAATTATGTAATTTTAAAAGAATTACTACGTACTTATTAGAAAGAATACTCTCTTATTAAAAGTGCTTTCAATTGCAAAAAAGTTATTCTTTAAATCCGAATGCGTAGAATTTTTGCTTTCAAATACAGAAACACTTCGGTTTTTGTATTTAATTAGGTTAGTTTTTGAAGGATGAATAAGGATTTTTATCTAGCTATCTAATTCCAGATCGATAATACACCGCTTGCAGTGTACTATTATGTTAGATGTGAGTACTCGAGATACTTGACTAACCATAAGGTAGGTCAGGTTTGTCGTATAAACTTACAAGATACAATGAAGATAGCTATTTACAAATTCAAAACTAAAATTTAAATTGATCCGTTCCGTGAAATTGCGAAAAATCAGGGTCAGAACTTATACCCAATAAAATCGGAAGTTGGGAATTAAACTATTTTAATAGCTGTTATGGATTTAATAATGTTCTGATTAGGAACGTAATCTTATTTTTCATAAATTTAGCCTACATTTAGACATTTATAAACATCCACTTCTATAATAAGAGAGGTCCTAAGTTGCCGTTCTTTATACAGTAAATTAAATTCAGACAGAAGAAACACGAGCCGTTATCAAAGATCCGCCTTGTGTTCACGGAACTCCGTAAAAAGATCGGACGTTAAAATATGGTAACTAGAAACTAGCATCACCTACCGCAGTACCTTTAAAAACTTAATAGCAACTTAGTAATTCTACTCTCGTGCTTCAACCACGCTTTTTGTAGCTTTTTCACGCAATCTCATTATACTGTCGGGAACTCACACGATTAATTAATTATTTATGGCTTATTAGAAAATCAGCTGCGCCCGGATCGAAGCTCAGATGTGGATTCTGTTGTGACGGTTTTGTTTTTATATCCGACGTTATCTGTGGTAGTGCTGGAACATCACTAACTTTTTTAATATATTATTTATGTCTTGAAATTGTGTTTACAACATTAATACTATTTTAATGTAGACGCAGGATTTTTTATTTGCTTAAATAGTCACAAATATTAATTAAAAAAATAAGTGGATAATTAATTTGATGGAAGATAAAAGAGAATGCCTCAGGGCGAAGAATACTAAGCTTAATAAAATGTATGCCATGCTCTTTCGTATAAACTATTCGCAGAACATCTGAATTGGAAAAGGCTTTAAAGAATTCTTCTTAACAGTTAGGGCACATCTACATGAGAAAATGTCTTAAGGATTACTCAGGTCGTGTTGTGATAATGAGTGGAGAGAAGTCTGTCGAATTTAAATTTACTGTAACTTAATCCTAACCGAGACTTGAGTGGAACTGATAAACAAAACATTCAGGTTTAATAGAACAACTGCGAAACCCGACTCGCATTTTAAGTGATATAAAGAAAACTGAATATTTTTAATTAATTAATATGTAGGTAATTCAACTCGTAAAACTTTAAGAAGGTATATATATATATTTAAATCGCTGAGTCTATTTAGGTAGGTAGTCTTGAAGGTGATTGTGTGATAAGAACAATTCACATACATTTACAAATAGATGAGGGAAATTAGGATAGCAATAGGTTCAGATCTTTTAGTTTAGTATTGACTACAGAACCCTAATTGTCTACCGAACGGGAACACTACCGGTTGTGTTGCAACTTTATAAATAAATATATACAATTTCCTGTCTGGATGTGGTCACTACAAATCGAGCATAGGACATAAGGACTACAGCAGATGAAGACATGTTTTTGTAACTTATCGTTTAGCAATCCGCTAAGAGCGTATAAACAAGTTATGCGTTTACCTCATTTAGTTTTTTTTTTTATGAATTACTTTTGTAAATGTTTACAGACTGGCATATTTTTTGTCTTCACTTTAACTTGTATATAATGATTGAACATTTTTTATTCAAATTATTCAAATTATTTAGGTATTCAGCTTCACAATTAACATTTAAAAATGGGTAAGAAGTTATATTATAAAACTAACGATATATGTATTTTGCATATAGATAAAAACTACGACATTATTATATAAATTTTATATACGAAATCAAATAAGAAAATATACATTAGAAAAGAAAATACGAATTCCGCTCTAACTAAGAAATAAATTAAGCGTGGATAAAGACCAGTCTTCACTTATGAATGACAGGCAATAAATCTAATTTACAGTACTAATAGACTCATATAAAAGTATTTCTATGTTATTTTCTAGCAATCACTTTTTATATAATAGCTGTCTCTCTTTTAATTAAACTGTGTTTTTGTTCACTTAAGAGTTTCTAGTAATATTTTCTTTAATGATACTCATATTATATGGTACCTTACAACTATAATAATAATAATAATAATAATAATACAGGACAAATGACACACATTGAAAAAACCCCTAAGTAAGCAAATTATTTGCTTGTGTTAAGGGTGTGAGACAACGATACAAATACATAGAAATACATATTATAAATAATGAGAATATATTTAATAAACGACCAAACCCAGAAATACAGGAATAGAGATCTATGCTCATCACATACATGGCTATTCCTGTCGGGAATCGAACCTATGTTTCTGTACTAAATAATAGGATTGGGTTTGATCTATAGATATTGTGTGTGGAGGGAAAAAATAAATGCTTATCATATTTATAAAAATAAATTAAAAAATAATCGGAAGACTTGAACAGTTTGCGATGTAATTAGTATTGTTTTGAAACCTTCTAAAGTACCTACCTACTAGATTAGACTAGAGTACTGGAGACTGTTATCGTAAAAGGTGCAGTTTCCTCGGGGATTGCTATTGATTTACATTAACGATGATATGATAAAAGTGGATCTAATATAACATTGTTACTTAACGAAACTTAAGTTATTCTAAAAATGTAGAAGAAAGAGAAGGATTCGTTTTCCTAGTTAATAAAAACTCTGCTGTTTTCTTAAAATGAATTGCTGCAAAGTAGACGTAAATATCATGGTCCACGCTGGTGTAGGTCTTATTTTAAACCTTATTTTCAAATTAAGGACTAAGTTGACATTGACATTATTAATGTCTATTAACAATGTTTTGTCTTTAAATAATGATCACGAGTACTTAGTTTATATCTCGATATCTTGAAATAATGTCGGCATTACCAAACAACTGTGGGTAGGTATTCAATTTATATATAATATTAAGGTTGTGCCTTTAGCGACGTCAAAGGTTAATCGGAGTATATTTGATAAGCCGTCACAATCGTACCGAGCCATTATGTCGTATCGTTAGGCAGTGTCGTGTCGCAAGACGTGAATCGTTGATATATCCCGATAGCCATATAATCGTACAAAACATTACATATACAATTGATCGTCTGTCCCGTTGTTTTATTACATGGAATTGACATGAAGTAATTTGTTCATTTATTTAAATTTTAGCAATAATATTTAATGGAAGTCGTATCGAAAGAGATGAAATGTTATCTAAAATACGATGAAATCTTATTTATTTAATAGTGAATAAAAATATTCCAAGTAATATAATAATGACAATGTTATCTCGAAAATTCTTGCTCCGTTGCCTGTAGATTCACGATGAAATTGTCTTTTGTCACGATGTATTGGAATATTGCTTATTATAATGTTTTATAAAAAAAAAAATAGGTTTATGGAAACATGCAGCAGTTCATATGTCTCGATAAAATAGAAAACGCATCAGGGGGTCTGACTGTCCATCAACAGTTTTAATATATAACCGCATCTTTATAAATAAAACCTACTTGGTTCATTTGACATTTTATTGTTACTGTTGATAGCTGCTTACTTAAACATAAACGTGGAATTTATTAGGACCGCAATATATGTTATTATTAAATATGAATTGCAAAGCATTTGCAATTAAATGCAAACAAAAGGTCAACGGATTCAATAAATAACAGTATTTATCAGTAATAGTGGTGCTTATATACTTAATACCTTTATATAGTTAGATTAGGTCTTATGTTACTTAAGTTTATTAAGTAAGGACTCGGTAATTGCGTTTTCATCATTTATAGATAAATAAATCAATTTGTTGCAATTATCATACACGTTTAATTATAATTTATAATAACATTTAGCTGATACTTCGCAAATTAAAAATAAAGAGCAAACAAAAAGATTTAAAAAATCAAAGATTTTTTGTCTATTCCATTTTCTTAGTAACAAAAATATAAAAATAATTATCATGTGCTACGAAAATATTTATAGTATAATAAAAAAAAACAGGAAATTCCGATATTTCTACGTAGCCCTAAAATTTGACTCACCTTTCTCAAACAAATCCCATAATTATTTAATAAGGATATCTTCATTGCATTTCTCTTAATAATATAATTAGTAAAAGACAAATTTGACATATCTCTAAGAAAATGTTAAATATCTCATAAAATAGTCTTGAACTATGTTTGGTATGTAAGTCATTAATTACACCAATGTTACTGTTATCGACCATATTTTTGGATTTATGAAGGTTTTAATAAAACTCTTATTCTATTACATTGCTTTGGTACATTCCTAGCATGAGTCAAACAGGTGAGAGGCTCTAGCTGTGGGAATTATTAGCAAACCGATACTGGTACTTGAGAATATTTATTGATTTTAATTATAGACTATTATGGAAAGGATATAACGTTATTAAATCAAATTAAAGACCATATAAAATAATAATAAAACAATAAATTCAAAATTTAAGCCTTTAAGATTAAATACAGATAGTACATTCATATTATTTATGTATATAAAAAAATATAGTATATTTGAATTTGTCGACTTCTTTGTTTAACTATTTGTTTATCTACAAACAGGCATGATCAAATTTGGGTGGATATGTCTAAAAAAAAAATTACAGTTGTCTAAAAAAATATTACATTTGAATTTGGAATCTGTCATTTTTATACGATTGTTCATTGTGTTTTCTCATTTTGGCGCCAATACATTGTACAATATTTTTGCGATATTAAAATAGAGTGGGGTGATAAAGAGAACAGAATCGCTGTGAATGCATTACACAAAGTTGGTATGGAACCAAATGCAATTTTTAAAACTCTCCATACACTTGGTATTAGTCAAATGTTTGTGTTACCGGGCTATTAATAGGTACAATGAGACTTCCTCTGTTTGTGACATTGAAAGGAGAATTGGCCATCCTCGTAGTGTTCGTAAGAAAAAGGTGGTCAAAGCGAGGGAAGGAATTTAAAGAAATTCCGTCCGAAAGCAAAACATTTTATTTCCGGAAATGAAGATACCACCTAGACCATGTCGCGTATTTTAAGAGATGATTTAGGATCTGCAGCCTATTAGAGACGCACTGGTCATTTCTTAACCGATAAATTAAAGATGAAGGGTGCTAAAATCGAAACAACTATTAAAGCGGTACGCAGAGGGAGGTCACAGAAAAATTTTACAATTGAGCAATATTTTAACAAACAAATTGACCGTATTTATGCTCAAACCTTTAAGAAAGCTTCCCAATTAGTCGATTCTTACGATTGGCAGTGAACAATTTACCCATGGAAAGAGCGCGTGCTTCTATTGATATTTGGCCTCAACGTTTAAAGGAGTATTGAATAAATAAATAAAGTATAATATAATGTAATCTACTTTATCTTCTTGGTTTTACAACCAAATTTCCAAACCATCATCATTTTTAAATAAAAGTTTATTGTTATGTTCATTAAAATATTTTTGTTACATATATCATAATTAACTTAACAATAAAGTTAAGGTAATAGTGTACACTGTACAGGTAAGGTAATACTGCATATGTTAGAGTTTAGCTGCAGTCACTTAGCTGCAGCTCGTAAGGGGCAGAATAGACCAACGTACATCAACCTTCTCTGAGAGGTTGGTGTACCTTCTGGGCATAAAGTATCTATTAAAGTTATGTACCTAATAAAGTGAGCGACCCAGACTCCTGAAACTCTCCCTTCTTTTCCTTATGACCTTGTATTCTCTATCGTTCCCTATTCCTAAGGTATCGGTAAGGCAATTTTCAATTTTCATTTGGAAATTTTCAAATTTAAATTTCCAGATTTGGAAAATTTTTAATTTTCCAGAGGTTCATATTATATGATATGATGATAATACTAACCATCACCATTAGCTCTTTCACAAAAAATCCACAAAAAAAAATAATGTTGCCGTTGCAATTCGGCTCTGTATTTGTGTGAGTCGTTAGATATATCTACTGTCCCCTACTATTGATTATCATACAGTTCAGTGCTTCAAATTAATATGGGTAGTTGCTTTCTAATACATTGAAAATCCAGTTTCGAATCATAACTGATACCTAGACCCGCTCAAGTAATTAAATCCATATATCGCTATCTGACTGTTTATTGCTTGCCTTATAAGTTTGTTATGGTTTATATTTATATCTTAAAAGAGATACATAATAATAAATAGTAATATTGTGGTAGTTAACTTAATTTATATGTATTACTTACAAAATGTTCATTTTGTCTTATCATAAGAATAAATTCTTTATTCTCTTGTAGATACAAAAGTCAATTTAAATATTTATGTGTTTAATTAAATTTCGGAGAATTAAATTCAGCATATTTATAAATGTTTCCGAATCGGTTTAGGTTATTGTTTCTTATAAAATCTTTTTACATAAGAATTATTCACTTGTTATTTTGCCTTTATCTTTCCGGTGTGAAATAATGAGCATTCATTAATTTTGTGAGCGAAATACTATAGTAACCTGTTATTATGATTTATTATTATTGATGCCTTTAATATCGTAGCCCGTATGGCCATATTCAGATTCACTTGCATTCACATTGTCGACTCTACATATATTGTAATAAGAGCCATAAAAATAGCTATTATTCGTTGCATATATTCAAAAGCCGATTGATTTTATCAATGCCGTGTAAGGAAATGGCTGTAATTATATATTTAATCATATTGATTACGCTAAACCGTGGATGTATAATTATACTTAACTAGATATCGAAATAATCTCACCATTTTTATGTTGACGGATTGAAATATTTACTTCATGACTGGATGTTTTAGATTTACAGACAAAGAGATCTTGGAGAAAATTATTTTTGCCAAGCTTCGAAAAACTATTTCTATATAGAGAGATATATTTTTCAGATCTTCTTTGTAGGGTAGACATCCAGTATAAATTTAAAAAAGAGTAGAAAGACAAAGACATATATTTTTTTGACTAAACTAAAGTCTTCAATATGCTATTCTCTTTAGTACCTAGTCGTCCAAGACTAGTCGATTTACGACGCTGCAATGAAGTGCAAGTTTTTGGGTAATGGCTTATGTCAAGTAATTCTTGTATAATGTAATTGAAATAGATAAAAAAAACATGGAGATATGACAAATATACAATAGACAAAGGTTAACTGTTTTATAGACGTAATAGTCGGTCTCGTATCCAATGGAATTTCTTATCAAAGATAACAGTGTTATTTTTTTTTATTTTATGTCAAAATGTTACTACCATAATAGACAGCAATTTATAGCTTTGAATTTATACTGTAGTTACAAACAGATAAACAGACTCTTATATCAGATGGTAATGTCGCAGATATAATTGCAGCAGGTCATTTAATTATCCCTGCAAATGACTAAGATTTACATTTTGTTTATAACGTTTATTCTATTTGTGGTAACTGTTCACATCGAGTCGAGTTCGTAATGCGTTGGCAGCTTCACCGCGAATAAATGACGACAAGATGACTATATAAATGGTGTTTGCATGTGTTATTAAGCTGGCTTCACACTGGTATTGCAGTGGCTAATTTATTATTTTATGCATTACAATTTCTTCCAACAGCTCCCTTGTTATGGAATTGTTTCGTGTTTACATAAGAGTTCTTTGAAATTTAATTTATTTTGGGTTGATTTTATCTCAGTAAAACAAGGAAATAAGTGGGTGTAAGAACCGTTTTTTTGTCAAGATAAGATTGAAGCACCTCAATTATTTTCAAAATAATTATTAACATAATAAAGAATAAGACATTACATGTCATAACATTAAGATCAAGACCGCTTGTCCCCATCGTGTAGGTGTGTCATTAGCTTTGTGTCAGGTGCGCAGGCGCATGCGAGCCGGGGGCGAAACGATCAAGATGCTCGTAATTGATACAAATTATATACCATAGATATTAAGATACATGTATCTTGTAATAGTGAACAATGATGACTAGAATACATAATCACGGTTCTGAAAATATATATATCTCTATAAGATATAATATGTAATAATATAAATATGGATTTCTCAATGTCTTACGTAAGAGCGAGCACGAAGGCTATCTTCCGATGAAATATAAATTCTCTGTAGGTACTGATTTAACTGACGTTGCTGCCTATTATTATAATTTATCGTCTGTGGAAGCGATTTTAGAATGGTTTTCATGTACTTTACACCAATTTAGCGTTAAAACGCGTATTCGATTTAGGAAGCCGAGTGTTTTTACGATAACTTGAAATTATTTCTCAATCGGTCGTATAAACTTTAAGGCAATTAGCGGCTTCGCGCTTACGAAACATCGCTAAGTATTGCTAATTTGGTCCTGATTTTCTTAATGGAATATAAAATGTTAATCTTTACTAGAACCAACGGGTTTACTTTTTGCTGAAAGTAATTTATAAAAGGTATATTAAAATAGGTATATGTTTAGAATCTTAATTTTACAAATAATTGTTTTTAAATGGATGTGTAAGGCACCTTTTATAATGGCGTATTTTCATCAAATATCGCGTATTTCAAAGTATCGCTCACTTGAGAATTATAATGTATATCTGTTGTTTTAATGTATTAATATATTATTGTGACAAATAAGACAAAAGCGTGATTGTAATAATGTTAATAGCCGACATTTTGAAAGCGTGACTTGACTTAAATAAATGTATAGTGTTTGTGTCCGTAACTCGAACCATTCCTCATTTTGTCCAATTCTGCAATTGATTGCGTGAATAGACGTTTTTACTGTATTATATATAATAAACAATAACTTAAATATATATTTTTGTATTATTTTATTTTCTGAAACTTAGGTTCAATCAAAAATAGCAGAAGTCATTAAACGACTCAGTATTGCATGAGGATAAAATATGTATAATTTTATCACAAAAATAATTATTTTCTAAAAAATATCACCAATAAATAGATATAAAATGTACGCTTCACTAAGTTCCCATGGTATAATTTCTATATCATTAAGTCAAAGGCTTTCCCGATAATGAACGCCTCGTCATTGAATGATCCATGGTTTATAAATGGCATTTTTTAAGTGAACCGGACATTCTCAGCAGTCCGCTCACTTGATAGATTCCAAACACTTCCCTTTTGCAATGGCTTGGATGGATAATTAACTTAGTGAGTATTGCCTCTGGCTACTAGTGTTCGTAAAAGATAGCAAAACAAAATTCCTGTTTCGTAGTTGTATATAATTAAGTCAATGTGCTTTTATTTTTTAAATGCTACGATTTACTCTACCACTTAAAACTGTTCGGTTTTTATTATAAAACATGTGGGCAATTTAACAATAATTTTTGTTTATAAATACTGGCTTTTTACAATCAGTATATGTGTTATTTATTAACCAAATATTAAAAAAAAAATTGATATCTTCTATCGCTACCAGTAGAGTACTATGAGGAGGTAATTGAATAAGCCAGTATAACCACTTGGAATGACAATATTTAATCCAGCTTTCGTGGGCGATGATCTTATTGAAAGATATTATCTTCACAGCGTTGATTGTGTGCCGTAAACTATGAGTATACACTTATACAAATGGTTAAACTAAGTTTAACAAGCCTCGAATAAATAATGTTACAATTTAAAAACTTCTGTTATATTTTCTGACATGTCTGCAATGTTTATTTTATGCAAAAACTTCGACCGATCCTGCGATTACACATATTATTTTCATGGTTATAATTGAATTATTTTATATATTAGGATGTTAAGGGAGTCTTGGTGAATGTGCAATTGATTCCTTGCCTCACCACTATGGTGATGACGATGAGGGCAGCCATCAACCATTGGTTTTTAGTGGGTAGCCTTAAAAATGGCAGCGATCTCTATGCTGCCTGGTAGACCCACAGAACCCCCCCGTCATCATTTTCGTGGCGTCTGGTGGCTATCCGTAAGGGATTTTCCTAACAAAAAAAAGGAAAGAAAAATGATGTCAAAGGAGGCAGGAATGCAGTGATTACCTTGTACAAAATAATATTTTCAGTAAATTTAAAGATTTTTCAAAGCTTAGTATCAGCCGAATGTTTGAATGTAGTACTTTTGATATATATACGAATACTTTGTCTTCTAAAGACTGTTAGTACTACAAATGCTGTTAATATTTCTAAAGCCAACATTAGCCAAACAAATATCGAAGCAAAATACGTTATAGCGAAAAATGAATAAATCAGCTCGAATTATGTTGTATACAATATATCGAGAGCTATATATGGAGTTTATCGACCAATATCATTAAATTCCTGAAGTCAAAGAGGGAGGACCGATCAAAATGCCTTTTGTCCGGACACGCACATGACAAACCCAGGTATGCGCTTCTAACTGAAAAAATAATCACGAGTGAATAGTACTTCAAATACTTCACTGCAATTTGGTTAAATGTCAAAGATTCGCAGATCTGAGAAAGTCTTCCGAAAGGTAAGTTGAGTAAAAAGTAATTAAAGGTAATATTCACCAAACCTTTAGTGTATGGTGGGTAGTACCAAGAAAGAACTCAGTTTATTTTAGTGAAAGAGAAAAGAAGACTGAGAAAAGGATATCAAGAAACCATACTGAATCGTGTTTTAAAACACACCTACACCTTTCAAAATTTACTTTGGATGTTTCAGAAAGACTCTGATCAATGCACGAACTACCCAGATCTGGCTGGAAGCCAAACTTCAGAACTTTATAAGAGCTGAAGACCTATTTAGTTGAAATCTGAAAACTTATAAATTATAGTTTTAGATTAGGTAATCACCCAAAAGACACGGTGAAATTGAGTTTCTGAAGGTATCTACGGAGGAAGAAAAAAGTCAATTTGGCATGGAAACAGTAATGTAATCCATACATTTTTGGTTTGATTTAAAGTGGAGGGTATCTGTTTCGCTTATCATTATTTTGAACTACAAGTTTCATATTACATTTTTGGTAGCTCTATTCTTCACATACGTGACACTAAAACCAATTGTCTAATGGTGGATGAAGAAATATTTCTGAGCAGTAAATACAATGGCATTATCTTTGTTTGTCGCATGAACCTTCGTTAATTATTCTATTATTTATTTTATATTACTTCTTCTGATGCATATATTCTTTCTTCATATGGTCTTTCTTCATATAGTCTTGATCTTCAGTTTTTTCTACAGGTTTTTGAATCAATCATCATTTTATCAGTCTTAGGTTTTTTTCTACTAAACTTTAACGCGAAATTTCATTATGGGGTTCATCTGGGGTGATGTGAAATGCACACTCGATGTTGTACTTTCACGAGATTGCCAAATTCTGTCCGATGGTAGTGATCTGATAAGTGATGGAAATATTTAATAACTCCAGTAGTGCTGAGTGATTGTGCTGTATAAGATTGTTGTAAACTAGTGGAAGGCAAAGACACTCAATCTTTAAATTGTTCTGGAAGTACTGGTGACGTACTTGAGGAATGATATTGAGTTTGCATAAAATAAATCATTTTAAAAGTGACTAAATTCAGCTCCATCATGCTGGACCCCGCCTTAAAAAAATCCTTCCGGATTTTAAGAACTTTTACAATAAATATTTTACACAGTATCCTACATTTGTTTAGTATTATTATGCTTCAACATTGAAAAGCTTTCTATAATAGATGTTTTCCCACTTAACATAAGACATATAATTCATGGTAGTAAGACAAATTCTCAAAATGACATAAAGAAAAGATAAGTACCTTCCTTTAGAGGAGAGGCAAAATTGTAATTGTAATTGCACAAAAACAAACTAACTAACTAACTTGCGCTGACAATTATGTAATAGTCTAATCCAAACATCTCCAATGGCCGGAGGTGAGGGATGAGACTCGGTTTTAAGACAATAGTAACTTGTGTTCCGGGTTATTCAAATTATCTTTTTTTTTTATATTTTGATCCAATTCGCCTCGGTCTGTTCTATGTAATATATTTACACATAATTTCACTGTACAGTTATTATTATAGAATAGAGTATTATTCATACATTTAACTGATAGAAATGATTTTAAATGAATTGTGCAGTTTCATAATAATAATTTGCCATTAAAATAGCTTTAATATATATTATATAGGTACCTATAATATCAGAAACAAGGAAAAATGAACACCGTTTAAAAGTATTGATCAATATGTTAAGTTGAAAGTCTAACATAGAATTAGCACTCATAAGAGTTAATATTAGAATGGAGAAACGAGAAAATAATGAGTTATATTACATTAATACCTAAGGCTATACTTAAATGGCATATAACATAAAATCGATGTTAAATTATTAAAATAATACCTACTATAATTACAGCTACATTACTAACATTTGGTAATTAATTAAATATCTTGGCAAATGGTTGGTTTTAAAACCAAAAATTCCGATTCAGAATTACGAGCTATTAATTCAATAGCATAAGTAATAGTAATATAAGATATAAAAATGTATGTTATTGTTTAGTTATATAATAATCCAATAATTATATATGAATAATTACTTCGAATAATATTTAAATGTTATCAGGAAATAATCCAAAAGACATCTATCTAATTATGAAAGAATTATAGAATTTATAAACCTTACAAATTGCTTTGGTATTAGAAACCATAGAAATGACACAGCATCCATCTCATCTTATAAATTTATTTCTTGCTTTTACGAATAATAATCGTATATAATTGTTGTACCCCTTTTCATAATTAGAAAGGAGTCCTGAATTTTACCAGACCTACTTTTATGTGTTCAATACGTACCTATTAGTATCATAATAAAATAATAGTTTTTATTACGAATTACTTTATATTCATCTTTTATATACTCCAGAAAACAAATACATTGACATATAGAGTTTAAAGGTCAAAACATCAAAAACCAAAAAAACAACTTAACTAATAAGTTATTCAAAACAAATGATTATTTTAAGTGAAAAAAAGGTAATCAGAGGTCTATTATTTTTTCATGGTAAATAATAAACATATCTATATATGTAGGTAACTGTTTCTTTAATGAACCGACGGTCTTTGTATCTTCCCAACATTAGGACTAAATACTAGTCACTACTCGTATATTAGTGTATGCGAATATTTTTTACTTTTCGTTACATCACTACCATTGATGTATATGTGATGATGATGATATGATGATACCTATGAGTTCAAAATTATACGTACGAGTTCAAAATTATAAGAAAGAATTTTGTTTTTTAAATTTATATAAATATAGAATGAAAAATAAACCGATACGGGCAGTGATTCGAACACGCGATTACTGGGAAACCGTCCCGTCGCTCTACCAACTGTGCTACCGTATCATTACAATAAAAATGTTTATAGATATTTTCAAACATTATAAGAAGGAAACCAGTTAAATTTCTCTTTTCTTTATAGTTACTTAAAATAAGAATTGAATCGTCAAAATTATTTCCTGGATGTTTGAGAACGTTGGAATTATATTATAATCGGAATAAGAATGAAAGGAATACCGATCTGGTTATGACTGGTAAGTCGTTGGTCTTACCAGTCATTAGGTATGTTCTCTGTTATTCTAGGCAATAAGTTTTATTTTTCGAATTGAACTGTTGCGAATTCTTTGGTTATTTATTACCAACATTAATATCATCAATTATCTTTTTACAAGTTGCAATACATTTTTAGGTACCTTATTTAGCGAGTAGTAAAAAGCGTTATGTATTTATTTTTATGAATATCTGGTTCACTCACACACGTAAAAGGTGTTTACTCATATATGTTACCTATAAATTAAATGCTAACTTCAATAAATCGTTTATGTTATTACTACAAATGGCTTCAAAGGAGTCTATGAGCAATCGATCACGAAGTCATGATAAACGAGAGTGTTGCCAGACACCCAGCGGCTGAAATATTATATTAATTCGATGTTGCAAGTCTTGTCAACTTGTACAAACGGACGGCTGTAAGTTGCGTTAAGTTTTATTGTAGAGAGCCATGAGTTAGATAAAGGACACCGCGGTGTTTAAATTATTCAAAACAATTAGCGGGAATTAATTATCTTTCAAAACTTAATATATTTATTGAATTTAACTATTTAATCGGTTAAGGATAAACATTAATATTTCGTCATCGTAAGAAAAATCACCTCTTAAATAACGTACAAAGTTATTAATGTTAAGTTTAATAATGTTATATATTAGTGATATTTAAAAACTCAAAGGCAAACCAAAAATATAATAAAATGGGTAATAAAAAGACGATGTACATTATATACCATAAAAGGGTAAGGGTCTTCGCTAATTAGTCACGTGACGGGGGTTAGACAGTAGCATTTTGGGCATCCATTTGGGTTGATTGCTATATATCCTAGTTCTTTTGTTTTTAATTATTAATGTTATGAACCTAGCTTAAGGGCGCGTTCCCTAAAACAAATAGGTAACAAATCGCATTACTACGTTGAAAAAAAGACACAAACAAAATGAAACTATTTTAATAGTTTCAACCAATTGTTGTGTGCATATTTAATATTTTTAAATATATCAATTATTCTTGTATAGCTTCCATCTTATTCTTGCTGCTATTTGATATCCTAAACGAAAAAGCTCCATCATCCTTGTTAAGGCCGTTGTGCTAAATATAATAAGATTATCTCCACACGGCAGAGTTACCTAAATGTACAATTCAGTACATAGGTCTTTATTTATTTTTATTTTATGATTATATTTTATTTATTAAGATTTTACGGTAAGATTTTATAGATTGATTTGAATTTTAAAATTTTTTGAATTATGGAAGGCGTATTTTTTTTTTCCACACGTTTTTAGTTCATTAGTTTTCTTCCTCGGGGATTTCCTAATTCTATTTTTTTTTCAGGTTCCTGGTTCTATTATTCATAGAAAAAAATACTTTTAAAGAAATGACGGAAAGATTTTTATTTTAATATTAAATTCTACAATATATCAAAAAAATACAAAAGATACGGCATGAATCCCTGCTTGAAGGCACATCACATATTTTAAACTTTACTTTAGTTTTAAATACGATACGTCCAATTTATATGATATTTACAAATTTATTAATAACAAACATTATAAATAACAACTTTTTTTATCGTGCCTTAACAACTCATAATTTAGTCATCACAATAAAAACTCATTTTGAAGGTTACGTAATTTTCTTTATGTTCTTAAAAACGAGTATCATCAAACATCAGCTGTTTATGTAAAAGTATGTAAAAGTGGATATTAATCAGCAGTTGAGTGATAAATAGCCCGAGTGCTACCTCAATTATTTCAGACTTTAAAAATAACGTTGCCCATTAAAAAACAATTTGAACGTCGAGACAAAAATAGTATTTATAAGTGAAATTCTCATATAACTTGTGAATGTAATGAATTAAATTAACAGATATTGCCTTCATTTAAGATAATGCATACATTTTACAACATAATTTTATAATAATAGTTGGTAGAGCAACTGTTATTTAGCGTAAATATGGTTTATTCTGAGATATATAACTTACAGCGATTAGATGTTGTTCGAATTAGAGAATAAATATTTGAGGAATTTTAATGGCTTCGGTATTTTATAACTTTAAATGAGGTAATTGAAGTAATGTTTGTTGTTAGAGTAGTTATTAAAGTAAAACAACTATATAAGGAAAACAAGTTCGATTTCTATTTGAAAATATAATGCGCTCTGATTATTATATATTTTTAGGGTTCCGTACCCAAAGGGTAAAAAACGGAACCCTATTACTAAGACTCCGATGTCCGTCCGTCCGTCCGTCCGTCCGTCCGTCTGTCTGTCACGAGGCTGTATCTCATGAACCGTTATAGCTAGAGAGTTGAAATTTTCACAGATGATGTATTTCTGTTGCCGCTATAACAACAAATACTAAAAACTAGAATAATATAATTATTTAAGGGGGCTCCCATACAACAAACGTGATTTTTTTTTGTTTGTCTATATGTCATGAACTTTTATAGCTAGATAGTTGAAATCTTCACAGATGATGTATTTCTGCTGCCGCAATAAAATCTGATACTAAAAACGTAAATAATATAAATATTAAGGGGGGCTCCCATACAACAAACGTTACTTTTTTTAAATAGATAATAATAGTACGGAACCCTTCGTGCGCGAGTCCGACTCGCACTTGGCCGGTTTTTTTTTTTACGATGAGTGTTGATAGTGCAATTTATAAAATGTGTTCGTATAGTAAGTGAAGGTGTATTTATTGAACCATAATGTGTATTTTATTCCCTAATAAATAATCTTAAGAGTCTTAAATGTTTTATGTCATGTATTAAGAATTTAAAATATTAGTAACATTCACAAAATATGGTAAAATCTCGCTGCTGTCTATAATAATAATAATAATAATATCAGGACAAATTACACACATTGATCTAACCCCTAAGTAAGCAAATTATTTGCTTGTGTTAAGGGTGTGTTAGACAACGATACAAATACATAGAAATACACATATAAATACTGAAATTATATTTAATAAACGACCAAACCCAGAAACACAGACATCTATGCTCATCACATAAATGCCTGTCTCCCGCCGGGGATCGAACCCTAGCCCCATTGCGCCGTGACACGTTAAGCGTCTGCGCTAACCACTCGACCAACGGGGCGGTCTATAACACATATGTGGTACATAACCAAGTCAAATCTATCCAATTGGATAGGTTCGACTTGGTTTTGTACTACAAATAGTCAACCAACACCAGATATAAAATAGTGGCCATGCAAACGAAGCGAAAATGAAGTTGTGGCCAAGTGTGGAGAATCTATAAAAATACACTACCCACTAATAAACCTTACATCCGGCGGTATTATAGCTTTATATTGTGTTTAAGCGAAAAGCTTTACGGCAAATTCTTTTTTTTCTTGGCCATTCATAAGTCAAGTGTGTTTTCTATATGAAAGGCCAAGTCCCCGATACATGAAAGTTTGTCTATCCGATCCCATAAAAAAAGCATGGACTCAGATCCGGCCAACAGACCCATGGCTATATGAGCAACGGTCACGTCCTTTCTCTCCAAAATAATGGACAATATTGTAAAATACCAGCTCTTGAGATCCGTTGGATTATCAGTCGGATCTATTATCAAGATATAGATTTCCTCATAAAATTGACACACTGTCCATCGAAAGTAAGAGAGAGGCCCTAGTAGCTACTCTGGATAATGAGAAAGCGTTCGATCGTGTATGGCTGTACTGGGTATGTACTGTGTATGTACTGGGTGGAGCATAAACTTTATTATAGATTTTTTGCTAGAATCTTAAGCCCTTCAATGGTGGTGTTCCGTAAGATTGTTTGCTATCCCCAAGGTTGTTCCTTCAAAAGGAAAGTTGAATATTCGGGCCTTGTGAAGGGATATCGCATCTTTATATGTCTTGTGCCTACAGCATTTATCACAGAGCCTGGTCTGAAGAGTTGTTTATCCAAACTCGACACGTGGGTTTCTTTTACTTTTTCTTCGGTTCTATAAAAAAAAATATTTTATCTACAAATAAATCTTGTAAAAGTTGTGTTTGTTGGAGGTCATTAACTTCTATTGGCTGTGTTTTTAGTTCTATACGACATGGATAGGTATATGAAAAAAAAGCACCTACTTTTTCATCAAAGGCCAGCACCGCTCTTATGAATCCTCTGGAATTGTAAGACATTGAGAAAAACGGTAACTTGTTATCAAGTGACTCATTTGCCTTAAAATAATAGAAAAACGCTTTTTTCACAAGCATAAAATTATAAATTTGGACGTCTACTTTCAGTTCTCTTACATATTATACTAAAAGTACACTTATTTCCAATTAAAACAGAGAACTCATGATAATCGGTAAGACGCAGAAGATAAGTACTAATTATTTATTCTAGCCATTAGTCTACATTGAAATACTGAGCAATTTTATAGACATGTTTTATACATTGCAAATTTGTTCTGATTCAAGTTGTGTACAAGATATGAGATATCAACATTAATGCTGTTTATAACCGCCTTCATAAACATTGTACTTATCTGAATGCTGGGAGCTGCTTAATGTGTCCTTTTACTTAGTACAGCTATAAAATAAACCTTAATCTATTGTACGGTATTTTATTAAAAGGATTTTTTAAAGTGAATGTTGCTCTTTACGACCTTTATTACTAAGATTCTATACATTTATAACAAACACATTGTTTATTTATATTTCATTTAATATACAATATAATACAATCTATGATGATGTCATTTACAGCCACGTGACTTCCTCGCCGAGTAGCGGAAGTCGTTGAGGTGAGGCTTATTTAAACATGCATGATGCATTTTATACATATAGACTATGTTCAATAATATGGTTATTACAGTTCTATTATCTATATAGTTAAAATAAAGTACACCTTACACAGGTATATATTTTTACATGTTATGTATAGGTAGGTTAAATTTTAAAAGTTTGAGGTATATAATAATAAAAATAAATACTTTTAAAAAATCTTAGTTTTCAGTAGAAAAATATGCTCAGATTCAATGTTATTAAATATTGTATTAATTCTGAGAATGTCTAGATATATTTGTAGTATTTATTGGTAAACGTGTGGGGGTAATTGGTGCATATAATAGATGGTTTTTAAACAGCATTACTAAAACAATCGGTATAAATCAGGTGGTAGATAATACCTAATAGCTTTTGTATTCAAATCATGTTAGCTGGCTTGTAACATAGACTGTAGGCGTTGATATTTTTAACATGTCTGTTGTTAAGCTTGTTTCACACTGACGGTCTGTCTTTCCTGCTTTTCTAAATAGAGAAGGAAAGAAAAAACTATAAACTATTTTTAATGTACATGCTGCAAAGTTACTGTTATTTGCTAAATGCCATTATATGTTATGTGTTAATTAATTTTTATTTATTTTTTACGTCGTTTCATACAATGGTTCACCTGCAATGTTATGGTAATGAGGACATCATGGCGTTGTTGCTATGTATACTATTTCAACCATATTAAATGTTAGGTAATTATGTTTGTCCAGCTTATAATAGTTATCTTAATATTATAAGTGCGATAGTATATTTGTCTGTTTGTCCATGAACCCAGTCACAGAGGCATACATGTTTTAAAGATTGGAAAGTAAAACAAGCTTTTATACCTTTTCAGAAAGAAACGAACTCGAAACATATATATTTATTTCATGACAAAACTTAAGCGGATAATCCGTCTAAGTTTTGTGAGTATGGAACTTTATAATATTTTAATAATTAATTGCTTGTCGTTACTATTTAAAGATGGCTTAAGGCCATTTGAAAATTAATTAAAAACTGCATCCTTTTTCAAGCAACACACTTTATATGTATCCAATATTTCTTTGCAAATGACTTCGATCAAAAACTTGACGTAATAAAATTCTATTGGTAATAAAATTGCTCGCAATAAGGATACAGAAAGGTTTTATGGTTAAAGTCACTTTGAGTATACGTACGTTTTATAAGATTCTTAAATTGCTATACGTTACAACGCTTTTATTAGTAATCAATGTAGCGGTTACTTTCAAAACGAATGTATTCAAAAATTATCATAATGTTATTGTAGATAATAAATCGTATGATCGTACGCACTAATAATTGTTCTGACATGTGCAATATAAGGGGTTGTCACAATGTGAAGTATGCATTGCCATTGCAACCTATACAATCGACATTTTAAACAAAAAACCCACATCGTTCAGCTTCAGAAAAACATTTCAATTCTAGCAACTGGAAAGAATATATTGAACATCTTTTTTATCCAAAGCAAGTGTTCCGAAAAATGTCTAGTCCTGCAATTAAAGGTCTCTAAGTGAATGTGTTACGGTAATAGTATGTTTCTCTTATAATTTCTCAGTAAATGTCTTATTATAAGGAGAGCAAAAAGCTGAGACCAGAAATAGGTAGCATTGTTTGTGAGTGGCTGAGACGTTTTACCGATCGACTGCCGATCGAATTGACTTGAGATCGAATCGACTTGCGATAAAATCGATTTTATTGATTGGACACAAAAACAATGCAGACTGACTTAACTAGAAATCTGTGTCCTCGTTCAATCCCTTCTTCTTTTCTTTTAAATCTGATGCGCAGTCTGTTTGCTTCCCCGTATTATGTACAATATATATTTATTAATATTTGTAATTTCAAAGCAGCTGCAGGTGTGAAGTACCTTCAATTAATTTAGTCCCTCCATTTTCCTGGAAACCTGTTTGGTCTTGTTTAAAAATGACTCCGAAATTGCACCTTGTTGGAAATGTTCACCATAAAAATCTTGATAAAAGTATTGTTTTTAGTGCAAAAAAATATATAATTTGTCTGATTAGAAGGGGCGAGGGATATAAGAAGGAGTCGATTTCAGACACAAATCTCGAGAGTTTAATTAAAATTTATAATTCTAAAATCGATGTAAGTTTTGAACATTTCTTTCTCGGTGAATTTAAAATATACAACATGTTAGTGATCGGAGCCCTCTATATACTTGAAGATTAATTATCCAACGCACTTACACTTTTTATATGTCCGGGAGCCATCAAATAATTTATAAATGGTTAACGCAACCTTACTCACAGGTGTCAAAAAACCAGATATTATAGAGTATTAACGTCCTATAAACCTTTCTGTAATTATTGAATACTTGGATTTATGTGGCGTCGTTTGACCTCTGCTATTATGGTTGTAGATTAGAATAGCAGTGGTGAGCGTAGTAATAGTTAATAATTATGTCTTAAGACTCCAATATCTAATATGTGTGCAGTAATAAAATACCCCAAGTGAAAGGGAAGATTTAAGTTAAAAGCTTTTATGTTATGGTATTTATAGCATGATGTAGCTTTTATGGAAATATCTTAGATTTATATCAAGTGTAGTTAACTATAACTTATTGATTCTATAATGAAATTTACTGAGCATAATATAGAATATTGTTTTGGCATAAGTAATTGGCTATCCCGACCGTGAAGAATCGGTAGGTAAGTTGCTGTCGAGAAATACACATGTCAGATTTCTGCGTCAAATTAGTAACAGTCGAGGTAATCCTTCAATATATAGACGATATATTTCATGTCATATGGATAATGATCTTTTTGGTATTATATTTCATATGTTATATTAAATTTGCTTGTTTATAGGAGTTTTTCAAAACTATTTATATAAAAAAATCTAGTAGAAATGTTTGTGAACTCAAAAATAATCTCAATAAAATATTCACGTGTGACGGCAGGATGCGGCGAGCAGAGCTGTCTCAACTCTTTAGTGCTTAATTATATAAATTTTCTGGTTTGATATTCTTGACGCATCTAGGCGGTAGCCGTTCAAGCAAATGAGTTGCGTATGCCCATCTCCTATCCAGGGATGTGATTATAAGCCCTAGAATGAATACTTAAACTTCACCTTTATGTCTTGGTAATAAGACTTCTTTTTCAGGTTAGTTGTAAAACTATAGGCCGTTTTATATAGTTTGACAGGAATATGTTCTTGTGCACCCTGTTTGAATAATCGAGATTCTCTTGGTGTTTTATTTTAGAATCTATTATATAATGTGATGGTAGACCGCAACTGGATATAATTATAAATGTCTAATCACCGACGTGTTGGTGAAGAAAAAAAAACATATATTAAATCATTACTTCTTTATTAGCTAGGATGTTTTACTTACCTTTTCTGTTTTATATGTTAGAAGAACGTGACAAAACTTTAAAAAAAGATTATATAGCTTAAGATACAGAACGACGAATATTTGCTGAATATGGGTTAAATTAATAATCATGATGCAAAAATTATACAAAAACTTAAAATTCAAAAGTAAAATCCATTAATAAAACAGCGTTATCGAAAATAATAATTAATTAAAGCTTGAATAAAGATCGATTTTAATTTAAAAAATGTACACAAAATACGATACACAATATGTTCACGTTCGCTGCAGTACAAAGAAAGTTTCCGGCCTCCATCTTTATGCATGAGTCTTATCAATTTGTTGGCAGCCTGCGCTTACAATTTAATACAACGCTACTACATAATTACAGGTTCTCATTTACATATTGACTAACGCATTTTAGATTTTAAATGCAGAATTACAATTCCCGATCCCACCAGTAGATATAGATAGAACTAGATAGTATATCAATTAAATAGCTTTATTAAATAAGCCGGGGGCAATCATAAGTAATTGTTGATGATTTTAATTCCTATTAATTTTACCGTTCTAGACCCAACTAATTATATACCTAATGTTCCTAAGTATAGTACCTAGCAGGTGAACACTTAGACACCAAAGAAAATAAGGGACCATAAGAGTTACTTTTATTATTTATTTTTATTTAATATTTTTACTCATTTATTTACATAATAAGCATATGATTATTTTGAATGTAATTTAGAAGTATATAAACTGAATTATAAAAACAAAGAAGTTTAAATCCGGAAAGGAAAATTTGAATTTAATAACATTTTAATAATTAAAGAACTAAATTATATTTTTAACGAATGATACATCTCAACCATCAAAAGGAAAAACTAACTATGTTTACCATCTAAATATATTACAAAATTAAGAACACTTCAGCACCAGGAAACCATAAATGAATGTCTTTCATGCGCAGGCGCAGAGAAGACTGACCGGGAATTGGCACTCGCAATAACAGTTAGCTTGCACAAATACCCTTCTTGTGAGTTATTTAGTGTGAAATGAGAATGATTTTACACGCAAATTTATGGGCCAAGATAATTCTAGGCAAATTGTTTTACTTTTGCCTGCGCAGACGCAGGTAATTGAGTTGCGAACGTGATGAACAAAGCGATCAGTTTCGATTTATGGCGTGATCGTATCATTTTACGCGCGTGCCGATTGAATTCAAAAATTATTTATTTAAAAAACCATTATAAAAATTTATGTGAGCAAAAAGTTAATTTTATGGCCGTCTTATCGGATTCGTTTTTGTTTACTTTTTGGTAGCCAGCGGTTTCTTCTGTTGTTTTGCGGTTTAGTAATGTAATTCTTTTCAGCAAAATTATCGTGTAGGTATATGATTTATTTATATCCACAAAACTATAAGGGTGTATTATTTATAAATGATTTAAAAACATCTGTATTATTCAACATTTATTTTATATTTATACCGTAATTATAAAATGAAGCCAATCATCCAATTATTCTAATTACAATTGAGGTAAAGTCAGTTCTAGCACATCGTTGGCGTTTTCAACATTTTGCCCGCAGCACTATCGGTTTTAATAAACAGTAAAACATTTACAAGTGGTCTAAGAATTTTAAATATAGTTTACATATATAATACTAATACTAAATACCATAACTTCGTAAGTTTGTATATTTTTCCGAAAAGTGTATTTCTTAAAGTACACAATGTATGATTTTGTTGGAACTTAGCAAAAAAAATATAATCCAGTAAATGATATGGAACACTTTTTAAACTAAAATTCATCTTAACTACATACTCAACTCCTTCAATGTAAGCAAAGCCGTCCGCAAAAGCTATAATATTTTCAAAGGAAACGTTATTTGTATATATGAGTATTATTAAAATGACTGTTATTAATTTACTGTTAAACTAGTCTTTAACCGCGGCCTGACTTCCTAGATTTAAGATTGTTGCAGGATAAATTTGTCCCGAAAATAATAGCATTGAGTGAGGGTTGACTGGAAGAGATCTCTTCAAGGGATAAGTCCGCCTTTGTATACTTTAATAATTGTTTTTTTTTGTTCTGTTTTTTATATATATTGTAATTTACATTGTGTTATTGGGTACAATAAAGAGTTTAACAACAACAACAACAACAACAGCAAAAAACACATTGATGTCCTCACCTTCCAGCTATAAATTTCTAGATATTACTATCTAGAAATTGCTGAAATTTTTACAAACATTGTGAGGTTCATATTTAAATCATCTTGACTGAGACGATATTACTAAGAATAATTTGTCTATAATATTAAAATATAAGTCTGTAATCTACAACATCCAGTACTTTATATTTATGTACAAGTGTTAGATATGTAAGTCATGTTGTGATTACAAACTTACCGTTCCAAGTAATTAACTTGTCTAAACTAAGTAAGGGCTTAATCCTGTTAACATTTCAGATTTCATTCGTTGCTTCTAACCAAATGTGATCCTTTGACAAACTTGTAAGCGAGTAATTGTTCGCTCATTAAATATATCTATTGTATTTTGACTTTGACGTTTTAATTACGGCACAGACTTAGCTAATAAATAATATTATAGAACCCGCTTATGATTTAAGATAATTTAAAATTTATCTTCATTGAAAGTCAGTCTATTGATAATTCGCCGATCATCCGCTGACGGACAAAAGATAACGCACGCTCTTAACATGTCAGAGAGTTAATCGCGAACTTCACATGACTTTGATAGCTAATAAAAGGTAGTGTAGTTATAACTATAATCTAAAGAGAAAACCTTAAGTCTCATATTGTGGATAATAGATGCATATTACCAGTTACAATTTGGATAATTATTCCTTTCAGAACAGACATAAAGCTATTAAGAAGGCTATCAAAAAACGAAGAATAAATTGAGCTAATAGTTTCATATAAAGCATTATTTAAAATTGTAATAATAAAGATATTAATATATATTATAAATGTCAAATTATATCATGTAATAATATAGCGAACCATATGATCTCAGCGGGGTATCTCGTATCGAATAGAAAGCTGAGATAAAACTCATGAATACACCTTTGACCTCTGACACGTGGGTAATACAAAGCTACGTAAATGTTAGTCTACCTGTATCATTGACCAACGGGTCACGTGTAATGATATTATAATGAATAGTTGTTTACTAACTTTGAGATGCTTAAAATACTTTACATGCGACTTTAACGAGACCTGAACGGTAATTTTATTGAACTTATGGTTTTTATTGAATGAAATAGAATCAATATATATGGAACTAACTATCATATTATCATATAAATATTCATTATACCGAGCACTATTCCAACCTGCGACCGTTTTAAAGTTTGTTCTCGACGATCTGTCAACTGAGCTACCGTGTCATTATAACTTCTCAGTAAATATTGCATTTTATATCGTTCTTCTTCAAGACTGTGACATCTGTGAGATTTGTTACTAAAATCATAACCAATGGTTTTAAACTTTGCAGACTAACGTTGTAAAGATACCAGAATTGATAAATTAATACTTTGAATTGTCTTTAAACTTCTTTTTTTTTTTAACTGATTAGTTTAATAGTATTTCGTAATCTATCTTGTAAAAACTCAAAGATTGGTATCAAATATATATCTCACTTATCAAGAGATACATGTTAGTTGTCCGGAAGCGAGGCTAATCACGAACGAATGAATCGAATGGCGTTTGCAAAATTATTGGTTGGTCTCTCCGTGGTTCTAGAATGCATTGGCTTCCTGCATATTCGCTGTTCAGACCATTATTTTGCATTCGATTCGCCGTTAAATTATTGTTCATCTGAAGAGAATTGTATGCTCACAAATATCATTCTAACTGAATCGAAGCGTCAATAAATCATATAGACAAGGCGAAAACGGCTTCTTGTACCATTTTAGGTTTACCTTCGAATGGTAGAATCGAATACACTGTGAGGTTATGTTATGTTCTTGGAGTAAGTAATAATTTACTCAATCTTAACCTTTGACTCGAGCATAATATTTGCAAACGGGGAATAATATATTTCCTTTTATTATGTATTTCTATTTGAAATACTGTTTGTACGTTAGCGTTGTTAGCTTCTGTATTGACCATAAATGAAGTGAATTCTAGTGGTTTATATAGAAGATTTTATGTTTATGGTATTTGATACCAGAACTTGCAATAAGCGATTATCTTGGTAGGAAAAGTAAAATATTTTATTATTGTGTCTATTTTATGTAATAATAACTAGATAGGTATAATATAGGTACTAAACTAACGTAATATGATGCTACAGTTCTATTTGATTTGAAATCTACAGTAGCTGGTTTCTATGTATTGAATATCTTTGTTTTTGCACCAGGCAAGTTTAATTGAGATAATTATTTCACTTTTTTGAGATTGAAAACTCACTTAAATACTTCAATTGCATTACCTGCAATAGAATTTTTGAAAAGTTACAATGTTTTTTAATGTAACAAGAGTTCTCTCCAGTTGTAGGTAGGTTCTCTCCACTGGTAAAACGATATATCCGTTTGAGAAAACAAGCTATCAAATGTGGTCATATTCGGAATACTAAGGTTGTTATTGTCAATTAAATATTTTGTTTACAACCTGCTTTCATGATAAAAATAAAAGCTTCATTCTGAAATTGAAGTCTCGCATTAAGATATCTTTCATTATTTATTTGTATGAAGGTACCTCAATTGATCATCTGTTTATGGTGTGGTTAAACAACATTATCATGAGAAATAAGACAGTTTTATGATATATTGGATAAACTTAACATTATATAAGGAAAGGTATTATTTCTAAGCACGATGCACTTACTCAATCGTTTCTATAATGACCACAAGATGTCGCTTAACGACTGTCATCTCATCTGACATTTAATTTTCGCGCCGCCCTAAATTATAACCTAAAGCGGTTTCAGTTACTTTCAAATACTAAGTTCTTTATCTTATAGAAAATAAAGTTCAAATTGAAAATAAATATTTGTTTTTGTTGCAACCACGGTCAACACCTAACAAGGGTATGGCACACGAAAGTTCGTGCTGTAAAATACCAATTTACTTTAACAATATGGCGATTTACTTCGAACATTTCATTGCCTTTTACGGGATATACATTCAGGGCAAGCGCATAATGTTTTGCAAATAAAATATAAAATGGTTTTCGATCGCATCAGTTAAGTGTAATTTTTGCTCCATTGTAATTTTAGTGCTTGTCTTACTCCAAAATATTTTGAAGTGATCTTCATAAATTTATTATTATTTCATACAAAAAAATCATCAGATGAATTGTATTACTTTTTATTGATATATAGAGGAAATATTTAAAGAAAGAGGGAGAAAGAGAAAGATCTCTATATAAAGAGCAAAATAAATTAAATTTTATACTCAATCAGAATTTTTTGGAGAAACTGAAAAAGTCACAGGCTTATTATATTTTATTTATATATATAAATAAAAATATTAAACACAATAGTAATAGAGCCATAAATTGTATATTTTATAGAGCTTTCTTGTGCATAATCCGTAAGAGTATTTATTATATCTTACGGCCCACGCCCTACATTTTAACTTTGATTTGCCAACACTCATAAAATGATTCTTAAAGCCATCGTAATAGGCACTAAAAGTTCAAATCTGTACATTTTAAAATGCAAACATATTCATTTTCTCTTAAATGCACCTTGCGTAGGAATTTTCATCTTATATCTTATAAATTATGTTACAAATTAAATTCAAGAAATATGTATCTCATAACACAGAACGCTTAATATATAATCCAATTCCAAATTAATATCCTTAGCGGCTATTGTATTCTTAACGTCATCAATCATCGAAATCTGATGATCCGGCCTCATCAATTCTCATCACGATAACTATTCCAAGGATTACGTTATTCCACGTGTTTATACGGTGATGTTTATTTACAAATGCGTAAGACTGACACTTGTTGAATCATAAACTACTGGTTCGTAAACACGGAAGATGCGTCATGACATTGTTCACTTCTCTTTGACTCATCTGTTGGGACGGCGCCAGCGATCCTTAATCATCAAATTTTGTTTGGGTCAGTTTTGGATTATTACAAGTATATGAGTTGGTGTTGATGACGGATTTGCTCGAAACGTAAATATCATATGTAATTTGTATTTTCAAATAGTAATAAGTTTTTTCTTGAAGACTAAATCTTTGAAATCTCTGAACTTCTAACATTCAAAGAGATCGCATAATCCAGTATTTAAATGCCATATAAAAACGGAATAAAATTTTGGTAAATGTATTTTTGAAAAAATGGCAAATGCAGATAATGTTAAAACCGAACGGGTAATGCTCGTAAAAAACTATATGAACAAAGTAAGCAAGAAATATTATTTGTTTATAACTTCAGCGTTTTTGATGAAGCTTTAATTGCTTATACAATATTTTTTTAAGTTTAAGTGATCAATATGTCCTATCTTGTACACATCAACAGCACATTTGTATAACAAAGATAGGGGTTTCTAATCTATTAATCATAAAAAAGTTGTTGACTTTTTCTAGATTTAATAACCTTTTAAAGATAAGCATATAGTAATAAAGTGAAGGAAGAAGAAAACATTGTACTTTATATACATGTATATAAATAGATACAACAAGTCACAACAGGAAGTCCATAGTTTGATAAAGTTGTGTAAATATAAACTACTGCGTACTAATGAGATGCATCTTTGCCTTATTCTAATCTCAAACATTTCGTTCATTATTTCATTCACACGCATACGTCAACATATCCGACGTTCACTAAAAAAATATTAATAATACGTCAATTGAATGTATGTATGAATGAAGATATATTTTTAACCCCCGACTAAAAAGAAGGGTGTTATAAGTTTGACCTGTCGATCCGTGTATCTGTGTGTCTGTCTGTGGCAATGCGGCGGCCAAACGCGATGACGGGATTTGAATGGTTTTATAATAGAAAGCCATGTTTGTCGAGATGGTTTTTATCTATGATTGGTCGAAATAGAAACAGTCGTCTCCAAGATATTGACGTTTTATTGGTGAAAGGTTCTTATGCAATAATTAGCTGTTTCCAGCGGCTTCCCCCGCGCTTTATAGGAAAAAAGCCTTGTTATGTAGGCCAAAAGATTTTTATAATTATTTACTCAGGTAAATTACTTAATTAGGGATAGCTGTTGCCCGTGACTGCGTCCAAGTAGACTGTAAACAATATATTTATACGGCTTATGATCGTAGTCCTAAAGAGTCACGGGCAACAGCTAGTGATAATATAAATCCTTTCATTATAGTGTTATTAGTGATTGTAAATCATTTTAACTCTAAGTGCTTATGTTTATTAATATTCGTATATACCTATAGGATAAAGTTTTGAATCATGTTACTTGATACATTTATGATTTATTACATTGTCGAAATTTTCAAGCGGATCCTTATATTTTCTCGTATTAAATATAAGCTTTGTTCATCAGGATAATGTAGAATTCTAAAGGTAAAATATTTTATTAAATCGGTTCAGTAGTTTCGGAGCTTACCTTTTCAATTCAAACAAACAAACAAATCTTTCCTCTTTATAATATTAGGATAGATTAATAGAAATACTTACACAATTGCAAATTTTGTTCATTAGTACAATTCATAAACCAGTAACAGTAACATAACTTTAAATAGTAGAAAAAAATAATTAAAAATATAAAAAAACCCCGAAACAAAGAGACGTCTAAAAAGAGTAAAAATAATATTATTATGTACTTATTGAAGTCTTTGCGTCGGAGGACCGTGTAATAAAGGAAAAAATTAAAATACAGGTAAGTTAACAAGGCAAATAAAAAAATTACGATATCGAATCGTATAGTCTAAGTCCTCAATGATTAACTTCGTAATATATACACTATCAACGTACGTACAACGGTAACCCGACGCAACGAGTTCAATAAGTTCATAAAACTATTATTTTTATTCTTTTTAGAGGTCTTTTTGAATGGGGGTTTTTGTTAAATTTTTTATTTAATTTTGGTATTAACTGGTAAAAAACTGCTATATGTAGTTTAAAGTGCTTGACAACATACAAATCTGAAAATATTAAAAGACTAAACATTTTTCTTAAATTTAATTGAAATGTGACAGTTAATCAAATCTTATTATCTCATGCGCTTCCATGAATAATTAGAGAGAAATTGAACTCCAACAGAACATATCTTATATGAATATATATTTGATAAACCGTTTTCTCGTGTTATATATACGAATTAATTTACCATCACTTTTGAGTTTAACAATCTTATTATATATTCAATAAGGTTCATTTTCTAAATAGCATATGCATTAAGTGCAATCTGATTTTGTGAATAATCACGGAGAAATGGCGTCCCATATCACTAAGAAGATCTCCGCAAACCTCGGCTGGTATTGATATTTGCATTGATGTCTATATGAAGTACTATCAAGTAATCGCCTATCAAGTGGGATATCTCTACATAAATCAACTAGACTCAATCGTTTTCTTTTAGAGCCAGTCCGCAAACACACCGGTTCTTATCTTATAGGTTAGAAGAATTATTAGTTTACGTCAGTATTAGCGGCAACCGTCGCTATAAGATACTATGATCGTAATAATCAGAAAATTAGAAATCTTGAATTCCTGTTTTTATAATAATTTATAGGTGACATGAATTTATGGTGTTCTCGTTAATGTAATTTATTTGAAGAAAAATATACGGATATTGATTTATTTAAATACATATTAACTTATTAGACGTACGCTACAGGTTTGGAGGCGACTTACTAGGCACAGAAATTATTTTTAGAAATATAATATTTTTGCTGATTCTCATTCTTCATGCTTTTCTAACATAGATTTGATTCAATATAATTTATCATTTATTATTTTGTAATAGACGAGGAACCATCCTGGGACTCATCAATTCATTTACAGAAAATATATGTATAAACGATTGTTTATTATAAATTATATCTAGTAACATACTTAGGCGAACGAAATTTCTTTATAAATGTAATATTCCATGAACCCATAATATACTTATATAATATTTTAATTATACGTGAAACTAATTACTAAGTCGTGTCGAAGAAACCCCAGCCCTTTGATCTGCACGCTGTGAAGACTTCGTTTAGGATAATTTAACAAGACTACAACTACAAACGGTGTACGTTTTCAAAGTCTCCATTCTAATATTCCTAATCGTTCGTCTCCGTTTGATCTCAGGTATAAATATCTTGAACCTAACATCTCATTTATATATGTAGTAAGTACACACCTTGAAACATTGATGTAACATCAAATTATATTTCTGTAATCGTAAAACAGACGATTTACGATTTATCGCCATTTAGATACAAAATAAAAGAGCTTAAAATACTTCGTGTAGAAACACTGAAAAAATAACATAACCTTTGCAGTTGTTTAAAATTGGGTCTCAAGAATTCAGCCAATAATCGAATAATCGGTACAAAAGCGAGATAACAATCTCGATACATCCTGATGCATCGATACAAATCGCTTCGGACACAGACAAATTACGTCTTTCCGAACTTTATAGCGGACAAATTGGAGGACGGATACAAATAGCAAGCAATTGCAGAGCATCGAGATGCGGTTGATAATGTGTAACGTTTTCTGTAGATTTTTATCGATTATAATAATAGTATTTTTGGATTGATTGATTACAGATATTTATTATAGATTTGAACCTCTTTCACGGTCTGTATTTAATGATGGAAATTAATTATATTTTCTTAATATTAAAGTTTTTTATACTACGTGAATATAAAACAATTCTGCATTATTTTTCATTGATGCATGTGTCACGTCAAAGTAATAACGAGTCAGTGACCGACCGTTACATTTAAAACGATCTTTTTGGCACTACAGTGTGTGTAGAGTACACCCATTAACATTACCGCTGGATAAACAGACTGCCAAACATCACAGCACCTGTTCTCATTGTATATACGTAATTTAAAATATTTACGAAAATATAATACATAATTCTCCATTATATAATAATATAAATATTATATAATTATTGAAAATACAAGGAATTGTATTTAGTGATAAATTGTCAAAATCAGAGGCACGATATTAAGATTTTTATATTCATTATGAGAGTACATAATTTAAGCAAACCAAAAAAAGTAAAATATGTCGTGATACAATGGATTCACGCTAGTGTAAGCGCTACAGACTTCATAGGCACCGCTATCTGCGATCAAAGGAGCCGCGGTCTCACCACGTAGACCAAGCATTCACTTACCGCTCGCTACATTGTACAGTGGCCCTCCAATCTATTGGGATTTTTTAAGTTGACAGTATATAAAAATAATACATAATAAATATAATTGTTAAAAATATATATATACAATATAATAGGTAAAGAAGTTTGAATGTTTTTATAATATCGGAACAATTTATACATATTATGTTTTGTTTAATACTTCTCAAATAATATGTAGTGTTATGATTTTTTATTCTAAGTATATTATAATTCCATACATATATGCTTTTTAATGTTATTGTTGGTTTGTTACTAATAAGGTACTGTAAAATACTGAGAGGCAGTGTAGTCACGGCGTTATCTAGTTTATAAATTGTCAGATATTATCTCTAAAAGCCTGACTAAATTAATATAATATACATATTGAAGTGTTTCTAGTAAACAGTAGAAATAGAGTCGTGCTTCTTACGATTATAGTTCTGGGAAGGTACAAATTGACGTTTCCCCATCATTTGTGGACGGTTCTAGTATTTTATACACAAAAAATAGTACTGTAATGTTTGTTTTGATGAGTTATTTTTAATTTTATTATTTTTAACCAGTCTAGCTTTATTACAGAATAACTATTATATAAAACTAGAGGTCGCCTGCGACTTCGTCCGCGCGGTTTTTAGTGTTGCCGCCGAGTTTCATACAAAATTGCAAAATCCATCTATCTATCTATTTAAAACACTTAAGGGTGGAATTTAAAAATCCTTTCCTACTACACCACTACGTACAAAGACGTAATGGCATGTATTAGTCACAGCGAGATGACATATACCCTATAGCCTTCCTCAATAAACGGACTATTCAACACAGAAAGAATTTTTCAATTCGGGCCAGTAGTTCCAGAGATTAGTGCGTTCAAACAAACAAACTCATCAGCTTTATAATATTAGTATAGATTTCAACAACTTGCTTTTATGTTGTAGTTTTTTAAAAGTGTAGGTAAACTATCTTACACGTGCTACCAATATTATTTATTGCACTCTGAATCATCATAAAGTAATTATTCAGCGGCTGTTATTATGATTCAATTGTTATTTTATTAAATATTAGCTTACTAGTTACACGCGACTTCATCTGGGGGCGACAAATCTTCGAGATCACGTTCCGAGTATTAATTTGAAATTGATGATCGCATGATTGAATTTGAGTTATAAATAATGTAAACCAATGATGTTTGTTTTTTTTTAAATCATTCACACCTTCACACAGGTTCGCAGTGTACTGTTATGCAGTCTTTATTTTTTTTCAAAAGTTGACTTGTCTACAAAAAGAATTTCGAAACTGGTGCTTCTATAGATAAGAGCGATTTCATCAGCTTTATTATAAAAATACTTTTTGATTGTCAAACATTGTTAAATTTTATTATATTCATTATATATATATTTCATCGTAAAAAGACCAACTGTTGAGTTTCTGGCCATCTCTTCTCAGCAGAACAGAATTTTGAGCTGGTGGTAGCTTACTCATAAACTGACTATACTGGCCAATTTAATGTAATTGACGATTCAAAAGTGCGTGTAAATGCCAACTTGAATAAAGATATTTTGAATCTAATCGTATCGGTTTATTTTTCATTGTATATTTATAAAAAAATAAAATATAAGTATATTAAAAAAAAACTGTGCAAAAGCACTCACTAAAGTAGTTATTAAAATTCCTCCAAACAAACTACTTTGTTGAGGATGTTAATATATCAAATTCTAAACGTAAACAAAAACAAAAATAAATATGAAAAAGTGCAGGGGCCGTTGCTCCGATAGATTGTCCGTCTGTGAAAATTAGCACACATAGAGTTGTCCCGACGGATGAACTGTCACATAAAAAACGAGCAAATATGAAACATATGAAAATTACAAATTAGAACAATATTCTGTAAAATGAACATGTTTATAACAGGTATTTGAATATTCCTTTCCCATTAACCGAATAAGATTCAGTTATTGTCACTTTTAATGCCATAATCGCCAAAGTCATATCAACATCAGAAAATGATTAAAACTGTGCAAAGAACTCACTAAAGTAGTTTTTAAGATTCCTATAAACAAACTCCTTTGTTGAGGATGTTAATATATCAAGTTGTAAATGTAAAAAATAAAAAAAAAACATCAAGAAGTACAGAGGCCATTGCTCCGATAGATTGTCCGTCTGTGAAAATTAGCACACATAGAGTTGTCCCGACGGATGAACTGTCACATAAAATGAGTAAAAATCAAACATATGAAAATTACAAATTAGAACAATATTCTGTAAAATAAATATGTTTATAACAGGTATTTGAATATTCCTTCCCTATTGGCTGAATAAGATTCAGTTATTGTCATTTTGAATGCCATAATCGCCAAAGTCATATCAACATCAGAGACATAAAAGGCTCTGTTGTTAGGTTTGTTTTTAAATAATAATAGTTCCATAAACAAAACATCTTTTATTCAACGCAGACGAACAACTTGTATTAACTATATACACTTTAAGAAACACATTAAAATTATTTATATATTTATAATGAAGTCTCTGTAATGCGGATATTTGCAATAAGAATTAATGGAATGTAATTCCAATTGAAAACATTTGAAACGTAAGATTTATTATCTACTTATATGTCTATCTGCAAAAAAACATAGTATTTATATATACTTAGTACTTGTAATGGAAGTTAAGAATTTGTCTGGTAATTCACAAACCTGTCGGTTGATTTTATAAACTGTCTATAATTTTTAAAATGATCTTGAAATATGAGATCTATGTGACGAGGCCAACAGTGCATTCTCCTTGAAAATAACTTAAATTAAATACAAGGTAGCAATACTAATGGCTATAAATGTATGCAAGTTATTATCTCAGTAATTGTTAGATGTATTTTATTTATGAACACCATAAATGTCGGATAATACGATCGTGAGTGACTTCTTTGTCTGAATAAAATGTGTCGTTATTTATTTATTATTTTATAGCAAGTTACCATTTTCTGTTAAAGCTTCTGATACAGTAAGACGAGTTTTTTAATTGTCTATGTGTGCTTAATAAAATAATATCATTCGTATCGTAGTGAAATATATTAGGTATTTGTAATTAAGAAGTCTAGTTTAAAATAAGAACCCTTTTGGAATACTCTCATCTCATAGATACAAATAACTTCTACAACTAAAAGTATATTTATTAGTCAATAAGAGTACTTTGAAATGACTTCGTTAAATTATTACCGTCACTAATAGACAACAGTTCGTTCAGAAAGGAAGTCACATAATAAACATGGAGCATAACCCAAAATAACCAAAAATGAATTTCATTCTGGCAACACGACACTCATTTCTCTAGGGAAATAAGTCGAGTGTTGCCACACCTTGGGTGGCGTCTGTAATTTATTATCAGGTTAAATTTCTAATTAAACCACGCCTAGGTTTTTAATGTTTCTCTAAATATCACTTTGCTTTGAGATCAGAGATTGGAGTCAAAGGTTACCTATAGCATGAACTTGATTATTTCTTGAATCGTTACTAATAAATTGTGCTCATGAAAGGCAAGGCGGTTAAACTAATGATTATTCGAAACTATTAAATGCGGACGGATATTGAGTAATTAAAATTGAATCTTTGATTTACAAAGCTTTGGTTCGCGTGTTATTGGAGATAATTTTTTCTTATATCAAAGTGACCTCTTTTACGTTAAACTAGTTCTGCTAGCAAAATCAATTAACTCCGGTTGATCTTAAAAATATATAAGAAATTATATTTTATATTTATCTTAAATATAATTTTGTTTTTTAAATGTAATATTGTTAGATCCAACTAACTAGTCTGACTTTTTTATAACTTTGTAGATGTCTTTGTAACAGACAAATAAATAATATTTTTTGCAAAAAAGAGCAAAATTTTCAAGTATACTTGTGAATTGTATACTTACCTTAAAATTGAGTTTTTACTTAAGTACAAATACAAAGAGAGATGTTTCGTTCGTTTAGATTATCAAATCATTACAAAAAAATCCATTTATATTCATATTTTTGATTATGTATATTTTGTTATATAACTTAATTTGCTTTAAAAATGGAAGATATGGATACAATAGTCATTTTAGTTTAGTCATAAATTTAGTCATATTGTATTTCTGAAACTCTGATTCGTCGATTAAAATAAGTAACTAATTAAATAATATCTAGAATTCCTATTTTAAAAATTGTTTACACACAATAAAAATATTAGTTAAAATGGATTAAAAGAAAAAAAAATCGTCGACATCAATACTTTTTACAAATAATAAGAAAAACAATAAGAATAAAAAAGAACCGAAAATAAAAGCAAGAGAATATAGATATTCAGTGTAATATTAAATACAATAATAGTATTACCAAAAAAAAGAAAAATAAATTAAAATTATGAATATATTTTCCGATTAAAGAATCAATGCAGTTTGTTTTATGTATTATTTACAGCTTTTGGTAATTTATGTCCAGTCCAGTCATCCAGTCACATCATAAGGAGAATTCTCAATTTGTTAACAGTGTTAAAATAAATAGAGAAAAAAGGAAAGGAATAGAGCCTTATGGGAAATGGGTTTGAACAGCTGCGGTACGTTGGCGAACCGGTTGACGTCGAGTTGGTGTTTGTTTTGTCGGGTGTCTAGTCGAGGAGGGTAGCGGGATCCGAAGCGACGGCTTTCCGCTGGCCGCCCGCAGATAGTTGGGGGCCCAATTAGTGGGTTAGCCACCCACGAAAGGCTGCCCCGCCAGCTGCGAAAAATCCCAGGGTGGCTCCATCGTGCTGGTTGGCGACCAGGCGAGGAGGCCCGATGGCGATCCCTGGGGGGGTTCGGGCGTCCCCGCAGTCTCCAGGCTAGCCTCCCAGCGACAAGACATCACCAATTTCGAAGTCGGGTTTGATACGTACCGCCTCGTTCAACTGCCATTTCCCATCCCTATTCACTTTTATTTATTTTATTTTATGAAAAAGGTAAAAAAAAGAAACAAGTTGACACAGCGGTTGCACTCCTCCTCATACAAAGTGCACCTGACTAATATAAGGGGTTTGCACTCAAATCTTTTAGCTGTCCACCACCACCTGGAGACAGAGCAGCCGCACTTGCTCTTTTTGACGGAGACGCAGATACAATGTCCTTTGAGCGCTACATACTTGGATTATCCCGGTTACTCGTTGGAGCACAACTTTCGCTCACGGGCCGGAGTCAGTATGTACGCGCGGAACGACCTCTGTATTCAGCGTCTCCGTCACCTTGAAGACCCCACTTTTTCTTCCCTATGGGTTTTAGTGGACACAGGAAACGAAAAAATCCTGTATTCCTGTGTCTACCGTTCGCACAGCGGTGACCAGGAGACAACTCGTTTATTTGAGTATCTCAGTGAGGCTGCAGATATGGCTCTGTATCAGTACCCTTCGGCGCAGCTCGTCTTTCTGGGGGACTTTAATGCCTGTCATCAGGACTGGCTGTTCCCGTACCAGAAGACCGACCATGCTGGAAGAGAAGCGCGGAAATTTGCGTTGTCCTTGGACCTCTTTCAGCTGGTGAAGCAAGCGACAAGGGTACCAGATGTGGTAGGCCATACAGCCAATTGCCTGGACCTTCTGCTGACAACTGATCCGGACAGGTATCGTGTAGAAGTCACCTCCCCCTTGGGAACCTCCGATCACTGTCTGGTGAAATCTGTGTTTACATATTCCCCACCAGCTTTCGAACCTCATGGTGTTAGGCGAGTATGGAAATACAAGTCAGCAGACTGGGATGAGATGCGACACTTTTTTGCATCTTATCCTTGGCGGCAGGTCTGCTTCTCTTCTTTGGATCCGTCGAGTTGCGCGGATGCTATAACCGATGTGGTGCATCAGGCAATGGAGTATTTTATTCCTTTTGCTGACGTACCCATCGGTGGCAAAGCTCGCCCATGGTTTAATGCCGAATGTGGTCATGCTCAAGACCGAAAACATTCGGCATATCTCATTTGGGCTGATGCTCGAACCCGCAAAACTCCGGATGTAAGTTTGAAGAAGAGAGCCTTTAACCAAGCTGCCAAGTCCTACAAGAAGGCATTGCGGAAGGCTCGTCTTGATCGGATCGTTAAGAATGGCGAAAAGCTCTCTGTCAGACCAACTGGCAGTCGAGCTTTCTGGTCTCTTGCCAAATCGATCGAGTCGAACTTCTGCCAACCCTCACTGCCTGCTCTGCTGAAGCCTGATGGATCCCTGGCCCACACTGCAACAGAGAAAGCGAATGTATTTGCTTCTCTGTTTGCTGAGAATTCGCATCTAGACACTGGCAATGCTTCTCCAGCACATCTTCCTCACTGCGGTATTTCGATGCCTGAAATCCGCATCACTAACAAAGAGGTATGGAGAACATTGTGTCGTTTAGATGTGAATAAAGCCAGTGGTCCTGATGGTATACCAGCCATTCTGCTCAAGACATGCGCAGCTGAGTTGTCTCCTATACTGACACGTCTGTATCGCCTCTCTTTCATGACTGGAATAGTGCCGAAATCCTGGAAGCTTGCTAATGTGCAACCCGTGCCCAAAAAAGGCAGCCGTGCCGACCCTGTCAATTACAGACCGATTTCAATCACCTCCATACTCTGTAAGATTATGGAGCGTGTATTGAACTCGCGCCTACTAGCATACCTAGAAGGTAACGATCTCCTCAGTGACCGACAGTACGGGTTTCGCCGTAATAGGTCTACTGGGGACCTCCTAGTGTATGCTACTCACATTTTAGGCGAGGCCATCGAGAAGAACGGAGAAGCGGTCGCCGTCTCTCTGGACGTCTCGAGGGCATTTGACAGGGTCTGGCATGCGAGCCTTATAAGCAAGCTTTCAGCGTACGGTATATCTCCTGGTCTGATCGGCTGGGTAACGGACTTTCTGAGCCACAGATCTCTCCGAGTAGTTATCGACGGGTGTTCCTCGGAACCCTTGACAATAAATGCCGGAGTGCCTCAGGGGTCCGTTCTTTCTGCAACTCTGTTTCTGCTGCACATTAATGATCTGTTGAAGCCCGGTATCTATGGGTATGCAGACGACAGCACAGTTGTAGAAAGATATCTGCCGAGTCCTCGGGCTAGTCGAGATCAAGTACAGTCTGAAAGAGAAGCCATGGTGCAACGTTTGAATGACAAACTTCAGGCAGTCTCCGCATGGAGCAATGCCAATCTTGTCAAGTTCAACGCCACCAAAACGCAGACGTGTCTATTCACCGCCAAAAGGAGCCCTTTCACCTTGGCTCCTACTTTCCAGAATGTATCCTTGGAATACAGTGACCGGCTTCAGTTGTTAGGCTTAGAGATTTCCTCGAACCTCAACTTTGGTCGGTTCATTGAGTCCAGAGCAAGAGCAGCAGCAGCAAAGCTTGCCGTTCTTGCGAAGGTTCGGCAGTACTTTACACCGGGACAGCTTCTTGTTTTATACAAAGCACAGATCCGGTCGTGTGTAGAGTACTGTGGACACATATTTGCTGGTGCCGCAAAGTCTCATCTTGCGGTTCTGGACTCAATTGAGAGGCGAGCAAAGAGGCTTATAGGCGATCCCGAATTGGTCGAAGCCGACCTCCAAAGCCTTGAACACAGGCGTAAAATTGCTAGCCTCTCAGTATTCTATAGGATACATTTTGGTGAGTGTGCGCAGGAATTACACGAGTTAATTCCCCCGTCCCCCTTCCATCACCGGACGTCCCGACGCACGGCAGGTATCCATCCTTTTGTTGTGGACATTCCACCTGTCCGAACGAAGCGCTTTGCTTCCTCATTTTTAGTGCGTACAGCAAAGGACTGGAACAATTTGCCTGCGTCGGTATTTCCGGCCAAATATAATGTGGGTGTCTTCAAGAGAAGAGTGAATAGGTTGCTAGGGTAATGCGACTTACCATCTAAGACTACATTCCACTTACCATCAGGTGGAATGTAGTCAAGCATTGCCTTAGATCATATAAAAAAAAAAAAAAAAAAAAAAAAAGCCTTTCACTCTTACTCAAAATATAAAATGTAATCGTCATTTAGATCTCCTTAGAGAGAACCACCGTCCCAGCCCGCAGATAATTTATAAATTATAAACATAATTTCTTTGACTTGCCTTAGATAAAGTTTCGTTTGCTTCCTGCATCCTTTAGTGAGGTGCACCTGAGAGTTCCACAGTGTACACAATTAAGATAAGCCACTGGAACTTAACCTTACATACGATTGAAGTTCTACTGCATTCTCAAAACCATAGCATTTCCAGTTATTATTTGCTAGCTATAATTGTAGGTGCAATGTTAGTAGTTTCCAGGTAACATTTATGTTAGAGCACTAGAATTTAGAAGCAATCTTGGAATATTTTCCGTACATGCGAATGTGGTTCTATGAAAGTCTGGGCATTTCTTAGTTTGACCAATTATGTTGTTGAAGAAACTTCCAACTTTCTAGCTATCACTTAGGGAAATACAATGTAAAGAACCATTATCTGTTGTGTAATAGTGTCAAGAATGTCTATGTAATGGGCTTGAAATTGCCTTCTTGATGCGGCTATCTCGACAGATGTTTTTGCAATTTCAACCAGTATGAAACGCTTTCTATAATAATAGGTCTCCTCCACCAGCGAGCTTGCGGCAGTACATAAACCTCTTCGACAGGTATTTTACATAAAAAAATAATACATAACATTTTAGATACATAATGTTACAGGTAGATAGGCAAGAAGGTGAGAAACAAACTATAACCCCCTAAATAGTGTACCGAAGGTGCGCGTGGGTTAGTTAGTTACAAATGACGTTTAAAACTCACGATATGAATACGACATAACGATAAATAACACTTAGTCAAATATAATTATTTCATCTCTATTATGAATTTCTCATTTCCTTGTATCCATTAAAAGTAAAATGGATTAAACAATAAAAGAATTCGTTTATAAAGAGTCTCCTATAAAGTTTAATATTGAAGTATTATTTTTCTTGTATTTTGTAGGTCGTAGGTCGTAGGTCGTATCGTTATCGTGTCGGATGGAGTAAGGGCATTGTTTAATCTTATATGTGGGCAGTGTCAATGTAAAGTGCTTAGCTAACCGAAATCCGCATTTCGATTGTTGGTTTAGAAAATATAATAGATTCATGTTATTTAAGAAAATAGTCTTGAGATGTTTCACGGTGATGTTGTCTTTGGTAATCACTTAGGCGTATTTAGTTTTGCTATTGGTATTGATATAACTTGAATATATGTTTTTAAAATATAAAGATCAATCAATAAAAAACGCATAAGTATGCATAAAAATCTAACGAATAAATTTATATTTTATTATGAATTTCGTAAGTCGAGTTTCATTTAAATTGCTTGCTATTAGTTAATACGTACTTTAATGATACGAAAACATAGTGATTACCATCAAGTAATACAATAATACAATAAATCAAATAATATGAATGTTACAAAGATGTGTATCTAACTTAATTAAAGTTATGGCAATATAGGGTTTATATCAATAGAATAAGAGATATTTTTACATACTCAAATATACTTTGTAGGTTTGTACAATGGCGTGTTATACTTGGAGGTGTCGAAGTGTGTGTGGGCGTTTTAATGTGTGGGTTTCGCTAATACATAGAGTGGATATATTGAGCAATTTGAGTATGTGATGTTATCTACATATTGCTTTAAAAAAGTTAATTAAATTTAATTGTATAATGTATCATTAGCCTTCATTTTGATCTAGATACTCTTTAAATGTTATCGTGCATGTTTTAAGTAATTAAAAAATACTTTTTTTTAGTATATACTATAATATAATGTATACTAGAAAAGTAATATTATGAAATATATTCTTCCTTGGTTTATTATGAAATAGTATTTTTTTTAAATTTAATTTCAAAGCTATGTAGCTTATTATTATTCAATAAATTAAATATTAATATTTTCAGCGATAAATCCAAAAGTCATGTATGTCAAAATTATAAAATGAAAAAGGCGTGATATATATGAGGTATATATCATTCCTTTACAGAAATTAGTTGTGGCTATCACGTATATCATTCCAACCATTTATGCCACAACAGGTCATTAAAAAAGATTAATTTAAGAATTATTAAGAAAATGTTGTTTGATGTTGAAATTATTCATAAAATCAATGATTGATAAAAATGACAAAACTGAAACTCTTTTACGACTTTTTTATGTTGTCTTTGATCCTTAGAAAACATCTGACCAAGTTGTTATTCTATTTCGGAATAGTTCAAAACAAATAAAATATTAAAATATATTACATGTTATAAAAAAAGTGAAACTTAAGAAATAATAAATTAAATTTGTAAGCTTATTTAAAAAAATCTTTTGACATCGTAATAAATTGAAAACATTGTTGGTACACAACATTCTCTGTGGGTCGTACCATAGATTATACCATAGAGTATTCCGCGTCAACGCCCTGATGGCTCACGTAATGTGCGTAAGAGCAGCTGATTTCACAACGGAATGCATAATTAACTATGAAAGTGAACTTGCATATAATATACATATAAATGTATATTAACTTCACTTATGTAGTAGTTTCATCGAAATGACATTATGAGCATTTTTATATTATTATAAATTACATAGAACTAAATTTGGGTTTTGCGAGAAGAGACACCCAGAATATTTGATAAAATTTATACTTTATTCATTTTGTAGTAATAATATAATATTAAATATTTCTCTGAATAGTGTTAATATAATAAAGATGATGTATATGAAGATTATGTCTTACTGTTTGCGTGTTCTCTGAACGCAGTCGATTAATGAACCACGATTGTCATGTAGCATGTATTTATAAATAAAATTGTCATGTATGATAAATGTATGACACATTATATTATTATGATTTATTTAGTGTTTATATAATAGTTATATTTCCTTAATAAGGAAGTTGTATATGTAATTAATTTGTCGTATAGCAATTTTTCGTCATATATTTTTTTGTAAACATTAAAGAAAACATCAAAATTATTCGAATCCGGGAAAAAAGATAGCATTATCCTCATATCTGTATATCTTATACTCTGGAAACTTTTAATTTAAAAAATCCTCCTTTTAGTACCTACTAATTTCAAATATCATCTCTGACAAATAAAAAATCTTGTATCTTATTGTTAATACGTATTTAAATTGTTGTTAATATATTGTAAAATAAAAGTGACAACAATGTAAAATGAAAGTCAAGTTACCATTACATACATGCATTACAAAGAATTTACATACTTTTATATTTGAAATTGGCATGACTTTAATGACGTAACCATAGTATTGTAACCAGTAATTTAGTTCATAGAAACAATGAAATGTTAGAGGAGAAGCATGTATTCAGGAATGTGTATGATTGAACGCCATTCCCATCGCGAAGTTACTTTGTTGATGACGATGGAGTCAGACCGTTAGACCGTAATCTGTGAAGATCAAAAAGATATACCATGAAATTTCAATGTATAAAAATAAATAATAATCGTACCACCGCCGAGATATCCTTTCCAATTATTCAATTATGACAAATAGCGCTGCATTGCGATTGGTCCGCGGAGTTCATACTCGTTCATACTCACATTTTTCTACTCGCATGTAATTAAAATATTTCTTTACCACCACCGAGACTCAAACTTGGTAATTTTAAAGACAAATATTGGTTCAAACTGGAGTAGGTAGGTACATATGGACTTTATTAATACATTAATTATGATTAACTACACAAACAACACAAACAATTCTTAGGAGACCATTTTATGATAGGAGTAATGAGGCAAAAACTTAGCGGCAACTTTGAGTCCTGTTACGGCGCGAATGACTTAAATATCTGGTTGTTAACATTCTAGACATATCTAGCAGCGGTGCCAAAGAATTCTATATATGTTCTTAGTCGTTTTCGTGCTAAGGGGCTTCTGATTTTATAGTCTCTAATTGCAGGATGATCCCTGAATAGAATAGTCTAATTGGTCTCACGGTACTAGATTGACTAATAAAGGTTAAATAAAACTTTATTGTATACAAACTCTGTAATGTATGACTTTATTACTGTCCTTGGCGTAAAGTTAATACCTTATGTTGCGCTGAATTTTTTATTTTATTCAGTCCAAATGTTCCATCGAATTATAAGTAATAAATTTTAAGATTACTGTATCTTGATGTGTTAATGGCCTATTTTAGTATAATGTTTCTTTTATCTCTCGCAATTAAAACTTAAACACCAGAAGTTGTCACATTTCAGTATCCGTTCAAGTGCTTTTTGTGTTGCCCTAATAAATTTTAATAACTACCCATTACCATTGACAAGTTGTTTTATTCGAGGTAAAACAACGGCCTATTATTATAAAATGGTGTCTTTACTCGTGATATACATTTAAAAGTAAGAGTATGTGATTAATTGTGAGTGAGTTCTGTTCTACTCACTTTATTCTGACATACGAAGTTTGGGAAAAAATTGAGACTCCATTACATGAATGTTGTCTTCGTATTGTTTGATTGTTTGTATAAAAAAGTATTCATAAAATTTCAGTACGACAATTAATTCTGATGGTCGATTATTGAGTTCGTGGTATCTTCAAATAATCTCAACGACATAACCGTCGTAGTTCCAAAGTTCACAATGTTTACAATATCTTTTAGTAACTTTCAAAAGCAAAACTTATCACAAAGTACTTATTATTTATTACAATTGCATAATAAATTGTCTATAATGTCCTAAGAACCATTTGGGCGATGAACTTAAATTATTGATAATAATAAAACTGAAAATAAACTTCACTGTCTCCTTATTTATGTTCGAGTCATTAAAAACTGAAAAGGAACAGAGTAGCTAATGAAGTCATTACTTTAATTAACGGAGTCATCAAACTTAATGGACCATACTGAAGTTATGGAGAAAAAGGTATTTGTATTGACGCCCTGTTTTGGTGTGGAAGACCTACTTGCTCTCGATTACATGTACATGTAAACTAATTGCATTAGTTAATGGATGTTACTAATTAACTTGTGTAAATCTGTGGAAAATAATACATTGTTGTAATATTTAATTATCAATGTTTTTATTATAATACAATTATTGTAATTATAAATTATAATTTAATTTTGTGATATACTTTATTTATAAACATATACATGTTAGACAATGCTTTAGCATTAAGTCCTTTATTTGTATGATGTTTTTTGTGAAATAAAGATTTTAAATAAATAAATACTTTAATTGTGTGAGTGAGATTAAATATTATAAATATTTATCGTTTCAACGTTATTGTATTATGGTCACATAATTACAACATTTCGATGAATTTCGATGATATCTTTTTGATGTTATCAATCCAACTGTTTTTCAACTAATTTCGGAATGTTATCCTGTATGAATGTACTAACAAAAAGTCTGTTCGAATAATGCAGGTTTAACTTACATTATTTAATTTTTATTTATACTAATAATTTAAAGAACAATGCTTTGTTTGTTTGTGATGTTTGATGATAAATAAACTTTGGCACTACTGAACCGATTTAGTATAGTTTTTCTAGTGGTAAAAAACTTGTTTTTTTTGTAATTTTTGTTTTGTGAATGATGTAGAATTAAAAGTTCATTACAACTAAAGCTCTGTCAGCGGTAGCAGCGTAAAGACAATACCAAACAATTGTTTTAATCAAGTAGACAGAGTTGCTAGCGGACTGCTAGCTAATATTTCTTCTTCAAATTTTTACCAGCAATTATCAAAATGAAGCGAGCTATCAAGGATTCGATGCGCGCTTTGAACGTCTCAGAGGAATAAATCATTATTTGATTTGACACAGACATTCGATATCCGAAAGCTACAAAACAACTAACCCCCTCCCTCCCACTCCCATGTTGTATCGTGACCCCTGAATGGCGATGAAGTCATAAATTATATATCTAACTGTTTCCATTGTATTCATATGACGGATTAAAACAAATTTCACTCATTATATCTTGTCACGATCATGTATTCAGTTTCATAAATGGCATTAATTTATCATACATGTGTATTTTAATGGACATTTAAAATATATAAATAATCAAATTAATAATAAATCAAATTAAAGCTTTCTATTACTTTTATAATTTTGTTGAAATTTATTTGTTGTGGGTTTCTTTCCATTAATTTAATAAATTAAATAAAAATATATTTTCATTTACCCACTTTTAATAATCACTTGATGCAAAAGCCCTTGTAGTAAATTTTGGACTCATGTCACGGGGTGCTCGACTCATCCATCAACCGAAAAATAAAACTTATATTTTAGACAGGAAAAGTACATTATAAATGCATTTCCAAAATATCAGTATGAAGCAAATCTATAACATATAATTATGTGAGACGTGTGTGTTACTGGAGATCGTTCGTATGTAGCTGCGCGGGCGCACCTACTAATCGGTTACGGCGCGCCTGCAGCGTCCGGAAAGATTTATGGCATCGGCATCTCGTTTGCGATGCATATTATTCTTTATTATCTTTGTGTATTTGGTTAATTTTACAGCACTTTTGTATTTTATTGTGCAATTATTCATCCAAACTGTTTTTTTTAACGCGCATGGTTTTTGATATGATTCACGATCGCAATAATGATAATAATATATAAGTACATTTGTCAATAGTTTCAACATTATTACAAAAAAAATAACAAAATTACTTTAAGTAGAATAGTGTGTGGGAACATACATGGATTGTTAAATTTAATTGTTAGAAAACGGTAGTTTTAGTTCAAAAGCTAAGTTACTTATGTCTCGTAAACAAGAGCTAGAATACCATCAGTTAAACAATAGCATGTTATTTCCTCAACCGATATTAAATCCGCAGACACCGTAAAGACACCACAGGAGTAATGGTGTTCTTGACTAGTGGGTCGGTTATAATGTACCGTAAGATAAACTACTACTGATAGTGGGATGACTTCATAGAGTGCTTCGGTTGAAGTGATTTTAATGGTACATCTTTATTTTAGTTTAAAACTACAGTTCTATGATGTGCATGTTACTACTATTAATATATTAGTTTGCTCATGGCGTCATGATTATGTCAGCGTGATGTAGAGTGCAAATTACGTATAGTGAGGTCATTCTTATTAACGATATTTTCAAAATAAGAAGATTAGATTGATGAAAAGTTATCGAAGAAACCTATTATATAAATTACTGGTTGTAAAATTATTTTCTTCGAATCTTGAATGTCACTTTTTTTATTAGTTGTGACAACAATGTTGCCTGTATTATTTTTAACCAAAAATTATGTATTTTTTTATATTTTGCCGACGTTGGTAATTGCAGGTAGGTATGATTTATAATCAAATCCCACATATCTCACACAGTCCATCTGCTCAATATAGCATCAGTATAATTTAAACGTATCACAATAAGAATTTTTCTCTCTGGTTTCTGTAATTTTATAGCCGATGTTGGTATAAGTGGGGTAATTTAGTGTATTCGCTCAATTATTTTGCAGTAAATTAACTTAAGAACCGCGAGGCTCCGTGAGCTCATAACGTGCTGATTTTAACATAAAATTTTAATATTTGTGTATGTGTTGGTGCGAATAATCGATTACGATGAAGCCATAAATTATTATAATACCTCTGCGAATTATTTTATGTGGCCTTATTGTTTTTTTATTTGATAAAGATCACACAGAGTCGGCCTATACTTAATGTTTTATGATGGAATTATATCTGGAACTTTTAAGTGGGTAGGTATTGAAATTAACCCTTTTGCAGTACCTACTAATAATATATAAACATGTGCAGTAACAATATAATTTTCTACTACTTACTAACAAAAACCTTAATGTATAATTATTTTGCTACTAATCACGGTAATGTGTTACATGCAGACATTTTATTCTATTAAAAATTTTAAGTAATATAATTTTTTGATGTATAAATAATTAAAGGTACTAAAGTTAAATTCATCTCTGTTCATCTCGCTCCGGGGAGGTCCAGCGCGCCGCTGTACCCTATAATAAATTGATCGCTGTTAAATATAACGCACGCCTATCGACACCTATCTAGGCTACGCTCCGGACCTTTACCGAAGTACGTAAAGGGCATCTATATTACACTAGTGCCGGCTTCTCCATCGAATTTTTTTATCTATTGTTTTTAAAAACCCATAATTTTGACGCTATTTTTAAATTGTGATCTTATTATGACATGTAATAAAAGTTGTCTTTACTAAGATGTTTTAGGAATCATTAAAACAATAGAATATTGGAGTAGCAGCAATTTTTATAAGAGATCATGAAAGTTTTATTTATAAGAGCTATTGATAAGAGACCATTAGATCGGAAAGTTATTTACCACAGATGTGAGTTGAGCTGGTGACGAAAACTCAGCATTTATGTTTTTTTAATTTTTGAAAAAAACGTAACCTAAGTTATTTTTTTACATTTATAAATACCAAATAGATTTAGATATTTCGAAAGTAATCTTTCTACGGCTTTAGAGCTATATATCTAGCGGCATTGATTATAAGTTATTCGTATATCAGCATTAACAAAAAGTTTGTGTGTTTTGACGTTTATTTTTTGATTAAAAAGAGCAACTGTTGAGTTTCTGGCCAGCTCTTCTCAGCAGAACAGCATTCCGAGCTGGTGGTAGCTCACTCACAGACTGACTATACTGACCAATTTAATGTAATTGACGATTCAAAAGTGCGTGTAAATGCCTACTTGAATAAAGATATTTTGAATTTTGAATTTTGAATTTTTATAACAACACACGCCTAACTTCGTGAAAAGGTTTCAATATATTGATAAAAAAATATAAATTGATGACAATTATACATATTAATTACTGAAGTAATTATATTTCTGGATTCCGAAATACAATTACTTAAATTATTATTGTATTGATATTCTTGATTTTCAACAAATGTGTTAAAACTGTTACATTCCCAGATTTAATGAATAATAGTAAAGTAGTTTCTTTGTTTAAAGGTGGCGATAGACAAGAAACCGGCAATTATAAACCTATCTTACCTACATTAAGTAAAATCATAATAAAAAAAAACCAAATGATAGAATTTGTTTACAGCAATATAATCATCCTTACTAAATAAAATGGTTTGAAAAATATAAATCGACAACTAATGCGGGTGACATGCATGCTTCTTAAATTTACAACGCATGGGAGAAGTCACAGAATGCAATCGGGTTATTTGTGATTTATCTAAAGTCTTCGATTGCGTAGACCAGCAAACAGGATTATGCAAACTTAACCAATGGAGTGTATATAGTGCTGTGCTTGACATTATTGCCTCTTACCTAAATCAAAAAGTCTAGACGATTGCAGGTGTAAATAATTGTAAATCGGATTCTCACTTAAAATGAGTGTTCCACAATGATCTATTCCTGGCCCCTTTTTATTTTTACTTTATACTTATTTTAAATTTGAAACCAATAAGAAGAATTATAAAAATAGTGTAATGGTTGAATTGAATAAATTTGTATGTGAATTAAAATGTTGAATTGAATAAATTTGTATGTGACTTATGCTGATTTTACAGTTGTAATAAGTATATTTGTTATGGTTACCAATAATATTTAAATAACATGTTGTCATGATAAAACTATAGAAAAACTAAAAACTGTATAAACATATCAAAAATGTCAAAGTGCACATAAATATAGATTTTGTATTATATTTTTTATTTACTGAAACCAATTAATATCTGAAATGAGTTTCTTATGAAATAATGTATAAATAAAAGAAAGGCTAACGAGTGTGCAGATCTTTGGGGGTGGGTGAACGCTGCAAAGATTTTTTTGAGATGTCATAGGATGAAGAGTACTCGTATGAAATCTACTAATAACTAACAATTAAAATTAAAAAGAAAAAATATTTCAATAGAATAGAAGAACAAAAGGCAAAATACAAACACAATATAATTTACGTAATTAATATAAATTTTGATTATGTAATTAATATGAATTATAAAATTAATTAATATAATTTATTTAATTAATGTAAATTTAAATTAATCCATTTATATATATTATGTTATTAGTACTCAATGGGACTTTTATTTAATTACCGTATATTATGATATAAAAAAAATAAGGCGGAGAGTACACGGGGCGTGGTGATACGTTTCAATTATGCCGTTGGTAATTATAAAAGAAACCGTAATAAAGATACAAGAACCGATTCACATTGATTCTATTAATGTAAAGGCGCGTACACACTCATTAGACGTTCTGCAAAATACCACCCAGTTTTGTGATTGGTCAAAAGATAAAACAGAAAGAAATATTTTTATATGCCTTGAAGATCTTTATGATAAGTAACTTTTTTTTGTAATTTAAAGAACATTGCCCTCAAATTGCAACAACATACAACGCGATAAAGCTATTAATAGTTCCTTAATAGTTTTATAATAATATTCATATTCATAACACAATCACTCTAGCATGCCGAGGAATCCATAAGAAATAAAAACTAATCATTAGTATATATAAAACCAGTTACTCTTACTAACAGAAAAATAATAATGACGCAATTTAAAATCATTAAGTCATTATACAACAAAAGCGTAATAAAATTTAAAGATGGCAGCGTATAGGATTGCGGTGATTAAAATTGTCACGCGTATATAAAACGGCCTTAAGACGAGAGTATTACAAGGGATTTGTGTTATTACTTTTAGATAGTGTGAACGCACTCTTTATGTGTAGGCGTTGTATAATGGGATTGAATATTTTATTTATTACCACAGTTTATAACGGTAGCTTGACAGTGTGTTGGGCAATCTCTGGGTTTATAACGCTACATGTAGGTTACGGCTTCATGTATAATCAGCGCCATAAATCAGGAGAGGCGAAGTGATGGCCTGTGCCCCGTGAACTAAGGTCCCTTGCACATTTTATGTTTTAGCTGTGTGTTGCGAAATGATAAACAATTTTAATGTTTAATATCATTGTGTGTGACTTAGCTGTTATTATATTATTGTCTTATGTAGGTAACTTTTTTTAATGTTACATTAGGTTGGATGGAAATTATTTGACTCATAATGTTAAACGTAAAAATATGTTGAATATGCATATTTAGTATTTTTTTATACATTATAGTTGGGAGTAATATTATACCGTTCTACTCTGGTGTTATGCAATTTGATTCTAGGTATTAAATAGCTAGGAAGGTATATAATATTCAGTAGCGACTAAGTGATACATATCTTGAATACAAGAAAAGTCCTCGTTAGTATTTGAAAATATCTATAAACATGTATAGCCATGTTAAGTTTATATAAATTTATATAAATATAGAATGAAAAATAAACCGATACGGGCAGGGATTCGAACCCGCGACTACTGGGAAACCGTCCCGTCGCTCTACCAACTGAGCTACCGTATGGGACGGTTTCCCAGTAGTCGCGGGTTCGAATCCCTGCCCGTATCGGTTTATTTTTCATCCTCGTTAGTAGGTACTAAAAGCAAAACTGATTCCTTATACTTTTGAAATAGTTTTGTGTTAAAAAGTTTGAATATAATATAAATAAAACTTTTAATTCAATTAGAAATATTGTTCAATTTTAAAGATTTGAAGTTTCGTTGTGGATGCTATCAATCAAACAACGCCAGGAACAGAACAGCCAAGCATGACATCAGACATGTGTTGTGAACAGTGCTGTGAACTATCGACCCTGTCTCACGGGTCTAATATTCAACTTTCAAGTGCTAAAAGCTTGTGGTTGTGCAATGTTATATATGTATATGCCTTTAAGAATCAATCCTTTATATTATCCAATTATATCACATCACTACAGATATATTTTTTATATGTTAAGTTAATGAAGGTCTTAAATTGTTCGTTCGCCTAATTTCTCAAATGTTTTTTGTAAAACAACGAAACTAATTATTTTACATTCCTTGTGATCAGTCGGAATTTATATTAAGTTTCTTAGAAAAAATACGTACTTCTATAGCTTAAAACGTGCCTATTTGTATTTGAAGTAGAAAAAAGTATCATAATAAATACTGAATGTAGAAAAGGACACCGATAACTCTCGAGATTTTAATAGATATGTAAAAAAGAGATGGCGACATAGTGCAATGTTCATTAAAGAGGGTCAGTGGGGGAATAATGTCCCCCCCTCCCGCGGGCTATCCTTCCTGTGGTCGTCTTTTTAATTTGCTCTTGGATCTTAGGGATGTCTCTTTAAAATTATTGTCATGCCTTTAATATATTTAAATAAAGAATTATTTGCTAATTTAATAAAAAAATATATATTAGAAAATTTAGATATAATGCATGTTACAGGTCAGTCAACTGTAGGAGGATGCTCTAAAATAAATATTGTAGGATACTGAGAATTTTATAAATATTAAGTCTACATAATTCATATATTGGTTACTAATTGGAAAAACATTAATCACAGGTTTTTGCATATTTAGTTCTGTAACATAGTTGCCAAACCTTGAATTAACCTAGAGTTTTCCGTTGGCAGCCCTGTTTTCCCGAGACAGCGATGCCGGGAGGCGCGGCGTCTTATCAACGAATTAATTCTAGACTAACGAAGACCGGGGGTGGCCGCGATTAACGAAACCACCCTGCGCTTAAGAGTTACGAATCTATCAGACCTTCAGTACTCGATGAAAGTAATAGAAAAAACATTTTGACAGATAGATACATGAACGGTATTAAAGAGTGAACTGATTTTTTTAATGGACTGAGGGATTATTTATAGTAATATTTATCAGGTATTAGGTCTTCTCTGTCAGATACCTAGGTAATTGTGTTGTGTGTCTCAGTTATAATTATGAGTTGGCAGTTTTGAATTAAAATAAAAAAAATGCAAATACCATAAAGTCAATTAGTATTTTTATACACTCAGTGATTGTAAAATTTTCTATTAATTGTTTGCTGTTTTGCTTTTATTTTAGCTGGTTTTGATAGTGACAGGTCTATAAATTTGTGACTCTTCACCCCAAGGTCCGAGCGGGTGGCATATTAAGACGAAGTTGGAAGTAAAAAAAGGCGAAAAAGAGTTTTATATTCTCTCTCGAATGGGAAGAAGTAGAAGAAATCTTTCTCATTTAACCCACCAGTGCTGACTGGGGTGCTCTTGCGAACAGTCTGCTGGCTTAGGCTACGGGGTTTAATTACAATACTAAGTAAAGTTCATTCTAAGTATAAGTGTTTCTTTAGATAAATCCGCGCAGTCGGCATCTTTGAGTGTTGATTTGAAAAGTAATTACCGCTATGGCGGTTCGGTGAAGTTCTGGAAGTATAAGGATTTTTCCTGCAGTTGTTTTGGTAACTTTATTGGCTAGTAAGTTTTTGCCTATTTGTAATTTTTTTTTAAGTTAATTATGCATGTAGGTAGTATTAGATTAGATATTTTATTTAGATTTTACTTTGTAATAATATTTTTCGCAAAAACCTTTACTGCTTTGTTATCAAATAGCGTATTATATATATCTATCATATTTGTAATACATAATGTATTTGGCTGATATTCCTAATATATTTCCAATAGTATTAAAATAACTAAAATAAGCATATGCTTTTAACCAAAAAGGTTTCTGAATTTGAGAACCATCATTAAAATTTACATTGCATATTTACATCAGTAATATTCTGCTATTATTAGTAATAATTTATAGCTGTAGAGACACATCATCAGCTTTTATTTGTTGGTTCACGGATTGTGTCCTGCTAATAAAATTAAAAATATATATATACTTACACTATTACTACTGTTACTACTCTGATTAACATTAATCAGAGTAATTTGTCATCATATATATTTTTTTTCTATGAAGTAAATGAAAGTACTGTTCTTAAGAGAATAGGACAAAAATATTTTCGTGTCTAAATTAGGCTCTATGTTATCTATCCGCTATTTACACTTCTTTACATATGACTACATAATATACATATATGTTTGCCTTATTACACTTTTATAAGACACATGTTAATTTGATTGCTGATATAACACATCTACAATAAAAACATATCACAAACATTAAAATGTATACCCTATTACATTATAGCTCCAAAATAATAACCGAACAAAACGGGTCAATAAAAATGTACTCGGAACAATAATCCGACTCTGAAGGGTCAAATTCTTACAAAAGTAGGACCTTCGTTATCCCTAAAATCCACATGGCGGAAAATTTCATTTCAATACTACGCGATACCTCATTGCAAATAGCTTTGGACCCAGCTTAATATGCATTAAGGGTATTTCCCAAAATTCTCCAGTAAAAATGTATGAGAGCAACCCGACCGTGATGTATAAGTGGATTAGTGTGCTGTCTCGCTCACTCACATCGTGATGTCCTTTTCGTTTCTCTGTGGATAGATTCTGGTAGCACAGTGTGGAGAATGAACCAATTTAATTTTTATTCTTACTTAATCAATTATAAAAAGTATAAGTTCAATCCAGCACTTTTGGAACAGAGAAAATTAAGTATCCACAGATAGTTAACATATATATAGGAAACATTATTCTTGTCACAAACACAATACGTATTGGTGACACATTACAACTGTCTAAGTTGAAATGTTGATGATGAATGTTTACTACTGGGTAGATACTTATATCGTATAGAATTAGTTTTAATTAACATTTTCTTTAATTTATATAGGTCTATTTTATACTGAAGATTATACCAACCACATATGTCCGACTTAATATTAAAATGAAACTGAGCACACTAAAACCATTACATAGAGCATTAAAAAATAAAAATAAGTAATAATACAATATTATACTGTCATTTAAATAAATGCGTTATATAACGTTATGCATTTTCACATACATTTTCAATTCACGTATAATTCAAAACTCATTATACATATTCTGATTCATAAAAGAACTGGGCTTGTAAAATTTATATATAAGCAGATACCTTTCAATATCAATATACATCAATCATCATCAATATACAATATACATCCTAAATATGACTATTAATTACTTACTTATTTACTTTAATTTCAAGAGTAGGTAAGTAAGTCTTGAAAAATACGTGCAAATAAAAAAACAATATTTTAGAGTCTACAGCATATAGGTTACAATATTTTAAAGTTTATTATGATATAACAAATATAAAAACATTCGTAAATAGTACAAAATAGTCACTTTATTGTGTAATAGGATAAGAACTTGGTTTAAATAAATCATTTGATTGAATTATAAAATGTCCGCTTCCATAGTTAGGAGCATTCATATTCTTCATAATATGAGACAAAGACTGATGTAAGCATATTTTTCTGCTACGAGAGTTGGTTGTGAAATCAATACATTCGACGATTGTTACCGTTTCTATTATTCACTTTGTGATATTATCTTTAAATTTGTAAATAATATGTATTTTACATATATTTATTATTTCATATAAGTAATATACGGTATCCATTACGTTTTTAATAATAAAGTCCACTCTAATTCACAGTAAGCACCAAGAATAAACACCATAAATGCTAAATATACCAACAGTCGTCGCTAAATTGGACGAGGCACCGCCCGAGGCAAATGAAATTTAAATGAAATAAGATAAAATGAAAATACAGGCTGCATTCAATGAAATTACGACTCCTTCAGCCAATAACGAGAACCAATATTTGCTTGTCGATAACAGAAACTACGGTGTTTATAAGATTATATGATGTTATTAGATTTTGTTTCATGTTTCGTATTTACTAAAAGTATATAATACAATTTTGTTTGATGATGTAATAATATCAAACAAAATTGTATTGTACTTGTACAGAGAATACTCTGTAATTATATTTCAGTTATGTGTGTGTATGTTATGAAATATGTATGTATGTAAGCTATGAAATGAAAGGTAACCGTTAAATGGTTATTCCAACTTTGAAGTTAACAAAGAGCGACCTCAGACCTCAGAGGTTTCGTGAACCTTTGTACCTGTTGCGCTGGTCAGTGAAGTTATATTACAAATCGTATCGAGGTTCAAAGGTCGAAAGGAACATCTAAGACTAGAATTATATATAAAATATATATGATTTGTCTGTTTGTTTTTAGTTTTGTTTACAATTTTTAGAATAAGCGAAATGTAGCAATTTCGACTGTTAATTTTCTTTTACCCGTCGTATACTTTATGAAATGTATTTCAAAGTTTATCAATATTTTTTCCTCTTTAAAAGATTTTATATGCTAAGAAAATATAAAATACACTCGGGATTGATATAGGAATGTTGTAATAATATGCTAAATCACTGTCGGCCATAATAGGCGCATTCAATTAAGGTTGACGTCAATTTTCGAAATAATTGACAGCTTGCAAAACGTTTGTTTGTTTGTACGTTAGTATTTTAGTAGGTTTGAGAGTGATTGCGTTGTAACAATAATGGGTGAATAACTGTGTGATTATCGAGTGCCTTAGGAAAATATTAACAATATATTTAGCGGTGAATTGAGCTCGAGATACGCCTCGCCTTATTTTATATACCTTGCAGTATATAATAATAATAATATCAGGACAAATTACACACATTGATCTAACCCCTACGTAAGCAAATTATTTGCTTGTGTTAAGGGTGTTAGACAACGATACAAATACATAGAAATACACATACATTATATACTATATATATACAGAGAATATATTTTATAAACGACCAAACCCAGAAACACACACATCTATGCTCATCACATAAATGCCTGCCTCTGTCGAGAATCGAACCCGAGCCCCATTGCGCCGTGACACGTTAGGCGTCTGCGCTGACCACTCGACCAACGGGGCGGACCAACCAATTCTAATATATACAATTTCATAATATAACTATATTATGAAATTGTATATATTAGAAGTCTTCCCATAGCTATTAGCTCAAAGAAAGTCACGGTCTCCTGCAGACATGTGAACATGACCATTGACAGCGAAAAAATGAAATATTACCATACTTAGTCAAAACATGTCCATACATTAACAATTTATTATATTTGAAACATGCCACATTGCTTGTGTAGGAATTAATTTATATCTGTGATAGTAATTTTTATTTATTATACAATTTAAATTTCACATTTCCATTTATGAACTTACAAGATAAAACTTAAATCACTATAAATTCGGAGTTATTTATTATTGAGTGTGCTATAAAATGACCAGAACCTGTGCTAAACGCAAAGTCGTTCCCAATGACGTTGTGAGTTATGGCGCCAATAAAAAAACTATAGTCACAGATAATAAATAGCATTGTTTTAAAATTAATCACAATGCGTTTAAAGATTACATCTGACATTAACCGGTCGTTGGCATAGACCATAGACAATCAAAAACGAATTACCATACAATGTATTTAGTGTATATTGTAATAGTTTTTGGACGTCTTTATATAAATCAAATATCCAATCGTTATTCATGTAATCGATGTCATTGAAATTCAGTTGTCGTTTTTTTATTTTGTTCTGAAATAAGTGGCCAGTAGTCGACGTGGATACTACATAGTAATAATATGTACCATTTATTAAAGATAATATGTATATTTAGACTGATTTTGTTTTGTAATTATATAGTTATAAATATGTTACTAAAAGGCAAGCGACGCCACGGTATTGTGCCAAGCTGCACGTATATTTCCCCGGAGTGCTTGCGTTGCGGAATATAAAGAAATATCTCTACCAGTACGTTCTTTTGAATTTATTTTAATACTTCAATCGATAAGTTTTGAGACTTTATTATTTCGGGAAGTAATATAAATATTCATAAAATGATTCAGAGTTATTGCAAATACAGTTTTCAGATCGTTGATTGATTTACCTTTTTGATATTATATTAAAAGTATAATTAAATAAAGTATTAGTATATTAAAAAAATGGGTAGTTTTTGCTCAAACTCGTCTTATCCTTTTAATAGGTATGCATAAATAAATGGAATTGTTATACATTTAATATTAGTTATATATTTGCCCAAACGGAACAGTAATGAATTATAAAATATTAAATGACAAAATATGTTTTGTGTATTTAACTCATAATACTCAAAATACTAAAATAACATCAAGCACCAAACATCAACATCACATACAAAATATACTTATCCGCTAGTCTAAGTTAAGTGCTTACATCATAACGTCTTCAGAACCATTAAAATGTCTGCACTCAATCGTAAAATCTTATTAATTCATTAATTCAATATAACAGCTAGAATATGTTGAAGTTTATGGCAGCGAGCCAACACGTGGAGCAGCGCTGGATACCAATTACAAAACACTATTTGTTTTTTATTTACAATGTTGCTGACTGTATTTGCTTTCAGGTTTATTCGTGGTATCAAAAAAAATATTTTAATATATATTGTCAAAGTGTTAGTTAGATTGCTAGAATTAATCATTCTTAGTTTTTGCTTTGATGTATTAAAATTATTAGGAAACTTATTAAATATATAACAACGATCAAGACTAGTGCAGTGATGTGAATTAGAAAAAAACCGTTTCAGCTAAGCCAAGAGACGCTATAAGTAGGAATTGGCGCTTGGAAATCCTTGGGAAGGGAGCAAATGTGCGAGAAAAAGATAGAGAATATAAGTAAATGAAATGTATGTATATAAATGAGCTACGTATATAAATTGAACATTAAATAAGAGTAGCTAGAAGATAGGCGAGGCGCGTTAGTGTAAAAGGGATAGAAAACGAAAGGTGTCGGAAAAATAAGCGACCATGAATACAAATGCGTTTTCTTGTGGTCAATGGATGTATTTTATTTATGCTTCATGATTATATTTCTTCGAGTGGAAATTCAGTTTCAATAATCTGTACGTGTATGTAATCGATTTAGCAGACTTGGCTAGATATGCAAATTATATATTACATCGAATAAATGTTATCTTTTCTTCACCTTTTGTCGTTTAAAAATTGCAAGGTTTTATATTTATCTAAATAGTTTGCAAGGAATTTTTCGTACAAAGAAGTTTATCATATTCTTTTAGCATTGTTTAAACCAAAGCATTTGCATACCATAATTTATACTACAATTTCTTTAAAAACATTTTTTGTAATGAAACGTTAAAAGAACCCCAAACTTAGAAAGAAAGTAGATTTTTTAGAGGCAAAAGGAGTTCATTGCTTAGTCCATAAAAAGGTTAATTTTTGTTTTTGGTTTTGTCTGAAGGTGCATTTAAAAGAATTTGAAGTAATGGGGATATAAACAAAAACTTGAAAGATAACAAATCACCACCGCTTATCAGTTTTTCATCACCATAGTTTAAAGGTACTTAGTAAAATTATGCCATAACTACATTGAAGTTGAAAATATACTTATAATTTACGGCAATTCATTTTAATTATTATAATAATTAAACAAATTTTTGTATAGCAATTAGATTTTTTTGCACCTTCTTGGTTAAAGAAAATATTTTAGTATTAAAAAGGGAAAGGTTTTAAATTGTATTAATAAAGATATAGAGCAATATGGATCAAAAGCAATTTATAAAAACTATATATAAGACCGCAAACATGTGTTATCGTGTGTAACAGACGGTCCAGCTATGATTTAAGGTATTTTTTTATTTCAATTACTGAAAAATATATCAAATAATGATACTACATAGGACTGAAACGTTACTAAAATAAACGAAACCATGGATTATATATTACTAAATAACTTACACTGTGATATTTAGACGAAATACATTTTTTTTAGTCACATATATACATTTTTACATACCTAATGCTGCAAACGTAAAACTTCATGCAAAAACTCAAATCTAAAATTCCTGAATAGCGTGACAGGGGTTTAAAAACACTACAATTTTATTATTCACAATTAGATTTTTGTGCAAAAAATATAATTTGTGCACAATAAAATTAAATGATAATAAAGTACTGAATATACAACTTTCAGGTAAATACAAGGAGAGACGAAACAAAGAAGGTCACTAATAAAAGTTGAGTTCAAGTTATGCAATATTGCGATATAGAACTACTTTGACTGAAAAATGTAGAGCTAAAAGCTTATAGAGTAGATTTAAAATACTTTCATTCATTATGTATATTTTTATTTTATTTTAATGAAATTGGGAGGAGTACCCAACCGTTTTGTGCAACTGAATCACATGCTCTTTTAATTTTAAACAAAACTTTCTCTATTATCCTAAATCAGCACGAATGAAGTAAACACAAAATTTTTGTCTAGACATTTATTTTTAAGAATGTAATAAAAATGTCTAGGTATTTGTATATAATAAATGTTAATTAAACTGTTGTTAAACTTATGTTATTTGCCAATAATAACAGTGAAAAGATGTAAGTAAATTAATTTATATTTTTCCTTGTATCATCTTCCTCAGACATTTATAATGATTCATAACTTAATAATCACGATCGAGTTATTTTCTTTATAATAATTTATTTGTATTGAATGTCAAAGATTAATTATAATATGGATTTATAGACGTCTCGTCTGCACGTTTTCGTGTTTCTTTAGTTTGTTAAGCACATTCAATATATTATAATGATGCAGATTTAAATGTATTTTATATACATATAATAATTCATAAACACGATTTGTATGAATCTGAAATACGGGTTTTATAGTTTTAATATGCTTCGACAGTTTGTCTGTTTCTATGAAAAATCTTATGAGTATTAGTTGTGACTTTGAAAGTTAGTATGTATAATTATTTGATTGTGCGAGAAAGGTAATGACGAGTATCAGAGATGTTTGGATTGAAAGGAGCTACAACAACAAAAGTAATTAGAATAAAAAGAATGATGATTTAATAATATGGCAACATATTTCTAAAGTACGTTTTTATTATTAGGATTCATTGTAAATATTACGCAGTGTACCCACATGAATATTCGTATTAGGATTCATTTTAAATATTAGGCAGTGTACCCAAATATTTCCGACCAGGCGTCCATACCCTAGAAGGAGTATCGAACCAATAAGCGTATCTTATCGTTCACATGTCACGAACTCCCCAACTCTTTTCCGTTTTTCCCTATTTTCCCCATTTTCGTACACGTATTCGCCAATAGTATCATGTGGGGGGCGTGGCCTATTAATGCAAATTCCAATATATCGGGATTCCTTCCATCTCACTTATATTATATTTATTTTTAGTTTCGAAACTCTAACACATAAACAGGCAACAAGTAATCAAAAAAAGTTTTATTAGAGTTATGAAACAGAATATTCATCTATGAAACTTGATACAACCTCCTTTGTATGTTTATCTTAGGATAGCCGTGTATGAGATAAACACCGGCTTATGAGAAATTCTTTCTTTGACGGCTAACATAAATTGATTTAAGACACGTGAACTTTACTTAGGAGAATATTGCTTTTGAAACTTCTATGTTCATAGACGGTTTTAATATTTATCATTCAGGAAATAAGGTCGAAATTTAAATGAAAAGTATCATGTTTATATATTCGTATTTCATAAGTTATGTGGGTAAAGTTCAAAATATTGTAATGTTATATAAAAGTGTGTGAAAAATATTTATCGTTTAATTTACATTGAAGTTCTGAAATTAACAAGTTACCTTGTTAAATGTTCTTTCAGTATAATGTAGATGTTTTTTGTAGTTTTTGCTAGTAATAATTTTTATTGTAAACTGAGATTTATTTTCAAATAGACATGAATAAATTTACAGTACCAATTAGCACGCCTCTGTTGCTAAGCAGAGAGATTTAATGACAAGAAAAAATAATACTGGAAATAGAATCAGATAACTTTTGTATACATAATATACTAAGTATAATATACATAAACAAAATATAGTTGGAAAAATAGATGGACAGATCTTGTATTTATTTACTTGAAATAATTATATTAAAGTTTTATTAGTTCACAAATATAAACATACAGTAAGACAATCTCTAAAAGTAATACTCGTAACGAAAACAATTTATTCAATTAATCGACACTTACAGTGAACGAAATTGTTTTAGTGAAATTAAAATTAAAGTAAGGATTTTTTATTTTTTTTTACATGATAAGTTTGCTTGATAGTTCTATTTAGATCACGAAACTAAGTGAAATGATTATTTCAGGAATTCTGTCATTTGACAGGACTTCTATTAATATTTTGGGTTTAGTCGCCCAATTATTTAGGCTGTATCGTAAGTTGTAAGTGACCTTTATTATTGTATCAAAAATGAATTCTTGAATCAATTCACGAAATATACAAATTATTAGCAATATTTTGTATAATATTACAAATTATTAGCAATATTTTGTATATTTTCAGCAACGCCGCTTTAGAGAAGATTTCAGCAACTTTAGAAAAGATGATTAGTTGATAAGATGATTAGAAGATAAGTTAATAATAAAAAGATAGTTTTGGTTATATTGTTTTTTTTTTTAAAGAAAAGAAATATGTATATATGTATGGTTTGTTTTTTATATAATTATTTCTTCGTTTCTTCACCATTACCTAGTAAGAACATTCACTTTATACATTCCTTTTCTCAAATTATCTATTTTAAATTAATATTGATTCAAAGAACGCATTACTTTTTTATGACACAATATTAGGAAAGGCTTATCAGATATACTTTAAGATATCTTAATTGAATATACAAAGATATATCGAATCAATATATTAATACATTCTTAACCAGTTTACAAAAAAACTGGTAGTCATCATGAAGTCCATTGACGCATAGTTGCATACTAATGAAGTTAATGAGATCTTTTTAACGGGACTCATTTGCGGCTTGCGACTGTCACAGAATTCTATGCATTATGACCGATTTAACCGATATCTGAATTCTAATGAATATTTTTAATGTGAGGAGTTTGGGAAATAAATGTCATACAAGTTAATGATATTGAAATTGATGTTAACATACAGAGTTATTTTTAATTAATTGGCCACCTCTTTGTTCTTCGACGTTTTACAAATCTTGATAAACAACACAAAAACATGAAAAAAAAAAGGTCGCTGCCTCTGTTAAGTATTACTCTGTATTTTGTAAGAAATATCTAAAATATCAACGCCCGTGCGCCATACCTACTTTCGGAGTTAATGCCAGCTCATAGGAAACCAATAAATTTTGTATGGGAAACTTAACATTTTTAAAACTATTAATTTTAAAAAGTCATAGAGCAAATGTGGTTGGGATTGATGTAGTGGCGCTGCTTGCAAGAGGTGTCCAATTAATTACAAATAACCCTGTATATAAGATACAAAATAAGGTATACATGGTAGTTCAATTGGAACAGCGGCAGAACGGTATTCCAAAGGTCTCAAGTGCGAGTCCTGCCTGTTTATGATTTATTCATTGAAGTCTTGAATAAGTTTAAAAGTGCTAAACATGTTTATAGACAATTTCATGTATTAATTTCGGTTGAGGTATCTTTTCAATGTTAATATATTCTTAATGCAAATTTAGAAACATTGATTATAATTTTCGAAAGAAGCTCAATATATAGTTTTTCTCACAATAAAACCGATTTTATATCGAATGCTAGATTATTACAGCAATTAGAGGGACGGAAGAAAGTTTATAACTTACATGGAATGATTTTTAAGACAAGTATCTTGAATTTTCAAAATAATAATAAAATTGATTTTTTTTATCTCTGTAATTTTGTCATGTCATTGTCATTTTGTCTGTCTGTCTGTCATACTGCTTAACGAATGTAGTACTATTTCTTTTTATTCTTTAGATTAAATTGTCTTACAAGAATAGCATAATATTTTGTAAAAAATTTGGTTCTATGAATGTGATATGTTCTATAAGTTTCTAGCATAATAAACCAAAATAAAAAAAAACTTAGTTATGCAATTCAGAAAAAAGTAATTTTGTAGTTATCGTTTAAATTATTACTGAGTAATTTTTGTTTTATTATTAAAGCACATACGTACATGAGTAACTCAAACATTACAAATTTGTTTAAATAAATAAAGAATATATACAACCTTACCTCCTAGAAAAATTGTCATACATCTTTAGCAATCTTCATTAGCATTGTTGGAATCATATTTATTATTAATTTTCTGTTCATCCAAATATCTTTTAGTATCGCCTGGACTGTCAGGCAGGTGGCGTGCCTTCACGGCCTCGCTGTATAAACTATTCTACTCAGTAACTACTCTAGTAGCTAAGTACTCAATGTTTAAGGCGTTACACTTCAGACATGCAGATTAGCCACGATACGTGACAAAGCTGTCATTGTGTTACAAATCGATTTTTTATGTCGTCGCCATTTTTTTTTAGGTATAGGCTCTCGGTTTTGAATAGTTATTCAAGACCCATACTTATATTGAACTATTAGTGGTTTTAAATGGAATTACTATTGTCATTTTGTTTATCATACACATGTTAAAATATACTTAGTGAATATTTAACCGCCCCGTTGGTCGAGAGGTTAGCGCAGACGCCTAACGTGTCCCGGCGCAATGGGGGTCGGGTTCGATTCCCGGCAGAGACAGGCATTTATGTGATGAGCTTAGATGTCTGTGTTTCTGGGTTTAGTCGTTTATTAAATATATTCTCAGTATTTATATGTGTATTTCTATGTATTTGTATCGTTGTCTAACACCCTTAACACAAGCAAATAATTTGCTTCCTTAGGGGTTAGATCAATGTGTGTAATTTGTCCTCATATTATTAATATTATTATTATTATTGATATTGAGGTATATTTTGATGGAGTGGAGATGAATTATATGTCTATAATTTATGTGTCCTGAAGAAGTGAAAATTTAAATATAAATTATCAGATGCTAATATGACGTTGACATTTACTAAGACAGATCTTTGATAGTTTAATTCTAATCTGTTATGAGAAAGATAAAAATTATTATACGAGTCACTTTAAAAAATATATATCATATATTATTTACATAAAAAATAGAGTTAAAAACATGCTCGCCACCATCGAGTGTAAAGATCACTGGAAGATGGCTTCTTGCATTGAAGCACGTATTATATCGATTTTATTTACTTAACGACGAGAGAGAAATTAAAACGACTTTGGAGCAACAACAAAAAATTAACAATATATTATCTGTCATATATAAATATATAAATATTACTTATAAGTTATACATACAGACATACGCCGGTTAAAGCAATAAAAGTTACAATAAATAAGTTAAAATATATATTTTTTCGAGATAGGATAGTTATCAAAAACTATTGATATAAAATATAAATGTTGTGTAGATTTTTTTTTAATATAAAATAATTATATTTTTAAATATAAAATAAACAGGATATTCTTTGCTGACGGTACACTTGTAGAAGTTGAAGGCGACGTGAGTGTTGACCGTACCTTCAATATATTTGCGTTCTTCTCGGCTACCGCATTCCGCCTCAAGCAAATATTATAAGAGCCTTTACTTTTCTACACAACCGGTTTTTTTGCTGTCTCTACACGTTTGACGGATAAACGAAATTATCATACGACTGTACTCAATAATTGATGTCTATTTTTGTTTACATAATTAATATTAATTTTAGTCCAAGTCCGCTTATCCGCTTATTGTACCTATAAAGGAAGGCACACATGATGTAGGTAAATATTTTATTTTTAAAGTTTAAAATATATATTTGCAAACGATTGTAAAAAAAAAGGTAGGAAGCTATATTTTTTTTTATATTCAATTGTAAGTGAGAATGATCTAAAAAAATGTGAATGTGAATTTATGTATTTTACTCATAAATATGAATGTCATATCATTATTACTTTTACTTACATATAGTATAATAACTAACAAACGGAATAACTAACACATTTTAAGAAAAGTAGGAAATATATATAATATATCTTTATTATAATTACTAGACTTTTTGAGGGACTTTTCCCTCAAAAACGTTTAATCAAGTAATTTGGGTGGAAAATTAAGTTTATGTAATTTGAAATAAAAAAATACTTAAAATGAATAAGACTTCGACCTCTTTCCACACCTTCCCGTTTCTGAATTTCGGTTGTGGCATAATTTTTATGACACTGCAAGTTAGAAACATTGGTTAGCATTCTTGAAATTAGCCTCATAGATGATTATGTATAGATTTATCGAGGCTATTACGGACACAGTAGCTCAATTTCTGGAGCGACGGGAGTTTTTCCCAAAGGTCGCAGCTTTGAGTCTTGTCCGTGACGATTAGTTTTATTTTCTATATTTATATAAAAATATACTTTTTATTATATATAAAATAGTGAGACTATCGTATATTGTATCTATAGAAGTAACATATACCGTATTATACAATAATAGATATTATAATTATTAAAAAAAACAGAGGTACCTCCGTTTGACAACCTTGCATTGGTTTGATTGAACTTTATTACTGAAGGTAGTATTTAGGAAAGAGACACAAAATTTAATTAATTACATAATTCGTAATTTTTTTAATTGAGAAGGTTTTTCTAGTTTTGTTTTTATTGCAAAATAATTAATGAAAAATATTGTGTGATTAGTTTTTCTTAAAATGTTACAACAAAAACTGCTAGAAAAAACTTAAAGACGTGTTTTTACATATTTCGTCTAAATTTCTTCTTATGGTGTATGATCTAGCTATGGTGTAGGTCTGCGTTTACTTAATCACATATTTTTAACAAGAAAATTATTTTACTTAACTTTAAGATATAAAATTAAAAAAATTGATAAACCTTACTAACACACCTTTAAAACTTCTAATAATTAGTTAACATCACAATTTTAACTAAACTAACATATTACCTAAACATATTTCCCTAATCACAAGATGATAATAAACTTTGAATCTTATTCAAAGTCTAAAGTTCAATGTCAAGCGTAAATTACATGGACTCCCCGACCTACCCTACAATCGATTCCCCAAATATCTAATTACTGTAGGCGTAAAAGAGCCCCTCTATTGATTATAAGTGACCTTGGTGAAAAAAATTAAGTCAAAGAACGACCCAATTTTCCCCTGTCCCCCATTGCCAAGTTTACTTTAAGAAACCGTTGGCCATTAACTTGGAAATAAAACGCGTAGTTCAGAAAAAGCTCTTTAATGAGACAGAGGCTGGGGCGTTTAAGAAATGTACTTCGATTAGGACTCTTTGATAATGGAAGTTTTTTTATAATAAAGTTTATTTCCGAATTTTTATAAGAAATTTATTATAACCGAACCATTTATTTTTCATAGTGCTGTATAATATTTCCAAAAACACATTATTACTTTATAATTTTAAATACTACATAATTTTTAATTAATTTAAAATTTTTCATTAAAGCCTCAAGATGATCTGCTTACAGTACAATTAATAAAAAATAATTAAAAAGGAGTTCGAATCAACGGTCGCGTGCCCTAGAGGCCAATGTCCTTTAGACAAGATCGACCCCTCAATGCGCTGTCTCACTCTAATTAAGCATTTAATCCAAGTACTTGTCTCTTTCCGCCCGAGGGATGCTAATATCATGTTACTTAATACCCGCTGCGTTCTTTGTATTATAATTTCCGAAGTATTTTTGAAAATTCGTCAGCATTACAGATAAAACGTTTTGTTACTTCTAATTATTAATTCTTCTGAAAGTTTTCTTATTTCTGCATGTTTAGTTCACGGTCCACTAAAGTGGAATCTAATATATTTTTAATGCGTACGCCATGATGTACGACAATCGGGTATCCGATGTCATGAGTTAGCAATAAAAGAACACGTCTTAAAATATCGCTAAGTAGCATACGCCCCTTAATATCTTCCACGCGGGCGCACCCGACGCGCCGTATCGGAGAATTTTCATCTGAATATTTTCCTTTCTCATTGTCGTTATCTGAAAAATATGTTTTTCGTACAGTCCATGTCTGTGCGGGGGAGGGGGTCTTTTTTTATAACGGTCTAACAACCGTTCAATGACATATTGGGTTGTAACGCTTGCCACTCTCTCCTTAAGGTTGCTTCTTCTAGTTTTCGCAACATCATCTTATCGTTGCGGAATGCTGAAGAAAAATAGTACACGTTCGTTCAACTGAATTTGAATGTTACGTGCATATGTTAGGGTGGCTTTTGCATTGATGACTTCGGAGGGTGGCGGGTGGGATATGGCAACCGGAAGCCCGAGGGAGAAGGGGGAGTGAAATGGACGGAAGAGAAGCGAAGGCAAATAACTTCGCCCTTTTATACACATGTAGAAGTAAAGGTATATGAGGGCGTACAAAAATTTGCTCCGAAGTTTCACAATGTAACGTTGAGTATTTTTATCATTTGTCGTCATAAAATCCTTCTAAAGAGCCGTAGAGAAATGTTTTCTCGTACGCTAGTTATGTGGAATTTGGTGAGGCGTGCCCTGCTCGGTGATGAGTCATTTTTACTTTTTCTTGATACACGTGGGTTACTTAGAACACTGCCTTTTGAAATACTAACAGTTTTAAAGATTCTAGTAATCTTGTCATCTTAATGTCCATGCCCTGAGTAACAATTAAGGCGAGGCACTAATATATCAATTTCATTAAAGATACATTTTAACTCAACGTGTGCTGGTTTTGGTTTTATATCAGTAAATAATAAAATATCAATAGCAATTTATAGTTAATCTTTCTTGTTTTGCAACAAAATATAACGGATCGATTTAATATGGAAATTCAAGTAAACGTTAATAAATCTCCTTTCCAAGAATAGAAATTAATAATTTATCAACGTTGTTGATAAAACATAAAAAGGCGCATTGTTGTCGAGTTACAAATTTCTCGCTATTAAATGGCTATAAAATAAAGAGGTTCGCATGTAATCGAGTAATTTGTAAAGATTTTCGAATTGAGCCAATTTGCCTTAAAGCGGCCGCAAGACCGCTCTCAAAAAAAAAACGTTTTATCGCCCATAAATTTTACAAGCAAACAATTATCGGCACAGGTAGCGATGTATTAAACTGTAAATTAAATCCTTGCTTAATATCGCAAAATCCCTTTGTGGTTTCGTAAATTCTTTGCGAAGTTTGAAATCAAAGCGCGGAATGGCGAAAGTTGCTGCCCTTTGAGAAGACCCGTTATTATTTTCTCGAGAACCTCTTTTATATAAAAGAACGCTTCAGATGGCGAGGGTGGTAAAGGGAAAAATATGACGGAGTTGTGTTATCGTCGTCTCTTACTTTTTTATGTTTTAGAGCGGGAGGGAGGGATAGTCGAGTGGCTTTCGAGTCAAGAGTCTCCACACACAGTCTCGTTACGTCATGCCCCGGGGCTCCGTGTGGGAGGCATTCGACAAGTATTTTATGAAAAATGTAACCGTCTTTACGACAATGCTTGAAGCTTTTTGTGTAATGCAACTGTTCCAACAATAATGAGATGAAAGTTGCTACCGCTTGTTACGGCATGCTGGGCAAGCACTCCACGTGTTCCCGGAATTAGCTGTGTGCGAGCTCTTTATGTACTCCGATACAGACCATTTGACTTGTACACGTTAAATAAATATTGTAATGTCTTACTTGGGGCTAAAAGAAAATATGTTCTCTATGAGAGTGCTTTGTCAAAAATGTCCGATTTATATATACGAGTAGGTACACCTGAATTAAGTAGTGTACATATTTATCGCTCTGTTTTCGTTAGGGTACTACAGCAAAAAATATATTTGAATTAAATATAAAAAATCCCTAGTTCCGTTCAATACATTTACGCGGCCATTACAGTTATTATTGCTGAGCATACAATTTATTTTCCAGTCGACCTTATAATTGTTAGTATTCGTTCAGGAATACGCCTGCAGTGACTTCAAAGTTTTCTATTATTGGTGCATATATATTTTCAAATCGCAATGAAAAAACCCTCATGTACTGCTATTATTAGGCAAACGAGTAGTAATAAATAATAATAATTAATAATTTATAATCTAACTAACTCTTCTCGCAGATTTATATCAAAATGTAGTACTAACCAGGGACAGTCCAATAACGAGTTGATAGATACTACCATTTACCAAAATAAAGTGTAAATTAATTATACAACTACAAGGTATATATCGAACACCATTTCTATTTTTATGACATTATATCATCACTTGTCTATCCAGTAACAATGTAATATTCGTTTTTCGTTATATTTTTTAAAATTCTGAGTTTCATACTTACTCATCTTTTTTTTTGTTTTTTTTAATTAATTTATTTATTTTAATAAATACTATGTCATGTTTATTATGTCAAGTAGATATGAAGAGGAGCATAGAAATCTATTTGACGTGTGGAAGCAATAACAGCAATAATAAACTCAGTCGACATTTTCCTTCACAGATCTACTTAACTCTGGATATATCTTGATATTTTTATTGCTATATTATTAATCTGTTACGTATCGGTTACTTAATGGTAAGTGGTTACCGTCACAGCGGATTTCTGTGAAAAGGTGGTAGAGGCAACCTAATAGCGAGGTGATAAATACTACCAACATAAAATGTAAATTGAAAAGGCCATAAAACTACAAGGTATATATCCAATACCAATTCTATTTTATAATACTATATAGTCACTACCATATCCAGTATCAATATGATCTTCGTTTTCCGTAATATTATTCGCGCTTCTCCCTCATTACGAAGCAAATCATTACTTGGTGAAATCGTATGGAATCAGAGGGATTGTTAGAATACACAATAGAAAATAAACTTTATTTATAGAACGATAAGATATAACTTGGATCGTATATTTTAGATTGTGATTCGCAGTGATATGTCATAAATGAGCGTATGAAAAATATTAAAATATTGGGAAAATGTAATCTTATCTGGAAGATTTTTTAAGATTTGAAATGTTTTGTTGCCATTTAGTAAAGAGAGACGTATTTTAGTAAATCAAATGTTTAGTTTTGCGTACAATTTTATTATAATCATCTAAGCTATTCAGGTTGAATGGGGTAATTGATATGACATAATTACTGAGATTATACGATGGTTAGTGAAACTTAGTAAATTGAAAATACAAAACAATTTTAATTATAAAACAAATTTAAAAAAACCAACAGCACCTCCCCATGGGGACGGATCCCCAGAGGTCTCAGGTTTGAGTCCGACTCGTGTTGATGGATTTTTAATTTCATATTGATTTTAAATATAAGCTCGCGTAGAACTAGATGTTTTTACAATTATAATGTAACATTAAATATCCTTGATTGTGATTACAATCGTTTGAAGAAAAAAATAAATGATGATTATAAAAGACGAAGTTAGATTTGCTTCAATTAATTGTTATTAAATAATTTTATGCTAATATTATCTGCATACCTTTAATTTTTAAGATACAATTCTGAGGTTGTAAATTGTATTCATTCATTGTATTCCTAATGATAAATTTTCCCTTGTATATTGACATTTTCTTCATGTATTAGAAATATATCAAATACCTAGCTAAAAATAATTTACAAAGATGGAAAACAATAAAATAAATTGCTTCGTTTTATTTAACTTTTTTTTTGTTCAGGTGAATATATGTATATAATATAATAATCCCAGGGTTCTCATGCTGTCAATGTTCTTCACCAATGGCGTTTGAAGAAAAATCATCATTTTTCTTAACCCGCCTCCACACACCCTAATACCAATCCCTTCACATATTCTTGAAACACACATGAAATACGTGAAAATACATCCTAAGATGTATATATTATCAAACGAATATAGTCCTTGATTCCTGCTGCTAGGGGGCTTTTTGCCGTGCCCTTAATAAAACCCTGCTAGAATCGTATGTAAATGGCAACTGATACATTTCGTGAGATTGGTCGACGACTTACCTAAAGATTTTTACGATCACTGATTGTTTAAGTTACACCTCATATATAAAAGGTTACTTACAACCTTAGATTACGAGATATAAAGGTAAAATGTTTTTATTTTAACTTTATTTCGTACGGTGTTCAATTTATTACAGCTAACACTTCAAATAACTGTAAATGTATAGAAATATAGCATTACAGTTTATTTAAGGTCACGAACATTTAGATTTATTTGACATCTTTCTTTCTTGACCTAAATGTTATTAATCTTTATTTATTTAAATTTTTAAGATACGAAAAAACAGTTATAAATTCATTATAAATTAAAACCAAATGCGGTTTACCTTAAAACCTTTGTTATTTCACATTATTACATAAAGAAATATAATAATGTTTCTTTTCATTATACAAAGACATCACAAATGGGTGTTTGTAGACTTGGTACAGAAACTTCATAATAATTAATTCTTTTATATAATATTAAACGATTCCTAATAAATAGCAAAATATAGAAACACATATTAATTAACTTTTCCTAATAAGGAACAACTGTTGACTATTGTTGTCATATTTTTTAACAGATAACAAAGAATCCTTTATAAGTTCCAAGTAATCAAATAGTGTTTTTATAAAAACATTTAATGTCTGTTTGTCACGACCATATAAATATGTAAGGTAGGAATGTTTCTTATAATTAATTATTCAGTTTTTTTGTTTAACAATACTTAATACTAAGTATCTATCTTATAATTTAATGTAAGAAATAATATTATTTCCTTCAATTGGATAACGTGTTTATTATTTATGTGTAACGTTAATGTTTTAAAGGTTAATATTATGAATATTTATAAATATTATCTTGTAGTTAAAGTTTAAATAAATATGTAAAAACTATTAATTACAACGTTTTTAATTGTTCATGTTTGTATATGAATAAATGAAATATATTAATATAAAGGATTATATATATTATAGATTCACTAAACATAATGATTGAAGCAAAATAGCGGAAATAATTTTATAGACCGTAATAATTACGAAGAGCGTTTCGTAGCGAGATACTGTAAGTCTATTAATTAAAATTTCAAACTACCAGGGAAATTATAGTAATATATTGCCAGGGCTTTAAACATTTATAACTATATTTTATGAGTTACATCGCTTGTGTCAACCGATTACTTCAGAACATACAAATTGAAATTATACTCAGAAAGTATAGTTTAGTTGTTTCTTTTAGTAGTTCAGACTACAATAGCATGCTATACTATGTAGAGTGTAGTTTGTACTAATACGATCATTATGTAGGTATGTTCGTAGCCCAACGGTTCAGTAATGAATACTCGCTTGATGAACTTGAACTGCCATGACCCCATTACGGTATTGAGGGGTGAACAAATATTATTATGAGACTAAGAGCACCGACAAGTTTTACATTTAATTAATTTATACGTTTAGCGTAATTTAGTTTCAATCAACAAATGTTTTATATGTATGTTTTTTTTGTTTAATTAACTATTAGATTAATTTAATAAAACTTAAAATTCACTTTATGCTTTTAGAATTATCCTGTACATTTTACACTGACTATGTAAATTGTGTTGTTAAGTTAGGAAACAGAATATTACAGACATAAATTAATAATTAACAGACTTTTAAATCTACAACCAGGTACAGAAATAATGAATACATGTAATTTTTTTAACTTGACTTTTCTCCAAAGTTTGTTGTTGTAATCGAATCCCTGCTATTAATAAATTGAAATATGTTTTTACGTCTGCATAAAGAACGTATGTATGTATGTATGTATATTGTATGTGTTTTATTGTGTGTTGAATTAGTGAATGTGTTTTTATAATTGTAAAGCAAACCTTGGTTTATTTCATTGTTTTTCTTTAAACAGCTCACAACGCGACTATTCAAAATAATACTTAGTCTTTATGTTATAAAAAAAAATAAAGTTAGATGTACAAACGAATATATATTTAATTAAGTATATATTTTATTTGAAAATAAATCTACCTATCTTTAAGAGTCAGATTTAAATAAACGATAAATAAGGAATGAGGAAATTATTAATTGTTTTTGTGTTGTATTATAAATATTGGATCAAGTAATCTAAACTATGTGTAGAGTTATTAGTTAACCTTATAATATCATAATGTATGTTGGTTTACAGCCTATAGTATAAATAATAAATAGGGTCATTTCGCCTGTTTGCGTCCATCGCCAGTTTGCGTCCATTCGACGGCTATCCTTTCATTAAATACTTGAAAATAAGTTCATGAACTTTCTAACAAAACCAAATGTAATTTCTGCTAATACCTCAATATATAGGAGATACACAGTCATAAATAAAATTTCCTTGAGCGCAATCCTTCCCTTTAACAAAAAATAATTTATCTGAGCCACGGGACAAAAGACTGCGAATGTCTTAAATGTTAGTAAAAAATAGTGAGCAGCACCACCACTCACGGTTAGTTTTACATTGTTTTATGTGAAGTTAAGGATACATAGATGTTTCTAGGTCTTAATAATAAAGAAAAGAAAAACATAATTATGAATTTACTTAAGTTTTTTAATTGTTGTCAGTTAAAATAAGGTGGACGCAAACTAGTACATACAAATTTTAAAAATTCCACTTTGCGTCCGCAGTGGACGCGAATTTTATGACCTATTATTTAGGACAGACCAGATTGCGTCCACCTTTGTTTTCTTGTTATCTATTTATAAAAGTAATTAAAAATGTATAGCTTATTTAAATTCAATAAAATTGTATATACCTACGATCAATAATATCCTAATATAATTATAATAAAAAAAATTAACGTAATTTATTAACGGCTCCTGACTGAACAAATTAGAAATTGTGAAATCACAGTGTATCAAGGTACAACTCTGAAACTCATGACATGAATAAAAATGATTTTGCCTATACACCTTTTTGGGAGTTACCTGTAGCTTAGTTCAATAGTGTCTTCAGATGAAGTACTTATTTTACCACTAGAAGATATGGCAACTCATACTACACCAAGTCTTGAGAAAACTAAGCAACAAATATCAAAACCCACTGCTTTTATTCATTTAGCATCAACTGTATCACCATCTATTTCACCTATAGAAAATCCACCTAGTTTACAATCATCTTCATTATTTATTCAAGGCATTTCACATTCAGAAACCTTTGATCCATTTAAAACCCACCTGATGTTGGCTGAAATTTTTAGCATAGCAAGAAAATTTAATCAAAGAAGTCCAGCGGCCATATCTTCGTCTGCATCGAGAAAGTACTATGAACATAAAGAGCAGATGGAAAAAAAAAACCAAAGCAGTAAGAAAAATTAATTAAGAACGAATAGAGAAAAAAAACTTCAAGGAACTGCTCCAAAACGTAGGAAAAAGACACTTCCTGTTAAAGTCACAGTAGATACTGATACTCTGAAAAGAAAATTTACCAGCCGTGGATAGTACAAAGTGCGCTGAATGTAATGACATACTTATATCAGATGTAGATGAAGACGGCGAAGAAAACATTGGCTATGACAAATATATAAGATGATATATTTGTTATTAAAAATATTTTAAAATTTAATTAGTTAAATATTTAGACATAAAACAATAAATTGTTAAAATCTTATCTTTCTGAATAATAATTAATAAAAATCTCCCCTACATTCTATATATAAGTTGGTGGACGCAAACTGGACATGAGTGGACGCAATTTAGATTTTATGGACGCAAACTGGCTAAATCGACCAAATCTGATATTTATCACTTTAATGTTTAAATCGTTATATCTTTCTACCAAAACTTTAAAAGAATATAAAAAAGACTATATTATTAACACTGTACATAAGTTTTTACTCAAAACTAGTGCTAAATCATTTTTATTTTCTCTTTCAAAGTCAGCAACTCCACTAAATGGACGCAAACAGGCGAAATGACCCTAGATCATGTCTTTAAGAAAGTATTTGTATTTCACGCGCTTTTGTGAAATCAATAGTTAAATCTCGTTTCAAAGAAATAAGCTAATGTTAAAAATAAGCTTAAAGCATCTAAGAATAAAAACTATATGTAATATCTTTCATTGTCCTTCCGGATATTTGAACAGTCGCCAGCACTTACCTGTTTTGTCTATCGGAAATCATCTTTCACTGTCTGACTTTTGAAAATTCGTTTGGTTCCATCATTATTTAAAACTTCAGTTATCGGATCTCTATTAAATGAGGTCATATATTTTGTCCCAGAATTATCAGGTTTTTGTTTTTAAAACGAACAACTTCAATGCTTTTTACTATTGTATCATTTGAGTTATCTCAAACGTTGAAAGCGTCTAATAAGTTGAATTTGTATTGGAAGCTTGAGTTGATGCCACCGGGCTTTGACTGTCAACAAAAAAAATACACTAAATGTCATAGCGTTGACTTTATCTGTTCTTAAGTGGGACTTCTTTAACGTCAATCTCATTGGTATAAATGATGTTGTGACTTGAGTTCTTAGCCACTTCTTCAGCCTCTCAAATATTCTCATTTAAAAAAACTATTATTGAAACGTTACGACTATCGAATTTAGCTCAGCAAATATTGGCTTTAACACCAAATTATAGAACATAGAGATAGCTAAACTAAAAGAGCATTCGATGTTTACTATAAATATAAAAATTCCTAACCAAGTTCATAGTAAATTGTAAATAATATAATCTCATATATTTAATTCATATCCAGATCTAGATAGCCGTGTAAGGTGCACGCCCGCGGACTGACAACGTACAATCACTACAGTTATCAGAAGAACCAGTTTATTTATGCACATAATATAACTAAATAATATCATCTTCACTGGTATACAGTATTAATATAATTGCTGTTTGTTTGTCCTTTTTTAATCCCAAATTTTCTTATATCACAAACTTCATTAAACTAATATTTACATTCCCGTTCCTGAATTGCTAAGCCCATTTCAGAAAATTTTACTTAAACATTTTGTCCAAGTAGTCAGAGTTGTCAAGAGTTGAGAAAAATAATAAAAACATCAATAAATATCTTCATTTTTTTTCTTTCTTTTTCTGTAACCCATAGATACCAGGTGAGAACTGGAGAAATATTAGAAAAATACAACCTTACATATGAGGACATATCTTGAAGGGGTAGCAAACGTCTTGAAAGGGCTCCGCCCTCAAACTGACATATGAAACACCCTTTCTCCTATTCGCGGATTTTTCACGATTTTTCCGCAAGATATGTGAGGAGTAAACCGATTTGTAGGTATTACAGCGTATGTGACTCATTACATTAAACCAATATAATGGGAATACAAAACATATAAATGATGAATAAAAATAGTGTAGATTTTTTTATATGTATAAACTTATATAGTATGTATAGAATAGTACCGCGTCGAATAGAGGTAGGATAGCTGACGGCATTACCTATTCCTTTGAAGAACAATGCTTATTCTTAAGACAAGTCTTCTGTATACTATTAATATAAGTGTTTTTAATATTTAGTACTATTTAGTATAACACTTTTATGTCTTTGCATATACTATATAAATATATAAACATAACATATGTTATTATAGCATTTAAACATATTCAATAGTATCTAAAATATTCAAGAACGTTTATGATCGTTGCGCAACTTATTCTTAGAAAGTTTGAATGAACTGGTTGGAATCGGATGCATTATGTAGCTGTAACTTGTATCAATAAATTAGATTAACGACTCATAAAAGATTACAGCGGTAAGAATTGTGATTTAATGAGGCTGTAAATAAAAAAATGATTTGTTTTATTATGATTAATGACAAAGTAATAAATACTAGCTTTTACCTACGACTATGTCCGTCAGAGAATAGTTATTAATTCTTATAGCGGTTATCTAGTCTAACCGTATTTATGAAAGGTATTCTCACCAAATAAATATATATGTTTAAGTTCTCAATCGGTCAAGTTGTTCCGCAGTCCCACGATCGCTAACACATCCTCAACATAAGAATAAAGAATATACAAAGCTGTAGATCTTTGACATACATTTCTAAAATGTACGCTGTCAAGAAACTATATGAATAAAAAATCCCATGACAAAAGCCTCTCCAACGACAACGTCAAAAGTAAATTTATACAGTACTTGTGAAAGTGAGTTTACTTACACTTGAGAGTATGGATTACCTGCTTTATTTGAAAGAGTACCTAATACATGTTCTAGGTTTAGTCAAATTTATAGAGAACTTGAATCAATTGTTTCTTCAAGTCTTGTTCTAAAATTAATGTTTATAAATTGATGTCTGAAACTCATGAAAAGTGTATTATACGTTAGTGAAGTTCACATAAATCACTAAGAGTCACAAAACTAAATGCAGTAAATGACAAACAAAGCAATAAATACACTAAACAAACAGAATTACGCAATTACTAGTTGCCTGCATTCCGATTGCGGTAACTCTTCGCCCACGAGGCACAACACTAGTCGATAAATCACACACCGTGAGAATCATGAGAACAACACTAGCGCTGAAAGGTATTCACGGTTAGTGTCGGAACGAATGTAATAAAATGTCGAGGTAGTATTTATTATTGAATGTTTATTTCTATTAAACATTCTTATTTTAGACAATAAAAAATAATTAAGCTAAGTTTAAATAAATTTACATTTTTTTATAAATAACAATACACATTTTTTGAGGCGGACAACGATACGGTAGCTCAATTGGTAGAGTGACGGGGCGGTTTCCCAGAGGTGGCGGGTACGAATCCCTGCCCGTGTCGGTTTATTTTTCATTCTATATTTAAATAAATTATGATTGATAAATATCACATTTGTTAAACCATACCTACCATAGTTAGTGTAACATTTCAAACAATTATAGTATAATCTATATTGTATATCGTGAGTTTGATGGCATTGTTTGAAATTGTTCGAGAGACGTTAGAGTAATTAGCATATAACAATAGTTTACAGGCTTCCTACGTAACGAGCGGTTTAGTTGTTTGTTAATTGTAGTGTGGGTACGCACTGCGTGTGTATTTATTTATTTTATAATTTTGCATTAATTTCATAGCAGGTAGTAAAAGTGAGGCAGTTTGTTTAAGGCTTCTGTCGAGTAGTCTTTTAAATATATACAGTATTATTTATGAGAACTATTTTTTTTTTTTTTGTAATATAATATACATTTTTTCCAACTTGAGAAAGGAATTCTCAATTTCCCTCCGGAATTAATAAAACTTCTTGAAATTTAGAACATGCACTATCTAAAATCGGCACAGTCGTGAAGTGAGGCTGAGTGAGGTTGAGATACAGACGAGTCGAGTACTCACTTACAACTTAACTCAAAACGTCGACTTAATTTGTGATGCAAATTTTTAAATTGATTAGCATTTCACTCTTTTGAATATTTAAATTTGGAATTTGAGGTGAAAAATATAGCTTAAAAGAATGCTTTGTGTGAATATATATCTAAAAATAGTTTTAATAAAGCATTCTTAAATATATAATAATGAACAAACGTTATTTGAAATAAAAATTCCTCCACGTGTTTAAAAAGACGAGACGATTTTAAATTTATTTTCATTCCAGTCATAAACAAAGGAAAACTTATTTCGTATGAATATTCCAACACAAACATAGTAAGAAGAGATTGGTCATTGCTGAATGCGAGGTCACGAGCGCGCCTGACTCCGCACTCATGAAAAATGGGGGCTCCCCCTTTTTTAGCCTACTCCCACTTAAGGAAGACACGGCTTTATATAACCATATATACTTAAAACATTATATACATTTATAAATTAGAAAGTTCTGGGTACTTTTTAATTATTTATGGGATATACTTGTATATACCTCGAGAAAATCTCTCTTTCAAATAATAAAAATATGGTTTTGTCATGACTTACCAATTACTCTAGAATGATAACAAGGGTTTATGTATATACCGTGTACAATATGCAATTTCCAGGCATAATTTTGCACCTTATCCATCCATAGCCATTGTATTCTTCTGAGTGTGTAAAGTTGCCTCACACTAGACGCGATAGTTTAGCTATTTTTGAAAATTTAATTGAAAATAATATCCTTATAAAACTATGTATATTTGATTTATGAAAGCTGTCACCATCAATTATTTTATTATCTATATTTAACTTAAATAAAACTTTTTCCTATAAAAGCTTATACAATACATTAGTACGTATTAAAAAAGTATACACAAACTGGTTATAAAGTTGCATGTCACCTGTTTGCCTTTAATAGTTATCTTAGTTTATTGGTTAGGGTTGACCTTTTACCCAACAATAGAACGGTAATCGGATCTTATCAGACATAGAAAGGCATATTAGACCTTAGAGGTGGCAACGTACTTGTAGGACAGAGATCTAATGAGATAAGCGTACCATGAACACACTTGGTACACATACAAAACATAAAAAAATATAAAAATGTCTCTTTTTACGAAATTGTCTGTTTTTTTTATTTTTATAAATATAAAAAAAAACGTACAATTATAATACCAGTGTGAATGGTATTTAGGATCATCCCTCAGCAGGTGGGGGCGTCAAGGGGTTACAGCCCCAAACCTTTTGTACACGCTGCCATTACGGGATTTTCTTCTCAACGTGTATTTCGGATGAAAGAATCTTCCATAATCTCTCCGACACGCAATTTGAATTTTATTCACGGCTTCACAATACGATTTGTCATTGTGTCATTATGCTCAGTAATATCGGATTTTGTATTGAAGTTGGACGCTTAATGTTTTTACTAATGTATTCTTTCTTTACTTATATTATCATATTTTTTATATTACTAAAACAGAAGGCTTTGTTTAAATAAAATGTTGTATATTTTTTTTAAAAAGCTTTATTCGCTTTCAAGTTGCAAAGGCGAAAGCACAGACAATATTCATTTTTTATTTGTGATTTAGCACACATTAACACAGTCAACATTCTGTGTAAATATTAAAATTGGCGGTTGCAGTCTCTCGTACATTTTTAAAGAGACGCAAATGAAAGTTCAGTTACAACAAGTATGTCATACCTCCGCCATCTTTGTTTTACCCGTTTTTATACCCGACCAAGCAACGTGAATCCTCTTCTGCTATGTTTCTTGCTTAGTTCTTTGAAAATAGTGGAGAGGGTAATATTTGAGGGTTCCAGCTATGTTGGTAGAGTATAGAGAGAATATAAGTAAAAATAAAAATTAATGCGGAAACGAAAAATAAAGTCTGAGAGAGGTCGGTGAAGTATGGACGTTTATTTGAGGTCTATTGCCGTTTCTGCTATGATTTTTAGAAGATTTATTTACCTTGATACCGTTGCTATTCACACCGAACTGGTAATTTAAAAACACTTCTTTATTTAGTCTGTAACAAAAATAAGAATAAATCTTATATTAATTATTGTTTTTAGCTTTACAATGGCAACAGTAGAACTAAGTGAAGGGGCTCGGGTTCGATTCCCGGCAGAGCACAGGCATTTATGTGATGAGCATAGATGTCTGTGTTTCTGGGTTTGGTCGTTTATTAAATATATTCTCAGTATTTATATGTGTATTTCTATGTATTAGTATCGTTGTCTAACACCCTTAACACAAGCAATTAATTTGCTTACTTAGGGGTTAGATCAATGTGTGTAATTTGTCCCGATATTATTATTATTATTATTATTATTATTATTATATTATAAGTGAAAATATTTCAAATAACATAAATCAAACATAATGTTATAGGTTATCGCTTATCGCATATCACCAAGCCTTTCTAAAAGGTTCAGCTTACAACGAAATTTGTAACTTTGAAAGTTAAGGCTTAATGCTTTCTATCGTGTTTCGGTTGGTATCATTGTGGACCACCCAGATCACTTAGTGATCCTTTTATGTTAGATATTAGAACTAACGAATGTTTAAATACATTTGTTATATCTGGATGACTTTATTGTTAAATTTTGAGGGTATATGACGAAAAATTTTATTAAATTATATTTTGTTATAATTTAAGTTATATCGATAAGTGTAGTTTAATATTTTCCTAAAACTAATATCCATAGACTAGAACCAAGCATGCTCGCTGAGACTTTATACCGAGGCGTCGAGACGAGGGTGGCTTGAGAGGCGCTCTTATCTTTTTTATTGTGAACGATGCAACGGCTTGAGATATATACAGCCATTGTGCGGAGTATGAGAACTTTTTGGTATGTGAGTAATGATTTTAGAAGTATATTCTCGTGGAAAGACGCTGAAAGAAAATGGTTTGCAATATATTTTTATAAGCTATTTAATTTTATTTTACTGCATCACAAGTTAAAACGATATCCGCGTAGTGAGTACAGACAGACGTGAACCGGAAATGTATTATCGAAGTAAAAGTTAAGCGAGCTGTTTGCATTTTCTCATACATTTGTAGAAACAGTAAGCATCTAGTCATGTAACAGGTTTAGCTGTAAAAGCAAAATGTTGTCCCCGTTGACGACTATTACTAGACGAACTGTGCTTAGCGAGTCGTAAGTGTTAAGACTCTGAAAGGAAATAACTAAGTACACATTCAAAAGATAAACAATCTCAGTGTTAAGATACTTGAGTTTTACTATATTCTAACTAGCTTGACCATTATTACTAAATCTTTAACTTGCATAAATTTTTGAAGCTAATTGAGTATTGTTAGTTGTTCTCAGTCATCGTTTTACTTTCAAGACACATTGAATGCTAGTAACATTATAATTATAAGTTTAGTATTTATTACTTTTACTCGGTTTTTATTTTTGTTGGTTAAATAGCATATTTATATTTATAGCATATTTATATTTATGTTTTAATTTATTTGAGTATTAATATGCTATTTATTAATTTCGATTGAGTGAAAAATTAATTTGTCTAATACTATGCATCTGTCTTTTTTGTTATAGCATAGTTGATTATGCTTAATAAAATACGCTTATAAATTCTTTGGTAAAATATAGGTTCCAACTATAATCAATACGAACTCCAAATGAAAAAAAATCAACTCATGGACTAATATTATATTTATATTATTAAAGGCGGTATTTCAAAAGTGTTAATATTTGATTCGAGTTTGTGTTCAGAGAAAACTATTTTGCGAGTAACAATATTTGGGTATATATCTTACTAATTCTAATTTATTATAATTTTTAGAATTCAAATTTTTTGTTTGGTAATGACGGTTAATATAACTTATAAGTAATAAAACAATTGCATCTTACTTTTAAACCTACATCGGCAAGCTTAAACAGTCCTTTGTAGCTGTATATGGGCACTACATAACCCAAGGGCGGAGTATCTATGTGACTATTTGCCTTCTAAAAACCCTTTTAAAATGTTGCCAAGAGGAATGAGAGGTACGAGAATAATGCACGAGAGAAAAAAATTATAACCACCCCATACTTCGCTTTTCAAAGGCTTGGCGTGTCGCCTTATGTTTTGTCCTTTTTTAGCACCGGCCATGTCTGAAGTCTCCTTTCGCTTTTATTCGTTTATTTGTCTACTCTGTGATGGATAAAGGGAATGCTGGATTACGCGATCTTAAGCTGGATATACACTGTTTCATTTGGTATATAATTGTCAGATAATATAATATCCACACACGGCCACACAAACACACACACATATACACATACCTAAATCCTCTCATGAATATTACAACACAGATTCTACATATATATAAAATTATAGATACAACCTTAAACCCAAATATTGAAGGTTTGTCGGCTAATGAATTACAAACGAATTTAACAGTTGCGTACAATAGACAACACGCGGCGCTATTCTCTCGGCTCCCTTTAAGCGATCTATTGTTGTAAACTATTTGTCGATTCCTTTACTAATACACTCTTAAATGAATATTGAAATGGGTTCCAAGAGTAGGGTCATGGATATTGAGGTTAAAAGCTAAATGTTTAAGTTTCACAGCAAATGGTAAAAGCGAGCTAAGTTTTAACATTGTACAGACGATGTACATAATTTAACAAAAAATGGCTACAATCAAGTTTTAGATGAGTTTTTCAAGGCTTTCACTTAATATTTGTGTTGATTTTGTTTATTTTACCTACAATATGCACTTATCATATATTTTAACTTTAGTTCTAGATTGATTTAGTCTTAATCTAGCTTCATGTAGGTAATGACATGAGAGATCATCAACGGATGCAAAGTTATCGGTGTTTTGAATCATTGCGATGCAATCCTTAACCAATGTAAAGCGGGATGCAGAAAAACCTTCGATACGCCATGTGTGGGTTCTGCACTTTATGTGGGATAAGATTGAAGCGATTGGCGAATACTGTATGTATGTGTGTATGTTTTTTGTTATATAATATATTTGTATGCTAATATTATTATCGTCGTTCCAATAATATAAGGGCTGGTATAACTAACACATCCTTATCTATTTTTTGCTTCTTAAGAATTAAGTACATTTAGTTTATTAGAGTTATAATGCCAATAACCGAACTTTGGATTGAGTTTATAGAAAGCTATCTATCTATCTATCAAGGGTTGATTTCTTTCTGGGATTGCGGATGATTATTTTGTAATATTCAAGATAAATTTTATTTTAATGGATTATTATAGCCTAAAAAATATTCATAAAAGCCATATTGTTGTAGTACATATATTAGTAGCTGCGCACTTCATGCAAATCACAAATCATCCTACTTTCTTATTAAAGATATATTAACCGCTGGTCCGCTCCTCTTACACTCCTAGGACCAAACATCAAACCGGCTTTTAAATTAATTATTCATTTCCTTTTTACCGTCACATCTCACCCGCTTTCGATGGCTGTCTCTCAAAGCGTCTGTTCGTCACAACAGATTTATTGCATTGTATTTACATAGCGATTAGCCACGGCGGTTCGATGTACAACTTCCTTTCGCAAAGATGAATGGTGTACTGATAAGGTATAGCCATGTTACTGCAAGCAGCGACAAACAGAAGTGCTCATACTGATAACATTTATAATAGTAATACAACCTTCCATTATTTTCCAACAACTTAAATATTTTTATGCACACAGCTTTTGTCTATGTAATTTTGTTTTGGGGAATAATTTCACACTCACGGAATAATTTAATAATAGGCTACAATGTATGTATTTATTTATTTCTTTTGAATGAGCTGTCATTCATTTAATTATATCTAATTATACACGATTTCACAAATTAGATTAATTTCGGATAAATATCTTAATAACAGCTCTGATTAAAAAAGGCAGAACGTGAATTTTGGTTGCCGTATAATAATTTATAGCAATCATTATTTTCATAAAATTGCGTGACGAAATGTTATAATTGAAAGGTAAAAACATTTGTTAGGTAATATAAACGCTATTCCATTGACAAATTGATGCAAGCCAAAATAGCCATAACATTATTTAAATAAAGTTGAAAATCACGGAAATGAATTAACGAAGAAAACGAATTACACCGCCCTGTTTATAGCGCGTATAAAAAGTTCGTTTGAGGTAAAATTAAGAGGTTTCCGGTGTTAATAACTAGTTATAGAACGAAGTTATACTTTAAGGAAACTTCTTGTAATTTTGTCTTTGTTTTGTAATTAATACTTGAAGCCTCGAAGCCAACAAGAAACAAACAACAGATATTAGGGTGTGCTGTGAACAAAAAAGGACGCCATTTTGTTTATTATTTATCCATAGTAGAAGGATGTCAAATCTATTTTTATGATACAAATCTAAATAATCATAATAATAGTTTTGATTTAATATGTTAATCTGATGTTTCTTAGCAAATACCCAAAAATACTTTGTGGATTTTAATAAAGTTTATCTTGAATTATATAAAAAGTGAGAAAAAAAGTGAAAAGTCAATAAATATTGCCATTGCCAAATATTTTAAATTAACCACAAAACCACATATAAAGTAAGAAAAATCTTATAATAATGGCTTATACAGCCCTCAGTTAGTATCCTAACTATCAGTAACTTGTATCTACTCTTAAGTTTAATTAAAATATTTTTGTCACTAGTGTTGTGAATTTCTAAAATATCGAAGTCAGAGTCAAGATCGTTTTAATTGACCTTTATAAGACTTGCAGATGTCATGCTGATGGACGCTTTATAGGAATCAGATTGTCTGTCCGTCCGTGAAAGATATTGTGATAAATTATCGATTGTATACAAATAAAAATTATATATTGGGACCAATTATATTGACAGGCACCTATTTAATATCATTGGGTCATATATTTTTGTTTTTCATTTTAAAATTTCCGAACATCAACCTCAATCATTGTAACATTGTATGTATCTTACTACTTAAATATAAGAAAGAGTCCTTTTAAAAACAATGTAGGTATATTTTTATTTCCACTTTGACTTCAACAAGTTTGATGGGAATCAACGAATAATACCTTAATGATAAAAACAAACAAACAAATACAATTAAGCATTATTTATGTTACGTTTTATTAATTCGTTGTTTATCTTCCATTGATTTAACGAAAAATCTTTGTTTTTATTTGCTTCTACAAAACAACTTAACTGTTCATGTGTGTATCTTTGATCTGTGTGTGTACTGTGTACAGATTGCAGTTATGTAATAAAATAATAACTGTAAAGAATGATTGCAATTGTGGTAGAACTGTTATCAGATATTTTTTTATTATCTAGCTTTTATAGTTGTACAAATAATAATAGAACAACTCTGAACAACTTCACTGACTGTACTTATATTGTATCATTAGATACATATATTCCGGAATAATATTTGATATCTTAATACCAGAATCATACCAAATTATTATTTCGATGACAATTATTATTATCCTGAAATAATATTGATACTATGTGAGCATTTGACACAAACTTACAAAACAAAACTGTCTTATATTTCTTTTGAACATAGAACTTTAAGGTGTAATATTAAAAAAGTAACAATAGTTGTGTTTTTAACAAAAGTAGGTTATAGAACGAGATGTGAATAGTAATTCGTGATGATTGGTTCTAAGAAGAGTGACGGGTGAGTTAATGTTAGCCCGCGGCCTTGCTCACGATCTACAGTTCTCGGATCTGTTGAATTCAAAGAAATGGTAACATTATGTCGTTTTGTCTTTATTTTGCTTTTTTTAATATGGCCTTGCTTTGTTTAGTATTTGTATTGTAAAAATAATGTGGTAGTCATTAAGGGACATGCTTCAAGAACGGTTAGTAAATGTTTGTTAAAGGGTTTGTTTTTTAGTTTTCATATATTTATAGTCGAAACCAGTTATAGAATCGTGAGAATGAGACAAACATCAAATATAAATAGGATATTAAGTATTGATTCTGATAATAAGCTACCCTATACCAATGGTATCTGTCTTTTTTCGTTGGCATCAGTTTTTGAGTGGTCCAAGCGTGCAAACATTAAGACACAAAAATCCATATTTTAGAGTCATGTACTTAACGTTACCAATTATTAAAAAAATGAATAGATTTGGATTTATCTTATAATTTTATTACACATTAATGTACGATGACATCTGAGACTGTTTTTTTTTTATTTATACAAAACTAGGTTAATGCTTGACTACATTCCACCTGATGTAGAGTGGAGATGTAGTCATAGGTAGCCGCATTAACCTACCAAAAAACTTTGAAGTCATAATGGACTTCAGAGTTAAGATTATCAAGAATCTAAAAATATGTTTAAAATATGGCCGCTGTTAAAGAAATTGTCACTACTTAACATGAAGATAATTTATTAACAAGTATAATAAATAGCCCTTACTTTTTCAACGTCTGTAACATTAGATAACATGATTGTCAAAACAAATTTCAAAACAAGATATTGCCTAACTTAAGAAGCTTAGGGCGCGGTTGGAGATTTTGAAATAGTTGCTATCAAACAACACTTTCCCTTGATTGTCCAAAAGCTACTTCGTGTTTCATAACCTAATACCAACCTTATAGACATTGAAATAACGTTCAAATTTACTAGTTTCGCCAATCTGAACATTGTCCGCGTGTCACACGACTTTTCCCACGGCGGTCATCCGTGAATAGCGTTTACCTTCACGATGATTGGAATCGAATTTGTTGTTTATTTATATAACAATAAAGTCTTTTATAGTCTGAAGTGCAATGTTTGCGGTTTTCATAGTGGTCCTTTCTCGAGATATAGAAGCTCTAGGTCCCGTATATGGGCGTAAGTAATTAATGGCTAGCAGTGTTGTGCGCTGGTATTTTATGCATCGTTGCATGAGAAATCTTCTATGGAAACTGTCACTTCTCATTATGAAAAAGTTGTTAAACGCTTTGTTTAGATATGCTTGTCTGTACGTATACGTTAACTTGTTGATTCGGTATCGCCTTTCGAATCGAATGGATTACCAAAACGAGGAAACTAGTTAGACTTTTTGTATTCTTTTATTTATTTCTATCTGTGGAATTAAATGAAAGTTTGATTTGCTCGTGGCTTCGTACATATCTAAGTAACTGATAAATAAATAATATATATTAATAATTTTATTTAAAACTCATTAAAATACAACAATAAAAACTAATGTTAGAAGCGTTAGTTGATTCATATATAAAACGAAACATATAAAAGTTACAAAAAATATATGTTATTGACATATATTTTTTGTAACTTGATGTATCTTATCGAACCAGCATAAATTGAATACTACAAAATTTATAAGAAAAAAAATATATCGTCCAATGGCAACATAAATTAAATCATAAATTAACATTTTAAAAAACATTTAAACAATATTAAGTATATTTCGTCGGCAGTAAAATTCACAATCCATCACTGTTGAAACGCTCGTGAAAGATAAAAGTGCATTAAGGGCAGTTTAAAACCAATAAGTGGTATTTAATACCACTTAGGCCGAGCACACACTGGACCGACGGTGACGTGGTAATCCGCAGTTATTGAGTGTGCTCCCCGCCGATACAAAGTGATTGATAAACTTCATTGAGGATTTACTGGTCTGAGCAAATAACTAAACCACTTTGAACTATATTGTTGAATATATAATAGATTTGAAGACGAAGTGGCTGTTTGTTTGTATGATGCAATAATTATTCGAGATCACACATGAGTATGTTATGTTGAGATAATGTTATGTTATGTAAATTTAGATGCATGTAAATTTATCTAAAATACTCCAAGTCCAATAGTATGTATGCTTGAACCACTTACAAACAAGTAACCACTTACAAATAACAACACTTACTACCAAATCGTAAAAACAAAACAGAGAATTACTATACATTGAACTGAAAACTGAAAATCTGTTGAAACATTTAAACAAATATATTTATAGCTATATTTATCTTTAGTTATTTAGGATTATTCTATACTCAAGATATTTTTTTTTCAACATATCACAATTTTACAATTAGGTAAACTGTCATAGTTTTCATAACGTAAAAACTCGTAGTAGGAGTACCAACTGTACGCTCAATTCTTATCCAATTAATATGTACTTATCACTGAATTTAATTTAGTTATTTTCTTAAATCAATAAGCTAGAAAGTGTTTAAAATAAGCTTCAAAAATAATATGCGGCTTAAAACAAATAATAAAAAGAAGCATAACTTTATATAAGTATATACTATACTATGTGTATATAATATAACCAAAATATCAGTTTAGGTAACTATTGACCGAGCAGAAACGTTAGAGGTAGAGGCAACACCACAGAACCAGTACATGGAGATTAAGAGATGACAAGTACTGCTCGCAGAAAAATTATAATTAAATATTAAATATTAAAAGTCATATAACGTTAAAATATGTTCCCGTCATCATTAAGTTACAAACACATTTGTATGAAGTATTGAAGCAGGTTCTGATAAAAACTGCACTTGTACAACTTTTAACTCACTGCAACATTTTATTTTTCATAATTTTGTCGAGTGAATATGAATTCTAATCATTGAGATTTAAAGTTCATTTTTGTGATTTTGTTGATGGTTATATTTTCGTGTCTGTCGACAAAAAATCAGGTCATCGCTCGCAGTTGTCCGATATAATAATGATGAATGACCTCACGCGTCCTCTTTATGCAGCTAAATGTGCGGCCTAATTTGAAGCGTGCAACGCTCTAGGCAATGTTTAGAAAGAGCAATATGGGATTTACACAAAGATTATTGCCATCTCTATCACTCCTATCAGTTTCTTAAAAAGAGTTGTTAGTTTATAAAAATATTATAAATAATCTATTAATTTTATTTTCGAATTAAATTTCCGTAACATTAATTGTATTCTAATTAGGTTGGTTATAAATTTTAACATATGACTTAATTATTCAAGAGTTTTTAATTTTATTTAACAAAACTATTATTTTAGTTTTAGGTCACTTGTGCAGCGATAATCGATTCTAAATATCGAATGTGGTCCACGATTGATGTTTACATTTAGATAGATCGGAATCCAAGATCTCGATTACAGAATCTAAGATTTATGATGTCTTCTAAAAAATAATGTGATATAAGGTAAGTAAGTAGACTGATACACCTCTAATTCCGCTGCAACACACACCACACATCCGCATGCAATAAATGCAATTTCAAATGCATTCACATTAGCGATCTGATATCGTTATCGCGAACAGTAGCGGTTTTGACAAATGATAGCCAGTTGGAATCTACGGAACCATCTTCACGGCAACGTGGGGTGGCATTAATTATAACAGGATGTCGTTAGCACCACGCAGTGCGTACCACTACCACTACCACTAAGTACCACTACCACTCATTGGTTACTGTAATTTGTGCATATTATTAAACACGGCGAATGGGTTATTAATTATCGTAAAATAGCGTTGTGTGATAGCTTTCTCTTTATGTTTCCTGACTGGCTACAAAGGTTGATTTGCATTTAATTTTAACACCATTTGTTAGGGGCTGTTCCCACTCGCAGTATTTATAAGCTGTGCAAGTAGTAATTATTATTTATCACCTGATAACCTGTGTGTAGAATGTTTTATGAGTTGTTAAAAACAAAATGTTAGTAAGCACATTTAGTTTTGTTTTAATTCAATTGTTATAAAAAAAAGACTGAATTAAAAATTAATATTAATATATATAAATATTAGATTATAGATATATAATGTGCATAACTATAAAGTGTGTTGAATCCAAGGCTAGATCATGTCCTAATGTCTGGTTGCAAGGAGTTATGTTGTAAGTTGCAGTGAATAATTGTTAAGTGTTATTAGTTCCTTTTCCTAATTATCATCTGCCATGAGAATTTATATTGTTATTAGTCATGACAATTACAGACCGCTAGAGTATTTTATCTCTGATTGTAGAGACTCAGAGAATTAATAGCGAGTACAAATCTTAGAAGCCGTGTAATTGGTTAAATTATGCAATATTAATGAGAGCCACAACACTGAATTGTCTCTAGTTTTTTAATCGATTTGTTAGGAATTTGGACTTTGAAAGTGGGTTTGAAGGACTACTCATATCAGAGGGAATTATAAATTTAAGGTAAATAAATATTTTGGAATATTGTGTAATGGAATACGTGTAAATAGTTACGATAGATCATTTTCTTAAATTCGCTTCAGGCTTTTTTATTTACATTCGCTTTAGATTCGATTCAGTATATCATATGGAATATTAATACCGAGATAGTTAATATACCTTTTTTGAAATGTTAATCTCAACCGAATTCCTGATATCAAATGAATCATCCAGGCTAACATAAATAAAACAGTCGCTGGGCTGAGAATAATGGATAAAGAAATTTGACACCTCACTGTGATATCATATTACTTGTCTATAGTTTATTGGGTTATTGGCTTTTTTATTTGATTTTGCTTTCAGTACTAGTAGAGTGTATGGTTAGCATGAACCTATCAGTTTTTTAATTGTATTCTTATAGGGAGAAATTTGTAAAATTAGCATTGGTACTAGATTTACCATAAAAAAGAATTAATATTTAAACAGCCTGAATTCATAATAAAGCTTGTGATATTTAAAAGTCCGTAAGAGGACTTACAGACTATTAGAGGGAATAGATTCGAGTCCTATCTGTGTTGAGAGATTATTCAATTTGTTAAGAACTAAATGAATAAGCTAAATGAAGATCGAAATATGTTTTTTTTTACATCCAAGGTATTTGAAGGTTTGACAAACGATATTTCTCATAAATCTGTGTTCAAAACTAAACGTGCATCCGAATTACCGGGGATTTTGAAATGAAAACGTAATACGCGCTACGTTTTGAGATCGGATTACAATTTATGTGTAGTATACGAAAAATCATTAGATGTATATATTTTAATTATACTTCATTATATGTGAAAGTGCTTATCGAAAATAATAAATTCAGCAAATAGATTTATTCACATTTAGAGAATACTGTACAATGTCTCAGTATCTAAATATATAAAAAAAATCATGGAAATATCACAAAAAAAATTACATTGTATTTATTAAAGTAACATTTTGATTGAAACGTCTTAACTAAAAGCATCTGAGAATAATCAACCTCACTGACCTCTACCAATATCAATTTTATTTTAGCATACCTAAACTTAATGTCCAAAGGAAACATCTTAAAATCGTTCTGAGGCTATGTAATTTGTAATATTCGGCGTATACGGTACGATCCTCGCCCGCCGCAACTAATCGATTCCACGTCTATTACACTGCTACATCCATTATATCCGATGACCTCACTCAAATATCGATAACATCCGATTCTTTCCTTAATCGTAGGATTAATCGAAAACTCTTAAATCGTCTACGGTTTTTTTAATTCATTAGATAAATCACTCGATTACAAAGCTATAAAGAGTACAACGGTCTGTATAATATTATAACTGGTATGTTGGTCGCCTCTACTTCAATACGTGGTAGCTCTGGTAGCTGATTGCGATGGTATTAAAAAATAATATTTTATGAAGCTTGGCTATGTTAAAATAAAGCATATAGAATTTTGGGTAAAAGCAACATTGGTTTGGGTTTTCCATTGTTCATCCAACCGAGGACAAATTGTAGGTTCTAGTAAAAGATTATTTGCATAAACGGGCCAGGTAATCCTTCAACAAAAGATGGAGTTGAATGTTTTGACTTTGGTGTAGGTTATCAAATAACTATACATATACATATAGCTAACTATATGTATATGTATATGTATAGATATTTGATAAACTGTGTTTAGTTATGTTACTATGTTATGTTACGATGTTAGTTGTGTTTAGTTATGTAACTAAACAGAGTTTATATTACTATTTATTGAATTCTCTTATACTCTTTGATATAAAAAAATCATTTTAAAATGATTTACGACTGAATATATAGTCTATAGTACCTATCTGACATTTTCTAATATACAGTACCTGAGTTTTATATATAGGGATATACGAATACAGACTAGTGGTCTTTGTTCGTGATTACGTTAATGTAAGAGCCGACGAACCGTGTAAGCTTTATCCTGAAGAGATGTTACTTTACACTCTAATTGGCCGCGATTGAGTCAGAAACCCTAACCGTGTAGAAGCATGTGGTCATATTATCTCACTGTTTTTGTTTCATCTGTATTATTCTCGGCTCTGGCTCTTTCCTTTCTATTGTCATGCAATCATTATGTATGTTGTATTCTTTATATTTGCTTGGTGCAGGATTTATTTAGAAAATCTTCATTTGTCATATAATTAACATTGGGTCAACTCATAGTAATATTGTTGAAGTGTGTTTTTAATGTGTTAATTTAGTTGGAATCTACAATTACATATTGATACTTTAATTTTGAAAGGGATAATTAATTTCAACCCTTTCATACTTGGTAGAGTTAATAAGATTAAAAAAACTAAAATATATAAAATGAATATTGTTCTTCTACTTGAACAAAATAGATAAGTAAGTAGTGTTAATTCATTGTTTTTTTGTATTATTCGATTTTTTTTTTCCTCAAGTTATTTTATGATAGTTTGTTAAAAAAACACTAAACTGATTTTTTTTTGGTAGGACAAGCTTTTATTTTACAAAAAGAAAACAAACAAGGAAGATTGTATTTTTTACCTTTCATAAATGGGTGAAAATTTTAAGAATATGTCAACAAAAACTTATTGACGTCTAAACAATGAATTAACAGTTTGTTAAAGTAAATGCCAACTTCCTTAAATGGTACCATTGGGTATAATGTTAACTTGTTTGTTGAAAAGTTCGTTATTAAGTATTACACTGTGTACCTTTTAAAGACTGAAGAGCACTCATTTGTGATGTCTAATTTTATAATAATAGATATATGTAGCGACATTATTTCTAGTATGATATGCCCATAAAGAATATAGATAATATAGCCGATGCGTCAAAGACAAAACACCAACTTATTATTTTTTTATATTATAACTGACCTCCTTTTAAACAATTTTTTTTCTTTGTAGTGTCTAAAGCATCAAAATCTGTAAATTGGTCTGCGTTATTTTCAATGAATTAATGAGATAATTATCTTCGTTAATTTAGAATTTATTAAGTTGTAAGATGTCCACGCACCTGTAAAACAGATAAGAATTCGATATCTTCTCGCACCCTGGCTTATTCAACCATTAAATATTATATGGCAAAACGGGATAAAGATAAATAATCTACAAAAACATCCAAAACAAGAACATATTTCAAAAAAATAAAATGCAACGAACAAATTGTAAGAGAAAAATCATCTATTTTTACGACTCTCTTATCATGACCAAGTATAATTATAAATCGTTACTTAAACAATTTTGGAAAAGAAGTGTTAAGAAAAATACATTTAAACAACCAAATTTGGAAGATCACGTAATATTAAGAAATGTAATTTAGCTGCAATTTTGAAACATAAACCACAAAGTATGTAATAAAATATAATAGTGTAATTATGAATATTGTAAACATTTTTTAATTATAAACGTTTTAAATTACCAAGTCATTTATAAAAGAAGTAATGCGATTTAAATATACCTAAATTAACAAACTTAATATGCATGAAAATTTTACGCTAATCGGTTTTAAAATGGCGACCTTAAAACTAAGCTCTTTAAATAGTTACTCAGAAACAATCAATATCTAGATGCAAAAAGGTATACGACCAATTTAAGAATAACTCCATAACAGTGGGATTCATCAAAAATCGATTACATACAGTAAATTGCAGTTTAACAACTGACTGTGCGCTGGCGCATTACTCCAATTGGTTTTGTAATGTTTTTTATGATTCTTGAAAACTATATCTAGACGGCTTTGTTTGAAGATATCTTCAAGTTTTACCCATAATTATTGTTATGTAGATATATTCATAGCATCATTTTGTAATACAGAATCCATTATTAAATATGGTCTGTCTGTCTAAACTATTAAAACTATAGACGTTATATCAAGTTTTGCTATTATTATAAGACTGCAATTATTTTATACAGCTGATGTTATTATCATAATTATTCCATAAAACTATTATTCGAATAGTACTGCTATGTAGTATCCATGCTAAGAATTTATACTTTCAATACATTTGTATGAATTGTTAATACTCTATTCTAACTTCAAAGGTATATTCTAGATTTTCACAACTCTGTGGGCAAGCAAGAAATACATTGCTTTTGATGACATCTTGCAAGTAGCAAGTTTAGTGCCAGAGTGTGTTCTCAGATGTCAAATAAAATACACATAAATGTACGTAATTAAAATTATTGGTTAGACGGGAAATAAATTAAATCAGTTAATACGAGAAATAATTTTAAAATTTATCTAATAAACAGTGTTTATTATTGATCAGGTAAATACTATTATTTTCAACCTTTTTCCTGTCTGTCAGCAGGACTCATTGATCTTGTGCTAAGTATAAACGAGGCAAAAAATCTAATACAAATGATACAGTAATATTTATCAATGGCGGCTTCATACATCAGCTATCCTACGAACAAATGGAATCGATTATTGATAATTAAAACGATCGATTTCATTAAACGAAATATTACTTGTATCTTTGCACTAAAGACAAGTGTAATTATAACGATAATTTACAGGTGGGATCCTTTCTCGATTAATGATATAGACTAGAACTACTAATTGAATTTAAAATATCCTGGACGAAAATAAAATACAATGTAAATTCATTAGGGATGTTAATTAGGACGCATTTTGTATCTATAGTTATGTTATGAGCAAAAGGTTACCATTCCACGAAGAAAAGTCAGTTTTGTTATCGATTTTTTAATCTACCTACAACTATAAAAATATTTTAGCCTTAATGACTACAAATAGAAACTACTCAAAGTAAACTAATAGTATAAAGTAGTTAATATTATGGAACAATCCACTTAATAAGTTCATAATTGAAGAATTCTGAAATAATTAAAACATGCTGTTTATTCATCATAATCTATGTGACCTATATTCTGTTGCAATTATTTATATAAACGTATGGCAAATGTGAATAAGATTATTTAGACAACTGCGCCGGCGCCGGCGCTCGTAAACGCTGACAATTATACCACCGCCTTTATTAATTGTAAGGATTAACTGACGCTTGCGCACATTTACACATACACAGACTTACACAAACACGTTTTACACTTCAGGCACACACACACTTTGTATCGTTTTTATGATGGAAGATGATGTTTTGAACTTATAACATTATATTGTTAATGTAATTTTGCAATTAACAGCAAAATATATATTGATTGGTTTTTGTTTTTCTTCAGTGATATTTTTATTTACATTTAAAGTAGTTTAAAAAAAAAATTGGGACTATTCGATAAGTGATTGAAATAATTTAGCAGATCCACTTTTAATAAAAATTGCTTAATATGTTTAATATTCATGTATAAAAATACATATATTATAATATAATTTTAGACATTTTTTTAATGCAGACATAATTGTTTCTGTTTAATCACATTGTAATGTGAGTAATATCGCAACCCTTGTATTTACAAGGATTCAGTATAAATTCAATATCAACAATTCTCGAAATTCATATGATTCATTCTTTTACTTAAAATTACTTTTACTTCATTATTATAGTATTACATGCAAGTTGGCGATCTACGGATTTTGTAGTTATACCAATAATATAATATTCTTTCAGTATTATAGAATAATTTATGTATTATGCGGTTGAATTGAAAGTTTTCAGACCAAATTCTCATTCGAAACAAACTTAGTTACGGAATTTTAAAAACCCACTTGACCTTCTTCAAACTTTAAACTAATTTGGCATTTAAATTGAAGTACTCTCTAAAGAAGACATATCGAAGTCTTATAGGGGCCAGCATTAAAGCTAATTTGGGCCCGTATAATAAAAATTGACCTGACTGCGGCCGTAATGACTTTAATCGCCCCTTGACCTAGCTCGTTAGTGCAGATAACATATGACCTTAGACTACCAAGCACTAACACTATTGTTAATAGCAAAATAACAGTTTCATACAATTTTGATTTGTGAAAATTGTATGAAAATGTATGTAAAATTAGGTATGTTGTGGTTAATGTTGATTTTGAGGTTGAATTAAGACCTAGCTTCATCTGTATAATGTGTTATAAATTTGGAATTTTGGTGGCAACATTTTAGTAGTCTTCTGTTATGTAAATAGTTTTATTAAGAGTTCATTTATTAGTTGTTTATTCAATGATACACGTGAAGTAATGCAATAATATATCAAATAAATATTGACACTTCATGCAGACATCTACTATTTTAAACATTACCCAGAGATCGCGTGACTGAGTCCCAATTATATAATCAACTTGACAAAACATTAAGCAAAAACTCTACGTCTTAATACTAGGAAATAAGGTTTAAAATTGTATAATTAATCTGTTTAGAACAGACAACAACGCTGGTAGAACAATTGCAGGAAACGCACGGGTGTTGATAATCGGACTCTCAATTGAGATTCATTAAAACCACTATTTTTGATGCGAACAAATTAATCTTTCTATTTTCAGAATGAGCAATTGACTGTAATTGTTACAAGTTAGAACGTTATGGCCGAATAGAGGGAAATGAGGACGCGAACAATGAAAAGTATTTCGAAAAAATAGAAAATAAATTCATTTTTAGATATTTTAAGTATTAATTTTACAATAGTCCTGGTTCAATCCGAAAGTTTAACGTATATTTCACCGTTTTTGATGTCTTAGTCGTGTTTAATTAACCAGTAAAAGTAATTCGCCCTTTTTTTAATTTCTACAAAATGCTCTAAAAATCCATACACATATTGTTTCCAAAATGTGCGAATTTAATATAATCGTAATGATGTATAGATTTAAAATACTTTAATATAAAATGTGTATCAATTATACGTAAATGTTATTTCAGATAACAAATACAGCTTCCAAGGAAACAAAGTAGTACATACACGTGGACAGAACAAGTAGACTGCAACTGATTTGAATACTACAACGGCGCAAATGGCTTGGAAAATGCATTTGTCTTGTATGAGATTAACTCATTTACACTTTAAGTGAAACTTCCTACTCCGCAACAAACTAACTTACTGCTTTAGAATAAACCGAATGTCTAAAATTATCCTATATTTCTGACTCAGTCCTAACAAGTGAAGGATACTAATCTGTTTAATAAAACGTGAATACTTCTTATTTATGTGACACAATAATAGACAGATCATTACATCGCCAAGTGAACAACTAGTAACTACCTTATTAAATCAAAGCCGGGTAAGAGGCTAGTCATCAATCATGGCTTCGTCTAAAGGGCTATAAGTCACTGTAATAACTTTATAAATCATGTATCTCATAAACTTTAAAATTATGTACAACCTATGGCAGAAGTTTAGCTCTTTTCATAGTTAGTATTATACTTTGTGTTATTTTACTCGATCGTTGTATCTCAAGTACAAAGGACTTGACGATTTGTCCATTAATACCTTTGACAGCCAAATAACATAATTGTACGGTTTGCAATCACACATACTTATTTAAAACATTATATATTATTACTTGTTATGTCTGTATATGCCTGCTTAATGACAAGGAATCTTGTAAAAATAAAATCAAAATAGATTAATTAAATTCATCTATTTCCAAAAAAATCTTTATATCAAACATAACTGCTGGCCAACAGCCCGCATTATATTTAATGATATAATCAAAAACTTGAGAAGAAATCAGGAAATAACTCAGCATGACAATAAATAATCAATTGTAGGATTAATTTGCACAATCTATAAAACAAAAGTTGGTTTTGAAGTTGCAAGTTATTCGGTTTTTTATAAGAAATGACAGTTCGTCGTTCATCGTTGATAGATTGACAGGTGTAGTACTTTTTCGATTTTCAAGAATGTTAAGTGATTTACTTCAAGTTTTGTATCATACTAAGACATTAATATAGTTTGCTATAGTTTGCTATTATAAATGGAAAATAATATAAATGCTATACTATCCTTTTTAGATATATAATAAGACATATTTGCCTAAAGTATCACTATATATTTATGAGGTATAAAATAAAACAGGCCGAGTAGCTAGTTTGCCTGATAAAAAAAGCATTGTGGTTGCAAAAGAATTTTAGTATTTTAAGAAATACTACCAAAGCCACATTCTAGGAGTGTGTATAAGTATTTAAGTGGACAAGTAGTGAGGAATAAAATATCACCTTGTAGAAATGGGAATGCAGTAGCTACGTGTTATTATTGATCAACCGAATATAGCAGCATAAATACATGTAGATAGACTAAGAATTTTATGTACTAAGGTTTTGTTAGGGGTATTAAACATTAAAATAAAATAATTCAGTTTATCCCTTTTATTTACATTATTTTAATATGAGCTTTATTACTATATATGCAAGAATCGAAGTAGGTCCAATAATGCTGCCTTGTGGAACTCTAAGTCAATAAGTGATATTTGTCAATTATTAAAATTGTAGTATGATAGTAATATATATTAGCTTTAAGATGATGTAATAGTATAAAAGTTTTGGTCAGATCAGGTAAAAATGCAAATTTAAAATGTTTTTGTTTATAATTCAAATAAAGACACGTGTTGTTTAGCAAGAAGGTAGATAACCTTGATTTTATGAGTTCGGTTAACTATTAGTTTATGTCCTCGAAATTTTAATCTCAATCTGATAACAAACTGAGCTGTTATTGGGTGTTATATATATATAAACTTTTCCCAAGTTGCGTGACTAAGTCGATTATATATTATTATATAAGAATACGTGATCCTATACCACAAGTCATTATTAAGTCACTATCCAGGTTATTATAAACTCTCTTCTTTGCCTCAATTTAGCAGATCTAAAAATTCGATGATATCTAAATAAGATGGTCAATATTTCTGTCCATCCATTATAATAATAATAATAATAACTTGGTAACTGCCACGAGTTGTCACGTTTTTAATTGTCAATTTTTGGTAAAAATATTTAATAACAAAAATCAAGTTTTTACAATATTAAAATTAATGAATTCAGTACTGCAACATGAAAAATAAAAAGAAAAAACCAATCCAAACAAAAATGTTACCAAAACTAACAACCAAAAATTAGTAATAAATAAGAGAACTGTGACAATTAGCACTCGATGATCCGATGATCACCAGGAGTAAAAACGTCAACGCACGCCAACCACCGCAGCCCGTCGCACCGAGCAGCTCCACGTCATCAGAGGAGGAGTACGCAACTCCTCCTGAGAATGTCGTGTCGAGCAGTGACGACGAGCTGCCGCCTCCAGCGCCGCGCCGAGCACCAGCGCCGCGCCGAGGGAGGCCACCGCTGCCGCGCTTGGGGCCTACTGGGGCATCCGCTCCGCGTTCGGCCCCCGCCGTCGGTGGTGCAGTGCGCCGCATGAAATGGACGCAAAATATAAACGAAAATGTCATGCGAGCGTACTATAGGGCGACAGAGGGTGGAACTAACCTCACTGCGTGGCGAACCCGTTTGCTATCTTTGTTTCAGATCCTTGAACCAGAGTTGACCGTTTCGGCCCAACGACTATCGGATCAGGTGCGGTTTATTCAACGTAATCGAGCGTTGGATGACTCCGCACTTGACCGGCTTCGCTCCGAGGTGACAATCTCTGCATCCACCACCGAAAGCATCCATTTGCGAGCCCAGTTATCGTCCGCTCCTTCGGTGGCAGGGTTAGTGGATGGAAATGCTGATGTGGGGGGCGTTGAGATTACAACCGTAAGTACCCAAGATAATGAGCAATTAAGGAGGACTTTGGAGGATGCGATTTTGGAATTTAAAGACATACCAGCCCGCGACAGGCCACGGTTACCCCGTTTTCCCACGCATAGACGTAATATGTCGCTAGTAATGGCTCTAGACTGCATGCTAGACTCTTATCTTCGTTCTAGCAATAATCTCACTGATACCCATTCAATTCTTTATTGTGCAGCTGTTGCAGCGTGCCGCTCCGCCCGTGTCAGATTTCCTGAGCCTGATAGGGTGGTGCGGTCCACTGAGGACACACCCGCATGGCAGATGAGGATTGAACGGCGTATCAGTGCAGCTAGGGTCATTATTGGCAAGTTAATCTGCTTCAGATCGGGAAACATCCGGCCGAGAGTCATGCGTTATGTTACACAGGCCTTTGCCGGTACTGGCATTAGACCTCAGGATTATATGGCCTATGTAACAGAACGTATAGACTACCTGAAGCAGAAAGTTTGTGCGTGGGCAAATCGTATCCGTCGTTATAAACAACGTGTAAATAGGTATAAGCAGAATCGCATATTCCAAAGTGACCAAAGAAAGGTTTATAGAAGCTGGGAGGAATCTGCTACGAGTGTGATTGATGGGCAGTTACCAAATATGGAAGAAATGTTCACATTTTGGAAAAATATTTGGTCGGTGCCTATTAATCACAACGATGGTGGCTGGATGCGTGTTGTTGAGCGCGCGTGTGAACACCTGCAGCCAATGGAGGCTATATTTATAAGCCCAGATAATGTCAGGGATGCGATCCGTTCGACCCATAACTGGAAAAGTCCTGGGCCGGACGGATTACATAACTTTTGGCTTAAATGGCTGCGGTCTTCACACGAACGTTTGGCTGGGCAATTCCAGGAAGCCATCGTGTCCGGATCCCTACCATCTTTTATGACAACAGGTATAACCTTTCTGCTCCACAAGTCTGGTAGTATCACGGATCCAAAGAACTTTCGACCTATCACGTGCTTACCAACAACTTATAAGCTTCTTACATCCATTTTGACTTCAAAATTAAACACACATTTGTATGCAAATAGCATTTTAGATCCTGCTCAAAATGGATGTAAGATTGGGTCTCGTGGTACTAAGGAGCTCCTCCTTATTGACATGGCCATTAATGAAAAGGTTCGCCGAGGTAAGAAGGGTCTCTCCGCCGCCTGGATTGATTATAAAAAGGCCTATGATTCGGTGCCTCATACATGATTAAGACGAGTACTAGAAGTGTATAAGATAGACACAGATCTATGCGCTTTTCTTGATTCATGTATGAGGCAATGGACAACGGTCCTTTGTCTTCCAGGGGGCGGAGGAAGTCTTCTTACTTCCGAACCTGTAAGGATTGAGCGAGGTATTTTCCAGGGTGACAGTTTGAGTCCTTTGTGGTTTTGCCTAGCTTTGAACCCCTTAAGCGCGTTGCTTAGGGACTCAAAGCTGGGCTTTCGCTTTCGCAGAGGGGGTGAGATCATTTCTCATCTTTTGTATATGGACGATCTCAAATTACTTGCACCAAACAAAGCAGATCTGGTATCATTACTAAACGTTACGCAAACGTTTAGTAATGACATTAGGATGGAGTTTGGTGTAGATAAATGCGCGGTTGCACATGTGCAGAGTGGCCGAGTTGTAAATAGCGAATATTTACAACTCTCGGAGACAACGTCCCTCAGATCCCTCTCCGAAACCGAGTGCTACAAATACCTTGGTATGTCGGAATGCTTAGGCATACTGAGTGGGGACATTAAACAGCTAGTGAAGGAACGCTTCTTTAACCGCTTGACAAAAGTTCTAAAAAGTCTTCTGTCAGGAGGTAACAAAGTGCGTGCATTCAACAGTTGGGTAATGCCCGTGCTGATGTATACTTTCGGCATATTAAGATGGACTCAGACTGAATTAGATGCCCTGGACCGAAAGACCCGAAAACTATTGACAATGTATCGCATGCATCATCCGCGCTCATCAGTGATGAGATTGTATATTCCACGGAAGTGTGGGGGTCGTGGCTTCCTTAATGCCAAAAACTTACACAACCGTGAGGTATGCAATCTTAGGGAATATTTCCTTCATGCTGAGTGTGGAATGCATCGGGACATTGTTGCAGTAGATAATGGTCTTACACCGCTCTCCTTAGCCAAAGATAACTGGCATAAACCGGTAGTACTTAGCACTGACGACCGTATAAGTATATGGAAGAGTAAGGAGCTTCATGGACGGTTCCACCAGGCACTTTATGGGCCTGATGTCGACCTTCTGGCGTCCGTGGCTTGGCTACGCTTTGGTGATCTCTTTGGTGAAACCGAAGGTTTTGCTTGTGCAATTGCTGACGAAGTTGTCAAGACGAACAACTATCGGAAATACATAATAAAGGATGGCACTGTTGACATATGTCGTGCGTGCCACCAACCAGGAGAATCCATCAGACATGTTATTTCCGGTTGTTGTCATCTTGCCAATGGAGAGTATTTGCACAGGCACAACCAAGTAGCCAAGATTATCCACCAAGAACTTGCTCTTCGATACGGTCTTGTACCTTTTGAAGTGCCCTATTATAAGTACTCACCGGAGCCAGTTTTGGAAAATGGTCATGCTAAGCTCTATTGGGACCGATCTATCATAACGGACAGGACTATTGTAGCCAATAAGCCTGATATCGTGCTGGTAGATCGGTTAGAGCGCCGGGCATTTCTTGTTGATATCAGTGTCCCGTGTGACGCTAATCTTGTGAAAGCTGAGAAGGACAAACTGTCAAAATACTTGGACTTAGCTCACGAGATTACCGACATGTGGGATGTTGACTCAACAATAATTGTCCCGATGGTAGTTTCCGTCAATGGTCTTATAGCGAAGAGTCTCGATCATCATCTCAAGAGGCTCTCACTAAAAAACTGGATCAAGGGTCGGATGCAAAGAGCAGCAGTTTTGGGTACGGCACGCATTGTGAGGAAGTTTCTTTCGCTGTCGCCCTAACCACCGACGGACTGGTTGTAAGGCCCACGTCGGCGGGATACTGTTTTTTATATTTATATTTAAAATGTTTTTTTTTTTAAATGTTATATGTATAAATGTAAATAATAAGATTAAAATGAAATAAATGATAATAATAATATCGGGACAAATAATTATCCATTAGACCAATAAAATATATATTCTATATAAAATGACATAGTAATACTGTTATAATTGCCTATATCATTGAATGCGTAAGTACTATTTGCCAAATATAGACACGACATATATCAACGTATCACTTGACGAGTTTAATTGTTTATTAGTATTTTATATATAATTTATTTTATCAGTCTCCGCAATCGGACTGGTATATCCTTTGTTACATATATGGACAGTATTAGATGTCATGTACTGACCACTTTAGGTCCCTACCACTGACCTGACCATTTTAGGGCCACCTATATTAAAAACCTCGGCCTAATTACGTTTTATTATATAGTCATTATATTCATACTGATTAAGGCTTTCAATATTTTTTTATTCTTCGGTCATAAATTCTAGGCAAGTGACTTAATTTCTAATATAAGTTATCTACAAGAAAACTCTCTATTACGGGGAGAATTAGTCTTCACATTAAATTCCTTATAGAGTTCAAATTGTACTTTGTAACGAAAATACGTAGAAGAATATGTTTTTTATTGTAGACTTGCATTATACTAGATTGCATAACGATACAGTTTATTAGCAAAAATAAGTGAAAGACATTGGAAAATATATAAACAGAGTAAAAAGCGTTGGTTGAAACCTACAAGAAGACCTTTGTGGTCTTTTAGGAAATGTTATAAAAAATATTCAAACAATTACAGCCTTATTTATGGTTTCTTATTATATGTTTTGTTTTGTTAGTGACATCATTCGCTCGAAACAAAAAAAATGTTTTTTCGTGACATCGTGACTTAAGGGATGATTATTTTAGAATAGTAAACCAGATTCCTCCTCCTCCCCCCATCCGAGTATAGAAAAAAAAGATTAAAAAAATAAAAGAATAGGGATTTGCGTGTAAACTTTTAGTCTCCATATTTTACCCCCTGAACATCTATTATAATTGGCATCTTAAGAATCCTTTTTGTCAACTTATGCTATTCAGCTATGCGATGATGAGTCAGTTTTTATGTCAAATAATAAGACATATAATTATATGTCTTTATTTATTAATAATAAATAATTGAATTAAACATATTATCGTGTATATTATCTACTTAGCGGTTTATAAATAGTTTATTTGGCTTTCCCTAAGTTATCATAATGTTGTTCTTCCTTAATGTAGTCGATTTTTTATTGATGTCCTATAAACTATGTCATGTAGTAAAAAGTAAAGATGTAAGTAGCATTTTTAACAGCAAAATACTTTAAAAGTTAATTAATTCCATACACTTAATGTACTGCAGATTTCTTATAAAATAATTATACTAGTGTCTACTTAAGTGGAATACCAATAAAAAATAATTCTATCATTAACACTTAGCGTGCTAAATAACTCTAAGCTTAATCAAAAAGTGGTTGGAATTTTAAACATTCTTCCATACTTTTTTATTTTATTATCTATAATTGCTTGTGGGTGTATTTTTCCAATGTACTTATAATATCTGTGATTTTATTCATGCAATTATAAATTGTATGTCATTGGTGTAAGGTGCACATTTTATAATGCCCTGTTGTTTTGTGTAGGTGTTTTTCAAAAAAAAACCTCTGTTCTATGATTGTAAGCTTTATGGCTCTAGTTTAAGGTTTACTTTCTCTTATTGCTAAATTATCAGACAGTGCAACTTTGTTGCCAACTGTTCTACCTCTTAGATAATTGTACACCTCTGCTATTCTAATTACTCGTCACGGCTACATCGATGTGTGAAGACCGATTTTCTTTTACTTGGTAAAATATTATCCTTGATCTGAGACAGGAATTTTAACAAGATGTTCTTATTGTAGAGGAAATAAAAATAAGGGTCTGCTATTAAAAATAATACAATATTTTTATTAAAAACTATTTCTATAAATGAACTTATTGTTATCACGGGAAGGGTATCCCGGAAATCGTAGGTTCTGTATTTATAAATAAGAAAAAAATTATCCTGCTTAAGGAGAAAATAATTTGGCTTCTCTGTGAATTATACATCACTGCACTTTGTGGTAGTTTTTGCTGAACCATTATCAAAAATATTACCATTAATCTTATTCTAGCATAAAAAAAAAAAGTATTGCACTATTCAGATACTTTACCGTGTTTTTAGGAGCTACTTGACAAACAAGAACGTTTATAGAATTTCTGCAACAGTTTTATCTGTTTATAAATATTTTATTATGTAATAACTGCGCTAAATGAGATGTGTCTATTTTTATTATTTCTTTATTGATCTTCTATAACTTTTATTCCTTAAGTTAAAAGCTGCCCACTTCTGTTTTTATTTTCTTATCAGCTCAAGCTATTTTATTTAATTAATTACAATAATATACCTTTTTGGTATTTATTTATTTATTATAAGGCATAACTACAGAGTAAAAACTAAAAATAAGAAGTAGAATCATACATTAACAACAAGAGACAGGATAAGTTTAAACCCCGATAATAGCTACGCACAACATGTAACTAAAAATAATAATAATAGTTTAGCTAGAGGTGTATCGCTGGCTTAGACATAAGCACATCTGGATTCAAAAACAAAAACAAAAATAATAATAAACTAGAATATAAAATAAGGTCCTATCTTTCAAACTACAAACTAAATACAACTATAAAAGTTATTATAAAACTTATACTTATACTACATTTATTAAACATATATTCCTCAATTAATATTGCATTTTCTTAAATAAACAGGCAGACTTTGTGCATTGATGTCCAAACTTTTACACAGTTCATTGTGAGCTCTACACATTCTGAACACTGGGTTGTTAAATGCTGAATTATTTCGACACACAGGTATATGAAAAAATAATTGAGTGCGAGTGCTTCCAGTTTTTAGTGAAAAGTGGCTTAGTAGTTCGCTAGTATCCCATTTGTTATTTATAATTTTGTGAAGTGTAGCAAAATCTTGAGTTCTACGCCTAGTGACAAGAGATGTTAAACCGAAGTATTTAAGACGGGCCTCATACGTCGGTAGTTTACGGGTTAAATTGAACCTAAAGCAAACATATCTAAGAAAGCGCTTCTGAATAGATTCAATTCTCTCAATATGTTTCTTAAATAAGGGAGACCATATAACCGAAGCGTACTCTAAAACACTTCTAACAAGTGCTACAAATAAAGTGACGACACTAGCTGGTTTATTAAACGGTTTAGTAACTCTGAGTATAAACCCCAAAATCTGATTAGCTCTTGAACACATAGTATCATAGTGATAGGTATACGTTAGTTTGCTGTCTAACCAAACTCCGAGATCCCTAATGACATCAACTCTATTCAAAGGAGTCTTGTTGAGTTTATAGGAGTTGACGATAGGGTATAGTTTTTTCGTGAATGTTATAACATGGCATTTTGATATATTTAGTGTCATGTTATTGACAGTACACCACAAGTCTAACTGATTAATACTACGTTGGAGGATGTCACAGTCGTCACGATTGTTGATTACAGAGTATATTTTTAAATCATCAGCATATGCAATGCAATGGCAGGATATGGTCTCAATTAGGTCATTAATAAAAAGGACAAATAACAAGGGACCGAGATTGGAACCTTGTGGTATTCCTGATACAGCCTCATAAGGATTTGAGTGAAAACCATATACTGTGACTAACTGAGAACGGTTGGTGATATATGAGTTAAGCCAACGCAGTAACGAGCCGTGTATACCTAGATGACGGGCTTTAGAGATTAGTATGTAATGATCAATCTTATCAAAAGCTTTGTTGAAGTCTGTGTATAGGGAATCGACCTGTTTCCTTTGATTTAAAGCCTCGTTTAGATAATGCGAGTAAGTCAAGAGATTGGAAGTCGTAGAACGTCCGGATACAAAACCATGCTGTCTATCACTAATTAAGTTCTTTAAGGAATAACTTATATGTTTATAAATAAGGCTTTCAAATATTTTCGCAAAGCAGCTCAGTATACTGATAGGCCTGTAATTTTCTACGTCAGACTTGTTACCTTTTTTATGTATAGGCAGTATATGAGCGGTCTTCCATAGTTCTGGAAAGATACCAGTAGACAGACTACGATTAAACAGTAACGTTAGAGGTTTAATTAGTGCTGTATAACAATTGCGAACTATAATGGGAGGCACGCCGTCTGGTCCTGCCCCTTTATTTATGTTAACTGATTTTAAAACATGTTCAACTTCCCGCTCTGTGACCCTGATAGATGAAATACTACAGTTTGATTCCGGAAAATCTGGTGCGTATGATGTAGACATATTTGTGTTGTATACAGAAGCAAAATGTTCAGCAAACAATTCAGCAATATCCTTCCCATTATCCGCAAATACGTCTTTAAAGTACATTTGGTTTGGAAGATCGTTAGTACACTTTTTGGACTTTGTATATTTCCAAAACAATTTTATATTTGATTTAAGGCTATCTTCAATTGAAGATATGTATGTATTATAACATTTATTAAATAAGCTCTTAGTCCTCGAACGAAGCAGTGAAAAAGTGTCGAAATCACGGGGGTTCTGGTAACGCATAAATTTTTTGTGATACTTGTCTTTATCTCTTATCATATTGATAAGTGATTTCGTAAACCAAATAGGGTATGAATTTCTAGATTTTAGAACCGGTGTATATTTGTCTATTATTTCCCATAAAATATTGTAAAAAACTTGCAAAAATTCGTCTACATTTAAATGGTTAAATTGGGACCACGTTATACGTTCCAGCTCATTAACACAAGCGCCAAGATCCGTTCCTCGGAATCGATATCTATGAGTGGTGTTCTCTTTAAGATAACTTACCTTTTTGAGTTTAATACACACTTCAAGAGCAGGATGGTGATCATCACAGCGAATTAATGTTTGTGCTTTTGTCACAACAACATTCATATCAGAGGAATGGAGGATGAGGTCTAAAATTTTATTATTTGTATTAAGTACTGCGTTCGACTGCGTAAAACCCGCTTTTGCTATAAAGTCAAGCATTGTTAGTTCTTTGTAACTAGGAGTAGTTACAAGTTTTTCCCGTGAAAAGGATTTTAATTCTGGCAAATTAAAGTCTCCTAATACTATAGCTTTGTTAACTACAAACTTATAAGAAAAAGTCTAAGAAACCTTTTTCGTTTCTATATCGTATTTTAATTAGTAATTCTTTATCACTGTTTTCTGTAATTATCATAATTACAAAACATATATTTATGTAATATTGTAGAAAAACAAGATATATTATTTAATTATTATGATCTATCAAGATCTATCTTTTGCAAAAAATATTTAAATTAAAATAAAACTCTCTGTGACTCTTTGTCACAAATCGAAAGAAAGTTAGGTCATTAAATTATTTGAACTTACTGATCAAATATAAAACCAAGCCATAAATGAAATATTTCGAAATCAATAATTACATTTTAAATTCATATAAAGAATAAAACATTAAATATAACAGAAATTTAATAAAGTAACTTAAAAAAAAAATGTATCTATAAAGTATTCAAAATATGTATCTAAATATACCAGGGTATCTAAGACAATAAATCAAACTAAATAACCTTGTTTGATCAAAACCTATTAAGAGAGGTAAGGAATTAAAAAAAGTAAGTAAAACCAATAACCATATTATGAGAGAAAAAAAATCTGAACAAAATACAATATGCATTCTCCACCATTACATCTAAATAAACGAATATAAATCAAAAGATGTCATAAAAAAAACCTTGAAAATACAAAGTAGAGCAAAGTAAACACAAAAGTAGGTATGCAATGTGACAGTTTTTTTGCGAGAACTGTTAATAAGTCACGTTTTGGTTATTTTAGGGTTATACTTGACAAGCATCTTCAGCAGCGTCACACTGAGCTTTGTTAAAAGTATTTGTTTTGCTATCTTCAACATATATTTAATAAGACTCTCTTCGGATATAACTGAATATTTTCGTTATAGTCTTTCTGAGATGAGTTCTATCGACAAAGACCAGGATGTAATCTGAGCTTTGAGAGTCTTTGAGACTTTTGGTGTTTTAGAATTCACGGGTCTTACTAACTTGTCATATATAATATTCAAGAATCAGTACAGACATTATATTGTCTTTAAAAAGCTGTAATCAAGCGACTATGGTACACGCGAAGTTCATATCGTTTCATCGAATTAAATTGTATCCATCCATCCATGTTATCAAGCCTTTGTTTTATAATAGTGTATTAAGTATTTGTCCTAAAAGCGTGTGTTCAAAAGTAATTAATCATAGGGCTCTCCCTGACCCGACGACACATCGCGTGTAGCCTGCGTAATCAGCACCTCTTCGTTAAATACGATATAAATTAAAAATATACAATTTAAACTTAAAACAGACTAAAATTCCGTAGAATATTTATCAGGCTGTTGCGCCTGCGCTGTTAGCAATATATCAAGTTAATGAACATTTATATTCAATGATATATAATGACAGATAGTTTTTTAAACCATCGACTCGCTCATAAATTTATATTTTAAATTAATTTATAAGTGATTATATTTTTTCATATAAATCTCCTCATTCATCTCAGCCTGTTGAGAGTGAAGCTTCCAAAATGTACCTCGGATGGTTTTTACTTTACAATCAAAACTTTATACTCTCTTCTGCTTAAAAACTTTAAACTCCGTGATAACTCAATCGTGAGTAAGTTCAATCTATTTAGATTGTCAGTTTGTTTTAAAAAGAAATAATCGTAATAATGTTCCTTTTCCTTCATTATCTATAATATTTGTTTTTCGATGTAACTAAAAATCTTAGTACTGGATTTTTAGAAAAAGAGTTACCAAATTTTTACCAAAAAATATATATATTAACTTAAAAACATATACATTTCATTAATGCATTTTATACTCAGACAGAATAATTATTAATCATTAAGAAACGCATTTATAAACGCTTGTTTTATAACATTCAAATACGGATTTAAATTTAATCAAAAATTATTTATTATTTAGATTTTTTTTCTGCTAACGAATTAACGAATAACTTCACACATAAAAAGTATTCCTTACGTAAACCGTGTATTTAAAGATTCCAAAATATCTCTAAATATTTCATAAAGTTAAACTCTATTAATGAACAAACGTCGCATCTGTGTCTTTGAAACTGACGTAACCTCAGTATTTTAATCACAAAAGTGACTGTTTTGAGACTAAAATAGTTGTCGCTTCTTGGTTTTAATTATAACGTCAGTTTCCAATTTAATTATAATATTATCTTACTATTTTACCTAATTTGTAACACGATCTACGTTCAAGAGAAAAGTAAATCTATTTGTATTCAAATAGATCTAAAAAACGAAATATAAAAAGAATGACAGACTTTAGACTAAATGTAGCCAAATGAAGAATGCATACTGTAATTTGATATTTAAAACTGACTTACAAAGTTCTATGAGCCGTTTGAGCCAACACATTAATTGCTAGAGATTTGCCCCAGTTTCTTAAGTGTAATCTATCAATGAAGAAAATTAGTTTTATTTTAATCTATTCTACAAATATAAATAATACTGACAAAAGAGTGCTAAACGTCCCGTTTATGTGCAGATTAAAAAAAATACCATCCAAATTTACATACACACCTTTTACAAACGAATACAACAAAAAAAAGTCAAATCAGTATAACCGTTCTCAGATGGTGATCTATCATTTGGCAACTGATTTTTATTTATATAGAGAGAGAAATATCACAACTGGGAATCAAAATCAGTACGAGTCAATGAAAGTTCAAGCCTTAATGAAGATTTATGATACTCTAATAAATCTAAAAAAATATATATTTTTTATTTGGTATTCTCTATTTAAAATTAATTAAGTGAACCTCAATATCGATAATATCATCAACCAACACTCCAAACTAATAAATATGACACGGTCTAATGTTTTTTTAATAACAGCGCCAAGGGACTGGCCCATTGCAATTATTCTAATGCATACGTATAATCCGACAACTGAAATTAACTGAGCTACATTCAAATAACAACCTTAACACCCAATTATAAGAGTCAAATATAAATTGGGTTCATTGGTTCCGTTTTCAGTTAATTTATTTCGTTTTCTAATTTGTGGAGTAACTTCATGTTTTCTGACTTTTACTAATAAATTCAGTGGATTAGCGGAAGCCGCGTACAGTATGCTATTTATTCTCTCTTTAGTTTCTAAAATAGTAATGAGGAACAATCAAATATATAGCCCATAATTTACTGGATAGTGTCTCATATAGTAGTACCAATTACCACTACACAATGTTCATATAATGAGTTGTTATTAGTTCAGGAACACACAGACACACACATTTACTACATGAACTCGGGCATTCACTCTCTTCACATCCATCACTCATGTATAGCGATCTAATAAAACCCCCCTTTATGGCTCTTACCATCACTTCCCAAAATCAAAAAATATATACCTCCCTAATTTATCCCGCTTTCATATCCTTCCACTTCATCTACTAGCTTATAACATTATTTGCATCCCCTCTAATATGTTGATTAGCTTTCTTTCACTATCATCTTTCAAATCCAGTTTTATTTTTCAATTAGCCTCATTCTTCTCAGGTCTTCTATCTCTGATGCGTAAAACCTCGCCCATTCTCACCAGTCACCGGATGCCATACCTTCTTACATCATACTTCTCTTTCATAGTCCATTTCGTATAGCCATGTTGTTGCTAGAGTATTTTATGACAGGCCTATGTCATTGGCCTAAATTTACCGTTAGGCTCATCGGTGGACTTAACGATATGTTGGTGCAGCGTCTCGCCTTAGACGCCATTTACGACATCTCATTAAAACCAGGGTGGTCCATTCTACTCCGCCGATTACCACACAGCAAATGCGGAAAACACGGCAGTTCAATAAATGAAATTGGTCGAAATTGGTTAAGAGTGGTTTAAACTGGTTGAAACTGGTTACAGATTGAACTGGAAACAGACAGGTCTGAAGTGATGATGATGATTAATTCTCATTACCGATGCCTAGATCTACTATAATTAATAACGTTTTAAGTGGATGATACGGTTTTATGTGTATTTTTTGAATTTGATTGTATTAAAACACAAATATATTAAAATACCTGCGGCATAATAAAATTAACATGTTGAAATAAACAAAGATATAAAATATATACTATCTTTAATAAAATAGTTAAGTATTTGTATCGAATCGCTATAAATGTATAAATCACGAGAAACAATAGTAATAGAACTGATCAGAACGGAACGAATGATACAGAATTAATTGATTATACTTTAATAATCGTTGGTTTTTGAACATCGAATGATATATTATTCTAAATTTTTATTCTTTTTCTTTATAAAAGTAAGATTTTAAAAGGCATTGACTCCAATACTATAAAGGACATTAAAAACTTAATATCTCAACTCGTTAGAATTATATTACATTAGTTACAATAACCGTTGAATTTAAATGCTTTATTGACGTTAACAGAGCCTCTAATGATATTAATTTAATAGTTATTTCTAGTATTGATAAGTTCTCGGTCAATGACTGGAACTTATATAAAATATACATATTCTCAACGATATGAGGTCCAAAGAAGCCTCGGAAACCATGATTTAGAACGGATATGTCTTGTTAATGATTTAATTTATGACTCTTACATATTTTTATGTAAATGTTGAAATTATATATCTGATTATTTATAAAAAAAAATGTATACTTTTTACATTTAGAATGAGTTAGGTGCCTTTTATTTATATTTTTTCTGGTTTAGGAAAAAACACACCAGTTATTGCATGATTTAATGTCATTACTTTTAATGGCTGAATAAAAATCTATCTTTAATTTAAAACCTCCTTATTAAATTAAATAGTCGGTAATGAAATTATACAAACAAAACGATAAACAATATACAATTATAATAGGTGTATGGCCACCCTAATAAAGAGTGTAACACATCGCCGGACGAGACGCAATCAGCATGTAAATGACGCTCTCACTGGACGAAGCAAACATCGAATATTGATCGGTACATTATGATAATGCGACTTTTAAATGTTACAGACGATTTGACGTTGCAAATTGCCAGTGTGGTGCCGCCTTTACTGTTAGACCTTAAGACTGGTTTACACTAGAACTTGTCATATTTTTTTTTTTAATATTTGTTACTTTTTTTTGTGGTACGAATGTGTAATATATTTTTGGATTTCAGTTGATCCTTAATTATAATCAGCAGTTTAATATACACAGATCTTATTATTACTAGTAAATCTAGTCCCATAATATTAAATGATGAATTTTGTTACCCTGTTTGATATGTAAAGTTAAGTTATAAAATATAATTATAATTTCATTAAGCTGCTTCGGTTTTTTGACAAAAAATACAAAATGTGTATATTTTTTTAGTTATTTGGTTAAATTATATCATGACATTAATCTTGTAGACAAAAAGTGATATAAATTAAAAAACTTTTATTCCATACTACCAATGGCGAGTCGCTTCACATGATTTCCATATTTATATTAAATATTTAAAAACATCTGCCTCCAGTAACACGACACCATGGTAATCGCGTCGTAAAAATTACTGACACATACATACACATTGTAAATAACTGTAGCATGGCGTTTGTGGCTACTATTATTATTATATTTATTCTATAGGATGATTGGAATTATGGGTTTTAATAATTATCTAATACAGTATGATAGTTGTCATTTTTAAACTTAAAATAAATAAAAAACTTTCTTTCTGTCACATTACGAAAGATTTTATGACATCATTTAATATATTTTTTAATGAAGTGTAGGTACAGCTTAATTATAAATCAATATGAAGTTCATACGTTAATAAGGTATAAGAATAATCAAATTTTAAAATGCCAAAAACTATTTTATTATACACAAATGTAACAGGATATACAAAATGACAATAGTCGTTAAAGAATATATTCCACATAAATTTCTTTTAAAATAAATTAACCTAAGATAATTTGTTCATACAATATTTATTTCAAATTTGTGGCTTAGATGTTCATAGATAATGTACATTAATTAACAAGCATATATTACATTATCAAATAAGTTATCTATTGCTAACGCACCATAAACATCCTAGACACTATTCATTTCCATACAATGGCTTCGTGACTGACATAACAGTCAGTCAAACTGTCAATCTGCGCTACTGTGTACTGTCATTACATCTCTATCGCTGGCATATCGACCAATCAGATTTGATTCTGAATAATTTGAATGTTGCTGGTTGGAATTTTGATAACTTATTTTATTGATTTTTAAAAATAGAATTATTGTGTTTTTTTAAATATATGTGAAAAGACATTTCTGTTTTTGGTTAAACAACTTAAAGGTAGAATAGTACTTTGAATCTAAGTTATCTTTTTGTTTGTCATAAACATTGACCGACCATTTATAGTTGAGCCTTTAGCACGGTATCTGATTATGATAGAAAGTGTCAACAAATCTGGTCGTAATAATAATAAATATGTTTATGAGAAAGGTATGGTCATTTGTGGTCGGTTGTTGTCAAAGATATGTTTCCTTTTACGATATGGTCGGACACAATAGACTTTTACCAACATGGAAGAACTTTTGTGAGGGGAAAGGCATGTTATATACAACCTTCAAAAACTTGGTTGGTTTCAATGAAGCCAAATTGAGATATGAAATATTTCTAGCTAATTTTCGGAGAAGCTAAGTTCGAGGTATATTTCACCATCAGTATTGTTAAGGCCGCTACATATTTTTATTTTAAGTTGGTATTTTCAACTCATTTTTAATTTTGTTTGAAATATTTTTTAAGGTGTAAAATAATTATTTTAATAACTTATTTAATTGTTGATTGTTATATATTTTCCTGTGATAAAAAACGCATTTTATCCTTACCTTAAAAATATCATAGTATCTTACAAAAATATTTGTTTAAAATATCCACCAGCGTTTAAGGGTTACCAGGGTCTATGACATCGGATCATTTAGTAATAATGTACTGGCAACATCGCCTCGCCTATAAGTACAAATAACTCCTTATTTGCATACCATTACCTATTCAAGTGTCTATGGTATGACATTAAATACTAATGTCTGAAATATGTTAGAATTTCCGTACAAACATTCAATTGAAATAAACTTCTATTAATAATCTCACACTACTTTATAATATTTGTATCATCTCAAAATAATAGTTAAATATTATGTTTACATTTAATAACTTCAAACCAGTAAGTAAATAGTATTATTGGTATATAAACAAATATGTGTCTTAAGAAAAGTTGGGTTGCCATTGTTCGTAGTTAATATATGCGACTTTTTAACTCCTGACCCAAAAAGAGAAGTGTTCTAAGTTTGACCTATGTATCTGTATGTTTGTATCTGTGTAAGTAAATAGTTTTATTGGTATATAACCAAATATGTGTCTTAAGAGAAATTGGGATGCCATTGTTCGTAAGTAATATATGCGACTTTTTAACCCCTGACCCGAAAAGAGAGGTGTTATAAGTTTGACCTTTGTATCTGTGTGTCTGTCTGTGGCATAGTATCAGCCAAACGAGTGGAGGGATTTGGTTATGGTTTTATTTAATTGAAAGCGGGTTCCGTCTAGATTTTTCTTAGCTCTGTTAAGTCGAAATAAAAGCAGTCTTCTCCAAGATATTGACCTTCTTGTGCTTGGTTCTTATGCTATATTGATAGTAAATACTTTACCTGGTGATTACTAGTGTGTTTTTAGATTCATTTAGAACAATAAAGAAAACAATAACCTAACTTTAAAAAGCAGAAAAAAACCCTCGATACAAAACGACCTCTTAAAGAGTAAAAATGTTAAAAATAGTATTATTACACAAAAACATTTTTATTTTAGTATTATTATGTACTTATTGAAGTCGTTTTGTTGGGGGACCGCTAAAAAAAAAGAAATCAAATACTAGTAAGTTACCAAGGCAAATAACGAAATAAAAATATAAAATCGTGTAGTCTAGTCCTTATTCATTAGCTCAGAAAACTTCGTAAAATCACAATCACTTCAATAAGTACATAATAATACTATATTTAACCTTTTTTACTCTTTTTAGAGGTTTTTGTATTGGGGGTTTTTTATATTTTATATTTAATTTACATTTACTATATTTTGACCGAAAAATAAATGCGAAGAATATTTTAAGTTAAAATTTTTTATACAATAATATGTAAATGTTTTGACATGGTTAATTTGTGTTATTAAAACTACAGTGACATTAAGATAATATGAATGAAATTATTAAGATTCTAATTATAAATCCAAATAATGACATTATTATCAGTAATTCCAAATTATATTCCTGTGTGTTTCTTGGGACGGTACCATCAGTTGGTACACCGTACACGTTCTCACGCCTCAGTTCCGGCGGATCCCGTAGATTACGATTTGCTTTCTACAAACGAAATGAACGTTAGAAAATGTAGAATGTTTTTTTAAGTCTTTTTACTTAAACAATGCTCTTGAACAAGTTCTGAGAGGTTTTGGCTTGTACTCAAGGTGATGTCAAAACTAAGTTAGATGTTATGAAAGTAGTTACTAAGTTTATATCTTTCAGCGGATGCAATTATTACCTAAAGTTTTGACATGAATTTATTATTAAATAATTGAACTAAAAATAATTATTTCGAAACCTGTGTTGTATGTTGTATTGTGGTTGGTGCATTTTTTTACCAGAAACCTTTCCAAACCAGAAAATTTCTGATACTAATAAGTAAGTAACATAGTGTCAGTGTTATATAAATCACAGCTATTCTCATAAAGTTCGACACTATTTATATATAATTAATTTGTTTTTTTTAACCCTATTTCACTTAGACTGCGTCGTAACTCAACGTTAAATATTTTTTAATTATTAAATTTAAGCGTTGGGTTATTAAGAAAACAATTATTGAAAATAATTGGGTTATTAAGAATAAGTAAAAAAATAAAATGTATGTCCCATAAATTAATATAAGTAAGTACTATTGCTGTTTCGATCAAAAAATGTCTTAAAAACGTATACAAATTAAAAACACAAAAACAACAAATTTATTGTTAATGTGATACAATTATATCGCTATCTATAAAAATACCTTGAAGTAAATAATTAAAAATACAAATGGTTCAGGCGTAGTTTTCCTAAAATGGCGCCGATATAACGCAACAAATACTTTTAAGGAACTAAAAAAATATTTATTAATTATCGACTCGCCGTGAAAGTATGCGATTGACATAAATTACGATCTTAAATATCAAACAAACAAGTCGTTTGTTTTTTAACATTCTTATTCCTGGAGTCTTATTAGACATTTTTTATTATAATTACGAAAAAATAATACCGTTACTCAAATACTCCTTATAAAGCCATAGGCCATTAATTAATATTCGTTACCTTTATATAACCTAGGTATTGTTTTGAGCTTCTAAACATAAATATAAATACAATAAAATACGTAATAAGATTTATATATCATAAAAATCTTGAAAATAAAATCGATTAAGTATAGTTTTGAAGTTATTATCGGATATTTCGAACAAAAGGCGAGTATATCTTACAGTATCAATGTTGATAGTAATGAGGCCTCTCACCAATTGCCTATCATCTCAGATGGCCGATGATTACGCTGTCGCCATGTTTCTTTGTACCATTAATGTCACTCCTGTCATAAAATGAAGGCAGCGTAGGCACGTTTCACACCACCTGTAAATACTAACTCGTATAATATGATGAGAATACGACATATATGTGGGTGGGACGTTCGGAAATATTGTAAAATCATCTTTGATAGTTTTCTTCTCATTTGGATTGAAATATGATTCTTTCATAGTTTTTTTTTTATTATTTTTATTATAGTTGTATGTAATGACATTTAGGTAATTGTTCTTTTTTATTATTAATAGAATATAATTGTATAAAATTACATTCATAAAGATCTTCCTTAACATTCAATTAAGCGCATACCATTTTTTTTAGTATGATAGCTTTTATTTTGATGTACTATTATATATACTTAATTTATGTATTATTATATATTTAATTAAAAAAAAGTTTTTTTTAATTTCTGAATGTTATTATTTATCATTACTTCGTAATGACTTATGACACGTATATTTCATTTTATTTCAATTAAATAAATGACTTGAATAAATAAGGGTTGAAACGAACTTTCTGCCTCGTTTGACCTCATGTGTGGAATATGAATTAGGACCTTAAATATAAAATATTTATTAAGCAAAATCTGAAATAAGAAAGAACTTCTTAAAAAAAAATAATAAATAATACTCTTTAATACATGCAAACACTAATATTCCTTGGGGTCAGATTAATATCTGCAAGAAAACCAAAATATTTTTGTATTTTTCCATACTCAAATTAATATATAAAAAATATTAAATATGAAAAAAACAGTACGTATGCTGGCAGCCTAATACTTGTCAAATTACCTCACGCTTCGATCTATAACGATAATGATCTACACGTTAACGGAGAACGTGGTATCGATCTAGTTTTCAGTGATTTCCTGAACAATGGCCCGGTGATTGCAAAACCTCACTGCATTGAGTTGTCTATCACTTAAGGTCTAGTGTACACTACAATACACTACACTACCACATTGTGACAAACGTCAGCCATAAATCAGATCTACAAGCGTTTGGTTGAATGCAAATTATTGAAATAAAATGGCATATTGACTACATTTTTGTTATAAATTAAGGATAGGAGATAATATGGGTTATGAATGTAACATGAATTAAAATTGTCAACAAATTTCTGGACTTTTAATGACATAACCTGATGACGTCACCATTATCATTTTTAACTCGTTGAATTTGAGACGGTTTTAAAATGAATCATTATTTCAAAAACACATAAATTATTTTCATATTACTTAAAGACATAAACATCTTTATTTATGCGTTTGATAAAAATCATACAAACATTTCAAATGTACTTCAAAAAGTCAATTTTATTGAGTAAAGTTTTACGAGCGTGATGACAGTTTTTTTAGTCCAATACATAAATGCCAAGGTAATATATACCAGTGCTTATCATGTAAATAGCAATAAACACCTACGTTAAAGTTTTATGGAAGCATTGTGGTGTCCAAATAAATCCCACCAAGTGTAATCTCGCTCCGTGGGAGGCTGCGAGATGACATCGACTCATTAGAGTTATAGGCCGGAGAAGTAATGATACTTGCCCTTATCTTTGAATGATTTAAAAATTAGGAGTTTAAGTGACATATTAATAATATTTTTTTATACTTTCTCGGCTTATGTTGATAAAAATAAACAATTCAACTCTCTGAATAAAAGTCTTTCTAAATACTAACCTTTTAAAATAGTCCAATAACAGTAGTAGGTCATTGACTTCTCATTGGAGTCTGTTAAAATGCAGATTTGTCTCATATAATGGTCTTGATAAATCATACTTGCATAAAATATACATAGAGATGTCAATCTCGGTATTATAGAGTAACAATTTAAGAACATCACTCGAGCTAAAATGCAAATAGGAAACTTGAAAACTTAATATTTTAATACTACATAAGCCTTGTAGGACAGATTTATTCTTGATAAATATCTTATGGTCACATAAATGATAATATGAAAATCGATTGACCCAACACAATACTATATTCCACGCAAACTGTTTCATATATTATACAAACAAAATATTAGGCATTAAATCTTAGAGATATTTTGATAAGATCGGGTATCTTGACGTGAACTTAGGACATAATTCACCTGTAAATAAGTGTATAGTTTCAGTGAACACGTAAATAGATGACAATCGTGTTGAGGCGGAACAGGCTTTTACGTCGAACATTTTCATAAACACTGTTATCTTAACTGCGGGTAACAGTGGTATTATTGTCATTATTGTGTAAATCCAAAATGGCTGAATGCCACCGAACTATAAACTGTGCGGTATCTAAATGGTAGACAGATGGTGGAAGCAATGAACTAGCGAAACGTTAACTTAAAGGAAAGGAAAGATAAGGAAAGAAAGGAAAGATGGAACTTTATACTAGTTTTAATGATTTATTAAATTTAACAATAATAATTCTAGTGGGTTATTATTGTATTTTGTTTTAGTTTACTTCCGTAATAATATAACATTACTGTGCATTTACAAAATATCAAATAAACATTAAACGTTTAGCTTAATACCAGTTTTGACGAACTTCAAATGTTAAAAGTTTTTTAGTGTTCATAAAATGCAAATATGTAGAGAAAGTTAAAAATATGTGTGCAAGAATTTAAAATGGCTTTGAAGTGTCAAAAATGTGAAATTACCAAAATAACAAAAAAGTGATTAAGATTTATAATCCCATCGCAAATAAAAAAGGAAAAATTTGTACCTTTGTGCAGAAAAAAAATATTTTAGAGTTATTATGAGGAATATAATATATACAATATATATTTCAACTTTACAAATTTTCCTTTCATTGCTGTTTTTCAAATACAACTATATTATAATTTCAATATATTATATATATATTCAATATATTATTCGTTATAGGCGTGAAGAGAAATATTTTACGACTTGGAAGATTTACGATATTTTTTAAGATATATTTATTAAATATCGAACAACCTATCTCTTCTTATCTATAATTTATTATCAATCAATGACATGTTTTTGACATAAACTATATCTTAAGTGTTTATGATTATTAATCACAATATAAATTACTTTATTGACAGCAAAAAAAACATCCTTATGTTCAAGCTTGGCTCACTCTTGTTAAATATTATTTTAAATCCTTTCATAATCTGCATAATGTTCTAAAATGTGTTAAATACTTACTATTTCATGTGACTTAATATTATTAAAAGTATATAATTCATTTGAATACATCATTACGTATCTAGTAAAGATCATTTGAGAAGTATTAAAATTTGAATATATCTTTCAATATCAACAAAGGTCTATTATTTTAAGGGTACTGGCTTCTCAGGGTTTGTAAAGAAAAGTTTTGATATAAAAAGTATGATATTCGTAAATCTAACGTGATAGAAATAGATGTACACAGGTATACAGGCCACAGGTGCTCAGAGCGCATAAATCGCGCAGGTAAGACCCTTAAATACCCAAGGTACCAGGGGTAGGCAACACTATCTTGGTCCATCTTTTATTTTATTTATTTATTTATTTATATCTTTTCCATTTGAATCATAATCAATGATCACTTGTGTCGTTAACATGGAAGTGTCAGGAGGATATTTCGATACCAGAAAATATATAATATATACTTTTATATGATTAGAAAATTAATGACCAGACATATAGATAATAGTATCCATTGATGTATTGACGGTCAGCTAAGTGTTTAAATTATCTGCACTATACATTCTCCTATAACAACCTATCACTCACAACCATAATTATTATTAATGACAGTCTATGTAAGAGTAATTACAGTTTTTATTGTTTGAAGGCGATGATTAATTTTTATAATGACTTGAACTTAGACCTATGGGATTGTCGATTGTAAATGAAACCGTCTATAATGATGTTGTCATAAGTGAAAGGTGCTGCACTATGGTTTGAAGTTTTCGGCATGCTCTTTAGGACTCTAGTAAAAATTGTGAATACGCATTGTTATTTATATACTAATGGCATATAAATAATAATTATTGTAACTGGCTTCTGTAACTTCTGCTAAAGAAAATGTTATTGTGTTATAAATAATAACATTAAATTAATAATTGGAAGAGTAATCTAATTAAAGGTTGTTAAAATGTTATTTACCCCTGTCTTTTTTCTACGGTGAGTTACGTGTATTATTGAGATTGGAGATAGGCCGGCTCGCGTGATAACGTGCGGGAAATATTTGAACGCCCATTTATTGGGATAAATGTATATTTTGTGAGAAAGAGGCAATTATACAGACATTAGAATGTTTGAATATAATATACAATTATTTAAATTAAAAGGGTTAGTTAGATATTTTTTTATTTCTATATTTACAAAAACAATCTAGTTATTTTTTACAATGCATCACATTAAAGATATGATTAAGTCAAGGCATGAAAATTGTATTAATGAAATGCATATTTCTGTTTAATATTTTTATTAAAAATTTTTAGGAAAAGTTTTAATATATTTAATAACAGAGCGTCATCAATTTAACATTGAAAGAGATCTAAAATATTCTAAATATTCGTTATCGAACCTGTCTCAAAGATCTTCGTATACCAGATTGTAGTAATTTAATCTTAAGTCAGATGTGGAAACGTCTGAGATGTCGTTTGGAAGATAAATTTACCAATTACGTTAATAAGTAGAGATGCATTATTGATCTATAATGGATATCTCTTGCCAACTGCCCTCTTGAACTAGAGTTAATTCCAATCAACATCTCATAAATGTGTCCCGTATATTATATAAATAGCAAATTTTGTCACGAGCACCGTTAGTGTGAGTACACCTTTACGATTTGTTTACGAGCGAGGCGGTTACAACCAACCACCAGTTTTCAATTAACATTCTCTTTTTGAAGATTGCTTATCTGATTGTTTGCTCTTACTCTCTGATTGTTCATCGTGCCTTCATGATTTATGTCCGACCAATAAAATTTCTTCAATCTATCAATTTAAATTGAACTCTATATCATGTGATTAAAGCTGAAATTTATATATATTTTTGTTTTTATTTATTATATTTTGTATGTCATTATGTCTACATTTATTAAAGCATGACGTGTGTTTCATGCGCACGCGCAAAAAGATAACTTCAAACTTATTAGAATTAAAATTATAAGCCAATTTGGTGCCATTTTTAATTTCTAATTGGACGTTGATTCTAATCGGATTTCTTGTTCGGAATTATATTTGAAAAAAGAGGACGATGTGAAAGCTATATGCTTTTATTAAAACCGACTTATTATAGTAATATTATAAAGAACTAACGTTTGTGAGTTTGTGTGTCCGGAACTATCCATCTTATTAAATATATAACCAATATTTAGATTAAACCTTCCCTTAGGCATAATATGTTTTATTTTAAATATTTCCTTATTATATCAAGTTACTCTTTGTGGGAATCACTTTATCCAATAAAGTCGAATAAAATAGATTCTTACGTAGGTAATCTATCGTAAAATATTCTAATACCGTTTATAGTAATAAAAAGAAAGCATCTAATTTATTTACAAACAAGTTATTTTGATAACTTCACGTAACATGAAAATCATCACTCGTTCTCACATAAATTTCAAACCTGCAGCTTTTAATAATTGAATATTAGATTTTTGTAGCAAATCATTATTAATGTCTTTTATTATTAATTAAAATTTTATGAAATTTAATTTTATTTTGATTTATTAAAATAATAACACTCTGTACATTCACTGGTATTAATATATAGATAATAAATGCACTTTTTGATATTTGTATTCATATTCACAGTATATAATATATTTTATAAAAGTATGCAACTATTAATGATTAATTATACAATTAAATAAAACAAAATAAGTTTTAAGAAAGACACTAACTGTACATTTGTAATTATATTTAAGTTGTTAAAGTTATCATATACTTTTAGATATTGAAAAAATCTAAACTTCTAACTCATCAACAAAACAAACTCTAACAAATCATAAGAAAAATCCAGAACTTTATACTCAATATTCTATAATATGAACACATTCGTATTCAAACATCTGTGTGCAATAAAACCAGTCAGAATTCTAACATTTGAAATTAAAGTGAAGTGAAACCTCGAGTAATAAAAGATCCAGTAATATTTTAAGATTGCTCCATTGATTGCAGTGGGTTAACAACCTAACCCTTCACTGACGGGTCAAGACGACTTAATTGAACTAATTCATCTTATACATTTACAACCGCTTTTAATTGCAGATAATGTACTGTTAACAAGACACTTTTCATATTCACCATCTAGAGATGTACCCAGCTTTTGTACCAATGTTCCAAACTGATAAAAAAGTTGTTATATTTTCTGTCCTTATCTTTATTGCATGCTTAATCTGACAGCTAAGTTATTAATTACGTGTAGATATTCATTTTGCGAGTGACTAGGGGACAGTGAACTCTTACGTCATATATTTTTGGTTGCTAAGTGAAGTTAGCCTTGAACGTATTTGGACACTCCGGCGTTTTTTTGTAATGGCTAAATGTTTTGGCGCCATAACGACTATTGCGCTGTTTATTTTGTATGTGTACTTTGATAATTATAAAGTAAGCGGCGACTGCTTTGAGTCACAATTGTTTCTTGTTCAAATTTAAAATATTTGTTAAACAGACGAGACTCTTTTTATTTGTTCCTAAGCTGTTTTTTTAAGAAAATTAAATTAGACTTTTGATATTAGATTTTTTAATAAGAATCTAAGTAATATTGTGATATGGAGGAATTATTTTTTATTTTTTTTAAGACAAACAAGCAAACGGTCTCTAGCATCTGATGGTAAGTAGTGCTGGTATTTGGAAATGAAAATGCGAAAGGTTGACAACGACCTTAAAAAATGTGTAGGTATGATGGAAAGTAGGTAAGGGAAGTTGTGTGGGTTACCAGCCCTATCACTAGCCCTACAAAACGTATCTTTAATAGATAGGGTGGTATCCGGTCAAGCCAGACCTTACGAACTGAAATTAAATGACTACAGCTAGGTTCTACTAATTTAAAATACTGCATCTTGTTAACAAACAATATTAAAAGAAATTTTCGAAAAATGTAGTTTCTATAAAAAGGACCTTTAAACTCATAAATAATAGTTTCTGTTGGTAAAAATTAAATAACCATTCAACTTAAAGAACGAAATCATTCAATGAATTTCGTGTAAGTCAACACATAATTGGCGATTGTATGAAAAAGTAGCCGTGTCTTAAATAGGACAGAGTGTCTCTGTACCGGGATATAAATACGCGACAAAAAAGTCGCCGCGCGCGACATTTGTTCGAGTCGCGCGACAAAAACATGTCGTCTCGCTACCAAGCGACTAACCAGTAACTTGATACTCAATGTCTGTAAGTATATGGTTAAATGAAACCTAATTCTTATTTTAATTCCTTTTTTGTGTATATCCATCCATATTCTAAATTAAATTAAATTATATTTATTATAATAACATGGTAGTTGGGAGTATTTTTTGACATTATATCATATAAGTACGTCAGTTTTTGTTAAGGGTTTGTAGCCGCTCTAAACTAATTTATTAATGTTATAAATTAGCAATAAATATATATTATGTAGAGAAATAATGTAATTTAAAAGCTAATCAATATGTACATGTCATATAATAGTTACATTTAAAGAAGAAATACTTAAATGGAGGTGAATAAAAACAGGGATGGGACATTCATTGCCTTATTTACGATCTCGTATATTTATATTAAGTAAACATTTAAATATTCTGAATAAAAATAAAAGATCAGTTATTTATAATAATTTATTTGTATTATTTTATATACGTATCTTAATATTCCTTTATGAGGAATGGCTTTTATTTACATATAGTTATTTAATGCTCTGTATTATAATTCGTAGTTTTGAAGACGTTTAAAAAAATCGTTATAAAAGCGATGTAGAAATGATATCCATAATTTTCTTTTGATAATTGAGTCAAACTTTCAATGTCACATTAGACTGAGAAATTTGTCTAGTGCCAAACATAACATCCTTATAAAAAAATCTAATAAAAAATAAAAAAACTCCCGTTACAAAAATCGTCTAAAAAGGATAAAAATAACAATATTATTAGCTAATTATTGAAGTGTCTGTTTTACCAAGTTTTCAAATTGGATGAGGATTTAGACTATATGATTTGATATTGTTATATAGCTATTAGCTTTGGTAACATTTTGATTTCTTGCTTTATTTAACGGCAAACCGCATTCAAATCCGTCCACTCGTTTGGCTGGTACGAGGCCACAGACAGACAAACAGATACACACGTCAAACTTATTATCGTCGGGGATTCAAAATATCAATATTTGATTAAATCTTACCATAAAAACCGGTAAAAAATACTGAATCAGTTCCACATTTTATATAAAACCTGATTACTCAAACTATTCAATTGTATGTTAAGATAGATTTTTTTTTTTATAAAAAAATTATGTTTATAAAAAATAAACTTTCTCAACAAACTCTCTCAATAATTAATAATAAACATGTCTCTGAGAAGGTATTGATAGTATTTCTGACTTGTTAAATGGAGGCTGCGAATTTACAGGCACTTCATAATCACGGGTCTAAGGTCCTTCGATTTATGACTGGACAGTACTATAGAATAATGATAGTACATAAATGTCTCATTCGTAGGTACTGATGACTTTGACAATTTTGCAATTAATTTATATTTATTTCGATGTCATTAATGTATTTATTTTAACTGTTATTGGAGAACATTTTAATATTTTTGTATCTCTTTAATTTTAATTTATTGTTATTTATAATCATTTTTATTTTATATTTATTTATTTTTGTATTTACATAATTTTTTATATTATATTATATAATCTTTTTATTCTATTAATATTAAGATATTATCAGTTTTCATTACTCTATGCTATTTACTATTGAAAGGTAAGAAGGTGGTAAGGTTTTACCGTTTTGAATACATTCTCCATTTGTCCAATTACCGTTGATCTTTTGGCTATTTATAGTGGTCTGTGGACAATTTATTATATACTTAAAAGATACACAACGTTCCAAATAGTGATAATCTTAGAGAATATTAAACACAAGGCGTAAATAAACTTATATTGGTTTAAATAGTTCAGATGAAAATTATATACAAAATACACTATACATTTTATTCAATATTGATCTTATCATAATGTCAAATATAATTTATGGTTTAAAAAACATGTTATTGAAATTAGAGATTTTAACGTGTTCGAAAAATAATATTTATTATTTTAATCTTAATAATATATTTTATTTTGTTACAGGAGGAGTCGTGAGAAGAACGTGAAGATTTACTTTTACTCAAATAAATAAGAATAATACTATATTTTTTCACTACATATACCATCAATGTGTCTCAGTCTTGGCATAAATGTGTAACAAAGAAAACAAATATTTTTTAATTGCAAATAACATTTATTACTTTTACTGTATATTAGTTTAATACACAAATATAAAAAGCTTATAAGTGCATGTCCATTGGCTGCAATACAGTCCTTTAAACGTTCTCTTTATCACCCCACTCTATTTTAATATCACATATTGTACAATGTATTGGCGCCAAAATGGGAAAACACAATGAAAAATCGTATAAAAATGACAGATTCCAAATTCAAACGTAATATTTTTTTATTTTTAATTGTTACAGTATTTATTGCCAGACTTAATACATAAATATATGTCATTAAAGTAACTTCTCCTACCTATTACTAAACACCTACCTAATGAGTATTTGTTTTGTATATACCTTCTGATAATGCATCTTGGAATTGATAAGTTTAGATTATCAACTTAAAACAAACTTTAAAATTTTTGCAATATATTTAAGGAACTCTTTAAGGCAATATTCAATAGATATGAACATAATATAGAATATTGAAGATATATTAAACACCCTATTAAACCTTCATAATAGTGATTGTGGGATGCAGGTAACTGCGGATACACTGTCTTAGTAATACTTTAATTATAGATCAGAGTAAGAGCCGATGTTGCTTCAGAGATGTAAAGATCACGCTGCTCTTAAAGATATAATATAACATGTGCGAAATAAATTATCTTCTTTATTTTTTATGGAATACCTAAAAAAAAATATAAATAATGAACAGTTTTCTTAATTATAAACATAATTTATAAACCATTTTTACAATTCCAAAATATATATTTTAGAAATTTAAACATACAATTGCTTACAAATTATATTATTGGATGTCTTGATTTATAGCTGAGCTCAGTGGATCACACCCTTATAGTAGTACGAAGAGAATGATTTAGGAAGCTGCAGCACGTACATCTTAATAGCTTTTGGTAGATACAGCCTGAGAGTGTTATCGATAGAACGGCTTATTATCCGTCAAGCAGTCTTATAACTAATTACAATGAAACCTTTTACTATATATTTTAAGTTAATATATATATTTACACACACATACCCTAATCTATTATCTTTTAAGGAAACAATCATTTATGTCATTAAATTATTTTAAGTGCAACTTTGTATATTTTTAAATACATTTCGTTAACATTTACCTCGTATTTAATGATCAACAATGTTTGTAATGATGACACTTCAAAATAATGAGGTACTTGTAATTAAAAAGTTATAATGAAACAGCATGCTGTTGGTGTCCTTCTTTACAAAAAAAACTCTAAATAAGCACATAGGCCTCAATAAAGTAACTTTGTATTAACATAAATACAATTACTATAAGAGAGACAAGGCAAGTTTTACAAAAAAACTCCTTAATAACATCGTGTGCAGGCATATTTTTATAACTTTATTATTGAAATTAAAGTACATGGTTTACCATCCACACTTATGACATTATATTTATCTCGTTAACGTCATATTTACAGAATTACCTTCGTTATATATCTGTTAGAAATAATACACCTGTAACGATAAACAGAATGACCATACAATAGCGTGAACCGCAGGTGCGCCGGCGCAACTCCTTGGACGCACCTTGTATTTTTTTATAAAGTCCGTTAAACTATTTTTTTGGTTCAAATTCAAAGCGTGAAAGTATATCTATTAATTGGTATAGACAAATCGATTTAAATATCCATTACGATTTGTCGGATCAAATTAATTTTGTTTTATAATGTTTGACCTTTTTTAGAACAAAAGTAATAAATATACAATATGATATAAACATAAAATAATGTTTTTATCAAATTTTACCGAGTTGATGTTTTGAAAAAGATATAAATATATTTAATCGCTAATTATATTATCTTTATCATTCGCAAAATGTAATTATTCATTCATTCACTTATCAATTATTCACCGAAGCAACAAAAACTAACCAATCAAGACACCGGATGTTTGTTTAAATCAATTTGGGACAGATGCATTATTTAGTGACATTTTATTATAATTGACGATTGTATTCAATATTGATGTATTACTAGTAAGTAATGAATCGTTATGTCGTTTGATTTAATATTTAAATTGAGTATTTAATTTTCTTTATATAATTTTGAACTGAGTGATATAAGGTTTGATGAACATTTAATTAACTTTTTGCTTTGCTTGACTTTCGGACCAAGTTATATAGTTTTGGTTTTGATTAAGTTAATGTGATTAATAATTATAAATTATATATTATTATTAAATTAAACAACCGTCCGGTAGTTTAGAAGTTAAAAGGCTGATATTTGGATTAAATGTTTAACTAAAGAAATCCTGTTTTTAGTTTAAAGAATATTATTTTAAGTCAAAATATATATTTAGTAAGAAATGAAGAATGAAGTGTTTCAATTTTGGATAATATAGTTAATATAGGAGACGAGAGTTTATATTTACCTAAATGTGTTGTTTTTGAAGTTTGAACTATGAGATAATTATTAGAAGAAGTGTTTTTTTTAGAAAAAACAGCAACCATTTTTTTGCGATTTTTGAAGACCAATATTTTAAAATATATTCGTTTGTTAGAATGCAAGTGAATTAGTAGTTAAGCGGTGTAGTGTAGTAGGAGTGGCTAGTATCTATCTTATAATTATTGCTAATGAAGAGCTTATAAGGTATAAATAAATACCTATATACTAGAAATAACAATAATCATAAATAAACATACACGCTGCAGTTATAATAATGAAAATAAAAACAATGTGTCGCGTATTCCCTGGTCAAGAAATATATTATAAGAGAGTTCAACAAGATTACCTTAAAATATTGTAAAAATATACAATTTGCGAAATAACTTTTAAATTACATTAAAGTAAGTACATGTTTCAGTCCTAATAAATTCTACAGGTGTGATAGTTACATAAATATTTAATACAAAAATAATAATTGCAAATGTCTAAATGTATTCGAAGTCAGCAACGCCTACGTCTCAACGGTCACTCTGATTGATAACTGGCTTACGTATATTTGATGGTTCGAGACAAGAGTTATTCGGACATGTAGATGGCAAAAATATTTTGTAATATATTTTTTGACAAAACAATCAGATAGAGATAAGTTGTATTGTTGTAGGAAGGGACTTTTTTTTAACAAATCTTACAATCTTATAATAAATGTATTAAGATAATTATTAATTAATAGAGTGTATTCTATAAAGCGCAAAAAAAGTAAAATAATTTATAAAAATGATTGTACATTTATAGTTGATGAACTCCTTAATTAAATTGCAATGTCCGTCTTAGTCGTGTAACAACAGGTGGGCCAAGTTAGCCCGGAGCGATTTTGACACCGTTCCACAATTAGTGAATACCATGTGTTTAATTATCAGGTAGCCTTAGGTGTTAGCGTTCTGAAAGAATCGGTGAAATGTTAATCATATTAATATACAACGTTAGATAAATTATAGTTGCCATATTTAGTAACGATAATAGTTGCTACCGAGATACTTTCTCCTTAGCTAGTCAATAATAGGTTTTTTTAAAGTTTTTTTTATATATATGTAATTTTATTTAGATCTTTACACACGACACGCATTTCGAAAAAAACTTATAGTCGTTAATCGGTATAATTTCTAATTTGTATAATACCTACTGTCATCACCATCATCAGAATTTAATACATATTGCTTACATGCGTACGAAATCTTATTTTAAAATATTTTTAATAAATAATATTTAATATTCCAAAGCCATATTAGGATTAATAACTCTATGTTAAGTTTATAATATAATTCTTTGTAATATTTAATAATAAACATAATGTTGAAATCAGTTTTCGCAAAACCTGAACGACGTGGAAACGAAACTTAACACGAACAATAATCAATAGACACTTAAATGACTCGTAACAGACAATCTATTCAATACTCAATACTATTTTATGTATAGGATAATTAAATTCATAAATATTTACTTATGCATACAGCTTACCTAGTTTGTCTATAGATTTGACGTAACGTAACTTCTGTCAGCATTCTTAATATTCCACAATATTCTATGTCCAGGTCACATTGTAAGGACTTAATGAGGCTTCATTAAAAGGGCATGTAGGAGCCCTAAAATATGCTACTAATAATTACCAGTACATAACATTTATGTAAATTTTGCTGCCGTTTTAATTTACTATAATATACGGCAGAAAAAGTTTCTTTATATTTTGTAATTAAGTCCTCGTCCAGGTGATAGCATCTTTGAAGGAACATATGTAATATTTTACGCAACTTATATAAAATATTTCTTTTTCTCATAACATTCAGAAATAATGGAATTCTATATAAATGGAGAAAGAACAAATTATTGGCAATGCGTGTGAGCTACAATGTTGCCAGATTGCAGTCGGTTTTGAATTACTGGAATTATCAGGAACCAGAAAAAAGGACTTTAATAAGTTTATTGACTTCGTGATTGACAGTATCTTTATGGAATTATGTGAATAACGTGAGCTCTGTTTTTATAAGAGTTTCCACAATATCAGCAACAATCTAACAGTAATAAGAATATCTACGAGAATAAAAGACAATATTCTTTCTTTGAATCATTTACAGTTTATATTCTCATTAGGCATTCATCTCTCATAATACAAACATTTTTAAAATGTAGCCAGAGTCACAGTTTACTTCATAAATTCATGTCCAAGACAAACAAGACCATTTTTATGTCACTCCATCTCACACATTATTCTTGGTCAAACATGCGCCTACGCAGCACATTTCCCTCTTTCCCGCGCGTGTTAAATTTCAAGTACTAATGTTAACAGTACGTCTATATAGACATGGACAAACACACTCCGCTATGTACATACTATTCGCAAATATGTTTACTAATTGCATTAAATTTTGGACACCGGGAGTTAAGTAACAAGTTACTTCTATTGACTTGGACTTACGTCAATTCAAGAAGGAATTTAAGTTAAAAACATTATTTACTCGTGATAAGTTTAACCGCCCCGTTGCATTGGTAGAGTTGTTACCGCAGACGCCTAACGTATTGCGGCTCAAGGTGGTTCGGGTTCGATTCCCAACAGGGACAGGCATGTATGTGATGAGCATAGATATCTGTATTTCTGGGTTTGGTCGTTTATTAAATATATTCTCAGTATTTATAATATGTATTTCTATGTATTTGTATCGATGTCTAACGCCCTTAACACAAGCAAATAATTTGCTTACTTAGGGGTTAGACGATTTGTGTAATCTGTTCTGTTATATTATTATTATAATAGGTTTTAATTTTTTATTTCAAATAGATAGAGAATTTTAGAAATTATTTTATTGTTACAAATACATAGTTTTGGATATTTTACTTATTATTGAAATTTCGTCTTCAATATATGTGCTTTAAACGACAAAATAAACATCGCCTCTTACTGCTTGTAAGTTACTGTCTAATAAAATATTAAAATGTATCAATTTCTTGGTTGACATTGCAACTCAAAGGTAAAGACATCAGCAACATTGTTGCTCACGAGTATGGCTAATAAATGTATGCGGCCCTTACCATTTAGGGATTTTATTGAGTGTTATTTAAATACATATATAACTTTTAACATATGTTATAAAATACAAGTATGTGTTAGATTTCATGATTTCGTCGTTTAATTACATTACGTATACAAATTTCTGTGACGATAATTAATTTTACATAACTGTTATGTATTGGTCATTATATGTAGGTACCACTGACATTCTCTGTGCCGTCATAATATTTATTATTTATTACCGTTATTTATACAAATTTTCAAATAAGTGATAAGATTAGTTATACATATTATTTCAGATGTCTTCTCTAATATATTCAGCCTTTAATAGCTTGACGTTTGAATAACAGTTTTCTTATCACTTAGCATTTTCTATAAAGGATAGGAACTTGCAAGTATAAAAAAAGAACTCTAAAAGTCATCTTCATAAATATGTAAATCAATCAGTTAACTTGTTAGCTGGTGAGCATAGATTTCCAGCAACATTATCATGCATCATGGCGGTTTCCTGCACTTGGTCACCTAACAAGGAAACTGCGCGTGCGCATAAACCGTCGTTCCACTGAATCCAATACCATAACTAATCTGCACATTGCTTAAAATCTGCTAGTTTTTTATAAGCAATAATTATGAATAAAAGATACAACGACAACTTTTGAAAAACATTCTAGAATTTTTTAAATTTTGAATTACATTTTGAAGTAGATAAAATATTTGTATTTGTTTTAATGTCTGATCCATAGTATAGCACACGCTGTGTTACAGGCCGTTGCTGTGGCCGCGTCACTTGGCAACAAATTGTCCGCCAACCGAATACCGATGACGACGTGAGCAATTGCACTAGGATTGCCTAGCTTGGTTTAAATGCTCGCCATATCTGAACAATTTAGAACGTGGCCGCCTCTATTCACTTCTTTTAGCTTAACGTCTTTCTAGGCTAGTTTGGCGGCTTGTCTGCTCGTCTGGCGCATACGATATTAAGAATTACCATTTTGTTTATACAATAATATAAATGGTGGGCTATTACATATTTATTAGTTTCTCTATTTAAAAAAAATGGTTTTATATACCTAGCTTTTTAAACTTCTATTTTTAAATATTTTAGAATAAATTACGTTAATTAACGTTAATATATAGTCCTTCAAAATAAAAATGGTCTATTCAATTAGTAGAAATATTTTTATTACTTTTTAAACAATAGCACCTATAATTAAGGCTACCAAAGAGGATAGAGGTGTAAATAAGGTCCAAGCTGTAAGTTAAAGTTCAACAAACTATAGTAACGATTGGTAATTCGAAGCGCGAGCGACCGAAATAATAGGCTGAGAGCACCACACAATAGTCTATAAATATTGAAAAAAAAAAAAAAGATTATCTATTGGTTTGATATTCTAACATTGTAACCACTTTGTATGCTTTCGCTGGTCTCTGGGAATGGTGCGATGACGCAAATATGTGTATATGAAATACTTAATGTTATACTATAAGAAGTAGTTGCCAACGACTGGTTTAGTGTGGTTTTATGACTGTATTCAAATTGATTAAGTATTGGATGGCATGAAGACGGTAATGTACTTAGTTATTCAATGTTAAACTCTAAGTAAAATTACAGGTTTATTGTTTAGTATGAAAATTTTATGCTCTTTCACTATGTATTAACAATTTATTAACGTATACATAAATTATACTGTTAATTTATGACTGTTATTACAATTATATATGTTACTAACATATTAAAATATTTTTGAAATATTAATTAATGTATATAAATTATATATTTTCTTAAATAACAATAGAAAATTGGGATTTTTAATCTATGGGTTATATTTGTATGGGTCTACAAATGTTTCTAAGAATCGTTATTTAAGAACCTAAGAACGTAAAACAAATTTGTCTAAACGTGTAGTAAAACGAAGAGGTCACCATTTGATGGTATTTTGACTACGCCTCTTCAAATCTTCTCTATTCTGTTAATAGTTTCAAATAGCATTTACTCTAAACTAATGTTTAATTGAATAGCAATAAGGTTTACAAATCTGTGTAGTGATGATTGTAGAGTCGAGACTTTGCAGTGATTTGAATGAATTTTCAATTTGGTTGTGTCTTAGGTCAGATGTCGTAAACATTTTCGAAGTGATTCGTATTTTATGGTTTGTTATCTCGAGATAGTGAAAGCTAGATGTGCAGAGAGTTGAGGCAGTAATTGTAATTCTTCTAAAATACTGTTACGTTTACAAGTACTTATGTACTTACCTGCGAGTATGTATTTTAAAGTTATTTAATTTTATATTTTCATGAGAGTCTCGTAAAAAGTAACATGTGTGTAAAGTAACTATTATTAGTGTACGATAAAAAAACGAAATTATTTTAATTAAGCAGAAGGTTGTGTCACATTAATACAATTTACATTTAAACAGTTAAAGGAGTTTGAATCAAGAAACTAGTTTATGAATATATTTTTATAGCGTAAGTAGAAAACATACAATAAACTTGAGCTCTTACGACCATGGGCTATAAATTAAAATTCAAAGATCTTGATACTTTGAGGTCTACAAAACTGGATGTTATAACGGCCCTATCGTAGTATTATTAAAAAAACTTAATTTAATTTATGTTCATGCACATAAATAATATTTATTAAAATTGTTGCTTTTTAGTTTTATTGGTAGTATCGATCTCGGATGTTTAACGATTAGGCCATGCCTCTAAATAATAAACACAGTAGCTACTTCTTCAATCTAAAATTAAATGAATCAGCGGGACATTTCTTGAGGATTCCGTACTATATTGCTTTAAGAAACTGAATTTTTTTATAGAAGTATTTTTTTTTATGCTTCTACCATTCAGAGCTAACGGTAACTACATAAAACCACAATATTATTATATTTCATAAAAGAGTGCATTTATGATATGAATAGAGTTCTCCATCTAGTTCTATGCTACCGGAATTCTATTCTGATTTTACCTGTAGGTCACGGAACCCTAATAACTCTTGGACTTTATAATTACACTGAGCTCGTTGAGAAAATAATCACACATAAATTATTTTAAAATTACATAAGATGTTAAACTAACTACTATCATTTTTATTAAAATGTCCGACAGTTTTTAATTATAATATCACTGTGTTTCTTACATATTTTACTGTAACATGGTTTATTATTTAGAAATTAATAAAATTGGAAAATATCCTTATTATTTTAGTAAAATATGTAGGTATAAAATAAAAATGTTCATAGATTTATTTATCTATATTTTCAAGACGTTGAGATGTCATCTTAGTAATGTTGAGAAAGAAACAAAACCTCTTCTCATACTGTTGCTTATAGCTTAGTTTATTCTGATCATTCTTTATAATGATATTTTATTATTTCTATATTTAAGTTTTCATTATAGACTATCATAGAAAAACTATTATAACTGAGTTTTAAATAACGATACCTGAACCATTAATTGTATTTGAATAACACATGTCACTAGTAAAATATAATGCTTTATCTGTGTAATTGAATTCAACCGACGATAAGTCACTTTTAGTATAAAACAATATAAATCTATGGCTAATAGGTTCAACTCCCGGTGAAATACAACACAAAACCGGCCGGATGTGATGTGGGCGGTCCATGCATTGTCATTCAAAAGCCTGGGTTGGTTAGGGTGACCAGAGTTTAAGATATTTTGACAGAGTCCAAACAATGGCTCTCTGTTATTTTCTCTGACTGAGTTTACAGCTGGCTGTCAAACCATCAACTAACGTCAACACTGGATTTCTCATCAAAAAGGTTATATATTTATTAAACAACCTTCTAGATGTGTATCAGAGTAAGGTCAGAAGTGTGTCAGTCTCAGGTGGAATGATGTCCTTAATATGGGCCGAAAATAAATTAACGGTTTTATTCTAATCAGGAATTCGTTGTGTATATGACATTAGACTCTGATTGGTTGATGTCGAATGGTAAGTCCAATGAGAAATATCTTTAACGTTTACAAATATTTATAAATTCGAACACGCAAAATACACCAATGGGATTGAACCCATGACCTTTGGACCAACGATTAGAGCTATTAACTACGAGACCACTAAGTCAGTTTCAATAAAATCTTTGTTAAATTTCATTACTTATTTATCTAAAATCAAGTTATAATTGTTAATATTTGTTCTTAAATGAAAGTTGTAATATGAATATCTTAAGTTAAGAAAATTTCTCTTACCAGCAAATAAATATTTGTATATATATAAGTATGTTTAAATACACTTAGTAAAAATACTTTCACATTATAATTAACTATGGTCTTAGAACAGGCATTTAAATTTAAATTTAAAAACACTGTAGTAAACTTTTTTCAAGATTTATGACATACCCATAGAACGTCATCGGTGCGGTCAAATAACAATAAATTTTACTTACAATAATTATTTTTACAACTTCCAAATATTTTGAAAATATCTTTAAACATGTATAGCCATGTTAAAGTTATTTAAATTGATATAAATAAATAATGAAAAATAAACCATCCCAGGACGGTTGCCCAGAGGTCACGGGTTCAAATCTCGTATCGGTTTATTTTTCATTCTGTATTTATATAAATACCAAATATTTTATTTAACGTTGCTTTCTTATTGTTTATTTCAAAACCAAATATTAACATGTTTATTTATAACAAACATTGCACTTTTGAAACGTACTACTTTAGTTGCACGTTTCCAAACGGTAGAGTCATAGAGAAGAACCAGGAAATTACATAATACTTTACATTACAACTTGTATATTAATTTACAACTATGTGTTTTACAGTATTGTTTACTGAGTGGCAGCAGTTAATAATATTTGCTTTATTATATTATCTTACAAAGCATAACAATAATTATGTGTATCCTCTTCTAAATATAGCAAAAAGCTTTTTTTATTTACCCCATTTTTAATTTTCTACTCTCAATATGTTGCTTCTAAAATTATTAATTATTTTTACCTGATGTTATAAAAAGATCTGTTGGTTTTTAATATCTTATTTGTTTAGTTTTATATCAATACAATATTTTATTATTACAATTTCTATTCCGGGTCGATTTTATTTGACACTAACGTACATTCTCACATCTAATAAAAAAAATATATACAATGTCAAAGTAAAGTCTTCGAATAATCATACTGGAGCTAAAACCTATAATTGCAATCATAAGCGTATACTTTTTTACATAGTTATTTGAAAACCTAATCACCTTACCAAACAATAACACTTTTACTCGCAAAAAATCAATTAACTGGTACTATGGAAAGTAAATTTCAAATAATATGAGAGTGAATGTCCGCAATCCATGGTCACCCTACACATCCCGAACAAAACGTATTGTCTTCTGTAATGCTATTAACAAAATTATTATTTATTCGCCTCCACTGCGTCTACCCGCTCATTACCATGGCCTCTTCCGCTCTGATTTGTTTTGCAACTTAATGTACTATATTAATGCAATAACGACCCTTCACTCACTTATAATAGGTAGACAAATTAAATACTTTGTGTGGTAAACAAATAATTAAACGGCAAATGTAGGTTAATCGTTTATTAATATTATTGGGGGCATGTAATTGTCCACCCACATACTGATTGTGAAATATAACCACTGTATCATAAGCTTTATCTGTTACCAGATTCCACATTAAACATGAGAACCCAAAACAAAGTCAGTGACCTTTCTTATTTAAATTTATATATGAGTAAACAATTTAAAAGTACAATATAATGTAATATGCGGTTAATCAGAAAGTTATCTCTTCACTAACCGGATACTCATCCATAATTAAACGTATCAAACATTTCCTTTGTCATCATCATAGTATAATGAAATCTATTAGAAGCTGATGCTATCACATAAAGAGCTCATAAAGGGCCACATTACAATCACCAAATTTAGGTAACTAGTTAAGGTCACGCCTCATGAACCCACACAAAGAGTTGAACGTAATTGCGTATTGTAACCTTTGGAAAAACTATTTCAAATTAAGTCCAGTGAAATTATTATGTAAGCTATGTGCTTAATGTGCCATTGCGTCTATTCAACGTAAAATATATTACATAACCTCAATAAATTACAGCAATGAGGAATAATTCATTGTTTTATCTTTTTTTACGTAATTTTATATAATTATAAGAGGCCTCTGTTAATAACCTTACTGTAGACAATGAAAGTGCAATCAAAACATTGACAATAGTTTCCCGCACATCGGATGGTATTAGCCGAAATTATCCGTCTCCCCGCCACTTCCTCGTTTGCTCTGTTGCTATATATAACAGTATCCTGACAATTGGTAAATAAAATATATCATATTTTAAAATTTATATTCCATAAATATACATAGATTGGATAATAAGCTCTATGAATTATAAAATGAAACCATTAAATCTATCTAGATCTATCAGAATGATTACAAACATTGTCCTTAATAAAAAAAAACAACTGTCACTGTTTTTATTGCTGTCAGTCATCGCTCTATCAATTGGTAGAGCTGTGGAGACGTCATCCCAGATGTTGTAAGTTCATGTCATGTTCGTGTTGATCTTTTAGAAACTTAACTAAATATAAAACTATTCAAAATCGTCAAGTATCCGTGTAATTTCGATATTCGTGTGGGTTCTTTTATAGTCAAAGTAAAATATATAAATAAAGTTATTTCAAAATATACTTATTCTATTAAAAATATTTTCACAAAGTAGATTATTTAAGAGATTATGTTTATTAAAATAATAATGATTTTGTAAATAAGCAAATAATATTTTTTCGGAAAAACCTACCTATCTATACTTTTGACAAAAACCGATTTTTAAGTATAACTGATTGTTAAATAAAATGTATATTTCATAATTAATTTTTAAACTTATGCATAATTTTACAGTACTCGTTCAGAGATGAAGTGCTCACATTCCTTACATTAAACTCGATAATGAGATAATGTTATTCCAATACTCAATACTCAATATCTTTCAAATGAGTTTAATTTTCTTATTAAGCTGCAATATTTACAATAGTAACGGAAAGTAACCGGTATTGTGAACAAATAGTTAAATATTAATCTAACATCTTTACATATACTACACGAGCGATTCATTGCGACATCGAAATCAGGAAATGACTCTATCGCGGGTCGCTGCCTCTAGTCTACATTACACAGATATAAATAAATATGATAAGTGATTGCGGTGATAAGCATTTTCATTGTTTTATGTTTAATTGGTTTTCACATCATATTATTTTTATATTCTTCCTTTAATAATTAGATAAAACATTAACAATAATAACAATAGATTTTAATCGTCAGATCTATATAAAAAAAACATTTAAACAACTATTCCTAAAGATTTTATTTTCATTCAGTAAGCTCTTAAAATTTATAATGAGTTTCCAATAACAAAAAGATGTTTATGTAAAATTTTTAAAAGTTATATTTTAATGGTCTGATTCTACTTATTTCGAATATACGTCACAACATACTTAATTTCTCCGAATTTGATTCAACATAATTATTGATTATAGTATTAGTCTATTTTATTAATATATTCTAGAACTACCATGGCAATTTTATTTTGATTTCCTAATTGATATTTGAAGAGATGTAGATTTATAAGAAAAAATAATAATAATTACAAGTGAATAAAATATGAAATCCATAAGACTCCAATTGAGTATTATGAGATAGTTATGGAACATTTTAATATCTTGGCAATATAAATTATATTTCTATTCTTATACATTACAGTATATTTTAAATTATAATATACAAGCACTTATATTTCAGATTTTCGTTATACAATCTTTTGTAATATATAATTTATTTCGAACCACGCTCAGCCACATCCAGTGTATCTTATTCTCGAACAATCCAAATACAACGCATGATGGAAGTCCGCTAGAAATATTTACACATTAGCGTGTACCGCATAGTTGGGTTAGATTTTTTCATTAGATACCGATAAATGCTTAACAAACGTTAAATTCATACATTTGTTTAAGTTTTCAATAATCTATGTCATATACTCTACAGTTCTTTGCTTTTATAATACACTAGCTTTTGCCAACGGCATTGCCATCTTGTTTAAGAAAAAAAGTTTCAAAAGTTATTTCCTAATCCCTCGGCAATAGTACTTTTACTCCAGTTACCCTAGATTAGTTTAGATTAGGTACCCTAGGTTGAATGGCTCCATGACAATGTGTGTGAAATTTAGTGATGGTGATTGAGTAGGTAAGGCGCGAAAGTGTAACAAACAAACTAATGGTATCTATAATACTAGTTAGAGTAAATATTTTCTTACTTAAAACATTTAAAGTAATTTATGTTTTTAAAACTTTACATTACGCATCTTCTAAAGAAATAATTTGTAAAGTCCAAAATCTGATGACTTTTAAAATTCATATATGAAGTAATAAACTATGATGTGATTTTTATTTATTTTGCTATATAAATATACATTAGTAGTACTATTTATGGCTGCCACTTAAAATGTTGTATGGTTTTGAATTGACTTTTGACACATGTCAAAATCTATAAAACGTCACAGCGGTCAAAACACACAATAAAATAAAAAGTAATCTGCACTCTTTTTTAAATATGACTGTTTTGTTTTCATCACAAAAAAAGGTCCTTTTAAAACTCAATTTATCATTCTACATTTAAATCTAAAATTTCAAAAAACCAATCGTAATCTTAAACCATTAAGATATAATGTACGCAGATATAAGAAAAGTGTTCAAAGGAAGCATATATCATTTATATGTTCTTAAACAATTTATCTTTTTATGATTATAATGTTATTAATTAATTATTTGCTGTTAATGTCCAGACATATAGAAAAACAGCAGTTCCATTAAGATCTTACAATCCAGAGACGCAATAAATGTTTATGGTTTTCTTGCAGGTGAAGAACAAATATAAATAGCCTATGTAAAAAAAAAAATGTGTATTAGGTGCTTAAAATTGTCTATAAAATAATCGAAGGAAGGCTGTTACTTGAAATGAACATGAATATCTTAAAAAAATATGTTAACTACGTATTTACATGAGGCTTAAAAACTCGTACATTTTAATTTATGTCTCTTGAGTATTCATTAGTGTTTCATTTGTGAAATACTTTTTATCAAACAAGGTTTTTATTGAATTAGATTTCTTGTATGTAAGTTATCGGCTAACATTTAAGGCAACTTCAACATGTTTTCATATTAATCGATATACATAATTTATTGACTAGTTTTCTTTATTTGGTACATATCCTTTTTTAAATAACATCATAAATATCATAATATGTATGAATTATTTAACAAAAATAATATAGTAATTAATAGACCTGATTATGAAGTTAGAAATTTTGTTGCTAATCCAAGATGAAAATAGTTTGTTTCTTAAAAAATAATTAATCTTTAATACAATTAAATCAAACTGACGAAATTATTCAGCTCTAAGGAAAGTCCAGCGTTTGAAAACATGTTCATATCAATGAACAGTTCAACAATTTCCAGATAAGAACAATGTTACAGTAGCTCACGACCCGACAGCGTAATGATACGAGTACGTCACGACTTCTGACCATGTTCCTACACGCACAACTCGCATATTTGTTCTATTGTGTCTGACGTTTTTGAACTGTAAATGATATCTAATGTTTTGTATACAGCCGTAGCTTTGTGTCTATTATCAGTCTTTGTTTTGTTTATTGAATACAAATTAACAATCAATTAAAAAATATTTTTATTAAAAATACTCTTGTCCTAAAGTCGCTATCCATTGTTTAGTCAGTTGCCCTTTTTAATACGCTTTTATTAGCTTGGGTTGTACATACAACCACATACATACATACATACATACATACATATGTATGTATGTAGGTATGTATGTATGTATGAATGTAACGGAATCTTCAAGCTTAATTTTCACCAGGTTCCAGCGATCCGATTAAATTAAAACTTTGCACACGTATCAAGGACCGATGACAATGCAATAATTTAATAAAAGTTTCCCAAAAAAAAATAAAAAAATAATAATAAAAAAAAATAATAATAAAATAAACAATAGTTTAAAAAACTAAAAATACACGCTTTTATTGCTAACCGAACTAAAAACTACAAAATAAATTTTAATGACAAAGAGTATAAAATTACAGTAGTAGAAGATCGAACAATTAATCATAGTGAATCGCCTTAATATAAAATTATAATAAAATTTAAGTTATTAACAGAATAATTCAATTCTGAGTAAAAAATGTTTGTTAATGTTTATTAAATACAAATTAATAATCAATAAAAAAATATTTATATTAAAAATACTCTTATCCTAATGTCGTTATCCATTGTTTAGTCAATTTGCGTTTTTAGAACTAAAATTTATTATTATCTGTCAACCAGAAAATTATTTCAACCAGTCACATATTAATGAGTTTTGAACTATATTATAAACGATACATAATTTATGATCTCTTAAATATAAAATAAATAAATTTATATCAACAGTTAATTCAAGTAAACTTATTATAACAAAAACTTGAAAAAGGAATGGATGCGTTAGGCTTTTAGCATAAATATTAATAACATTGAAATGCAATGGGTTTCCCAAATAAAGACACAATGTTGGTGAAGTAAGGGCTGTAAAAAATGGCAGCCATAAATAAAACGTCACTCTAAACGTCAAAGATATAGTTGTTCAAAGACCTCCTTTTTCTGACAGAATAAGTAACCTAACTGTCCAATTTTTGTATTTACCTGTTACCTTTAAGTTTCTTGTAATTGTTGGCAGGTAATTGACAGACTGTCAGATTAGTGAGTACTTCATGTCAATGACTTTAAAGAAATAAAATGTGTAATAATCATTATTTAATAAGCATGTTATTTTACGCTTTAATTTTTTCTGATAATGCTTGTTTTATTATGCATGTAAATTTAATTATTGTATAACTAGCATACCCAGCCCGTTTTGCGGCTCTTAATTTAAAGATGTAGTAACTCAAAATACAGAATAAAAAATATATTAAATATAAGAATTAACTTATTGAGAATTAACCACCGCGATAATAATAATGATTCAATCTGAATTTCATTTTCTTCTACTTGTTTCTCTAGCTTGTACATGGATAATATCATGACGTTATAACTGACCTTAAATAGTTTGATGTAAAAAACAATATCAATAGTAAAAAAACTGTCACTTTTGAAAGTTCAAAAAAAATGCTCCGATCATCACCAATCTTACAGGATTACCCGCTGGGCCAATCTAAAGATCCTCTGAAAATTTGGTTCAAATCGGTCAAACCGTTTCGAAATTTATCCGGGACATACATACATACTTTCTCGTTTATAGGTATAGATAGAAGATAGATTATTTGGGACTATTCCTGGTAAGCGTCCAACGGACAAAAGTAATAGACGATGCTCATCTCAAGATTAAAAATAATTTGTGATTACTACAAAATCTATCAATAGATTGATTATTTACGGTGATACTTTTTATTTCTTATAAATATCGTTCGGAATATTATTTACCTACTGGGCACCTCTAACCAAACCTGTAGGTAAAAAAGATAGATTTTTTTATAATATGATACAATAATTATTTTTTGCAGTATCTGCTGCGTGCTATGGTTATTCTTTAAGATAAGGTATTTGTTACGGGAAGCATTTTTATCTGTACCTCGTCTTAAATAGCGTTGCGTGAGTCGAACACTCATACTCCTGACCGCTTTTTATCTTGATTTAAACTGAGTGAATATACATAGTTACTGTCTCAGTCGACAGGTTCAATTTCTTAATACCTGTTATTCGTTGGCAGGTTAATTATTGCTACTTTCAAAAGTATTTTTATACCAAGAAATTAAGTTTGACATTTTTGTGAAAAATATATACTTAAAAGTTTGATAGAATGAGTAAAGTATGGTATAATTTAAGAAAAAAAAAAAAAGAATAAAAAGTAAAAAATACTGTTTCCGCCCGGGATCGAACCGGGGACCTTGTGCGTGTGAAGCACACGTGATAACCGCTACACTACGGAAACTTTAATGCATCGTTCGAAATTACGAAATATATACAACATTAAATTAAAAATTTAATATTTGATTATTTCTTATAAGTTAGATAATGTTTTCGTCGTATTTTCAGTGAGGAGCGAAGCTCTCTGTATCACAGCATTCTTTATAATGCTTCTCCTCCGAAAATACTGAATCGATTGACCATCGGTTTGTTTTAAATGTTAAATTGTTTTTTTATTTGTTTTTCAGTAGTTCATGCGACAGCATGGGAAATAAGTAGTATTTTTCTAATAAACTTACCTTTGCTCTACTCTTATTCTTGTCCTTAAAAAAGCTATAAAATTGTATAGAAATGCTTTGTCCAAATGGTAATAAATATATTTTATTTACTTATACTACATGATAAAAAATTTAATTGATTAAAGTTATAAACTCAGATGCACTAAAAGTGTATGGGTCTTGTTATTTTAATTATTAATATACGAGTGTTTCAAAATTTTATACAATGGATATAATTGTCAATTAAAACTGTATGGTTGATTAATATACTTTTTTTGCAGCGATGTGACAGTAACAGGCTTTTTAAATTATTTATTAATTAAGATATGATCTAGAATGAATAACTACTTATATTTTAAAGAAATAATGAGCTAAGTGCTATTTTGATAAACACATGTCGAAAATAACATTCCAATTCTACTTACAGAAAATATAGTTATTTTTTGTTTTTATTTTCAAGTCTAGAAACTTCTAGTGATGATTCGAGAATTCAATAAATAATTCTGAAGAAATATCCGGAATATGTGACATCTTTTTCTAGTTCAAGCAGACCCAGTCACAAAAATCAGCTAGTCTATACATATAAAAATAGTCACTGATCGAAAACTGTACAAGGAAAATATTTTAAACAAATCATGATATGCCTTTATAAGAGCAAGAGAACCCAAAATAATGGTTTTTCATTTTGTCTGTTTGTCTGTATGTCTGTATGTTTGTGCAAACTTATCTCAGAACCGGCTTAACCAATTTGAATACAGTTTTCGGGAATATATTGTCATAGGATTCACTTTACAATTTGTTTTTTTTTTAACAATCAAAGAATTTTAACAAATTAAGAAGTCAAGAATCTCTTTTTTCGTACTATTGCTGTCTTACCAGGGATTAAATATAAAAAAAATATATACATAAATAAACTAGAAATACTCCTACACGCCAAAACTATTAGATTGAGTTTGATGAAACATAGAAGGATTATAGTTTTTTACATGCATATTTGTCTTTGTTCGTATTTGTCTACAAACTCAGAAAAAACCAAGGTAAAAAATGTTAACTTAGGTTTTAGGTTATATAAAATAGTCACTCAGGATTTAAGAGATAGTAAATCCCTACTATTAATATTATAAATGTGAAAGTAACTCTGTCTGTCTGTCTTTCTGTCTGTCTGTTACGCTTTCACGCCTAAATCACTGAACCGATTTTGATGAAATTCGGTGTGAAAATAGAACTGAATTTAGGAAAGGACATAGGATACTTTTCATTGCGAAAAAAATGGTAGAAGGGGTTAAAATAGAGGATGAAAGTTTGTATGGAAGTTCCTTATTGTCAAACATAAAATCATGTAAGATGACATAAAATCATGTAAGACTAACCATGTCGCGTGATATAACTGAATTCCACGCGGGCGAAGCCGCGGGCGGAAAGCTAGTAAATAATATGTTCTAAAAATACATAAATAAAATATATTTTATAGTTTTATATTTACACATAAATTTTAAGTTTATTTGATCATTATGTATGCTCAGTTCAAATATTTTATAAACTAAAGTGTGTTTTTACACGTATTGAAGTAAATATCTTCGGTTTTATGGAGATACTGTATTCACACAAACGACACGATTTGTGATACGAATATTAATATATTTTGTACAGTTACAAACACACATAACACTATTTTGTGATTTATATTACAAGTGTTATAAAAGGAAGCAGTATATATTATGATTGTCAGTATACATTTTGATAAAAATAACGTTCATAAATATACTAATATATATTTTGAAGTATTGGGAATTTTTGTTATTAAATTAAAAATATCCAAAGTAAGCTTTCTGGTTAGTATACGATACAAATACAAAAAAAAAATAAGCCCAGTGCGAGTTGGACTTGCGCGCGAAATGTTCCGTAATGTTTTTATAAATAACGAAAAATTTTAACTCTATCACGGTTCACGAGATGGACACCCTGGAGACGGACAGATGCACAAACGGACATTTTGTCAGCAAAGTTTTAGTAATAGAGTTCCTTTTTTACCCTTTTGTTACAGAACCCTAAAAAAAATGTTAAAACTATCAAGAAACTATTCTGTAACTCGTAATATAACGAGACAATACGTATTATTAAAGAAACTTTCTCTTTAAAAAATAATGAATGCCTGTGCTTCGTTGTTTAAAAAAAAAACAAAAAGTATACACAGACTTAGAACAAAAATTTGTGGGTAGCACAGAAAATTGTACCGTGTGGAAATCTAAACTTTCAGCAGTCAGGGTCACTAACCACTATACCAACAGATCGTCAAATAATAACATTAAATATAGAATTATTTATTTATTAATATAACCAGGACTCGACCTGCGAACTTTGGGAGGCTGTCCTTAGTACAGCTTCAAATAATAATCATATATATCAGATAATTTCAAAAACTATTGGCAGAGATACATTTATTAAGTACAAGATGTGATCTCAAGAAGCTGGGTACAGCGAGTATTGATGGTGTGTTGGAATGTCGTTCAGACCTTGGAACCAAAACGGAATATCTTGGAATTTAAACGATTACTCATAAGCGATTGTGATAAGTATTATAACATGATCACGAATGATCTATGATCTATGATAATGGCTCTCCTATAGTAATGATAAATCAATCATTATTATCATTATATTGCGAAAATAAATTAGATTATTATCATTATCATATCACGATATATTTGACATTGGAATTAGAATTGAAGATCAAATTCACGCACAACTTAAGATTTTATTTTAAAATTTAAATTTGTTTACTATAATATATCAACGGTTCCAGGGCTATCTGGTCTACTTTCTTCCTTCGTTCCTTCATTGGATTAGTGACCTGAAGTGGGTCTTGGCTTCTGGAATCAAAACGCGCCATTTTCCTCACTCTTGTACCAAGTTTATCAAGCTTTCCCATCTCAACTAGGTCTTAGGCCGCTTCGTCCAGCGATACCTCGGAAGACCTACCGAGCTACACTCGGATGGTTGTCTAAGATATGCTCTTTTGGCTGCACGAAATGGAAATGGAGTTGTATACATATTTGAAATCAGAAAAAACTCTGATTAGTTATCCATGTATTCTTTTAAAAATTATATTAATGACTTGGTTGATTGAAAGGAAAAATTGTAATGAATTGATGTCAATCATCTATGTAAATTATACTGAAATAATATGTTTAACTTGATTCTTTTTGTTCTGCTTCTTTTTATAGTTAAAATTTTAATTATGTATTAAATAAAGTTTCCTAACACATAAACACATACAGTAAGTTGTTTTAAATATAAATAAGATGACATTGTAAGTATGTAATGCAAGCCTGCTATTACATCGCAGCATCAAATGTAATGGACTCTTGAAAGGAATCATTTAAATAAATTTAAAGTTCCATTTTATGAATGCTTTTAAGGGTACTAGTTAATTATTTAGTAATTGATTCACTTATTTATCCTTAATTAATGTTATTAATTAAAATGTATATTTTTATAACGATAATATTTTTTTTTTGGATCTAAACAAAGATTATAATTTTGCTAAATTTACGTTTTCCTACATCATTTGATGTATTAACTTAAAAATAGAGGCAATCTAATATCAGTTATTTATATGCTCTAATTTAAATATTATTACCTATAAAAAAAGGATTAATATAAAAAGTATGTTTCCTATTAACCCCTAAATAGGAAGTGTTAAGATTTAAAAAAACTAATAAATATATATCACGTTGTCGGTTTGTTTGCTTTTATTTATATGAGTTTTAAGAGTGTTTCTGTAGGCCGTGTATCATCATTATGGTAAGAGGAGAACAGTTTACATTGACCCCTCGAGTGACCTGGATCATACTACATCAAAATTAAATTTGATGATAATAAGTTACCCACTTGTCCTAGCAGTTTGATTCATCGATTAATAACAGATAGGCCATTTGTTTAAGTATTAAGAATTTTAACAAGAACTAAAACCTTTTCAAGAAATTAAAAAAATACTAAAATATGAATGGTCGTTTGTTGTCATATAACTCTGAATTAGCCGCTAGTTTTACTGAAAACCCTCACAAAATTGCAAATTAGTACAAAAAATAAATATAAATGTCTTAAAAAGACAAAGAAGCAAATGTTAATATTATTTTTATTAGAGTTCTTATTAAACTGGTCACAGTTTAACAACCAATTTGGTGACGATAGTTGCGTACGAAGTGTTTAAAATCTCCGCGGCACTAAAACTTTTATAATGTATACGAAAATAGAAGTTACGGCCTTTTTATTGCTATACGTCTCAAGTAGTTAATATATTTTGAGTTTTACTACGAATAATTAGACATTTGTGTATCTTCTTCTTAGATATAGATAGTTAATTAAAACTAACTATTGTGAACACATAACGATTAATATAGACACGTGTTCATAATGTCGTTAAATAAAAATGAATTTTGAATTTAACATGATTTTTGGTTTGTTAACAATCTATTAAATCTGTACTAAAATATAATAAGGCTGGTACACACACACGTGCAGGTCACCCGCATGATTGATTTAAATGGTAAATCGACTTGAAAATAATTAACATAAAAGAATGGATGCAAGGAACACTTCGCGGGGCGCCGATAACAATTAACTCTATTGTTCTTAAAGCGCTTTAAAATATAAAACAAAGGCCATTATGGTTGCCCTAGAACTTTACATGCGGGTACTATTCAATCAAATTTTCATGGTAAATATATCCGTACTGATATAGTTATTACATATTTATAGGATTTTACATAGAACTAGAACATACATAGTCATATTATTGTTTTATACTTTATAGATATTTTTAGCAAATGAAAATCAGACCACATTTACAAATTAAGCTTGATAAGCAAATAATATGTAAATACCAGTTAAGAGTTTGTTTACTTAATTATAACATTATTACTAAGTTATTAACAAAGGAAATGATTGTGAATTGTTGTGGTTTAAATGGGATTTCCCTGAAATGAAGATTTGAATAAAAACAAAGGTGTCTTTTCAACCACAACCTAAATACATATCACAGCGATGACTAAACTATGATATAAGAATAAATAATATAAATATAATTAATGAAAGATATATAGGAAGGTATATTTTTATGTAAATGACAGTTTTTCACAAGAAAAAGGTTATTTTTCATGGTTCATTATTTTATACAAAATGTATAAAAAATGTTAGCAATAATTTTTTTTGTTTACCACAAAATATTTTAAAAAATCACCATAAAATCCTAGGGTGTTCGTAATAATGAACTAACTGTACAATTACTAAATGGTTCAACATTTAAGTGTAATTTTCCTAATAAATTAATTTACAATGATATGGAATAACATTGAATATACAGATATATATACTAATATTATAAAGCTGAGAAGTTTGTTTGTTTGAACGCACTAATCTCTGGAACTACTGGCTACTACTTGAAAAATTATTTTTGTGTTGAATAGTCCGTTTATTAAGGAAGGCTATAGGATATATGTCATCTCGCTGTGACTCATAAGAATTTTTTTTGAGAGCATTCCTCGCGTGCGCTGAGGAAACACCAAAAACCGCGCGGACAGAGTCGCGGGCGACCCCTAGTTGATGTTATTTACGGTGTATACATTCTTATAAGTTTTTCAATAATTCGGCATTCGTGCAAAAGCTTGATGACGTGAAAATAGGAAAACGAACGAGAAAAAAGATAATATCATGTGGGAAAACCCAATCACAATAAAAATACAATTCTTCTTTACCAACGACAACATTCAGTATTAGTATCCTAACCTGTGAGTAATTAACTCAATAGGTAAAGATACATTTTATAAAATGTTTCTAGTTTTCAATATTATATATGGTAACATTATAAGCAATTGAAAACATTTATCAAACTTAAATAAGTACTAACTTAAATAACACTAATAACCTTAAGTGTGCTCTTAATTTTGTTTCTGTTCAACAAGAAATATCAACTCTACCAAGAGTCTAAGTTCTTTAAAGTCGTCAAAAGACGTATATAATTAAGGAGAATGATGTAATGATTCATTGCAATTTAACCGTGAATGAGAATTCCAGTTGTTCTACTCACAGTTTTGTTCCACTTCGCTCTTTTGTAATTTCTAACAAGAAAATCATTAATATGATTTTCTTAACTATACCAGTATTATTGATAATCGTTACGCTGGTAAAAAGAAATCTGTGTTTTTTGTCATACTTGGCACTTGATAATTATGCGATATGTATGTTGTAATAAAAAAGGCTTGTAGACGTTAATGAAATGTTGAGAAGAATATGTGGAGAGACGAGAGTTGATAGAGCCAGAAATGAGGATGTAAGAAGTATTTAGTAAAGAATCCTTGGTATGATGATGATACGTAGAAGAATGGGAAGTCCTAACTATGAATGTGAACAGGGAACTAAGAAAACGGGATGACGTGATAAATGATATCACAATGAAGCAAGACTTTACTGAGATAAATATTGCACAGACTCCAAGTAATAGGGATAAGAGCACATGATGAAGTACCCGCATAACTTTTGAACAACTTTTTGGATTAAAGTAATAATAATACATTTGTTTTATAAAAAGTTTTCGCTATCACTAAATCTGGAGCCAATAGTCGGAGCGTGCAAACATACAGATATAAATCAAAATAAAGTAAATAATTAGTTCTTAATTCTGATAAGAACCAATTAGAACGTAACAGAAACTGAATTTAATCCAATTAAACGACTCAGTGACGCGGCGAAACATTTTCCTTATACAGTTACGTTTTGCTAAATTCAGACAAAAACACATCCTAAAACCATTTCACGATAAATAATAAAAACATTTTTACTGACTTCATTGACTTCATACAGACTTCCGTAAGATATTTATCAAAATTTAATTATTTACTAGATTTGTCATTTCCAGGTATAAAATGATAAATATATATTCATTTTAAATATATTATAAAAATTTGTTCCATTTGGAATATTGAATAGTAATGAATTTGCCGACTCATTCCAACTTCGAGGTTTTTTACCACATTTCTATAAGAAATTAATTGAAATCGAGATATTCTATGATTTCTTTAAAAAAATACATATGTTAGAGACATTTATGTAAATTTAAAATATTATAGCTTACTTGATATTAATTCTTAATAAAAAATATTATTAATATAACAGAATATTCTAAATCAAATGTTCAAAACAAATACATAAGGTATTAATTTTTTTCATACAAACCAGTTTCAAACCCAAGCAACCCTTCAATAGTAGTTTTTAATAATATTTCGTGCGCGGATTCCTTTGATTTGCATATTCTGTTAATTCGATCCCATACATTTTTTCTGGCTACTTTTAGTTAACTAGGAAAAAACTTATATAGGGGTCAGTTTTTTTAATCTCAAAAAATTATTGTCATTATAATAAGAGCGCAAAAAATCACTTATTTGTTTCAACATCTGCCTGCTTTTAATATTATATTTATTATGAACTATACACGGAAAAAAAGGAATTGTCATATTAAAGCAACCTGCTTTAATTCAACGCAAATCCTGTCTTCCATACGAGGAAGACAATATTTACTTAAATATACAATTTGATATTGATAAGAATTTTGCGTTCACGAAATAACACCGTATTATTAGAGCAAATATATTTGGTTTTGTTATCATAACAATATAGTTAATTTATCCGAAGCTATCTTATTAATTTAAAGTAATATTGTGGTTTATTTAGATGAACAAACCAAAATCTTTCTTTTAATACATTATATATTCTGTTACAACAATACTTATATTGTTTTTGCAAGAAAATAAATCTGATCGTTTAGACAATCAGATTTCTTATATCAACAAAATAATGTTTTAATGTAACACTAGTATTTCTCTTATTTTAACAATATGATTGTTGATGTATGTTTAACAACGTAAATTCAATTAGTTTGAAAATCATGGTTCAGTTACTTCGACAGTAAATAGGTTTTCGTTGAACAATATACAAATTATAGTTTTGAGGATAGTAGATTATTGTTTTAACAATAAAAATGACTTGTATGTACAAAAAAAATGTCCATACTACGTTTGATCTCTTAGTTTCAAGAAAATGTATTTTTATTTTGAGAATAATTAGCTTATTTAAAAACTATGATGTATTTGAATCAACCGTTGAACTGTTGATTGCTTGAACAATATACTGCATTTGGACCTACAATACTATAATTTGTTTTGAAACTCATGGTTGTGTCTGTGTAAGTAGCATTTGCTTGGAGTAAAACTACATTTATTTTATTTTAAGACTTTATTTATTCCTTTAAAAATTAAATTAATTGCTCCTAAACAGAGACCTTACAGTGCTTACCTTATAAATTATGGCAATATTTTATTTATTTTAAATACTATAATATAAATACAAAAAACATACTAATGTTTCACTTATTAGGTCATTAAGTATTGGCCATTTTGCTAAATACTCTGTCAGGTTGTTTTGCTCGCAAAGTACTCTTTCATCATATGTGTTTATCCATTGTTGTATTACAAGATCCCATGGTTCATGATTATTTTTCAGCCAAACAATGTCTTCATTAATACCTGGAATTTATAAGTAAATACTAATATATTTTATGCAAAAGTTTTCAGATATTAACAAAACTGCTTTCTGGTAAACCACAAAGCTGGAATAATTAGCTAATTATTTGGATCCACTCAGTTCCACCAACATGATTCAGATTTCATTTAAAAATTAGAACAAAAAAAATATTACCCCACTACATTTAAATACATGATACAAAGTTAAATATAATCAGTTTTATTACAAATACATAGGTACTTGAAAGCAGAACTTTGTTCTAATAATTTGGGTTTTAATTTTTATTTAATTGGATGTTAACTTTGGATTTACCTGCAACAAACTAAATACAACTTGTTCCCAAAAACAAAGAACTACATTCAAAATACGACCTTCTTAGATTTAAAAATTACTATTTAGTAATCTATTCAAGATTAGAATATAGAAGTAGAGATAGAAATAAAGAAGATATACTTACTCTTATTATGATTAATTTTAGATAATTTAGAACTAGGTATGTCCAGACTTGATTGATGTGAAAGCTCTCTTCTTATCACCAGATTTGTAAATCAAATTTCGAATCTTGTCTAATAGCTTTCCTTTAGCAAATATTGATTTGCCAGTTTTGGATTGCGATTTTGGCACAGGACGTACATTTATGTACCTATATTTTCAGTTGGAAAGAAGGTTATTATTTTTCCAGCCAAAGAATTGTAATCACCATAGGATAGTTTTCTAAAATAATAAAATGAAAATTTACACTTTTCTATAGAATAATAAAATTAATAATGGTTAGAATGAAAATAAGTTAACTTACTGATTAACAGCATGTGTATACATATGCCGTGCAATTACATCAGTGAGTCTATTTCGTCGTGTTATATCTAACTTTCCATTGGTAATATAATAGTTTAGGACAGACTTGCCTAAAGGTGAGGTCAAAAGAAGGGTCTTTAGGTCAAAATGCAACATCTGCAACAGTTTCTGGGATTGGTCAATATGTTCCTTTAGTTCCAGTCTAACACCGAATATTGGGCATAGTTATTTTAATTCCGACTGTGTTAATTTGGGAAAGACCACTGGACTTATTTTGTTCCCTGAAAAAATTAAAACAAGATCACATCTGAATATTGTATTGAATTGTGTAGGTACATTTTTTTATATTTACACTGAAGAACTCTTACATGCGTCTTCAGTTTAATTTTTTGGGTGTTATAATTCACAAATAAATATGCTACACTAACGAGTAACAGCAAGACTGTTACAAATGATACTAAAGTTAAGATAATTTTGAAACCAAACTGAACGGCTGACAGGCAACGTTAATTTAAAATAACGGACTATAAATGGATTAGTAGTAATTTTACTTACTTTTAAAACTATCAATAACATCAAATGGCATATGCCATTTAGTCAGCAAATCAAGAGTACCTTTCTGACCAAGGTATTCATCATTGTGAAGTGTCTCACCGGCACCGGAGTCCATCTTTAAGCCCGGGCTACTACAGAAAAAGTAGTAGGCACTAAATATTCTTTTTCCACTAGATGCAACTAAATTTAAAAAAATATATTCTCTAATTAACAATTGACTAGGGTGTCTTTAGAAGTTAACCAAGATTATCTAATTCTAACAATATTATTCAATATTTAACTCACCAAAACCGAATACGTCCGATCTCCGATGTAGGGCCGCCACACATAAAACAATAAATAGGAAAGGTGTTGCCAACCACGAAAGTTAAAATTGTCATATTTTTACCTAAAAATTGTCTTTTTATCTAAATATATCACATGTCAAAAATAATAACATGGAATATATTATTAATTATTAGCTGCATGCACCGCTCTTTAGAACGTGTAAATAAAAAGTACGTTTGAACGTCGAGATAAGAAATAATTTGAAATTTAATAAACCCAATCCAACAATTGCCTCATTATTAAAAGTTAAGTTTGTTTAATATATGAATAAAAGATAACTAGATGGTCCAAAGTGCAATTGGTATTTCGAAACAGTGGTAAAAATGACTGATAAAAGTTTTCTTTAGTAGTTTTGGCAAGCGATCAGAAAACACAACTAATGGAGGGCTAGGAAGTGACCCGCTCAGCAATCCTGCCGTGAAAATCCAATTTGAGCCTGAGTTGTACACTTACTAAATCTCAAGACAGCGTTTAATTTGCGATTTAAATCATAGATATATCGATCATAATTAAAGCGTCCAAGCTCTGTGTATATAGCTTACCTAAGCACTCTAGTTTCACAAGGTCGATTGAACCAACGTCACATTTTAACACAGTACTTAAAATCAAAAACTAAACCATATAATAAAACGGTAGAGAATCGCCGCGGTAAATAAATAAACCATTTATTTAATAAAAAATACCGTGATGTTAAGGTAATTATCATGTACCTGGCAACACTTTGTTAAAATCAATTGTTATTCCGAGTACCCATAGAACAAATAACAATATTATCGCATTGATAATATTGTGTAAACTTCGTTCTATGATTTGCTGCTTTATTCAAATAATAATCTTGTTTTGAATCAACTTTATACGTCAACTTATTTCAAAATAAAAATCATTTGTCTTAAGAATTGATATTGTTGTTTTATGAAATAATAAACCTACAATCAAGATGGCTACTAATTTCAAGTAATCGTTTACCATATTCTCGGGTCGAAAATGTATTATCTTTGTCTCACAATTTGCCGGGTTATTCAAATAATATATTTACTAACAACCAGACGTCACAACTTATTTTAAAAATTCGGGATTTCAACCGAAAAATTGATATTTTTCTCCTAAGAAATAATTAATTTTCTATTAAGACCACCTATAAATTCTAGTAACAATTGCACGGCAGACTCTTAAATCTTATTTTCAATAAATTGCCACTCTTATATTAAGACCGCTCATTAATCCAAGTAACAATTTAACATATTGTCTAGCTACAAATCTCAAATCTTCTCCTAATAATATATCAGTAAATTTCAAAAGAAATCCTTGTCTTAAAACAAGACATCGTAAAATGTAAATCGGATAATGTAGTTTTCCAGAAGAACAACGGAATTGTCAGTCTAACAATAAATTTGTCTTATTATAACAATTTTCATTATTCGTACGATATCAATACTTGTCTTAGATTTAAGCTATGATAATATTCACCTAATAATATTTACTTCAATTGAGACTATAAAGCAACAATATTTTTTTGTAAATTTAACGAAATGGAAAATTTTACAATGACAATATATTGGTAAGTTAAGTATATATTGTCTTGGAATTGTTAACAATATTTTTTTTGTTGATAGGACAAATCCTTTTTTTCCGTGTAATAAAAATATCTTAATTTTATTTTATATATTTGAAAATCCGTTAAAATCAGTATTTTATAACACACTGCATATTATTAATACCATAGATCTAATAATGATTAGACACGTCCAACAAAAAGTTAGTAAAGAAGGAATTTGCTTCATAATTGCGATAGATACCATCTTGATAAAATGAAGGTATGATATTTTATTTAATAAGCGTTCTTAAGATACGTACGCCACAATTAAACCATAAAAACAAGAAAAATACAGCTTAAGACTATTTTTTGTCCGTCTTTATGTCTCTGTTATTATAATTGAGAATATTATATATAGATTATTAATATAACAAGTTTTTATCAATAATAATAAAGTCTGTTTTTAAAGTTAAATATAATTACATATAATAAGCGTGTTATAGAAATAAAAATTCTATGAATGTGTCTTATTTTGTATCATTTACCATACAGTATAAGTAATTATGTTTTAAATAATAATATGTTTTTTTTTAATTGCGAGTCACTCTTATAGAAAAAACATTTAAAAACTTAAAGTAAAAGTTTTTAATGAATTATCATGAAAATCTTTTACCTTAAGTGTTATATATTCAGAATACTAATGTCATATTAATATACGACATTAGTATTCTAAATATATATAATATAAATCATATTTTATATTCAATTTATATACGAAGTGATTAATAACTTGATTGGCAAGAAAATAATATTATAAATGTTGCATGTATTCAATAAATAAGAATTCCCAAACATTATTTATTACATAAATAATCTTTTTCGTCTTATTATTCTCACCTTAAAAATTAGCATACCGTGTGAAAAGTAACTTACAATACATTTCATTTGGCGCTCAATTTTTATGTTAATATAATATATTCATTTATTCCGATAAAAGGCAAGAATAAGACTAAGTTTATAGTTCCTTATATTGTCGCTAAGAAATGCTAATATTAGAATGAATAATGAGATTAAACTGGTAGCGGTACCACTGCTAGTAATTCAATTATTCACGGTTTTATAATTTTATATAGTTAGCTTCCAGTTAGTACAGAAGCTGTTGGATATATTATTAGTTATAACAATACTATTATTATTATTGCGCGAGATATATCATGTTAGGATCCGCACATTACCTACATTCGTCCAACCCACATCCCACACAAAATGAAAATAAAATGCACCCCCACAAGGGCGCGTTGCCAAATCGCCCCATGCCAATCAATCGCGACATCGACTCATGATTGGTTAGCAACCCTACAACAATAACCGCTTTAGTAATACCCGCGAAATCACAACGAAACCCCCGGTGTTCTCATAAAATAAACCACCCGTGCGAGGCGGAGAGGTTCTATATAATTTGGACAAAAAACACATGTGATGCAATAAAAGTTTTATTTTCCCTGATTTCCCCTATTTCGGGAATCCGCGGCACATCCCGAGGGAGCCTGTCCAATCAAATTAAATCCGCGATTGACGTTTTGGCGTTTGAATTTGGAATTGTTTTTATGGCATTCTAATTATAATATTACTTGTAATATAATCGTTTTGAATTATGGTTGGTTATTCAAATTATATTTTAAATTATTGTATTTAAGATATAAGAAAAATGAGATGGTTTATTGATTTTGAGTAAAATTTACATGTTAATTATTATAAGAACATAAATATATAAAAGTAGCTTCCTTCACTTACAAGGTGTACTCATCAGGTGTAGCGACAATCAAGGACACCTAAATAAAAAACACTTTTTATTTACAAGATTTCTTTTATAGCGATGCCAATTACTTGCACCTGCTTGTTGAACAGAAACAATTACATATTTAAAAATAACACAATATTATTAAATATATGGACATTTTATAAATGGTCTATAATTCATTGAAATATGTTTTAGTTCGAAGTATAAAGAAAGGAGACGTTACAAAAAAGCCATAAAAAAGATATTACAGATAGAGAATATTTAAAAAATATTTTGTTCATTTTTATAATCCTTTTATTTTTTGTGTTTCGAATTAATAATGAAATGTTATAATGCATTACATGCATGTATAAGCATTATAAGAAATACACAGCATATAGATCTCTATACCTCTCTCTACCGAACCGAATACATATTCGGCCGAACTATTCGAATTACCACTTCATTGTTTGTTTGTCATAAACAGGTTCTAACATGTTCGTTACGTGTGGCTGCTGGCTAGATGAATAAATAAATGTTGATTTGTGGTTTCAAAATATTGTTTTGAAACTTAAAAATAAATTCTGATTGAGTTTAAAAAAAAAATGACTTTATACTAGTCGTAGGTTACCAATAATATGTTGATAGATATGTTTTGCAAGAAATGATGATTTGAGGCTAATTTGCTTTACATTATTAAGCTTTATTCAACACATTATTTATAAGATTTCTTTGACTTCTAATATGACATAAATCTTAGTTTTGTCTTTAAGTTCTTTACCGTGTCGCGTATACAACTGAATACTTACCGAATATTCGGCGCATCCCTAAAAGCATATAATCTAAATATACTAAATACATGTTGTTTTAAATTGTTTATTATAATATTATTAATTCTGTCCCTTTTTCCCTGGCATATAATTTGGACAAACTTCTAAACAATTTCTAATATAAATTATTTGACAATAAATAAATACCATAGAAGCAACATATGTAAGAAGAATGTTAGAAAGGATGGAATTGTTTTTGTTATTGGAATTTAAAACATTTTCCTAAATAATCTGATTATTGTATGATAATAAAATATTAGTATTCTTCATTATACAAATATGTATATACTCGTATATTTTCGTTATCAAATAATGCTATATTGTAACTTATATTTATATCTTTGTATTAAAAATAGTTAATAAATTATATTGACTGATAGTAGTTTTTATGTTAATTATAGTATTTACATACATTTTATGAGAAACTGTGTAATAAATGGTTTTTGTATGGTTCTTGTTAATGGCCCTATTATTATATATATATTGACCAAAGGGTTTTTGTTTTTATTACCTTTTAATTATTCATATACTTATTGATGGCTTAATGGTATTTAGTTTCAAGCATGTTTATATTATATATTAATAATAATAATAATATCGGGACAAATTACACACATTGATCTAACCCCTAAGTAAGCAAATTATTTGCTTGTGTTATGGGTGTTAGACAACGATACTAATACATAGAAATACACATATAAATACAGAGAATATATTTAATAAAGAAGAAACACAGACATCTATGCTCCATCACATTAATGCCTGTGCTCTGCCGGGAATCGAACCCGAGCCCCGTTGCGCCGTGACACGTTAGGCGTCTGCGCTAACCACTCGACCAACTCGGGCGATATTATAGTTAGTTATATCTTATCGAATTATATAATTCGATAAGATAAATTTTTGAAAATATCTATAAACATGTATAATCATGTTAAGCTTACTTAATTTATATAAATATAGACTGAACAATAAACAGACACGGGCAAGGATTCGAACCCGCGACCTCTGGGAAATCGTCCCGTCGCTCTTCCAATTGAGCTACAGTATCGCTGTCCGCCTCGGTGAATTAAATATTCTATATGTGATCTTCTTTAAAGAAGACTGATATGTGAATAAAATAATAAAATTATGCTGTTCTATAACACTTACAACTCCATATTGAAAGTTTTTGTAATGTTTATTCCTATGATTAAAATATATTAAATTGTAGTTATAAGAAAAAAGTAGGTATCGTTAAGAGTTTAAATTAACTTCAAAGTATTGTTTGAAACATTATATCTTTTAAACTTCTAAAAAGTAAATCTAATATATCAAAGTGTGATTTTTTAATCAAATTAATGTTCACTAAAAAGATAAGACGCGTCCATTCACAGTACTGGTGTGTCAACATTATAAAAATAATATTTGAATATTTAAGATAGTTTATATGATAAATTATTTATGACAGGATATACCATCCTGCCATGTATGATATTAATAATTAATTCTATTATGTGAATATTATTATAATAGTGCCTATTTAATATATAAATAATAATTACATTATATATGTGGATATATATTATATCGATATATATAACCGTTTCCCCTTTTATAGTAAACTATAGAATGGGGTTACGTTAATTAGACGAATTAGAATTACCTTACTAATGTTTTATTTGCTATGTACGTTAACATTGAAAAGATACCATAATATAAATTAATTTACTTCTATAAAATTAAACATGTCTAAACCTGTCCATATGAAATTCAAACTACGTTAGAATTGTCACAAAAACAGTATTATCCTTTATTTTATCTTTTATTAGCTATATATTATAAAAGACACTTTATAATAATTGTAGTGACTTGTGATAAAGCCTCCATCTGAAATAAATGACCTTAAGAATGAAAAAAAAAACATATTATTACATTTCTTATACGTAGGTACATAGGTAGTGTAGGAACATTGGTTCTAGAGATTAGGTTCTAGTTAAGAGTTCATACATAAACAAACTCACACTGCTTTTTTACTTCATAATATTAATATAGATTATGTGACGGGTAAAAAAAATAAAAAATTAGACTCTATATCAGAATATCTTAATATAATAACCAGAAAGAAAACGGAAAAAAGAAAGACAGATTTTATTAGTAAATGATGAATACAGAAGACACTAAAAGACCAGGATGCAGGTTCATCTATGAATCTAGATTTAGATAGAGATTTAGAGTCTCACGCGAGAGGGTTGAAAGTTAACAAAAGCTCCTTTTAAAACTTAGACGCACTAAAACAGAATTTTACATGTATTTTCCTCCAATAGTAAAATTAAGCTAACAAATAGCAGTGATAAGCTTTCCGTTAATAAATAGGAAGTAAAATTAGTAGAGTCCAAATAGCAACTTACACGAGCCTCTTGACAAGTAAAATATGAGTTTTGGACGTTACCCACCTCTACTGGGTATTCTCGATAATTTGAAGTACAAAAGATGTCCGAAAAGTAACAGAATATTTTCCTCTTTGGCCTTTTTTATTTAATTTGCAGAAAAAAGAGCGCTATTTATCTTTCTTATCTATTTTTTTCTAATTGTTGTCCTCGACTATGATTACATGAAATGGAACCTACGTAATAGTTTTGTTTAAACAATGCGGTATTACCGGCCCTCGCTAAATACGACAAAGTAAACCAATAATTACTTTAAAACTTATTAAAGCTGACCGACTCGCTAACTTACACAATACAAACCTGAATAAACAACCCTATTACAGACGCAGAGGGTTGAGTATCATTTGGGATGAAGATTGTTTACGAACTTGCAGTAGTTGGGAGTTTGTTTTTGAGGACAACGCGATCATTGCGGGGTATCCACATAAAAAGTAGGATTGTATACAATCTGGTTCATCTTCAACAACACGTCACAGCACATGTGTACACACATATGTCGTGTAATCCTTCCTGATGTTTGTAAATAATTTTGATCCAACACAAATTGCACCATAATTTATATTCGGTTTCGGGCTAAAATAGCATGTAATTTTAGTTTAAGTCCGTGTGCTTTTGAAATAGCATGTTATCATGTGCAAGGTCATGTATATTTTTGAATATAAAATGCAAATAATCATTCAGACTCCAAGGTTATCCAGGAGTAAAGATATTATTTTATCATTTTTTTTTGGTAGGCTCATTACATTATTTTCAACGTGTTATAAATATTTTTTTAGTTATTATTAAATAAAATATAACTTATATTATAATCCTTACTCTATTATATCTGAAAAAAAAACAAGCTTCCTTATTATTAATATTTGAATAAAACGTGGGCTTGATCTAAATCTGCATCACAAGACACAAATATAATAACAACCGACAAAAAACAGCTTTGTCCGAAACTTAATAGCCGTCCTAAGTTTAATTTATAGGATAAAAAAGGACATACCGGCCGTCAGATCACCTATGATTAGGAAGGGTTGCACCCCTATTACATTAATATGAACCCTTTTGGCCGATTCATTATTTCTAAAACCTTAACGTGCTTCGGCATTCACCTTCGGTTATTTTTTTCTTGCCTATTATTTTAGTGTTTCGTCGCTTAGTTTATAGCGCGCCCGGCTGTTTTTGATCCGTTTTGGTTATTAAATTTTTTATATATATATATTAAAAAACTAAAAAAAAAATACATTTTCTAATTGTATTTTTGTATATATGTTTGAACTAGAAATAATAATAATAATAACAACGCATGTGACCAAAAATAATTATAGAGTTTTTTTTTTATAAATATGTATGTGTTATTATTAATCAATTATTTAAATTTTATACTTTCAGATTACAAGAACCAGGACTGTTGTTCAATTATAATCAATTCAACTACAACCCCCTTCATTTGAATGCCCAGTGTTTCCAGCATGACGTATCACCTCTGCATATTAATTTGGCGTTTAATTTCGATAATAATAATACGCACTTACCCTACACCTTTGTTTTAATACCACCCCGTGAAACCAGTAACGGTTCACTGAATTCTATTCATATCGAAAACAATAAAACTAGAATTCTAAAGAAATATGGAGTGGTAATTAGGTCATCGTAACTGCGTTCTTAATTAAAATGCAGAATTCCGAAACTAATTGTGAACTACGACATATTCATTTAAAAACTCTTTCAAGGGTAATAATATTCGTTTAAAATGTTTAGAAAGAATAACTTATGTCACTTAGTTGACAGAAAAATTCAAACAAAAAAAATACATTATTTAAAATCAAAATGTGTTTAAAATATTTATAAACATAATAAAAAAATTAAAACATGAAACGTGTAAGGCTTTTGGGTTACAGCTGTTGCACATTTAATTAAAAGCAGCTTCCAAAATGTATGAGTTTTGTATAGAAAACTTTCTTAAAACTAGCAATCCTACTTACGTCGAGAGTCACTCGGATAGCTCAGATTTTGAAAATACGAATAAAATCCCAATTATAAGTCCTAAACATGGTAACCATAGGTTATTCGTAGATAAATCGTGCTGTATTAAACCAGAGAAAGATAGAAATAGTTACTATGCGTGTAAAAAGAACGGATATAACAATACGGATATAAAATATGATAAAAATAAGTTTCCGCTAAAAAGATATAGAAAGAAATTATCGAACATGGATCATAATGAATCTGTCCCAAAACATCAATCAATCCAGATAAATGTGGGCGCAAAAAATTGTAACAAAAATAGTGGTGATCAAAGTTCAATACACTTAATAGAAAAATCGTATTCCAAATCAATTATACGAAATAAGGTCATGCCCTGTCTATCAACTATATTTAGACGATCTCATAATTGTACAAAACACATGGAATGCATCGAGGAAGATCGTGCTAATAACATAAATAATTGTGATAGATATTGTCCACACCATAAACGTCAAAGATCAAGCAAAAATAAAAGAAGGGATAGAGACTATTCGGATCAACCAGCATATGCTGTAAATCAAAATATTCATGGATTTCAAATTCCAAACAAAGTTCAACAAGTCGCTGCAACTGAAGTTCAGTGTATCAGAAATGAAGGTTATGAATTAAGTATTGATAATAGCAGTACATATACAGTTTCGGATTATGAAACTATTAGCAAACGTAAATATAAAAGTATTGTTAAGGAAGTAAAACAAAGAATAGAAAAGGAGATGAGAAATTATCAATGTAAACAAACTTACCCAAAAAATGAACAACAACAGTTCCCTTCAAAATCTCAGCTGAAATCACCTTATCAGGTGTTTACGTCTTCTTCTTGTCAAGCAAAGTGTACTTCCTTAGAATCGAGTGGCTTTAATAGGATACCATCTTCTTCATCAGCGTTTTGGGATTTTTTAGCAGGAAAAATAAAGTTCCAAGTTGAAAAAGCTGAAGTTAAAGTAAAACCATGTCAATGTGTTAAGCCAGTCACGCCTTGTGGTCCCGATACTTGTGAATACAAAGTTAGTAAAGATACATCAAATACATCAAATCCAAGTTTACTTCCTAAATTGCCGAGTTGCTGTAGGTTAGAGGAAAAACAGTCAAGTGGATCATGTTTTTCGTTCAAAAAGCTAAATCAAGAAACTAAAGTAGTATGTAAATGCTCTAATAAAGATAAAAAGAATAGAAAGAAGAGAAAAAAGGATTACAAAAGCAATAATGCCCAATCAATGACACAAGATGAGGACACAAAACCTTGCCAAAGAGAACATAATGATATTATTTCTGCTATGGCTCAGAAATACAATGGAGAAATATTATGTATTCATAATCCACCCTGCGTTTTAATAAACGGTTGTCTTAACTTACCTCCTCTTAAACCTATTGGACCAGCAAACTATTTTCCTGTTACCCAAACTAAAAAATCAAGCTTTAGTCAAATGTGCAAAAAAATTAAGAGATCTAAGGAAAAGAAATCAGAAGTAGAACAAGCTAGCCAATATCACCCACCATACGCCGAATTACAGCAGTATCTACCTGAATTCGGCGCAGAAAAAATAATTCAAAGTGTCTGTAATCATACACCACCTTGTGAAATCGTCCGTGGATGTTACAAAGCTACATATAACCCAAAGTTACATAACTCTTGTATTCACGTACCATCGTGTAATAAGTTGCCTGAATGTTTGTTGGACAAAGCAAACGTGTTTCAGAATAATACATGCCTTCATAAACCCAGATGCGAAGAATTACCTCTGTGTTCAAGGAAATACATAGTACTAACCGCAAAAGAGGATGTTGGTACACAAGTGAAACCAAAAGCCGAGATGTTGTGTCGACACGAACCGCCATGTTTCATGATACCTAAATGCCTAGCGCGCGCAATTTGCAGCGACTACATTCCAATCGGTGCTATACCAGGTTGCACACATCAGCCAAGCTGTGAGATGATCCCGGCGTGTTGCAGGAAATCAGCGAAAGAAATGGTTTCTGTTCCATCTCAATATTCAAAAAAATCTTGTCGAATAGTCTAAAGTGAACTAAGGGCGTGTGAAAGGTTTCTTGTTTAAGATGCATTTAGTATAGACACAGTATATTAAAATGAGTATTTTTGATTGCATCCAGCATGATTTAATACATGAATGTGGTGAAGTAGCAGAGATAGTATTGTTGATAAGTGTTTGAGTCATCTACTTGTAGATTGATACCGGGTACATTAACTTTAATCGAATATTATCTACTGTAGCTTTCTAATTTGTATATTTCATTAGAAGTATCTTGTTTATTTGTTATGTTACTAAACATAGTATAAGTATTGTAGTTTACAATATTAAAAGACAACTAAATTGGCTAAGGATTAACAGTCAGTTTATTACAAGAAATACAAATTTTACATTCCATATCGCAGGCACATAGCAATCTATAACCCAACTCGTCATCTAGAAGTGCTGTGAAAGATATACAAAATCAGTAAGAAAGATAAATTAAAAGAGTTTTATTGCTAAAATTTAAATTGTACATCACCTTCCGTTGTAATTACAATGAATAAATTTGTTTATTTAAATTTTGGATGCCGCATTTTATTGTTTTTAAATAGAACATTAAAATATTAGTATAACTCTTTTCTAGTCGTAAAACATATATTTAAGATACTTTTTGGTCGTATAAATAATGGCTGGTGTGTAAATAGATTGGTGTGTTCTATAATTTGATAAACCTATTCTTTTATTTCAGAATCCCGCTTCTCGCTGACTCTTCAACCACCTCTCAGTCCATCATACTTGTTACTGGCCGTGAACTACTCAAGTGTAAATTTGACCAATTTGCAAGCTGTACCTAATGGCCAACAGACAATAAAGTCTTACACTCACAATTAGTCTTTCATTTATTTTTGTATTTAGCTTAAACTAAAAATGACACCAGATTGCTAAAATGATAAATTTAGTACGACATGTCTGTTTGGTATTGTTGAATATATTATATAACTGTTAGCAGCAACCTCTGCTTCCAAAATACTTATCATCACTTAATATATGTATATTAAGTGATGATAAGAGATATGTTTATAATGTTTAAATTAGAGATCAAATAATTATTAAGATTAGTTTTAGTTACCGTGAAAAATATTTTTTAGAAATTACAGGCATCATATATATTGATGGTGTCAATAACCTATAACGATAACTAATTTAATCAAAATCAAGTGGTTTTATTTGTTCAACTTTTTACTTTCCCAAGTTCACAGTAATTTATTTTAAATGCGGCGATTAACAAAGAATTCAAAAAAACCAAAACTCAATTGTTTCGTGTGGAATAATTTATTTTTTAAATCTATTGAATGCAAATCATTGATTTTTAAATCTCAGCATTCTCTCACGGAGGATGATCTCTCCCCCATACTAATGTGTTGATATCATCTCGGAAATTGATACTGGGTTTTCTTTCTCTATTTTAGGTTTTTTATTTTTGATAAAAAATAGCTTGGATTTTACGTAACATTATCTAGCATAGAGATAAACTATTGGTTGGTGAAACAAATTTCCAAAATGTAGAGTTGTTAATAAATGGAATAAAAGAGTCAGCTATGAATTTTGTTTTTCATTTAATTTAATTATTACTGTCTGAATCTACATATTATTCTATAATTAATATTACATTTAATACTACATTTATTTAACAAAATAAATGCAATAAGAACAACCTGATTCTCTGAGATCATTCAAGGAGTGTTAATTTCAAAGCTATATAATAATTCTTTTAGGTTATTAGTCATCCTATCATATACTAAAGACATGAGAATAGTAGAATGTTCCTACATTCCTTCGACGTTGAACCGAAAATTATCGTTGTTCAATAGCTAACAAAACCGGCCCCGGGCGATGTCTATAAACATTTCAAAGTTATAGCTAAGAAAAATGTCCTAATCTATGGGTACCGGAGTGAGGAATTTTATCATTTCTACCGCTTAAAGTGAAGAACCAGTTGGGCGACCGTAAAATGAAAAAATCTCTATTTATGTTACACCTTTATTATGAACCTTATTGCGTTAATAGTGAGTGCTTTTTTATTTAATCGGTGAAAGTAAGATACAACTCTGTGCTGCGGAGTCACTGGGATCAAAAACTAATGAGCAAAGTACGTTGACCCCGACCAGTTTTGGTCTCATCATTCTTAGTATTCCGTAGGTATGCCATTAAAACAATACTTGACAAACACATTTTTAATTAAAACAGTGATTTTTTTTTTTTATTAATTTTATATCACGCACTGAAACCTAATTAACATATTTACGAAAAAAAATATGCTTCAGATTCAAATTAAAATTATTTTTTTAAACATTATTTCTAACATAAATGTTGATCAGTTATTGGAACTCAGCTGTTAATATTTAATTGTTTTCTATTATTTAAAAGTCCTAGCTACACGTTCGATCAAATATAAGGTCCCCTATACACCAGACACAACCAGACACTAAAATTAGACAAAGACACAGAACTTGTTATAATCCGTGCAAGAAGCCATTTAAATAAATCATAGACCAGTCGGCATTACGACTGTCATAATAAATACCATTACAACTTTCTAAAAAGCGAGAATCGAACCCACACTACTATCTGTATGCTAATCGTGAACGTGACGCCTACATACGTCTGTTCGGATACAAATATATGCAAACGGCTCTACACATATCAATCTATTAGCAAGTGAGACGTTACACTAAATTCATTAATTGAATTGTTTTTATGAATTAAACATGACAATTATAACAACTTTGGTAGATAGCAGAAAGTACTAGAAGAAACAAACAAACTTAACACTATTGGTCTTATGTCAAAAATAATATTATTAAGAACTTTACAAATGAAAAGCTAGAATAGCATGGATATGGATTTAGGTAAGAATAATATAATATATCTTGTAATGTTTCAAGATCATATATATCATAAAAAATCGAAATTACTTTAAAGTTATTTCAAGTGGAGATGAAAGGAGTTATATAAAATATACGGCCAGTAATAACTGCGAAGGAGAGAAATAATAATCGACGTAGAAGTACCTAATTTTAATACAAATCATAGTAATATAACCTGCTCTGTTTGTAATATATTCTCAAGGTAGTTAAGTTAATTTTATTGTAATCTCAGGCTAACTCATTAACAGTAAAATATTAATAGTCTGTTATTTTAAATATTAAACCGAGTATCAATATATTAAATGTATATCAAAGTAATAAAACGCACAGATCTATTTATATATGAATATTCCTGTATTTAAAACGTCATTTCTATAAAATATATGATATTATCATATAAATGACACTTAAATATCTACTCGGTAAGGATAATGGTAATGTTCATATTTTTTATTGTTTTTAACAATTAATAATAGCCATGTTAGTAATAGTTACATTCTTTAGTAGGTATACCTGTTTTATTCTTACGTATATAAGACCTATGTTCTCCCGATCGGGTTATTTGATTATTTTGCGATAGATTTTTAATTTCAAACCGACTATTTATCGACTATTGAAAGTATTGTTAAAGCTCAGAACAATAACTAAAGTATATTATTCTGAGGGTTAAAGTAAACATTTTTTGACAGTTTTGTCAAGATATGTCTTGTCTGTTAGCCCGCCATCAACCAATCAAATAGGATTGAGATTTGACAGCACAATATAATTGGGTGGTTAGTAAGAACCAGGTGTCATATTGAATCTCCATCTTCATGAATCTGGAAACTATGTTTATCTTATAAAATATGTTAAGAAAAAAAATAAAACATAATGTTGTATGGTGTTTTATAAAACAGTGCAAAATTACTGCGCATCTAGATCTAGAACTATACAAATGCTTTGTTAATAAATAAACACATGATAAATATCCTATAAACGACATGAATGATTATAGCTTAAATTACCATGCCAGTTTAATATTAAAAAGAAATTAGTGCCTAACTGTCAAAAGCTAGCAAATAAATACTTAAAGCAGACCTAAAGTCGGTATGTACGTATATATTCATACTAGCTTTTGCCCGCGACTCTGTTCACGTGTTTATTGACAAACAATGTTTTTATTTTTTATTTAACACCCTACTATTTTTTTTTTATGAAAAGTATCCTATTCCATTTCTAATACCTGCAAAAGTATGTATACAAAGTTTTATAATGATTGTTAGAGTAGTTTTTCCGTGAAAGCGTAACAAACAAACTAACATTCGCATTTATAATATTAATAGGATAAGTAGGATATTTACTTTGGTATCAGAACCTATTATTAATACCTACTACCTCTTCTGTATTATGTATGTATATCCTTCCATAGATAAGGATTTCGAAGGGAAGGAGTTGCCAAAAATATATATACTTAATAAATACAAGCTAATTCTACTCAGTTTGAAAAAAAAACAAGTAGATTAATATAATCTTTAGTATGAAAATAATATATTATTTATTATTATTAATAATTTGTCTATGTCCGTGTCGCCTGATATTACTGCAGGTGTTTTCCTCACAATTAAATGCATTAAGGTTTCCTTAATGTTGCTAACTTCCTAATTCATACACAAACTAAGTGTTAAAACATATCAAAACCAACTTAGGGTCATTGGAACAGAGTTCATATTGATTTGAAGAATTATTATTTAAGTGAAAACTCGGTGGTAATTTGGTTTACAAAAACTATAACCGGCACAGGTCTGTTGAACAGTTTTGAGACGTGTCTGTCAAATGAAATTTCGTAGAAGGGAAGCGAGGAGGTCTTTTTGTAGTACCATCAATGCTGCCGCGGCACCTCAAACCGTTGACCCGGGTTTGTTTCCCCTGGATGGTTTATATTACAGCTGGTTTTTTCAGTTTTGGCTAAATTATCCACGGTTTTTCTTACACTAGAGTCTTGTCTTTGCAACAATTGTTACCATAACAGCATTTTGGGAGACGGTTTTTGCTATTTAATAGCAAGTAATATTTGGTTCTTGGAGTGAATATCAAGTGATGATACATACAACTAATAAACTTGTATTGTTTTTTATATATATTCTCAATAAATGTAGACTCCTTGGAGGAATTCTCTTATAAAAATTTGTATTTGTATAAGAAATATTATATCCATCTCAAAATGATCTGTCTTGACATATAGTTATATGAATCTGACTGTCATATATATGAGTCAAGACAGAGCAGGACAGGGCATAGGTATATGTTTTAAAACTTCTCAATCAGGTCTTTTTAGAAGTTTCAAAACGCATACATAAAAGTTTAAATGTGATTTTGGAATATTTTTATAAATTGATTAAAATAATAAAGTAATTAAAGAAAATATAATTAATCGGTGGTGTTATGAAATATAATGTAACAATATCATGAGGAAAGAAGGAAAATCGATTAGATATTGTTAAAGTATTTCCAAGAAATATCTTACGCATAGAGTTCTTTGTTAGAGATAATCTGAGACCTATATAAATATTTTAAATAAATACATTTTATATAATTTTTATATTTTAACTAAGGTTTTATTAATATCTATAATCCTGACTAAAAATATTAATATAATGTGAATACAAGTTATAAAGGTGATAGGAATTTGAGAGAGATGGAAAATAAAAAAAATAAAAAAGTGTCATCGTAAGAAAAAGGAATCCTGATCTAAGATAGAATGAAGTGCATGACCCAGACGTAATCTACTTAAAGTTGATAGAATCTTAAGATTTTTTAAAGTAAAGCAGAAGATATTTAAGATAAAAAATAAACAAGTGAATATGTTTTAGGTATTTCAAGATCTAACAAGTCTTCTAATATTTGAAAAAAATGATAATGACAATATGATTAATATTATTTTTTTTTTGTATTTATTTAGTCTATTTAATCGTATCAAATTTAGTTATTATAGATGTTTAATTAAGACGTTTAATTATTAGTCAACACAAAAAAGAAATAAAAATATATAAAAACTAAAGTAATACATATATATGTTTTATATTGTTATTATAAGTATGTGATATTATCAATTGACATTTGATAATTATACAATTATAATAAAAAAAGAATATAAAATTACCATTCTAATGACAATATTATTTAAAATTAATAGTAAAATTATATATATAACATAAATCGGATAATAATAGTACCTACCAAATAAAATTATATATTATACTAGCAGACTCGGCCACGCGTTGCTGTGGTTGCTAAGGTTTTGGATATACCTATTACATTGTAGTAAACTATTTAAGAAGTCACGGTATTAGAAAAAATAAAATTAAAAAAACCCCTGACCGCTAAGTAAAGGAAAAAATTTAAAATGCAAGTAAATAAGGCCAATAATGAAATAACAATATTTTGATATAAAATAATATTGTGACTTAAAATTAAGATGTAATTTATCCTATGTTTCAAGTTGGATCAAACTACACACGGTGTGCAAATTTGATTAAAATCGGTTAAGTAGTTTAGGAGTCCATCGCGGACAAACAACGTGACACGTAATTTATATATATTATATTATATATATTGCCAATTAAATTCAATGATAGAAATCAGATATATTCAAGAAATCGAAAGATATAATCAACTACACATTCAATCATATTCGACAGAGAACAAGCTTTTTTTTTATTGTTTTTTTTGGGGCTTTTGTCTGCATAGACATGTTAGCCTCATCATACCCTAACTCTTACTAAATAAAAAAAAAACAAGTATTTTAAAATTGGAATAACTTTGATCCGTAAACCTAAATCGTGCAGAGATCACTTATTAGCACACAAACAATATTAAGCTGCATAACAAAGATAGCTTATTAGTAATTTGACCATGTCATTTATCTCTTACTTCGTATATAAAATAAAATTATCATCTAAAACAATAACAGACACAATCGGTTGTCACATTTGGTCTTAGCTTCTAACATTACAACAATATTATTGAAAGCAGGCTTAATTTATATGAAAATACAATTAATTCTATATAATAAGGCTATTTTTACTTAAATTCCTGTTAATATTATTAATAGATTCGTAAATGTTTATCCTTTAATTTTAAACGTTCTTAACTACGTAATAATTCCAAGTCTTCAGTGATTTAAAAGTATGCGATGGGTGACCATACTTTATCGCGAGTAACGGAATGCTGCCACATAAAATCGATTTATTGCGTCCAAAAGTACATTAAGCTGTCTGTAACAGAATCATTGTGTACATAGCAATTAGGATCCAATGGGTTATCTGTTACCAATGTTTTTTGAACTGCATTTTTCTAATAGGTACATAATTCGTTTTAGCTTGAACTCTAAATATTCTGAATATAAATAATTTCACATGAATTCAAAAGTAGAACATGACATTATTCAATGTTATAATTTAAGCATTATTACGATTTATAAATTATTTGTTAGGAAAACACAATGTTGATTTATATCGCTAATAGATGGCGCTGCAACATTTGAAACTAAAAGGCAAATGTAATTAATATTGTATTGCTGTTATACAGTATTTGTTAGGTGAATTTTGAATATTTTTTAGTTACTAAAATAAATAAATCTATTTATCTGAATAAAGTCTAGCTATTATATTACCAATAGTCTAAGTTATTAATATTATTAAGTATGTTTAGTGAATTGATTGTGTTGAGTTGTTTGCCTTGAACTCTCTGGGGCACATTAATAAGGTATTGTGCTATTTCTATAATTTATTTTTAAGGAAAAATAGTTTTTTCCTTAAAAATAAATTTAATTTTAGTAAAAGAACTGATAAATCATAATGTCACATAGCAACCAATGTCGCCATGGTACAACAAAATAATACACACAGATAGCATTATCTATATACAAATAGAATTCTATGAAAGAATTTAAAAACTTGAGTATGGCAAATTAAATTAAAAAAAAACTATATGTATTTATTTTTTCAAAAAGATCTTTAAAATCAGGAAATCTTAAGTATTGCCTTTCGTAAGATCACTAATACTTGCATTTAGCACAACCCATTAATTTCCCGGCTACTGACTCTAATGAAACATCACAAATTATGTTTTATGTTTTTTTTTGTATAGACTATTGATTGATTGATTGATGAAACTATTGTATAAAGATATTAAGATAATATGCAATGAAACCATATCTTAGAAGCCTCAAGAAGAAACTATGTTGGAGATTTAAATTCCTTGTATATCAAAATACCAGACTATTACCAGCGCAGTAGACCACAAAACAGAATACAGCTGTTTAGTTACTCAAAGTTTGTTATAAAACATTGTATGCAACAGTTATTTTCTTTCTAGACAAGACAATACATTTTTAGCAATGCAGCGTTATATTTTCTAATACTATCTTTTTTTAAGATTAATAATATGACTATTTGTCCATACATTTGACAATACTGACTCTTATGTGATAGAGGTTAATCCTTTTCCCAATCTAGTTTGGGAAAACATTTAGGTACGTGTGTGTACCCATTTACTGTCTATATGCCTTACTCATAATAATTGTAAACAGTTACTTCACCAATTTACTTTCAAATAATAATAATAACACAGGACAATTTACACACATTGATCTAACCCCTAAGTAAGCAAATTATTTGCTTGTGTCAACGGTGTTAGACAACGATACAAATACATATAAATACACATATAAATACTGAGGATATATTTAATAAACGACCAAACCCAGAAATATAGACATCTATGCTCATCACATATATGCCTGTCCCTATCGGGGATCAAACCCGAGCCCCATTGGGTCGCTATAAATTAGGCGTCTGCGCTAACCACTCGACCAAGCGGCGGTTTAAATAGTTCATAGTAACATTTATTAAAAAAATCGACAACCTCTACAACGCTAACTTGACAATAAAATACCACTTACTTTCTTACTCGTATTTTTTTTTCATTTTTCTCACTTAGTCTGAGAAAAGTAATAAATGAAATTTTGACAAAGGATCTAAATATTTCAGTAAAATAGTTTTTTAGTATCATTTCTACGAAAAACATAAAGCATTCTAAATGTCAAGCTCACAATGATTACAATAACTCATATTGAATACAATAAATAACTTATTTGTAAAAGTTACGCATTAGCGTTAAATAAATCAAACAATGATATAAAAAAAAAATTTTCGAGAACTACATTTTTATTAGCATATTCTATGGATATCATAAGAAATTTAAGTAATTATTTTGATGGATGAACAATCTTGTGATCTGAATTCGACAAACGAAATTACTATTATTGTAAAACATTTTACGTAACTGGAATGAGGGGTTGTAGCAGCGGGGGTTGTGTTGTCCGACTTCCGGCTGGAACCGATGTTTAATTAAAGAATTCTGAATAAACTTTAACAACTCGACTTGTCTCTTTTAACTGGAAAACCTTATGTCCTCAGTACAGTTAAATAATCGTGTAGATTAAACTGTATGTTGTTTTTTGTTATATCATTACAATCTCGCTGGTTACTCAGTGTTTCTTCATCGTTTGTTCAGTGAGGCAAATCAAATGAAACTGTATATAAATGCGTTGATATCATGTATTCACAAAAAACGTATCATCATGCTTATGTAGAATAATATAAATGAAATAATACATTAATATTCAGGTAAGTATATAATTGGTGCGCGCTTGAATAAAATAATAATACAAGAACCATTCTTGCCTGATGTAAGTTTATATTTAAAATAAAATATGAAAATATCAAGATGGCGGGATTGTAAAAAATATTAACGATGTCAAATAGTATATATTAACATATTAATTATTTTATATCAGTTACTTTAAATAGTTTCCTTATTTTAACTGTATAATGTTATTAGCGTAGTTTTGAAGTTTAAGTAAACAAGAATAATGGGTGGTATTATCTAAATAATTTATCGTGTGGTTTGCGGTGAGTAATGCTGTAAGAAAATGATGACTCGTTAGCTAGCGCTGGTTGTAGATCAATTAAAGTAAATACTATTATATGTGAAGATAATGTCAAGCTAGCTGATTATCAGCGGCTTTGCTCGCATATATAAGAAAATATATCATTTAAATAGAACTAAAATAAAACGCGATACTGTTAGTAATTAAATATTAAAAAAAAAATAACAATTACCTGTTATATTAGAAGAAATTACAACATTGTAACATTTATTATATTGGATATTATATACAGCTATAGTAAATAATTATTCAAATTAGATTTACAAGTTTCAAATTATCTTTTAACTAAGAAGAAAGAACACATTTTGAGACATACGGTAATGTACGATTATTTTGTATTGAACATTAATATATAAAGATAATGTAGATATATCCTACTAATATTATAAACGCGAAAATTTGTAAGTATGGATAGATGTTCGTTACTTCTCCACGTAAAAACTACTGAATGGATTTTAATAACTTAATAATAATGTAGCTTTTACATCAGAATAACACATAATCTATATACATACGAACTTTTGCACGTGGTTTTGTCTGTGACACAACATATGTTGTACTAAAAAAAAATCTGAATTTTATTATATGTCGCCATAATGTGCCCGATATTTTCAATAAATTTACGTTTTCATATAATTTTGTTTCGAACTTTTGCCACCTTTTATAGAATTATATCCAGCATAACCCACATTTTGAACAGTACGCAGTTTTTATTTATACACTTCAAAATTTTACTTACAAAACACTTTAAAAAATCACGGGCTACAGGTAAGCCATATAAATTTTATTTTTATATACAATATGAAGTCGCGGACGATAGATATTTTGAATACTTTTATTTTTCTTTTTCTTCTTCTCCCATCTCGTAGGTTGGAGAAGATTGGCAATCCCAAGAGCACGGTATGAAGTTCCTACAGCTCTACATCACGTAGGAACTCTATACCTCGCTAGTGGCAATCACCAGGTTTATTCATTATTCTCCAAACTCTTCTTCTCTTCATATTCTCCATATTCTTCATTATATTCTTCGTAATCACTTGCAAGAGTATTAAATAACATACATGTTTTATAGATACATACGGCAAGCACGGACAGACATACACTAAAAATAACTTCACCATTACCTTGACATTAGGTTAAAAACAAAATTAGCATTTGAATGAAACAGCTGCCGTTACCCTCATAATTAATGTCCGTAGATATTAACATTTACATATTTTATCCTAGACTCGCTGTAAGATAGCGTCAACCCCTTTTGGAGATGCAAATTTTTCTAAACGCCTCGTGGGAAGCTGTGTAGATTTGCATAAGAAATTCAAAATAATAAGGACACGGTAGCGAATATTAATATCCCCATAGAAAATCTTGAGAATATTTGGAAGTTCTCGAGATTAAGCATTACAATGTAGGTTCAGGTTTTGAATCTATAACGAGTTTGTAACAAACAGACATATTGTATTTAACAAGTATGTGATTGAAATTCGACATTGTGATCAGGAAATAAGAGTATTCATAAATAATGTAATAATAACTAGCCTACAATTTACAATGAGATAGTTTATCTTAGCGCAGTCGTAAAATTAAATTTTTATGACGTAATTGGACGACTAAAATACAGCTATAATGTATTTAAAACTGCATGATGGTACGTATTCACGTATTTAATGGTACTTAGAAACAATTTGCGGCTATAGCTTGAGGCGGTCTTGATTTGGTACTAGTCTATACTAATATTATAAAGAGGAAAGGTTTGATTATTTTTTTGTTTGTTTGAAATGAATAGACTCCGAAACTACTGGACCGATTTCAAAAATTCTTTCATCGTTGGCAAGCTACGCTATTCCCCAGTGACATAGGCTATGTTTTATTTTCAAAAAATTAGGGATGATTACTAAAACTTGAATATTCTAACGCAAGATGTAAAAAAATAAACAAAAAACTGCGTGCGCTGCGAAAACGGTGAAAGTTACGCAAAAATGATGTTCTATGAAATTGTTCCTCTTTAAAAGTTCCACAGATTACACCAAAAGCGACCTATACGCGGGCGGAGGCGCGGGCAACAGCTAGTCATCTATAAAAGAGATAAACTATATTGTTATATAATTATTGCAATAGCAATATCTAGAAATATAGCCATGAAATAAATGATCAATTTGTCTTAGGAATAATAGTGACAATGTGTTTGAAATCTTATGTTATAATGACATCATAGGTATATATAATTAATATGTTTGTCCGTCGACTGTTAAATGTACATATTAATGAGGCGTGACAGAAGCAACAGACATGTTCTCTAAAATATTATTAACAACGGGCGGTAATCGTTATTATCTCCAAAATTCAGAGGGTAACAGTTATTGTTGACTTTAAATAAATATTATATTTATTATTAGATATTATATTATATTATATAAGAACGTTATAAAACAAACCAGAATCAGATAAAACATTGAACTGATAACGTTATCACTTAAGATTGTGATGCTAATGTCAAAAACATACGAATCCCACAACTTTGTGGGTTGTGAGTTGTTAATTAAGTCATTCGTTTCTTTTATCTACATATATATACAATTTACTTTTAATATTTTTATATAACAAATTGAGATCGGGTTTAAAATTAAGCTCTACAAGTTAAAAATATAATATTAAAACAACGCGACCAAAACAAAAAACATAAAACCAAATATACAAAAAAAATATATATAATTTACGTTATCTCAAGATAACCCCCAAAGCCATAAAGAGAACTAGTCGTAAACATGAAGGTGTGAGCGACCCGTCTTGTAAAGCCGCTCATTTCAAGGATTTACAGTTGAAATTAGTTCTCAAATCTACGGCTTACTTTCCCCCGGGAACGGATAAATAACCTGCCTCTTACACTTTGTATATTGTTTTTTTTTTACCCCATTTTGGTGCTTAAAAGTAAACAGAAAACGTCACTAGAATTTTATGTATAAAAATGGTTCCTGTTAGTTTCAACATTAAAATAATAATTTCTAGAAATCAATTGCTTTAAAAATTATAACCAGTAAAAAGATAAATGGCTTCAAAGAAAATGAACGGAAATAATATTTATAATCATCGACAAACACACAAACTATAAAAAATAAACAAGTCGGTTTGCGTTTGGTTAAAGAATGCTTGTGTGAAAGTTACGTAGCGATAAATCCAATTTCCCAAGTCTAATACCAGCTTAATATGTACGAACGACTCAATTGAATAACCACGCAATGCAAAGTGCGGGTACACACGGCATTACTTATAACGGATACCGCCGTGTGTACGGGGCTTATGAATGTTTGTCACTCAATTCTACTTACCTCCTAAACCTAAATAAAGGTGTGTATTTAATACAAAGTTTGTTATCTATTTATTGACCGTAACATAAAACAGAATAATCTGACTTCTTTGCAGTTTTATATTTAAGATGTTTACTTTATACCCACTTAACGCCTTTACGAAGTAACGAATATAATTAAAATCTTGAAATGTTATACATTTTATTAAAAAAATACTCGATAAGGGTTCTTTTAATTAGTTAATTACTTGCTAACTGGTAATGAGTAAGATTGGTATATGCGATAATGTGGACGGGGCCTAACCGATCGCGTGAATGTTGGCAGTTTGCTTTGTATCTGTGTCTGACGCAGCGAAAGACCAATAAATACGCTTTTGATGCGTACTACACACCACTGAACTTGGAGCTCTGAAACCACGTACGCACCACGCGACGTAACAATGACGCGGGAGGAGAGGGAGCTCACGTAACAGTGGCCACTATTGTCAACTTAGACACGAAATTACTGAATATTGAAGTAATGCATACAGCCATTGCGAAAAATTAAACATGCAAATGTATTACCGTGCTCAAGTATAAAGTACCCATAACTTATTTTCATTCGCACGGATAATTTCCCCGACTAAAAATGTCTTGCTAAATGCGTGCGTGCGTTTATGGCGGCAACATTTCCTGTGCGTTCCATATTCAAATTTTATGAGGACAATTAAAAAGGATATTGGTCCAACAATACGGGCTCATGAGGGCACTATTTTTAGTAGCACTTTTGCGGATGCACCTGTTATTATATTCCTGTAATAATATTGTAATATTATATTACGTAATGCTAGTGCTGTACGCCTTACTTTCATGGGATATGAATTCCTGGTGACCTTCGTCTTCCCCAAGGAACCTATACATTACGAGGGTACTAAATGTCTGTGTAATTACGTGTGAAGTTGCAGTTCTCGACTTGTTTCGCTCCGGCATTTTATTATGAATTATAGCCGTTTCGCAAAACGCATTCGCCATTTGTAAGAAGGCGAGAGCAAACACTCGTTTCGGATTATTTCGGGGAGGTGTTTAATATGCGTTTTAATGACCGTTTTGTGTATACGTTAAGTTTATGAACGCTAATAAAGATGTAAAAGTGCTCAGTTGATATTTTACGACGCGCTATGATACGCGTGTGTTATTTCTTATATGAGTGCTACCATATTTATTGCCACTTCTAAATACTACAGTTTGCTCATGTTATTAAGACAGCTTAATTTTCCGATCAGAAGCCATTTCGTGTTTAAAGTCAGTAAAATAAACACATTTAAAAGGCTAACACAGACTGGAAGCGATTTTTTCTCACCAATACCTACGGAGGGATTCACTCGACATCGGAAATACACCATTATCATACCCTCCGATATATAAACACACATGCACATCACAATCAACGCGCACACACGCAAAACAATCCTTTAGATGCAAGGCATAAAAACTACTTTTGCACGCATGGTATAAAGTGTCCACAAGCCACATAGGAACGAACCCCACGCGTTACCCCTGGGGGTAATTTTTACCCCATCACAACGTCGCCACCCACTGCCCTCATCATTGGATATTTGAATTACTTATGAGCAATTTTGTAATTCGTATTTCGTTGATTTTAGTGGCCAGTTCATGATCTACTCTAATCGTTTTAAACGATATGTTTTTAAAAATGTAGAATTCTTTACAATCTCTAAAATATATATTTATTTATATTTTAAGATTTTTTTCCAATGATTATAGATAATATTGTATACGTACTAACTAATGTCTAATAAATCAGATATAAAATAATATAAAGTAAGGTACTTGCAAATACACATACAGTATTTATTTTAAAAGAGTGCTTTTTGAGCAATTGATTTAACTGTACTTTTGGGAAACAACAGATTTATAATTCGTTAACTGTAAAGACTATTTATTGCACATTGTTATTTTACTGTGTGTGTGTTTCTAATATTTAATAGTACATAAATATATATATGTAATTTTTTTATTTTTCTACTATTTGTTAAGTCTGCCAATACAGCAATAAAACACTGGCATTGAGCCCAAAATTCCTCAACTTATGCCAGTATATTTCAATCAAGCAAATTGAATTTTTTGAAAGTAAATTGAAAATCAGAAAAATAATATGAAAAATATTTCACGAATCAAATTTGCAGAAGCTATAAATATAATGGATAACAGATAATAAAGATAAGATTGCCAATTCATAGAATAAGACAATTCTTGATGATAATGACTTCACTATTATTATCAGGTAGCGAAGTTTGTCTTTTAGTTGTAATATTATAATATTTGATATCTTACTTTTCTATCCTTTGAACTAACTGGCAGCTGTTTCGTTAACTCTTAATAAAATGCAAATGTATTCACTGCCTACGTCTTGGGTCTTTATAGGAGAAATCTGACAATAAATCCAAACTTATACAATCCAACGTATCTATAAAACATGACAGATCTGTACAATAAAACATGTCCGTGGAGATATCACATTATTTATTACTTATGATATATTATAAGTATTTGATTACAAATATTCTTATGTAATATATTTAACATAAAAACCCATCCTATTTCGCGTAGTGCTAATTTGTTTTGACATTTGAAAACGTACGAGCATTTTTCCCGCCTACAAGTTTGCGAGAAGGGAGAGAGTAAACGGCACAGATAAAAAATAATTCGTGCCATACACACAGAGGCCAAATTACATTGACCGAAGGGACAGATTATAGTTAGGAGCAATTGAGTTTTCGCATATCCATTATAATCGGGACCCTTTCGTTTCTGTTTTTTGTTCATTGTACAATCAAATGTTTGAGGGTGCGCCCCCAGCGCGTGCCATACGATATTGCGATTCAAAACTTACTTCGCGGTGGATCAATAGTTGGGATGAGTATATAGATTTTGTATTGAAAATATAAACGAGTCATCCACACTTCGAGTTTCGAGGTTACTTTAAAATATAATATAAAAACTTTTCCTGTATAAATTACGGTCCAAACCTGAATGCTTTATTAAAATACCAGTTTCAACTCGGCTCACGCCACACTCCACAGATTCAAATAAAAACTGTCACATCAACATAAAATATCAAGAAAAGCATACAAATGGAAAGCCATGTGTCATTCATGTACACGTAGACTAATTATCTATTTTCTAATACGTAACACCAGTCCTGTACAATGCACAAAGGGCATTGTTTGAGATACAATAGCGTGAGTCATTGTGACGTGCAAAGACAATGCAATGGTGGTAGAGACCCGTATTATATTGAGCTGTCACTGGCAGCGCAACCGGTGGCGCAACCCGAGGCAACGAGCGCACGCTAAATATGTTATCTGTTTCGTTTTTGATAAATAGGTTTCGAGTCGTCCTATCACTGATCACGTTTGAGCGCTAGCTTGTTACCTAACTTTTTGCAATCTACAATGCAAATGAGAAAGACAAAAAAAAACATATATCGTTAATATTTGTCATATGCGACATTATTATCTAATCATAATCATAATCATATTATGATGGTTGATATTATTAGTAATGTATAAAAAAATATTGACGAGCCTACAATATTTAAATTATGATATAAATAATGTATACAGATAAATAATTGACTTTGAAAAAAAAAATAAAAAAAACTTACAAAAAATCCAAGTAACACCAAACAATCCTGAAACAAAAGAATATTTAATTAACATACATAAGAAAACAAAAAACTATTGATACAAATCTGTTTTTCCATTGAGTTATCATGAATGATAAAAAAAGAACAAAAGCTGTTAAAAAAACATCTATCAGAATGTGTTTCGAGTATTTGAACCTGTGACCTTGCCTCGGACAACATGGTCTCCTTTACCCTAGTCCACGACTTGTTCCTTTTGTGTATCTGTCATAATAGCCGTCACTAATGCGAGTTTAAAATGGCTGCAACAATATATTTGTACCAGACGTATTAACAAAGTAGATAAACAATAGATTGTTCTCTTATTTTACAAGGAATTTTGGCACGGTCCATTGTTTCCACATATTTTAAAAATATTAAGATTATAATTAATTACAAAAATTAAGAACACAAAAAATCTTGAAGTCATTCGCGTCACCTCTGCACATGTACTTCAAGGTCGCAAGATCAAAATAAAAACTAAATTTGATTCAAACAGTGTACTGAGACGCTCTAATTTTTGTTTTTGTGGGTGATAATGACCGCGGGTGTGACACTTCGGCCATGACAAATAACTAATCATTGTGGTTGACGACTGCACACTGCTCGTTCGTATTTCCTTTATAAAGGTTTGCAATAAAGATATGACTCATACGACACTGTTTTTATGTGTGCAATGATTTTGCGTTATTTTTTAGTTGCGATCAACGCTCTACCCGACCTGGTCGACCTAACTCTTTGTTAGACCTGTCCTTAGGCTCCGATCACACACACACAAACACTACATATAAATGATATATACAATTAGTGCTATTGTGTATTAAAGTAAATTGTCATTGTCAATCATGATTCATCATATGTAAATAGTTTGTTTTCAATAATAAGGTTATAAAACGTTGAAGGCACTAAAACTTGCTTTGACAATATCGTATAATTTGAATAATATTTATCACGTTCCACCAATCACGGACGTTCTGTATAATAAAACACAATTCAACCAACTATTTATATTAAATTTTCAATTTATACAGACGAATGAGAGGGATTTAGTTTTAAAAGTAAGTTCAGTAGTTTTCCAAATAGTTTTCTTATCGTAAATATGCAGTTAATAGCGTCCGAGAGATAAACTAATAGGGGAGGCCGTTTTTAAATAATTAAACAGATAATTACTGGCTGACATCGAAATACCGCCTCGATTATTAAGAAACATTCTAGAATAAAAAAAAACTTTTAAATACCGTAGGAACATTGCTAACGAACCCACAATAGCAAGCGGCATAGCAAATTAAAAGATAAAAATACCTAGGACACTGCTCACATTTTGAAATAAAAAAAAACACTATTTGCGTCAGACCGGCTCCTAATTACAACCATAATAGTGATTCGAGTTCTTGGAGTATATTATTTAGTAAAAAAAACTAATAATACCTACTACGAAAGACTTGTAGAATGGAAAAAACCGCGGGCAATTAAATTTTTGATTTAATTATAGTATGCTCTATGGCGACGTGTGACAGGGCGGGAAAATAATATTTGTCATTGTCATATATATCCATAAAATGGAAATGAAGTTTAACTTTTACAAACAATCGTGTTACGCCTAAATATTATAAATGAAATCCCACGGTTTTCTTAACAGTTTTTATATTTAATAGTTAAGTTTTTTTCCTAGACCGGTCCGGAGAGCAGGTGATATGAGACAATGTTATACCACATGTTAGCATAAATAGATTATTTGAACCATTTTAAGCTTTCGCTTTAAAACATATGCCATATATTTTTTTATACATTTTAAATGTTATAAGTACCTACGGTTTGGTGAGTAAAATAAGGAATCTATATATATTGTAAAGTATTGCTACTTATTACATATTTTTTGTTCTAATAAAGCTATCATCTACAAATACAAGGAATATAATAATAATAAATAAATGAATATACAGTACAGACACTACATTGGTTATCTCTTGCTTCACATCATCCACATATCCAGTCATAGCAGGTAGACAGATCCACATGAATTTCTTTGAAACGTGGCTTAATCGAGACTGTTTCAAAGAAAAACAATCTCAAATTATTGCGACACAAGAAGGAGATTTCTATGAAACCTTGAATCAAACGGATAGCGAATAACTGAGCATAAAGAAAAGTATAATTTAAAAGATATCAACGTGATTGTCGGACTTATTTAGTGACAAAAACTAATCAAATTAGACAGAACATGAGACGCGGTTTTTAGAACACACCTGCGTCTTATAGGTCATTTAAATCAAAAAGTTCTAGAAACATCTAGATGTGTGTGTGATTTTCAGACTTTCCAAGAAGATACGTTAAATTAAACAATTGAACATCTAGATTTAAACCCGACGTAAATGCTGGTGTCTTCACTAAAGATCAAATGAGGTGTCATCTTAAATATGCAGTGTTATCAACAAAGTCCGACATTTTATGAGTAAAAAAATTACCACCATATGCCTTTTTAATCTAGTTTTTATTCTTCAAACTAATCGGATCATATTCAGCTCTGGCATTAACCCTTCTGGGCGATCAAATTAAAATTCATTCTCCCCAATTCGAAAACAAAATAAATAGGTTATAACCTATTTTCGAGAGCTATAAAAAACGATACCTGCACTTAACTCTTCGAAGTGGTCCCACCAGATAGCTTTAATATTGGGAATGCACTGAGAAATATTTTATTGAACAATTATTCGACATAAGAAATTAAAAAAACAAAGTTTAGTTCTTTAAAATTTTGAAAGTATTTTATATATCTTTTCATTTACATGATCAAATAAATGTTGGTGTGGACACAACTTAAAAGAGTTAACTACCTCTATTTGTTGTAATTTTTAATATTGTAAAATTTTTAATATAAATCTTGCAAATAATGTAAAAAAATATTTACAATATAAAAGTTAAAAAGCCACGTGTGTCTCAAGCTTTATCCCACTCGTATTCTCAACAATTTCAAGGGATCGTATTATTTACATTTTTTACTTCAAAACGAAACAAAAAAGGCTAAAGAATAAATTCGACGCTCACCAAATGTCCCCGCGGTTACAACAGGTTGCCTGTATGAGTATAAAATAGTTTTATTTCCGACAGAGCAGGATCTGGTGAATGGAAAGGATTGAATGCAATTGAATGATTCTTTAACGTTTTATACGTTGGAATATTTTTATAAAATTGTACATTTTTGGAACCTATTCAATAAATATATTTATATTAGATTTAATAATTACATTTAAAGGTCACAATCTTGTTTTCGTTCGTTTTGTAAATATTTGTTGCGATCGTTTTTCCTTATGTTACGTTTTATCAAAGCGGAATATTATTTCCAGAATTAATTTTCTATAATTATAATCGCCTTTACCACGCTACAGTATTAAGTAGCGGAGTATAAGTCGAGTTTACCTTCCTATTAAATTGTTTGCAGTTTGTAATATTTTTAATGCATACAAACAAACAACCTTAAGGAATTATTTAAATATTTACTTCAGAAAACGTAATGCTTTATAATATTTTATTTATGTTGCACTTATATGCTAGTTGCGTTCATTTATTTACAATTTATCCTGTAGCTCGTTACAAAACAGTAAACAATATGGTTAATTGTTAATTTATTTAAAAATTGTAAAGGTATGCGAGTAAGAACAAAGCGATACCGCGGCTTGATATCTGAACAGTCTTGCACGGCCACGGTACTTTATATACAGGTTCTGAAAAATATCTTGTTAAACTCGCTTTTGGAAAGCCGACAGAACAACTACTTAAGATTTAAATCAAGGTATTTCAGGTCGTTAGATTGCAATTTCGGGGACAATTTAGACAAAATACATGGGTTCTAGTTAAACCATGTATAACAAATAAGTTTCCATTGATATATAATATGGCGTCGAATATAAACGGGTGGCCGAGGAGCGCTCTAAATAATTTTTGCATGCGATCATTCAAACCAAACAAGGCAACTTAATTAGCACAGGCGGGTTGCGTTTGCGCACGAATGAAAAAAATAAAAGAGGAAATTCAAGATGGCGTCGCATTTATCAGCGAGGGAGCGATTAGTACACGTCTACGTCATTCGACCGACATGCTCGTTGTGATGGATCGGATGGCGGGAAACAGTGACTTGGTATATACATATTTATATTTAAATATCAAACGAACTTTAGATTGAATGTTCTGACAAACATCAAAGGTCTATGAAATTAAAAATATCAGAAAAAATAACAGATTAAAAACTAAATTCAAAGTTGAAAAAACTGGTTTTTGTTCGGTAAACGAAACGTTTTATGAAATCAAGTAGAAGTGTCAGTGAATGGTTCGATCGCGTTGTTTTTTTTTTATTGTATACTTTTTAAAATTCCCGCCCACAGACGACCCTCATTGAGTTTTCTTGTGTTAATAACATTCCTTATAAGTCCGACGACATATAAGTCTCTGGTCATAAGATACATTCTTCAGTTATAATTATAGGACATATTTCCTCGGATTCGAACCGAGACGGATTAGAGAATGTTAGAACAATATTAACTTTGTAACTTTGTTAAAATAACTAATTTGAGAAACGTTCTTATCCTAAATACCGTAAGTGGTGTGTTATCGTTGAGTAGCACCTCGCTTCTAGTTTGACTTAATTAACTAAGACACGCACTTTTCATACAATGTTAACGAAAATAAATTGTAACGAACTAGTAAAGGAATTCTTTCCAAACAGACTCTTCCCATGGAATCCTTGTGTGGTCTTAATCATCACCCATAAAATTTTATTGAGGAAGTTGACAAATTAACGAACATTCCTGTCTTACAACGAGTGAAGTCGGTAAGTCAGACATATTGAAGTAATTTAATTATTAAATAAAAGTTCATTAAATTAATTTTGTTATTGAATGATAATTTTAAATCCTATTAAATGTATTAATATAAATTGTTCAGTTAATATGATTTGTGAGTAAAGTAAATTGTCATAAATTCAATATCAAATAATGGCAGGTCGTATATATTTGATGGGTTCTCAATATTTTTATCTCAAGTGTCTGTGTGTCAACGGCTTACGTTATTGTATTTACATACTATTAGGTTTTGGCGATATTTGATATAAATATTTTATTACCATTTGTTATATTAATATGTTACTAGTTTTTTTTAATTGCAAGCCGTTTTTGTTTTAATTTTAAAACAAACAATTTAATGTGTCATCGTAATAATATTTCTCGAAAGAAGATTTTTTTAACAATTTCTACTTCTACATTATTCATAACTAATATAATAAAAATATATTTTTTTTATTTATTCTAGTGTACGTACATTACCGAAGTACAAAATATATCTTTTTTACTTATTAGCTACTTGTACCCTTTTTTATTATTAAAAAAAATATATATATAATATTTGTAACAGTGACTTAAAATTTTCAAAAAGAATAAGTATTTTATAAAGTTTTGCAAGGAATTGGTTCGATAAATTGTAAGATATCTAAAATCTTTTCTATAAAACAAATTTACCTTATATCATTTTATCTTATGTTGATATCATCAAACATAAAGAATATAATGAGCAGGATATCTTTTGTCTATGAGGTTTAAAAATATAGATAATAAATATTCAACAACCCTATAGAGTATGCTTATTACAAGGTTTGGTAACAATGAGGCCGCTTTACATAAGAATAGTGAAGGAACAGCTGTGGTGGCGGCCATCTGTATGTCTTGTTGTTACAGTACGTGAAAGTGTACTAAAATATAAATTATAGGCCTCTAATTGCTACAGACATTTCACATTCAAACGCTATTAAATAAAGAAAGCTTTAATTTGATGAAGACTTGTTTGATGAAAGTTTTTATTTGACGTATGTTTTTAGTATTTTATTTATGTTTGTAATATTTAGACTATGTTGAACTTGAAAGAAACAGTTTAAGATCATTATGATCTCTAATATTTAAATGCTTGAAATATTTTAAGTTTCACTCTAGTAGTAGTTAGTATCATTTTTAAGTTTTTGTAAATTTTCTATTGTATCTACACACACAGTTTAATTTTATCAGTATATTGGATGAGATTTTGTGTTATCATTAATACAGACTGTTTATTTTATATTTCGCTAGGATTAACAAAAAATGAATGAAAGCAAGACTTATTATGAAAAAGATATATCGTGCTCTAGCAATACGCCTCGGAGCACAAACGTGAAAAATTGTTGTAACCGCGGTTGCAAGGAACATTTTTTCTCAACAATAATTACATAATTATGTAGAGGCAATTCGATGTACAGAAAATAACACCACTTACCAAATCGAAAGTTTCGAACGTTTCTGTTAGTGGCTGTACTTGAAGAAATAATGACAGATGTGGAATTAACTGCTTTTGTATTTTAACTAACTTTATGGCGTGGTTGTTAATTGAAAACTTATCGATTTTATGAAATGAAATAAATACATGTGTGGTAAAATATGAACTCGATTTTATTTAAATCTGAGCATGTATTTTGAATTCATAATAACAATTGACATAAGTCAGTTATGATCCGATAACAAATGATTTTCAAAGTAGTAAGAAACGGAACCATCTCAAAGCTGTAAGCTCTTGTAAGCACATTAGAATAAAAAGAATATCACTGAACATTGTTCTCACATAAATTATTAACCATGCATGCATCTATGGGAATAAGAAACTAAACAATGAACCGAATCTTAATAAATGATCACATTCAAATAGGGTTAGACATTTAACCCTTTGAACGCGACACCTGGCCGGTAAGATCCGGAGTCAAAATTTTCTTTATCGCATTAGCATAATATTTATAATATTAACAATGGGATGATTTCAATACTGTCTTGTATAACGCACGGTAGCGTATTGTTCGGAGATAAGGGACGTAACAATGATGCACTTTGTGACTGTGGTTTGTAAGTTTCGTTGAATGTGAATTGAGTGATTCTGGCAACCCTGATAGCTTATTGAAATCGGCTTACCTATCGTATATGGAATGGATGAAAACGCTATTAGTTTGTTATTTCCGATAACTTTCTACGTATTCTTCAAATTACAAATAGTGGTATTTCAAACACTAAAACTAAAAGTACATGAAGAGATCGTATCGGTTGCATCTCGACCCAATTCCTATTAACAACCCTTTTAATCCAACAATGGGACCGACCGTTTGTCTAAAAACCGTCAAATGATACGCATTAGACTTTTTTGTCGTGTTATGAATACATTTAACACAGGAAGGATGTGAAAGTCTGTATTGAAGACGCCGTATGGTAGTGGGGTAGTGAACGGCTGTATTGAACAAAGATGTGGGAATGATGGATACCTTTGAATTATTGCGGCTTCTTTACTCGTTAAGAATATTCGTGTGTAATAAAAAAGAAATTCTGAATATATTAACATTTTTTATCTTTGTAATAACCTTCAATTGCTATCAGGTTATTTATAAGGTCAAGTAGACGTAATATCAAATAAAAGATAATATATTATCCATCTTATCGACTTTCACTGCTTTCTTTATCCCTACTATCAATCAATATGTTTATCATAACTTACTTTCTCCTTCAAAATTTATTAATAATATAATGTTTTTATGTACACTATTTCAACATTACATAATAAATACCTATAGTTTAATATATTTAAAAATATATGTTATCATAAAATGTATCTGTCGATCTCTTTGGTAATACGTTGAAGGTATTTTACCTAAATCGCGACCGAAAGAGACCTTTTAATCTGGGCTTTAATTGACTACCATATTCAAAGTAAATATGAAAGCTTCGATAAAGCCTAACCGGGGATCGAACCCAGGACGGTCGTACAACAGACGCGTGGATGACCGTTGGACCAACGCCAACTGTATCTGGGTGGCGGAAATACACCAACACCTATGCAGCCAATTGCCGCTTCAATAGTTATTAATTCACATTAAAATGTCAACATAGATGATAAAATTGAAATGTTTATGGGTTTCTTACCTTATTATAGGTAATATTAATCCACTGTACACAATCTGAAACAAAATAAAATACAAATTAACGGACATTTCGATAGATTTGTTATTATAATAATTGTTGTTTATTCGTTACTTCTGTCAAAAAACCGAGCAAGAACTTGATAGGTATGCCAGTTATATAAATAATCCAAAACGAATTATTATTAAATTTCTTATCACGCGTAGGTGTCAAGCGATCTCAAAGTTCCATCCATCTTTGTCTAACTCTGGTTATCGCTTAGATATCTCGGTGTCGACAAGGACAGACATTATTTATTTATGCGAGAAATTTGCATCAATTTTATAAGGGTTAACTGTGATGGGCGCCATAATTGTATTGCGAGCGTATAATAACATAGAATGTTTAAAAAATATTCTGAAGCATTAAATTTAGCTTAGTTTATGAAAAATGTTTATGCAAATTGTTAGTATATAATCTATGTATATAACAGATTTGAAAGTTTCGGTAAACTTTGAAACGTCAAAGGATGTCTGGTTAGGGTTAAAGTTGTAATCACTAGTCGTCTATCTAGTTACGAACAGAAACCGCTGCCCAATTACTGAGACTCAATATATTAAAGAGGTAAATAATATTTAGTTATTACAATAATATGTTTTGAATGGAGGTTTTTATTTTTAACAAGCATTAGGTCTCGTAGTGTTAAACTCAATACTTTGCTCGTACGAAGCCATACACACATGTTATTTGACACCACACTCGTCGTGAACACTACAACATTGTATCAAAAATTAAAATATCAAGTTGCCACTTGACTTCGAGGAACGTAATGTAAGCTCAGTCTTGTTAAATTATTAAAGCTAGTTTTTAAAACGGCTTTTAATTTATCGTACATAATAGACTCGCATTCAATGGACTCAAGGCGTTATGTGTCCTTCACACAAAGAAACATTTTTTATACACGAAAATAATTTTAAAAAGATAGATTGGATAACTTTTTCATTATAATTTATTGCTTAACCCGGACTGGTATTTAATCAAAACACGAGATTAATTGATACAATAAAAATAATTTTCAAATATCAAATTAACTATACTTTATTGTGTAAGAACAATACGAACACTTATAAATCAAATCAAAAAAGTTGTAGAAAAAAAAACCCTCAAGAAAGCACTTAAATTGTTACAAGAAGGGCCCTTGAATGAAAGTTTGGTAGTGGTTTTTGTAGACCCTATTATAATTTAGACAGTAATGAATTGCTTGTTACTTTATGGTTACATGTTTTGACAGTTACATACAGACCTACAGACACAAAAGATTTGAGATGTAACTATTTATAGACACAGGCTATCTCAATTATGAGGTCTCGTGTTTTGTTACTGTAGTAAGAGATAATGTTATCATTAGCTATTAATAGGATTTTGACATTAATTTAATAGTGTTTATAAATATATATAGTTGCAACTCCCCAAAATAAATAAATTGACAATATTATTAATTTATAGGGAAAAATAAACGATTTTTACGAAAAGGTGCTAAATATAAACTAATTTCAGTTAAATTAATAATTAAAGTCGTTAGAAACCAAGTTTCCAATTTATACAATTATTTAGCCTTGACATTTAAGTTAAACAAAAAACAACAATGCGAATAGAATTTAAATATTGTGTATAATATTATATATGAAAATAATATATTTATTTAATACATAAAATACACCTTTCGGAAATATAATAAGTAGCAAGACATACCTAGTAACAGCTGACACAGGTCAATGTCATAATTTCCAAAAATGTAGATTGATTTCATAAATTATATTAGTTTAATAAAAAATATTTACCCATCGTAAAATTACAAGACCTTTAGCCTTAGATTTACATACTTTCTAATTTTTTATTAAGTTATGTATTAAATTAAAAAAATGACGTCATTACCGAAATAAAAAAATGGGATAGCAATAGCGATTCAAACCGAATGATAGCAACTAAGTTAAATACAAAGCATGTGTTTATTAAATTCTTACAATACGTTCTATTCCGGGCCTCGGCCGCGTGAGTCACCGCCGTACTAACTAACATGTGGAATGGACATGTGAAAGACATATATATTTTTTACATATTATTATATGTATACAAATACAATTGATTCCATATTGTATGTTTTTTGTCTTTTAATGTTCTAACATTCATGATATATTTTTGATTTTCTTTTAACACATGGATCATTTATAGATATAGTACATATATAAAACTAGACAACGTTTAAATCTAGGCTATAATTAAAGTAATGGAAGCTAGAGTATTTGTAATTGCTGTAGACACACCCACACCGATACTTACAATAGTGCAATTTAATAATTCTCAAGTTTCCTAGACTATTACAATCTGTAATTATTTCCTAGTAAATACAACTTGAGTCCTAGACCTTAATTCTAGATTTAGCTAGGCCTTTGTTTTTTCCTTTTATAAACATTAGACTAACAATTATTTATTAATATTCATAATTCAAACATAATAACTAATTTGGTTGATGCCAAAAAACTCTTATATTAGTATACATTAGCATACAGGCTAAAAAATATAACAATACTACTTATATGATAATTATTAAGGACATAATTAAAATGTATAATTTCAAATTACGTTTGCCTTTTGGAGGTTTACTAAACTATTAACTATCAGTGAAGGTTAAACATAAAAAGAAAAGAGAACAAAGATGCAATCCTATTATTAGCGTGTCAAGAAAGTAATCATTTAAATGAAAGACCATCAAAATCAATAGTCTTTAACAATTTAATAGCAACAAGTACATTCATACCCAACCGATTTTTTATGATGTCAATGGACTGTATTGCTTTTGTATTCTGTGATAGATACCCTACAATTAACTTTTATATATCGAAATTCTTTTTAAATGTCGAAAATCTGTCAGAAGCTTTAATAAATACAAAAAATATCTTGATATTATTTATCGCGCTCGTATTTCATACAATTCTTAATTAAATTCTTATTTTAGGTATATTTATATTTTATTAAACTCTCAACCAGTTTTCGATCAATTGATACAACACACAAGAAAACATTATTAAAAATTAAATTAAAAATAAAAGGTATCGAAAGTTTAATCTTTAAATTGTAAACAACCAATTAATTGGTTAATTTTCTTCCACAATTATAGTTGTTTATCTTTTTATTTGTTGAATTAAATTGCTACGTAATTTAAAATCATTATGTTTGAAACATGGTATCTGATATTTTAATGGTAAAAATAACATAAATAAAGGAACTCAATTATAAATCAAATTGTTAAATAATGTCTGAATAACTTAATTATATCCAACATGTAGGTACAAGTGACTACCGAAATTAACAATGAACAAAAAATGTATTACAAGTAAAAAATTTAAGGACTATCAATATCAAAAGGTCGTTGCATCGAAATAAGATAAATGCATTATTAAAAAAAAATTTTTTTTGCGTATTTTTTGTAGTTACACTTTTTGTATTAATTTATTTAATTCTCACAAACAGATTGGTTTTTATTTAGTTGTCTAGGTATTTCGGATTTACAGACATACCAATTTAAGTTTATCTATATGTATATACGGGCTGCACATTATATATTAATATTGTCCCAAATGCCAAGATACGGCAGTTAGCAACAATGTCTCATGCATTTGCTTGCAAGATATTTTGAGCCAAGCAAAAATAAATCGAAGGCCGGTAAATGACTTTAAGCAAAGTCACACTATTACATGTCAATGAACACAAAAACACACAGACGACAATTGTATTACAATATTTAGTACTATTTATTTGCACAAGATGTCTACACCTAGGTAGTAGACGCCTGTTCTTAAGATTAATTTTAGTAATTCTTCCATGTTAGTTTGTTTCTTTAAATAAAGTGTTACTCAAATAGATTTATAGATAAGTTTTTGTAAATTCTATCAATTATATTTTCTTAATTAAAAATACGTATGACTGCGATAGAAACCATAAATAATAATTAGTGGTTCGAGATCCTGGGCTTTAGACTAACCATCCATCTTGTCGCCTGAGGCGGAGCGTGTATTAATAACGATAACTGATTTATATCTTTTTACTTTATTACACTATTCTTTGATATTGTAATTAATAAAAAAACATCTAAGGTTATTTAAAAAAATATATAAGGCCAGGACTCTAGTTTACGGATAGATTTTTATATTTTTTTCTAAGTTGATCATCAGTTTGTTTAAATTTCTAACTGAAATTAGTATGTATGAAGTTTGTAAAATAGTATTTTCTAAGACTTTCACGAGTACTACACATTGAAATAAAAATATTTTTACGGGTTTACCTCAAGTAGGTATAATTAATTAAATTTTAAATTTACTTTATAAATTTAATCCGACGTTTCGAATGCTTTGCAGCAATCGTGTTCACGGTAAGACGAGATGGAGGTGTTTGTAAAATAGTCGTTAGGTTGGCACTAAGTGATGTTTATATTTTAAATATATCAGATATATTTTTTTTAATAAGTGGCTTATAGAAGATTTTTTTTCAATGATTTAGCGACTAAAGTTAGAATTAGCTAATTTGTGGATATCATTTTATATTTCTAAAAAAAATAGTTTCGAAAATAACATAACTAGGCCTATTGATATAAAAAAATACTTTCCAAAACAACATGAAATAACAAGATAGTATGTGGGTATTGATTTTAATATTTCAAGCCCACATTTTATCTTTTTAAAATAGAATTTATAGTCGAAGAAAATTACTAATAATTGAGTTTCTTACTTTGACAAACAGTTAATTTCTTGTAGTATATACCTAGGTATTTTTTACCTACTGATTATTAAATAAAAACGTTAAAACCTAAATATTATTTATAAGGCATATAGTTGGTTTTTAACAACTAAATATTACATAAAATATGTATTTTTTGGTGTTTTCATCCGATAAGGACTCGAGTTTAAATAATCGTGGCAACAAGATAAAAATATGCGGCTGTTTATTATCAGCAAAATTACTGTTGCTAAGTGGACTGATAAAAACACACTGCACTGTTTAGTTATTGTTAGAACATTTAACTGAGTTAGTAAACACTAACGTTAGCATCACTATTTTTTAAAAGTTGGTATTTTTTTTACTCGCTTTATTTTAGTGACGGAAGTTGGCACTAACAGATAACACTTAGCACTGAAGAATTAAAAACTTACCACGGTATAAGTAATATTTCTTCTAAAATTCTTCTAATCTTCAGATGTACGATGATTGAATTATGAAATAATTCCTTGGCACTGCAAAATTAGTGCCTTGGTAATTTTTTCTTATTTTTGCCACTGTAGCACTATCGGTCACTTTATGATTATTATTTTAAATTACAAAAAAATAATATTGAATTGCGATATTTTTTTATTATTTCTAATTTACCAAGAGTCCGCGACGGAAATAAAAATCGCATAGATGCGACACGTTATCCACATATCCCGCTTCACGAATATTTCTTGTAAAGTCGTATTAGTATCTAAATAATTTCTATTATTATTAGTTCCTATTAGTTTCTAAGTCGATACCGTTCGCATGAGATTCCAGTTGAAAATAACAAATGAAGATACGTGTTCGCGCGTCGATTGTCGTCACGAGAAGGTGCTACTACGCGAGCATCACTCGCGCCAAGCCAACGGATTGTGTAAACGCGCGCCACTCGCTAGTCGCTCGGTTGGCGTCGCGGGGGGCGGGGGAGGGTCGCCTCGCACGCACACATACACCCCCCTATACCTCTTATCCATTACTAACGCTCCTATTTTGAATACGCGACACGCCAAACTAGCTTCTATGTGTTAGGTATACGAACTCGAGGGACGTGACGACCGACATCGGAGCGTGGGAGCGAGAGACTCGATTTTTACCATGTGAGGGCGAAGGACAACGATATAGCTAGTTGAGCCGCGTAAACTGTAAAGCATATGTGTTGAACGCTCCGCAATAGTGCGGTAGTGTCGGACTTTGTAAGAGTGCGTCGATGAGAAGTGGCGTGTCTTGAAATTTTAATAAACAAGATTGTCGTTTACTTTTGAACTTCGAATCCAAAATCGTGTTGATGAGTTACAACTTAGTACAATTATAGTTGTTGACGAGCAGACACACACCGCACGCCTCACGACGTTTAACTTACTAGAAAAATAGACGCATTTCTGAAATCAAGACGATCGTAAACGACGCTCGTTAGAGTTTACACAGATCAAGTTCTTAATTAAGTTGATTTTTAATTTAAAATGGCGTTGTTTAAAAAATGCAATAACAATATATCAAACCAGCACTGGGTCAATGGCCTTTTAATATTTGATATTTAAATCCCAAAAACATTTTAATAAAGAATAATTAAATACAAAAAAAAAATCGCATTTACAATTCACAGATGTATGACGGGCGAATGGCCTCGGCGTTATTGAGGAATGAAGTGAAAGACCTTTGGTGTCGTATGTTTTAAAATACATATAGTAATGAGAAAAAAATGATGACTGCAGCAAAGATGGCCCAATAATTTAGTTTCATTTGAAATTTAAATGTATAAGTTACATTTACATCCTGGGATTTAGGTACCAGATATATTACAAAATTCTAGGTACATTTTTTATCTGCATTTATTTGATTTTCTAGACACGCATAGGTACAAAACTTTTTAAATAAAATATATTTCCCTCGGATACTCAATATATACGAGAAAATCGTTGGCCAATGATTTATTTGATCAGGTTGAATCGTTTATCTATCATAAATTTAATTATGCATCGGTGAAATTTTTATTTAGAAAGTTGATTCACTAACTTGAACTTTTATTACTACTATGTACTATAGTAAAAAAAAACGAAAAAGGCAATAATTAAAAAAATCTAAGTCTAGTTATATTTTATTTGATAACATTCAAATATTAACCTGTGATATGGTACCTAAATATTAGGTAGACCAAATTAAGTGATAGAGATTTAATTACTTATAAAACTAATAAACTTGTATAATAAACATTTTAAATAAAACTCGAAGTAGAGACAACACATGTATTGACATAGAGTTTTATTTTATTATTATTTGTTTTATGATATATTTTATTCGTGATAATTTAAAGAACATTTAACGGAACAAGAAAAAAATATCGTTGAAATATTACAAGATAAATAAACATTAAGATTTGTCAAAAACCCTTCGTGAGGTCAATTTCTCGTTTACATTTTATTACACGTAATTTAATACAAACCTTACCGTATCAAAAACGTAAGATAAAGATAATTCGTAAATTATTGCAACAACAAATAACCTAATCGGGACATTAAAAAAACGATTAATTTATTTTTATATTTTACACCTGGCTAACTGGCAAGATTATAGACAGATAACAAAAGGTAAAAGATATTTTTAATCAGAATCCAAAGCCATTTTTAATTATTGACATGTAACAAATATTTATCATTTACAGCACTTCTCTTGCCTATCTTTAGGCCTAACAAAAACTATACTAATTGTTCGTTATCAGAAGTGTATTATTTGGTTCGTATAAAAATTATTATTTTTTAATCTTGAAAACGTTACGAATTAAAAGTTAGAATGAAAAAGAAATCCAATAAGACTATTATAAATTGAAAATGCATTTTGTAGGGGCAGTTTTCGTATCATAGAACTGTTTTTTTTACTAGACTTATATTATTATTGTTGCAAAATTTAAGTAGAGTCGAGCCAAAGTCTAGATAGTATTTCATTTAAATGGTTTCTCCATGCGGGTATTTAGTATCCACACACAAATCTAAATATTATATTGAAACTACTAATAAATTAGTTTACATTATTTGTGATTTGACTAAGTTTAACGAATTTTAAATTGTTAAATTATGAGTGTAAAAGTTCAAAAGTATTATTTACCTCCAACTCGTCCTCACTGCAATACGAATACTATTTAGGACACGTTTCAGAACACAACACACATTTGAATTTGGAACTCTCAATCCGCCATCACTCGCCTCGTAGCTCGTTTTCACACAAAAGGTATTCTCTTATTAGTCGCAATAATTAGCGGTTATTGTTTTTGTTGGCTGCGTCAGTGGCGGCCGCTGGCGTGCCGTTGCACTGCACTTCGTCACATAATGCTCACTAACAGCGTCTCTTTCCCCCTTTACTTTCGCACCGGCTTTTTACTAAGGGCGCTGGCGCCCCTGGCATTTTTTAAACCGCGCCCATGTTTCCGTAATTTCTACCACGCCGCGCACCTTTTGTGAAAATTGCTTTTTTCATGCATTTTTTCGCGACATCTCTTTCTATCGGCTTTATTCGCTAATTTTCTATCCCCCTCCGCATAACGGTCGCCCGACAGTACTGCTCTAGCGTACTACTAGATGCGTAATACTTTCTCTCTCTAGAGACGTCGCGACGCTTGTGACGCCAATTATTTTGCACTTCTTCAGTAGTTTACCATAAGTTCTTCAAAACACACTTTAAATTTCGACTTTATGCTGTTGTAATAAAATTCATAAATAAATATTCATGGAGTGGTTACGACTTTATTATCAACAGCGAAAAGTGTAGAGTTCCGGCCATTTCTGCGATAAAAAAACGGTTCGCATGCACGTAACCACGCCTTTGTATACACATATTGCCGTCTATTTTACTCCTTTTTTATTTTTTATTTGCTATCTCGCTTCCACACGCACACACGTGAAAGAAAAGTGGATGCTTCGGGACATTGCGATGACGCGCCATCTAGCAGTGAATAGCGGAACTTTTTATACACTAAGGGTTGTTTTGACTTTACTTTCACCCTCGGAGTGGCAGCACTAAAAGAAAGGGGTTGTTTTTTAGTACCAACTTTCACCGCATAGTAGCGCCGATTAAAATTCAAACCATCAGTTTATCTAAAATACTAAAATATCTTGGTTGGTAGGAAATAATATAATTTATAAACAAGTCAATTAAATAACTCGTTTGACGTTGAAGATATAAGGTTCGTGTCTAAAAACAGTTTAATCTGAGGACTTTAGCCTGCATTAGCATTTTATTAACTCGATGCCCGCGCGTGTCAGCAGGGGGCGCTGTTAGCAGCGTAGGGGCTATATTGGGATTACTTAAGAAGGAAAAATTACTTCTGTGAACCATTTATATAAAAACACAGTTACATTTACTGTAGTTAAACTTTAATAAAATAAAATATAAATAGATTTTAGACGTTTCACGCAGAGAGAAATTAAAATTTTATTTTAACTAACAACATAAGAAAATAATCAACTATTATTTCAAATGTGCCTGTAATTTAATATGAAGTTATTTGTTTGTGCATCAGATAACATCTTAAGCTGATAATTTGTAATACTTGTAGTGTGCTTGAAGCATCTTGACACATTTAACTAACATCAGAGACTGCGTTCATCTCAGCATCATAACTCAATTGGTCGAACTAGGATCTTGATTACGTTATTCGAGTACCGTCAGCAAACAACGCAAATAGCGAGTTATTTAACATAAAATATTATTACTATAATAGAGATTTCTTTAACATATCACGAAGTTTGGAAACCGGTCCAATTACAATTAGGTATAAATTTTATAATTATGATTTTAACGAATTTCATTTGGCTGTTTATATTAGTGAATGTTTATTATTTTATTATCAATATTTGTTTATAGTATACTGTAAAACTTTTTTGCCGTCAGTACTATATGAAACAAGTCGGCATACCTTTCCGGTTAGTGTAAATCTCAGAAACTTGGTTACTAAGAACTTCCTATGACGGCGTAAAAAGCTCTCTCTACGGCTGTATTCCGCATGTCTCTTCTTGCCGCATTAAATCTAAATTAGCTTTCGTATTATTAATTTGATGAATTTCTAATATCAACTTAATAGTTTGGACGCTAAGATTCAATTTTGTTTTATATTGTTTTCACTTTAAGATGATAGTGATGCTGCTTCTAGTATCTCTCTACTTAATAAGTCGAAGAGCTCTTTTAATTGTACTTAAGAGATAAAATTAAGTATTTTATTATATAATGAAATTGAAAAGTGGTATAATATTACAAAAAAATATTCCTTTGTCAATCACAAATACAAAATAAGCTCGGGAATATTAATAATTTAACTCGGGAATCAAACCCGGAACCTTTAGCTACGTCACACCCTGACGATACAGACAATGAACACACTCTCTGCTCCAGAAATTAATGTTCTTAGTTAATGAGTTTATTAACGCTTCATTCACTTTCATTAAGATTACTGTAAGAATCTGTTCTCGACTACTCAATCATTTTAATTCAAGAAAATATTTTTAAATACCATTACTTATATTTTACGCAAATAAATAAAATGTAAATATTTATACGGTAAGAAATTTAAATGAGCAGGACTCGAACCTGCCACATTTTCTATACCCCTCCGTTGCTTTTACAGCTGCGCTATCAATCTCGAATTAAGGATATGTAACATTTTAGTTTTGTACAATTCTCAGTATAAGTATGTTAATTAATTGAATGTAGCAACTAAAGTTTATCTTTTATCTTAAAATAATTAAAATAACTCTGAAATACCCTTGTAATGCACATTTTTCGACGTACCTTTGATTACAATGATTTTTTGATAAGTCCCTACCGGACGTCACACCCATTACGAAAAGGCATGCGCCTGCGCACGTACATATCTCTATAGCATCATATAACTCATTACTTGAACCAAGTTTGAACAAAGGATATTGTGTATCATTATCTTACACCCACGCGATGTGTGCTATAATATTATATATATAAGATAAGTTTGGTTAATAATTATTTATTATGCAATTTTGCATTAAACAGCTTAAAATTACAATTAAACTGAATAATATATTTGTTCTGGTGAATTCTATTGTACGAGTTAGTAGGTACGAAATAATTGTTGCTTTTGGCCAATAATATACAATGCACAAGAACAAAAAATAGAGTTTTATAAATACTATATAAACCCTATCCACAGAAGTTATGCGAAATTAACTATATTAATATATTTATATATAATTATTTCTGTTTGTCTAGAATATTTATATCTATTAGTAATCTCAATAAATTGAAATGAATCAGAGATGAATGTTTATAACAAGCACTTATAATGACAGCTACAGTCAATAAAAACAGTTTTATTTTGTTTAGTTAAATATCTATTTGTAATACCTACGTTTTTAATTTAATTATAATAATCGAATTATCTCGCGCTTTTAAATTAAGAACATAAACGTCATATTTCGTATTTGTATTTCAGTAATAATTAATATATATGTATATTGTAAAAAGCCGTTACAGTATTCAGTGTTATATACATTCAAGGTTATACATACATAACTATATATATTGTTTTGTTTGTATAATTTATAAATTGATTTCATCTTCAATATACACTCAGCGAAATTGTGAACCTCAAGTTATATTTTTAGATTTCTATCAAGTTTGTTATCTGATTATCTTTCTTTAATTAACTTAATTATTAAATTATCAAAAGAATCATCATTGCGTTTATATTACGCCAAATCTATATATATAAAGAAGGATGTTTGTATATATGAAATCGATGAACTCAGAAACTATTGAACCGATGATTATGAAAATTGGTATGTATATGTATTTTTCCACGGAGAAGGTTTATATGCTATGTCCATTGATGTAACTCGCCACCAGGCGGCGCTGTCAAATATCGACTTCCGCCCCGTTCAACCGATTGTCATAAAAATTGGTATGACCATGTATGTTTCCTTGAAGAAAACGAATATGCTATGCCCATTGATGTAACTCGCCACCAGGTAAAGTAAGGGTTAGCCCAGCGAAACGGGCTTGGTTCGCTAGTATGATATAAAATGATAGAAGTATTCTAAAAATAAAATCTAATACTTCCCAGCTTTAAGTCTCAAATGTGTTATTGTAAGTAGCTTAAATAAGCAATAACAAAAGCAAACTAATTTAATACCAGATGAAGCGTTAGTTGTTAATTGTCCAGTCGTGAGTCGTTGCAGTTTTAATCAACACCATGATGTTGAGGTCATATTAATTCAGCTCAAAATAATCGCCCTACAAACATGTGCTAGACATATTTTGACTCGCAATGTGGATATATTGAATCGTTAACAATATACAACATATTTAAACTTATCTAAAAACATAAAATTTGATTAAATGTAAATGTAATGATTCAAAGGACATTTATTTTTATAATATCAAATGAAGTAGTTTCTTCAGAACTTCATTTGAAACAATAAATTTAACCTCTCCTCATTTGCACTTTGATCACTTAACGCGACCTTGAAAGTAACTAAGTTCTCGTCAACATAGGAATGTTGTTAATGCATAATACCTACAGAGAATACATCTAACTCACTCTAGCCACATCTCGGTGGAGATCATTTTACTATTAGTTTAGTACTTAATCAAGATCAAGATTATGCAGTCGCAGTATATTCGTAAATCGAAATATTGATAAAATCTAGAGCCAATTAAAAATAAATCTTAAATAAGTAAGTCCTAGTACGATTAAGTGCTGAATATTGTTAAAAGGATTAGAAATAAATATCAGTGAAGGAATTATTCTAAGCAATTCGTCGACCTACTAATATACAAAACCAATTGTGTTACTTCTGACAACCATTTAAATAAAACCAATCAGCTTGGAGTGATTAATACTGGATTATGTTTAAAACATTCAAAGGTTTATTAATGACAACTATAACCTCATTACAGAACAAAACTAAGGTTTACCTATTATCCTAATTAATAGGCAACTCCATAATCTAATACAAACAAATAGCGGGAAGCGATAACGACCCCTATTATAAGGGGATAAAATTTATAATTGTGCAAACTAATAGCTTGATTAGAGTCGGTATGCCAACAATGCATATAATTTGTTTGTTGGAAAAGTTACCGTAGTAGTATACAATAGAGTCGAGATTTGTGATGTAGTTTGTCTATACTAAAACTATTATCAAGCCCACACAGGCGGCGTATCAAGCAAATGCAACGAATCCGTTTTCCAATTAGTTATGGTCATAAGACCTATCCACCTACATTATTTAGAATACCTAGGTATCTTTGTCAAGGTCCGATTACTGAGAGTTATGGACCTTAGCCGGGGGCGTATGTCCTAAAACCTTAAGTCTGAATAGTTAGTTATTGTTTTGAACTTTAGCTTTAACGCGTGTAATAATAAATAAAGTACTTCAATTAAAATATGTGATATACATTAAAATATGTGATTTAGTGTAAAATTAACTTAAAATATGTGATTTCCGGTTAACTGTACAGCTGATAACAATAATACTGGTTGTCCTTATTTTGCCTATTCTTCTAACACTAGGATTTATATAAAACCTCTTCAGAGTTTCTAAAACTAAATTTCAAAAAACGTCATTGTGTTCTCTATTAGTGGTCGTTACGAAGCGAACCTAAGCTAACTCTAATTAGTAGAGCACAACTTGGTCCTGCTCCGGGTAATAGCTTGTTATTTGTTGCCTGCAATTATTGTAGAGCTGTATTTGTTGCTTGCAATTATTGTAGAGCTGTATTTGTTGTTCGCAATTATTGTAAAGCCATAAAATGCAATCTTATTAAACTTATTATAAGAGTATTTAATTTATTATTTTGTGTATAAAATAAGTTTTACGTCAATCATCATTCAGCATCAATTACATAACTTGCTATGTTATTATTCATAAGGTTATTTTATAATATATATGTATTTTACATAATATATCTTGTGTTTATTCAATTGCATGCGGAAGGAGTAGGCATGCATGCATGCATTGCATACGTAATTATTGCTTTAGTATCCACGTTTAATCGTGTCCGTGACGTGATACTCAATGTAGCGACCGATAATAAACGGTATTTTAATAAAAAAATACCTGAAACAGCTATATTAATTAAAAAAATTTAAAGAGAATACATGTATGTATGTTATCCAATATTTAGGTTATCTTAAATCAAGATATCTTTAAAGTTTCTTTCCATATAACCTTTTATATAGTATAAGGTGATTAAATTAAATTATCTATTTAGTATCTTGTTCCTTTTACACTAATCAGTAACTTAGGTCGCAATATCAGTAACAAGACCAGCTGCTGCGGCGACTCCGGCCACGTGGACAACGGACAGACATTCAACATAACTACAAAACACACAACAGAACCACTGTTTCCGGAAAAACAGCCTTAGTTGGCATTTTTTTTTAGAATTGGTTGTAAGAATCGCATTATGATGTTAATCGAGTTAACCGCCCCGTTGGTCGGGTGGTTAGCGCAGACGCCTAACATGTCACGGCGCAATGGGACTCGGGTGCGATTCCCGGCAGAGACAGGCATTTATGTGATAAGCATAGATATCTATGTTTCTAGGTTTAGTCGTTTATTAAATATATTCTGAATATTTATAACGTGTATTTCTATGTATTTGTATCGTTGTCGAACACCCTTAACACAAGCAAAAAAGTTGCTTACTTAGGGGTTAGATCAATGTGTATAATTTGTCCTGATATTATTATTATTATTATTATTATAATCTTCAAAGATTGATAATTCTAGTAATATTTTTATAGATAGACTTTTGGGTTTTATAAATTGAAAACATGTGAGTATTGAAACAAATTTTAATCATCACACCCAACACTATTAATACTATTAAAGCACATAGTTTATATATAATAAGCTCAAGAATCAACTGACTGCTACAATATGGTCACTATGAGCTGAGTCCTCATTCTAGTCTTGCACATACAATTTTGCATGTGAATGCAAATCGGTCTACTATGTTTGAATGTAACGAACTGAACCGTGCTTTGAGTATTTATTTGCTTGCTTTTAATATATCATGTATATATATTATTTAGATAATATGATTTTGATTGATTAAAATTTAAAAAAATCTAATGGGTTCAATGGACGCAAATATTAGTGTTATTATATGAGACGACTATTATATAGTAGGACTGTGTATATATTTACAATTAGGTAATCGGTATAAATGAATATAACGGTGATCCTATTTATCTTTTTTTTTTAAGTCTTGATGCACGTCAAGCAGCAGACTGAAGCTAGTATGCACAGAAGACTGACAGCATGCCAAAGAATAATCAAATCTCTCAAGCCCATCGTGAATGTCAAGTGGATTAAATGCAAGAACAATAACAAAACTTATTGTAATGCTGCACTAGTCGTCGTTAATAAAGATATCGCTTGCAGCTCCCTTGAATCATAATACACGGCCAGTTAGTGCGAATTGTGGTATTTTTTACTTATACATAATATGCAAATTAACTACTGCTCTGTCATGTTAATTAATTGGCTGCATGTAAATATAAGTAGCTAATTGAAAAACATGAAAAGCTATTTCAACAGAACAAATACTATATATTATCGGTCTTAAAAAAGTTTATAGAAAACAAAGAAATATATTTTAAAACGCTAATAATACACAAACAAGTTTAATATGAGTTGGACGAGCAATCTCTCAAATATATTGCATCATACGTGTATTATATAAAAAAAAATCACGAGGCTATCATCGAATTTAATTGGACCGAAAACGAGATTCCTTTGACCCGATACTCGATGAAACTGTACAAACAATTTAAATTCAATTCGTTTTTTAAAGTATATAAACTTATAACATAAGACCTAGATATATTAATATTAGGTTCGACTAAAACTATGCGAAATATTTAATCTTACTTTAATACCAGGCCATTTGTTCAGCGAAACTATTTCTGTATTATCTAGGATATCGTAAACATTGTACAAAATAATGAGACAACAAAAATGTTAATATCCAGTATTTCATAAGTTGAGACATTGTAAGTTATTTAATATGCCTCGGAACCGCATTCCGAGGGTGCTTGTTAAAACAAGAATTGACTAAATAAATTTTGGGTCAAATTAATGCTATTGATTTCAAAAGTCGCGTTAAAATCATTTTAGATATCTTATTGTTAAGTTATTGTTTCAATTTTGTTTTCAACTACGATCTTAATCTGGTCTGGAAAGCGGTGTGCCGACATTCAAACTAGGGCGTCCCTTAGGTTTCGATTACTTGGTTCCGTACTATTTTATTAATAAAATAAATTCAGTCGTACCTCTTTAAAAAAACTTTGCCTTTTATTACCTATATCAACCAAAAATATGATATTTGTAAAAAAAACATTAATTATTTTATAATTCTATTTTATATTATTTATAATTTTATTGTTCTATATTCATAATTTGAATGACCTCTCAACATTATTCTAAAAGAAGTTCGGACTTAATATTACAAGAAATGGACATAATATATTTAATTTTCAAACAGCTTATTCACTTGTATCTAAATCCAAGTACCATAAAGAGTGAGATAAATCACAATCAAAACGAAACCCGTTTGTATTACATTCGTCACTTTGTCTCGGTAACAGTTAACAAGCCAACTATTTAGCTACTTCTAGGCTATTTAACAATCACTATCTGCTATTCTTGAATTTGCTGTACAAAAGCTACAAAACCTTATCTGATACTAATCGAGGCACAAAGCACCAGGAGTTATATGCTGACAACAAATCGTTTATTGGGAAATAGACTAGATTAAGATAGATAGATTAATTTGTATATTAATTTCAAAGTTCTCTCCACAATCATACCATTTATTGGAAACTCAGTGCGTTGTCAGTTTATAGTTAATAACCACATCATCTTGATCTATCGTCTCTCATTTTTCGTATATTCCAATAAGGAAAAGCTATCAACTTAGCGGTTCTCAGCCCATTGGATAGCTGAAGAAATTCACTGCTAATTTTAATCAAGTTATTTGTGTTATTAAATTTTCCTCAACGCCTTATCTGATTATATTCCAGACTATATTTATCTCTGCAACTATTTATTCATATAAGGAAGTCCTTAATGGAATAGATACATTGCATTGATATTTCATTTATTATGTATGTGGTAAGTAGTATTAACTCAGAAGTTTGTTTGTTTTAGTTAGTGCATTCAGTATTTAACAGAGTGACTGCTATTTCCTTGCTTGAACAAATACGTTTATTTCAATCTTATTATCAGCGATCAAAACTAATCCTGTAATCCTGTTTGAAATTTATAATTTATTCTGAACATAATATTTTGATTTGATGTGCAATTTAACTGGTGAGTGTACTGATAGAGTTGGTCAGCAGAAATTAAACCAGACCTCTTGTAGCTTGTGACTGACTAATCACTGAATACCAGATCTAAAGTAATGAACACATACATAATAATAATTTTCTCTTATGCAAATCGTATAACTCTATACCTTTTGATTTTTTTTCTGAATAATTCAAACTCTACCTAATATCATAGAAATGTTTTATTGGGCCTGAATGGTTAAAAGTTTTTTGGATAAGACAATGTACATTATATTATTATCGACAAAAATAGTTGAAAAGACTTTGATCTCTAAATTAGACCATAATTATTAAATGTCAGAATCCACAAGGGTGGTGGGTTCAATTGTACACCCAGCCTACGTAAGTTATAAGATTTGCATGCTATGCAGGCGGGACCAGATTGACAGCTTGATGGATGAGATAAACTGAGCTTAACTCTGATAGTGACTGCTTATAGGGTGGATATTAAATTTAAATAGTATGTAAAACAGTAAAAGCCTGTCTAATGCCTGAATATGAGACGCCAATCACAGATGCTAATGAATTTGTATTGATGGTTTTATCTTCATTCTATAAAGATTTAAGAGAAATCCTTCAACAACGCAATCAGTTGTTGTTATTGGAAATTGATATCTATTACAAAATATTGCAGCTATTTTCAAAACCACTCGTGTATAGTTGGATCAATTTGATTGTATTAGTAAGCTGGTTCGTTGCAACCGCAGGCATTTAAAATGACATTGCTGGAATGTCCGCTGAGTCAGCATTCAAATCTCGTACCGTTTACGTTTTTAATGAGATCTCTGCAGAAAGCACAGATCATGCGATTCATGCACAGATAAAGGTTTTGATTCATTCCTTTCCGTTCCAATTATCAGAGGCCGCCGCTGCATTCCATCTACTGCACCGTGCGTTTGAATGCCATGCACATTTGTGCTTCTTTACATAATATACACACAGACAGAAATGGAACAAGTGAGGCCTTGGTAGTTACAGAGGATTACCATGCATAATATTAATCAGGTGTATGAATTGCAAAAACCACACGCAAATGTAATTTACCATATTATTATACACGCAATCTGTATGCTCGATTATTTAATTTAAGTATTTTTTGTAAGAGCAACTTAATGTTCATAATTTTTAATTAAGTAATAGTTAAGTACAACTTCAATGTTTTTCAATAATCAATATAAAGTATTAAAGTCACGCAAGCTTTAAAAATGTGGAGATAAAATCGAACCCTGCAGGACTCTTCACGGAAATACCACGTGTAATGTTTGTTACACGTGTTGCTTAAATTATTACGTACGCCTTGCAAGTATGTTGCATCGTCTGTACGTACTATTATATACTTTATGTAGTGGTTAGATGTAAGAGTGCGAGTTAGTTGTTCGACAATTGAATAAAAGTCAGGTATATAATATTAAAGATATCTAGATGTTTCAAACGATTTAAGATCAAAAGTAATGAGATAGTTAGTCTCAGAATAAATTAAATACCAAATGTACGTTTTATCAGTGCGGTAATAAGGATTTTTTTTTAATTTGCATTCATTTAAAAACTTGTCTTTTCTTGATTGTTCAACTTTATTCAACTATAGACAATAGATTGGAATAATTGTTTCAACTGGCGTGACTAAACTGGATTCTTAGGAATTCTGCTGCCGTTTCTAAAAACTTGACGCGAGGCAACTTCTACTACGCTCTGTTTACCTGTTATACGTGCTAATGTGAGTTGTGACGTCATTGTTTACTTTTTACTGCCTTCTTAATTGATTTCCAATCAGGTTTCTATCACAAACATTAGAGACGATGTTTAGTTTTAAGATTAAGATAAGATGTATACGAACATTGTTTTTTTAAGTTATCCTTAGTTATTTTTAAGCCTTATATTTATTATCAATTCTCAATTATCAATAAAATTATTTCTTCCTCAATAGCTTTGAGAAGATAGAATCTCCTTATGGGATAGTTCATTTTAAAACAGAACATAGTACCTGATATTTATAAAACAATTAATTTTAAAATAATTTTGTGACTTGATATAATATTTTTAAGCAATTAAATCTACTGTCCAAAATAGAACTAATCTTATAAGATGGCGCTGCTGTACACTTAGCTACAACCTATCTTGAAAAATACGCAAAGTAATATATTTTTTATTACTGTAGCTATTTATAAGTATTTTTTATCTCTATTGTTCTTCTCTATGAATATATTTTTTAATATTCTTGTGTTCTTGTTTAAAAACAAACATTTTACAAACATTTTTAGCTTTCTCGCTAGATGGCGCTGTTCTGTGAATAAACGTTCGTAACAATAGTATATCATACCTCATAGTCAAGAGATGGCGCTGCATACTTCACAAAAAATCCGTATCTGCAAGAAAAAAATCTTGTTAGAATTAATTTTAACACAGTAATAAAATTCTTATTTAAGCTTAATTTATTACTAAAGCTTCAATAAATTACTGAATTTCCTTAGGTCGCAACTTGATATACAATAAATAAATATATATTTAGGTATATATGACTGAAATATCAGTTTGTAAGAGAAAAGTAATTATTACCAACTTATACAACTTTTAAAGACAATCAATATTAACATATTGAACTCACGGCCCTTTAACATTTAATTACAAGTTATTTTGTTATTCCAAGTTATTTTATTATTCCAAGTTATTTTGTTATTCCAAGTTATTTTATTAGTTAAGGCTCTTTGATAGCAGACCATTGTTTTATCATTGTTAGGATCTACCGTCAGTTTCTTTTATTTTGTTTTGTAACCAAAATGTAGGTATTACTATATATAATATCAGTTACAGATTAAGTAAAAGTCTAATAAGTTTTATTTAATAGGACTAAAAATCGATTTTAAAATATTGAACTCAAATCGATATATCTCAACGACGGCATGTGGTAGGGCAGGCTGGGGTTGATTCGTCCTCAAAAAATCGATGGGCGTCACCTAGGGTGGGGTTATTAGGGGGTCACTCGTAGTCATCTGGCAATTTTTTCACGGCACTACTCAAATTATGGGGTGACGGAAATAATGTAAGTTTTTTGGATTTCACGTAAACTGCAATTATTTTAATTGGATTTTTTAAGTATCTTTTACCGGTTGGGGAGTAATTAATTATGTTTTTTTCATGTTTTTAAGTGTAGTTTTTTTATTTAATTACGTGATACATTTTTAATGATGGTGTGTTATTTGTTGCTTTTTGAGTTTTATTATTTGTGTTATTAAAAATAATTGTTCGTGTTCTTGTGATTCTGTGATTTTTGTTGAAGTTGTATTAAATAACCATAAATTAGTATTGACTTCAAGGTACAAACATATATCAAGCTGTAAATAGAATAATAATTGTAATAATTTATTTCTTGACAAAGTAATGTTAATTATTTTATGAAATCTATCAAAAGATTATGTCGCTTGATGTTAAATTGTTATATGTTTGATTTTTTGCTGTCGCTAGGAAGAAAGTATACTTAAAAGTATAATACAGTAATTTATTATAATTTGTGTATTTTTGATAAAATAGAGACAAACACAGACAACCAAACGAAGAAGGTCGTTATCACCTATTATACGTATTTATATATTTATTTATTTATTTAATCTTTATTGCCCAAAATAACAGATGAACAATAGGCGGACTTAATGCAACAAGGCATTCTCTACCAGTCAACCATAGGAAAAAAACATTATAAATAACATGAACAATAAGACGGTAAAACTAGAATAATAAAATTTATACTTAATTTATATTACTATTACAGTTATAATATTCATTATATGCAAACATACACACATATATACATATATACATACACATACATACACAAAAATATACATATATATACATACAAACATATACTTACATAAATAAATATAAATAAGATACATACGATATTAAGAAAATATATTAATTTGTTGACAAATACATAAAACTTATATAAGTAAATGTATACCATACATATAATATTAATCCTTAATACTCTCCCAAAGATATTTGTATACGGATTTCTTAAAAACTAGTTTATTCGGAGACTGTCTAATATGTTCTGGAAAGCTGTTCCAGAGTTTTATTGCGTAAACTGTGAAGGAACTAGCGCGAAAATCGGAGTGATGGGAAGGAACAAAAAGTTTAAGATTAGAAGAGGAGCGAAGATGAAAGTCATGAGTGTTACCTAATAATTTGAAATTACGCTGTAAGTACAAGGGAGAAAGTGGATCGTTGAGAATAGAGAATAATTGACATAAATATCTTGAAGTTCTTCGCTCACGGATAGGAAGCCATTTCAACTGCGAACGGTAGCAGGATATATGGTCATATTTACGGAGACCGAAGATAAAGCGTATGCAGCTATTTAGAAGACGATCTAATTTATTAAGATGGTGTTCAGAGATATTAGAGCAACAGACATCAGCATAGTCAATGAGAGGAAGGATCAGAGATTGCACTAGCAGAGTTTTGGTCCGAATGGGTAAAAAGTTTTTGTGACGATAAAGCGCGCGTAGAGAGAAAGTTACTTTACGGCATACTTCAGAAACGTGAACTTTCCAACTAAGGGTTGGGTCGATAAAGAGGCCAAGATTTTTAACTGATTGTGCAAACGGAATCGGTAAGTTGTCAAATTTTACTGAAAGATGGTCCAAATCATCCAATTTGCACAATTGACGCTGGCTACCTAGAACTATGGCCTGACATTTTAGCGGATTCACACTAATTCCAAACATACAGCACCAATTCAGAATGTGATTTAAGTCCTTATTAATTAAATTGATGGCATCATTCAGGCTACTTTCTGTCGGATTAGCGTGTGCATAGATTTGTAGGTCGTCAGCATACAGATGATAAGAGGATTTGAGATCATTGGTGATAGAGTCAATAAATAAGGAGAACAGAAGGGGAGAAAGAATACCGCCTTGTGGCACGCCAGAAGCCAAATTACGCCACCCTGACATGGTATTATCAATGCGTATGGCTTGCTGTCGACCACGAAGATAAGTGGATAGCCAATTCAGTTCCTTGGAAGAAATATTTAGTTGCGAAAGGAGAGCAATAAGAATGTCATGATCGACTGAATTAAATGCATTTGAGAAATCTATAAGTACTAACACAGTCAATCGTCCACTCTCCATTGCAACTCGGACGTCTTCAACAACCTTAAGAAGAGCGGTGCTTGTACTGTGGCCCGGACGAAACCCGGATTGAAATTGGGATATGAGATTGTTATAGTAAACAAATGAAGAAAGTTGCTTATATACGATGGCTTCCAGGACTTTTGATAGAAAAGGTAATATGGAGATAGGGCGTAATTCATTAGGGACAGTAGGATTGGCAACTTTAGGAATTGGGATAACATGTGCTTTACGCCAGGATGACGGAAATATGCCGGTGGAGAGCGAGGTATTTACAATTTGAGTTAAAGTAGGAAGTAGAGGGTCAATTAACGAGATAATCATAAACCGAGTTATTTCGTCCTCACCAACAGCATTCGATTTAATCGAAAGCACCGTCTTTTTAATTTCTTCCTCGGAGACTAAAGAAAATGTGAATGTGTTGGAAACACTACGTGGCATGGAGGATATGAAGGAGATGGTACGATGTTTAGTATTAGCGTCCAGAACGGGGACAGTAGAGAAATGACAATTTAAACCATCAATAGAAAATGACGATAATATCGGTTTCCCACTATTGGGGACAATACCATAATTTTCAAGAAATTTCCATATAACTGCCGAAGAAGAATTAGAAACATTAGTATGAATGTATCGGCGTTTAGCTGCTCTTATCATCTGATTGCATCTGTTCCTCAACCTCTTGTAATGGGTCCAATTGTCGTCACAGCGATTATGCTTAAAGTTACGAAACCCTTTATCTCTTCGCTTCATAGCAACCCTAATCGAATCCGTAATCCAAGGAGCAGGTAAATGACGCAATTTAACCATTTTTAAGGGCACGTGCTTATCGTATATATCAAGAACTGTCTTATTAAAAAGTTCAACCATGGAATTTACATCCAAGGAAGGTAAAATGTGTGACCAGTTAATAACACAAGCATCCTGGAGGAGACTTTCATAGTTTAATTTTGAGTAACTCCGTAAGTGCAACACTGTGGGTTTAGGTTTAGGGGGCTTTAAGTTATAGGAGATAAATAAAAGATCATGTCTAGAGAAACAAGCAGCGGATAATTGACCATATTTTATAACCTTATCTTTACTAGACGTGAGAATAAGGTCAATCCAAGAGTCTGGGGAATTTAAGTTGACATGAGTAGGATTTAAGGGAAGGACAGTGAGAGAGACGGAATGGAGAATCGAAATGAGTTTATCAGTTGATAAGGTGTTTGTTAGAAGATTGGTATTGAAGTCACCCATGACTATGTAATGAATGTACTCTGAACTAAGGTTTTCAAGAACTGATTCTAGGTCTGAAAAGTAATCAGTGGACGGAGGACAGTACACAACCCCAAGAACAGCTTTAGATCCCTTAAAATCGATCTCCAGAAATAAGAATTCAGCTGAAGTTGATGCAGTAGAGTTAGAAGCAGCTAAAATTCTGTGGGAAATATTGTGGCGTAAGTAAATTGCAACGCCGCCACCTCTTTTCACGGTACGATCGCAGCGGATCAAAATATAGCCCGGTAAGGAATACGCAGTAGAGCTTAAATTGGGTTTTAGCCAGCTTTCAGATATGAGAATGGCATGGAGATCGGTCTCATAAAAGGTGTCCGAAAATTCTAAAAAGTGTTGAGGAAGGCTTTGGACATTAATATGACAACAATTAAATTTGTCTTTAACGGGTCCAAGCTCACTCAGCAATTCGTCGCGAAGAGAAGGTATTAGCGAATTAGAGGTATTTATCGAGCAAAAAGACTCGGAACTACACGCAGATAAATACGATAAACTATCATCAGACATAATAGCAATGATAAGAGTATGACTTAACAAAAAAATATATAGCAAAATAATAATATAGTTAAAATAATAAGATTTAGATATATATATATTTATATATATATAGATATAGTTTTATAAAATAAAAATATAAATAATTACAAAAAAGGTTAATAATTACTACTAGATTCCTGCACAACCGGTCCAATGACACTGAGACCAAGCAAAAAATAAATATACAAATTGTGTTATGAAAACCAGATTTAACTAATAACATAACTAATAATAAAAAATAGACTTAATCAATATGAAAGTAAAACTAAACGGCATTATTCAACATTAAGAAATACCTTAACAAAAAAAAAAAAAAATATTATACTAAGTAAAAAAAGAGAAGAACAACAAATAAATTATTAAAGGTACTTGAAATTAAAATTCAACACATACACATAAAAATAAAAGCGTTATAACAATTAAATAACGTAAGATATAACCAAGTTTTGATAAAACAAAAGACAAAACCTAAAACGAAACGTATATAAAGGTCTTAATAACTCGCCAATGACAAAACGTCACCTGTTGCCTATGACAGCTGTATGACAAATATTTGACAGAAATTGTTGATATTTAGAATTTAGAATATATGAAGGTACTATTCACCGAAGTCTAAAAATTCTAGGGTAAATATCAATTCAGCACGTCTCTTCTAAAACAGAAGCTACACTAATACTATTGCTAGACCTTTCTAAATACTAATTTCCAATCAAAATGAAACACAAATGGTTTCCATATTAGTATATTTAATATTTGTAATGTGTCATGTTTCTGAGACCAACTCCCGCCCGTTCAGTGTTTCAATAAACAATAGACTGGAAACTGAATAACAATTAGATTTCTTGAATTAATATCGTATTTCAAATCCCACACGAATATTAGAATTGAGGGTTATGAAATAAGAATATTATTTAATATTTAATATTTAAAAAAAAAATCAGGCTATGTAAAATTTAGTTAACACTTTTATTGAGTTAGCATAGTTGTAAGCGCCATGTTGTCGAACTCAACTCTCAAGTTTGTAGAGTTAGTTTGACCTTGTATTAATTCATTATATCATGTTTTTGTGTATTGTTATAACAAATACAATTTTATATAGAAGTATGTAGAATAATCATATATAACAAATATATTTTTTTAATAACTTTGCGCGGACTCATCTGTATCGATGTTATGTTAATATGTAATAATAATTTCTATAATTTATCAATAATATATATTTGAATTGAATGAATCCTATTATTAAAAAGCATTTGAGAAAACTTGAATAAAATAATGAAAAGCAAATGTTGGTTTAAAAATATAATAATATAGTAATAGCCAATCGGCCCTCAGATACCACGGGGGACACTATAAAGGGGCTGATAGCAGTTTTGGGGTAAACTTCGTAAATATAGAAATGGGGTTGGGCCCGGCCAGGCGAGTTATTACCCCGCACCAATTATATATAATGATAAAAAAAGAATTAAAAAGATACTATTTTTTTGTTGTTTGTTTTTTATATAATAAAAAAAAACTATAATAAGTTATATAATATTTTTCAAGTAATAATAATAAAATATTCCACAATCAATTAATCACTTGAAAATCAACAACCGAATTGATCCGATTCAAAAATCCCCTAACGACGAGTTTGTTAGAAGTTATTGTAAGTAAAAATAAAAATTTACATCCCAATACGACATTTGCATATTGGGTTACTGATTTAGTTTTTGCATAACACAATGTTCTATTGTACTTAAAACTTACCTGACTCTACTTATACAGGATGCTGTGACAGCATCCGTTGAAATAACTTAGAACAATATATATACGAAAAAAAATCATTTTTTTTTAATTACTTAATTTTTACAACGACATTGATTGAGATTAATCGTTTATTAATATCCAAGTAATTTAAATTACATTTTGTAAAACAAAACATCCTGTATATTCCTGTCACATGCTATATTAAGCTATACAAGCTTGCTATACCAGCTGGTATAGCAAGCAAAAGTTTATTTCAAAACTTATTACATTATTTAAATATTAAATAATACATTTAGTTAGAAAAGAAAGTTAAATTCATAAAAAAAAATAATTATCTAAATATTAAAATTAAAACCCTGAAATAATGTGTAAACATAATAAATAATATCGACACAACCCGTAATCGCGCACGGGCGGTCTTAAAGACCATCGCGAAATATTTAAAAACTCTATCAAATTTGGTTTCAATCGAACCCTTTGAGATGTTAACGAACTTATACAAATCCGTATGCAAATATAAATCATGTAGTCACGAAATCACAATAAAGCATAGAAATACTCTCAGGTGCTCCGATCAGCGAGTGTCACAATGGCGCTAATAAAAAACATACTCCCATCATTGTTGCTTGTCGAGGGCTTGCCGGTAGTCTATTTAATATGCGTGTGAATATTTCTTATTACATTACATTGTAAGACGTTTTTGTTATTAATTTTCAGGCGGTCGTTTCTCTCGCCTCGTGGTCTGGTAATTGAGCTAAAGAAAGTTTAAACAGTTTAACTTGTCAATTTGAACGTCATCGTGCTGACATTTAATAGGTATGGCTTTTATAATTATATGGTTTATAACTTGTATTAATTATTAGTGTTTAATTAAAAAACATCTTTATTAAATATAAACAAAAAAAAATACTCATTGTCTTACTTAAAAACAAAAATCAAAACCATATTAATATTTGTAAATAGAACCCAAAACTTTCTATTATTAAAATAAGTCAAGATCAATGTTTGTTCAAAAAAAAGTTCCCATAGAATACAAAAGATCTATCTAACGATTGGGAAAAAAATCTCATCATTGCGCAAATGGTGGCCCAAAAGGATTCACTTTCTACGCAGGTGCTTATCGACCCCGAAGACTTCCTGCATGATGAAAGGGTTAACTGACAATTGTATAAAAAAAACATCCCTTTGTTATAATCTCAGGTGGCGTGTTCGGTTTTTTTTTGTGATATTTGGTGAAAGTGATCGCTTGTGTTATTAGATTGGTTGAATCACATGTTTAGACAACATTCATTTTTTTTTTAAATGTTATAAAAACGATGTTATTAAAAAAATATTGTAAGTGATTGAATTACAATATAATACATCTAGGATTTTTTGAATGCTTCTCGACTTGTGTTGTGGTTATATCCGAATAAAAACAAAACATAAAAACTTGTGGTTATATTCAAATAAAAAAATATTAAAGTTATTAAATGTCTAATTTTTATTAGACACTACCTTCTTATAGGTACTCCAAGTTATGACAAAGTTCATAAATACGTCTTAACACCATTAGTTACTTATAAGTTAAATTAAGTCAAAAGACACGATTTAATGCCTTCTACTTATCAGTTAATGTCAACTATTTTCTATTGAATAAAATTAAGCCAACTCGTTGCTTGAGACTAACTTACTAACTTACAAAATGTAACTGTATATATAACATATGATTGGATAATACTAACTCAATCTTAAACATCACAATAATTTCACACTTGTGTTTTCTTAACTCTATAATTAAATTCAATAAATATACTGTTATTTATCACTACAACATTAAAAATAAATTACAATAAACAAATAAAATAAAACATTAATAAAGTGCTAAAGATATGGTTATTTAATAAATATTTAAAGTAAGTTACAAAGTCAAGATAAGAATTTTTCTACAACTTCAACTGACAACTTTCCCAATACATCTTGCTAATGAAGTTAATTTATAGTGACTTCTATATAAATGATTGCTATCTACCCACAATTTATAACGCGTTTATATATGCAATGCTAGTCTTGGAAATGTTCTAGTATTACACAAACAGGATGTTTATTATAACGGATGGACTTTATACAAAATTTATTTAATAATAAATGGCTTATTACTTGGGGAGAGGGGGGAGATGAAGTCGTTGGTAATAACTATTCTGAATCAAATGTTATTATTATAATACGATTAGAACGATTAAAATTATTATTACAATCTTTCCAGTATTTGTGATATTTTTAATAAACAGCTAAATAAAAGAGCAAAAAAACTACGGAAAATAATCAAAATATAATTATAATGTATAAAGTATTATATTGTTTTTCCTTCTACTGACAAATTAATTATATCAATTAATTAATTTATTAATTTGAATATTCATGGTCAAGGCTCATTAAACTCTTTTTTGTGCCTAAAGTGTAATGACACCGTAATTAGAATAATTTGAGTAAAAGCCTATTTATAATATTAAAACAATTAAAAGAGTTCAATAAACTATTACAAATATGGCGCGAATAATAAAATTAAACATACAAAACTTAGTCTGTTTTAGCAAAATTAAAAAAAAACTAAAGTTATTTTGCTTATAAAACTATTTGTAGACAATTACATGCTTATCTGAATCATATCATTAGGAACTATTTAATATCATAAAAAGGTTGTACATACATTCATTCGCATCATAGTTATCAATATAATTGATAGTGTGGGACTCGCTTAATGACAACTTTTAGTTGTTAATAGTCGTAAGTTTGTTTTTTTTTTATCTTGGCAATGGACTCAGCTCTCATATTACTTATGAAGATAAAACTTCTATGGCTATCTACACCATCAGTTCTTTAATAAACCCTTAAAATGGTTTTATATTTTTAAACCACATTATTACTATAAACCTGTACATATTTTAGTATACATAATACTTCATATAGATAAATTACAAACGAAAACACCTTCGTTGCTTGACATTTTAAAATAGTAAACAATATAATTTTATTCTATATTTTATTAAAGTTGCAAAGTCAAACTGTTGTAATTAAGGCTGTATGAAACGTTCAATATATTTTATTTCAATACAAGTAAAATAAAAATAAAGAGAAGTGAATTAAACCGATATAAAAGTAATATTAACGGCGTCCGTTACAGATGTAAGTGAAAACAAAATTCATTGTACAAATAAAAAATGCGAAAAATTGTTTAAATGTCAACAAGCGGTACATGTTTCTGGTTTTTAGATAGACAGAAGGCCCTTAAAGTGGACAGACAGATAGACATATTACGAACAACAATTTGAATGTAAATTACTGATCCAAGTGCCTTGGGTGACACGCAGATGGTACAGCCCTGGTATCAGTTATTTTTTACGATGTAATTATTATAAAAATAGTGTTTTATTGATTGCTGTTTTTATTAAGTATATTTTGTTATCTGATCTTGTTTCCTACTTAACGTTTCTTTGTTTATTTTGATTATTTGTATCATTAATATGGAAAAAGTAGTCTGAAGGTAATCCCATTTCTTTTGTGAAAAACCAAACACATTTTCTAAACCATAAATATGGCTATAATCAGATTCGCTGTAACTTATTTGTCGCAAGCTTTTTAAAGTGTGTGTGTAACTTAAGTTTTGGCAGTCATGCTGTCGTTCGTGTTTACGACACATTAAAAGACATAAATATACAATTTACTAAAAGATTGTTGAGAACAATCACATAAGTTCTATCTTTCTTTTTCTTTTTGTTCTAACTTATTCCTTTAGGTATTTTATGTGTTTTCATAATTCATATTTAGTTATTTACATGATATTTTATGTGTTTTGTTTAAAATTTTGTTACTTTTGTTTGAACAAAATACAAAAACATTTTTACTTTTCGCGAAACCTGAACATTTAGTAAATATTTACGAGATAAAATGCACTTGTCCTTTTTCGTCCCTCCAAGTAGATATTTGCATATTCGAACCGATTTGTATGGAATGAATAACTAACAATAAATTCAAAAAAATAAACAGATTGTTCTTTTTTTTAATATTTATTTTTATAATTAAAAAGCCAGGTACAGATACACCTAGTCAGTTAGTATGATCTACTTCTCAGGGTAGTACTATCTCAGAGAAGATTAACATCAAATATCGATTATAGCTGTATTTTGTATGGTAGGTAGTAGTAGAAGCTCAACCCTTCCCAATTTTTTTTCCAATGTATGTATGTTTGTTAATGATGGTAGAATATCTGAACATAACTATAACTAAAGATGTCCCTGGTTGATGCTAGCAGCCTATTATTAGTACCTACGTTTTCTCGTCTGCCTCCATGTCAATAATATGTACTAGGAGACCATAAAAAGAAAACACTTAACAAATAAATCCAAAACTTGGCTCAGTGATATTGTTATTGATCACAGAACTATGTTCACTGACTATTATTGTATCGTGTACTGTACTTCACTGTATTCGTATTCGATTTATACTTTACGATCGTAAAACGTGAATTATACTTTGCTTTACATATTCGTGTTTATGATATATTAAGTATACAAAGATTTATTGGCTTCATACATATGATTGAAAATAGTTTGAGTTTGAATAAACTCGTGAATAGGTTGTCGTTTATCTTTTTTTATTACTCATGAACCTTTTTTCCTTTTTTTTTTGAAAACTGTTTCGTAGGTCGTCTCAGAGGTCGAGGATTTGAATCCCTGCCCGTATCGGTTTATGGTTTACTCTATATTTATTTAAATAAGCTTAATATTGCTATAAATGCTTATAGACATTATGAAATAAATATCACAAATTAGACTATTTTTTAAGCCCTAATGTAAAAACGTGGGGTGAAATATGTTAACATGTGTATTTTTCTAGGTATATACCTACTTATGTGGGATTGTGTGGGTTAACTGTAGCATTATAACTCTCAAACTTCACTCTTAATAGATGGCTTTGTCGAGATGATTTTCAGCTATGTTTCGTGAAATTGAAGTCGTCTCCAAAATATTAAGTTTCATTGGAAAATATTATTTAATTTAATTTTATATTTAATTTATTAATACCAAAATGTGTTACATTTTTTAATATCGTGACAGAAATTTTTAAATTCATTATTGTCAATGAAATTATAAGCAATGGATTTCAATCATACTGGTAAATAATATTAAATTTCAAAGCTATTTTGAGAGAAGTTCGGAGGGGTTATCAGTATTTCATCCCTTCAGAGTCGATACCTTTCCAACCCGTCGTCGGATTTTGGCTATCAGTCGGATATCCTGTCCAGACGATTGCTGATACCCGGTCTGATGTTTACAAATTGTTTCTCTCTGAATAAACAATACTATACAATCTTCTATACTCACCATTATATTACGAATATATTTGAAATCGAAATTATTATTTTAAAGTTCAATAAGGAGATTTGTTTTGTAAATGTTTTTTTTTATATTCAGGTATATTCATATCCACATCTCTTAAAGCGCTTTAAGCGCTGTAACTCAAATAGTTAAAATCAGTTCTAGTGTCAGATTTATCTCCAATGTTAAGAAAAACAAATGTGTCTCGTTTTGCTTTACGTGTTGTGTTCAGGAGTAATGTATTGAACTGATAGGACTTGGGCTTTCGCTTTGATTATTTCAGGCTTCTTACTTGAATAAAAGATATACTTATAAGTAATACTTAAAATTATAAAAAACAACTGCGACTACTCTTGAATGTAAATAATTATAAAATGAATTGATATATAAGATAAATTATCGCATTATTTTTAAAGTTTAGATATATTCAAAGGATAAGGTAAGATATATAATAATAAAATCAATCTTTCATATAAGACATACAGACAAAATAGCGAAGAGTGATCGAGATTGTATATGAGTGTTCGGTGTGTGTTTTATTTATTCGCAATATGTTAAGATACTTTTGACCAGCAAATACATAACAAATATATATTATGCTACGTTTAATTGAGTTACTTATTTTTTCTGATTAATATTTTATTTTATTACTAAATCTCTTACTATTGAGATAATTTATTGTATATTTGTATGTGGTAACGATGCATGACTACCAGTGATTTATGGTAAGTTTCTAATTTGGGGACTTAGTTAAAAGTAATATTACTCATTACCATATGATATAGGCCGCGGCTAGACCTGCGTTCTAATGTATTTAGACACGACATAGCTTAAAGCTGCGTTTACATTGACAAAACTACTTGCATAGTTACTTTTTTACTATGTAACTTAATAATTTATTTACCAAGCAGTATATAATAAAATAGACAATAAAATAAATTAATCACTTTATAATAAACATATTGTTAACAAAATATAATACAAGTTAATGATATTACAAGCGGTACTACCTCATGTAAAGGAAGCACCACACAATCCTCTGGAACGATAACGTTTAACCGCCAACTTCCGTGCTGGCTGTCCATAAAAAGATATTACACTTAAAATATATGTCTGCTATGGAAAACAGTGGCTATGCGTATTGTGGCCGTTTATGAATGTGGTTACAGAAACTTGGAACCAAACTATACTGTGGTGAACTGGTAATGGGAAAATTTAGTTTTAACCTAGAACACTCACTTCATGTTTAAACTTAAAACGAGGTATTTAAATTTTAAGTACATCTAGAATTTGAATTGTACTATCATTGCCAAATCTAGATCTGTTTAATCTGCGTTTTTCTCAATCTAAAATATAACATACATATGTAACCATCTAAATGCATTCAGAAATAAATTCAAGAAAATGTATTCCTGTGTGAGTTTCCCAAGGGCACTATTGGATTCACACACGCACAATAATATGATTCCGTTTACGTATATTTCCGTACGTACGTGTGTGTGATCTAAGCCTTTCTCAATGCATGTGTGCGTGATTTCTTTACGGCTGATCACAATTTTTGCATGTTGGTACTTTGAGCACACATGGGAAGGGCTTAAGGGATAAATTCTTTTTATTGTATAATATTATTGTGTATTAAAAATACCTTTAAAATGTTTGGTAACTCATGTGACTAAATATCTATTTACTAAATCAACCATAGGCCATTCCTATAGTGAAATGATGATACCTACATTGAAATGGTTATTCCCTATCAGCTAGATAATTAGGTATTTAATACTTGTGTGCACTACTTGATAGCATAACATTGTAATATTTTTCGGCGAAGAGAAGAAAACTCCTTAACAAAGTTACAGTAGTGTGCGTAAAGGTAACGTACAGCATTAGTGTGACTTCTATTCAATCTTCTTACGTTCCATTTCGCAGGGACATTTGATTCCATCCCACTCTGGCATATACGGATTTATATATCCGTTCCTTTCTATTCCTAACGGGCTTAGAACCGTGTGATATATTGTATTGAATGGATTTTTCGTTTGAAAATGGAATTTCTTTTAGTCCGCACCTGACTGGTAGGATGTTAGATCAAACCACAATTTCCTTATTCTGTTTGCGAGGGAATGATAAATTTCAAATTCAATACATGTATGTATTCGTATTCTCGTTTGCATTATGTATTTGATTATAACTGTTTTAAGTATTCGTTTGTGATTTGTGAATCGGAAGCCTCATGTTATCTTGATTACAATAATGTATTTTATAGGAAACCTTATAAATACGTAAAGATATATTTCTATTAAAATAATGTTTTGGGATGTTTTTATTAATTAGCTTTATTTAACTTTCACTGATATAAAATAATACTCGGACAGAAAAAATATCTTCAAAAAAAAAAGTTCCTAAAATTTACATAATGTATAATTTATTTTGATTTGATTAACTTTATATATAGAAATTAAATCATCTTGAAATTATACAATAGTCAAAAAGTTTTGTTCTGTTGCTTTAAGCTATATTAATAGCGTTTCAATATTGACACATTATTTTTCTTAACGAACTAAAATCAGAATATATTAGAATTTCTAACCAACTTCTGAAAATATTAGAGATAGATAAAATATATTCAAATAAGTCATACAAAGCATTCAATCTCCAAACCTGAGTATCGACGTGACGTCAAACATCAAAAAAAAAATAACGAGATGCTTCCCTTCGGGTATTCCAGAAAATTGGAGCCTCCAACGAATGGGGTATATTTTGAATTTTTATTATGTACTATTTTCTATTCCGCGCCCCGTAACCCTTCCTTCAAAGGGGCCCAAAGACATTCTATAGGTGAGGGGCCACCCCTCTCCCGTCAGGGGATGCCACCCTGTCCCATTTCGTTCTTGTGAAAGATTTAGCAAGTAGCACGTGTAATATATGTATGTTATTCCCGACATATATATTACTGAATACGACATGGGTTTGCCTTAATAAGGTCAATGTTTGGGACAAGCTTCGGAAGGATTATGTTATGTCAACTTTAAGGGTCTCCTTTGTGAGCTAAATTATTTGCTTGTTATTTTCCTCTTTGAAACATTTCAGGTATATGTTTTTGAAATACTTTGATATCATATTTTACTTTTTTTTTCAGACGGATAATGATTTCCCTAAATTCGCTTAATTTTTAAGAATTTTAGATGAAAAGAAATACTTACCTACCTACCTATGTGTTATTTTTTCCGCACTGCGAATTAGAATAAATCACTAGAAAACTATAGTTTTGTGAATTCTTAATTCTTGCCTCTATATATAATAATGGCTAAATAACTTAAGTACTAGGTATAACAATTGTTATAACACGATTGGCTGCTATTGTCTCGGAAGCAATTTCCCTTAACGCGTTATTTTTGTTATTTTTGTTATTGGCTGACGTCCCCGTCACGATATTAACATCAAGAAGTAAAATATTGATGATAGTACTGATATTGGGTGCATAATTTACCTTTAGCAAACACGCGAAGGGTTCACTTTATAGTCACATTAATTTTCTTGTTATATAAATGTACTAGTTTCAGCTCGCGACTTCGTCTGGATACTTCGGAACATTAGTATTAGGTAATAATTGATAAACGAACCCACATTTGTTATATTATGCAAAAGACACTTTCATCAAATTGTTTATTTATTCCTTTTTTCTATTGCTAATTGTCGGCTTCGATTTTGTACAATGTAACTTTTATTATGAATTAACTAAAAAACAAAAAAAAAATCTCAAATCGAACCGGTCGGTTTCTGAGATAAACGAGCTCAAACTGAAAACATAAAACATTACGATAGTAGGATAAAGAATAATAAAAGTGAGAACTTATAAATTATTGGCGCCATGACACTTCTATCTCATTACGAACCTGACCTACCTTCATTTAAAATTAAGAAGGCAACAAACTGAAGTGAGAATAAATGAGAAGACTCGCTCGGGGCGTTCCATATTTAAGAAAATGCCCGAAGTAATGTCAGCGACGGGTTCATGCCACAAGAACACACACTTTTTTTTTTGTCTGGAAACATTAAGATAATTAAAAATATACATATCATAACACCAAACATGTTAAACATTATTCTAGTAGAAATGTGTGAAGTAGGTAGGTAGGTACTGTTTTTGCATACGACCAAACTTTTGTGAGAACTGAGTTTATAGAACATAAAAGTTAGTTTACACTCCATATACCAGTCCTGTTGAAAGTTTCAGTGTCAGTGAAAGTTTAATCAAACTTCCCACTTTCACTGCATAACGCCATCCAAAGGCGTATAATTAAACGTTTCATGAATGGGAGTGAGTGAGACTTTCTGTGTAAGAGAGACAGAATCGTCTACTGTAGACGTAATCAGTTTTACGGTAAGCGCAAATTACGAGGGGTTGCGGGGTGAATTAACATGTTAACAAGGTCAAAGTTTAAATTTCGAATGTCCTGGTTTCGAACAGCTGCGGCTTGGAGGTCATGTTGTGATGAAGCCTCCTAGTTATATCTTATAACGAATATTATTGACTATGGAATGTTTATATTTTTATTGTTATTTTATTGGAAATGATTCACACTTAATTTTACGCTATAATATTCTTTATTCTTAATTTAGCTTTAAGAAAATGTTTTCTTTATGCTATTTCTAGAAAAGTGTGCTACTAGGTGAATGTACATTGTTTTATGTAATTAAAACTGAATTTCTTATAAAAAAGATAACTAGACTATGTGCTAGGTTATAAAAACAATTGTAAAATACATTCACGCCTCACCAGGATCCAACGTTTTGAGTAAAGAGCAAACCGACAAATTACAAATGGAAACAAAACGGAACGTTGACGCGACAAAGGAAAAAAATCGAACGCCGTGAAAATTTGAATAAGGAATCATTTGTTTTTTTATTCTTTTTTCATTCGCTGTCAATCATTTGTCTTATATGAATCGTTATTTTCTTTGTTGATGGATGGTTTCTTTCTTTTCCCCTCGCGGTGTCTGTGGATGCGTAGTTCATATTTCATTATTTTTATCTGAGTGTGTGATAAAGCTTGGATTTGAAACGTCTCTTTATAAGGATACATTTACATGTGAGGTATGTTTGTTTTGTTTTGGGTTACATTTACTTTCGCTATAATTGCTTTTAACGAAATATCAACAATAGGTACTCAACATGTTTTATTTCTGATTTTAATAGCAAATATTTTATAAATGGATTAAAAATAAACATTTCCTTTTTTATTTTTATTCCTATATATTTTTTTTTTAGCCTATAAAAAGTATAAAATTTAAATAATATACCTACTGGTATATTCGTATTTTACATAATAACATAATCGAGTCTCTTCAAAACTCTATATATATCAAATAAGTACGCTAAAGATTCTCATTTCATATAAAAACATACAAACCTGAGACAATAAAACGATCCAATCCATAACAAAAAATCCCTAAAAGAATTGACAACGCTACATCGGTAAGAAAAATACAGTAGAATATTGAGTAGAATTCCTGTAATCAGACACATGAGGAATACATCTTGACTTTATCCCATTTTATTGGCAATGTATAATATTGTGGGTCGTCATGTAGATTGTCCCAATACATTGGAATTTCATGTTTTTTACCAACATTACCTATTCGTAACAAGCTTTGTATTTGGTTACCCGCTTACATCGTGATGGAATTTGAATATTTTTTATGAATATCATATAAGTATATAATTTGAATTGTTTTTGTATTGGATAATTGTGATTTTAAAGATGTTACCATTTCTTGTACACATAGTATGTTAGAATACGTTTATGGTAGGAATGCTAACCAGCGAAAATGTATGAAACTTTTAAATGTTAAACTAATATTATAATCTTCATAATAAAGGTATTAATTATGTAATACATTTATTGTACCAATACTAAATAAATTAAATTAATTAAATTAATTCTTTCCTTTCTCCAACACCATACCCAAAGGATTTTCGAGAAAATCTTGACATTTGAGAACAATAGCATGCTGTTATTTGTAAAAAAAAGTATAAAAAAAATAGGATAGCAATAGACCAACCTATCCTTATATTACATTAACCACCTTTTAACACGGATAAAGTTATTACCATAAGCAGCAAAAAAAAATTTAAATACCATTAACGATACATAAATCGAGGATAATCAGGAGTCTTCCCGCGTACCATCACACCGACACCGAGTACCCACATAGTTAGTGAGCACGTCTATCCAGACTACAGGCGGCGCGGTGGTACCAGCCAGGAACACGAGATGGAGGTATCACGTACAGCCACGTGACTCGAATAATCAGGAATCGAAGGGAAAATTTCAAACCTCTTGTTGGATTCGGACTCTTTAACAAATATAACTGAATTGTGACGGGAATTTGAACAGATGATAATAAATTTTGTTAAGGGTGTTTACTGACACCTCTTTATGTATATATATTTATGTATGTCTAAGCTATACGTGTATATTTATAATATTATCCACTTCAGTGACCTATGTTTAATATTTGTAGTTATAGATTAGAATTCAGAAAAAAATGACATATATTTTAATGATTCGAATAAAAGTAATCATATAATTTGTATTAAAACAACAATATAAATATGTAACTAAATATAAAATATATTATAATATTCTGATAACTATAATGACTAAACAAATCCATACAGTCTTATGAAACACATTTAAATGATTTATCAGCCTCTTTCGAAGGCGAGTTTTCATAACTACCCTCACTAACACTCTAAATAGAACATGAAAAATCATAACACGCCCGACTACGCGATACATTTCTTCATATCCTCCGTATTTCGAATGAAAAATGCGCAAAGAGTTGACTACTCCAAACGACTCCTTACCCCCCTATTTAGGGGGGAACTACAAATCCGCCGGAGCGAGACAGCGCCACGCGGGTGAAAGAGACAGCAATATAAACCCGAAAAGATGGATGGTACACACAATGTCACTGGCGCTATGCTAAAATTGTATATTTTATATTCGGTATAAAAAGTCTGCCACAACATACGATATTAAAAAAGCTGTCCGCATGTGAAATATTTTCTGCGAAGTAGTTATATTGTTGAAGAATTTAATCTTGCGATGACAGAGGATGAACATGCTTAAGTAAAGGATTATTGGAATGTCTCTTCAGATTTTCATGTTGAGATTTTTTCTTAATTCGCCAGTCAATATTGGGTTGGGAGGGATTTGTAAGATTTATAAGATTCATATTACACGGTATAAACATAGACGGTTTATGATTTATTTGTTTTAATTAACTATCAACTCTATTTTATTATTTTTAATATGTCAATTATAGATATTGGAAAAAGTTGTTAGGAAATGGAAAAGGTTGATATTTTGATGACAAAAACTTTTGTTTGTTTCTTTGATATTTTAGAAGTTTCTTAGTGCAATGTCCTATGGAAACTATGGAAATCTGTAACCCATGGAAAATTTTTACTCTAGGTTTACTAGTACAAATCATATTCAAGATGTACCCTTGTCAATTTATTTTATGATTCTGAATGTAATACAAAAACACACATCATACATTTCTAATAACATTAACATGTGCTTTACATCAGAAAGTTTCTTTTGATTCTTATATTCTACATCTACAATAATTAAGCTAAGTACCTAAGAAAATGAGTACCAAAAATATATTTACAACCAATATTTTTATCTAAACATCATATCCGGGTAAAAGTAATCTAAGGGATGAAGGTTACCCTTACGTTATCAAAACGGAAATGGCCGTAAAACCGATAACTGATAACAGTTTTCTCAGGTTTGTAAGAGTATATTATTTATGATGATATATAAAATGAATTTAGATTTACAAACACATTTAGGAGCAAACTCCTAGAAAAAAATGTTTTTTTTTTTAACTCAATAGTCATATTAAAATAACAGCTAGAGCTTTTACCAAACTTCACCCTTTGAACTTAACACACAGGCAGACAAAGGTATTTGAATATTAAAGATCATTGTTAGGCAAATGAGAGCAGATGTGGGCAATCCGAGAGCTGGCGTGGCGGGCACGTAACTAATTGATGAATTTGCATTATAATGTGAGGTGGGTTATCAGATGTAGAAAGGTAGAAGCAACATGAAGTGAGAAGTTTCATACATGCTTAAAAACAATGTTTCAAACGCCTATATAAGGGTGACTGTACACAAATATTTCATAGAAGTCTGTAGTACGCTTAAGTTAAAGTTCGGAGTTATGTTAAAGAATGTTTGTTTAATCGTTTTAAGATGTAACTATAAACAACAAATCATTTGTGTGAGAGTAACATGTACGCGCTTGTGACGGTTTTTCTCGAAGAAACGTTCATAAATCGTGAGCCGGCTGTCAACCACACGCAAGCCGTATATTATAGCCTATTATGTTTTTCATTTTTGCTAGAATATATTCATTGTATATGACACATTTATTTTGGTAAATATATATCTTATAACATATTTAAAAAACAATTACTTTTTTTTCAGCAAGTAAGAAAGTCGAGTTAAAATGAATCTCTGTTAAAACAATACAAAAATAAAATCACACAAAGATTATTCATCCTCCATATATGGTTTTGTTATTGAAGTGAATATAATGTATAGGTATCTTATTTGATCTAGGATTAACCCTAGACTTTGGACTCAGACGCGCCATCATTATCACTCCAACATTCTGTATTCAAATAAAAACGGAAACGCCACATTTTCTACACCGCATAGGGAAATATATTCTCTGGCAGATCTCCAGTGTGCAAGCGAGATAGATAGATAGTTTGGCGCATAAAATAAAGATCAATCAGAGCAGGATGACAACGCGTTTATTGGTTCCACCGTTTGTTGCCATCTCTGGGCCAAGTTTGATGCAATTTCTTGGCGCCAAGAGTAGTTGATAAACTAACGTGAGTTATATTATAAACTATAGCTGCTACCATTTTAAATTTACTAAAGTGAGTAATAATGGAAAATGCACGAAGAATAAATAATATATATAACTGGTAACTATAAATAAAGTGAACCAACAGAATCACACGATACATGTGTTCTAAATTCAAATTCTTTGAAGCGTCGTCAAAGAACTGTATGATTCCAATTACAGAGAGTTTCGTATTGTAGTAACGATGTATCATTATATCGTCGAGATAAAGGAAACACGCTCACTATCTTACAAAGAAATAACGCCACTAGATCAATACTTTCTCGCTTTATACCGCACATGTGTCATACGAAGCTGGGATAGGGGAGGTATGGAGACGAATATTACTCTACAAAACAATATTATTAAATACAATGGATTTTTTATATCAAGTTTTTGCGAAATTATACATTATATTTATATAAAATTTCTACAGGATACATGTAATGGTACCTAACACTTATACATATTTCAAAATTATATATTTCTTCAATAATAATAATACTCTTATTTAAAAACAAAAAATGCCTGGGGAAAAAAGGAAAAATTATTTTATTTTTTTTAACTTATAACCCAAGGCAAGCGTCTCCACGCAGTACGTGATAGATAATGTGTTACTCGTATATGGGGAGGGTTGTTTTGTCAAATGTCACTGGAGGATGTGCGATTTTTGATCCAATTTCAAATATACCTATAAAATATATATCTATACTAAACTAGATATTGATTCACCGGAGTTGTTCTATGGCGTTTTTAAATTTGGAATTATTATTAGCTTTTGATTTACTAATTTGAAGACATACAAAATTTAAACATTGAACATCAACTTTGAGTTTAGAATTGTGAAGATAAATTTTTCGAATTGAGAATTGTTCATTTAGAAATAAAAGAGGTTCTTATTCCGAACAGAATAAAATATGAGCGCCACTTAATAAACACCACGAAATAAGTAGAAAGATAAAGTTTGGAAAGAATATTATAAGAATATATTGTAACATCTTTATACTTGGGAGTGCTGTTACCGAACGTATGTCTGTTGGTTCGTCTTTATTATGGGTCCCTGTGCACTGTCATACGCGGAGCGATAAGATGAGCGTATAATAATTGAAGTAGAAGAGAATAACGATAGGGATATATTTGCACTAGATTTTAAAGTATAAATATATATTAATATAATTTTAATACGATTATATTTTGTAACAAGTATTAAATTAAAACAAACCGAAAATTACACCAAACAAAAATTATATTGTGCATCACCATCACTTTGGCACATTGCCAAAAACTTACTCCTACATTTTATTTTCTAATTAAAAAATAGATATATAAAATAAGTTATAAATATATAAATATATGGATTAATGTTACTCTATGAAAATAGTATCTCGCTACCGCTCTTTAATATAATCTCCAAACATTTCTCAGATAAATGTATTGTTGGCGAAACTTTTCCGGCTTCTTGGAGTGGTTTCTGAACTTACACATAAGTTGCGCATCCAAGAGCTGGGTATATTTTATTTATACTCTCTTTTAACTGAAACTTGTCGCTTATAAACATTCTAGTTTAGATGTTTTTTGGGAAAATATTTTTTTTATTAGAATCTCTATTTGCGTTTTTTTATATTGTATAACGACCGTATTGTTAATAACATTAATAATGTGACGGTGAGAATATTCAAATAATTGTAATTTATAGGTTAGTTTTAATCTTACTATTCATATTGACTTTCATTGTCACATTGACAACCCTAAGAACCGTAAAAAAATATGTAGGACATATACATTGACAATAAATTATCGAAACACAATACAAACGGTAACATCCCTTTCAGTATCGAGCACCACTCAAAGGATTAAAGTTCAATACACGATCTGGATCTATATTTACAACTGATTGGTTTATTTAAACAGGGCTTTATTGGCTGTGCATGATGTGGCTAATGTCCTGGCAGAGCATCCGTGTTCCAAATTTGAATTGTCGTTTCCAAGATTTATTTATTTTTATCAAAGAGGTTTCATGCTTTCTAATTTATTGGCTTATTATTATAGGTATTTCTAATAAAACCCATTTTAAAATGGAACTTCTATGTTCCACGTTTTAATAATGATTATATCAATCAGAAGTCAATTGAATCTTCAGAATTTAAAGACATGTTTTTCTTAGTAACTACATAGTTGTAAAATAAAAGTGAAAATTCAAGAGCGTTTAAAGAGAAAACTTAAAAACACGTGCATCCGTGCCTCGAGTCTTAAAAGAGGTATAAAAGGAACACTTCAGGGAAAGTGCATTAAAAATGAGTGGGCGTAAAAGGGACGCAGCTCTACAGATGTATACGCCTGTCTCTTTCAAGTGCTTCTTAGAAAATGGTTTTATGAATGAAAATTACTTTTTTCTCACGCCATTTACCTAGTTCAGAGCTTCCTCTTAATTTTTTCTCTTTTTAAAGGAAGCGAAAGTTGTTTGGATTCAGCAACGTCAGACTTTATTGTATGTCGTTTGTAATATTGTTACTAAGTAATATGTTTCTAAAATGTCTACTAAACTACTAATCAATTGCGTTTTCCTATTTAAAGTTTAATTTAATACTAAAACTTTTTAATAAATTCCATTCTCGTTCTGTCAATGTTCAAATAAACTAGAAAACTATTTTTTGTTTTAACCATTACTAACGATGACTCGACACAATATTAATTTTATTACACACCAAACCATTCATTATATGTTTTCTGTAACTACTGTAGTGTACTGTACTATAAAAAATAACTATAAGAACTGTTTTATCAACCGCAAATCCACACCAGAAGCCAGTAAATTAAAAAAAAGAAACTACGAACTAAAACCGACACCGTTACATTACAACCCACCGATAAAATATTACAAACATTATCGAATAATACGCATAAATTTATCTATACATTAATATAAAGGGTTTAATAGCCTATAAATCAGCATTTTAAACAAAGGTTAGTCAAATTCCCAACAATAGGACGGCCCTTGTGCATAGACAACTTTTTGTTACCATAAACCCGTGAAATGTTTGTTTTGTTTGTGTTTTTTTTTATGCCAATATTTGACGTGTGTTTTTTTTGAGTGTGTTGGCTCATACGGTGTTATTATAATATTTAAAAAACAAAATTTGGGTTTTCCATTTTTGTTATAATATTATTGGTAATACAATTTCTAATCATAATACCTATAGATTTATTTCCTAAATAATCTTACCTTTTTAAAATATAATAATATTCAAAGAAAGATTCCCCGTGAGATAGAGGGGTCAATGAATAGAACTAACCAAATGGCTTCCATTGAAGAAGTCGTTCAGCGGAAGGGTTTGAGTTTATTACAAAAGATGAGACTTCCGGTTCATCGGACATATTGTGGTCTCGAATATTAATAAGCATAGATAATAAGAAATGTGATCATATCTGTTTTATTAATGGTTCAACCCACAAACTAATTCTAATAAAAAACCTTATTTAAAACTGTATTTAAATATATTTTTTGAGTTGGTCGTTTGAAACATTAAATATATCATACTGTTTTATTGATATTTTCTTTATTATAGTAATAAATACCATTAATTTTTTTGGTCTATCGGAAGTGGCCATGGGCGATCGTAAAAATGACCACACGGTTATAATCAATTGTTATTCCTACATACATTTTATATTTATGTTACTTTTAAGTTGTAATTTATGGTTTTGACGTTAATTATAGTTTATGGTATGACGTAAGCTTTTAAGGTGTGTCAATAACCTTATTTTACGATGGTTTAACTTTATATTAAGAATGTAAAATGTTTTTTTTTTTAAACTAGCGAAGAATTTAGTAAAAGATCCACAGTTTCACAGACAAGAGATGACAATCATCCGCTGCACGTACCTCCGTAATCCTTATTAATAAGACCAATTCATCACTGAAAAAAACGTTACCAACACAATAGGACCCTTCAAAAAAACTAGAAATTATATGCAAATTCACGACCCATAAGTTCCTATAGAAATAGTTAACCCTTTAACGGCAAGGGGAAAAATGATCATAATTTATTCACATTGAAAGATATAGAATACGGGACAATTTTAGTGGCATTTTAAATAGTTCTACAACAGTGTACAGACGTGTTAGTGTTAGTGCTGTGAAAGTGTTCAATATGTTCTAAGGTCATAACTTCCCCTTAAGAGCCCGTATTCTATCTTCTTGTCTTGACATCTGCTAGGCACGCTCTAGGTAGATTAAAAATAACTTAGTTAATACCAATGAAATACCTATATATATTTATAAGAATTATACCATTATTTCCAATCATCTTTGTAATATTATTATTAATAATTGTAATAGTATTATATAGTATTATATAGTGTAAAATATTGTAATAGTATTATTATAACATCACCAAAAACTGAAAAACATAATACACATAAAATATTCGTTTGAAAGCGTAGTTAATAATAAAATAAACAATATCCTAATGGAAGTAACTTAATATATTTGTCAATAAATTTTCCATCGCGGTGTGACTCTTATGTACAAAATATATTCGAATTGCAAATAGCCTAAATATCCTATACATGGTATCAGTCAATTTTATGCTCTCTAATAATAAAATAAGGTAGATTTTTGCGTGTCTCCAATTTACGAAATGAGTCCTTTTTCATAAATGTCAGTCCCTATAGTGTTTGCACATGTTTGATCGATTGACAACTTGTGGGAGGGATCTAATGTTGTTACCCCGAATAATATAAAGATATATGTATATTGGAAATTATTGTGAATATAAAGCATTTTATTAAATTAAATATCTCTGAAAAAAAAAACGGGTGAAGTTCTAGAAGTGTCTAGTCTAGAAGTGTCCAGTATTAGGAATAGGTTAGGGGATGAACTTAAGAATGAATTTCAAATATTAATTGTTTATATTATAAGATTTTTCTTTACTTTTCTTCGAGTATTTGTAAAACTGCAAGTGCTATAAATCCAATTAAATATACTGAGTAAGATTTTTTAGATTATCCTTTGGTCTCTCCAAGTAATGATATGTTCTTGACAAAAACCATCTCAGAATACAACTATGTGTAGCAAATAAATTTAAATACACTCATAATTATGCTTAGAGCTTTTTCCAATCCCATCCTTTTCTGGAAACATTATCCTTTTCGCTCGTGATTTCTCTTTACATGTATTTACTAAAAAGGACTGACATCTCATAAACTCATCCTATAAGGCCTTAAGATCCAAAAACTTATTGATTCGTAATTAATATTCCTTAATAATGACTCTATGCCGTTGCCAAGGTAACATAAACCTGACTACTTTGTAAGTCCTTTTTTATAAATACACTTGTATACAATAATTGAATCAAGATGTATTGAGGTTTTTCAGTGCTCGGTGAATTTATGACATGACCAAACGGGGAACCAAACGCGTAGCTATTCATTTAATGTTGAAGTAGGATCGTAAAATTTTATTCTGTTGTTTGTATTTAAGATGCCTAATAAAGAGTCTGCTAATAGCCTAGGATTTCTGTCGGTCTGTCATCAGAGCAACTTACACGATATTATATGTTGTTTGATTTATTATATATTAATTATAAATAGAGATTGTTAAAAATAAAATAAAAAAATAATGTAATTAAGTATGATTTTAAGACTATTTTGTTGAAGAATAATTCGACCTAAAATATATATGTTAAATTAAATTGTCTATAGGAAATATTCAAATATTCACGTAAGTAATTTTCAAAAAGCTTCCAAATTGGTATAAAGGAGGTACCCTATCGATTTGTAGTCGACCCTTTATATAGGAGTGCATATGAGGGTTGCGAGGGTGGAAACTATTACCTCTATATATCCTACCAATTGTGATGGAGATCGATTTTGGAATGCTTTTCAATCAAGACAAATATACTTATACACGGACAGACATATATAAAAAATGCTTTAGTATTAGGATTTAATTAATTTTCTTTATTTTTAATATTTATGTAATTTTAAAAGTCTGTTTGTATAATTTGTCGTTATATTATTTAATTACTTGCATCTTTATTAGCGATCTTTAAAACAAATTAATTTTAGTCCAAAAAGGAGAGAAAAAAGTTAAGTTAAAGAACAAAGTTATAAATTATTATTAATGAAATAGTTGCAGAGTTATGTTGAACATTATTTTTATGAGATATTAAATGTCATAACTAAAGTTAAGTTATCACAGTAATAATAGTTAAAGTTAACTCATCTTAATGTTACAAACCATTTATTTAATGGAGTAGTTAAATGTTTCGTTACACATTTTATATTAATTACAAACTCAGCTATAGTTATATCTTAAACCTAAAAACTTCTTACCTTACGATGACCCGAAGTTGAAGTTTGTAAGTTATCGCGGCGCGAATTTAAAATTTTATTTAAGCTCACAAAATGTAAAAGAAAGATATTAAATAAAACCAACGAAATAAAAGAAAAAGATATGTCCAAATTATATTCATACAAAGCACGGTTATAAAAAAGAAAAAGTAAAATTCAAATTTGGAAACCGGAGACGTCCCGAAGGAAATTCAAGAAAATCGTCGTCTCCAGGCGACGTACTGCGAACGAATGTCCCGCTCAAACTACGCTACAATTTCCTCCGCGAAAACCGAATCGACTGCGCTGTATAAGTATAGGGAAGGGTGGTTTTTCCTTCGAATTTCATAAGTATCTACCTTTCTTTATATCTAAGCGCAAGAACTACGCTCACCCCTTGAGAATACGTCGTGAGACTTGATCGCGGCCTGAAAATGTCGTCGTACAACCGACCTGAGGATTACTGTTCAAATATCAATCCAATTTACTTTGGAATACGACTCAAAATGCAGTAATTTTTATTTGGGATGCTACCTTTTTATAGATAAAACATTTCTAGTAAGGCAACGGTAACATAGATAAAATGTATTGGGTGGTGAGCAGAAATATATTTATATATGTAGATTCGCGTAGGATCGAGAGTAAGGAATGGTGTGGGCTCGCGTTCACGTGACTATGGAACCTCGTTTTATGCGTACGTATAAAATGGAAAAGGGTATTGCGAGGTAAAATGTGAATTTTGATATGTAGATTGGATACGGCAAACAATTTGTCATAAAATGATATATTGTAACCAGTATCGAGGATACGGTCGTAGTCTCCTGTTATGAAAAGTCTATTTTGGATTCACCTTTGTCGCTTAAATATGTGAACCCGATACTAACGTTATAAGGAATTAATGAGTGGAAAATTATAAACCGTTAAAGTGTTAATTTTTACACTCAAAAAGCAGGCGCTCATGTATAATATTCCGGTGAAATAGGTTTTACGGGTAAACGGTAACACGGTCCGGAAAAATGGATCTGAGGTGACACAGTTTTTTCAGGAATTCGCTGCAATCAGAGTAAAGTTTGTCAACGAGACTCCATCGAGTACATATTTTAAATGAACGTGATTTAAATAAATGCGAAATGATTTCGAAAGCAACAAGTTTCATTCATTCAGGGGCAAGAGAGAGGGCAATCCAATTAGAAAGGGAAAGAGAGGAATTTAAAAAGTGAACGCCCGGAAAGTTAGGCGGGAAAGCTCCGTGCTAATAACCTGTTGCTTCCGCAGCTAAATTAAATATGAGCGCGGGATGCGACACGGCAATAAGATTTATCGATAACTTACTATAGATCACAAAGACGCAACCTGTCTTCAATATAAGCTCATAGTCTCCATTTAAGATTTATGTGTTCAATTTTCAACTTCATCAACGTAAGCCCCAAAACTATTTCTTTTCACACCCCCGCTTCATATTCGTATTGGCTCAACCCAATAGAACTTCATCCCTAAGAATCGCGACATTTATCATTTTACAATTTATAAGCCGCCTTCATCTCTACCATCTCAGAGGCACTTCGGGCGTTATCGTGAAATATCGATAAAGTAAAATGCTGACGTAGAAGGCACCCCTACACTTACTCCTTGGCATTGCGGGAGAAAGAAACAGTGACACAAGATAACATTTGTAAGAAAGAGACAGAAGAGGAACCGCGACGAGATAAGTGTTCTAATTTATACTCAAATTGCGAACGTCGTCACGAGAACCACGTGCTAAATAACATTTTTATATTTTAGAGGTCTTATGTGGGGTTCTATTTTATTGCAATTTAGATCTTTATTTTTTCCACACTAGGTCTATAATTGCATTCTGTTTGTAGTTCGTAATATTGTCTAACAATTTTCCATTTTTGAAAACGAAGTGAGGCAGTTTTATAAGCGGTTTAATGAGTTTGGTTCTTATTGTATTTCTAGAGGGGTTATATTTGTCTGGCTGCAAAGTTTGCAAATTAATACATCAGATTTTAAAAGAAAGCCGTGCATACTAACTAGGGCTGTGTCAAGGTTAAATTGGCGTAGGTATTTATTAGCGAGTCGGTTACTGGGTTAAGTGAATCACTCTGGGGTAGCTTTTATTTCGGCAAACTGTAATTGCTGTGGTTTTGAACGATTTTCGCTACATTCATTAAGATTATATCAGTATATATTATTTATAAGGGGCTCAGGATTTTAACTTAGTTTAGTGATAGTGTTGTATCAAAAAAAGTACTAAGTTTTTATTTATAATTAGGTAGTTAACAGAAAAATTTAATTTCATTATCGATAACTTTTATAAAAAGAATGAATATATTATATTAATAATATAATAATATAATGAAAATAATTGGAGATAGGTATATAATAACTTTGTAATTAGTCATTGTGTCGTACTAAATTTAATTGTTGTCCAAAAACTGTGAAATAAAAAAATATTTGTTTAAGGATGGGTCGTTAAAAACGTCTATTAATTTTTATGAGCACATTTGTAATTCTAAATTTAAATAATAAAATGTAATGAAGTATCGGAACCGTAACGACTACGACCTGCGCCGGAGTCGTTAAATTTAACTTTTTATTATTTGTTTATTCAATTATGTACATTTAACTCTATTTGCATTGTTTTATTGAAATATTTCATATTAATGATACGATCTCATTAAGGAAATAATGTTTAATTTTCAAAAACAAAACCAACTCAAGCATACATTTATTACCTACAAATTTAATAGCATTTTCATTGATTCTTATTAGAAAGCAATAATGCTAATAAATTAAGAAGGTTATAAATACATTATACTTATATCGTAATTTCAAATCGTCTTTAAAACCACGAATAAATAACTTAAAACCATCCAATTTCAAAGTCTAGCCAACACGGAGCATTATTTCTTATTTCAAATAGCCCAACTAAATTTCTCAATAGTGAATGCTTCCAAGATGGCCGCCGACCCCATGTGTGCTTGTTATCCAGTCACTCTTTCTACCATATTTCCCATTCGTTTTGACAGCCTCCACGGTTCACGTTTATAGAGATGTATCTGTAATTTATTTTAATCATTTTGGGATAATGTATTTCTTTTTTATATCACTATTTTTTATTTGATGTCATTTTTTGCATTATATTTTTTAAGTATAAAAATAAATTTAAAGTATCTTTAGAGTTGTCAATTATTATAATTTATTAATCTAGTGAGAATGAATAATAACAAATAACGTAGTAATAAAATAAATAAAAACGAATAAAACAGAACTTACTATCCCTGATATATTTTATTTTTTATTCTTTACTTATTTCGAAATTTAAATTATATTTATATTTTTCTTGATAAAATAATAATATATATTTCTTATAAGAATCCACTAATCAGACCCGTCACCGTACTCTCTTATATCGCCAGCTCGTGCAGTAGTTCCCCCATCGACATCTCAAGGGTTGCTTGTTAGACGACAATATGCACCGATCGTATGTATGCAGAATTATTTACCGTACTTTTATACTATTCTTATACTACTCTCATACCTTGGAATTTAAGTATTCGCTTGTTAAATTAGTGATTATAGCGGAAGCTATTATTAAATATATTATTATTTAATATTAAAGCTAGAATGGTGGTTAGTTTTTTTGACTTTCTTACTATATTTTAGTCTTGAAATAAGAATCAACTCAATCAGTACGTTTGACAGTTTCACAAGAGAGACATACCTACTACAAATTCAGACCCGAAACGAGTAGGTTAGGAAATTAATATCTTTATAAGATAATCATTTTCCAAACAAATTCGAACCTCATACTCTATATAGACATATAAACATTGAGGAATATACATGTATATAAAATAACCGAATGCGAAATTCAGAGGCGCTTGAAGTCAAATCACATATGATAATTATGATACATAGTGATAGAAAAATATAGTGATCACTCTAGTGTTAGTGACCACGATAATTTGGTGATGGAACATAATATTAGAGAAAAGATATAAATGAAATATCGCGACCGATAAAGTCAGAGACTGTAAGGGAAAGTATGCCAAGTCGATTTAGCACGACGCTTATTTTCGGCAGAAACAGTGAAATCGAGTACCGACTGAAACAAATGCTCTGCATTCATACTCTAGTGATGGGAAACGAATGAAAGTTTAAGATTAAAAGAGAATTACCGTAATATATACATTTTTAATTGTTATTGATTAGTAAATGAAATAACTGGCCGTATAAAATAATGCCGGTAATAAATATTAAATAAACACTCCTCACACATTAATAATGTTAATAAGGGAACAGAGAGATACATATTAATTAAACACTTAATATTTATTGCAATAACAGATTAAAAACTATGATAAACTATTTCTTTACTTATTTTTATACACGAGGTCGATCCGGTATAATTTGTCTCGGACCATAAAGTCTCTAATACAAGTACTACACTGTAGACATATTATTATTAATATGGGCTCATATGGTAATATTTTGGTGTGAAACTAACATGCTCCTCTAATTATAGATTTAGAAATCTAATACTTTATTAGGAATTCAGTTTTTAATGTTCTAGTTTTAATGTCTCGAGATGTTTTTCTAAAATAAAATTGTTTGATTTACAGTAGGTGTATTGTAAATAATACAACGTATAGTTTATTTTTTTACGCTTGGCATACGACTACGAAATATTATTTTGAACATATCGTCGATAAATTGTATAATTACCCAGAACAACGACTCCCATCACTACCCGGAAGTAGATCGCGTTGAAGCGAAGAATTTCTTTACTTTAAATGTATACAGTTTTGCTAGTGACGTCCCACCATCAATTACGTTTGCGTAAGTAACAACACTTGAGTGGGGGCCATTTGTTTTATTTATAGCCCCTGCTATGTTCACTACACAGTAACAATCCTTCCAAGTTATAGTAATCAAATGTCTAGTATCAACTAGGTAGGTCTGTTTTAGTCGTAATTTTAGTCCAAAAATACTCCTCAATATATATATGAAAAGCTTGCGTCGAAAAATTACAATATTATTTCACTTGCCCCCCAAGGAATTAAATTTAGCATTTATTAAACTGATTTAAAATGATTATGTGTGTTATATAATTTTCCTAGAAATTAAATCTGAAAAACCTTGAAGACATTTTATTTGTTTCTCTTAGTAATAAATATTCAATTTCAATTCATTAAGATGAGACAGCGTTTAACACTTTAAAAAAAACTTGTGTGGTTTTATGAAACCACCGTAAAAGTGGAACTTTTTTTCACATTATAGACATTTAACTAAAAATTTTCGGAATAATATTTCATTAAGGGTATAAAAATTGCTTCATCAATCTTAATTTTATACTTAGAAAATGGGAAATGATAAAAGTAGACTAGGTCTCCAACTAATATTTTTATTGAACTCTGTGTCTTAGAGTACGACATACATAATACTTAACAATTATTTAGATGATATACACATATTAAAACACTGAAAACAATATTTTATAATCGTTGAGTCATTTTGATCCGTTTTTCAATTATTTTCAATCATTCTATTATCAATTCCATCTTCATCATGAATTTCACAGTTTATAAATGTAACCAATATTTTATGGTAACTAAAATACGTGAACAGTGACTTACATTCGATTTTTTCAATGTATCTAGTAAAAACCGCATCGATACGAGCGCCTTTTACTTTATCCCTACTCCGCGGCCGACCGTCACGCGACATGCAACACACAGACGAAAAAGTTTGAGACGATGTAATAAAAGTTTCACTTTAATAATCCTGGTCCGGAATATTTAAAATTATAATAAATATTTTTTATATATACCTATACTATATTAAAATAACGGAGTATAATTTTTAGCGTCTCACGAATTCTGATTTATATATTCAAATAACAGTTACAATACATTACGATCTTTCAAAACTAAAATTTAAATATGAAAGTTATGAAATACATATTAACATATTACTAAGGTAACTGTTTAATATCATGATTAGAATAACAATAGAATGAGGTTAGATAAACTAGATAAATATAATTTACTACCATATTAAGAATGGCAATACTTTTATTTCATAAAAACACATCTTTATATTTCTTCACAACCAATAAAATATATAAGTACTTTCAAGAAAGAAAACTTATAACGGAATATATCTTTTATAAAATACTTGTAACAATAATGGAATCATCTATTATTTATTAACAAAAGAGAAGTATTTAAATTTCCTCGAATACCGAATTCTAACAACCGGTGACATGGAAAAATGAATAATATTAAAATACTCACACTAACGCACCTCTTATACTACACTCACACTTACATACAGATATGTCACATTTGTAGGTGAAAATTCAACTTGGAGATGACATTACCCTTTCTTGATCAAATACGGACACACACGCATAAATAACAAGGTTTTCTTTTCTTTACACACACATTCATATAAAGCTATACTAAATTAAACTCCATCAGAAGTGTATAGAATACATTTTTATTCAAATGTTTCCAATTGTATTTTAAACAAGTCACTTGAAAATCAATTTATTGGCATTTCGTATAAGCTATAATTTTCTAGTAACGTTTTGTGACTTGTACCATTCTACAACTAGAATAGAAATATTAAAAACTTGGATCAAGTAAGAATCAATCTTAATTTTTACTAGTTATGGTAGATTTTCGATTGATCTTTATATGTTTGAAAGCACTGCGTAGGTGCGCTCCGCTTAACAATAGTGTCCGAAGGGTTGTTAGTTTTCGGTAGACTGCGCATCTTTACTGCGCATTTCTAACATGGCCGGCGTTCTGCGCCATTTTGTGAGTGGAAAATTGGTCATTTCAAAGCTTTCTCTATTTAACATTAGTTTTAAAATTGTTAAGATAGTTTTATTAATATGTTTTATTGTAAAATATTTAAATAACAGCATTTCTAGCTTTAGCTATCAACTCGGCAAGTCTCAACGTTAACAAACCAGTGACTAGACTCTAGATTACCTACCAGTTATAAGTGTTTTACCTTTAAATAAAAATTTGACAATTCATGAATTAGTGTAAATATAAATGTAGTGAATTTCATACGAAGTAGTTATAAAATACACCTATTACGTAAAAGCTTTCAGTTGCGTTATTATAAATTATACTTATTTTTAGCTTTCAACTGTGACATCATGATATTCAAGAGGTATTTTTAAAGATTGTCTTTAACAAAATATAAAGTGTGAATATTCGTAGATAAAGTGAATATAGTCTCTTATAGTATATTATCATTAATTAATTGCATATTGTATTGTAGTTTGATTATAATTGAGTTGTTTCAGGAAATTGCTGCTGCTTCACACAGGGAAATAACTATTTATTATTATATTTTTACAGTTACACGATAAGAAAAATAAATCCAATTAATAGCATAATTTAATTTAATTCGAACCTAAAAAATTTGCAATTCAACAATCGAATTAACAAATAATAGAAACTGAGTAACATTTAAGTTTGTTACAACAATAACAATAACATAAACCAACAAAATTATTACATAACTGCCTCTATTGTTGCTGGATTTGAATAAATTATAATTGAATACATTTTAAAAGTTCCCAAGGTGTTCGCGACATCTTTAACAATCAGAACCCTTTCACTGAACTTAATAAAGTTGATTCAATAACTCTAAGATTAATAGTTATTTTACCGTTATAAAATTATAAATGATATACTTTAGTTTAAGTTATATTTTGTTATTTTTAGTAATATTTATTTTATGTGAATAATATTTGTGGTGTTTTTTATGATATTAATGTATAAAGCTAAGCCCACTGTAAAAACTGTTTAACAAAAAATAAAAGTTTATAAAACCTTTTTTGTTTCTATAACCCTCTTTCATTTTTTCCTACTTCCTGATCCATGTCCGGGATAAAAAAAAATACAAAAAATGACAAACTACAGGGTATATATTCTAATTAAACATAGGACGTTGACATAAAAAATACAAGGGGTTAACTGAGTTACCAGTGTTATGCAAATTAAGGACATTTGCATATCGGGCTTTTTATAGAATCACGAACATCTGCCTCTGGTTCGGTTCACTATTTAATAATTGATAGAACTAGCTCTATGAGGAAACGATAACGTAAATGTATTTAATATTTTTTTATATTTTATCTTTCACTTCATTGGTTAAAACATGGTAACAATATTAACAAATATATATATACATTAATATCCTAGATAAAAAATTGTATATTTGTATATTTTACTATAGTAAATTATTTTTCTTTTAAATATAACATTAACTTTTAATACAATGATAAATAAAATTAATAATTAATTGAAACATTTTTTTATTTACAAGGAAGTCATTAAGTTTAATAAAATGTATTTTCGTAGATTACATGTGAGAGTTTATTATACAATTATCGGAGCACATCTGTACATTTTTTAGTATAATTATAATTTCTATAATATAAACTATAACCACGCACTAAATAATAGTAGGATATCGTTCTTGAGATACACATCAGATACAACATACCACCACACTATCATCTTTTACTGCTAGTGTATTAAGAAAGGGGCATGCTGTGTTGCTGACTGTACATCATAAGCGATGGTCAGATAAAAACAATACATCATTATAGACAATTATTCAAAGAAATTCTGTTACGCCTGGCAACGGGTTAAATTTATTTGTCTCACATCCATTTAAAAATTAACTGTATTTTCATAGGTGTAGAGAATATTTTTGGATAATAGTATTTTTTTTTCTATGACCACAGGCTAAGTTATATCATGACGGCTTTTGAGAGTCCTATTTCGTAAAGCGGACGTGGCCTGAAGGGTTGATAGGAGAATCAATTAAGATTGTTATTAAAGTTGTTTAGTTTTGTCTTACCATAATGGATAATAATTAGTTTTATTTCTGTATCCTTGAAACATTTTTATATGCTAGAAATATAATAAAGTTACCTATTCTATATAAATAGACAAAAAAAATAACAAAGTACCTCTTCCTTCTCTGTATTTCAAATTTTAAATTTAAAATCTAATTTTAAGGGTTAGATTTAAAATGTAAATTTAAAATTTAATTTAATATACGCGAGTTAAATCCGTTAAAATAGTTTTATTTCAATGTGTAGTACTCGTGAAAACCTTAGAAAACACTCATAAAGTTTATTTAATTACACTAGAACTGAATAATTTATTTTGTAGGTAAATAAAATAATACGGTCTTATGTACCATGAGCGTATATATAAAAAAAATTGAAAATGTTATATGTTCGCTTCAGTTATTAATTAATAATTATAGTCATATAAATTTATACTACAAGAAAAAAGAACTCACAGATTTGGATATATACAAATAGATAGTACGAAATGAACTTAAATAATTTATGTTAATGTAGAATTTGTAGGTCTAATAAAGGTTTGCCTAAAACTATTCGCATAAATACTTAGTATAGTAAGTAGTAGTAAACCCCGGGAAATAGTTTCTTATCATGAATCAAATATTTTCTGGAGTTGACTTATAATGTAGAGTTTTTGTAGACACTTATTTCTGACTTCCAACCATTTGTACCCATTGTAATGTAATTAAAATAAATTTGTTTTATTATATTTGTATTAAAGATTGACAGAATATATTTTTTTATTTTTAATAGTCTACATATAAGTGCGATTATTAATCTAATCTAGAAATTAACATAAATAATAAGATGAGATATTCATCGAACCATCCATTATGAGGTGAGGCGCGACGCTACCTCTTTACTAAGTACATTCGCTGACAACAGTGTTAAGAAATATATTGAATAACATTTAATAAATTTCATATTTATGTTAATGCTTTAATTCATTCTGTATTCAAAGTTTTGCGTATATTTTGTCGTAACTACATCAGCTCGGAAAAGTTATTGCCACAGACCTGAGAAGAGCCGTCGATGGAGAGTCGGCATAAAAATAACTTCTTTGATTAAGAATCGATTGACCGCTTAACTTATATATATATATATATATATATATATATATATATATATATATATATATATATATATATATATATATATTTGTGTTCTTGTTATATGTATATATATATATAACATAGTATATATTTTTTATATAATATAGTATATATTTTTTGGAAACAAGGGATAAAAGATAGAATATCAGATTTAAGTCTTTGATAAGAAGGTATATAGGATATATATACAATTCTTGTAAAACGGTACTGACAATAAATTTTCAAACTCTACATCTGTCAAATAATATTAAAAGGTTTTATAATAATAAATAACTTATCTTGTGGTCTATAAATTATTTCTATATTAGGAGATAACACTTCTCCTCTCGACTGTAGGTCGATGTTATGTAAATGGCGGCGACGTCCATACATTGTGATTGAACATGCATGACGGTAAACAACTGTATTATAACAAAATAGATTATCAATGAATAATACCACTACCTATATTATAAAACAATAAGATAGGAAACACAATAATCATTACTATTCTCATCGCCAACGCCTTAAAGTTCACCAAAATATGTAAATGTGTAAGTTTCTTTATTATGTCCGATGTCATTTGTAGTCTTAGTTTCTAACACAAAGTCTTAAGAACAATACACAAATAATGTAATATATTTTCTAAATGGCGTGTACTACATATCAGATGTATTTATTAAATCGTTATTTTATTCTTACTTTATAAATTACATGTTTGTTATATACAACAATGGCTGCTTGCTAGCGCCATCTATGAATGAAAAATACAACACTAACCAGTTATTTTCTTATAAGATAAATTTTAAAAATTCTTCTGCTTGTTTTAATCTACCTTTCATATTGGAAAAATATAATAGTGATGTTTTAGACACTGTGTTCATATATATCAAATTTTTGATTGTTACATTCCTTTGTTGAATGTAGAATATTAATATTAGATATTATAATATAAAAAATAAATTTATATATAGGTATATATGGTATTTTTTTCGAAAACTAAATACTATTCATAATTGTAACCCTTATCTTAGTGACATCTAGCGAAATTTAATACTTACGTAGTTAAAAATTATATCTTTACTAAAAGGCTATTACGATGAATAAACTATATTACACAACGACAAAAATAGTCAATTTTATTATTATTAGTTTAGTCATTATTTTATTTATGTAGTATAGTTTTATTATTCAAACAAATACATAAATATAAAATACAAATACCAATGTAATCTCTAAGGTTCCAGTTAGAATTATTTAAACTACTAGCGCCATCTATTACGGAGTAGCTTACATACAAAAGATCATATTTCTTGTTGGTAAAACAGTTAAGCGAATGCTTCGGGACATTTCGTCAAATATTAAATTCAACATAAAACTTTTAGATGGTAGCAATTACGTTAACAACTTAGTAAAAAATTGTTACGAAGATTCAAAGTAAGTTTCGTTTTGTACATTTTCGTAAATTTTCCAGTAGTGGTTATAAATATTTTTTGAGTATCGTTTTAATCTTAACATTAACATACTCACATAATTTATTTGACGTTTATTACACATTTGTACCCAGAAGCCGATTTAGTGAACATAAATTAAATAATTATTTTTGGATTTTCATAGTAGTTAAAAAACCTTTTAAAAATTCTTTAGTTATTATTGAAAATAGGTAATAACGTTCTATCCTTAAACTGTAGTTAAGTTTGATTATAAAATTATACTTTCTAACAAAATTTGTTAATTTTAATATTTTGTAAATGCATCCTTTGTGTGTTCATGTTAAAAAAAATGGTGTGTGATTAAATATTAAAGGTATTTTTTTCTGTATCGATTAATTGAAAAACTATGTTAAAAAAATGTACCTTTAAATTTCTGAATATAATTTAAAAAATATTTTAAAGCTTGTTTTTTTATAATAGTTATAAAATTGTAAGTAAGTATATACCTACATATCTCCTAAACATATGTAATCTCAAAAATACTCATATTCTCTAATTATGTACATTCCAGGTTATGTTTGTAAATAGTCATATATATTTATTTTGAATTCCGTTAAATAAAAATTACATATTATTTTAAGCATTTTATTTTTAACAAAAATTAAAGATATCGAAATTAATAAAATCTCTACTACATTTTGAAGTTTATTTCATAATACCAAAATAACATCGCGTGTCACCAAATTATTGAGCTTTTTAAGTATATTATGTTATTCAAAAAAACAAAGTATTCGATTTTAAAAAAGTTATTAGGTACTCCTTCAGATCATCTTACAAAAATAAAAATATGTCTATTATCAATATTATTAAAAATATTTATTAAGACAAATATGCGTTAATTGGATGATAAATTAAAAATAAACAAAATAGGAAACAATATGTAAAACTTCTACCTACATTACATAATACTATGAATAATCCACATTTTATTTTCTTTACTTTACCTTGCAATTAATAAAACTACATTTCATTAGCGGAGAATAATAAAAAAGATAACTTCATAATAATCAAATTACTTTTATATATTACTACAGAAATTCTGATAGTAACGTCGAAATGACATGGAGTTATCTGATGTCTTCGATAAACTGTCCGTTTGTAAAACAGAGCTGAGCCAGTTATTACAGAACACAGATATAGATAATTACAGACCACCCTCGTATCATGACTGACATTACTCTGTGACTGATGACGACTTTGACTTTGATAAAAACGAATTTATAGTATTTAGGTGTGAATTTTAAAAACAGATTCTATATTTAAAAATGACAATTGTTATAAATATTACACTTTACATTGTCTTGAGTAAAATAATCAGAACTTGCATATATTGTCAAAATTATAATAATAAACCGAAATATTTAATAATAAATAATATTACTTTAAACATTATCTAACTGCATGAAAATGTAAATAACAACTACGAAACATAATAATAATAATTTAATAATGATTTATACAATTAAAAAAATATGTGCCAAAATAACATGGATATATAAAATATAAAATATCTTCTATTCTTATTAAGAAATACTTAATTTATTAATTTTAAATGTGCAAATTCAGAATCAAATCAAAATTAAAACAAATTCCTTACATATATTCTTTATTTATAATATAATATTTAAATTTTAATGCTATACTTAGTTAATTTCATTCAAAATAACCGCACAATAATATCTAATATATATTCAGTTAAACGCAATATTAGCTAGAGTTAAATAAAAACGTTAAGTAGAAAAAACCCCACCCTCAATGGGGGAGCCTCCATTTTAAATTCTATGGGGATGGAGAAAAATGTGTATAAGTTGTGAGTGTATATGAGTTGAACTTCTATTTAAACCATTAAGACTGATGTGTTTTAATTCATTATTTGTAACGATTTATGTTATTAAATATATTTACATATTTTATTCAAAGAGTCCTCTTCAAGCCATAGCCATTGGTAGTCACAAGCGTGTCCATGTATTGTGGGAAGTTCCATGACATCAAATATAGGATTACAATTTAAATATATATACTTATGATTATTTTCAAAACAATTTTACTTACAAAAAAAAGTATTTTTTAATTTCCTTGAAGCATATTAAAATTATCTCCATCATTATGTAATTTCTATATTTCCACAGACTAATCCATAAACAGAATAAAACTACACGTATATTATACACATATGAATAAACCCCCTCGATAATAAATCTCAAAAGTATATACGAAAAGTGATTTCACGTACATAAATGATTCAGATATAAAAACCGACAAATCAAAATCCCTGATTAAGTCCAATCATTAGCTACCTGGCGCATAAAATAATAAAATACCTTTAAAAAAACCGCAGCCTCCGGGGACGGTAATTCTGATCTCGCTCCGGCAAATCGAGGGAGCGCTAATGCTTGGTAATTATCAATTAGCCCTGCGCACTCTTTTGTCTTCGCGCCTGGAATTATATTGAGTGGTTATTATCAATAAATATATTTTGTGTTTTAAAAAATCATTCTGTCATATAAATAAATAAATATGTTGCCAGCCGTAAGACAAAATTCGAGAAGGTGCAAGCAGGGAAAACGAATTCTACAATCGCTTAAGTCGATCCTCTGTGAGACGGTGGTACTACTTCTACCTACTCTGCCGATGTTTTTAGGACCTATAGTTACTTAGCTAGAACAAGACTCTACCATACTGATAGATTGACAACAACACACCAATAAGTATGTTAATGTAAAAAAATATACTGTCAGACTGTCATTGAAGATTTCATATATTAATAACTGTTTATAAATATATAAAAATTCAACCTACCTGTATAATACAAACGCTTAAGCTTTTAGGTATCTAAAGTTAACATTTTAAATTATTAACTACTTTGCTCTCACCTTACTTTAGTCTCACGTTAGTGTACAATGATTTTACGTTGTTTAAGTTACACGTAAATTATTCCACGTTTTATATGATATTATTTAATTAACTTTTTATGTAAATGTTATATAAAACATGTTTTGATTTAATAATTCAAAAATATTAAGCGTACAGACGCCTAGTCGCCTAGACTATCGACAAAAATAAATAAAAAATATATATAATTGTAAACGGCCAAAACAAAAGTTAAAGTTCTATAATAAAATCGGATACCTACTACATCGAAATCAATGAAACAAAAAAAACCGCAACATTTTCCAAACATTTCTATTTTCAGCTGAAACGTTACAGTTCAGGGTATTTGCTTTTATTCAGTCGATTGAGTCACTACACGTGTAGTTGAATACAAAAATGCCTGTAAAGTTATTTTTTCAAACTTTTACAAAACAAATGGGTTTTTTAAAAATATTCTTCCATAAAATGGAGTAAGCAATAAAATTTGTAATATTAATATTTTTGTGCTACTAGATAGAACGAAATACTTTTAATTTTAAACGTAGAGCAAACAGAAAAACTTATAAATTCGTGCCATAAGTATTATACATTATCATCTTAATAAAAAACTTTCCAAACATAAATAATTATGATAGATAATTAAATTAATATAATGTACGTCTAATAACAGCTCCATGTAGTTCCACGAGCGAGGTCGGATTGGTTTGATTAATGCCAATAATTTGTGGAAAACGTGATTGAGATGTCTTCAGGAAATTTGATTAAACGATTCTCTAATAGAATTTTCCGAAAGGCGACGGACCCTAGAAGAAATATTTAGAATATTTTAAGTAAAAAGATTTAAAAATCAATTTAATATTATTTTACCTTTAAATATTATAAGATAGTAGTATTTCGAATATTAATCCTTTTAAAATAGCTTTTATATAAATTCCTTCTAAATGCATTAGAAAGACTAGCAGACTAAATTTGACAGTATTCATTTCAGTTGAAGAGGACTTAAAATTTTTTCTCAACATACCTCAAACTCTTCAAATACCAGTTACAGTTACAGTTTTTTTTCAAAATGTCTGAATGTTTAATTTCATTGGACCTTCGGAAATAAATCTCTAACTACAAATAATTTTCAAGTTTATATTATTTTAAGATCAAATCAAACCTTATTCGTTATAAGAATATAGAAATACATATTCAAATTCAAATTAATTTTATTTACGTTATACGAAGATTAATATAAGATAATTAATGAATAATGAATATAAGATAATTAATGAATACAAATTATTAATACAAATTAATTAATAAAAGTATCGAGAAAACTATTCATTTAGAATAGGAAAAAATATGTTTATTCAAATTAAAATTATTTTCATTTATGTTATACGAAGAAATAAATAATACATATTATCTGCAAATAAGTTCTTTAGTTTTTACTTAATATAATATTTCTTTCTCGTTACTATAAAGTAAAAACAAATCATAGTATTAAAAATTATTTGAACAAAATATATAATTGTTATGAGCTCAAAGCACGACACATATATACCTACTTTAAACAAAAGTTTCAAAATATTATAAGTAGGTACTGGATGGTATTTTATGATATTAGACATATTTATAGATACTACTTTTAATATATACGCTGCTTTTAAAACAAAACAAAAAAACCGAGACAAGACTACTATACTAGTATTAGTGAGATTCGCTGTGGTGTTGACCCAAGTCAACGTACATGATGCTTTTCACCCCCAAAAAATAACATTTTTATAGTAACACATGGAAATTTATTTGCTAGAGTTACAGTAAAACAAACTAGAAATTAAGGGATTTGTGTATATTTTAAGTGAGTATAGAGTTGGCTCTTTTGAGTCAGAGAAGTAGAGAAGTCGCACACAACAGACAAAGACAAAGAGACAAAATGTCTAATAAATATAGAATGAAAGAACCTACCTCCTGAATGCAGTCCCAGGTTCGGGTCTAGCTAATTTAATTATAGTACATTTATTAAATAATATATATTAACACTTGGTATTATTCAATCCTTATGTACTATGAATACCATTTAAAAATATTTCGCAGTGTTATACTAACGGATTAAACAAAAACAATGGCTGAAAACAAATATCATTTAAGACACTTGTATTTCATTTAAAATCTCAAAATACTCGTTTATTTCAGCAGACCTATAAAATAATACTGTCAATAAAATATTAATGAAAACCGCTTCTCAGTAAAACTTATGTTAAGTACATTATAAATCTTCGCCTGGGGCTGTTTCTCCGCAATTTATTCTTTGCAGCCCCTAATCCCGTTATTAATGCCCCACCCCCGTGTGTGATGCAGCATCTGAAAGGAACTTCAGATGATCATTATCCTATCTATTGACGAAGAGAAAGCTACGTAAGTACTTCTAATTATATCAAAAACTGATAAAAATAAACAACATGTTTTGAAAATATTTGTCAAGAACAATAACACAATCCTGCGCCATTTTGTTTGCAAATTCCAAAGAAAATGGCGTAGGATTGTCTTATCTATATAGAAATGTATATTTTAATATTATCTTTTTATATATCTGAAGGACGCATCGAAAATGAAAGAACACAAATAAGTACTCTCATCTCCAGAGGGGACCGGGGACTCATATAAAATTTATTTCAAATAACAATCAATTTGCCCCAACTCACCCCGCCTCGTTATTAGGATAATATTAAACACAATTTCCTATATTTATACAATTATGACCCTTGGATACGGAGTCAAAAGACATTTTTTTCTATAAACTCGTGTCAAAAACATTTTCAACAGCTACATCTCTGAAATTCATCGAATTTACCTAAAGTGATGATCAAATTTTCTAATATTATAAGTGAGTTTGGATGTTTGTTTGTCTGTTAGATCATTAAATATGAACATTTTAAACATTATATACATATAATTATATTTTTATATACAGTTAAATAAATCCTCAGAAATAAAGTGGTACAAAAATACCTGCCAAGTGCGAGTTACAAATGGTATGGCCATTACAAATAGAAAACGTAAAATAGCCCCGCTTAAATGTTTACTTTATTTTTAAGATCAGCAAATTCGAATAATTTAAAAATAACATCCTTAAAGTGTGTAAGACAATGGGCATTATTTTCATTAAAGTTTTAAGCAAAAGAAAAAATAAAACACAGAAATTAATATAAGTTAATTTGATTTTAATTATAATCCATTCAAATCAAGTTGTATAACTAACCAACATGTTAGCTATATATATATATAACTATAATAAAATGGTAATTGTAATTCCTACTAACAATATTGTTTATTTCTATAACACAATTAAACTTATTTCATTAATATATACAGACTGTTTTACTTTCGTAAATACATACATATAATACACATATAAAGTATACAGATCGTAGAAAAATACAAACTTTATGAACAAATATTTTAATAGTGTGGTTATCCAACCCAATATGTTCGGAGTTGCGGCCACTGAGCCATTTATCTCTTAAACATATCATTAGAATATGTTTTAACTGTCATACAGACAAACTGACTTTTATCTTGGATGGTCTTTTAAGATGTATATTTTAGCTAAACTGACTATCTTCTAATATACATCAACTATATATAGACAATGTCTGTCTGTATTCTCATATAAAAGAAAATCTGTCGAATACTTTATCCTAATTAATTATGTTTTGTAACAAAATACTTGAAAAGTATTGTTGTTATATATACTAAGATAATTAACATTAAAAAATGTACATTTCTTGACGTAAATCTGGCCTAAAATGTATCAAAACACCCCCAGGGTACATTATAATAAGATGTCATTCGCAACAGGGGTGCATATTACAACTTTTAAACAATATAACAAAATTATTTTTTAATTGGGAATAATCGACCAGGAATATTATCTAATGAGAAGGTTCGGTTTCCTAATTAATAGTATTTATTTTAATAGCTTAAAGTTTTTTCAGCGGTTCCTTGAGTAGGGGCGAGATGACAGCTATCTGAACGTATTAAGTAATTATATAATTTATTAAACATCTGTTGGTAATCTGTGGTTTAATGTTTTTTTTGTTTTTTTTTTGTTATTATGTCTAAGGCATTCGAATATATATCTCATTTACTATGAGAAAATGTGAAAAAGGTCTAACATTTATAATACAATACTATTCATGAATTTTATTTTAATCGCTGGATGTTAGTTTTTATTTGTACTCTACATCTTTCATTTCTACGAAAAATAATGTAATAATTTCATATTTACTTTCGTATTTAAGTACGTTCGTAGATATTTAAATAACATTTTAATAAGAGTTAAGAGGTGAGCAAATTTTTTACTCGTACATTCAGCTATGCGGCTGTACTTAACGAACTGACGCGAAGACAGCACCATAGACTATAGAGCTAAGAAACGAACATACAATAAAGTCTTTTATAAAAATATAGTTTATAAGTTATTATTTTTTTGTTAAAGCGTATAAATTTTAGGTGGACATAGACATATCTTTAACTTGAAATATACATTTTTATGCGCATATGTGAACCAAACATACATTGTATAAAAACAGACAAGTTTCTAAGTTTCACTATTAATATATTTATACCTTTAAAAGTAGGTACTTAATACAAAAATACAAAAGAACCTCTAAATTATCTCATATCTTTCCCGTTAACGCGACTTACCGCGGGGGGGCCGCGGCAAAATGGATTCGCGACATTCGGCAGCCATTACACAGACCCTCCGTCCTCTCCCCTCAACAGGCGTGTTTACTAAAAATGCGTTCAATTTTATATGCGGGCCTATATACGAGCACACAACTTCATCCGATCTCCTTACTCAAACAGAATAATAAGACTGTCTCTATAAATAAAAAGGCACGCGTTCATTTTATTTGGAACTGTTTGCGAGATTAGTCCTCTTCAAAGCGACTCCAACCCGAATGTAAACTTTTTGAACGATACGGCAGAATGAATTAAACATTACCAAACTTCTTGCTGTCAGTCGGTGGATATGACATTATTGAAATGTTCCATTTTTAAAACACTGACACGTCCTTCACAAATCACTAATCGTCACTTAATGCCATGGTAGCTCTTAACCGAGGTTCTATTATGTTTTTTCTGAGTCGTAATGAATAAATGAATTCCGTTTTTTGTTATTGCTTCGTCAGGAACAAATTGCAGACGTCTCTTTATAAATATTCGTGCGCTTAAATAAAGGGTTCGCTCCAAAGCTTTGTGACAAAAACTTGCGCGGATGTCGTCATATGAAAGAATTTGAAGTCTGCGTACACATGTAGCTCATTAGCCGTGAACACTTCAGATAATTAATATTGATATATACAAGGAACTCTAGTAAAGGACAGAATAATTACTAAATCTCACTAATATGGTTTAACTAATTCTTTTAATGAAATATACATGCGTTTTCGTCGAATCGGAAAACAACCTTCTGTGAAATGTTTATATTAAAATGTATAAATATATATTTTATGATCTGCTAATAATTAACATTTAGCGAAACATCTGCTAAAGATATGACTACATAAATGTAACATATAAAAAACCTATTACCATCTCAACGCAACTTACGGTTGCGTTTGTGAACAAAATAAAGATAAAAAGTCATTGTTTCGAAAAAGTAAAAAATATGCAAATAACTCTCCGGCGGATAAAAGGGTTGTTTTGAGATAAACTCTCATTTTATTGCACATTCTTAATCTTATTTTACTATTTAATTGAAACTGGACTATAATTTATTTTATTATATTTATAAGATTCAATTTATGTTTCTTATTTATACATAACTTTAAACAATTATTGAAATAAATAGTTGTTTATTATTTTACTAGAAAATAAAATTTTCAAGCAAATGCAATGTTAGCAGAATGATTTATGGAGATCGTTACAAAAAGCTATGTAAATTGTTTAAGTTAGTGAAGATGTTATCACAAAATGGCACGCTAAGTTATATTTATAAAACATTTATTGCAAGCGGATTTCCTTTAAGTACTATTATGAAAAACCATATTTATTTGATTATTTTAACTTGTTTGGCGTTACATGTTCTAATATAGTCGGCTTTAATAACATTAAGGAAAGATATATATTTTTCGTGGGCTTTTCGGCAATTTAATCTTATATGATAATTATAATACAAATAAAGGATATTACATATTATTTTTACCATCTAACATAAGATAACATCTATAAAACCTATTTGCATATAAAACAATAACACCCCATTATGATAAATGTATGCAACCTCTGTAACTGATATCCTTGAGAGCGGGAAATAAAAAAAACACCATTCATAGATAGTTTTGTTTTTTTTTTGTTTCAAACGCGTAATGTAGGACATGCATATCATTATCTGTGCCCTTTGATTTTTTTTAATAAACCGGCTATGAATAAATAGAAATACTAAAACATTAATCGTAGTTTTCAAACTGAAACGCAGCTGGTGTTTTTTTTTCGCATATTTATTTTTTATAAGTAAAGTATTTTAAAATGTTTAGTTTAGCGATTTGAATATTGAGCTTGGACTGCGAAGTCAACGAGTTTTTTATACCAGGTGAAACTAAATTAGCAATGAACTAGAAAATACTATTTTAAACACCTGCGTAAATATTTTTAGAGCTAATAAATAACGAAACAGTTTTACAACTGTTATAAAAATATATTTAATTTTAATTGGAAATATAAAACTAGAATGAATGTAAAATTATTTATTTTGTAGATATGGAATAATTAAAACCTTTTCATACATCTGAATTCTAGCGGGAGACCGCCATTTTAATTGTCACTAACTAATAAAGAAAAATATAAACTCCAAGGAGTTTTAATTAGCATAAATTAAATATTTTAATAATAACGAAATTGCATTAGAATGGACTATAAGATGTTTCCCACACATCTCGCTTAGCTCTCCGCCCGGCATCTGCTCGCTAATTGTCGAAGTAGATGCAACGTGCATAAATTGTATTAAATTATTACAAAAAAGCGTCACACGGCGACAACTCTTTATTTTTAAGTCTTGAAAAACCTGTCGCAGCCCCTGCTCAAGGTGTGAAATTTGCAAATTTCGAAAAAAATATAATTTCCTATTGATTTTAAAATTACAATTATCGACCTTCATACCTTAAATTAGATGTCATTTTTGTAAACAGAAACCTTTCTTAAGACTTTTTGATCCGCAGTGAATATGCAAATCAGTTCACCCATTTCTTGACTCGCCCTATAATTATGCTATTTTGCATACTATATAAAGAATAAATATTTATAAGGAAGTGAAATTTAAGAAGTTCTTTTTGTAAACTATTGCTTAATAAAAAGTGTTCGTTAAAATATTTTGCATTTTTGTATAACTTAACATTTGTATGTAAATTGCAATAACATCGCGATGATAATACTTCGATGAACCCGCCTTATAATAAATTTTGGGTGAACCTTGAGTTAAAATTACAACAATTTTGAATTTTGTATTTAATTTCAACAATATAAAAACCAGAGTTTAAAACAAAATAAACAAAATATTAACAGACGAAACAAAACCGACAAGATCAAAACGAATTCCTATTACGGACAATGGCGTAGCAAGTGCATCAAACAATATATTGTACCATTCCATTGTACCAGACCATTGTACCATTATGCTGTTGTACTGTCGATTGTACAGAAATCACAATTCGTTAGGGGATCGATTGAGTCAAGTGCTTATCGATTCATGGACCAATATAATGGTATGGCAATTGCTTTTCGATTGATATTAGCTCCTGTTATATATTCATTTCAATAAATATTTTCTTATTACAAATTTTATATTTTTCTAAATTTTTTTTATAATATTTTAGTAAGGCTATTGTTGCTTTTAAATATAAAAAGCCCTTGTAAATGTGGTAATAGAACTAATAGTTTCATAATCATCTATTCTAATCTTTTACGGTATTTCTCTTTACATGATTTTTTTTAATATCTAGTTAATGACTGTGACTGGATATAAAATTAAAGTAAATTGGATTTTTTTTTATATAGTTACTTGACAGTTCTTCACCATGGATTTTAACTTTAAAACCGCGCCATCGAATGTGATTTTTAATAAGTAAAACGTATGCATATTTGATAATATTTGATTTAATTCTGTTTGAATTTCAATTAAATTTATCTAATCTATTCTTGTAATTACAGTATGTCCGTTTTCTTTTTCTCGTTGCTATATGTGTTCAACATTTCCAACGCTAGGATGAGCAGAGCTGTAGAAAATACTCTGTTAAGTCTTTTTCTTTCTATTTTCTTACAACAGAAGGAAACATTCTATATCCTAATCATTTCACTATTATATCATAATTATATCAATTCAAACTTATCATAATTACATGAGAAGAGTGAAGATAATTAATCCATCAATATATATGTGTTAAAAAAAGATAATTTATTAATGATATTATGATATAATTAATTAATATTAACGGGATGAAGTCTTTGAGTATCAAAATTTGCAAATATTACTATTAGCTTGTTGAGAATTTTTGCTTTAGTAGAAACTTATTTCTAAATATCTAACAAATAACTACAAAATAATATTAATATCTGACGGGTTATAAGCTCCTCGGTATATTTTTAATTGTGTTATGTATTTATCTAACACTAATATTTTCTTTTGAACCTGAACATTTCATTTTAAATGTTTTAAACAGCGTTATTATATTTGTTTAATACAGTATTTATTTATATTTACAAATATAAATAGTACATTGCTATTATCAATTAAAATAAGCACTCAAGATACTTTAATAATCATTTTAGGACGAAGCTTAAAAGCGTTTCACTTAACTGTAGTTAAATATAAATAAAGCAAGTCAAGTCACTTACTTTATGTCTTTAATATTTCTATAAATCTTTTTAAATACAAAAAAATACCGGCCAAGTGCGAGTCGGACTCGCGCACGTAGGATTATAGAAAAAAAATCAAGAATTTCAAGATTCTAGTTCGACTGGAAGTACCCTATACCTTTAAAATGTTGTTTATTTTGATTGAGTTGATATAGCATAGATTTTGCAACAACTTAAATGTATTATGGACCTGAGCATTTTATATAAATTTCAATACAATACAATACAACGCGTAGAGGTATTATAGGTATACTCTACGCGTGCATGAGGGAAGGGGTAGTAACTTTGTAATTATTAGAAATATTGTTGTTGTATAATAAAACCGACAACCGTATATTTTCGGTGACATCACCGAAAATATACGGTTGTCGGTTTTACGGTTACTTAATTTTTCTAATTATCTGTGGTATAAGATATAGCTTGGTATTAAATTTCAAGATTCTGTGTCATTCCTTTTAAATTACATTTTGATTCTTTTCCTAGTTGCAAAAATTGCGGAAATTTGTGACATAAACGGCTGAGTTTTTGGATTGCATTGACTTAGAAGTTTGCTTTCTCCACAGATCCAAGGGACAGTAGACTTTAGTATTTGATATAAATTTCGGCTCGATTTCCACGCGTTTCTGAGAAAAAGGGTCACAGACAGGCGGATGGACAACAAAGTTAACCTATAATAGATACAAAATTCTAAAAAAACATTAAAAAGTTCTCGAATTGTTTCGAAACTGCAATTTTAAATGAAATCAAACATCACCCAGTAATTATCTAACTACGTGTAAGTATAGGTATCGACTGTTTTCTTCCGTCAGGTCAATAGTATTTCTATTTATAATTGTTTTTTATGGTTTTATTTTTACAATAATTCTAATTAATAATTTTAGATTAATTTTATTTCATTTTAGAACTAGCTGTGCGGCTACTTATGTGAGGATAATAAAATAAAAATGCATTTTTGTAGCGAAAAAAATATATTTTACCCAGGTATAAATGACGTAAATGTTTCAAATAATTTTCTGAAACTTTCGGTGAGGTAACATTATAATTTATTATTAGTAAGTATCGTTTTAATTTTTAACCGGCTTCTTCAAAAAGGAGGAGGTTCACAATTTGGCCGGTATGTTTTTTTTTAATGTATGTACACCGATTTCTCCGAGATTTCTGAACCGATTTACGTAATTCTTTTTTTGTTTGATGCGGAATTGTTTCGATTTGGTCCCATAAAAATTTGATTCAAGTAGGCCAATCAGTTTTTATTTTATGAGCATTTTAGTCCAAGTTTTGAACTAGCTTCTCCGGAAGGAAATCAAGACGTGCTGTGACTAATGACATCTGTTGTTTTGGATGTGTGAAGTCTTTAATAGTCTCACAAGAACGTAAAATTGTGTTTTAAAGAGATTTTTTAAGGAGAAGACTACTTTTATCCGTTCCCGTTTCTTGAGATCTATATTTTTTAAGGCGCGCAGCACCTTTTGTATGTCTACCCATGGTCTAATTGATAATGTAGCTCAATAAACTAAAAAGTATTAAATAAAAATAACTACGTTAAACAAAACCGACTTTAAAACTAAAAAGTAATAAATAATGAAGATTTAGTATTTATTATATACTACCTATTATTTATATATCCTATTTAGTATTTACTAATAGGTTTGAAGTCGGTGCCAAGCATTAAACAAATAATTATATTTAACCACTTAAATGAATACGAGCAAATTAATACAATGAAACGCCTACTTTAATGATTAAGATACGTAAATAAACATAATATTTAGCAATTAAACGTTATTATTAAAAGCAGCTCAATCTTCATATGATTACTAGCTTGAATCGATACGAAGAAAAACAAAAAAATAAATAATTACGAAAATGTATTCAACCGAATTCTAATACTAAATGGCTTGGTACCGACTTCAAACCTTTTAGTAAATAGTACATATAAATAATAGGTAGTATATAATAAATATTAAATCTTCATTATTTATTACTTTTTAGGTTTAAAGTCGGTTTTTTTTAACGTAGTTATTTTTATTTTATATCGTTACGTGATTATTAGTGGATTTTAAAATTGATGAGACTTCTCTTTATGACATGGAACCAAAAAAACGTTTTATTACTGACAGACGACTTCAAGTACTTAGTATTTATATATTTTTATAGGTCTAACTGTTTTGGACAAATTGTGGTCATCATATTTGTTTTTTTTTAAATACTGTGGTTAAAGGCTAAGTGAAACAATAAAATAAAACTTAAATATGTTATAATTTCCGTATTTCAATAGGAAATCTTTAATACTTTTTAATGTATTATAATCGGTATTCGGTGTATTCGGCATCTATTTCGCTATTCCTATTCGGCCGAATTATTCGGTTCTGGGGCCGAATATATTCGGTTCGAGTATATTTTATATATTTTTTATATGGTATTCAATACAGTTTAAGCTTTTATAATAATATAAACCAATTATTAATGATATAAGGCAATTTATCTTCAAATCAATTTTATTGTTATTTATTTTTTTATTACTAACCTATAATTAGTATTAATACGGTCAATATTTTTTTTGAAACAGAAAAGTTAAAAAAATAAAAAAAAAGTTAAAAAAAAATTTTTTTAAAGTTAAAAAAATATATGTTTAAACAATAAATCTACATATTTATTTATCTAGCCCGAAGTCACACGTAAACATAATCTGTTTATGACAAACAATCAATGAAATGGTAAACCGAAGAGTTCGGCCGAATATTTGGTTTGGTGAAGGTTGAGACGATTAGTATTCGGTATTCGGTTATTCGGTGAAACAACTATTCGGTGCATCTCTGATTATAAGTACTTTCTAATTTCGTTTGGATTTAATAAGTACTTACAATAAATAAAACTGTTAATATTTTTACTTATTTATCTAAATATGAATACAAAATAAGTTATTTATGAAAAAGCAAATAACAACAAGGTACTTCTGTACCTATCCAAGTCTGATTGTTTCTAATAAAGTTTATAAATACAATATCTTTTATAAATATAAAGAGATTTGTGATTTTTTTTATATTTAATACATATATCTTATTATTTTATCGGTTTGGACGAATGTACATGTAGGTAGAAATGTGTTTTAACTAAGTTATTGTATCATTTTGGTATTTACAAATAACATTTATGTATTATAAATAATAGGTATACTTTAACGAAAAAGATTATTTTTTTGTCTAAGGCCCTTATTATTTTTGTTAAGAGGAACATTAAAGTATTATTTCTTTATTATTTCTTCAAACGACTTAGCGTTATTAATAAATGTATTTTCCTTTTTTATAAATTACTAGCATATCCAGCTTCACCGAGTTAAATTTAATGATGTATTAACTCAAAATACAGAATAAAAAATATATTAAAAATAAGAATTAACTTATTTAGAATTAACCACCGCGATAATAATTATGATTCAACCTGAATTTAATTTTCTTCTACTCGTTTCTCTAACTTGTACATGTATAGTGTCATGACGTTATAACTGACCTTAAATAGTTTGATGTAAAAAACAATATCAGTAATAAAAAACTGTCACTTTTGACAGTTCAATAAAAAATGCTCCGATCATCACCAAACTTACAGGATTACCCGCTGGGTCAATCTAAAGATCCTCTGAAAATTTGGTTCAAATCGGTCAAACAGTTTATAAGTTTATCCGGAACATATATACATACTTTCTCTTTTATAGGTACATAGATAGATAGATTCTCGATTTTTGTAATATTTATTTTTTTTTTTTTTTTTTTTTTTTTTTTCATTTATTCATACCGAAATATATTTTTACAAAATTTAAAAACAATGCATTGCAAAAACCTTGTTCCAGTTTGAACGCAGTGCATGCCAGTTCAGCTCGCAACTTATCAAATAACATTATTAACATATAAAAATAATACATAAACAATTTACATAACAAACGCTAATGCAAACGCATCACCGCGCGCGCAACCAAGTCAAGCGATATGCAACGACCTAGAAATATTTTTGTAGGAACTCCGAACTACATACAGGTCAGAGCTAGCGGACGGCGCATACAAGTTGATGCGTTTCTAAGCGGCTTTTAGAACGTATTTTATTTAATGGAGTTGGATGTTCATGTATGGATATCAATATCTTATTAATTAGGAAGTGTTTTTTTGAGCGTACGAGATAGGATGCTATTCTACTTTTATATATTTATGTATGTAGGTATATAAGGGTTTTATGACTATTTATAATATATTTTCAATATATTTTAGTATTTATATATATTTAGTTGGTAGGTATGTAATATTATAGTAATTATGAACCTTCTAGTCTTTCATAGAAATATTTTTTATATACGTGTTTAAAGTTTTCATTAGTAATAGTTGATAGAATCTTGGGGGTTATTTTGTTTAAAAGCGTAGGTATTTGAAATTTGTTTGTCCTCTTGCCATAATAGTTATAAACTCTTGGTACCACAAGTTTAGCGTTAGTTATTTTTCTTGTGATAGTACTATGAGTGACTTTTATTTGTACCTCTTTGTTATGATATTGTTCTGTTAATAATAACATTTTAAATTTATCATGTACTGGTAGAATCTTGCAAAATTTAAATATTTCTATGGTGTCTTTGGATAGTTTCATTTTAATTTTTAGAGGTATGATTATTTTTAGGATTCTTAACTGAAATGTATATATTTTATCCAAGTAAGTTTTAAAAGTTTTACCATAGCTTGTGAGACCATACGATATTATTGACTCCGCCAGCGCATTATACAGATTTATAAGCACCGGAAATGGTACTTTATATTTAATTATTGAAAATTTAGCTAGCATAGCCCTTAATTTATTTATGATGTAATCAATATGATAGTTCCAGTTAAATCTCTCATCGACTATAAGCCCTAGATATTTGTAATGAATAACTTGTTCAAGCAATTCACAATCACATATCTTATTTTTAGTTGTTACCTTATGCAAACACTGATGATCATGTGCAATTATAGTTAGTGGTCTGTCTATGTTTTTTATGTGACTAGAGCGAACATGTATGACTTTAGTTTTATTTGCATTTAATACAAGTCCTGCATCATGGGACCATTTACAGAGGAGTGTAAAATCTTTCTGTAACATAGATTCAGCCTTTGTTAGTTCTTTGTTGGCTATTACGAGGCAGGTGTCGTCTGCATATTGATAGACTGAGCTGTATTTGACTACGTTTCCCATGTCATTGACAAAGGCTAAATAGTGCAGGGGACCGATTATAGATCCTTGGGCGGTGCCATTGGTGATCAATGTCTCATTACTAAGTTCGTGTCCTATTTTCACCTGGTATTTTCTTTCTTTGAGATAGTCTTCACACCACTCTAAAAGAGGTCCTCGAATACCTGTGTTCTCCAGTTTTTGAATGAGTTTTTCATGTTTTAATGTATCGAAGGCTTTACTGAAGTCTATAAATAGAAGAATAACGTGCTGTTTGTCGTTAAGATAGTTGTTTATTTCGTCGGTAAATTTAGCAAGTAATGACGTCGTGGATTTATTTTTTTGAAACCCATACTGGTCGTTAGATAAAACATTATAGGTATTATAATAATTTTGTATCTGGCTGCAAATATATTTTTCTACTATTTTATCTGTCACCGATAGTATCGTAATTGGTCGGTAATTCTCGTAATTATTGTGGGGTCCTTTTTTGTATATAGGCCTTACTATTCCTATTTTTAAATCTGGGGGATACTTACCTATCTGTACACTTGTGTTTATTAATTTTACTATTGCAGAAGTAATCTTTTCACATAATCTTTTAATATCTATACAGCGAATACCATCCGCGCCAGGTGCTTTATTGGTGCTTAACTTGTTAATTATTTTTGACACACTGCTGGATTCAGCTGGTTTAAAAAACATAGATCTATTTTCGGGAAATAGATACGTCATATCGTTCAAGAGATTATTGTCGCAATTTGGGAGTATCTTTTTTACGTTCATATCAAATTCTTTTGCAAAATTGTTCGCCAATGTTTTAACAGTAATTTTATTTTTATTAAAAGCTTTCAAAATTCCTGAATCTATTGATTTATATACCCTGCCTGTTAGTGAATTGAGTATACTCCATAACATTTTTGTATTGTTTTTACATTTATTTATTTCATAGTTATAGTATTTATTTCGTGACCCTTCTATTATCTTTCGTGTTTTATTCCTTTGTATATTGTATTTTAGTCTAAGAATTTTATTATTTGTATCTTTTTTCCATTCGTTGTATAGCTCATCCCTTTTTTTACAAACTATATTTATTTTATTAGTTATCCAACGCTCTTTGTTTCTTTTACTCGTTAAGTTGTTTTTTATAGAATATATGGATTGTTTATAACATTTTTCAAAGTTGTTTTTGATAAAGTTATTTATCTCTATCGGGCAATGCATTATTTGAGTTTGATTCCAATCTACGGCGTTAAGTAGTGTCATTAATTTATTATTATCGATTATTTGTTTAAAGCTCGCATCAACCTGTGTATTTTTCTTTGTCTCAATCCCAGTGCACGACAGTACGCACGCGCGGTGATCCGCCATAACTGTACCAAGCGCTGCCGAGTATAGGTCTAGTGAGCGGGATCGTGCAAAGATATGATCAATACAACTTCGTGTTATAGTTTGGTTTTTTGTTTCAATTCGTGTAAAGTCAGATATCGCGCTCAATAGACCACACTCAGCCATACAACCCATGTAGTAATCACGTATATTATCTTTTGATTTTAGGTTGATGTTTATGTCTCCAAGTAGGTACAGATCGGAGCGTTTAAAGTTATCATTACACAATATTTCTTTTAGTTCGGATACAAACAAGTGTTTACTCTCTGATGGCGGTCTATACAGTGCACAGATGTGTGCCTCGTAATTATGAGAGGTTTTAATAACTCCAATCAAAGATTCACAGTGTTTTAGATTTACATTATTAATAATTTGAAATTTGTGACATTTTTTTATGTATACAATTATACCTCCGCCTCTACGTTGTTCACGAAGCACACTGTACATTTCATAACCACTTATAGTAAATAATCGAGTTAGGTCATTACACATAGAAATACCAACCTCTGTTAGGATAATAACATCTATATTAATTCGAGATTCGTATATGAACTGCAATAATTGACTGAAATTCTTTATAATGGATCTAATGTTAATATGTACTAAATTAAAATTACAGGTATCTTTAGGTAGGTAATTTAAATAATCATTTATATTTGGACAATCAAAAAGTTCAACTATTTCCGATTTCAGGCCTAAAGTGGATGGGCCCTATTACCGACTGCCATGATTGTCGGCCTCAATTTTTGTTAAATCACCTGTATTTCTAATAATGATGGGTTTGTCGTTGTCATTTTTGCGTACTAGGATTCTACCGCCTTGGAACCATATATACTTGTGAGTGCTTTTAAGCTTGAGCTTGGTCTGCCACAAAAGGGACTTGTTTGCATTAGAGAGAGCTCGACGAATCGTTACCTTTGACCTTGAATCAGCTGGATCGACATAGGAAAGGATATCCTCTGATAAAACCACACACTTTCTTGCTGCACGTAACCACTGATCAACTTGATCTTCTTCTTTTAACGTAACCTGTATCACACCCTCTTTTCCATTTCTTCCTCTTAGTCTCTTCACTAAACTAATACTTTTGGGCTGAAGGTTTAGCTTCGTAGCAAGCTGCACTGTGATGTTTTCAGTATTTTCTTCTTTAATTTCGGGAATTCCGACGACTTCAATTACGTTGTTTAGTTGTTTTTGTTCTATTTCTCCAATATATTGCTCCATAGCGTCCATTTTGAGCTCTAGGTGTTTATTCTGATTAATGAGGTAGATATTCTTTTTTTCAAGCTCCTTTATTTTTCCACTAAACATCTCTAACGTGCCCATTATCCCGTCAACTTTGTTACAGCAAACATTAATCGCTTCATTTACAGTTAGTATTTCCTTTCTTACTGCTTTTTTTACTTCAATCGATATGTCGCTCAATAACTTTTTCATAGCATTGTCTCCACTGTTGCCCTCTGGACACATCGCGAAATCTTCTTCATTTTCGTCTTCCTCTTCTAGTATCATAAATGATTTGCGTTGAGGTGACTCTTTACGACATCCTATGCATGTCCATTCCAGATTATCTGTGTTGCGCAACGCCAACAGTTGTTTCGGTGATAACCCGGAACAGGCTTGATTGGCGTGCACAATTTTTGAACATTTGTTGCACTCGAGAATCGGAGACCTTTTGGCTATGGTTTTATCACAATTATCACATTTAGCCATTTTAATAAGTTAGGGTTTTTTTTTGGAGATTGTACAGTAATAAAGGCTCACAAAAATAATTTCCGATTAATATTTATATTTTTAAAGCAGCACAGTAATAAGTGCTCAGTATTCCGAAGTAAGCGATCACAAGGTCTTAAGCGCCGTACAATTTGAAATGATATAAAGTTAAAATAAACTTAAAATTATTCTAACCTTTAAACACTATAGTATGAACTGTTTCAAATCCGTACATTTGATAATAATATCTTCAATTAAATCATAAATTAATAAGTGAAACTTATCCATTTCTAAGAATATTTTTACTTATTCTATTATGAAGGAACGACGTTCGACGTTTTACATAAACAATAAATAGTAAAATTCTACTATTATAAAAGATACATAAGATTAACTTAGTAGCTACAACACGTACATTATATTATGGAATAAACTGGCACATACAACATACACATACATATATACAGTGCACTGTATGTATACATGTATGTATGTGTGTATAACTTATTAGTATTGATCGAAAATGGCGATATGTATTAAGCTGGGGGGTGGGTATGGCGTGTATTTCGTTTATCTTCTAAACAAACTACTCTCACCCCTCGTCAGCGGTAAAACCTTATTCTTAATTAACTTTAAAGAAACCATACGAAATATAAACGCAAAAGTAAAAGTTAATATTTCATGGCGAAACTGCTGAACCGATTTCGATGGTGTTGGACACAGAAATTTTTTAAATACTGCTTTTAATAAATAAAAGTTTTTCCATCTCAGAATATACATAATTTTATAAGATGTATAGTTTCCTGAAAAGTGATCAGAGCTTTAGTTCAGGAAACAAATTCGTATCTGAAAATATGTTTTTAACATAAGAATGTTTAACTTCGTTTTCTATTTTCTAAATTAAAAATTAGAGATTTTTATTTAATAATAATATTCTAATATAATAATGATTATATTTCTAAACTAGATTTGAATCTGACAAACGGAAGACTAGTCATATATCCATTTATATTAGTATATAACAAGAATAAATGAAGAATATAAATATAAAACAAAATTATATGTAAAGTAGGTACCTATATGTTTTTATTTCTTGGGTTCCTTATCTTATTACCAGTTTTGTCAATCTCACTATACATTTTTTCAAACTATAATTATTAGAATTTTTAAACAATAAACAAAGGTTTTGTTTGTATATAAACAATAATAATAATATTAATTAGTTAAATAAAATATCTGTACGCCGCTTTTATTAAAATTACATTCCTTTTGAAATCACCGGAGCAAGTGAGCATCTCAGATCACACGAGAACATTATTAATCCGAGGATACAGGGTGATCCTTTGAAAATTATCAAAACCCAAATAAATTAGGCCCGAAGCCTTCACAATTATTTCTAGAAAAATGAACAAAAGAAAAATGCGGGGACTCCAAAAAATAAGCTTTGTTATCGAAATTGGAAATGAAACGAATATATCTGTAGGTACCTAAAAGAAACTTCGGCTTCTGTTGGGGTGCAATTTTTTTTCACTCCGAACGCGTGTACAAAAACCACCCCTCGTATGAAACATTACCCCACAATACGTCCAATGGAGCTGTACCCCAAACACGCTCTCATTTTTATAAACAGATTTTTTTCTTTGCGTTAGAGCGAGATAGATAATCGGCTGTCATAATCCAATCGTTGATATACACGAGTGCGAGCGGGACGGGCGTAAAGAAAAAGTTCAGACTACGGATAAAGAAAGCTCAGGTATAGATAAGGGTGTGGAGGGAAGAAAAAAGGGATACGACGTGGGGTGGCAACCACCCCGCAGTGGGGGTTGCGAGGTTCCCGTCACCGCCGCTAGATGGTGTATAAGAAAGTTTTTTTATTGAATTTCGGCAAGAGAGTTTTGGCGTAATTATGATGGATTGTACGGTGGCTTTCCGCAGATAAGTTTTTGGGGAAATTCCCGTTGCGTGTTATGTGTTTCATGATTTTTTAAATTAGCTCCAAGTTTGGAGCCGGATAACAATTTTATACGACAATAATGACTTTTGGATTTTTTGTTTTTTCAGAAACTAGTTATTACTGGATATTTGTCAAAATCTTATTAGAATTATTTCTGTTGTACATGTAATGATTGTATTTGGCAGAATGAAATTTTAACTTTTTAATATTATGCATAATCAAATAGTATATTGTGTTTGTTATTGTCAGTGTCAAAACTATTTCCATATTTCGAAAATTTATAAATCGATTTTTATGAGGAACAATAGTTGAAAAATTAAGTATGGTGACTATTAATCTATTGTGCACAAATTCTTGATATTTAACACGTATACCAACTAGATTATAATGTAACTAGACAAACAAACTTAAATGTTATATGAATAATGAACCAAATATTCTAATAAGATTTTCATATAAATAAAAAAAAAACAAAGATATAATATTCCTATAACCTACACTAAAAAAACTATCGAGACATAACGAGTGAAATACATACATCTTATATAATAATAAAGTGAAAACGTCTATTATGCGCCAAAAATCTTTTAATTAGGGTTGCGTCGGTGAAATCTCACTTGACAGACGTGTTGATTTTCATTTTTTTTCACCCTTTCACAGCACTAGCACTAATGAGACAAGCCCTTATAATGTCTGTCTGTGGTTGTAAATGAGTCTAGGTTGGAGTACGACACACGTAATTAGTGTTAACATGCCCTGAGATTTTATAATTTAGTAACAAATATCACCGTTGAATTTTAATGAATACTGCAGAAAAAATATTAATTCTACGTTAAGTATACACCCTGTATGTATTACTATCCGGTTTCAGTAACCAAATAGGTTTTGAACTTGGATTGACAGTCCCTGTTTCTTAAAACTACGTCTTTATTAAAATGTGTGTCAGATGTTCATTTATTTCTGCTTGCTGCTGAGTACACGTGTCATTTAATTTAATGCACAGTATAAAAAATATAGTATGCTAAAAATGTATATTTTTTATTTTATAATCTGTTCAGAATATTACGGATGTAGTATATAAGACCTCATTTGTTATATAATATTTTCTAATTCGAATGAGAATGCAGACTTGTTATAAAAACGTAATATTTTCCCGTTGGTAAACAACTCAACCTTTCACAAATATCCAATTCCGGCTTCGTATAAGCAATAAATAAGAGGAAAAGGCTTTCCAGACGCAGAGGAATAGGGAGGAAAAGGAGGAAAAAGTAAAAAAGGCATCGGATCGAAGTCTTCGTCCGTCGGATCCAATAATCCCGCCGTCTGTCTGCCGCCTAATGTGATCGCAGCCTAATGAAAAACGCTCAGACTGTATCTATAGGTATTGACTTTATATCGAAAATTATATTATAAGTGTAATTTTTTTATTCATATATAATTATTCCTTACCTAACTGTACAATAAATTTCTGTTTTACTACTTATTTTTTTACATCACTATTTCTTATTATAATACAGTCATAATAAAAGTAATACTATTTTAATTTACTATTTCATAACTTCTTTTACCTTTTTTTAAATTTTAATATAGGAATATATTCATGAACATAGAGTAGAAATTTAGCAATCAAAATAAATTCAGACTCGGACTATAAATACGGGCTCAGCTTCGCGAATGTTAAAAAAGAAATCCTGAAATAGGTTTACTTTGGTAACGAAATCAACATAAATTTAGAAGAAAATGAAAATGCGTGTGCCGTTATTAGTTTATATAGCGTTTGGTTATTTATTTTATATTTTATTTAAAATACACATATATTTAGGTAAGTAGGACGATTGGTAGGTACGCCTAGTAAGTAGTACTTCATATACTAGCGTATTGTTACAGACTTACCCAATGTTGCAGTTCTGTTTCGTAGATATACATACACATATATATAAATATACTCAATCATATAATCTAGGACATGTCTATAGTAACTTACAATGTTAATGCGTTTACATATGCCTTTTTTATTTCACTCAAATTTTATATTAGGTAAGTTATAATTTTACATAGGTACATTAGCTACTACTATTTTGTAGTTAGTTTCGTTAAAGTTAAAGTATAATAAGAATATAAAATATTAGACATGTATATAGTTTCGTAATAAATGTATGAGGGTAAATGAAACTTACTTCGCGGGTCTACGTGACGTCACACAATATATTTCATAGACGCTTTCGTATTTATAAGGAGCTAATGTCTCTTACTAGACTGGTTTCTTAAGAAAGTTCATTCATTGAGAATCAGCTGTTAGTGCATCCTTCTCTTAAGTATGAGAAATTATATCGAAAGGTATTCCTTCTCACTCTTGCAAAGGAAATAGTGACGTCATAACGAGGTCGTCTTTCAGATTCACTCATTAAATAAACAAGGAATGAAAAGTACGTTTCATCGGCTGTATAACCTGAAATTAAATATCTATTATATTATATTTCATTGCTATTTGTTGATATTAAGTATACTTTTAGATCAGTTTTGAATTAGTATTAAAATTGTTCAATGTGATTTACTATTTAACTTTAAATTTGTATAGAGCTTGTGATCTAATTAGAAAAAAAGTAATCTTAGTAGTTTTAGTTGGAAGGACAGAATCAATTCTCTTAGCTACAGTCCTTTGGGCTTTCTCATGTTTTAAATTATATGATCTTATAGTAAAATGTATTTAACCAATATATTCAAATTGTGATTAATTTCTCATCCTTAAATTTACTATATTCCAGTTAGATGCATATGGAAATAGTCTTTAATGGTTATTTCCCTCGAGCGTTGGTGAGCACTGAACTATTTATAAAATTACAACTTAATTAACAGACGGACATCTTTCTTACCAGATTACGAATAGTTGATGTGGTTTTTTTTTTCAAAACCTTTATTTTTTTGGGCATAAAAAGTAACATATAAAATAATACCTTAAGGAAAAGGACTTCCCAGGCTATGGTATTCACTAATTCCGTAGAAATCTATTCAGGACTTTCAGCGAAATGTGCGAAAAAACTCAAGTACGCAGTTAACGAAAACTTAAATTTGTAATATTAATTCGATTTTTGAAAGTGAGAATTATATATTCTTAATTTGTATATACGTAAGATTTTGCGTTATCATTTGTAATCGAAAGTCATGTTCTCTTTTAATAAAAGAAAACTGTTTAGCTGATAATTTGTTATTTTAAATAATTTTCTAAGTATGTCCTTAATAAACATTTTTTAAAATAATTTATTCGGATTATTACACATAAATAAAAAAACGTTATTGTGCATAAATATACTTATATGGAATATTACTGTGTACCAAACTGTTACAACACAATCGAAACTTGTAAGACTAGGTGTCCTGCGAGTGTAACGCACATCGCGCCCGTTTTAATTCGTATCCCGACCCCGCTGTTCTTCATTATCTTATTACTTAGCGAACTTTGTGTACAGCGACCGCATCTCTTTAATACTTTTGTCGTCATCTGTCTTCATTCTGAGTGTTTAAGATCAGTATTTACTAATATGAAAACCGTTTGCTTATAATTCTTGATTTATTATAACCTAAATAGATATTTAAATACGTATATATTTATATATAATTCTATGTATACAGACACTAACTGTTAATGAGTGTATATAAAATGTATGTCCTAAAAAGTAAGTTTATAAGAGTAATCATCTTATAAATACAATTTGATATAAGTAATAGGTTTATTACGCCATAAAAAATAAACGAAAAATAAAACAAAAATGTACCAAGTCTCAAGACACTACGCTCTCATTACAATCTTAAGATGTCGGCAGAGTTGTTCTAGACGTTAATGCCGTCGCCTTCACCTTGACCAGTCTTAACTTTCACCCCAGTTCTGCTGTCCTGGTACTTCAAACTGGGTCGGAAGGGTTCAATGAACTGTTATCAACTATCTCTTTAAATCTGATGTTTGAAAATATTCAAAATTAAAATACTACACATTTATATACCACACATTTATATAATTCTTATCTTATCTTAAAAATGTATTCCAATCATGGCTATGTACTAAAAATACTTATAAAACATGACTGTAGTGGTCCGGATGTAAGTATGGCACATTGCATTATATGGACAATATTTTAATCTGTCCTGAGTATTTTATGTATTAGAATATTGTACTACTTTTTTCTTATAAGATATATTTAAAAATATATTCAAGTTATTATATTTTTCTAGTGTCTTAAGTTTACACATCGTATCGACGTTTCTAAATAATGGAACACTTTTAAGAAGATCTAATTTTATAACATAATTGTTCCACTTTATAATAAGGTCAGAAAAAACTTTATATAAAACCACCCAATAGACATCAAAGACTCCGACGGCGGGTGACATCAAAGGCCCCGTCGGCCGCATCTCTTTGAACTCGCCGACGGTATTGCGCCGGTATTTTTAGTTCTAATAAGAAAATTCTTTGTAAATAATTAAATACTTATCAACGACAATTTTAATTAAAAACCTATTAATTATGCTTAATAGAATGAATTAATCGTTTTAATTTGTATTTTTATTTTATAATGTCAACTGGAGTGATACATTTGATATCATACTTAGTACAAGATTTTGTTTTTTTTACCACTTACTGTTTTGCTGTCCTTACAAAACTATTTTGGTGATTGTAGAGATGGAAACAATGCTTTCAATTTTCAAGTTATAGACCTATAGACCTCTAGTAAGGACATATTATAAAAAGTCTCACACACATACATATACACACATGGGAATTGAATGTACGTATAAATGTAATTTACAAACCGTCAAGAAGTAGCAATGATCTGATAGGGGTGAACCTTGTTTAATTTACATTATAAAAATCTCACAACAGAATATTTTTAATAAATATTTAAACCTTAACCTCTTTTAAGAAATACTTAATGACTCATCGTAGACTGCGCTGACATTATCAAAGGTATATAGAGTTAAAGGAGTCTTACACAAACAGACAATGTGATTATATAAATGTTTCAATAAAGCCAGACAGAACATTGAATAATCTTTTTCGTGAACTTGTTCAAAGATAACATGAACAGTCCGAGACGTGTATATATGAAGAAATGTTAAGGAGAGGTAGACATTTATTTATGTACAGGTAAAAAATATATAAAAGTTTTATAAGTATTTACAAAATAAATATATTTTGTATAAGGTGTTCGAGTTTTTCAAATTAAGAACGGAGATAGAGATATAATCATTTGATTATCAAATAATAATTTCAGTAGATTTTGTTCCGATTTTATTTCCGAATTCATATATTCAATGACATAAACAAAAATTTACACAATATATCAAATAAGAGATCAAAAATTTGCTTACTTGATCTAGAGGATCCCATATATAAAAATATTTTGCAATAATGAGCAGTAGCTGCTTTGGATTACAAGTTAAAAGCCAATAAAATCAATTTTAATAAATCATACAAAACAAATACATAATAAATTAAAACCCATCGTGTATTCAAAGTTTATTTCCGTGTAACCTCGCCTTAAAACAGAAAACGTATTCCTTTGCCAAAGAAAAATCCACGCGGGATTCGTGTATTCAAAGTTTATTTCCGTGTAACCTCGCCTTAAAACAGAAAACGTATTCCTTTGCCAAAGAAAAATCCACGCGGGATTAAAAAGAGATGCATTCGTGTGTGAACGCGACTGTATCTTACTGAACAAAGGACGGAAAACATTTTCTTATAAAGCCTATAACACATTGTAAGCTACTCTTTACATAATATATATTGGTATTCTTTACTCATAAATCTATAAGTTAAAATTGCTTTGAGGAAAGCTCCTCAATCTTAAGTTGTTATGTTAATTACATTTCATTTTAAATAACATTTTTATTACCTATAAGAATAAAACGAATTAATGTTCTTATCGACATCACACAAAAAATAAACAAAGCTATATTTAGAAGTATAGTATTCACTGGATTACAATGTTTACCAAATCTGCGAATACTTTGTAGGGGTATCTATGTGAGCCCCCCTCCAGTGAGACGTCTCGATACAACTACAATATCCAATTTTGTATCCTCCATATTTGATCAAACGATGTTTGATGCTTACATTTGTTTTGATTACGTATTTTTAAACTTTATCTTTGAAAAAAAATACAAAATACTATGAATTGGGTTTACTATTGTTACAAAATGAAACAACTATTTTTATATTTATTACAATATTTAATATCGAAAATTTTTATCACAATATATTTAATGGGGGAAATAAAAATGCACATTTCATCCAGCATCAATTTACAAAATGCACAAAAAGTAACACTTCTTACAAACGACATAATATTAAAGGGGGCTGGGGGAGGGGGCGCCCCCTATCGTCATCTCAGAACCATAAATTTTGTAAATGCGAATCATAAATTTCGTCAACTCGCACTAATGTAGCGAACGAAATAAGGTTACAGTCTCTATTCTTGTGGTGTATTTATACATTGTAATATGAAGATCATAACAAGATCATCTATATGACCAGAAGATTTATTTATTTTTCGAAATTCGTAGAAGGTATTAAAAGATTTAACTATTTCGCGTTTCAGAGTGTTTCCTCCGAAATCTTATTATGAATAGGTTACTTTAGTTACTTATTTCTATCCTTTGTTTTACATAAATGGTAATACATAAGTAATAATTATAAGAAAGCACAGCTTTCGTTATAATATCTGTTTTATTTTATAAAACACAAAAACATTTTTGAAATTTAAATTGAAATGGAGTTCAAACAGGGCAATTAGAAAGAGTTTTAAATAAGAATTCTTTCTTTTCACAGGAAGTTCCGGAAGTCACCGGAAGCGGGAGCAAGTCCGGAAGTCGAGCATACATTAACTTGTATTTACGAAAAGTTAAACATGGAAACTTATACACAATTTTACAATGTGGCTAATAAAGGAATTGTATATTAAAATAAAATATTTAATTCTAAAAGAAATATTACATACATTTTCTTTGAGGTAGACACAATTATGTATACTGTCAAATTATCTAAGAAAATACATACTTTAATTGAATTTGCCAAACAAATAGGTGATAAGTTTCTTAATAAACAACGAGATTGCTTGTCCGTGACAGAAGCCCATTACAAATAATCACAAACAGACAAATCACTAATTATGCTTTATTTAAATTGAGACAAAAAGCTTAAGGCATTTGAAAGAACCAAGGATGTTGATTTAATGGATATTGTAAGGTACCACTTTTGCTGCAGCTCTTGGCTTCTCTTGCTTACCAAATTTCCTAAAAACACAATTTCTTGATTTTTTTATTAAATATATTATAATTATATTTTTATATGTCAACCAATAATGTGTTGTTATTACATGAGGCAAATATCAATGATATATTAATACTTTATTTCTCAGCACAAAATAACTGATATCGAAAAGAATTGCCGCATCCATATATTTTTAAATGAATTGTCCGAAATCGTTAAAACTGTACGGAGGAGAGCAGAAATGGAATTATAAGAAGCCGCCTCCAAGTCGTAACCGAATTATCTTAACCACCTGTTGACGGTGTAATTAATTCAATTTTTGTAGCACCTTCTCCTTTTAGAGATCCGTGACACTCTAAAATAAATATTTATATATTGCATATATTTTTGTTCTTACAAAAAATATACATTTAATCTTATAACAAATTATAATTTTACAATGTACAAGATGTTCAAATCACGTTTAATGAAAATAAAATCAAATATAAATAATCTGAATATTTGAATAATATATAGGATATAAGATTTAAACTTTATACAAAATAAATGCATTATTTATTCTGAGGTTTAATCTACGGAACCTTAATTTTGAGCATAGCAACATTCTTAAGTCCTGTGGTCAAGGGTGTTAATTTGTTTATTACATTTCGTCTTCCTTTTCCAGACGCTTTACGATCGTCTTGTAAATTACCTGTTATTATTGTAATAGTTATCTACCATTTTGAAAACGTTCGAATATTGCACAGATTAATATTATGGTTTTGCTGCTGAGTCCGAGTAGAACTCAAATTTCTCTTAATGTTCAAGCTTCGCATAGTATCCATTCTATCAATATTAAGTTGTTATAATACTACGATTATATTAGGATCTCTTTCTAATCGACATATTATGTATATATATTTAATTATTATTCGTGGTCAACGAATATAATAATCAATCGCTTTCTTTATCAGACTACCTCAGGACTAATTCGCGCAGGTGGTTCAAGTCATTAAAAACAGTTTATAACGCTCCTTCATTGACTATCGCGGCCGCCATCTTGCCGGCGCCATATTGTTTTTAAATTTATTGCTGTAATTACGTTATGTTACGACAAAGGGATGTAAAAGTTTTCAAATATTTTATAATAATTTATATCTTTATTTTTATCGTTTCGTTAAAACACGAATACGACCCGATCACGTAATGCATGTTTGACAACTAGCCATATTAATGAAAATGTTGATAATCAGTTTTGAATATATAAGTAACATTGGACATGTCATTATATTTGAAATACTTACAACAGTTTATTATTTACAATACAATTATAAGTCAAACGATAACTGGTCATCACTGGTATGGAATTAAAAATACGTTAAATAACATTATTTTCATCAATCAATAAGCAACTGTAAATTAACTGATGCAGTTAACCTATCATGTGAGTCAATTATTCTTACAATTCACAACACATTATCACAATGTTTTGGTAATCGACGTTATTACGAAATGCCGCCTCCATTTTTTGTTGCGCATTGTTTTACTAAACATGGTTGCATGAATTAAATTCTTGAAATATTTGACGTATGGTATTATGTGTTATTTACAAGAATAATTAATTATTTCAATAAACTATACTAAATTATAAAATATTATGATTGCTTTTCTAATTTTCATTTTCTATATAAGGCTGTTTGAAATTAAAATGCTATAAATACTTGACCAAGAAACAAATGTTGTTTTTGCCATTATTTCAACTTTTAATTATTCTTGGATATTCATTTGAAAAATAATATCAAGTAAAATGTTAATATAAATATGGTAGTATGTAAGTTAAGTTAGTACTATTGTAGTTTAGCTAGTTATTATAGCTTTTTTCAACATATCTATACTTAGTCTGGCTATAAATACTGTTACAATTATAAAAAAAAATACAATTGAATTTGGAATCTGTCATTTTATTCGATTGTTCATTGGCACCAATACATTGTACAATATTTTGATATATTAAAATAGAGTGGGGTGATAAAGAGAACAGAATCGCTGCGATTGCGTTACACAAAGTAGGTATGGGGCAAAATGCAATTTTTAAATTTCGCCATACACTTGGTATTGGTCAAATGTTTGTGTACCGGGCTATTAATAGGTACAATGAGACTTCGTCTGCTTGTGACAGAGAAAGATCTGGCCGTCCAAGAAAAAGTTCATACGAAAAATTGGTCAAATCAGTAAGGTCAAGAATTCGAAGAAATCCCGTCCGAAAGCAAAAGACTTAATCTCGGGAAATGAAGATACCACCTAGAACCATGTCGCGTGTTTTAAGAGATGACTTAGGACTTACAGCCTATAAGAGATCATTTCTTAACTGATAAATTAAAGATGAATAGGGTGGTAAAATCGAATCAACTACTGAAGCGGTACGCAAAGGGAGGTCACAGAAAAATGTTGTTTACGGATGACACAATTTTTACAATTGAGCAACATTTGAACAAACAAAATGACCGTTTTATGCTCAAAGCACTGAGAAGTTTCCTTCCTTCCCAATTAGTCGACAGAATGCAACGTGGGCATTATCCGACCTCAGTGATGGTTTGGTGAGGTGTTAGCTATGAAGGAGTGACTGAGCCATATTTTTGTGAAAAAGGTATCAAAGCATCGGAACAAGTGTTTCATGATACCATTCTTGTGAAGGTAGTTAAGCCCCTTAATAACACCATGATTAATGACCAAGTATGGTCCTTCCAACAAGACTCGATGCCGGGTCATAAAGATCAGACCACGCAGTCTTGGTTGGAAGCGAACGTCTCGGACTTCATCAGAGCTGAAGACTGGCCGTCGTCTAGTCCCGATCTTAATTCGCTAGATTATGATTTATGGTCAGTTTTAGAGAGTACAGCTTGCTCTAAACGCCATGACAATTTGGAGTCCCTAAAACAATCTATACGATTGGCAATGAAGAATTTCCCCATGGAAAGAACGCGTGCTTCTATTTATAACTGTTCTCAACGTTTAAAGGACTGTATTGCAGCCAATGGACAGCACTTCGAATAAGCTTTTTAATTGTTTTATATTTGTTTATTAAACTAACACACTATAAAAGTAATAATTGTTATTTGTAATATTTTTTTTTTCTTATTTACAATATTTATGGCAAGACTAGGTATAATCTTCACTTTGGAATAATAATTTTTAACGGTGTTTTAATAAGACATTGTTTTAGTACAATTATAACACCCCCGAAAATTAGACGAGCCATTAGACCAATGACCGCATTAGAATATATTAACTTATCTTCAAATCTTAAATAGTCAGTAACTCTATCCATATAATTAAAATTCAACACGAAATTATTATCTGGAAAGATCGATTTGAGTTCTCAGCGATGCCTAAACATGGTTTTTACCACTATTAATTAGGGTGAGTGGGGAGAAATGGGTATAATTATGGACCACTAAACACTAATTTTGACAGTGTCATGTCAGAGACTTTTGTATCTTTTTATTTGTCTATTAAGTATAATTTGTTAATGTTATTACGATCTTTTTTTAATCTTTTTTTTATTATTAATTAACCTTCTTTGTTGGTTTGTAAGTATATATCGTGTGTATTATATCGTCATACATATGTCTCACCTGTTCCACCCGCACCTCCTCATGCACTTTTGTGTATAAATATTTATAATATGTTAATGTATGCAGAGTGAAAGCGTTAATTCGGCTGGTTCAGTTATTTCGAGTTCTTTATCGCAAACGTGTTACAAACAAGATTATTTAACTCTGACAGTCAAAACACTGGGTTTGGGGTAGATTTTATTAAACTAATTGGTATTATTAACCCTTATACTCGTTATTTGAAAAGGAACCTTATTACAGAGATTTAGAATTGATTATTTGTTTACATGTTTCTTTGTTGTGTCCAATGTGTCTAGATTCTAATAAATTGGCAAACGTTTCAGATCTTTTGAACAACACATACAATAAACATCAGTATCTAATTAGATCTGAGTTATAAAAAAGAGTTACAAAGATCCTATAATTATCACTTCATATCTGAATGACTCATTAAATTTAAACGGACCCCTAAAATGTAGAGTTAATTGTCGGTAACGTAAGCAACTGTTAGATTATCACGAGGGTTCCGTAAGACAATGCTTCCGGTATAAATCGTGTTTGTATCAAATTATATTTTGTGTTTAATTTAATTACTTTTTTGTTGTCAGTTTCTGTTTTACTTAACTCCTTTTTATTTTTCATTGGTTATAATTTACTTATAAAAAATATGTATAATAAATCGATAAAGATCTTAAATTACAATATACATAATTATATTTCTTGTGGACTTAATATTGATACATTTATCGTGGTAACAAAAAATCACTTCAGCATTATAAATTAATTATAAGGTAAAAATGATCAGCATTGGCTACCGGCGGAGTGGGCACGTACCTTTTTATTTTTATTACTATGCGGTGGGTAAATTAGTCAAGATAACCATCTAGAGACGAGGCTTATGAAGGCTTGATTTACAAGCTGATGGCATTTCTGATAGCTGTAATGCCGGTTTCATTGACTTTGTTTAATCGCTTGGCGTTTTCTGTGAACATTTCGTATTGTAAGGTTAATTTATTTGTTTTTTTTTTGTTAAGTTTTCAGTTATTTTAATTTAAATATATAGTTCCATTTAGTAGGTATATTTAATCAAGTCTCTACCGAGGTATTAGCTCCTTCGATTCTCCTCTTTTCTGTCTTGAAGACATCATGCATTTGATATTTGGTGATTGCCAGCCAGCAGTCTGATTCCGTCTGTCAGATGCTCAAAAAAATAAATATATTTCTTATATATTTTGCCAAAAAAAAATATAAACAAAAAAAAACTAATATAAAATACATTATATTTTCTACAGTTCCGTGTGTATCGGACATCTAAGTTAACAGTGAGTTGACCTGATGGTTAACCGTCGACACTTATCTGATAAACACGCGAACAGTTAGGATTTAAGGGTTACCAAATAACGGAACCTAAGGCGTGTTCACAACTACGTTTATTTATTTTTTATTTGAGCATTACTTGTATTCATTACTTTTATTGTGTTGGTGACTAATAAATTTTATTAACTTAAAAATATTATTAAATTATACCTCGTTATTGACGTATCGTTACAAAAAGTATTAATATTTTGGGTGCTTTATTAATTTCAAGAGATCTTATTAGAAATATTCATTACTGTCTGTTAAATATTGACAATACCCTTAGTATTTCTTTCATCGTATTGACAAAAACACGATCGTTCAATTTTTTTTATATATATATGTTTATTTTATCTGATTAATTTATTTATAGAGGAGCCGTTTTTGCGATGAATTATTGCGATTGATGTTTTCCGAAGCATATGATTTTCATCTGCGATCTGAAACAAAAAAAAACATATGTTAATAACTAACTTCAGATAATATGCCACATCATTCCATATACTATTAGGTACAAAATATACTTGTTTTACTCATCTTGTATGATAAAATAAGATTCGACACAATAAAAACCCTAATCTGTAGATACCTACAACAAAATAGTAACGAGAAAAAATCTGTAAAAGATTTTTTGACAAGGCCCAACATAATTTGATTGATAGAAATAATAAAAAATATTTTACACGCTATAATATACATTAATGTGCATCAAAGTCATAAAAACCATTGTAAAAGTCAAAATGCATTATAAATTAATTTAAAAGTCGGTTAATTCTAACGGGTCGTTGTTTCTAACCCACTTATAATTATGTCATTATTATTATCTTAATGTTTCCTTCCTGTGAATATTAACTAAAGGTATTCTAAATTTTATGATGTAAGAAATTTTATTACATTTGAAAAATGATCGTATCGTACAAATAAAATATTATTGTGCTTATAAATTTAAATGAGATTTAATAGTATTGCAGTAATTAATTATTTTTATTTATATCTTCTCTTAATTTATTGTATATTTTTATATTATAATGTTAATTACGTTTCATGAATAAAATATCCAATTACAGGTTATAAAATTCAGATTAACATATTAATTATCATCAAATAGCAATGTTACGACATATTTATACAGTTAAGGTATTTTCAACGGATAGACAGACAAACAATGCACATTAGATTAGAATAATTACAAACTACTGTTATATGTGTTTTATTATAAAATTATTTATGGTTAAAACTAAAACTTATTAGAATCTATTCATGAGCTTTGATATTACATAGACGTCGCAAAACCACGATAAAATGGCTTCCACACTTTCGAAAAATCAATTTAAACCCCAAAGAACGTATCATATTTTCTACCACCCCACGCTTCGCGATAACACGACAGAGACAACAATGGTAATACACGTATATAAGACAGAGATAGATGACAAACAAAAAATTGTGCAGGAAAAAACATGGTCGCGAAAAAGCTCGTAGGGTACTGAAGTAGCACATTAGTGCCCTACACTGAATTTGACTGGAGAAAAATGAATAATATCCACCCCTGATATAAAGTTTTACGAGCATATTCTCTACAAAATATTGAGAGTTTAACATCGCTTATATATAAACGACTAGATTGAAATTAAAATAAGAAAAACAGAATATATTACACGCAAATAGATATAACTATCATATTAAAAAATTTGTTGATCCAAATGTTTTATTTAGAAGACTACCTATTTCATCATCTTTGTCAATAATTAATGTTTAATAATACAATAAAAAAATAACGTTGTTATATTGTAATATGTAAAATAAAAGAAAGTACAAAGTATACATTCAAGACACAGTATTCAATAAATTGTCTGGTAAAAATTATATACATATAAAATAGGCTACTGTGTCAATGAGTTGATGAAGGGCTAGGACGCGTTAACCGATGCTTAATTTAGGGTGATGAAATCAGGATCAATATTATCTCTAAGGCCAAGGTTAGGAACAAATGAATCAAAAGTAAGAGGCGATAAATCTCTGACGAAGTAAAGTTAAGAAGAATTTGAATGTATAGATACGAGTTAATATTATATTCAAAATAATAACAGATACCTACTTTTCACTTATATAATCCGTTACTAATTTATTACATTATCATGACCACAATTTTATCTATGTTTAAGGAAAATCTAATAATTCGTCACCATGCTAAATTAAAACCATACACAACATACACAAACTTTAATATTTAGGTATGGCATACATTTTTAAAAGTTACAAATATCAATAATTTGGCTTGTATTTAAAATTATTTAGAAACTTATCAGCTTTGTTACGCTTATTTAAACTGTGGGGTATCCCAGCGATCGCAGGTTCGAGTTCTGGTCGTGTTGATAATTCTTATTCTACATTATTAATACTCTTACATGTAGAATTTTATTATATCAAATTTTATTATATCAGTATAGTTTTTTTCTTGTCATTTATAAATATAAACTTAAAACATATAACAAGATAGTATATATACCAGTACAAGCACAGTATAAATATATAAATATAGCACACATGCTTAACTACACCTGTCTGATTTTTAAATCATACAAGCGCACCTCAAACATCTATTGAAGACCCGAAGCAGGGGTGTTCCCACCCCCTCGTTATTTTACTTCCCTTCTCCCCTTTCTTTCCACTAACTTCGCATCGTCATCCGTATTACTTGGGCCTTAACTTATGTGAGGGCATACAATACCATCTTCCAAACAAAAACAAACCTTATCCCGCCAAAATGTAGCTCAATTTACATTGTATCTAAAAATCAATTTATAATCCCCACTGTCATTTTATTTTGATCTTTATTGCATGAAACAGAAAGCACAAATTCGTATACGATCAACGAGATCAATTTTGAGATAGTAGTTGGTACTGATTCCTTTGCATTACTTTTTCCTTCTTTGTGGAGGTATTTTATGCGAATTTAAGGTCTTATGTGTACTGTCGGGTAGAAAACGTTGATAGCTATATGTGTTTGTGTTAGTACTTATTGGAATCGAATAGAATGTTAGTAATTTAATTTAAATCGATCTTTGAGTTCATTCTCCCACTGTCCTTTACAAATAACATCAAAATGCAAAGATTCCGCGGACGTTAGAGAGATAAGGATTTGAACTATAAAGTAACAAATGAAATTTATACTGATAATACAAAGATTTATCTCTGAGACTAATAAATAAGAAACAAAATTATCAAATGAGATTTCTTTCAGAGGTTTTGGTCTCGAATGTTTATATATAACACACATGTTACTCTAAAAAATGTAGAGCTTAATAACAATGACTATATTGTTGGTTTAAATAAGTAAATTTGAAGACGATTTTTACTAATCCAACAACTTAAAAAGGCAAAATACGCTAAAAATATTCTTGCGTTCCTGTACACCTAACTGTTACCTGAATCTACCATCCCTAATTATTCTCTAATAATGAACAATTTAACTTTTTGACAGCCCTGACTTAAATATTTGACAGCTTTTACTATCAACAAAGGCTTTCGCGTAATTAGCTCCGAATTGTTGATTCTTAATAAGCCAAAATGCAGTCCCTTTACAGTATAACAGGCAATTAGCTGGCTTGACAAATAATTGTAAATACTTAGGGTGAAGCAACAAATGAGGATAAACCACAAATGAATAGAAACCTTAAGATGATTCATTAAGATACAAAATACAAAACTCTAACACCATTAAAAGACAATGCAAGTAAGAAAAGATGTTCTGTTAGCGTAATGACGTCATTAACTGTCAAACATCGTCCAAGGATTATATTTGAACGGTTCTCAGCTATATGCCATAACTTAATGATGTTACCAAATAAATAACAACCAATCTGTTTGTTTAAGTGCTTTACGAGGGTTGATACCTTTGAAATTTGAAAAATGTTTACTGTAGAAAGTTAAAGAGAAAATATATGTTATATACAAAATGATATAAATTTAGAGTATACAATACATTTGGATAATTTAATTTTAGTATAAAGTTCAAGTTTGTAAAGGATTTCATCATTTCAGTAAAAAAAAATATTCTATTTTATTGTCAATAACCGAGGAAAGAGATTTATTTATTTGTTGCCTAAGTTTTGTTAAAAGGGAAGGGAATTTTAACTCATGTGATCTAACATTTCTCCATGGTGAAGCTTAGCGAAGCATTTTTTAAGGCTCCCTCCCTTGCTTTTCTCAACGACTTTGCTTGTGGTACAAAGCGTATGAAACAACGACTATTTTATATTTTTGTTATTTTCTTACAATATGTTCTCACGAGAGAACAAATAGATTTTTTATTTCCAGTCATCGAATTGGTCCAACATTTTAATTATCAGGCATTAATTTTCACTAAACGTTAAAATGTATTAAGGAAATTTTCAAGCGTTGATGAGTTTGCACATCAGGACCTCTTTTGTATAACAAATATATAGAAGGCACATAGTATAATATATAATTTTATGAGTGATCCGAGAAGAATACAATGACTGGTTGTTAAGCAATATTCCTACATGAAGTTTATACAACAATATTGTTAAGTAATGTAATAACTTGGACCAAGCAACATTTTCCTCTCTTTCTTGGCACTTTTGACGCATCGCAATATTTTCGTGTCAGCCACATGCGCCCCGCGACATCACTTGATATATTGGCTTCCGGCATCATTGTTATCGTACTAAATGTTTAAGACAATCTTTATTCTCCAATCCAGCTTCAATAATCACATATTTAGAGAAATTATTATGTATCGAAAATCCGTTTCTAGAACCAGTATTTGTACATACAAAAAACTTTTTGTAAATGTCGCTACCAAACGATAGTGGTATTAAATTTCAAGATTTCTTGGAACTGTTCGAATTAAATTTTCTTTAAAAGTGATAGACAAATTTAAGCGATCATTTCAAATTCTTTGAAGTTTCAACTTAGAAATTTAAATTAGTGTTCAAAGAAAGAGACCTTAGTAGCTAAGGGTCAGACAAAGGTAATGGTGTGGAATGACTAGGGTTTCATTACTTATAAATTTAATGGATGTGGACTAACGAGTTGGTCCGGCTTCGTCCGGGAAGCTTAGATATTAGATGTTAGAACTGCACATGTTACCGCCAGATGTATAAGAAAAACTTTTACATTTTTATTAACAAGGAATTTCACCTCTATATAAAGCATAGAATATTCATCTGAAAGCGAAAATTATTGTATTGTATTGTTTCGCTTTTGAATCCAATGCCAATTTTTTTGTATTAAAAAAATCTTTTTACGATTTATTTACTAAAAATATTTTATATCCTGAAACCTTAAATAAACTCGGGTACACGTTTAATCTAAGCCCAAAGGTAAACCCAAGACAAAGGCGAAGGAACAACAAAAAGTATCTAACTACAAAGAGGGTAGCTTCCATTTCGCGGTGTCTACCTCATATGTATGGAAATAGGTTGTAAGCTGAAGAAGGGCGCGTTTACATGAGATGATATCTTTTTTTTATTTACGGATCACATACCAGCATATTTAGTATCAAATATTTTCGGTTATATATAGAAGTTTGTAAAGAATTCTGTAAAAAAAATCTTAATTATAATTAAAACTCGCTATGACTTTCGAAGACTACAATTAAAAATCATAAAAAGATGTATAGTTAAGGAGTTAGCATAATTAATACCCCGTATAATCTGTAAAGTGTATAAAACTCTACAGTGAGTTCACAGCTTATAATATACATAAATATACGTCAGGTGGGCTCAAACTCCGGTTTATAAATTTATTATTCTTTAAGATATTACTCCGAGAGATTTGTGGCGCATCCCTAAAGTATATAAAAATGTATATACGGACCCGGCTAAGAGAAATGTATTAGAGAACTTCGTACGTTTGTTTGTGTTTATTTATGTATGGTATTGAATAATTAAAGGATTGAATGATGTAAACTTTTTGACTGTTTTAATTTTTTTTTACTAAGCTGCGTTGTTTCTTATATATTTCTTATAATCAGTCTTACTTATTTTACAAGTGGAAATAAAATATAAGATTAACGTTTAAAGTTTGATTTTTTTCTCCACACCATGGTAATAGTGATTATAATAATAATATAAAATATTCACGAGCAAAAGCGAATTTCCTCCAAAAAATATCTATATAAATGTCGAATATAATATACATAAAGATTAAATTTGAATAAATGTGTATTAGTTATGAATATTATACATACCTACTACATAGCATTAATCTCTAGATCAAATTATTAAAATAATATTTATATTTTATATAATATTAATATTTTTTCGATCACAAATTTGTTAAGAATCAGATATAAATAAAAAAAACTTAGAATTTACAGCATATCATTAATTTTGATTAAAATATAGAGTAAACGTTTTCTAATATTTAAGTCTGGAGCTAGAAAACGATTTATATTCGAAAATAAGTTAAACATTAAAAGGATATTATCCCCAAATAACGCGAAATGTATATGTTAAAACTCAAATTACAGTAACCACCCCAAAACAGAAAAAAAACATAATTTACTTACATCCAACCATCCAAGACATTACTAGGGCCCTAACAAGACACAATGGCTTTTGCAAAATAACGTTCCACCCCCACCTGACAATTATAACAAGACCTCGCCCTCCCAAATGTGTTCGAAAATTTACAAGAAAACCGTCAAGAGTAGGATAAGTGACAGGTCAACTTAGAATATTCGGTTCGCCACCCGCTAGGTGTCACTGACTGCCGGTGATGGATGACGTAGGCGTGGCGAATCCAATCATTATCTGTGAAGCATGGCTTCGGTACATCACTAAAGTTCTAAGGATTACCGATTTTAAATGAATTAATAAAAATATATTTTTACAGCGCTACATATTTATAGGTCATCAATATTCAAGTTAAACCTGTCATTGGACATAAATTTATATTTTTATTATAAAATTAGCATAATACACACCTTCGCATTTCCTCATGTTTCAAGTCAATATGAAAGCAGTAAAAGGAGTAGGTATTTTTATAGTTATCCATGTACCCTCACCTCCCCCCACTGCCTCCCCCCTCCTGGACACCTTCAATGGTATTGCTTTGTTATTTAATTAAATGTGTACGCCATTTTTGTTTTAATGAACTCACGCATACACTTGATAATAATTACACTCCACTCTCGACAAAACTCTATGACAGACTGAATCTTTTGCAAAAAATCACCATCTGCATTTCAAAAACTGGAATACATTATAACGAACCCTTGAATAATTAAAAATACGCGTGAACTCAAATAATCATGAAGAATTAACCCTTTGCATGCAAATTAAGTTGGATGTGACAAAGAATCACAACCGGTCCTTTTAGCCAAGGTGTGTTATTACCCCAGGGTGTCACTGGTTCGCTCATTTAGGCAAATATGCATCTTGGTACGAACTTAAAAAAAATATCATCGTTTCAAGATTATTTTTTATTCTATGCATATTTCGAACTCTTATTAATATTAGACTTTAAATTCTATCTCATATTCTATTCTATAAATCAACTTATGAAATGTGAACTTTTAAATTAAAAAAATATAAAGTATAGTACACAAGATCTTTTTAATTCAATTAATTACGTAAATGTATAAAAAAACTAGATGTCAACATAATAAAATATTAAAAAAATGTGGTAAGGAAAATTATTGATTAAACAATGAAACAAACGGAAATTCTTTGAAAGATCAGAGATCAGAGACCACCTGCTCTCTAAGAGACGATTTAAATATGAATAGAACGGAAGGGATAAGACGTTAAGTTTTGTACTGAACTTGCTCTACATTAAAGTATTATCAATTATTTAACATTTTTGAGAAAAAAATTATATAAAACAAAAAAAAAATAAAAAAAAATTATAGAGTATTTTGCAACTCTAAATTTAGTATGGTTCCATTCCATCATAATATACGATATCGTCGAATGCTACGATATTAATATTCCATAAATAGAGAATACTCCATCAACCTCTGATACGTCAACCTAATCACCATATAACTGGTAATGTTGACACAGCTTCACCAACATCCAGCCCCTACAATTAAACATTATAAAGACTAAATTCTCACGTACAAGAATCCATCCGTTCTCACGTTTACAAAATCCATGAATACATTACCGCGTTATTAAGAAAAAATACTATTATCTCTGTCAATCCTTGGTCGAATAATTTGAATAAATATCCAAAGGGTGAACTATTCTTCCGAGTGTCAAAATTTCGTTTCCTCTTCCTGGAGATAGCTGATTTGAATATCCGATCTGTTTTGCATCTCTATGTGATTCTTGAATATCTTGAAGGGTTCCAGTAACTTCTCACACGAGGTACAATGATAACAAAACGTCCGATTGATTATAGATTCAATATATTTTGTATGGTAATGAGATTAAATATTTTCGTTCGGTTGTCATATTTGTTGTTTATGGTATTGTAAAACAGACAAAGAATAAAAGATAAAAAAAACTTTTGTGTTCCCACGAAATTTACAAAACATTGAGAACCACTGTAGTAAAGAAAAAATTTGAAATATCCACACAAATACAGATATATTTATGAATATAAGAAACATACTTAAATAAAGATATCCTTACATTGCATCAACTCAAGTTTCAGATCCAATATGGAGAGGCCATGTATCAATAACTGACAGCAATTGAATGTAAATGTATTTCATTTTAAAGACAATTTATATCCATCGAACATGCAAGTACGTGATAATCGTTAAAAAACACAAGATTAATAGTACTTATTAAAATAACAATTAAAACTTTTATTCAATAAACAGTTGGCAGATAATAAAAATGGGTTTGAATAAATTAAAAAATAACATGACAATCGATTCTTTTTAAAGTTGATTGTCAAAGTTTTGTTTTGTTTACTTTTATTTATGAGATTGTTTTTATTACTTATTTTAAATACCAATTTCAATAATTATTATTTTATTTTAAATACGGGAATTTAAAAAAAAAAGGGAATAAAAATAAAGATTTTACGACATACCTAGTTAACAAAACGTTCATTCGCATTATTAAGCAGCAGAAAAACAAAATGGCGAAAATAAATAGCGGGAAGACAGTCTAATACAGGTTAATCGTTCGTGAATAACCTCTGAAATATAGCATTTGAAAACCGCTGGTTTATGTTAAACTGTTAAGGTTCATTTATTTCACTGTGCCATTAACATTATACTTAAACTTTGCTACCTATTTCTTTAATTTGAGTAGATTTAAATTACTAGCTACAAATGGGAACTTGCAAAAACTGCGTCCCAACTGCTCGTGCATCCATTTGCATATATTAATAGACAAAGAGCCAACCGTCATAATTTTTATATTTAATTTTTTACTGTTACAAGTACCGTGTGTCTATTGTCACGTGAATAAAATATTTGAATTGAAAACAAAATCCACGGTTCGAAACAATGGCGCACCTTTTGTGTTCAACTGCGTTTATTGGTACAAACAGATTTGGATCTTATTGTAGGTAAATAAGGTTGATGTTTGATGGTTGGTGATGTAAGGATGTTTAAAATTTGTAATAACAGCGTGAAAATTATGCTCTGTGATGTAGAGTGTCATAATGCATATTAACATTTGTATGCATTTACACCTATTAACTGATTAATAATAAAAAAATGAAAAAATATTTTTCTTTTTTTTTATTAGTTATACCTAGTAATCTACTTTAACTAATTAAAAAAAATAAATAATGTCTTTCTCATTTATATAATCATGTCTTTTTTCTAATATTCACAATTAAATATAATTCTCAAAATTTATAATATTTCAAAACAGATGATGATATTAAGTACAAATTAGAATGCCAATATATCTAATATCTAATATTAATATTAGTATTATTAATATTCGCAGCGACACCGGTCCAGAACGAATTGCCTTCAAACAAGTAACTGAATGACACAAAGATGTTAATCTTCAACACCTTTACAGTATTTACATAATATTTGCTAAAGGATTAAATTCACGCACTCTTTTTTATATATTTTATTTTATAATAAAAAAAAAATACTTTACTGTTACAATATATTTTATTTTTGTAATAAATTAAATGACAAAAGACATTGTTGTTTTAATTTGGTTATAAAATCTTTATACTTAATAATATTAAAAAATATTTTTGAAATAAGAAAACTAGTAATGAATGTTATTAAGAATTAAATACATTTAATAATTAACTTTATATACATAAAGAGACATAGTATTATCAACGATAATCGTGTACACGAAATAAACACGTCTTCGTATACCTGAGTAGAAGCATGTGCTGGAAAATCAATACAGAGGGTGTCGCGAACGCGTGATTCCAACGAAAAACTACTGCACCCGCCCCCTCGTGGATTTTTCTTCACCCCACACCCTCCGAGGGGTGGCGAGGGAATGACGCAAAAAGATGCCAGCATTTTTTTCTCTCTCGTGTGTTTTGTTGACTGTACCTCGTACAGGCAAGAATGAACTTTATTTTATTAATTTAGAGTTGAGAATCTATTGTATGAGATGATGACATATAAACAGTTGTCATTGAAACTTTACATGCAAATATGAATCGTAACGACTAATAATAGAGCACTTTATCACTTGCAGGTGTTGGAGGATATTTTGGGATTGGGGACCTCGCTCGAATGCGTAATGACTTCTTATGATTTGATGTCATGTTACGTATAAGTTTCGTCTTTATTTGACTACGAGTTCAACGAACGACTATTTTGTATTCGGTTCGTGAATCCTGAAATTTGTCCTGTAATGTTGTTATGTTGACGTCAGATACAATATTTGCCTTAAATATACTTTTTATTCAACGTTAATGTTTGAAAATATCTATTCACATTTATGGCCATGTGAAGCTTTTTTAAATTTATATAAATATGGAATATGGAATAAACTGACACGGGCAGGGATTCGAATCCGTGACCTCTGGGACTCCGTCCCGTCGCTCTACCAAATGATACGGTACGATACAATTGAAGCGATATGGTAGCTCAATTGGTAGAGCGACAGGACGGTTTCCCAGAGGTCGCGGGTTCGAATCCTACCCGTGTCATTTTATTTCTCATTCTTTATGTATATCAATTTATTCAACCTTTTTATTAATAATAATAAGCTTTGTATATTTGCTAAGGAAAGTAATAATTCTTAGATTTCAGGTTATTCGTCATTAATTCGTTATAAATCAAATGTATATGTATGTGTAATCGACCATATCTTATCATTTATATGTAGTTTATTTGCAGTAAATACAATTGATCATCAGATATAGATATTAAGCTTATAAGTGAACTAAACTATACTTATCCTAAAAATATTTTAATTATAAAGTGCTTTTCGATTCTCATAGACATACCAATAGATACCTATCAGAGCCACAGCCTCAGTCTATGTCTAGTCTTATCTACGTCTATAAAATTAATAGGATATAATCCATCCAATTACAAACACACAGACCAATAAGAGTACAGAGACTAACACTGAGTTATCAAGATTATAAATCTGTTAATCTCACCATCTTTACTCGTTAGTGAGTAGCGCCTGAGGAAAATAATGGGGCTGAAGAATAATGTATATTATATCGTAAATTGTAATTTGTTTATAAAAAGATTAAAATTGTAGTTTTTTATAGAATTCTATAATAAAGTTAAAGAATTTAATTATGTTTTCAATTCTATCTTTATTAGCCATGGTGACGTTTAGCAAAATGCCTAAATAAAATAAAAATTTCGTATATTCTTATATATTACTTGCACTAACAGTAAACTAATTAACACACACATACATATATATTTGGCTGATATTAACCATTCATACTTAAATTTTATTAAAAGTAATAACCTTAATCACACTAATAAACATTTTTATTTCATTCGCGATTAAACATAAGTATTTGTGAAGTACTATGACATCATAAAAATATAGGTGTGTCTCTGAGATTCATTGCTCTGTAATAAAGATTTTAATATCCCATTTATCTCCGAGATGTCCTTTCAAAGGTACTTAAGTCTGTACTTAACTGTTACCTGAGGTTAATCATAGTTTTATCTTAACTAATATTGTGTGTTTGTTTGTTTGTTACGACAGAGCCGCACAGAATATATTTCCGTATTTATTTTCTGCTCATCGTGTAGAAGATTCTTGAAAATAAACTCTAGATTCGTATAAAATTACTTATTATTTTTAGGATACAAAATTGGAAATGTTTTTTTTTTTGTAATGTAATATTTAATAAACAAACAAACATAATTTCTTTTATTATTTGTATATTTTCGTGATTTATTTGATCATTAAATTATAAGTGGCAATTACGTTATTATTATATTTCTATGGTGTTTACGACCAAGATAAGAGCCGGAAAAATATTTTTTCATGTATATAGTAAAGTCTTAAAAATAATTCTCTCTATAAAAAAAAATGTAAATAATAACACAAACTTTCTATTTAGCAATAAAGATATCTAAAACATATAGAATATTATGTGTTTATAAGTTTCTAAGGGCGATCCCTGCTACTTCTGGTATTGTGTCCCCGTCATTCTATCAACTGAGCTATCTTGTCTCTAGCTATTCTTTACCCGCACTTAAGAGAACTTAAATAAAATTAAAATAAATTATATAAAAACTAACATTAACATTGATACAACTTGTATCAATTATTAAAAGTATGTCAATTGTTTTAATTATCGTACGATGTTAATTGGATCATTGTTATCATTTCGTTCATTGCGAAAATAACAACGATACTATATTACCATGATCAATAACGAAATAGTTAAACTAAGTAATAGGAATATAAAGTTTTTAATACTCATATATATACATCGTCTATCTGTCTGTTGCCGAAACTAAGAACTTCGTCGTTGACAGATAATTACAGATAATTAGATCAATAATGTAACATAGGTAGGTACATTATTTTATATTTTTTCAGTTTAGTTTACATTCAACTAAAAATATCTGATTGTGTTTGAACTGTTCACCTCTTAGTATAAAACTGATTGTTTCATGAGCTTTTTCATTACGCAAAGTATACATACATACATAATATTAATAATATTATAAGAGTTGACAATTTTGATATTGTTTTTTATACCGTAAAGAGTAAAGGTAGTTTTAGGTATTCATTGTTATGTACTGAGTACAGTAGGTATATAGTATAAGTATGACTATGTAATAAGTGTTGCTTATTTTCATTTAAGACTATTTTTATTTGTTGGTATTATTTTCAAATACTTCTCTTTGCTATCTACGCTGTAATAGCCAACAGGGCTAACAGCATAGACAAACAAAAAAAAAAATAAAAAAAAAAAATCTTTTTGCTATTATAATAGAATGGTGTTTGTTATTAATTATCCTATGGATATAATTATAATATTTATTTTCTTCTTATAATAGTAAAAACCTGGTTTGAATGTGTAATTATAACTATCTGTTTTCTATTATACAGTAATTTTAATATTAATGTTATTATTACCTTTTATTTTTACATAAAGGGACAGTTATATACAAGGTAAAACAAATTCAAAACATTAGCCTGTCTGTGTGAGCTAAACATTAAAGAAAGCTTAAAATAATTTCTCTAACAAAAGGTCACTCAGTCTAGGTTCAAAGCAATGAAATAATTATAATACAAGTACAATTAAGAAATAAATTACGGTTTAGAGATATCATCTTTACGGTTGCGAGTTCGGACAAAGAGATTGACGATCTAACTACCATTGTTTAATTAAATCATTGGAGATTATTAAAAGATTAGTTTTGTTATTTAGAAAACGTTGGAACTAGCTTTCATCGGTATCCGTTTCTTTACTGTCAGCTATAATCAAATGTTCTATGGAGGAATTAAATCAATTTTAGTGCTATTTGAAATATTTACTTCGTAGATATCTATCTGTTACATACGAAATAACTTTTAATGTATCCGTAAATCCGTAGTTTTCTTATAACTGTTTAGTTAGAAAATATCTCTTCAGTTAGAAAATATTTCCAGGAATAGATAGAAAATATTTAAATATTTAGGTACACTTACATAATACTCAAGTTAAATGTTGATAAAATATTTAACCTCAAATAAGAAGTTAGTACTTATATAAACAATATATATTACGACAATTGAATCAAAAACATTTGCTATTACACTGAATTATTATTTAACAAGAGAACTTCAACTCCTGCGCAGCGCACGATTCAATAGAGCTATTGAATGCCCCAAAAACATAAAGGGGTGGAGTTGATTCTAATGTGGGACAGAGAAAAAATATAACAAAAAATTAATAGAAAAGGATGGATGCATATTTTTTAATAAAGTCCTGTTCACACTAACGAAATAAATTTCATAATTTTATATAGTAATTATGAAAACAGCTTATTTAAGTGTAAATGCTAATAAACAATGATCTTTTTTAATTACATACTTCGCTATCATGTCGTTAGTAATTTTATATTTTTATTTACTTGAATTATGAACAAAAAATTGTTTTCAATTTGTTGTCAATATCTATAAAATGAACTTCTCTTTTAGAAATATTTTTAAAAAATATTTAATATCAAACAATTTATCTATACATAAATGTAACTTTAACTGTCTTAACGTACACTAATGGCCTTTCTTATAGGAATTTATTTCACTACATTTTCTAATTTCAAGTCAAACCAATGCAAGAAATTCTTATTGGTCGTTACCAAGACACATACATCTTTATAAGACGCGTAGAAATGAATATAAATGCGTAAAAGCGTACCGAATAAGATGTGAGGAAGCAATTTGGGTAGAAAATGAACCAGTTTATTTGAAAGTCACGTACTGAGGCGTTAGGTGCAAATATATACACATTTATAAGTCGAAACATACTAGGTACTGAACATACCAGTTGCGCCATCTGACGATAAGGTGCTCAACTATATACTATTTTATTTTTGTTTAATATAAACAAACAATCACAAACGTAATAAATACGGAAAAAATATTTATTTAATAATTATTATATGATAAATCTATTTAATTATTCATCAAAAATAAAACCACTTAAAAAAAAACTTAAATTACCAATTTTTTGATAGTGCCATCTAGTGTCGAATAGCAACTTAAAAAACTGTTTTATCGACATTTGTAAAACCAACTCACCCCCTTTCAAAATATGCATGTGTGCGTGACTAAAAGTGGCGCTCAAAATTCAAAAGAGTGAGCATTTGACGCAGGAAATTTTAAAACATTTTATAGACTTTTGTACTTGAATTTCAAAATGGCGTCTGCGGTAATTTATATTAAGTGCTTTAGGTAGAACTTTAACTCTAATTACGTATTTTATATTTTTAATATTTGAATTAATTATCATAATTATTTATAGGTACTAAAATATTATAAGACAAGTTTTTGTCCGCGGCTATGCTTGAGTTAAATCAAACTGGTTAATTATTCCTTGAATTTTAAGAACAGTGAAATGTACCTAATTTTTCTTTATAGCTATCCAAAAATATAAATGTTCATCGATCTCTATACTTTATAAAAAATCTTGATTTGCTTAAGCATTTTAATTTTGGAAAATTTTCAACAACACTCTTACTGCTGACTATTCATACAATTTTTTTTTCTTCCTTAGGAAATCTGTCAGAGACCTTAAACATCGTTCACCCATGAAATTTTGTTTTATTAAAAGCTAAATTCGTATGTAACTTTTAATAAAATTAAAATTTGTAAAAAAGTAGCTAAAATTGTATTTGTAATACATTTAACTTACTAAAAATTTAAAAAGATAAAATACACTCATGAATAATGATGAATAATCATAATAAAAAACACAGAAATCTTAAACGAAACAAACAAAAAAAACTACTCTCGTTTAAAAAACCTTAGTCTTTAGAAGTGCTTGTAAAATGAAACTTTTGAGTACATAGGACTAATTATTTCCATTTTCTAAGACAAGATTCCTTTACCGCGGCCTTCAGTACAAAGGAGGTTAGCCTCAAAGAGTCTTTATAAATCAAAAGTTTTTAGTTTCGTCTCATAATGGCCACTTATAGTTTTTATGACTACATTCAATATTGTACGTAATTGAATGCCGTGAGAACTATTAAGTACATATTGGCATTCTTTTAATATTAATTTTCTAGTCAGCCTGGGTTTTGTTACTTGCTTATTAAATTATAATAGAAGGTTGTATGAACTGTTATATTTTTTACTGAATACTGTATATTTTAAGTAACCTACATTTTCATTTAATAAAATATATAAATGCATATGAGACAAGTACCTAACTGTTGTTTTATAATATATTTTAATATGAATATTAATTAATATAAACCAGCGCCGTAAATTAAGAAAATCAGAATATTAGTTTATCTTTGATTTCGTTCTTTTATACACAATGACAAATATGTTTAATTTATATTTATTTGAGTAATTAAAAGTTCATGTTGAAAGTATAAGTACATAAGTAAGTAAATAAGTTGATCAGTAACCAGTGCTTACCAAATTATTTAAAATCTGCAAACCCAACTCATAATATGTCATGACGTCATATTTATCCGTCTGTCATCTATAATATAGTAAATAAAGAAAAAATATACCTAGTTATTAATAACTAAAATTTGCAGCGTAGCTTATTTACAATTTATGTTAAATAGTTTTAAATCTACATACTTAATTAAAATCAGTATTAAAATATATCTGTTTCATCACTAAACTCCATTTACTTCCAATATCAATTAATTAACTTAATATAGAATACTGAAATTCTTTTAATATAAAGTCTCAATTAAAACAATGTTACATTTAAAATATGTTCATTACCAAATACCTGAATGTTAATATTTCTTGCGACTCAATTATACTTACAGCAAAAAGTTTCAAAATGCTATTATCAAAAACATTAAATTTTATTAAAACATTGTTCATACACAAAAATATCGTCGACAAGTTCGTGTTCCTGATATGAATTTTTATTTTATTTTTAATATGCCGTATGTTTTACGTAATTATTATTATTATATTATTGTAATGTATTGATTTATTTACTTAGAATACATGCTTATGGTAGATTGAAGCCAGTAATGTATTTATGAATAGATTTATGATTAGATAAAAATAAACTGTATGTAGAGAGAACTAGATTAACACTTAGTAGGCACCTACCTAAAACAGGGACATTAAGGACATACCTGAATAAAAAAACTATTTTAAAGTCCAGAATCCATAATTTACACATCCATAAATTATTATTGTTTTCATATGCATATAGGCACCTAGGTTTTTTTTTATTTGACCTATATACCTATTTATATTTTTCTTATCTAATATATATCTTTTGAACAGGAAATATTTTTATTTCTCTCAGATCAGTCAAAGCCCGTTATTTCAATGTAATTGCTAACGGGGAAGTTGTCACAGAGAGAATTCATCCCCTAACTTAAAATAAAAAAAAACAAAAGCTGTCAGGTAAATCAGATAGCAGGCGATGCATGAAAAATGACTCTATGCCTGATTTTAATTAAAAAAATACATTGACAATACTTACAATTCGTACTTCATAAAAAACTCCGCCCCTTATAAAAAACAATTGTTTGAAATTCGACTCTGACGTATGACAAAAAGTTTTTTTTAATTACAGATTATAATCAAAGTGTAATGCATTTTTTGTTCGTGAAATAAAATAATATAAGTTTAAATTATATTTAAGTTTATTGCACTTCCCGAAACGAATAAATTATGTCATAAATTTAACCTTTTGTATAAATTACACGAAAAATGACCGCTTATAAAAAAATAAAACTGTCAATCATATATCAACGTGAAAGTATAAAAAACTATATTAATATACAAAGTAACTAAAAGGGCAATATGCATGACTCATATGCTTTAGTGGCTGTATCGCGTGACTGACCTGCTTAACAGATGACCTCGCTGACTGATAAAATGAAACTATATCGATATTAAAACAACATTAGATATTTAGTAATTAATATGTAATAAGAATCGTTATTAGAACTGTTTAAAAAATATCGAATATTAAAATTAGAATTGTAATATTTTTGTATTTGTACTAAATGTTATACGCTTGTAATAAGTTTTATTATAATATTAGTATTCAACATACATGTTTAATTAATTAAGTGTAGCCAAATGTCGCTAATAAAGGGTGTGTTTAAAAACTATGTAATGTACTCGAGGGATATATAAATTAGCATCTAACATAATTTATAAGTTTATTATATCAAACACGCCTTGTCCGTTATGGTCATGGCAGCTATAATATAATAAATCTATTTTATACTCTTTACGGTTTTTATAGTTTATGTGTCTTTTGAGAAATGACAACATCGATAGTGTTAGATTAAACATTTAAAAGAATTTTAATAATTTAACCATTTAAGAGAATTCAATATTTTTAAAAAACTACCTCATTTTTAAAACAAAGAAAATAAAACAGTTTTTAAATTTAACCCAATTTTTTACTAACAAATAAAAACCGTTTACTTATTCCTAACAACGCTATGGGGCTCGGGTTTGATTACCGACAGGAGCAGGCATCTATGTGATAAACATAGATGTCTTTATTTCTGGGTTTGGTCGTTTATTAAATATATTCTCAGTATTTATAATATGTATTTCTATGTATTTGTATCGTTGTCTAACACTATTAACACAAGCAAATAATTTGCTTACTTAGGGTTTAGATCAATGTGTGTAATTTGTCCAGTAAAAAAAAAAAAGAACTTTGACATTTCAACAGTGAAAATGGAATCTATAATATAATATTAAAATAACAAAGTATAAGTAGCAGCACATAACTAGTATTCTAAGCTACCATCTGCTGCCGCAGCGGTAGTTTAGACAGCGTGTGTAATTAACTAGAGTTGATCAATAAAAAACTATAAAAAAGGCCATAGGTTCTGACCGTCTGTCTAAACTTAGACAGCACATAGATTATGTGTCTAGATATTACAATTAACTAGATATGTATATATTAATTTAAAATATGATAATATTTTGATATATGAATGTGAAACACAAATACGTAGCTACTCGTATAATTATATATAAGTAAAAGTCAAAACTTATTAAATATTATGAATTTGAGATGTATCTACACTTTAGTACATTACTTTGAAGTAGTTATATATATTAAAATCAAGGAAATTGGATTTATTAAGTAATGATAAAATAATGTTTTCCAAAAATTTTTGTAACGAAATACAGACAAATATTTTAACAATTATTGTCCTAGATATTAGAGCGTATTATAAAAAAAGCTGGCGCGTAACGGAAAAATGTCACGCGTAACGAAAAAATGTTACACTACATTTTTTTCCAACCCCGATAAAAAAGTTTCACTTCAAAAACCATTTAGGTTCTGTATAAAATATTCTTTGAAAGTAACGGAGCTAGAACATGTAGTACCTATCAGAAAGCGTTATACCAGCTGTTGATTTTGCGAACAATGATACGGTCATTGACTCAAACTATTTACTTATTTATTTTTATGATCGGAAGTTTAAACTGCAGTTAATAACAGTAATAAACTTGCATATTCTATAAAATTTTTAAAAAATATTTAAATTTTAAAAATAAATATGGAGGATTACGAACCCAAGACTTTTAGAAAGCTGGACAGTTTATTTTTCACTATATATTTATTTGACATTTAAATAAGCTTAACAGGGAAATACATTTTTATTCATATTTTCATTTCAAAATGTAACTTAGTAAAAATTAAGTAAGTTTAGTAAAAATGTAACTTTTATGTAAATAAAAAGTATATAAAAGTACATTATATTAAATAACTTCGAAGTAATTTTACTCCTGCAGAAGCTAACAATAATTATTGCGATAGAACTTCCGGCGACCCATCACTGATAGATACCAGTTGTCGTTACTTAACATGTCATTAATAGCAATCCACCTTAACTAATCTAGAAACCCCATCAGCTATAGATAGCTTCTAGGATATCTAACAAATAACTATCTCGTAATTAAACGAACTACAAAAAATACATGTTCAATATTTATAAAGGTTCTAATTAAAAAATATATATAAATGTGTTGATTTTTACTTAGTATTATTTTTTGTAATTCCCAAAACTGGAATTCTAATAAAAACTCAAAACTCAACAATAAACAAAAACAATCAACTAAATCAAATTTTGAAGGGGGATGAAAATGGATACAGAAATATATATAATACCTTAATAAAATATAATACCTAAATTTCTGAGAAACAAAGAATAATATTTGGCAACAAAACAAAGCCGCGATCAGAAGCTAGTATATATAAAATGACAGTCAAAGTAGGTAAAACATTATAGATATAGTATATCAAGCTCAGCAGCTGTCGGCTAAGTGTAGTAGGTTCTATTCCTGGTCGCAGATGGTACGCCCACGTCATCCTTCATTAGTTTGTGTTAGTTTTAAATGCGATAAAAAATAAACTACACGTTATATGTTGATTTTAATTTAACTTTTTAATCGAGAGAGATGTAAGTATCTAAGATTAAACGTTTATTTTAAACACGCCTTATATTTTTAAATCAAATATCTAGTTATAAATATACAAAGTGTATTTATAACAACAGTTATCTTAAAATTAATTATTATAAAATATAGTTCCTTATCTCAGATTCAATGACATATCAGGTTTGGTGGGAACTGAACAGAACTGGCAGTGACAATATTTTTAAAAATAAAAAAACTTATTGTCTATGATTTTAATTTTGGCGCATTTACATACGACGCTAGTTTGGAATAATTTCTAATGAATTGCATGAATATATTAAAGAAAACACAATGTCTTCAAGAAGCTGGGGACGAGATGTAATTAAAATACAGTATTATGTAGGGTTGTCAGCAATGATATTTTAGAAATGCATTTGCTTTAAAAAAATATTTTTAAAATTGTTTTAGTATTTGTTATAGTTTAGGCATTAATTATATCTGTTTTTTTATGTTATTATAAAAAAGGGTTTATAGCATTAATGATATCAGTTTAAAAATAATGTGGTTTTTTTTTTCTAAATAAGACATTTTATTTGTTGGATCACACTTACTCTAGTATAACATTCAATCCTCGCCAACCCTAAACCGATCAATGAAGCACTTCACTAGTTTACATCTCACTTTACCCTTTCTAATGATAATGTAAACCTGTTCCTTGCAACAATCACTTTTTTTTGTTTTAACATTCAGAGGGTTAAATAATTGTGTCAACTGTTCCATTCAACTTCTTAAACAACAGATGTGAAGTTGTTTCGCTGAACTATTGTCTTTAAAAACTAAGGTGTAATATGCAGATTTTATTACAATATATTTTTTTAGATTGGTGGGAATCATTGACCCCATTTTCGGACGTTGCGTATTGTGATTCGGTTTTTGTTTTTTTAGACGGTTATTCCACTACCGGTTTAGTTTCGGTGAGCAGATGTGTACGAAAACCATAATAGTAATAATTCTTTGTTTTGTTAGATTCAAAATAGATCGCGATGTTTTATATTACTTTATTGTTTATGGACTTGAGGAAACTTAGTACTTATATTTGTGTATATAGGTTATATTCATACTTTCATCTAATAATATATTTAGCATTATTATTATATAATAAAGTTTATTTAAAATACCGCCGTTGTAGTTGAGTCTATTGACTATAGCTCAGAATATAAACGTATTATATATAAAATAAAAAACACGTATTTTTAGTGTTTGTTCATTGTTGAGTTCTAGAATGTTAGTTCAATACAAAATACAAAAAAATTATGGGGTTATTTTAAGAATTTATCAAATAAATAATTTTAAAATTTATTTATTTAGATTTATTTTATGAATAATTATTTTAATAATTTATTTAATTTTAGAAATTTATTTAAATAGCTTAAAAAGAGTATTGTATATAAAATAAATATACATACCTTTTAATGTTTTTTAATTAAAAACAAGACTTTAATATAATTATTTCTATCAAACATTTCTCTTATATATTTAAAAATCTTCGTAATTGATTTCAAACATGGCTGACACATAAAGCAATCAAAGGTTAAACCATGCGTGTAATCTCGTTCAAAGGATAAAAACACAAACTGTATATATATCTATTGAGTTAAGGTCGACAGTCGTATGTATATATTCGTTAACAAACCCAATAATACCTACCTAACAAGCTAGGGAGTGCATCTGATTTGAGAGGAAAAAACTCCATCTCGTAGGGTAGAGGATGTACAGTCATAAAGATAAGTATACGTTTACTTAGTATTTATTATTTATTGTTATTATTATTTTATAAACAATATATATAGCTGTTTAAACTATCGTGCGATTTTTTTTATATTGTTGCAATTTCAGTGATTAAATATATATAATTATATATGTTAATAAGAAATATGAATAAAAAACAAAGTCCGTAAAAAGTAGATACATATTAAAGATAAAATATACTAATTAAAAATAAACATTCAACATTACATGGATCGTTGAAAAAAAACAAAAAATATAACTTTCTCCTCGACTGTACCTAATAAAGACCCTACTTGCCTTGGATGAAAAGTTCATTTTCTTTAACGAATCCCTTCACTTTGAAACCCTACAGAGCCCTGATACATTTTTAATAAATACTCTTGAGGGTGAATTTTTCTGAGCTGCATTAAGGCATTGACGAACGAATTTGAATATAAATAAGTCTTTAATCAGTAGTCCTCCTTGGTTCTACCTCCTTATATACCTACTTGGAACAGATACATTATTTACGACCGCAGACATATAATTAGAATTAATATTTCGACCTCAGCCTAATATATCAGGTATACATTTTATGATTTTTTTATCATTATACTCATACTTGAAAAATAATATCAGCATATAAATATTCTATTTTTGTTGACATGTCTTACAATTATTGAGATTAAAATATTTTTTTAATAAAAAATTCAGTTGGTTTTATTACAGTTTTCTAATAGTGCAAGATTTATTAAAATCAGTTCAGTAGTTTCAGATTTGATTGATTACATACAAACAAACAATAACATGATTTTTGTAAAGCAATTATAAAAAAGTTAATTATATATTCTAGTGTGAATTTACTTCCATTAATTAAAGAATTAATAACAGAATTATAATTAATTGTCGTAACTACTCATTCATATCAATATTTGATCTGATATTGATACTATACTTGATATTAAATATCAAATATTATTTTAAAACTTTATGCAAGCTATCTCCATGGCAACAGTTAAACAAATAGACCAATAGAGACACAAGCCGAAGTAACCACCATATTTGAAGCGACTGCCACGCGGTCACCCCCGCGATTTTGTTCTAATGGAGTACACCCCTGATCAACTAATTTATATATTATATACCGAGATTGTTATCTAGAGGGTCTCAATATATGGATTATAGTTTGAAAATAGCTTAAATTATTATCTTCTATAACTTTGAAGTATTTTTTTTTTGTTTTATGTTGTTTTTAAAAACTATTGGTGGATTTTTGGTTCATAAAACGCTCTCCTGACGAAAAAAGGCGTAAAAATATTTATATAAATCAGTTTCATAATCAATATATATAAAAGAATATAATAAGAAAATACAATTAAATACAAGAAATAACAATATTAATATATTTTCCATAATATATACAGATCTATAATAATTGAAACCCAATATCTATTTAATTCCTTCTCAATCAAACATCTGAGAACGACAGTTCAAAAACGACCCAAAATGATTGTTCAAGATTGTTTTTAATAGCTTTTCTTTTCTACTTTATTTTAAGATAATTTTATTGAGTCTTTGAGTTATAAGTGAGTTTTCATCGAGGGGTGGATTTACAGTTTATATTTATTTATATAAAATATACATAACAATGTATTAAATAAAAAAAATAGCGTAGGTACATATCAACAACATAATGAGTTTAGTTTACATGTTATTATAATCCCATTAATTATTATTGAAGTATTCAATATACACTATTATATATTAATACGTGTTTACATAACATATATAGTAAACAAACATTCAAGTAGGTAAATAAGGTAAACACCCACATAGCATCTATACATCTTAAAAAACTCATTTTTCATCTCAAACTAGGTATGCACCCTCACGCTTATGAACTTCAAAGTGGGGAGAAAACACCCCTTGTTAACAAACTTCTACCTATCTGCATTTTTATTTAAGTTTCGACAAAAATTTCCACCCCGTAATTCAATTTTTTCGCTAAAAAATTAATTAGGAACACGCTTTCTGATGATGGTGTTTAATTTGCGAGGGGATGTTCTTAGGGGTTGTATTGATTTTTATGTGAACGTTGGTAGTACATGCTCTTGATAGAGTCTAAGAATATACTGCTTGATCATTAATTTATATATAGACCACTCACATGTTTGTATGTGTATGTTTAGGTACTATCAAAGTATATATTTCTTATTAACTAAAACTAAACAGTCTCTTTAGTTTTTCTTACTTAATCTCAACTGTATTTTATGTAACAATTATTTAATTAATTTTGGGAATCAAGGCCGGATGTACAATCTATTGAAATTTTACCAAAAACAGTCGTATAACCAAATGTATACCAGCAACATATATAACATATTTCCTATTTTATATAAAACTATATAAAACTATTTTTACGGTTTTAACTCGCGTATATTGAATTAAATTTTAAATTTACATTTTAAATCTAACCCGACGTTTCGAATGCTTTGCAGCAATCGTGTTCACGGTAAGACGAGATGGAGGTGTCTGTCAGTAAGTCAGTTAATTAGTCATCTACCTCAAACGGTTTCTAAGCTTCCGGGCGTACAGTTCAGGATTCACACAAAACGCACTAACAGTATCTTGAGGTCTTACAGTGCGGTCACAGACATGGGATTTTATATTTTTCAAAAGTGAGTCCTAGGTGTTAGATAATCCTCAACCATCTTCTCTATTAAAATTAGGATGTTTTTTAATTTCAATAGCCTCACGAACCATTCTTGGAATGTAACGTTGTAGCCTTAGAAAACACTTATTTCCAATATGTTTATAAAAAACCTCTCCAACACTTTATATAATTTTTACTCCATCACTTTATTGAAATTATGTATTATACATATAAAAAAAAACAAGAATAAAAATTATATTAGTGCCCCTATATTTAATTTCAAAAACAAATAAGTTAAGTTTTGGCAATCATTTTCACAAAATGATAGTTTTTTTTAAAGCATATTAAAAAAATTAAGATAATATAATGTTGATTTTATTAATTCTATCAATTCTAATATGTGCCTATATTTATTTTATTCTGCTCACGCGACTTCACTCAATTATTTAAATAAAATGAATGTATGTAAGTATGTCCCTTAATATTGAGAACATCACAGACTGAATTGATCTGTAAAAGTAAATTATTATCTAAGTGCTTATTGTAATGTTTCTGATACATAAATAAATAGTTAATATTATAATACTGTTAGTTAATAGTCATTACTGTAATATTTACGATTGGTACAAACTTTATTCATATATATTCTTACCGGAGGAACACTCTTCGGAACCGAGCCACTAGAATCTAACATTTCATGAGCGAATGTAATTAATAAAAATAATACTTTGAAGTTAAACTTTTTATAAACTTTTTAGTATTTTTATTAATTAAAAAGACTCTTCCAGCACTTACTTTATTCTCTACTTCCACAAATCGTCTTCTTTTAAAAATATTTACAAAGAATTCTCTTAAAAATATTTACAAAAAATATTTACAAAAAAAAGCAACCAAAAGTATACTTAAAAATAATGTCTACTATATTTGAAATTAATTTTGATAATCCCTTCCCATATTATACTATTTAAACAACACTAAAAATGCCTGCACATTTCACACGTTTTTATTTTAATAAAAACTCAAAACCCAAAAAAACAAATTGAACTTCACCTTAAAAAAAAAAGAAAAAACTGGGTCGCAAAACATTTCATTCAAAATTCATCCAGCGTGATAGAGTTAAGTGGCTAACAGAGAAAAAAATAACAAAAAAATATCTCACCATTAACATTCGGTTCACACATCACATTATAATAACAAAAAAAACAGTTGCACCAACATAAAAAAAAACATTCACAAAAACGACTCTTATGTGGTGGAGATAAGGTAGATCTGTTTTTTTTTACCTGGAAGCTTAGATGATTGTCATTGATATTTTTCTATGTATTATTGGCACGAGCTATCGATTTGTAAACATCAATGGTTAATCGATGTTGTGGTTTGTAAATCGTTATAAAAAAATGTACCTGTCAACATTTTTTTTGTGTCCTTTATTTATTTCTTCCTGTCAACACGTTGTCAACAAATAATGAGATTGATTTTAATTATACAATAAAATGTCTTTATCTTCACCCGAGATTTTGAAATATTTTGTCTATTGTACATATAATATAATATAATATAGTTTTGGTATTTATATAGATTTTCTTACTATAATAACTTTAAAAGTTTTTATTATAATTTTTTTATCAAATCACGGATAAAACCCTGAATCGATTTTGATATAATTTTCAAAACACGTCCATAATTTATATATGATACTTTTTATCACAAAATAATTCTGACACTCTAATTACACTAATAAAACTTACACAATTTAATCATACATACCTTCAATCTTAATTGCAACAATTTTTTTTTTAAATCAAAAAGATCTTAAGATTATAAAAAACACCCTTAAATAAGTATGAGGTTATTAACGTACATATAATAACCCATATCAATAGTAAAATAAAAAATCTTAATCCTATCTATATATCCTATAAGAGTTCAGACAAGTACACATTGACATATACTTTACTAAGAAGTCGCAATTAAAAAAATTACTTAAGGGAATTATAATTACAGTAAAATACTTTGATATTTCTAAGTACCAATTAAGGAATACATCTAAGTGCAATACTTGGAACTAACTAATACTAACTGCTAGTTAACTTTCTCGTTTGAAGTTTGTTTCGATGGAATAGGACTATTCAATTGACGTTGCTGTGACCTATCGTGACCTTAAATTGATTATAAATATATATATTTAGCAGTGGTAGATTTATTATGTTAGTACTTTAGTTATAATGAAAACGATGTTTTGAAAATCAAAATAATAACTTTGTGAGAACTTCATTTAAATATGTGTATTTTGATCAATTACGCAAATAGGCAAATTTAATATTTAAATCAAATAAAATAGTAGGTCTGAAAATAGGTTTATAGATATATAAACATGTATAGTGAACTGGACGGTTTTTTCAATAGTCGCGGGATCGAACCCTGCCCGTATCGGTTTATTTTTCATTCTATATTTATATAAATTTAAAATAGTAGGGCTTGTTGATAAAATAAACGATCAAACCTTGTCCTTATCTTGAACTCAACAGCTTGTCATCCCTTCATGATCAACTGGTTCTTATTATTCATTCAACTAATTCAATTGAAATATTTACTGGTTTATATTATTCACATAAAAAGACACCGTATTATAATTGGATAAATACCAAATTTGAATAAACCGTTATCAATTTAACACTCAAAACCTGTAGGTACCTACTTACGTCATAAAGAATTCACGACAATTTTACCGTAAGTAATATGGCAATGACCTTTATCATACGCATATTTAATTAAAAGTTTATTAATAAGTTATATAATGAATAAAACTAAACTACATATATATTTTGTAGATGTTTATATTATTAAATGTTGCAGCATCTTGATCATAGTGAGAAGGGAATTGTCAGGTTATATTTTTCCATCTAACTCTCATATTCCAAATTACTCATTATAAGTTCAGAACTTACACTAACACACTATTATATTTAACATTAAAATATTGATTTTCTTCATACCCATAGTTTCCAAGTGCTTGTACTTTTCTTATTTTCTTTTCAAAATGTTATATAATTCTCTCGTTTATAAAACCGTAAATTGGACTCCCAAAAATATCTTAAATATAAAATCTCGCGGCGTCGTTTGTCACGCACAATTTAGATGAAAAGAAATGGCGTTATAAAAGTGAAAGTTCAGTGAATTATATCTCTCAGAGGGAAGATAAACATCGGATTGGAAGGTCAACATCGTTATGTAACTTTAAATTAATTTCTGAACAAATGCTCTCTTATTTTGAGATAAATCTTGAGATAACTTTAGCTATATTAAATGTTTTCTCATATTAAGGTGTGATATTACATGTTGAAGTAGAAATAATATATTATTGTGATTGTAAACACATAGCTTCTAATTGCGTATTAATATATTCAACATATATACAAGATTTCTTTCAAGACGTGTCTAACCTAGGTACAGATAAGTAAGTACTAAGACTTATATATGATCTAGAATTATAAATAGTTCGTGAACATATTTTATTATAGTAATAATATAATATTTATAATTCAGTGTTAATTAAATGTAAGCCAAAAAAATTCAGCCACACCTTCATAAAAAATTCAAAACACAAGGTGAATAATATTCACGAACATGTAGTTTTATTACCAGCATTAACAGTATTTTATTTGATTATTATAAAATTTAAAAAAAGAATGAAAGGCGTGGTTAATATAATCGGTTATTATTGGTTAAGAGTAGTGGGCGTTGAACCAGTGACCGTAACAATGGCCGCGATTAATTATAACGTTAATAGACGTTAATTTAACTTACGAAGAAATATATAATAAAATGACTTCTTTATTCCAACCGTGATAGGTTAGTAATATTTATATGTGTATGGATTTGATTTGAAAATAACAAATTGATAGTTTTTGTTAATTCTATTCTATTTTAATTAACTTTAAAGCTATATTTTTATTTCTGTACATATAAATATTACAGATTTTTTTTTTTTGTGTATTTAATACAACGTTCTTCGTTTTATGAAACATACTAATATCGTTAGAGTATTTTTCTAAAAATTCTATTCAATTATGATAGTTAATGTATATTTTTTAATAAAGTAATATTCACAATATCTTTGTTTTTTAAAAAAAGTCACCTGGTTACAAAAATATATTTTCATTATAAAAATATTAAAAAAAAGATTATTTTCAATTTTATTGACAGGCCATCTTCATTATATCATCTACCTGGTTTGGTCCAATTAATGATATTTTTAGAAAATAAGTTCGGACCGAGAAATTGAACTTTGAAAGACATGTTACATCCTAATACTTTTAAAGTCACTTAAAAGTAATTTATACCACTTCTTAGTGACTTTATCAATAACTTCATAAAGTAAACTTTTAAAATGTCAAACTATAAATCTTAACTCTATATATAGACTTACTGTAGATTTCGTAATGAGTAATTTATAACATTTTTTGTAAATACAAAATTATCTCTAAAAAAATATTTTTATTCTATAAATTTAAATATTTTTGTTCTACCATCCGTCTGTCTAAGCTGTCCAATGGGGATTATTTGATCAATAACATTGATACGAGATATACACAATAAGTTTAGTTACAGTAATCTAATTCATATTTACAATAGTAAATGATTAATGAAAAACAAACAAACATATCTTGGTTTACACATAATTAAAAATGCATTGAACATAGTTAAGTACGTACTTACTTTTATTTCTAATTATAAAATAATAAGACAGACAGAATAAAAAAAAATCTTGACTATGTTTTTAAACTTTGTTTTTATTACATATTTGTTTCTGTTAAAAATAAAAAGTAATTAAAAAAAACAGTTTTTATAATTTTCACAAATTATATATATTATATTTATGTAACGTACAATTAATTAACACAAAAAGGGGTCTGTATAATATTGTTTTTCTATACTTTTAGTAAGTTAATTTAATGGTAATGAACAGCATAACTATTTTTTGTGTCTAATTAGACAGCACAAAAAAAATAAAAGATACATAAGTGAAGAACAAAGAAAGAATAAGTAAATAAAAGCTCTTATTAAATAACATATTAATTATAAAAATGGAAAAGAAGGAATATAAAAATAGTAAAACGATATTAACATGTTTCATATAACAATATAAGATACATAAAACATTATATTAAACACACAAAAAGTATCATGTTTCTGTAATATTTAATATAATAAGCTTTGAATTTAATAAAAATATAGTTTGAAAAAGTATTATTTTTTCTCATGTGAAACCAAAGTACATATAAATAATATTAACCTATAACATGCCTCATGTATATAATATAATACCTAATTTAATAAATAATCCAGTCCTTTAATTGGCATAATATTAAAAAAAAATACATAATATTTTGAGGTTGCGTCATTTATACTTAAAACTTAAAATTATATACTTATATTTAATATGCAAAATGTTGCTACATTATTATTATATGTATGGGTTATGTTATTACTTATTAATTTAGGTATACATTATTTTATAAAAAGACTACTAGAAATAAACAAATATAAAAGCTTTAAAAACAGACATTGAGTGTTATTTCATTAAAATAGTGCGATAAATAAAATCTAACATCACTAAATCATAATATTCACTTATTTAAATACAGAACAAAATAATATACCGTAATTATAAATAAGAAATTATATGTACATCACTAATAGTCAATAACCAATACACAGATTGCTACATAATTATAACAAGCATATAAATAAGTACATCCCTAGAACCCTCAAATCAATAAACATCTTCTATTATGTACCAATAACACAAACGAGGCATTAGAATGTGGGGTGAAATAAAAAAGCTGAGGGTGTACCCCTGATTTTTTAGAGCACTTTTTCTAAGGGGACGTCGGGCAAATAGGAACGTTATGCCGCGTCTTTATGTTCTAATTTATTGGTATGTTGGTATATATGGGGTCTGATTCGTTCTGCTCGATTTGGATTTTAATTTATATAATGTGATTTTCGAGTGATTTAGAGTATTTCGGGTATCTTGTGAAGTGATGCTTTTAATATTGTGTTTCTTTTTTATTATATGGTGATCAGATTCTAATTACATTTTTAAACTTTTCAGATATATGTTCTTGAAATATTAATATGTATGTTATATTTATTTTCAAGTCAGTAAATTTTGATCACACTTATTTTTCATATATTCATTCCATCTACAACAATTTGGTTTTCTTACCGTTTTGAATTCTACTATATTTAGATGACATTGTAACATATAATTGTACCTACATTATTAATAAACCTGTAAGTAATTATACGTATAATTGTAATATATATCATTTGTGTTTACAATGTATCTAATTAAACACAATTAAATTTAATAATCATTAGTTAACATCAAATCATCCTAATATAGAACGCGAAACCAAATCCTCTGGATATAAATTAAAAGTTAGCATTTTTCCATTGCAAAAATCGACAGCGGGGGCGACGCTTTTAAAGATGGCTGCCATGCCTCTTAGCACCCTATTTTTGTGTTCTTGCCACCCCCACGGCGCCCTGTTTATGCATTTACCCCCTGTCGCCCCAAGTGCACCAAGTTTTATTTTGGTTTAAAATAAAATTATTTTGACTTAAGTAGAATGAGTATTTTAATTGGGAGAGTTCGGCTCGGTTTTAATTAACGCATTATTGAAAAGAAAACTTTGCTTTAAATTTCAAGATTTCAGAGAAAGGCTTTAAGGTATTTATTATTTCATAATTATGATTTCTTCTTAATTACGGGGTTTACATACTCGTTTTAAAAATTTTAACGAAAAAGTTCGTTTCAAACGATTTTTAATGAGAAGACGCTCTTACCAACGCTTTGAATTTATTTAAAAGACTTTTATGTCAATAACACGCAGTATAATATTATATATATTAAAAATAAACAAAACAAAATAATTTTAACTCTAATTATAATAGTTCATAGAAGTTTGTTCGAAGCAACGAAACTCGGAACGAACTTCACGAACTAACTTAAAACTAACTGACTATCCGTTATATTAAGCCTATTTGATTTCTGATTTATATATATTTTTAAATATTTCATTAAAAACTGGAGCAATTTCATATTTAATACCCATTTACACAAATTTATTATTAATTTAATTTTTATAAAAGTTTTTTTTTATTCCTAAGTGCATATTTATTTTGTTCCTTTTATAAATATATTTAAAATTACAATCGAATTAGTAATTATACTAAATATTGTATGATGTACAATAAGTACATATGAAGTCTGAAGTAGTCTATATAAAATCAAGATTCAGAACCAATGTATGAAATGTTTCTTTTTCTTGTTTATCTCGGGTGAGTACTGGGGTGAGTAGCTGCGTATAATTTTTTTTTATTTTTTGGAAATTCGGTTATTTGGTGTTTTAGAGTTCTATAAAAATGTACACAATGTTCTATACAGTAGGTATCCTTGAATTAGAAATAAATTAACTTAATTAATTATAATTTGAATTAAATTAATTTAATTCATTATAATTTGAGAGATCAATGACTGCAATAATTTCCAAAAATGATATTACCTTTATATTTTTTGTGAATAATTTTTCCAAAATTTTGTTCAAATAAAATAAGATTTTCCGTTATTTATATTCTCGTAAGATTCTGAAAAGTCTTTTTATAATGAGAAATAATATTGAAATGAATTGAATAATAATAGTAAACAAAAAAAGTAGTAAACACATTAAACAATCAAACTAAGAAACCATATCATTCAACTCTCTCAACAGACAGTAGTGTTCTTAAAGAATCAACAGCTCAAAGGCGGCACAATGCAAAGGCGGCACAAGTCCGTCACGTCACCCCTTGTGGGCGCGACCCCGGACACACCCTCCGGCTCGCGGTGTGGTAGACTGCTCCATAATATTATATTTTTTTTTTCACTTCTATATTTATTAAGATTATTATATTTTTAAGAACATGGACTACAACATAGTCAAGACTAAAAATAATTTGCATTGTGATTTTTTTAAATTATATTTAAATAACATAAAATAAAGCCGTATTAAATACTTTTATTCAACTAAATGTATAAAGCAAACTCGCATAATAATTAACCAAAAATATAAAATGTATAAATACTATGAAAACATGACAAAAATACCATTTTGTAGAGTACAAAATAAAACACATAACCCCTCTCGTGTCAGTCGGGTGAGGCCTCACTCCGAGCCCTCCTTAGCAGCTAGGGGGCGACCCTGCTTTCTTTCTCTTATTTCCACTTTTTTCGTCGGCCATTTTTGTGACGCAGGCGCAGTGGCTGCGCTCGTCGAAGAACATCGATTTATTTGATGTAAATAAAATGTAGGTATTATTATTATATTTTATTATAGAGTATCGTGCTTGTCTGAATGTTTGTTGTATTATTGATTTAATAACTAATTATCTATTGATTTTTGAGTAATCATGTTTAAAGGGACTCCATTTACTGATGATAAATAATCTATAAGAATGCTTACAATTTCTAGGTCAAATGTCTTTTAAAAAAATGTGGTCAGATGCTTATCGCAAAGTTGAAAGCAATATTAAAATAGATTAAATTCTTCAATAAAATAAAATATTACATAATATGATATACCTAAACAAAATTTAAAATTCATCGTTTAACTATCTCTACATATTAGCCCTCAAAGAATCTAAAATATTATTTATATTGTATATTATAAAATATAGTAAGTGTATTATTTCTCTACCCCAATAAGGCCGTCACTTAATAAGGGTAGCGTTTTATTAATTATTATATAATTCGATCCCAGGCCATGTTCTTTGAAGGACGTTACACAATTATCTAGAACAGGAAATAACTTAGTTAAGTCATTTTGATGTAGCCAGTCTAAACTCGCCTTTACCCTAACCTCCACATGTTATCTCTATTTACCTGTTAATATAATAAAGAAATATTTGATATCTTGCCAAGATTTATATAAAATATTTAGCTTTCTACAATGTTTCAGTAAATTGAAAATATTACTAGTTGATATATCTAAAATTGTCTGTAAACATGTTAGCAATAATAAGCTTTTCATTTAGCTCAGTTGGTAGAGCGACGGTAATGGAATCCCAGAGGTCTCAAGTTGTAGTTCTGTTGGTGTGAATTAATTTTAAATACCATCAAATTAATGGTGTATAATCTTTATGTATAACTTATTTACTATCTACGTCTCTAACTTTAAAGACTCTATATGACTATAGATAAACGATTAATATCAAATTGGTTACCATACAATAAAGATCTATAGATCAACTTATAGTTGTTAAATAGGTACCTCAGAATAATAAATAAGAAAAACCAGACTATAAAGATACATAACGCTAGAACATGTTTAAAAAAACCATGATTCCATCAGAGGCTTGTTAATATCCGGACCGGAAGTAGCCCCGCCGGTCGTGACGTCACCTAATGGATTGGTAAATCATTTAACTTGTCTCCTATCAAATGGGTATTTTTAATTCATTTACTATGATGAGGTTAGGATGTTTAACTGCTGGTTATTTTACGGTTTGATTAAGTTATATATTGAAACAACATTGGATATTCTACTAATAAATTGGTTGATGATAAAATTTTGCCAAGTTACACTTATAAAAATCTTTAATCTGTAATAAGTCGCAGGCAAGTTGTTGAACGATTTTAATTTTCATTATATATTTATGTAAATGTTGTCAAATGGTAATATAATAAATTATCAAATCTAAGTCTATACTATCTTAAATGAAATAAGTTGTAACTTGTAACAACTTCTCTGTAAAATGACTTGACTAATATAAAAATTAAAAAAAAATGTAAATAAATATACTTTATATTAGATTATGCGCAACGACATTCTAGGTTTTTTCATTAATTATTTATCAATATGTGAATATGTATGAAAAATATAATAAAAACAATTTTGTGCTTAAAAAACGTTACAATAGACTGATTTTAACTTTAAGGTTACAAAACCACCAAAATTGAACATAATCCGACAAGAAGTTGTTCTGAGATGTATAAACAAACAAACATACAATAAAATCTAAACCTTTTATTTAAAAATACTTAAACACTAGCCAATTATATTGAAAAAAATATAATTAATAACCAGATTCATCGTTCGACTTTTTTACTAATTAATTAGATGTAAAACTTAATTTACACAAAATATTATATTTTATTTTTACGCCTATGTAATAAAGTACCATAATGAAGACAGAAGCAGTGACACAGTATTTAAATGACATCTTATTCTTCACACCTTCCACTTGGTGGTTTGTGAAAGTGGGACAAAGTATTTACGACAGGTGCTCCTCCACCCGGCTCAAAACCAATTGATCGCTGTATAAACTATCAAAACTTATCGATAACTTATACTTTTTAAACGCCCACACATGAATCTTTGATTTAACGATTATACAAATTAGTTTTGATTGGTTAGTTTTGTATGATTTATTTTATTGTATTTCATATTTTGTAACGGTTAATTTTTAAGAGTTATTAGCACTACATTTTTTAGAGTCAAATGTAATAAATATTTTTTTTATATTTGAAGTTGTATCCATGTTCAGTTTAGGTTCTCTCTGAAATTATTTTTATGAATTATAAATTATAATTGCAGATTTCAAAAATGTAGGTAGGTGTAAGTAGGTTAAAGTTACCTTAAACAAAAATGCTTAGATTTACAAATTATTGTTGGATTCATCTTTGTTTGAAGTGTGAACATTTAATACCTACGTACATACTCTTATATGAAGTTATTAATAAAATAAAAAAATTGAAGCAAAAAATTACTCACCTTATTAAAAAACAACATTTAAGATTTCGGTAACCATTCTTCATAAATTTATCACAGTCAAATATCAAAAAATTAAACTTATGATTTTGATCGAAAAAAGACCTCAAGGAGCACAAACCATGAATGTTACAGAGATAATGACATCCTCAGTAACTGACGAAATAATAATTTTCAAATGCAATCCAGGTGTCCAAAAGGTCAAAAAAACATTCTATAGAAACCTAAGTATACATCAGAACAATTCCTTTACTGACCCCATTCATTAAAAATAAACCCTTCTATTTTCCAAATAATAAACTAACCCTTATCCTAATTCTGATAGGGCTTAAATTAAAACATTAATTATTCAAAATGGCGAAGCTAAACGGACCATCAGAATTTGTCCAAAACGTTCCATTGTAATTATGACCCTTTATGTGAGTGCTGCCATCTATTGACAACTGTACATAATAGTTCTTCAATCAAACAAAGAGTGGCCAGGTAAGCAGATGTTTGCAGATTTGAATGCTTATTAGGACAGTATTGACCTTGCATAAATTATAAGGTTTCTAATCCAATACCATTTATAAGGTCACCGGCTACTTAGTAATAATTATGTATATTATTATGAACATTCAAGCAATTTTAGATTTGAGTTGATAAGGGGAATTGTTTTGGAATAATAAAAGGAATAAAATTATATGCAATATTCAATATTAATATTAGGTGAAGTTTTTGAATTATAATTTATAAATAACATATTTCTTTATGTAACAATATATACACAATATATACAATATATACACAGCTTCAGTCATTTTTGAACTGGACGTTTTAAGGATACCGAAATACCTACATGCTTAATATTAAAAATATCAAATATCTTAGACTGCTAAAACATTGATAACTTTTTATACTGTAAATATATTTTATTCTATATTTAAAAGAATTGTATGTGATTTGAAATGACTGATTTTACTATATAATTTACAAAAGTTTTTTATATCACCTCATTTTTATTTTTCAAACTATTTGTAAACTATGGAAACACTGCCATCTATCAAAAAAATATAACATTAATACTAGTAGTACTGCAGTGGTAGTTTTGGTTCTATTGAAGTTACATAATATTTTAATAGATGGCGCTATGAAACATAAACACAACTTTTTATTTTAACTTAATGATATTCTCTCTATTAAAAGATTTTGTTAGTGTAATGTAGTAATCAGATTCTTCTTTCAAGCCTTTCTGGCCTAAAGAATATGGATAATTAGCAGAAGTGGCCAAATAAAATATGCCTTCTATACTTTTATCAACCTTCAGTCCGAGAACATTTGTCACTAAAGGTTTTCTGTTCAAACATTTTTTATTCCTAGCTTGCTGTACAGAGTCGCATTGCATCGCTATGAAAGAATTAGGGTTCCTTAAAGAAGATAACCAAATCAAGTAAGAGCGCACGTGGCTGCACATTGACATACAAAAAAACCAAAATATTTCTCCGGGTTGAAATTCACCGCCATTGACATAATAATTAACATGGCCGACCGGCGCCGCCATACCGTAGCCGTCTATATTTGTGCCGATCATCTCAACAAAATCAGCATCACTTCTATCAATCCTGTCCTCTGGACCTTCGTTCCTGAAGCATGGACCTGCAGGATCCAATGCAGTAATTCTTGAGACATTATTACCTGTAGAAAGTCTATAGCTTTTGGCAATAAAACTAGCCGTATGTGCTCCAAGACTGAGGCCGACTAATTCGAATTTCTTTGGATCCAAACCTTCTTTTGTGAGGTCAACCATCATTTTTGCTACGTGTTTGCTGATAGCACGAATAAAACGCGATGCTCTGAAATGTTGCGAAATGTTGTTAAAACATTTATTAAAAAGTAGTATGAATTTAAAATAGTTGATAGATACTATAATTATCTTGCCTTGGATATTCTACGGTTGTAAAATAATTAGTGTCCAACAAGAACACATTGTAACCTATACTCTTGTAAGAATTGGCTATATCTTGAGCTATCAAGAAATTCGGACTATCCAAAAACCCTCCAACATACATCATAGTCCGCTTACTGAAGTCTAAGTCTGGATCTTTAGCGAGTTCCCTTGATTGATAATAATTATATTTCCGACGTACTTGGGCGTTGCTCGAGCTTTGGAAGATTATCGATAAATGTTCTAAACTCTTTTGTCTGATGAATGCTTCTTTGTGTGAACCCGGACCTGCAATAGAAATAGTACGGGTAATGATATCAGTTTTACTAATTATTTTAATAACGAAAAAATATATAATAAAAAGCTTTAAATAGTGACCTATCTTTTTACATAAAATTATTAACTAATTATAATATTACTAGCTTTTACCCGCGACTTCGTCTGCGTTAAATAGTTTCTTTGGAGAGCAGTGTTATGTTTTCGTCAAGTATGGTTCATGTGAAAAGGACGCTATTACATTTCTTAGCTCTCCTGTTTGAAGATGCTCGTTGCTTATGGTAAACTATGCATCTAAACAACAAAAAGTAAGTCTGTCTACTTTAATTTAAAAAGCTATATCTTCTAAATTACTTAAACCGCTGTTGTAACTATTTACGCTTTTCTTTTAATAACAGGCTAAAAAGAATCAAAATAAAAAAGAACTGGAGATTTTCAAAATATCGAAAGTACGTTATGTAATTAATAATATTTTTTTAACAAAGAAAGCTTAACAGACAGACAGATCGACAGAGTAACTTTCAAATTTATAAAATTAGTATGGAGCATTGATAAAATATTAAGTTTATGTTGACTTTTATAATAAATTTCAGATATAAAAAACATTTACCGGATATACGACGTTTTATTGTTTTATTTAAGAAATGTCAAATGTCAAGCAAGTTAAATTCAACATTTAAGTAAACAATTTAACAAATGTCCAAGGGAAGTGTATTATTTATTTTAAGATAGGAAAACTGTTTCAAGACCACACGTCGTTTTGTCTTGGTTAATATTAGATAAAGCTAAGATATCTTAACAATTAACTTAAAACACAACAGCCATCCCTTTAATAGTTACTTTACTTTTAATACTTTAAATATTTTCTAAATTATATTTTTTTCATGTTTATAAAGTGCTATAATTTAAACGAAAATAATGAAACATAATATTTAACGCAATTGGACTAATCTATATTTTTTTATTTGTGTGTATGCTGCTAGCCCTACTGGTTATGAAACCGTCACTAGTAGTGGGCGGATACGGAGAACCACCCTTGAAAAGGGGGCTTGACGGTACCCTGGGGATCAGAGCGTCTTAAGGGATACTCATATGAGTTTGGGATGTCAGTTTAGGACGTTGTTTGTCAGGAGAATTCTAATAATAATAAAGGTACCTATATTTATAAAAGAAAAATATGTTCTAGAAAAGAAGCAACCTTGAATTGGTAACCACGAGTAATAGCTTACAATCCAGACCGTAGAAGACAGCAGTAGAGCGATAAGCGGGTTGCTTATCGATTACCGATCGAGATAAGGGAGAAGAAGAAAAACAAATATGGTTGCTGAGAGAGAACGACTCTACGATCTAACCTCTGTGCTTTTTGAAAGTTGGTGGTATCACCTAGTGGTGGTCGAGCTACTAATAAATAAATATAAATATTGCAACCTTTTTTTCCAGGTAATTAATATTCGTTTGTACATACTTTGTAGTTAATATTTATTATATCGTAAAATATGATTAATTTTGTAGTTAATAAATAATCATTGACAGAATAGTTATTTCTACTCTTATTTTTTTTTTTTTATATTTCAAACTTATCCGGAAATAGATTGATAAAGTATATTATATAAAATATATTACTTTTTGGAAATAAACCTTTTATTATCTACTTTATAATTGTTTTATTTTTGTACACAGTAGAGACATCAATTGCTAAATTATTTTTGAGATGAATATAATTCTGTATTTGTGCATACATTTGAATTCAAAAATATGTACAAACATTTGTTTTAAGAAAACAACATGTCAATTGTATTCTTCAAATGTATTTTATGATATAATTTATTTATAATATCGAATCCAATATAAAATACTATAGAGATTAATCATTATTACTCATAATTGTTCTAGTCTCATTCCTGCGTAAACTTTAAGATTTAAACTCCAAAACATTCTAAGGTAACCCATATACTAAAAAATCTATTAATTGAATTTAATTGTTTAAAAAAAAAAATATTATTATTAAATATGAATATCGATAACTTACAATCCGACAAGAACCCCCCCGGGTACCCCTCCATTTCCTTATTACTGTACATACAGAATATATTTTCCAGAACCAACAACAGACACACTATCACCAACATTTTTACCAACTTAACCAACTTCTACAATTCACGTCCAAGTGCTAACATAGCCAATGTCTAAATGCCTTCTTTATACTTATCAGTACCTACATTTAAATTTATTTTTTTCGTCTTGTATTATATCGTGTAAGTTCTATGACACACACTCGAATACAATGATTATATTTTAGTACAACAAAGTCGATCTAATAAAAAATATGTATTTATAAGATTGAAAACTGTGGTTTTAGAGTAAGTGGCACTCATTATAACACTTTTTGTTTGTTTAAGTTTTGAATCTTAAACAAAAAACATTAATATGATATATATTTTTCATCTTTTGTATCAACTGCATGAAATAGAGGTCCAATTTCATTCATAACTCACCACGCTGGGTCCATCGTGTTGTGGGGTTTAATAATATTTAGTGGCTGACTTCTTTGGCAAAAATAAGACCGCAGATCCTATATATATATATATATAACTCAATGCCTAGACCTAGACAATCCTTCGAAGTTGGCCAAGGTTTTGGTCAAACTCGAAGCCAATGCCAGCAAGTAGCGAAATTTAATGAATCATACACTTGACAACGCACCGGACACGACAAAATATAAGACAAACAAACATTTTGCAACAACCGGGAAACGACTTCGGGACAATTTCCAATAAATTCGTCATTGTAATAGTTTTAATTTTTTACAAAGTATTTTAAAAAGATATATTTTCTGTTAAGTTTACAAATATTATGTTAACTAATAAATGTTTAAATATATTTATCTTTTGCCAAATTAGGACTACAAAATCTTACAAGGATTTTTGCTTAGTTCGAACTTTGTTATTCTTGTCATAATTATTTAGTTCAGATTTTTTGTATTTATTCCTATCGTATAATTATCATTATACAATTATTATATTATAACTTATCTGTATAACAAACAATTTTGTATGTTATATTTTTTACGAATAAACGTTCGAAAACGTTCATTATGGTGTAACTTTTGAATGATTTTTAGCAAGTTCACATTTTACAATTCGAAACTTTGGATTGATGGTTACTATTGGTTTTTACAAGCAGCAGTTGCTTTAACACACACATCGAACCAGGGCCTTGATTTGCTACCGATTAATTAATATACCCATTCTATGCAGTGAAAGCGGCAGCGCAGTCCTCAGGATAGTCAGCCTAACAAGCATTCTATCTATCCCTATCCTCGATAAGTTGTAGCCAAACGGCAGCACCAAATCTTTCTTCGTCATATCTGCTTTTAATTTTTCTGTGGAGTCCTTTTATTAACAAGAAGGTCTTACATATATTGACATCAAGTACTTTTTATTTTTATTAACTGACTATTGAATATTGCTTATTGGAATTTCAATATTGAATATTGTTATTGAATATCGAATATTTTTTTTCCTTTAGTATATTTATGAATCGTTGTTTATTTCATAATATTTGGATAATTCCTTTTGTATTGTTATTGAAATGTTTATTTCTTGTCTTTTGATTCCTGTCCACAGTTAACGAATTAACCATAAATTGTAATTGTGAATTCGATTTAGAAAACAGTAGGTACCTATAGTACTATCATAGGGCAGATTACACAAATGGATCTAACCCTTAACACCAGCAAATTATTTGCTTGTGTTAATGGTGTTAGACAACGATACAAATACATAAAAATATACATATAAAATACTGAGAATATATTTAATAAACGACCAAACCTAGAAAGACATCTGTGCTCATCACATGCATGCCTGTCCCCTGTTGGGAATCGAACCCAAGCCTCTCTGTGGCTACACATTTTTTTTTGATCTAACACCGCCAGTCGCAGTTTTTGTTATAACATCTTCTCTTTCACACCAGATCTCGCTTTGCATGTTCTTTCTGCCATCCATCACTCATCCATTCTTTTTCCAGCTGGGATTGCTGACTAACCACTAACCATTTATAGAGTTTATTTAAATTATTATTTAACAATTTTCTCACTGTAGTCTAAACATCTATCTGCAAATTTACTAGTCATAATTGTTTTAACGTTGCTCATATTTATTTCCAGGTCCATGTCAAGTTTGGTGTCCAGTCTGTCAGGAGCGGTCGCCGGGCATTCAAGTAAAAGGTGCAAAAAGGTTTTGTTGGTTTCGAGCCAAGTCCTGCTTCCTTGGCCAGCTAGTATGCAGGTTCATTACCTTCCAAGCGTGAACATTATCCAAAAAAGTTCAATATTTTTGTTCAGCTGCGATAGCTTAGTAAGATTTTCCCTAACTCGGATGGCCAGCGAATGATATGATTACAAGTTGGTGATAGCTTGCAGCGCAGACCTGGAATCGCTATGAATGGCAATGGAAGGTTCCCTTCTTTTGCGTGCCAAACTAATTAAATTTATTTCCAATCTCGTAAAGGTATAGAAGGCATTAAATAATAATTTTAGATATTTATGGTTCCTATTATGGTTAATCTTAACATAAAGAAAACAAAATCTCTTTTTGGCTATGAAACTGTTAAAAAAATTAAGATGTTACTATTTTAACACATATACTTTAATTGAAAAATTTAAGGGTGGCAACCCTACCTATAACCAAACTATATTTATCAAAATCCAGACAGTAATTTTCGTGACACGTTCATCAACAAACAGATAAACAGATAAAAAATGTAAACTAATGTCAAATTTAACTTACTTAATTTACTATATTATTGCTGTTGTTTGATCAAATTCTTTTGTATTAAGTCTGGTTGCATTTTGTTAAGTTTATTTTCTTTTTTAACTTACAGGAAATTAATTCCTAAATTATTTTAAATTATTCTCTTTTGTAACAGATTTGTGTAAATATTATAAAAAGTGAAATCGTGCCTTAACATCTGTATACCTGAGATAAAACACCTACTCTCTTTATTGATGTCCAGAAAAAGATTGTATGTGTGTTTGTATTTAATATACATTACGACAACCAGGGTGGTCAATCGTTAGCGTATTGTGTGTTTGTTTTAAAACACACATGTTTGTGTTTCATATTATGAACAGTGTTTTAACCAGAAATCGAATCTCTGTCTTTCTCCATTTCTACATAAATAAAAATATTAAACACTGTGAAGGAAAATACTTTATTGTAATAATTTAAGCTTCATATTAATAATAATAAGATCACTGGACAAATTACACAAATTGATGTAGACCCTAAGTAAGCAATTATTTGCTTGAATTAAGGGTGTTAGGTTCAAATATATAGAAATACATATTATAAATACTTAGAATTAATAATATAAACCGAGAAATACAGACATATTCTATGCTCATCACATACATGCCAAAAACATGTATTAAGTTAACTGAACAGCTAATAGTTAAATCGAATATTTATATAGTTCTAATCCAAAAACATCAAGGATGTATTAACACACAATAGAATTCCGTGATGTCCTTAAAGAGACCGCGATTGACAAAAACATCGATATCATCGAATCAAAGGTACCGTTTGGAGCCGTTTTTGCAATCTTTGACATTTTAAAACAATTATGACCAGACGAATTAGACATTCATTTAAGAAGATAAAAGAACAGACAACAATAAATTTATACATTATATTTTTAAGTTAAGATTTAAATTTTATTCAAAACAAAACTATAAGGAAGGATTCTGTGAAGGTTTTAATTCTTAGCATATTATGATTGATTAGACACATGTAATCTCTTTTATAAAAACTTGGATAACAACAATTCAAAATTAGCTAACAATAAATATTTGTTGAAAACTGATTACTGATACAATGAAGTGTTTATACTTCTCCCACTGCTGGGCATTCCCCTCCAATTTAGGGGAGGAAAGGTACTTGCTTAGGGCGTGTTATATGTTGTATAGTTTCTTCTAAACTATTTGGGTTTAGTATATTTCCCATAACCGACAAGACTGATTTGACAATTGTAGATACCGCTAGTACAGACGGACTTATACAATGAATGTATGTAAAATATATATTATTTTGTAGTGGTTGATGACCCGGTTAGATCATATGTATGAATTATTAAAGGCGAGAGTCAAACTAACATAACGTGTTGAGTTAGAAAACGTATTTGTATGAAATAATGCGTTAGACATGTTGCAATCATTCAGATATCACATAATTTTCTAGGTCATTCATTATGTACATATATTGAAAAACATGAGAGAATAGTTACATAACGGAATATTTCCAAAAAAATACTATAAGTCTGGTCTTCCGAAGATCTTGATGTAAGATTTGAATTACTGTTAGTATCCTAACAGTATTCTAAACTAGACCCGGAAAGTAAGGAACCGTTTGAGGTAGATGACAAAATAATATGCTTTACTGACAGACTCACAGAACACGGAGACAGATTTCTTCCGCTCGTATGTCGTGACTAACATAGAAAAACATAAACCCGTTTTTAATTTATAACACTACCAATAAAGCAATCATAGTTATTAAAAAAATCTTATTTTCTCTTTATATAACTTTAGTCCCAAACTATTCTATCAGCTTTATCACAAGTTTGTTTGATTTAGGTTTCAGAAGAGCTAAATCTAAATTACTTAAGTTTAACAATAAGTTATCCAATAACAAACTAAACCGAATAAGTTATAATAAATAATTTATAAAATAAAATATGTTATAAAACACTACAAAATAATAAAATAAAACATTACACATTTAAATGGTGTATAGAGTTTATTGTTGACATCTAAAGTTAAACAAAAAAAAAATACAAAAAGATGTATGTCTTGCCATAAATATTATAACAAAGAAAAAAAAAATATTTTTCATTGCAAATAACATTTATAACTTTTACAATGTGTTATTTTAATACCCAAATATAAAACAATTAAAAATATTAAAAGCTTATTCGAAGTGTTTTCCATTGGCTGCAAGACAGTCCTTTAAACGTTGAGACTAGTTATCAATAGAAGCACGCGCTCTTACCATTCTTCACTGCCAATCGTATGGATCGTTTTAGGGATTCCAAATCATCATGGCGTATAGAGCAAGCAGTACTCTCTAAAACTGACCATAAACCATAATACAGCGGATTAAGATCGGGACTAGACGACGGCCAGTCTTCAGCTCTGATGAAGTCCGAGACTTTTGCTTCCAACCAAGACTGTGTGGACCGAGCTTTATAATCTTGCGCAGAGTCTTGCTGGAAAGACCATACTTGGATATTTTAGCATGGAGTTATTGAGGGGCTTAACGGTAGTTAAGGTATTCTCAAGAATGGAACCTTGATACACTTGTGCCGATGTTTTGATACCTTTTTCACAAAAATATGGCTCAGTTACTCCTTCATAGCTAACATCCTACCAAACCGTCACTGAAGTCGGATAATACCCACGTTGCATGGCAATACCCATGTCAACTAATTGGGAAGGAAGGAAGCTTTTAGTGCTTTGAGCATAAAACGGTCATTTTATTTGTTCAATGTTGCTCAATTGTAAAAATGTTCTCATCCGTAAACAAAATTGTTCTATGAGCTTCAGTAGTTGTTTCGACACCCTATTCATCTTTAATTTATCAGTTAAGAAATGACCAGTGCGTCTCTTATGGGCTGCAAATCCTAAGTCATCACTTAAAATACGCGACATAGTTCCAGATGCTATCTTCATTTCGAGAGATAAAATCTTTTGCTTTCGGACATGATTTCTTCGAATTCTTTCCCTCAATACTTTGACCACCTTTTTCGTACGAACACTACGTCGACGGCCAGATCTTTCTCTGTCACAAATGAGGAAGTCTCATTGTACCTATTAATAGCCCGTTAAAAAAACATTTGACTAATACCAAGTGTATGGAGAGTTTTAAAAATTGCATTTGGATCCATACCTTTTTACTTTGTGCACACATTTAATGCAATCACAGCGACTCTGTTCTCTTTATCACCCCACTCCATTTGAATATAGCAAAATATTACAATATAAAATGTACAATGTATTGGCGCCAAAATGAGAAAACACAATGAACAATCGAATAAAAATGATAGATTTCAAATTCAAATGTAATATTTTTTATTTTTATTTATAACAGTATTTATGGTCAGAATAAGTATATTATAATTTACTATATTTATCTCAAAGTTTCATGATGATTAAAATATTATAATTTAAAATTCATACACTCTCAGACACTCTTGTTCAAAAGGCTCTGGTTGTATATAGGTTTTTGGTTATTGCGGCAAAGCTTTGAAATCTCTCAAGCTTCTGCATGATTTACTTACTTTTTGTTTATAGTAAACACTTTTGTAACGTTTGACAAATATCAAATTTAATAAAATAATAAATTTAAACTTCATTATCGGCCTGTTTTTATTGTTTTTTTATACAAGTCTAGAGCCTTAAAGTATATATCTAACGTACCATAAGACTAAATTAAACCTTCCTATTTAAAACCAATCTCAAAAAAAGAGTTTCTAAAAGACAAATATTGTTTGAAGAATTCACGTTTTACAGATATTTTTTGTGCCATTTTTTTTTATTTTTTTAATAATAAGTTGGCAAGTTTGGTTGTCCCAAACACAATATGTATAGAGTTTCAAATGTTATAATAGTGATAAAACAAACTCTACTCCAGCCCAATTGTCACGAAAGAATTGCTATGCAAATAGATTTTTTATAAACTAATACATTAGTAACTCAGATCTCCGAGTTCCTTACCTCTTAAGAACGAAGGAAGCCATTTCCCACGACTAAAGCAATTCCAAGAAGAGTCAGATGTAAACTAAGAAGCCATGACGTACCACGAATATGGAGTTATTATGTATATGATCCATTAGTTATAAACATTAAATTTAACCTAACAAGGAACGTTATCGTTAAATTGAGACAAAATAATATACCCAATGCATTACATTATCCCTTTTTATCGCTTCAAGTAGCGGTCATTATTGTAAATGTATGAAGCCATAACATTGACCACTCGTAAACATAAATCGAGCGATTATTATTAACAGCCTCTGATTGTATCGTGCACAGCCTCGCACTGTAACGCTATCATAATTCTCTTTTCATTTATTTCCTATTTCTGCTCCCACCACGCGCTAAGAAAATGGCCGACCGGTAAAGTCAGTCTTGCGCGCGATTCCGAACGCGTCGCCGGTCGCCATTGCGTTAAGGATTTAGAAACGAACCATCGACTACTAACGAACAGTTTCAAAACGAATTCGAAATTCAAATGTGCATGTGACAGTTCCAGTGTTTTTTTTTATTTGAATGTACAGGCAAGGGTTTACATTGTTTGCTTTGTTGACGTGAAACAGCTGTCAAAATATTCAAATTGCCGAGGTGAGTTTTGTTTTCGTAATCTTAATTTTAAGAAATGATTATCTACTGTAATATGTATTAAATTTGTTTATTTTTAAATTTAATATAACTTATATTATATCGTTTTGAAACAGTAATGTAGTAGTTTGATAAATTATTTTATATGATAAGTTTTGTTATTTACGTAATAAATAACAAGGGCACATGAAAACTGAATATTTTAAAAATTAAATTATAATATTATGATTTATATACTTTTAGGTAAATAATTTTAAATTAAAATAAATTTGTTTTCGGCTTACAGGTTTTTATATTACTTACCTACACAAGTTTAATTTATTAAATTTCATTTGGTAAATAATCTAGAGAAATAGCATATAGGTATTATAGTATCAAACTTTTAAAAACTTGTAAAACTCTAAATAAACATGACGGTGTTAGAATAATTTAGAAATTATTAAAAAGTACAAAAAAAATCAGGTTAATTATTTTACATTTAAATAAATTTATTTGCGGCTTAAAGGTTATTATATAACTATAAGTTTTTATATTTCATTAGGAAGTTATAATTTAGAGAAATACTATATACTAAAACATCAAACGTTTAAAAACTTCTAAAACTCAAAATAAACATGACGGTGTAAGAATTGTTCAGAAACTATTCAAAATAATGAAATAGTTATTAATTTACAATGAAATCATAGGCGGTAATATTCAAAATTGTTTTATAGGCGATTAAAGCTTAGAACAATTTTGGGTCATGGACCCTACGTTTTCGGTAGGAGAGTTATATTGTTCAAATAAACATTCATATACAATCAAGGACATTTTTTTGTAATAAACAAGCTAATGTTCCTCATAAAGCAATAAAAATGTAAATCAGATAATTTAAAAGATTTAACAGTCTAGTTTTTACGACAAAACAACTGCCAAGGGATAGTAATGACATTTAAACGATCAAAAAAGTTTCATTTAAATTAAATATATAATAAAAAGAAAAGAACAATACTGGACATTACACAACTGTCAAATAATTAAAAAAGAAGTGGCATCATGATTATATCTGAACCACAGTTAGTGGCAGGTGGCAGGTGGTGACCGGCGACCCGAGACGGCTCCGAACGGTAACTATTGTATTGTTTACACTTTAAACTCGTTATGACTTTCTGGACGCAACCTGTTAGTTTCTCATTATCTACTTATATTGTTTTTAATACCAACATTGCGTTCACTATTAAGAGCATTTTGATATGTACTTAGATCTTATCTACTGATGAAATGTCCCATGATCCCATCCTCATGTCTGGTAACGAGATGAAATCATTATTGCTTTACGTGCGACATCTGTTCTGACAGACTGACACTCCTTTGTAATATTAAAAGCTGAAAATTGCTTACGATAATACGAATATAAAATTTTACATTAAGATACCCTTCAGAAAATTCTTAGGTTAAGGTTTCCATACCGGCTCCATAAAAAGACGTTGCGCCTCTGAAGGTTGACGAATCATATAATCAGATCTTTTCGTCATATAAATATTTTTAATTATCACCGAGGATCCACTCAAATTGGTGAAGTTGTATCTTTTATCACTTGAAGTAAATGCAAAGATCAAGGCAGTGAAAGTGTTATCAAAATTAATGTAAATGAAGTTTATATAATTATTATTTAACAGTAAATTGTCAGGTAATTCCTTGGAACCATCGACCCGGAACAGAACTGCTAATGCGTATCTCGGTTACAGCATTTATTACATAGATTCATTGACTTTTTTTTGTAACGGTTTTTTTACGAATAAGTTGTTACCGACTAAGTAAAGCACCGGTTTCTATGAGATATTAAATTGAATTTGTATCAAACCTTTTTAAAGACTACATTTTATTTTTAGTTCTTATTCAAGATCTTGAATTTAATTACATTCTTGAAGCAAAATTTAAAAAAACTACAACGCGACGGTCCATATTATTATAGAGGAGTACATGATGTAACTCCAGCTTTATACTTTTACTAAATGGGAAAGCTGTTTTTTAAAACTATAAATCTTTGTAATGAAGTCTTCATACTGTAATCATCTCCTTATTGGCTCACGTGAGTTCATCGTTGCGTAATCGTTACGTGCTCGTTGGGTGAAAAACCACTTCCCCGACTCGTAAATCGCGTTTTATGGAATATCGTAATAAAAAAAGTATTTTTAATAATTACGATGTTCTTCCTTTATTTATTAACTAGCTGGTTGTCAACGATCACTAGGCCTCTTAGAACACAATTTTTCGTTCCTTTATTCAGAACTTTCAAAATAATCCGATTCAGCACACCCCTAGGGAAAATGTCAAAACTTATTTAAATCAAATTTGTAAACTCTAGATTCACGAAACTAATCTCCAGTGTGTTGTCAATCAATCACTGTGAATTAAAAGTGTAGGCACAAAATCCTGCGGATATTATCTGTCACTGAACACGATTAATAAGTCTGATATATAAATAAATATAACTCAACTCAATCGAGTATCTCTCAACTACAAGTAAAATATTAGAAAAATTTACGAGTACCTTCATTGGAATAACACTGATGAGTTAACTTTAAGAAAATATAAATAAGGTAATATAACAAGGTAGTATTTTGAGCGCCTATACTACAGTTAGTTAAGATGAAAGATAGAGGGTCGTAGTGTAGTGAGGGTAGTGATGAAAAACAAAATACACGATCAGTGCGATAAAGACAATAAAAATATCCACCTTGTAAGATGTACCTCATCATATCGACTTTTCCAGTACTATTTTGCCTAATGAACATATTTTTTCAAAATGAGATGAGTTATATATATTTGAAATCAGAAAAAAAATGCTGAGTCCAAATATGTATATTACTTCATTTCGTGAACTTTCGTGAAGCTCTGGAACCTACAATATATGTTAATACATTTTTAAATATTACATAATAGTAAGCGTAACTTAAGAGTTACGCTTACTATTATGTAATATATGTATTATAATTATTATAATACATCGGAATTTATCGTATTGAGAAAATAGGATAAGTCCGATAAATTCCGATGTATTATAATAATTATATCCGGTAATATGACTTCATCTATTTCCCTCCTTCTTAGGTTAAACCCGTATCCTTTAGACTCTGATCACGAACCATCTATCATATGTTATTATTATTTAGAATATTTATGTATTATCCAGTGTGACAATCATTCCATTTATTGACTTAAATAGAAACCCAACACCGAATTTGTTAAAATTCATCAAGTAATCTTGTAATATAAATACAGTCTAAATCAGTTTTTGAAAATGAGTTATTCATCCTTGCTAAAAAGTAGCTTTCTAGTTAACTAGGAAAATAACCCATAACCGTACTAAATTTCTTCAAAGTTCTTTCATTACTTTTCCTAGACGCCCGAACAAATAAACGGACAATCTTTTAAAAATTGTGCTTAAGGTTCGGTGTTCGATTTTTTAAATTATTAGTTGTACAAATTTTCCCTTCTTACTGTATTATAGGCTTGTTATTTGTGAAAGACAATAAAATGCTTTACTTAGATGTTTAAGTATTTAGACTTTTTTGTTTTTATTCCAACTATGCGATGGTTGTCAATTTAAAAGCTAGCTGAAAGACAATGCTTGTAACATTAAGTTTACCTTTAAGTTTGATTTAAGCAAAAATGTACATAATTAAGTAAATAAATAAATGTTTAATTAATTACATAACACTACACAAAAATAAACATTACGGTTAAGCGTAGTGTAGTTCGTGATACTGTAGAATGCTGACATTACTTGAAGGCCGTCTACTGACTTTTTCTATCTTTCATCACAAGATCATTACATTAATGGAACCGCCTTTTATCAGATATTTTTTATTTAAACTGCTTGATAAGTTACTGATGAAGAAAGATATTAAGTAAATAAATCACATTTATCAAATCTAATATATTTTTTTTACATTTCTTTCAGAGTCAAATCATTTTTCATCTCGCACTTAATAATTTAAAATCAATTTTCTAATCTCCTAATAAAAATTCAACATAAACAATAATATATTCACATCATCGGCTTCAGTTATATTATATATTTTTTTATGTACATAGTAATATTACTGGATATAATTTTGAATAAATTTATAATCGTAGGTACTTTTATTGTAAACATAGTTAATTAAACTGTGTAAGATTTGATAAAATTTAAATATAAAACTAGATTTTAACATTATGAATAATATTACGATAAATTATTATTTAATTAATTTAAGCCAAATGTAAAAATTATGCAAATCAAGAGCAATGTAAGTAACATTCAAACTATAAAATTTTTGGTCGTATCGTATGTCGAGAACAACCTTCTTTAAAAACGTAATTACTCTCATTTATAACTAAGGTAATTATAAATCTTTTTTGGAAATTAGTTTTGAAGTCGTAGATAATCTCGTGATGTGTAAATGTTCATTTTAATGATGTCATGTTTTTCTGAGAACATTTAATTTGACATGTTTATTGCTAGGTTTTGTAGAAAAAACATGCGTTTGAGGAAACAAGATTTATGGCTACAAAAACTTCAAGTTTTTATTTGTATGCATTAGTATTCTCAGAGGGTCCACAACCTTTCCTCTTGTTTACTGATTATCTTCTTGTTTTTAATTTAATATACAATAAGGGAACAAGGGAAAGGTTATTAAATTAGGTATTACCTTAATATTCGATTTTTTTTAAATAGTTTAATTCACTTCAAGAGACCATCATTACTTGACCCACTGAAGAGTATACTGAAGGTCGTAATGCTACTAATAACTTAATTTCAGTGTTTGTTTGTTATTAATGTAACAAATATAGAATAATATCAACCGTCTGCCACATCCCAATTATTTGGTTTGGGTTCAATATAAATTGTAAAAGATATAACATATAGGAAAGAGAGAAATATAGAGATAATTAATATATAGGATAGTATATGTATAAATTCATATCCTGAACTTAATTAAGGTCTTAAAAGTAATATTAAAGGTTAAAGTTATTATAACACACGTGACAATGAGGAAAAAATATTTAAAAAAATAAGCGAAAAAAAAATACGTTCATTGCAACATTCTACGTGTTAGCTAATATTGAATATTGGGTGCAACATAATACTTTCAGTTTCTAATCCATCTATTTCTTATGATTGGAGAACACAATGGTACCAGGAGATCAGACCTGGCTAGGAGTTTCTATTGTCTGTTTCGGTAGCGTGTTGAGAAGCAATTTGAGCACACGCCAGAGGCGGAAACCCATTGGCAAGTTATCCGAAGGAACGCAAGAAACAATACCATTTGAAGGTCTTATTAATAGACCGATTTGTTAATTTATTTTTAAACGATAATTATATATATGTACTTTGATTTTTAATCACGTTTCAGAATTAATCGTTTTGCAGGGAAACGGTTTTTAATAATTTTAATAACATAATTGAGAGAACAAAAAGACACATTATTTGTATATGACTTCAAAGTGGTTTTATAATAAGTTAATAACGGTAACATGTGGTACTAACCTAGTAATGAATTGAGGTGTACACTTAATTATGTCACAACATGACATTTATGATTATTATCAATACGTGATAATGACTAAATGTTTACTCTAAAGCACTGAATTATCATGATAATAATTTAAATTGGCTGTAGCGGTTATGTATTTATAAAATAAAAAAAAATGTTTTGATTAAATGAAATAAATATTTCACCGCAAGATGAAAGATATGCCGCGAACAAAATAAATCCAAATAATCAAAACATTGTTAATAGCATGAAAACACGTGAAAAAATATTTTTGTTCACTCGTGAAAACTTAGAATATATCTTAAACTAATCAAAGGCATGTTCCGAAATCTGATCGTCGGAAAAGAAGCCAAAGCATTCGTTAAACCGTTAACACGCTGGTAAATCGCAACCTGACAATCGCAACCACTGGTATGCGTTACAGTTAGACCATGGTACAAAGAAACCAAATTCATAAATAATATAACAGAAAAAAAATTACGACCATGTTAATGACAAACATATTTTTTCACAAGGTAAATTAAATTTTAGCATTTAATAATAAAATAGTTTTACATATTTTTTTTTATACAATTGCTTATTACAACAAACTCTAAATCTTAGATTTACAGACGGACGTAAACGAGACGTGACTTTGTTTGATACAATTACAACAAAGGTTAAGGTTGCCATCTCGTTCTCACGGTAGCTTTAAGCTTCTGACACATCTGAAGTGACAAGGTTGATGTTTTTTCTTGTATAATTTAGACTAAAGATTTTTTTTTTAATTTTATAAGAAATTCATAGGCACGGGTAAGACTCAGACCTGCAACATCCAGAACTCAAAAAAAAACTACTGTTAAAAAAATAATAATAAAAAGAATTTTAATATTCTATTCCGGTTTACCTATTGCGACAATTTATTTACGTTAGAAACAACTTGATCATAATATACATACTGGTTAATCAAATTGACGATTATTCATTCATCTGTTCAAAGAAAAAAAAAGATTTACTTAAAAAAATATATTACCGGACAGTATTACTATAATAAATAATAAGACACATTGTTTATAGTTTTACAAGTAAGTTCCCATAATTTTACTGAGTTTTCCTAAGTCTATCTATAAAGGAAGTGTACCTCGACTGTAGACTACCACGCGGGCTGCCACCAGCCTTGTTCCGAAGGTCACCACCCATGACATCATACTGTAGGCGGTTATGTAAGGTGACATCGTATGCTTGCAATTCTACATTTTTATATATTTCGTTGTGAATGAAATTTGAGATTTTTTTTACATAAACGTATTGTTACGAATGCTGTGAGGATTATGGTGTTCGTACACTATAAGGTATTTTTTTATTTATATATATTTTTTTTGTTTTTTTAATATATATTTTTTTATAAATTCTCTGTTATCCTATTAAAAGTGCAGTAAGAATTATCTTTGCTAGCAGTTATTTATATATTTTTATTTAATTGATCTTTGATTTTTTTTAAGCAAAAGCATGTATATTTTTGCCTAATCTGTAAAACATAAAAGTTCAAAGTGAAGTAACAACGCTCTCGGTATAAAAAGTGAATAAACAAAGAAAAAATAACATCATAAAAGTTTCAAGTAAATTTGAATAGTCATTTAAACTTCCAACGTTAACTATAAAAAACACCCACACATTACATTGTATATATAAGAACGAACGTAAATTCCAGAATTACTTGCAAATATTATGAATAATCACGATTTCTAACAAACAAAATTTTAACGATCCAAGGGAAGGAAGCAAATAAGTACAAGTGTACAAAATCGTATAAATCACATTTAAAAGACACTCAAATGAATGAATTATAAACATATATGAAGTCATATAAATGCTTTTATAAAGTTTACTAACTTGGCTTTTTCACACGCTGCGCAAGCGCAGGCGCTAACTGATCAAAAATCAAATGTATTCTGCTCTTGCGCATATAATTTACAGTTACTGACGTTTACTTTGTTTACAAGTAATACATACATTTTCATATTCTTTAGCATTAACATATTTATTAGTAACAAGTATTGTTATTAGTTAATAAATTATCAATTCTTCCTACTCTGAATACTTAATATTTTACAGCTATATATTTTAATTTTAATGGATATGTTATTACATATTTTGACATAAATAACTATTCTAAGACTGTTTATTATCTGTTTCTTTTTACAAAATATTTTACAAAATAATTGAACAGATTTTATTCATTTTTGAGTCTCTTTTTTCATTTTTCGTTTCATCATATTCTCTCTTTCTTTTAAGGATATGCAAAAAAATAATAAATATTCCTAAAGATATTTCAGCTATCAAGAATATTATTAGTAGTAAAAATTTTAAATATGTATTGTAATTATAATTTTCTATAACATTATTCTATTTTCTTTTTTTTACAATAAAAACTATTAAATAGGTATATAAATGGAACAAATTTATATTTAGGTATTATTTATAATCTTTAAGAAATATTTAACATATAGAGGACAAGAGATTTGAGAGTAAGTTGTAGAATCGTAAGCGTAAAACAGATTGGGACAAATGACCTCATAAACATAAAATAAATACCTATATCATAAGTATCAAATACTTCTTGTTGGTAATTTAAAATGACATTAATATCTTTTTTTTTTGTTTACAATACAATATTCCAGGTGTTCTAAAGGGTTCACGGAGAGAGCCGAAATTAACTCCATGTATATTTTTAAAATAACACAAAACACATTGATGTCTTCATAAATCATAAACTAATCTTGTCTTCATGACGTCTAATAATGAGTTATGTTTAATATTGTGTAGGACGCACTGAAATAATGTTAACATCGTTTACTCAGAAATCTATTTGTTGCATTCCTTGCAAAGGTTTATGTTTATTTAAATAATGTTTGATAATTTCTCAGAAATCCACTTCATTAAAATTCTTGGTTCACATTTTTGACTTAGATATAATGATAAGATGTCTTGGAGGATAATAGAATTCTTTGTCAAATGGGAAGCCAGGTGTATTTTTCATTATATATATTTTATATTTCTTATTTGAAGTTTAGTACAAAGTTTCAAGACCAACCTGAGTATAATAGAATGTAATCTTATAATCATATTTCTAGCTCGGGTTCGATTCCCGACAGGGACAGGCAAGTATGTGATGAGCATAGATGTCTGTATTTCTTCATTTAGTCGTTTATTAAATATATTCTCAGTATTGCGTATAATGTGTATTTCTAAATATTTGTATCGTTGTCTAACACCCTTATCACAAGCAAATAATTTGCTTACTTAGGGGTTAGATCAATTTGTAATTTGCTGAATCTAGACAGACTACTAAAGTGAATATAATTTGACAGCTTTGACATCATGATAGTTTATTACTTGTGGTTGGCTGTGAATGGTTTATTACGACAATTTTTTTTTTAATAATTAGTCAAGAAACCGATGCAAGTCCCTTCGAATACAGATAATTTAAAAATAATATTTCTTGGGTATTGTAGAGTATTTATACGCTCACGCCTCGCCGTTACTTGATAGTCTGACGTAGACAATATTAGTCAAAACACAAACTAAATCCTACACTTATTAGAGAATATTTATATCTATTAGTAACATTTTGGTGATAAGTAGAAATTAAACACGTAAATAATATATAACTACATAAATATATCATAATAATTAATAAGCAATAATTCCTTTGTTTTATGCGTCAAAAGATATTCAATAGAAAGCTAATTGACTCCACTCATAAGTCGGAGTCAGCATTGACTATTTATACATTCCTAATGGTTTATACAAACAAGCGACTTCCGCAACACTGACTACATACCTCTAGGTATTGTCACTTGACTATAAAATATACTTAATTACAATGAATATATACTACTGGAGTTAGCGTTTAAATAAGTAGGTTATGATTGAAATTGGATGGTTTACAAATTATGTATTAAAAATGTTTTATTTAAAAAAAAATAAATGATGAAATAAAACTAATTATATAAGCTGGTATTACACAACATCACTTAATTTCTAAAGTATACATGACGTCTACGTAACATTAAGGAACTCTATGTGTGGGTGACAGTTTGTCTGTGTGGGTATATATTATGTAAATATTGGTGTAGGCATGAAGGTTCTATATTGGTTATTTATTATAATATTACGTATATTATATTCTGATAAAAGATAATCTGTAGTAATTTACACAAAATACGTACATAATTTTGTTTAATACTTATTTAATAAAAGATATTGATATAATGTTTAAATTTTTTATTTGTAAGAAATCTCAATCAATGCGCTTGTTACAGAACTTATTTATAAAGCAATCGATACTTTAAAATATTTAATATTAATGGCTATGATTAAATATTACTATGATGATATATTTAAATTATAGATATAAAACATTTTATATTTATGATTATTATATAGAATAATGATTATTCATTATTTTGATATATAGTTTGATATAATACACAAAAGGACCCAAAACTGACCTTAAGGGCCTGTTTAATAAACAAATACAGGAGACTGGTTTTCTAAGGGTCAAATAAATTAGTTTCCTTTATGTTTCTTTACTAGTTATTAATAATTGATAAATAATTATACTATATATATGTTAATTAACTGAGAGAAAATATATTGACGAAAACATAAACGTGTAGATGTTTCGGAGTTTGATGACCCTTGAAATATATTGACTGTTTTAAAAATATTGTATACCTACTGGTTTTGTTTAATATATAAAGCAAACTAGATATATCAGTAATTGAGATCGAAACCAATATTTGATCTGTTACTCAAACATATCTAAAAATAATAGAAAGTAGTTAATCGTCATGATATTATACTATTTTTTGTTTTTTGGATGATAATCATTAATTATTCCTTGGACTTCATTTAGTCTGAATAATTAACACCGGCTTAAAATTAAATTATTATTATTTCTATAATAATAATTTAATTAATTAATTTTAATTTTATAAAAATAGCCCTATTTTTATAAAATTAAAATAATATATATGTGATCAAAATGTAATATGTAGGTAGTCGTAGTGTAGTGTATACGTACGTTTCAAATGCTTTGCAGCAATCGTGTTCACGGTAACACGTGGAGGTTGATACCTCCATCTAATTTAATTGAATTAAAATTTAATTCATTATACGCGAGTTAAATCCGCAAAAATAGTTTTATTTCAACGTAAATAATACTTATATATGATTATTTGTGTGTTAACTTTTATTAATCCATATATAACGGCTGTATATTATCGCGTGTCGCTGATTTGTTTAACTTGCAGCGACGAACTTTAAGTGTATCTTATTTGAACGAAAGAATGTTCCAAGATACTAACTGTTCACATTTTTCAATGACCCATCATTTCAAAACAAAAATCATAGGAAATAATCCAGTTATAGGGTATTAGGGTTTATATGACATATAACTCAATACAAAAACTTACATTCCAATATAAAAATCGTAATTAATTTTAAGTAGGTTTAATGTGACAGTGAAATTATTCTTTGAATCACAGCTCTTATTATTAATATAATCGACATTTTTATCATTCTATCATCTCTAATAAACTAATTATATTGAAAATTAATCTTTTATCTTTAATAGTATCTATTTACTATCAATAGACGTTTATTTATTGATTAGAATTATTATTAACAAAAAATAACATAACAACATTTTAACTAACTAATATCGATATGATCACTAAAACTTCGTTAATTGATTTTTGATACAGTATATATTTTTTTTATGGTATTTTAGACTACATAATAGTAAATCGCTTAATCTCACACATTGGACCACTCGGTGCGACAAAGTAACGGGTATTACGTGTATTATCTCAAGTCCAAAAAACACACACACACACACACAAAATAACGCCATGTTTATTTCACATGGCGTACGCCATAAGCTCTTTAATGTCATTAGTATAAATCGATTACCAAGTCATAACATAAGCTTATTAATTGTATTAATAATATTTCCTAACTGAGAAGGCCAAAATATAGTAATCATATATTTTCACTGCGAGGATAAATTCCAGAATTTATCAGTTCACATGCATATCTATAAATTTGAAGATACTGCAATAAATAAATAAAAAACAAATATTAATTGTAAGTTCCTGTTGGCTGACATATAAACATAAAGACAAACATTATACGAACAACTTAACCACTATTGAGAAGCGGCTCTCATTATTATAAGAGATTTCCTCTGTCAATTACAATCATTGCTGTATAATTTATCCTAACAAGCAGGTATAACTGTGTCACTGGGATCACGGAGCACGCAGCATCCTTGCTTTCTATCGCCCATAGCGAGATTTCTCCCACGAACTTTTATACCAAATATAACTACAATTCCAAGAATCTTCACGGAAAAACATGTACTTTATATCAATAAAAAAAAACTTTTATTATATTATTTTTATTATTATTACTCTACCTATAATTTAATTTATAAAATAATTTATTTATTGAATGTAATCTAATGTTCAGATTCCTTATACGAGTTGTAGTCGATTAGGACTCATCCAGATTAGTACCTGCGGTAGTAGCTATTATCTCAATTGCAGAAGGAATCTTTTATTACTAACGGTAAAATTACAAATCGATCCTAATCCTAAGCTAGATATATAAATGACAAACAGAATGACAATCTTTTTTTTTTTTTTAAGAAATCATTATGTCAGCCTGTTCCTGGGTCGTAAATTTAAGAACAACTTTTCCTTTACACAAACACCGTTGCTCTTTAATTATTTACAACAATATGCATTAAAATTATGCGTAGACATGTTTAGTGTAAAAGAATAAATTAAAATAATAATAATACTAATGGTATGTCATTTTATACAGCAAATCAACTTGATCTCTGATTTAACGCAACATATATAGGTACAATATAATTTACAAATTTGTATTTACACAAAATATTAAGGATAAAAGCCACAAAATCCAAATAACCACAGAGTTAAGTATCTGAACGTGGTTCTAAAATAGCCATAAATTTGAACGTCCCTAATGAGACTCATCTCATACTATAACTGTTCCTCTTATCTTGATCGCTGGCTCTGTTACTATTTGGACCGTAACCGCACAAATTAAGTAAGTAACCCCAAATAAGTTTCACACAATACTGTTCTTTAGGTCATGAAAAATAAGAGTCAGATCTGTGAATATATATTTATTCACAAAAACAACTTTAAAGACGTTGCTATTTAAGTTGAACACATATTAAAAGGGTATAAGAATACTTAATAATATCCTTGCTATGGTAGAAACGTACCAATGAAACAAAGTGACTATAATTATACAGATTTTAACTTAATATCCAATAGTAATCTCTAACCTACATCAGTTACTTTGTTTATTTTGTACCACCCATGATGATTGCTCGATGCCCGATCGTCCTTGCGGACGGAGTACAAGCGGAGACTACACACGTCGAAAAATATAATATTTTTTAATTAACTCTATTCAATTCTTTGTATGCATGTGTGTTGATTCCTTATAAAACCAAACAGATACAATAGTTTTATTTAATATATATCTATCCTGTTATTAAAGCAGTAGAAAGGTAGAATAAACACATACTGTATTTTAATTATATTTATTTGAAAAAGTAAGTGCACCCAGATTAAAAGGATAAGTAACAAAAAGTATTAGAAAATGATTTTTAGAAACCCTTCACCTAAATTATTTAAATGATCCTATTTTAACATATTAAGATAATAGTCATATATGTTGAAATGAATACATAGTTAAATAAGCTATTTCTTTATCTTAATAAATTAGCACTTGCAGTCATTGCAGCGAACTATTTTCCCTTTGTCATCGATGCATAGGCAAACACAGGACTTCCCCTCAGTAGGGATACGCTCACAACAGGCTTTGTTACACTTGTTGGAGCTCCCTTCGGTGCAATTGCAATCTTCGCAAACTTTCAGTGATCCTTTCTCATCCCGACAAACGCAAATGCATGACTTGCCTCCAGTTGGTACGCATTGGCAGCCAGATTTATCGCACGACTTTTCGCACTTGCAGTCATTGCAGCAAACTATTTTCCCTTTGTCATCGATGCACAGGCAAACACAGGACTTCCCGTCAGTAGGGATACGTTCACAACAGGCTTTGTTACACTTCTTCGACGTCCCTTCGGTACAATTGCAATCTTCGCAAACTTTCAGTGATCCTTTCTCATCCCGACAAACGCAAATGCATGACTTGCCTCTAGTTGGTACGCATTGGCAGCCAGATTTATCGCACGACTTTTCACACTTGCAGTCATTGCAGCGAACTATTTTCCCTTTGTCATCGATGCACAGGCAAACACAGGACTTGCCGTCAGTAGGGATACGTTCACAACAGGCTTTGTTACACTTCTTCGAGGTCCCTTCGGTACAATTGCAATCTTCGCAAACTTTCAGTGATTCTTTCTCATCCCGACAAACGCAAATGCATGACTTGCCTCCAGTTGGTACGCATTGGCAGCCAGATTTATCGCACGACTTTTCACACTTGCAGTCATTGCAGCAAACTATTTTCCTTTTGTCATCGATGCACAGGCAAACACAGGACTTCCCGTCAGTAGGGATACGTTCACAACAGGCTTTGTTACACTTCTTCGAGGTCCCTTCGGTACAATTGCAATCTTCGCAAACTTTCAGTGATCCTTTCTCATCCCGACAAACGCAAATGCATGACTTGCCTCTAGTTGGTACGCATTGGCAGCCAGATTTATCGCACGGCTTTTCACACTTGCAGTCATTGCAGCGAACTATTTTCCCTTTGTCATCGATGCACAGGCAAACACAGGACTTGCCGTCAGTAGGGATACGTTCACAACAGGCTTTGTTACACTTCTTCGAGGTCCCTTCGGTACAATTGCAATCTTCGCAAACTTTCAGTGATCCTTTCTCATCCCGACAAACGCAAATGCATGACTTGCCTCCAGTTGGTACGCATTGGCAGCCAGATTTATCGCACGACTTTTCGCACTTGCAGTCATTGCAGCGAACTATTTTCCCTTTGTCATCGATGCACAGGCAAACACAGGACTTCCCGTCAGTAGGGATACGTTCACAACAGGCTTTGTTACACTTCTTCGAGGTCCCTTCGGTACAATTGCAATCTTCGCAAACTTTCAATGATCCTTTCTCATCCCGACGAACGCAAATGCATGACTTGCCCCCAGTTGGTACGCATTGGCAGCCAGATTTATCGCAAGTTTTTTCGCACTTGCAATCATTGCAGCGAACTATTTTTCCCTTGTCATCGATGCACAGGCAAACACAAGTTTGGCTGTCAGTCGGTATACAGAAGCAACCTTTGTCACACATTGTTACGCAGCAACTATTTTTTTCAATGGTTAAATTGCAAGGCATTGTAATGTTAACGTGAATCTGTAATTGAATGAATCATATTAAAATACATTCGAGTCTACCAATATGAATAAAATAAACATATTCTTTAAAATAAAATAATCATATCCACCGATTATTGTATAAATATGTTAATATTATCACGAACTCACAAAAAAAAGCATTTAAATACGAATAAAGCACCGGTGTAACAAATAAAGACTAGAGATAAGAACAATAATATTATTGAACAATACTCACGTTCAGTAGTACTATGACGATGTGCAGCGTTTGATAACAGATAACACGCGCTCTCCTTATATACAGATAGAATTAACGTGTGCAAAATGAACTTAGGGTGCCGTGTGAATACAGTACTGATGATGCAAGAGGTACTTATTTTTGATTACTGGAATTATATTTTCTATAGTTTATTTATTTAGAACCTTTTGAACAATGCTATTTATTATATAATAATTACGTATTTTTTTTTATTTGCTTTTAATCATTATTTTGACTCCCTCAAGAGAGCGTATTTTCTTATTTGTTGCATGAAAAGTATATATAATTATATATTATATTTACCACAATATGTATTCTGTTAAACAGAAATGAAGAACATCTTATATATTATACTACATAGGTTAATAAGGTAGAATAAGTAATTGGACCCCAATTCATGTACTATAATAATAATTGCTCCTTCTATATGGTCATGGAAAAGTCTCGATCAAAACGATGAGGTAATTCAGTGAAATCGTCGTATCAGTGATGACGTCACCTGTGGTTTAACTTTTTTCATTTGACAATTATTCTTGAAATAATTTCTGATGACTCATAATCGTTATTTGTACTTTTATTACATTTGAATATATGAAACTTAAATAGGAATTAAAAACCTAAAGAGGACTTTGTGCCAGTTTGAATGAAAAAGCTGGGTTACCACCGTCAAAATACATTTTTACATAATAAGTTAAGGATTTGTAATCGGAAGCTGTAGAGAAACATTCTCGTCTCGATCAAGATAATTTGTCATAATTTTGGAGTGTGGGCGACTATTGCGTAAGAATTTCGGAATGTTCATTGACCTTGAATACTTTGCATTTAATTATTTGGATGCATTTATTGTTACTGGACCATATAGAGCGGTACAATATGACCTACTTCTCTTGTACTTATATTTTTTATACCAATGATAATTCTGACCCATTTATGGTATGGTATTTCGATATGTTTATGGTTCTGTTTATATATTTTGGAACAATTAAAATTATATGTTACATAAAATATTTTAATCACAAAAATAACATTGGTTTTTTAATCAAATACCTATACTTTGATTATATACACCCAAATAAATAAGTTAATTCATAATTTGAGAGTGTGGGCGATGCTCACTTGCCTTGGTATTTGGAGGACTAGAGCGACAGATAGCGAACTACCGGCCGATCAAAAATGCAATGATCAAAAGATCAATATTCAATCTTAGTTAATCTAATAAATAGTTAAATCTTAATTACTACTATATGAAATGAAGTTTAATAGTTTCATTTTATTATTAAGCAGGGCTTAGATATAATGTGCTGGACTTATACATTATACCTAATTACCATGACATCTATATGACCTTCATGCATATATTTCAATGATCCTATAGTTCATAGCGAGGAGAAACCTCACTTGATGTTCGATTAACACAAAAATACATCCTTTTTGTTACAATAAAAAGAGAAATTAGGTTTTAGAGAAAGTACAGTACAAAGTAAACTGACATATTAGCATTACAAATTTAAATTATACAACACACGCATACTTATTAACCGACGTTAGTTTATTTGTTTTGTTTGAGTAAATGAATATTATGTCACAGCCTAAGAACAGCTGAAATAAGAGAGGTAGGGTTATCACACCGGATATAAAAGATATATATTTTTTTTATTATACATTTAAATACATTATGTTAATTAAATGAAGACTGGTGTTATATAAGATGCATATCATTATGATAATTATATAACTCCTGAGGTAATCGAACTTACGTTCGATAATGAATAAACAATAAAACTTTTTTTATATACAAAAATTGCTTAGAAGAATATACTCAAATATACCATTTTTTTTAAAAATTATATTTAGTTTTTATTATTATTATTAATTTTTAAACAACACTTGCATTAGGGATTGTATCATTATCCCTTCTTCGCAGGGGGCTTCATAAACAAATATGTAACGAACATAAAATACACCCAGACTCCAAACAACGATCTCACAAACAATTTTCCCGTGTGGGAATCGAACCTACAATGTTTGGCTCAACAGTCAAGATCACTAACCACTATTAACCATAATTAAAAGAAAAAGCTTTAATTTTAATTATTATAAAATAAATAAATAAATTATTTCCATGTTTCAATGATTACAATGTATTCTATGTGGAATTGTCAGCAATTCAACCGTGAAGGTAAACAAAACTTATTTTCCACCTACCTTACAATATATAACAAGGACGCACAGACCGACGGTGGAGTCGTTAATTCGTTCACAGTTATTTCTAATGGTAGCCTGTAAAAACAGAGCAGCTACAAACAACCGCTTTCAATTAGGTAGGTCTAAGAAATACTAAATTATGAACTACAAGAGGCAGGTCGGCTTCCTAGGGCGTAAGTGTACGGAACCTGCTCTGGGAACATTGATGGCTTGTAATGAAATATTGTAATAATTTGTTATTACTAGATTGCTATTTTCAAGGTTTTACAACCGTAAAACCAATTGAAATACGCAAATATCTAGGGGGTGATTCACTGATTGGTAACATCAACAACATCAACAGAATGAAGTTTTTTGTCACGTTTTATTGTATTTCTATATTGTAAAATATTTATATAAAAAAATCCCTATTTACACATTATAGTGACAGTATGAAATATTCTCTTATTTTGATACTCTACATAATATTGACTTAAGATATTTCAGTGACGTCACAAATAACAATAGATTAGTAATAGTATTAGTATGCCACATGAGTACAGCCTCGACATATATACACAGCCTTCGTGCCTTATATAGCCACCATGTATGTGTTAAATAATAGCTCTTAACACGTGGGTGGTAGAGTTTATTTTTGGAAGACTTTTAGTTCAAATATTTCAAAGGTATCTTGATACATGTGGTAATTTTTTGGATATATTTAAAATTTTCTGTATGAAAACTAAGGTAATATAAAAAAGAGGTTTATGATTAATGAACGGAACAAACAGACGAATGAACATATAATATCTAGCTTTATGTTTGTGAATGAAACTTATTCAACATCCATTGTCAGATGTTCACGGTCAGTCGTTCGTGTTATTAATTGGTTATTGATCGCAAACACGTCAATGTCGAATGAATCACAAACTGTTATTGAATTCCTTCATATGTATGTAACCGTAGTTATTATTGCTGTTATGTTGGTAGTACCAGTTTAGAATGCAAACAACCTATCAAGAGGCAAACTTTTTAAACTGAAACTCTGTGGTACGTCATTATTAACGACGCACTGATCTAATTTCTGTGAGTTAACAATAACAAAAAGTTTTTTTATATTATACAAGACTTCTCACGTCACCATTGCATGGAATCTCAAGCCATGACTCCCATGAACACACATGCAAATGTTCTCTTCCTGAAGAGCTAATCGGATTTGACATCTTAATATTTTTTTTAATATTATCATCTTAATATTATCTTAATATTTTTCCGTTAAGTGCTTTTTATAAAAAATAAATTTCTTTTATTTTAAAATGTAATAATAATAATAAAATATTTAAAAACAAAAATGGAATAAAAACACCAAAGACACGAAGTTAAAAAACATTTGACTCTACATTTTTTATTACAAAAAATAGTAAATAACGCAACCTATATTTAAAATAAAATACTTATATAATCGAATGTAACTCAAATGAAGAATGATCATTTATTACTGTTTCCTAGGTTAAGTAAACTTTTTTATCAAGAGGATGCAACCTTAACAGCACCTCTAAGTCAAATCGTGAGGTCACGAGATGAAAGTAAGATTACTCTTCGCACTGTCACTGTCTTGTTAACTAGATTTATTGTTTGGTTCGACCATTATTTATTATTAGCATTTTATTAATTAGTGGATCTTCTGATGTACGGTAAAATAATAATCAAAGTTAAGATTAATGTTTGAATATATCTTTAAACATGTATAGCCATGTTAAGCTTATTTAAATTTATATCGGTAGTGGCATCTTTTCAATGTTTATCTATACTGCAAAGTTAGAAACATTGGTTAGGATTTTGAAAGAAACCTAATAGAGAGTAGAGCGACGGGACGGTTTCCCAGTAGTCGCAGGTTCGAATCCCTGCCGTATCGGTTTATTTTTCATCCTTTGTTTATATAAATTTAAAATTAAGATTATTTAAGGCGCACGAACAGATGAAACAAATCATAGTAATATTTTTTAATCCCATATTATTTTAGGTTCGTGATTATGATACGAATTATTAAACTCCACAAGGTTCTCGGTTAAATATATATTGTGGGATTCCAAAAGAAAACTTAAGTTTATTATGAGTATAAAAAAATATCCATAATAATTAATTAATATTAGCTACCAGACAGTTTAATGTTATTAAGAAACGTAAAACGCATATAATCCTGCCTAGCTTTCGGTATTGCATATTCAAATAGTTACCTGCGTAATAAATACGACTATTTATAGTTGGCGATTTTTATTTAAAAATTCACATATTTAAAACATACTGAAGTATATATTACTGATTTTTATAGAACAGGTCTAATTCCATACTATTTCATATAAACAATTTACTTTACATATAAAACCTTAGTTAATTATGTAGAAATAAATTACAATTTGAAGAATGTGTTTCCTTTTTCTTAACAAGTTAAATATGCAAAATAAGGTTTATAGCAATTATCCAGTTTTCACCCTGTAGCTGGTTTAGTATAACTATTTCTCAATAACTTTAATTATCACTTGATGAATCTCATGTATGTCGGTATGTTAAGAATCTGATGACCTAATCTATGAAACTTAGTGAATTAGAATATCTACTGAACATTACCATGTTATGTCTAGGTATATAAGAAACTGTATCTTAGAAACAGTCTACAAACATGACGTCATCGTTATATGAATCGGTTAGTAGTAATAAATTTAATAATAAGTCATTAAACATAAATGTATTCATATAAGTATATCTTAAAAGATGACAGACATTAAGATAAGGTGACAGCTGAGAAAGTGGCAAAGAGATAGAGAGATAGTGAAAACATGACAAAGAGGCAAGCCTCCACTGAGGCGACGTATGAGAGAAGAGATAGGAAGGAATTGACTTATTGCACCCGAAATAATGGAGATAGTACCACCATTTATTTATCTTCTTCTATATTTTATCTTCTTCTAGACAGTAAGTCGTACTATACCTCACTGTACTGTTCTAATATTATCTCATTCAAGTCCGGTTTATATGCAATCATGCTTAACGACATGATATCTCGTTGCGTAGTTTTGAAACCGAAAGTACTCTACATGTTACCGGTGAAGTACAGTCGTGAAGACAATACTTTAGGATTTTTTCAAAATAATTTATTTAAAATACTACTAAAATATTTTTTTACTAACAGAAAGTTTGATATTGCTATAATAATAAATATGAAGTGCGATAATAATTAAGTTTCTATAAAGATTAATTTATCATAAGTTTCGTGATGTTCTGTAATTTGTAATAAAACTAAACTAATAAGAGTGTTAAACCGTGATGTATAAATCAATTTGAAGCAGTCAGCATCCTTTAAAGGAGTTCTCTCATAAAGCTCTAGGCGTGTAAAGTACTTTGCATAATGTTGGTATCGCAAATAATAGCAAGTGAGCGGACCTCTATGTAGGAGTGTGATTTATTTACTTACTGTAATCTCTATTCAAGGCTGAAACTTTAAAAGGTTATTGAATTTAATTTACGTTCTAAATTTAAATTAATTTTCGGATCCAATGAATTAATTGTTCGATGTTTAATAAAAAAAATATTATTGACCCGTCAGTACAGAGAAAACAAACAAAGCAACTGGGAGTGAAAGTGCAATGATTACGGACCAACCGGTATGTTACTGAACGGTTATTTTAACGCCATATTGGATTTATTTTAAAAAATGTTGCCACTTGACAAATAACAAACCTTCATTTAAATAACAAAATGTACACACAGTATATGTTACAATGTTATTGTGCTGTCAGTTTGTCACGTTTAAGTTTCAATACATTGAGAGATGCGTGTAATTTGTCTGTTTGCGTAATATTGCGTTAATTTCTTAATTGACTTCAAAATGGATCGTGCTTTACGTTTTGTTTGTGAGTCACTTTTAACAAAAACTATTTAATATATACTTTATTATATTTATGAATGTCTGGTAGGTTGGTTTGCTCGTTACCATACATATTCTTAGTTCAATAATTTATTTTATAATCATCGTAAAATGTTTTAAATATATAAAAAGTTAAGATAGATTTGTTTTTTATCCTTTCAACATGTTTATTCATCCCAACATTCCGACTGTCGGGAAGAAATATAAGCACTTTTAATCCCGGGAATGACATCATATAACTACGTCAGCGATGCAACGAGTAAAAGCTTGTGAATGTAAAATATATTTTTTATACACATACACTTACATATACACACACACATACATACTACAAGCATTCATTATATACACAAACATTTGTACAGACTAATCATTTAATATTTCGAGGAACTGTCAAAAATATAAACCAGAAATAAATAAGATGAGATAACAAATTTAATTTAATTTGAGTGTACATATTTATAACAATAGAGTTTACAAAGAATAATAAATGTACCAAACAGATAAAAATAACTATATAAAATATAGAATCATGTTTCAAAAATGTTGTCGCCTTCATACTCCCGTACATTACCTTAAAAATATGTATAACATTGATTTTTCATTCTAGTATAACAATAATAATTAAAAAGGAATGTCATTATACGAAATAATTAGTTCATTAAACCATTATATGCAGTTTCGAACTAACAGGAATCCAGTGAAGACATGTGTCCCATGTTTGTGTAATTAGTGATGGGACCGCTGAAAGTACTTTTACAGCCACTTACTGGCGCTTAAGAAATTTTAATGCCAGCGAAGCGCTAAGTCCTTTTAATTTGACTGCCGTTCACGTAATTTTTAATTCCTTCGAGGAATTATGGACGGAATTTTATTAGGCTGTTGACACATGTTCAGTTTTAATGAGAGGTTTTATTTATAGTTACGTGTGGAATAAACAGGAAAATAATTAACGACTGTACCTGCGCTGTTTGAATGACGCGAAAACATGTTCACTTCAAACGATTCTACTTGCGGGGAGTTTGGCAAGAGTCGTAAGTTTATATCGTGTGTAACCGTTAGTTAATATATCTAACTAAACGGAAATAAACGTGTGAAACATTTCGATTAACCTTTGCGCTATTCTAAATACATCCTGTCCGTCTGTGTGTAACGAGTTAACTAACTAACTAAAGACGTTCCCATAAACTTTATGTTACTTCTCTTAAAGGCAACGAACATTTACATTAACGGAATAATGTATTTTTTTACAAGACATTAAGATAAACTTTTTACTTATATTGGAAGTAGATGTAAATTTTAACTGTATATATATCATAACTGATGATTATCTAATAATTTATCGTTAAACAATACAAAGGTCAAAGTCTCAAACTAACATTCAAAAGGTAAATACGTCGTGTGCGACTGATGATACGAATGCACTCAGTTCGTGAGGTACAAATCGTTTCGCCTTTGACCTACAACTTTCGCTTACTCATCAAATAATTGATGCACGATCCAAATTAACTTACCAACTGGAAATTTGGTTACTCTCGTACAAATTCTTATGATGTTTTATCCTTAGTATCTATGTCTGTTAGCTGGTTAAATCCCTAAACCTATTTAGAATTATGATACAAATTATATATTAATTCTAAACTCTTCTAGCTAAAGCAGTGTCTACTAGTTCAAAAAATACAATAAATTGTTTGTTATAAGTACAACTTATCAAACTATGGGTTACTCTTGAAGGAAGCTATTTAAGACTGATTTATATATCAGATTGTAGATCGATTATTTATTTCGGTATTCAATATTTAATTTGTGATAGTGATTGTAATATGTTCAGTATTTTTTTTAAGTCTAGGTCATCATTGTTTCTGTAATTGTGTATGAAAACATATATATTATTATGTATAATGCTCTATAAATACATATATTAATATTAATGATATCAGGAAAAATTACACAAATTGAACTAACCTTTAAGTAATATAATTATTTGCTTGTGTTAAGGGTGTTTGACAACGATACAAATACATAGAAATACACATTATAAATAATGAGAATATATTTAATAAACGATCAAACCCAGAATTACAGACATCTATGCTCATCACATACATGGCTGTCCCTGTCGGGAATCGAACCCGGGCCCCATTGAGCCGCTATACGTTAGGCGTCTGCGCCAACTACTAGACGAACGGGGCGGTTGGATTCTAAGATGTGATACCAATAATCATACAGTATTTTTAAACTTTAGAATTTTGTAGTATGTTACGTACACTAACAATTATCATAATATGGGGAAAATAGATATATTTAAGATATCAGACTAATTTCTGAACACTGTCTCGATAACATTTACATCAACCTGTAAATCTTCAAAAAACTAACTACTCTTTACCTAACGACGAAGAAAACTAAACAAACTATAATTTATTTTACAATGTTAGTAACTACCTACTATTTTAATTTTGAAGTCAGGAGATTGACTCTATATTAATGACCATGTTTACAAAACAGAAACTTTAATAATACGAGGTAATTACATTCAGCTTTTATAGTGTATTTAATAAATCATTTTATATTAGTAATAAAATTTGTTTCTATTTGAAAGATTTAAGTAAGAAGTTTTTGTTATTTGGCAAAATACCTCATCTTGAAGATGGAAAGTCATGTCATATCGAGGGGAAGATCAAACCCCTCGGCGATCTTAAATATATTAATAAAGAACCTTCCTAGGTACTTCTTATTTCCGCAAAGTCCGCAAAAACCTTTGACTTAGATTTCATAGAAACCGCACCCTTGTGATCTGTACTTCCGTTTACTGAACCGCAACCAAACCACGTGGTAAGGTCAATAACTTTTTAACACATGTAGGTATTAATTTAGTAATTGGATTTATTTAATACGCAAAAGTTTTCTAACCAAATTTTTTCTCACTTTTCTATTTTGTTAATAATTATTAATATTGTTTTATTTAATATCTTGAGATCTCAAGGACTCTTTAAATGTAAGCGTTGGTAAAATTTATTCTTACGTATTTCATTTTTATGTTATAAAAAAGTATTTTGTTCATACGCTTGTGATCTTATAAATGTATGTTATAGAAGTAACATGATTCCTGTTGTAGGTTAGAAATTAATTACATATTTGGTTTTGGATGCCACAAATATCCTTTTGCAGAACCAATTAGCGCCTTTCTTGGGATCTCATTTCACACGAGATGAAGATAAGAGTCGTGTCCGTCAAAAAACCGGAATCAAAGACACAACTTGTATTTAACATAATAAACTTATATACACATGAAAAAGATAAGACTGTTCTTAGGTACCATAAACTAACTGCTATAAAAAGTGATGGCCATTATATGTCCCACAGTTGGGTACAGGCTTCTGGTCAAGTAATGAAAGAGAGGATAGCTTATCCCACCATGCTACTCCACTCTGGGTTGCCAGGTAACATATCTAAGAATTTCCGCAATACGTATTTTAACAAATTATGTCATGGGTTTTCCCTTTTAACGAAGGAGTAATCGTTATTACAAGAAACTATTTATTATTGTGAGATTTTAGCGAAATTCAATTAACGTTACGAAATCACAATTAACACTAGCATTGAAAGGTTCCCACATCACAGTACGTACAGTTATAAAAGTTACGAACTGCACTCGTCCGGTTGAAACCAATTAATACTTTTTTATCAATTTCTTGATAATATAGTCTTTCGTTCAGTATTACTAGTGGAACTCATTTTGATTTCGCTTTCATTTTGTTTGTTGATTGTTTCCATTTTAACGATTTTAATTTACGTTAAACGAGACAAATCACAATTTAATATATATATTTTATCATAATATTGTATAAAAAATCAAGATACAATAAAATATATCTTTATAGATAGGAATAATAGATAAATTCCAAAATATAAAAGTTAGGCAACGTTGATGGTTTCGTAAATAAAACATCTAGTAGGGGTTAATAGATTTAAGTTATAATAGGCATACGAAATAATTACTAACGAATGAAATCTTTTACAATTACTATGTACGTTTATTAACTTTAAGTTTCTCTAACGAACCTCTGATTGGTCAATATTTGGAAACACAATATTATTTGGAACGGTATTTGATATCAAGATACCGTTTTACAATAAAATAATTTTTATTGCAGGATATTAGACGTTTTATTTAATTGAAGAACATGAAAAAGGTGTTAAAATTCAATTGATTCATTTGTTATTTCTTATCATGTTTTATTATAATAATGATAATATTATTTCAACATGGCTGTATAAATTATTAAGATATTTTACTTAGTTGTTTTCTTTTAATAATTCCTTACTTATACCTTACTAGTTACTGTTCACTTAAAATTTGAATTTGAGAAAAACATAAAAAAAACAAACGAACAGAACACCGTATTTCTAACTATATTAATATTACATTATAGTTAATCTTAAATATGTGAATTTTTAAAAGGGCAAATAAACTTGATCTTGGTTCCAAAATTCCTGTTATTTAAATATTATGTATATACCTTCACTTAATAATATAAATTAGTAAATGTTTTTTATTATTTACTTGAGTAAAAACCTGTGAGTCGGGTTCAATCTACTAAATATTAAGAAAACAAGATGCTGTAAACTATGACCTTGACCTCTGAGATTGATAAAGTTATTTTAAATATAAATAAATATTATAATAAAGTTTTTAACAGTCGCCGTGAACATTCAACATATATGATAAAGTAAATAGATTATATGACTTAAGTACCTAAGTCAGTATTTCTAGAAGGTTTTTGTTACTTATTGAAATAGTGTATATGTAACAATCATTTACGAAATTTATAAAATACACTTTAGTTACTTATAATACACCTTTTGTGTATATTATAAGTAACCTATTTATTTATTTTAAAAAATCGTACTTAAAGTCTAGAAATGTACATAAATACTTGTATATGGTTTTCTTTGCCCTTGAACACTCTTGACCCCTTGGTCTTTCTGGTTATCACATAAGAAAGGAACGATATCAACTCCATGAGAACGCCATTGTAGCCTTGTCACCGACCATCATGATCTACACCTTAGATCTTGTCACGAGACACTCTAATGATTCGCAGCGATGATCTCATTGCGTTTCTGCACGATTCACTGCGCGCGCGCATTATATAATGTCATATGTCAGAGCTTTGAGACGGTAATTGAAACCTTCTTTTAATATTTATAAAGATAAAATTCAGTTAATAATTAAATATAAGAAGACTCATTACAAAATTTTTAAGCCATCGAATTTGACAGAAACGACACAAGTTAGACGTAACTTACTTTTTATAGCCACCCTTGAAATTACACAGGGATCGCAACAATCTATAGTCCTAACTGTTCGTTAAATTTAATATATAAAAGATTACTAAATAGTTTAAACGTAACTTGAAACAGTGAAGACAATTCCACTAAACAATAATAACCACAAACACAGCGACTAGCGAGCTAGCTGCTAGGACATGGACATCGCCATATCAGGCAGCTTCAAGATGTACTTCATTATAATCCGACAATACTGACGTATCGTCACTGCCATCTTGTTACACGGCGTTTTAGAGACGTCATTTGTTGTATGGTACAAGAAACCTGGTGATATTAATTATTACAAATATTAATTCATTGTAGAGAGAAGTAAAAAGTTTTATAATATTTGATTTTTGTTTAGTTATTAAGATTATTTATATATTGCAATTAAGTTCGTTAACCCGGTATAAGAGGTGAAGCGATTTGTGGTATTCTGTGTGTTTTTGTGTGTGTGTGTGTGTGTGGGTGAGTATTGATTCATCACAAACGAGTGCATTTGTATGTACATTTGATTTAATTTAGTATTTATAATTTTTATGTAATTTATATTATTTTTAAGGCAGTGTATGTTTATAATTATAAAAGGAAAAATATTTTAAATGAAATCTAGTTTAATTTATTTTAGCATTAAAAAATAAAAGGAATATTAAAATAAATATTAAATTCACAGTTCGAGAAAAAGCGTAGGTATACTTCGATCCACACGGGGGTCCCACGACTCATAATTTATTTTAGATTTTTTTTGACTGCATTTATCAGCTGCAATCAGCAATTTTCACTAAATTATTTAAAAATATAAATTTAATTAAAAAGTATCTGTACTGAAAACTATAAACATAACGTCTTGTGAAATATTCTTTGCACTACAAAAGTCATTTAACCCGCGGTCGCCCATGACTTGTACTTCGCCCCGCAGTCTACAAAGTACCAGTCTTCCATTAAAATAATATTCCCTATTTCTGTTATCAAATATGTAATCACTTCGAATTCTCGAAGCTGCCGCGAGTAACGGACGGACAAACTGACAAAGGACAAAGCGTATTAAACTATTTGCGTATTTAAATTCAATCTTTGTTGCCGGGTAATAAATAAAGTTTATAATCGATTCAAGATAATGTGTTAACATAAATTGTTTGGTTAATTTAATATATTCTGTTAGTTTTAATTATTTTCTTCTTTGTTACAGACCAACTTAACTACTAGAGAGATTCATCATAAGTAAGTTTATATATTAATTTAAAGATATTTGTTAATTTATTGCAGAAGTAATTTATGTATTAAATTGAAGAAAAGTAATCAATTAAATATAATGACTAACACCATCATTTCAATGTAACAGGTTAGCCTAAAGACATGACCTAGAATATCTAGATGGCTAGATAAGTTAGACCTAGATAACTCACATTAACTACAGCTGTTTCAAAGGAGACGGAACAGAACACTGAGGTAAAGTGGAATTAGATCAACCTTTTACTAACTCTTCGAAATCTTATTACTGTACTTTCAGTAAATTTTTATTAATTTCTGAGTATAACCAAATTAATCTATAATTAATATTAATTCGCTTGCTCATAAAAAAAAATACATTTAGTTACCTTGCAACTATATCATAAATTACAAAAATTTTCAAAAATGTATGTTTGTAAGTTTCATATTTAGTGATATAAAAAAATATTATCTTTATAAAGTAAAGTATATTAATATATTATTATTGTAAAAATGTGTAATTGAGTATGTTCGTTTGTATTTTTAGCAGGCTACATATAATTTGTTGATCCTCAGTGATACCTGCATCCATATGACTTGAATATATGGTATTTTCAAAGCCTTTTATTATCCAAAACAATAGGAATTAAAATAAATTTGTTTCTCACAGATAACATAAAATTACACCGTCATTATCATCAAAATGAATACAATAAAATCTATTGAAAAAGAACAAAAATCACTCATAAGCTAATAAAGTGCGTTCATTACAATATAATGAATGATTTTCAAAACGCCTGTACCTTTTGTGATTGAACATCGATAATTACACAGACAAAGAGAAATGTAACAACAGCTACAAAGGCCCAGAGAAGCTTTAAGATCAATATCGAGCCGGGTGGCGGCCATTTTATAAATAAATTATTTTTAATTAAAACGTCAGTCAGTATCGGTGCGCGTGCGATCTTTTCTTTTTAGATGATAGATACACATTCCACTTTGTATCTTAATATGGACCTCTAATGCCATGAGTTCTAACTTAATTAGATTTTAAATTACTTTTTTCGTTATATTCGAGTGCTACATTACTCGGTAATTTATTTGAATGTTCCAGAAGGATTACTTTATTATGGATAAGTAATTACCAAGCAGAAGCTGTTTATCAATATTACTATGATAATGATAAGTTCACACGATGATAACTCATAAAGCGCTTAAAATGATAATATTTATATGTAATTTATTCCGTTCGCTCCAATAAGGACCTACCTCAACGTGTAACGTGTTGAATGAGGACTTTCTATTGTTATTTCAATCTATTTTGCATCTTAGTCTAATAATTTTAAGGTTAATTTTGATTTGTATTTACGATTAAAGTACCGCAAATTGGACATACCATAAATTCTCAGTTATCTTCGATACTTGCGCTAATGCTCTGCCTTATTGTGGTATTGAAAATATTTTTTGGTATTAATTATCCATCCAATATCAAAAATCTATCGAAATATGTATCGATATATATGATATATGTATGTAGGTATACAGAGTTATTTGTAATTAATTGGCTACCTCTTGCATTCAGCCTCTCTACATCAATCCCAACAACATTTGTACTACGACTTTTTACAAATCTTTATAAACAACAAAAAAAAACGAAACAGAAAATTTTTGCTCCCTCTTTTACTTATTACTGTATTTTGTAAGATGTACTTAAAAGGTCAATGCCCAGGCGCCATACCTACGCTCAAAGTTAATGCCAGTTCAGAGACAAGAAATAAATTTTGTATGGGAAAACTTAAATTTTAAAAACTATTAATTTTAAAAAGTTGTTGGACGAATTTTGTTGGGATTGATGTAGAGAGGCTGCCTGCAAGAGGTGGTCAACTAATTACAAAAAACCCTTTATATGTGTAAATGTAAAAATATATATTACCTACTTATATTATATCAATCGTCCGAAAATTTAAAACAATAACATTTTTAAACTTTTGATAAGAATAAACACATTGTTATTTATATAGTCTGTCTCGTTTTATAAATGGATGCCTTATTTTCTATAAAGGCTGTAATCAAGATGTAACACACTTAAGGGCCGTAAGACCTGCGAAGGTCGGAACAGATCCAATAAATTTAATAAATAATTACTAACATACAAACACCTGTTGATATTTATAGATTTAAATAATAGCAAAATAATTAGGTATTTTCTTAGTAGTTACTTACTGTTCATTCTCTATTGAGAGACTTGTGGTAAATTCGGAACTATTTCCATTACTTTGAGCTTGCCTTATTATCAAATTCAATTTTCATTCGTTCATTCATTCTGATATTCATTCATTCATTCTGTAGATATTAAGAAACATAATTTAAGTATGTTTCTATGGCATTCTGAACTAATGATAACTGTCATCGAAACCCTCCTATTAATATAATTATCTGATTTTGCAAGAAATAGAAAATATATAATTGTCATATTAATATAATTACAGAGAGTTATTAATATTATTAACACACTAGCTTTTGCCCGCGACTTCGTTCGCGTGGACTTCAGGTTCGTCCCGTCTAGTCATAACCGAAATATAACACGTCTATCACCGAAACGGTATTTATCGCCGAAATTGCTATGACTCTGCATTTTAAATCTGTGATATCTTCGAAAATATTTATTTAATTTACATGCTGTAAAAAGCCATATTGATCTTTATTAAATGCACAATGTATTTAAGATACTTAATTGGATAAGGATTAATACTGTATTGCTTAAAATCGCTTCGTAAATAAGCCATTATTTCTCGTACAAAGTAAAGGATAAAAAATGGTTATTGTGGGTTATTCCTAAGAGATAAACATATACCATCACGGACTTTTTTGTAGACCTTTTTAAGTTGTACAATACTGTAGTAAATTGTTTTGATCTATCTTGTAGGATTCAGTCAGTGTTTTTTTTACGACCTCACATTAAAAACCTCAAAAATTGTAGCCTATGTGTTATTCTGATGTATAAGCTATAGCCTATATGTTATTCTGATGTATAAGCTATATTGTGGTAAAGTTTCATTCAAATCCATTCAGTAGTTTTTACGTGAAAGAGTAACAAACATCCATACATCCATACTTACAAACTTTCGCCTTTATAATAGTAGTAAGATTTACCGGTATTCGTGTACAAAACGTGGTGTAAACGAAAGAGTCATGAGAGACACATGAGATTTTTTTTTTTTTCTTTTTCCGAGACACATGAGATATTTTAAACATACTTTTTTTTATTACAAAACATCTTACGCAATAGATTCCAGTCATATGACTTTACATATTGTAAAAAAAAAAAAGGAAATCCAAATTTTGTCGTTTTGAAATTAATTATGTCACCAATTATGTAGGTACTTGAAAGCATGTTTTATATAATATAAATATACAAATATGTAGGTTGTGTTCAATATTCCGTTAATGGGCAGATTGTAATTTATATTGTATTCGTTTAATTGTATAGGTCATAAGTCACAGGACGGTGACAGCTCGAATGTACGGACCTAAATAAAATTAAGAGAAAGTTACATAATTATATGGTTTAATTGTTATTTCATTAATATTTAGGTGTTATTTAAGCAGGGGTTCAGTTTATTAATTGTACTAGCTATGCCTGCGACTTCGTACGCGTAAATTTATATTTCGATAAAAGGTATCCTTTCTACATACCAATGTATAAACTATAAACCTTCAAAGTCTTATCAAATTCTGTCAAGTAATTTTAGCGTGTAGAATTATTACTAGTTTATTTTAATTTTCTTTTTTTAAATTATTAAGCACAGATATTTTTTTTAAGAGTAGGTAGTCTGCTTTTGTAATATTTTTTATTGGAAAAAAGTATTATTATTCCCCGAGGGAAGGACCACAATTTCCATTTTAAAAAATTCCCAAAAAAACTGTATCCAAACCGATGAATCTGTATCTGAGGTTAGAACGCACAAACATCGAAATACAGACGAACAGACAATATGAAAAACCATTGTTTTGGGTTCTTTTGCTTATGAATGAATGAACACATAAAGGTCCCCAGTTCTGGTTTTTTTAAATATTTTTCATGTAAAGATAGCGATCAATTACAGTGTTTATATGAATGTAGATACATTTCTTGAACGCTTTAAATACATATATTTTTGATAGAGTGAAGAGTGTGCATTAAAAGTTAAAAGCTAAATGTTTTTCAGGGTGACGCTAAATTTTTAGGTATAAATGTTATTTACATAAGAGAGAAACAGAATAAATTAAAAATTTAAGAAGCCCCTCGATACAAAAAAAAACTCTAAAAAGAATAAAAACAATATTATTATGTACTTACTAAAGTAGTTGCGTCGAGGGACCGTTGTACGTACGTTGACGATGGTGCCTATTTTACAAGTTAATCATTGAGTACTTAGACTATACGATTCAATGTAACAACGCAATGACTTCAATAAATACATAATAATATTATTTTAATTCTTTTAAGAGGTTTTTTGTATCGAGGGGTTTAAATTTTTTTTTTTTTTTACATTTTAAAGTTATGTTACTGGTTTCATTATTGTACTAAATGAGCTTACAGACACATAAATGTTCACTTGCTTAAGTATTTCTATCAATATTGTTCAAGAACCTTTCACCCGCACTAATAAAACCTCAATATCTTGGAGACGACTGTTTCTATTTCGACCAAACATAGCTAAGAACCATCTTGAAAAATCAGGCTTTCGATTTAAAAAAATACCTCAATCAAATCTGTCCACGCATTTGGTTGTAACATTGCCACAGAAAGACTTCTAACAAAAATATAACACCCCTCTTTTTGAGTCGGAGATTAAAAACAGACAAAAATTTGAAAAATGTTAGATATGGATTCTGTTAATTATCTGTTCAGATCCTGGTTATATATTTTTAATATTTTAAATGTACAGAGACTACTCCTCTACAGATTTATTATTTGATGGTGAGATTTGCATGGGAACTATTCCGCGAGTCACATAAATTGACATAACTTTTTCATTTATAAACCGATTTTAATAAAAAGAACACTAAATGTTAAGTGATGACTATTGCAATATATTCCTGAAAACTGTATCCATATTTGTTAAGCCGTTTATGAGATTAGCCTGCACAAATATACAGACATACACATATACAGACATACAGACATTCCGATACACAGATATACGGATATACAGACATACAAATATACAGACATACAGACAAACAGACAAAATGAAAAACCATTGTTTTGGGTTCTCTTGCTTCTTTAAAAGCCTCGCCGTTATGTTTTTTTTAATATTTTTCATGTACAGAGATCGACCAGTGACAATTTTATTATACGAAGATATAGATTAAAGGTTTTAACTTTTATAGCTTGGACAAAAAAACAAAATGTTTATAAATTAGGTGTTCATCAAGGACCAAATTTTGGTGAAAAATTAAATATTCATATTTGAATTAATATGTAAAGCAAAAAATTACGTTTATTTTTAACAGTTTAATTAAAAATAAATAAATGATATTATTAATTAGTTTGATTAGTTATTTCAGAACTTGACAGCTTTTTCTTTCTACGAATTATTTATTCATAAAAAAGCAATATGTAAATCTTTCTACCGCTTACGTTTTCACACTTTGCAGCTAATTATGAAAAAAACACGCTTCAGACCAATGTCATAATTTACAACACATGTCATAACTTCTACCTGTAAATTTAGACACTTGTAAAATTACTGCTGTAATTACGAACAACAATAGGAAGTACAATTTAAGTATTACTTTACTACGCGGTACTGTAATTAAAAAAATCCAGATTTAATTAAAAGAACATACATCCTCATGAACTAAACAGAACACAGAACGATAGCGTGATTCAGATTTAGCCATCTGTTGATTCAAAAAACAAATAACTTATCGGACTAATATCACAATATAGAAATACCTAGCTAACTGAATGTATGGTGCTTCTCATGTATAAGGGCGCGTTTAGAACCCTCGAAGCTTTATGTAAATTGGTGGGTGTTTTGATAGAAGCTCTTATTTCGCTTTATTGTGTCAAAGCCCCCTGACATTTCCATATTGTATGGATTAAAAGTGGAAAAGATAAATAAAAAAAAAGATAGATAACTATTAATAACACTAAAACACAACCGAAGGTAAATTGAATTACATTGATATAGAATCAATCCGCGTTTTATAATATTTTATATATGTATATATTTTTTCCTTTTACTAATACTTTAATGTATTAAATTCTCTGTTGTTTCGTAGCTTATCAAAACATATTTTTCCTCTTGGTAATATGTCATAATTATTTACTCGTATAATGGACATTCAATATTAATAACCAAAGGGACATTTATCAAACCTGTTTATCTTTTTCTACGACAAAATATGTTTATTATAAATCCTATGACATAATCATTATATTTATAAAATTAAGTATCTTCGATTTTCTCTCTAGTTATAAAGGTTTTTCCATAATTAAGATGTTTCATATACTTATAATACAATATTGAGAATTATGTATATTATTGCAATATATATTATTGTTATTTAATATTATTAAATGTTGTAAACCTGTTATCTCTTTTTTTGTATTTTTTTACATAAACCAATAATTCTATTATTCATATACTTATTTGTTATTATTTTATAAATTTATTCAGAAAGTCCTATTATTAATTATATCTATAGAAATCATATTTATCTTTGCTTCGGTTATTCCGTATAAATTCTAGGGTAGAATTCTATACGGCCATAACAGTATAAAATATGGGAGTAACAGAAGAATCTAACAAAACCAACTTCACTATTTATTATGAAGATTACAATCATCAACGATATGAATGGTTTGTTTGCTATGAAGTGTTTAGTTTATATAGTACAGTAACTCGCTACAGTACTGTGCGTTTTAGCAGCGGCGAAAATAATTACATTTAAACTTAGTCCAGTAGAATGTATACATATGAGTGTTTGATTAAAGAAAACGTATTGTTTTTAAACAATATAAATAAAGATAAACGTATTTATTACTAGAATATATTAACTATCATATAAAAACAATTATAAAAATATGATTGTTTTAAAATTAAATAAAGAATGTTTAAAATAGTAACAGGTCCGGTTCCGACCCAATTCCTTGGTACCAGGCGATCAGACAGTTTATCATAATCGACCGTTATCTGCTATCCGCTTCGTTTAGTCGGTTGTTTAGTTCGCAACTGCCCTTGCCGATTTGAGGGCATTGGCCGAAACACTCCTAAATACTTCTTCTCGCCTAGTACTTGCTACGGTATGGCAGGTCTTTTTTGTTTTTTTATTTAGTTTTAGTACGGATTGTAAGAGAATGAATGAACACATATTTAACAAACGAACAGATATTAATATTTTATTATAAATAACCTTCCAATATAAAACCGCATTATGTATACATCATTTATATAACAAAATTGCTATACACAGACATAAATTTACTACCCTTCCTTTTTTATGTTCATCCTGTATTCTTAAATAAACGAATAAAGGTAATAAAATAATTACAATGAATTACATGATAACCGTCCAATTAAATATTCTAATAGTACGTTCGAAGAAAGTATTCGTAATTGTACGTAATTTATCGAATGATACGTAATAATACTCCAGCATACTTATTTATAACTATGTAGTAGGAATGATCTAGATTCAAGATTGTTTAACACAAATAGAACTTGCTTATATCTGCGTGATGTCAATAATTTCCAGCTAACTCATAAATTTATTCAAATAATCGTATTTAAAAATAGACGCATTAACTATAAATACGAATGAAATAAAATGTTTATTTGATTATTATATATCAATAACGTAAAACAAAGTTGTATTTATTGTGTCGATATGTTTGTCCGCCTTAATTTTTTGAACTAGAACACAAAGGAACTTTGATGTGATTATAACTTTTTCGAATAATAAATTTGTTGTTTGTTTGTATGCCATGTATATTAACATCTTAGACAATAATATCACAGAACCAATTGGAACGAACCGGTGCGGTCCTTAAAGAATTATGTAAATTTCGTTATTTATATTATATATATATTACTAAATATAAAAAAGTTGCAAAACTCTTTGTAATGGTCGGAATGTAAAATATGAACATAAAAGACCTAAAAAGATAGACACTAACGTCATGAAGCCCTACGATGTAAATATTTAATTATATTTGTAAGAATTTAACTAAACATGTTTTAATATAGGTACATAGTCCTAATTAAATAAAATTCTATCGTAAATAATTATCTCATACATATTAATAGAATGTCGGCACGAGATATTAGTAATTTTGTATTTTATTTGGGTCATTGGTATCATCTCAATGTCAAGTTTGTCAACAAAAAATGCAGATTCTTAATTTATCAATAGTTCATTCCCATTTTTAATTAAAATAATTCACAATAGATTTCATTCCGCGCCTTTTTAGAATTTAATTTTGTTATTACGTTTGCTTGTAATTAATTAATATATTTTTTACACGATTCATGTCCTAGTAAAGTTTATTTACGTTGAACTCCATTTAAAAGACATTTTTAACTACTAAATGATTTATTTTTCATTTAAGAATTTGTAAGGTGATTATTTATAAATAACAACCCCACAATCTCTGGTTACTATGTAAATTGGCTGAACATATGCGAATAGAGATTAAATGATACAGAATGGATATCAAAACACGACTCCCAATTAAACCCCCGCTAATGACTTAGATGTCTTACATCGGGAAGATACATTACACTAGATTGTTACTTACTTGATGTTTATACATTATTAATATTACCAACCTTATGATTTTGTCTGAGAAAGGGTGGCTGGATTAAATAAGGAATCTATACACATAAATAATAATTACAGTTTTGTTAAAAATCATAACTTGGGAACCTATTATATTTTTTCTGTGGTTGTCGTAATTTTTTAGACAGAAGGTCAGTGAAGTCAAAAACGTTGATGTTATTTTTGTTGTGTAACCTGAATAAAAATGACTCATGTGCAAATAAATATATGAACAAAAATAATAGACAGACAGACCCCTCTGACAGAGACATCCAGCCCATGTATTACTTGATATTTAATATTACGTACTAAATAAACACTAAAAACAAGCAAAAGATATGTCGAGAAAATGTGAGATAAGCGTTGATAAGGAGTACACGACTAGCAATTAAACAACACACCTGCTAGTTGAACGTTGGTTGCTGCTTGGTTGCTGTTTGCTGGTTGCTGGTTGCTGGTTTAGAATTGCAGGTTGTTGTTCTACTCTCGATATGTTGGAATATGTCATTACAAATGATTAGCATTTTTTGTATTCGTTTCGTAAATCGCAATTATATCATATTCACAAATTTATTACAATGAAATATACATTATTACAAAATAATATGTAAGATAAGTATCGTTATTATATACCAGTGGTACTAGAGATAGTTATCGTATTGTTATTTCCAAACACTCGTACTCAATCCTGTGCTTATCTCAAGACTTACGACACAGACGTCAGTAGCGTAAGGTCTTATGCTATTAACCTGAAAATCATAGCCGTACCAATAAAAGTTAGGACCTTGGTACCGTTGTCTTCCTTATAAACTACACCTTGTTTTATATTGTATGGATACATTCCACTTGGCTCTGAAAATTGATGGCCAACATTGGTTATGTTACATCGAATATTGGTGAATATCGGCCAACATTGGTCAATATTAATTTTTATATTATGAAATTTGAATTAATGTGATTTTATTGTCATTTTTCAATGGAAATGAGAGAAGTGTCCATAGAGTTATTATACATAGAGTAGGGGAGCCGTAGGCAGGCCTGTGAGTGCAAGTGTCTAACAAATAATAAAAGAAAGAAGATGAGAATCCCATGCTTATCTTTGTCTAATCACCTAAAAAAAAGACAGATAGATAGACTTTTTGGTTGTCTCTCTTTTTTCAATGGAGACTTCCGTACTCTATGTATAATAACTAACTTTAGGGTTTGTCCTTTACATACAATACTTTATATACTGATTGTCTGTCTGTGGTATCATAGCTCTGACAGATGGACAGATTTAATACACTTTTATTGATGAGAGCCGACTTAATAGAGATTGTTCAGGCATTTTTAATTACAATCTCAACCAAATCGAGATATAATCATTATTTTTAATGATTATATCATAATATAAAATACTAATATAATATTAAATATTAATATAAATACAAGTCCCAAGTGCAACAAACCGTCGCCTGGCGATAATTATATTTCGTGTCGATAGTCGATAGTATCCGTTACCAGGATTTAAGATAACTGGGGAACAAAGAAACGGTTACTCCTGTACCTTGGCTGTAAGACTACTCATTAGAAATTGTTATTCCATTTAGTTTGTTCATATTTATAGCTGACTATATATATGTATACACGTATATCAAATAATAATATAATATTTATATGTGTATATGTGTGTGTGAAACATTTTAACATTTAATATTATATAATGTTTTTTCTATTTATTATGTATTATTCGTCTAATGCAAATTTGTAGATTTAATGTTATAAGTAATTATCATAAATTTGTATCGAATACTCGCATTCTTTAATACTGATTTTTTAAGGTTAGGTATAGTTTTGAATGTACTGCGCCTAAATAAATTTAATTAAAGATTTATTGTTAAGCATAATTTTATTGACAACATAATTTCTTGAATAAACAGCTTAAGACCCGTTTTTGTAAGTTGTTATATGTGTAATAATTATATGATAAATATTATCACGAGAAAAGATCTTCAGTTTAATTTTCACTGACAGCCATCGAACAAGGAACTTACCTACTATTACTTATCTATGTACATTACACACAACAAAAATAATAATTATATAATACAACTGTTATGGATACTGTGTAACTATAATAACAATTAAAAAGACATACCGAACAAAACTTTTAAAAGTAATAAGGTGTGTAAACATTTATGGTTTATCCGTCATTTTATTTTATTATCTACATTTGAACTCCACAGACAAAATAATTTATTCAAAAGGTAACATTTACATGTTATTTGGTAAAGTATAATTTAAGTAACCACGCCTTCACACAACAGACATGTTTCACAACAGTAAGTGGTCTCAATGACTACATACTATGAATAGAATGACACTACAAAGTGCTTTAAAAAACATGTACAGATAAAGTTAGAAAAAAAACACTCATTAGTAATACATTCAAAGAGTTCTTATTTATTAATAAATTAAAAATATATTATTTTAAAGTTTTATATTGTTGAAGGTACGGACTCTTTTACTATATCAATATACCTATATTCATAAAAAATAGATTTCCTAAGATTTATCTTTCTAAACATAGTTAAGAATAATTTATATAGAGATGTCTTGTTAAACACCAGTTTATAAAAACCTACCGGAGCAAAACAAATCACGGTGTTTATAGACCTTATGTTATTGGTAACTTAATTTTATTATTAGTAGTCTAAGATTTGTTAAAGTATTTTAATCCTTATTACAATTGGATAAGATAAACCATTGATTGAAGAAAACATTGCTGACATTGTTAAGTCAAGGTCGATGAACAGGTTGCCGTTTAAAAATCGAACGTGAAACGAAGATGTCAAAATAGATTGTAAATGTTTCAAAAAAGTTTGTAGTATCACTTTGCTTTTAAGTATCTGTCAGGATGTCGTAACAGGAGGACGTAACTGTCGACGTTAACTATTCTGTAATTATAATGTTTAGTTAATTTTCGCAATACATGAACAAGTTTTACGATAATCCGTTGCAATTTGTATTGATCTTTTCTATTAAAAATAATAGTTTTATTTTCATTTACTCAATAACGTTCTTTAATTTTTTTTTTTTTCAGTTCGTTGTTCGGACATTGACTTTTATTGTGCTGTAGATTGTAATAAATAATAATTTTATATGTTTTTCAATCTTATGCTATTGAAGTCGGTCTTAAAACTTAAGCAATGTGTTTGTTTATGGTTAATTGTTATTACCTAGGTATTACGTTGCAAGTATTAGTGTTATAGCCGTGAAAAGTGATTCGAATCGAATCCAATATTGTAAAATGCCAATAAATTGTTTTTATAGTTCAAGGTAAACTAAAGAAGCTTTAAAAATAGTGAAATACCCCAATACATGTTGAAATTATACAAGAACTTAAAAACAAAAAAAGAATCAAAACTTAGGTGATGTATAAAGATCTTCGAGGTTAATAAGGTCATAATATTGTTTAATAAGTTACCTCTTAGTACCTAAACATAAGTCATTTCAATATTATAGGTAAATGAATTTAATTCCTCCATACAAAATGAAATTAAATCTATACTAATATCATAAAGCTGAAGAGTTTGTTTGTTTGAACGCACTAATCTCTGGGACTACTGGCCCGAATTGAAAAATTCTTTGTGTGTTGAATAGTCCGTTTATTGAGGAAGGCTATATGGTATATGTCATCTCGCTGTGACTAATAGAAGTTAAGCAGCAATGATAAATGCTGCAAATTTAATATAATCTAATAGGTTCTGACTGACTTAGTTATAGTAAACAGTCTAAAACGCAGGTCGTAGATACTTGGAGGATACATTTGTTTTTCTACGTAGTGGTGTACTAAGAAAAGATTTTTAAATTCCACCCTTAAGGGTTTTAAATATCAATTTTGTATGGAACTCGGCGGCAACACTAAAAACCACGCGGACGAAGTCGCGAGCGACCCCTAGTTTATAATACATTACAAAAGCGACTTACGCAAGATAAAAATGAATTATATGGATAATATTTCAAGACATTAATTATTATAATACCATAATACATAATTATACAATTAGTTGGACTATCTTGTCGTTCGCTGCCGCTGATATAAAAACCAATTTCTATTCATAATAATCTTTTTTTTTTAATCTTTAATTTCTATTTAAAATAATCTTAAGCTTATAATAATATTAATAATAGTCGAAAAATTGAAAAATATAGGTCACGTAGTTTAGGTACGTTCCCTTAGTGTAAACTACCTAAGATATTTGTATCTTTTTATAATACAAAAATTGTTTTAATATAAATATAGGTATGTATTTTTCTAGCATTTACCATTTTTAATTATCTATGATTAAATATATTAAGTAATCACTCCATATAATAAAAACCCAAATTTGATAGTACTTATACATTTGTGTTACTACTTAATCACTATAAAATTATAGCATTTGTACAAAATTTGCTATTTGTCCGGTATTGATAAGTAGTTCAGAACGAACGTTTTGAAAACCTACTAGCTATAATTCACACACACACACAGAGGAAGTAGCGGGGAACATTTAGTGTTTTATAAGCCTAAGAAATTCCTGGTCTACCACAATGGGTAGTTGATCTACTTACGGTGGTCTACTAAGAGCATAGTAAATGACTTTCTAGAGTTTAGAATCTATACTTATTTATGTTATAACCCTTAAAATATTGTAAAAATATAAAATTAAATGAAAAAAATAAAATAGTAATTAGTTATTTTTTCTTATCTTTATCTTTCGTGTTTTCGTTCATCAACTTGTTGCAAAAGATGAATAGTGATAGTTCAATGAGTATTAAATTATTAGGTACTTCTTAATTGTACCTACTTGTTGATGTCTCAATGACGACACGAGCATGGCCTCAGGATTGTCAAAACCACAACCTGATGAAACGTTCGTTACATTAAATACCTATTACTACCTAGTATCAACATAAGCAAATAGGTATATTTTCGGCCCTTTTGTTAACAATATATAAAAAATAATAAATAATTTTTATTTAAACTTTTTTTCTTATAAATGTATAAATAAAATAATTAGACTATTTCTTATAGTGTAAAAAATTTAAAAGATAAACATATATTATATATACCTTTTATAAAAACAATAAATCGCCAACCCTATTATAATGTGCTGATCGAGCACAATAGTGTTTGTATCAACTCGTTAATAGCACGTGTATGAGCAGGTTTATTATCAAATATTAATTGTTCTAACACAATACATTAAGGTTGCGACATATTTCTCTTTAGGAGACACTAGGTGTTACTTGTGACTTTACTTGTTTATTTAAAGATTTGACTCCTTGAAATAATTTTACGTGTTAGTTTTGGTGTGCAGGGATTACGTCAATTATAATATGCAAGAAATCACAATGTTAAATATTATTATTAATAATAACAATATTTAACATTATATTTATTATTAATAAAAACGACCCACCGGACATATCAACATATACCACATCTACGCAACCACGACCACTCTGACAAGAGTGCCCGACTGAGAAGAAGAAGAATGAAATATTAAACCAACTGACATAAACGCTGTCTTAATGTAAACATTGTATCATTGCTTTTAACACAAAATAATAAAAATACATATATAATATTTTGTTCAATCCTTGAATAGTTTTATTTTGTTATTAAATTGAACAGATTTATCCAATAATATCAATTTATTTATACATTTAAATATTGTATACACAGAAAGCCACTCCAGTATCTTCAATCACTAACAAGGTTAGTGCATACATTTATCGATGACATAAATCGATAAATACTACAAAGATATTTAATAATACATATCTTAGTAGTAATTTGACAGCTGTTAGATATATCGAGTAATCGAACAATCGGTTTGTTGCGTCATTGTAATCGATACTGGAAATCTAAATGCCTTTGTTTATAAGATTATTGACAGTAAATTCGATGTTTTTTACTACCTATTATGATTTCAATTCCCTTTCAAAATACTGTGTTTCGCAATAACAACATATTTTTTTAAACATTTGATGAATATTAAAATGACAAATAGTTCGAGCGTAGTATAATACCTACTCAAAAAAAAAATAAGTGTAACTTAACTGGTGACATAATATAGGAAATGTAGGTAGTTATAAGAAACAACAACTCTATGTTATAATCTGTATATTCAAATAAGATATTTCCCTAATCGATTATCCCGAGCACAGATCTGCATTCCGTTCCAGCGCAGTAGAAAGTTCACGCCCTTATTTGAATTGCAAGTAGACATTAGACACGCACACATCTAATAGTATATGTGTGTAATAGTACTAGTGTCGTATTTCTGTTAAAGATCTGTATAATAAATTTGGTTTTTTAACCAATATAGACAAAAATAAAAGACATCAAGTTTGGTCATCTTTGCTCTTAACAATGATTCTTCTTGGGGTCTCAGAACATTAACATTTGTCACAATGTTGAAATGACAGCACCAAGGAAGTAATAACTTAATATTTAACACTATTGTAACTACATTCTATAAAGACCTCAACCAATTCACACGAACCTGCAAAAACATAACTTCACACAATGATCTATTTATTACTCTTCAAGTCATTTATAGCAACCTAATTACTTAATTGGAAAATATACATATTAACAAAAAAGGCATTTTATATCGATATGATTAATATAAAAATATTCGTAACATCACAAATATAATATTGAAAACATTTATAAATAGTAGGTACCTACCCGTTTTCCGCGACTCTTTCCAAATACAGCGATCGTGTCACGTACAGAACAATTTATTTCTTTCAGAACTATTCATCGATCCTGGAAAAGAATCTAAAAGCATGTTTAAATCCGACTAGTGTGTTAAAACAAATAATCAATCAAAATATTCGTTTATAAAATACCTATCCATAGATATAACTCCAACATTATTTATTTAAAAAAGTCAAATATTAAAAAAGAAACATTAATTATTTTAGTTTGTTACGGACAACCCTGACCTTTAACTGACAAAGCTCATCGAGTGTCCAGTGAGAGTGATCTCATTCAAGATGATGATGTGATACAAAATTACATATAATCGATATCGATAAATCATCCGACATCGAACTTGTCCATCACTGAGGCTTAAGCTTTTATTCGAGATATTGATTGATTTACTTATAAAAATAAAAATAAGTTTGAGAACCTAACAAAATAGGCTTATAAAATTTATTTCAATAATAATAAATAAAATTAGTTTATCCGTGATTAATATAGCCCTTTTAAGAGTTGATTTATCAATATATATTTAATTATTTCCCACAATAATAACAATATTATCAGTAAAACGTATCAGTATAGTCAATTAACAATAATATTCAATAAACTGTAACGTGTGAACCGACAATATTATAAGCCTCAGACCAAGTACAAAAACAATCTATAATCAAATTCCGATCGAAATAAGCAAATCGCATAGGTCAATATAGATACTAAACCGCAAATTACGTACTCAAGGTTATCACAAAATGTCGATTATACAAACTATTTCTTTGTTGCAGGCCACTAACCACAGCAGCCGAAATTGAGATCTTATTCAAAGAATGAATATAGATAAGAAAATGGTGTATTAAAATAAAAGCTGTGCAACTTTCGCGCGCATTTGATTTTGGAGTTTGACAATGAGTTTGAACGTCACCTAATTGAGTGTGTGATTCAAAATGGCGCATAAAGTTAAGAACAACCATTATGTGGCGACGCACCGGTCTGGGGTGGATTCGCCATCGTCCGGAGCATATTTACACAGAACTTCATCTCGAGAGGAAAACGACAGCCATCGAGCTCCCTCTGAAAGAACCTTATCTGAGTACACGGTAAGGCGACACTTAAAAATAAAATTCCCATATATTGTTGTTTGTTTGTATTTAGACATAAAGCGAAATCTTATTTCAGTAGACGACTACTACAAGTTCAAAACCACCAAAAGTCCGTACTCATTATAAAATCAGTAGTATATATGGTTTGTCATATTTGTAGTATACATCAATCTAGATCTAAGACGCACTTTATGAAATATTTTATATGTAATTTCGCTTTTTCTATACCTACTAATATTATAAAGAGGAAAGGTTTGATTATTTTTTTGTTTGTTTGAAATGAATAGGCTCCGAAACTATTGGACCGATTTCAAAAATTCTTTCACCGTTGGCAAGCTACACTATTCCCGAGTGACATAGGCTATGTTTCATTTTCAAAAAAAATAGGTATGATTACTAAAACTTGAATATTCTAACGCAAAGTGTAAAAAAATAAACAAAAAAACTGCGTGCGCTGCAAAAACGGTGAAAGTTACGCAAAAATGATGTTCTATGAAATTGTTCCTCTTTAATAGTTCCAAAGATTACACGAAAAGCGACCTAGACGCGGGCGGAGCCGCGGGCAACAGCTCGTCTATTATAATATTGTAATAGCTTCCTGTAGTAAAATTATTTCCTCTGATGCATAACTAATAAAAGTTTAACGCACCATAAAGAGATAAACAGTTTGATCTCTTATTTACGTACAAACAAACATGACATAAAACCACGTAACTATACTGTCGGTATATTGTAAACCATTTCCATGACATAAACTTCGGAACGTCCGATCATTTAATTCTTGATTTTAATCATAAAAATATATTTATTAATAAATATAATGGAACTGCCTTATCTAATAAAATAATAATTAAAATTATGGTTGAAGATTAAGATTATATGTACCTAGGTACTTAACAATTTCCAATACTAAATGTAATTATTAAGCAACATGTTCAAGGCTTCTCTTAGCGCAATAATATTTGCTTCATAAATTGTACGAGAATTTGATAATTACACAATATTACACTGCTTAATGAACCGCAGGGAATAACGATTGAAAATATAGATTCATAATTCATATTGAGGTTGATATTAATTCACAGTTCACATAAATCCTTAAGGTATCATTAAATAATCAAGGTAATATAAACGAACAAAAACTATACCTAACTGTTTTAAACTTAGAATACTTAATCATCAGAGCTCTGTCAGTTGGGAAATTCTAACTTCTTTTACTCTCATTGAGTAATCACAGATTATAAATATTATTTCCTATTTCTCAAACCCGTCGATAGACTTGTCTTTCTATTTTTAACTACGCAGTAAGTAGACTTTAGTGAAGTTAGTTTCTTAATGTTATAATTCATCTAACAAAGGCAAACTACAGAATATTTCAATAATGTCATATACTTACCTAATATTAAAACTGGCTGTGTTTAAATTATTTCTTTATACATTTGCTCTACTGATTTCAAACCTATTTGGGGTCCTTATTCATGGGCTCAGAGCTTGGCAGAACCGCGGCGTAGCTTCTAAAGAATTACGAAAGTTTAAATACATTGTACAGAAATACTAGTTAATAACAATAATTAAACAGTTATATCGAGGTTATACAAAACAACTGAGCTATTTCTGATAACATCAGACGTAGTTGAGATCGGTTATAATGGCGCGAAAACATCGCAACTGAAACATTGACGAGTTACTGACAGATGAGTGACTGCGACATCAATACATTACTAGATATATAAGTTACTAATACCTATTACTAGTCAAACACTACACTTTTATTAAGTTAATATAACAACCTTCTTCATTTGGCTTTTCCTTTAACTAAAACTTTTGTAAAACTACATAAATGTCTACCCCTCATTTGTATGGCTGTTATTGTACTGAAATTCTAATTTAGTTTACAGAACGCCATAGTTTACGATATGTACGTGTACTGAAACAGTGTACGCTGAAATCGTGTAGTTGTTTGTTCACATCAAACGATCATAACAAAGTTTATTGCAAACCAAACGACTCACGCTGGAACCAGCTCCTCCAATTATTTCCCGATTTAGAGACTAATTGAATGTTTGAGCTCAAACTCACCTTCCATCAATATTTTGATGTTGATTTCAGAAGTTTGATATGAATGAGCTAGTTTTTTTGCTACTTTTTATTTTTATCAGAATTAAGAAATCTGTTGCTTGGATGATGTTAAATACTTGTAAAAATAAACATATATCTCATTCGGAATCCATAAAAAAAGTAAAGTCGAGAAAATAAAAGAAAGTAAAAGGAACCAACGAAGTAGACGAAAAGTAAAGAAGAAAATAGCAATATTAAAGCAGATTAATTTGTGTTTATTTTCAGACAATAGACGAGCGCACGCGGTCTCCGTCTGGTGGCGGGGAGCAGAGGAACGGACGAAGACACAATGGATCTCCAAGAGACTCTGGATCAGAGGTTTACGTCACCAGCGCCGCCTACCGGCCACCTTCTGAGATCAGGTAGTAATCCTTGACGAAGTATTTTAAAAATCTACGATCATGTTTAATTTTAAAAACAGTTCCAATCAAACTGAGTGTAACAATAAAACTAATTCCTATAAGCACTTAAACACCTATAAATCACAAGATTCCGTTCACCAAACAAACCATGGAACGAGGTAAAAACATAGCTACAAAGGCACCGCTATTCATTTAACATCGCTTATCCTCCGATGATGAGCCAGATTCAAACCAACGGATCTAGTGACGTGGTGATCTCGTGCTCAGTTCTCGTCGCCACGGAAACTTGCGATTCAAACGCTAAGAGAAATATTTTATATTTAATCAGCTTCAGTATCATAGATTGCTTACATAGATTACTCCCGGGTATCTATTTACTAATTTAAGAATAAGGTAATCAATTATTTTCTGATTTATAATAACTCACCATTTGTATAAAAATTGCTATTGAAATTTTACTAATATCATACAATATCCATACAGCTATACCTATATTTGAACAGCCTTTGTCAAAATAGAGTATAAGTTAAGACGGGTAAATAATCGCAGCGTTGGAAACGATCGTCTCTCCCAACACAAAACAAAACAACATTAAACTGAGATTGATGGAAAATTGGCCATAAACGCAATTGGTGCAACGGTATGACTCATCTCACATGTTGCATCTCATAGTGCAATTATTGTTAGTAGATGTTACGGTGTACGGACACACACACACAATCATTATTAAATATTAGCTAACATACGTATCTATAAAACAGATATTTACACAGATTTTTCTGGGAAAGTAATAAAAAAATATTTCATTGTCATTTCAAAAGACAGCTATCTAATAATAGGAATAGGTACCTAATAATTTAAAAACTAATTTTTAATGTTTGGTACAAAATAACGTAATCTCAAGCTTTGTCAGTCCACAATAAAAACCAATTTGTTACTTGACTTATCTGGTGATTTATTTCTTATACATTTTATAGTAAAACAACAGCATTTTTTTTTACAACTAGATCCCTCAGATGACATTGAAATGTATCAACATTAAAAAAAAAAACGGTTATTTTTTTCTATCGATGTAAACTTATGAAGTAGGTAGCAAAAGTTTAATAATATTCCAACTATAATTTTTTCACGTTTGAACGATTGTAACGAAATATTAACTAGCAACAAATGAAATATACTATAAAATAATAACTCATGTTCCCACGGATATCCACAAAAAAATTATACAATATTAGAACTAACAAAGTTATATTTCCACAACCCTAACTCTAATCCTATTAATTATTCCCTTCAATATATTATACTTATATTAGCTTTCTAATTTAAAATGCTAATGTCAATAATATTCAAGTGACGTTTGATAGTTGTTCAGAGAAATAATATTCCCATGGCTGCGGTTGTCCCCATCGTGTCCTTGTAGAACCGTGACGGTGAAACTATTTAGTAATTTAGGATTCAGTGTAAAATTGGTCGGTTTTTAAGTCGCTTTTTAACGTGACCGTGTAATTAGTTTGTGCTTTGTAATATACCGACTGTCGTCAATTGTGTTGTCTTAAATTGTACTTAAATCTTATAAACTATAAACATCAACGCTCATTCAAGAAAAGGATACAGCTTCTTGAATGTTAGTATCAGAATTCTTTTAAGGTAGAAAAGATATAAATTTAAAAATCTAAACCTAAATTACATGTAACTTCAATCAATTAGGTATATAGTGTTAATTCATCTATCTTCAAAAAAAAGTTTTACCTACTTTGTATTAGATCTATTACAGAAATAATTTTATGACTATTCAATTTTTTTTTGTTGACCTATGTATCAAAAATCGTACTCCGGGCATCTATGCACCCATAGGACTTCACGTTGGAGCAAAAGATTTAGAAATATCTCTAATAATATATAATTACAATAACGGTGAACCCACAAGCCGCCTAAAATATTTTTATCTTGATGAGATTATTTTTTATTCGAAATATTTTGATGAAGGACTTTTTATTGAAACCCTTTTGTTGATGGTTTGACATCTTACTTGTATTTGTTTGATCGTGACTAAGGGCTTTGAGGTCGTTAGTAAAAAGTTTTTAAAGAACATCCAAAGATTCTCATCAAGTTTGTCCTCTCAAAAGAGAAAGGACCAATCAGTCTATCATGTCGTTACTTTTCTAATGTTGACAAGCTGAGTTGAATCATTTGTGGACTTTTACAATTAATATAAAACAGTAATGCATTTCGATGTAATAATAACAATTAGTAAATATAATTTTACATATTATTAAAAAGAAAAATGAAGACACCACCTACACTGAGCTATATTTAAACAAAGCTTGTGAATTTAAATTGAATATGAAGTACCTATTTAAATAAAACAAAACTATTCATTCGTAACCAAACATAATAGTTGTCAAGTTATAGTTGTCTTGTGACATCACAATTCGTGACCTTGACTCGGAACTAATCGTATCAAATCGTGAGGATCGATTAGACCGCTCTATTAGCAGGTGTCAGGTGGATGTTTAGAGGACCTTATGTTATAATGTTTGTTTGATTTATTCATTTATGCCATCACATGTACGACCACGTATATAATCATGAATCAAGCATAAAGTAGCTGGTCTGTGTAACTAAATTGTTCCGAGAATTCATTATGAACTAGGTATAACGCACTTAGCATTTTATTATTTTTATGAATGTCCTGAGATCGAAGGTTTTTAAATAATGTGCTCTATATAAATGAAGATAATCATTGTTATTATCATAGACGAGATTATATTAATAGGGTTTTAATAGCCATTTAAGTATTATTGTATAATCTGCAGTCGACAGTCTCGAGCTCCCCGCAGCGTGTACTCTTACAGGAGCGCGGTGGCGCCCTCTGTCGCGTCCACACACCGTTCTAAGGTCTCAAGAAAGGTAAGAACAGTACCTTTTACCAATTAAACAACTTTCGCATTAAAATATAACCTCTGTGTCATCCTGTGTAGATTCAAAAACATCCAAAGAAATATATAAAAATGCAATAGATACAAATAGAGTCGGAATAACAATCTATGAACTAGCTGTTGCCCGCGGCTCCGCCCGCGTGTAGGTCGCTTTTCGCGTAATCTATGGAATCAATTTCATAGAACATCATTTTTGCATAACTTTCACCGTTTTCGCAGCGCACGCAGTTTTTTGTAATTTTTTTACACCTTGCGTTAGAATATTCAAGTTTTAGTAATCATCCCTAATTTTTTGAAAATGAATCATAGCCTATGTCACTCGAGAATAGTGTAGCTTGCCAACGGTGAAAGAATTTTTGAAATCGGTCCGGTAGTTTCGGAGCCTATTCATATCAAACATACAAAAAAATAATCAAACCTTTCCTCTTTATAATATTAGTATAGATAATTGATCTGATAATCTGATTGGTGGATTACTGACCATTTCAGTAACCAGTTACCAATTTGATATTCACAGGATGGATTTCCATGGATTACTAATTAGGAACTAAATTCAGAATAATTATAATTTCCGCTATTATTCCACGACTCATCTCTTATAATTATTCTTCTCTCTCTCTCCTCCCAGGCGGGTGTGAAGCTGGACGCAATGGCTGCTCCTAATCCGTTCTGTCCAAATGTGAAGGGCATGTGCTGCCTCATGCTGCTCCTCAACCTCGGCCTCATCCTCGTGACGCTGGGCTTCGTCATCGTGCTGCAGTTCTTCGAACCGCTGTTTGTTTGGTAAGTTACTTAGTTATTTTTATTGTATAAGTAGTAACGACGTCGGAATCTCGCCGGCCATTTTCTGACCGTATTTTATGTCAACAAAATGAATTTAAAGTGTCATGGGTAAATACCATAAACCTAACCTTGATAAATATCTTATTTAAGACCGACAGTCCTGTTACTAATCACTTAATAATTGCATTACTAATCAATTTCATGCAAAAAATATAACAAAAGCATATAAATCATATTAATGAATTCCCACGTTTAGAAGTGGGTTTCTAAAACCAGATCACTCTGCGGTTTACATTCGTACGTCCCGATTATATACAATAGAAGCTCTCTTGAGAACATTAAAAATCAATTTACATTTTAAAATAGTCCGCGTGTAACGACTAACGGTACACGCTATTTGCTACGACAATATGACATTTGTGATTTGGTTGAATCTTTTTGATTTCTGAATGTTTCCCACGCGACCTCGAGTCTCGAAATGTCTTCAATAACTTGAATTCGTCAAGTTTGAGGCGGACTTGAGAATGAGACCCTTTATGAAAGATATCAGATATCAGAGTTAATCATGTACGAATAAAGAGTTTTAACATGATATGATACTTATTTATAGTTTTGTCGCTGATCTTCATTTCAATTTCCCGTGTAAATAACATAACATATAAGAGCTTTTAAATACTCTTGCCAGGAAAAGTTTCACTTGGACATTAGTAGGTACTTTAGATTGTACATCTTTAAAGCTTAATGTATGTCAACAAAGTGCACTCTATACCAAAATTACGAATATGATAATTAAAATAACTGAACTATGAATTACAACATTACAGGATCCTGGGAATAGTGTTCCTTATATTCGGCTTCATCACTCTCGTGGGCAGTCTCATTTACTGCGTGGTGCTGTGTAGAGAAAACCCCTATCCGAGGTACCCGGACGACTTCTATTGGACCCACCACTGGTCCAAGACTGTCGGACCCTCGGAAATACACTACAGTGCCAGTGAAAAACCGTACAGACAGAACGGAGACAACAGATACAATAAATATAACGGCAAATACTCAGATCGGGAAAGTGCTAAAGGTTATTCAGACAGAGAAAGTAAATTGAGTCGATATTAGACAATAGACATTAGTTACTGAATAAAATGGCGGGGAATTAACGACAGATAAAATACTCTTCATTTATAGGCAAATTAAACATTCGAGGTAAATTTAAAAAAAAATGTTTTACATATTGTATATTTATTTGTTTGAAAACATTGCTTGTCTCTAAGATTTTTGAAAGTTTAAAGCTGATTTTCTTATTTCAAGTACTAAATTATGTGTTTTTATCTGTTAATATCGAGTTTGTCTTATTGAAAGTGTTAAGCGCGCCCGATCAAGTCAATCTGTTCAATGTTCATAAACCCATACGTGTGCAATGAATACTGTGGCAAATGCGATTTCTTTTTGAACGTGTCGGAACTCTTTACGAATAAGTTAACTGTTAAAAATATAATTCCTTACAATATGAATTATGTGCACTTACCTGTAGGTAAGTTCAAAGTCTGAACCGCAGATTATAAAACATTAATATTTACATAGATCTGATTAGTTGTTATAAAAAAGAAATAGATAATTATGTGTTTTATGGATATTTAAATGTTTTTAACATAGACTTACTAAGTGTATATTTATAACATTAATTATTGTAAATAATATTTTCGTAAGATTTTATAAAAAAAATGCCATATTAATTTACCTACTATATAAAATATAATTAAAAGTAATCAACACTCAAAACTATTTGAATTTGAAGCAGAAAATGTAATAATTGTGAATTATATTTGAAAAATGTAACACATAATATGATTAAAATACTTGTAATAAATGAATTTGATACTAACCAAGTGTGTTTCATTTATGTGATCATGATGTAAACCTCTTCTCAGTCATACAACGACGGTACCAGCCTATCAGGTTTCATATATAATTGAGAACGTTTTCATAACAAGATCCTCATTCGTCAGTGAAAACAATAACAATTCTATAGTCATTAAAAATTTTATAAATCACAGTCATAACAAAATGCAATCTTTGCAAATGCATTTTAATTGTAGTTGACTAGATAGCGTTAACAAGTGCAGTAGATCAATACTATTTGTTAATTTGTATGCTACTCAGGAATTGAAATATAATAATTTTCTTTCTTCATTGCTATTAATTAATTATTGTGAGGGAAATTAGTTGAAGTGCCGTTAGTCCGATTTCGTATTTGTATTGTAATTTAAAACTATCAACAAACAAACAAGAATGTTAATTTGAACCACTTTAAAAAAAAGTGTCTATCCTATAATCTAGCTGTTTATTTTTATTTTATATTCTTAACTCTTAGAAGAAAGCACGGAATATATCTCGTAGTAAGCTGTAAGCGTCGCCCTTGTACCAATAGGATAAAATATGAACTGATGTTTACAATGTAATGAAAAAAAAGGAAGTAACAGCTACTTAAATAGTACATTTTGGGAGCAATTTAGTCAAAATAAAAAGTGTTAACACAGGACACAGGTCTTAATTAATAAGTCACTAAAAGTTGTTGGTGCTTTCAAACCTAACATAAAATGCACGTCTTTGTCTAATCCCAGAAATGTTCTGTAGATTAGATAGAGAAGCACAATAAAAATACATTAATTTCTTATAAAATTATCATTTATTTACAAAAAAAAGACAAAATAACGTTTAACTAGGTAATATCCTTAAGCGATAGACCTCCATTGTTAATTGGCAACAAAACATTTCATTCTGGTTATTTGAAATATGGAATGAGAATTCTTCAATGTCATAAAATTATATCAAATAATTAATTAATTAATTATAAACAATATTTTACTAAATGTAATACCGTAATAAATACTATTATTATAATGAAATTAATTCAAGCATTATGAAACCATTTTATTAACAAATACAGAAATCGAAAGGGACTACACAAACGAAGAAAAAGAAAAATTAAGACTAAAGATGAAAGGTAAAAACAAAATTTTCAATTATTTACATTTGTTCAAAATCCTAGGTAAATAGGTGTCAATTATGGCGTCAATTTTGAGCAGCAACGTACCGGACGTAACCTATCTTACTTAGCTAACAATCTATTTCATAATTTAAGAAATAAAAATAGTCTTACTATTAAAAGTAATAAGAAAATAATCCAAGATCGTATAACTTCGTATAAAAACGTCGATATATAATCTCGCTTCAATCACTCACTCTTTATACATAAACAATTTATTGGAGACACGTCAATCTGACAATTAGTTTTATACTTCAATCGGCTCATTTTTATATGAAAATAAATAATTCGCCACCATAGTACCCTCCAAAATATGTACTACATAACACAATATGATCAGGAAACATGTAGTTCTGTGGCGCGGTGTGTTCAGTCGCTGTCGCTGTCGCTGAACCGGTACACGCGGTCTCTGTTGGAGCGCGTCGTCTCTTCGTCCGAGGAGTCCGACTCCGCCTTCTTCAACCGCTTTTTGGGGTTTAGCTTCTTCTTGCCCTATTAGTTAAAATATAAGTACACTACGAGGAATAAAAGTAAATAACCTACAATATATAAGAGTAAATTAAAAATAATAATAATAATAGTAGTTTTGTAACCACAAAAAATAAAAAAGTTTAAAAACATATTTTCATACTACTTACAATAGCATTATATCCAAATATATTAAGTTAAAAAACTATCACAGTAATAAATACATATAGGTATACAAAAATATAAGAAAATGAAGGTAATTTAAGAAGAAAAAACATTATACAAAACATCAAAAAATTAATTAATTTTATTTCTACATCTTCTAGAGATAAAATTACCACGTTTTTTTCTTAATATATATATATATATGAAAACTATCCCATAAATATTTTAGATACAAACCTTTTTACTATCAAATATGCTATCATCATCACTGTCCTGGCTCAGAAGAACTTTCGCGGGTCTTTTCTTGGGCTTAGGCTTCTCTTTCTCTTTATCGAGGTTCATTAACTTTCTCTTAGGCGCGGGTTTCTTGTCTGGTTTCTTCTTAGGAGGCGAGTCCGGCACAGATTCGTCGCTCGACAGAATCATCGTCGGTACCGGTTCATTATTTTTTTCAGATTCTTCCTTTTTCGATTCTTCGATCAAGGAGTCAAATAGACAGTCTGGAATAAATTTAAAAAATTATAAATAATGCAACTGTTCGGAATTGCAAGTTGAAACAATAGAGTTGTTGACATTCAATACAGAATGTTAACTAATTCAAAATAAATACCCGAGTCCATATCTGCTGGTTTCTTGTTCGTCTTTTTCCCGACGGGGAAGTCGTCGTCGGACAGGAGTTCGGGCGCGTCGTTATCGGACTCCAGCTTGTTGTCGAGAAGCTCCGGTTCAGATTCAGAGGCAGAGTCGTCTGAGCCATCCTTATATTTTTGTACCTGCATTATATGATGGAAAATCTCTAAATTGATGTCATCTTGAGATGATACAAGCTCAGAATTTTTGAAGAACACGAACATATTATTAAGGTTTAATTCATATGGTAGTAGCCTTAAGTTTTACTCTCGTATATTCCTCCCTACTTCTATAAAATTCTATATGGAATAGTTAAATTATAATATACCGATAATAATTAATGACTAAACTTCTAAAACGCTAATAACAATACTTACATAATTCCGAAGCAGCACCTTTCGGACAACTCATTGTGGGCTAGTTTAATTTCTGCACTAACAGTGCTCAGGATAACAATATTATAGATATTTTTATAGTACCGTTGATGTGTATTTATTATTAGTTAGGGCAGTGTGTGTACCATATAACCAAAACAGGGGGTATTAAGAAAGCATTAAAGGAACTGAGAGAAGCCAAAGAATGGATGCCTAATTTAAGAAGCGAATTTGCAAAACAAATAGACAAAATATTCTGGATATAGCTACTAATTTCTATAAGGATTTGTACACAACAAAAGACCCAGAAGCATTACATCAATCACATCGCGACAACACAGAAATAAAAGCAAATCCCCCTCATACTAGAAGAAAAAGTAGCCCACGCTGTTATGTCTCAAAAGAATGACAAGTCACCTGGACAAGACAACATCACAAATGAGATGATGAAGATTACACTGCAAGAGAACCTGCATAGACCACCTATATAATACTATATTAGACAGAATATATACCATTGCAGTGGACAAGTACCACAATCATCGTGATTACAAACAAACAAACAAAGTCTTTTCAAAACTTACAACAATACAAAGGTACAATACAAAGTCTTTTCAAAACTTATTCTTAACCGAATTAGTAAAAACTTGGGAGTTTCACCAACCACCAGAACAAGCAGTATTTAGAACAGGATACTCCACAACAGACCATATGCATAGCCTGAATCAAATTATGGAAAAAAACAAAGAACATGCACACTATACTTAGCATATTATGTGGACTTCAGTAAGGCTTTTGACTGCTTGGTACATCGAGAGACATATTTGGAAAGCTCTGTGAAACCAAGGAGTAGAATCTAAGTACATAAAATTAATAAAAAATGTCTACTGTAACAGCTCAGCGACAATAAAGCTAGAAACATGTGGAGAAAGTTTCGCAATCCAAAGAGGAGTACGACAAGGAGACCCGCTGTCTCCTAAATAGTTTTCTGATGTGTTGGAAGAAATCATGAAAAAGTTGCCCTGGGACGATATGGGAATCAACATTAACAGCCGCAAACTCAATCATCTCAGGTTCGCGGATGACCTGGCAATACTGACAGACAATCCAAAAACACTACAATTAATGCTTGAAGACCTGAGCAACAGAAGTAAGGAGGTAGGATTAGTCATCAACAAGTCAAAAACTAAACTAATGACTAATAACATTAAAACAAAAATCTTCGTTGATAATGAAGAAATAGAGTATGTTGAAAACTATATATACCTGGGACAGCCTATCTCATTCGCTACCCGATGGCACAAGAAATTGACAGACGTATAACAAACGCATGGAAGAGATATTGGGCACTCAAAGACATTATGAAGAACAAACATTACAACATGAATATAAAGAGGAAACTATTGAACACATGTCTAATACCTATACTGACTTACGGCTCCAAACCTGGGCCCTAACACAAAAACTTGATAACAAACTAAGAACCGCCCAGAGAAGTATGGAAAGGAGCATCCTCGGACATAAAATAGAAAAAAACGTGCATCTGATCTTCGCAAGATCACCAATTTCGAAGATGTCAATAAGAAATGTAAAATTCTCAAATGGCCCTGGACTGGCCACATGCCAAGACAGCCACCAGAAAGATGGACAAAAACGATCACCGAATGGATACCAAGGTACAACACAAAGCGGAAAAAAGGCAGACAGCTCAAAAGATCGGCTGACGACCTAAAAAAGGTTGCTGGAGCACTATGGCCGAGGACAGCTAGGGACAGAGAGAAATGGAGGATGTTAGAGGAGCCCTATGTGTTAACAGGACACACTGATAATCCAGTCTGATGTGCAATAAAGTAATAATATTAAGTTTTAAAAAATGTAATTTTATCAGTAATAAAGGCTTTTGTATACTTTGTAGTGTGTGTATCACCTTTGTGGCGGCTCGTCGCGCCACGTGTCGTTCCCGTGGCGCAGGCGCGGCAGTCGTGTCGTCGTCGTCCCGCTCTTCAGAGCTGCTGCCGCTGTGAGTCGTCTTCTTCTGCTGACACGCATGAACATTGAGATCGTGAATCTTTGAATCTCGATATAATTAGAGGAAAATTTATTATTTGTTTACATTATAACTTTTGTCTTCGATTTACCTTTTTAGGTTCTTTCTTGAACGTGAGTTTGGTTTGCTTGAGACCGTCTTTGTCTCCTTTTTCCGGTTTCTCTGCCTTCTCTGGTTTTTCCGCCTTCTCTTTCTTAACTCTACCCTTCGGTTTCTTTTCTCCGCTCGCCGGACTGACTCCCGTCGGATCGTCCTACAATCGCATCGAATATTAGGACGATATATTGAAAAACAGTTTAATTACTAACGGGTAACTTCTCAAATAATGTCCTAAAACTATTATTACAAAATACTAACCAATTAGAACTATATCAAACACAGACTAGAATGATAAAGTCAAAACTCACAGGATCATATTCCTTCTTGACCTCTTTCTTTATCTTGGCCTTCTCCGCGGCCTGTATCCTCTTGATGAGGTCCTCGGAAATCTTGGGCTCTATGCGTCGGCCATTTGTTGAGGGAACTATATCCATCAGGGATTTCCGATTCTTCTTGTTTGCAGCCTGTAATTATATTAAAATATTAAATATTTTTTATACATTCATAAGATTTATTCATATTATAATAAAAATATTTCTTTACCTTCATCCTGTCCATCTTAAAGATAGCATTCAAACAAAAAAAAATGTTTTAGATGTTTAAAATAAAAAGTTACCGCAAGGAATCGCTTAGGTTATATATAAATTGCACAGCATACTTATTGAAAATTTGCTTAGTACTTAGCTTTCGAAAATGTTATCATAATCATGTTTTACTAATAATACCATTGCTTTAGAAGTCTTTTTATTGGTGCTGCTCTCCTCCTGACGTTCCTGTTCCTCTACGTCGTCCAGCTTTATGAGGAAGGCGTCCAGATCCTCGCGCCACAGCATCGCAGGGGTCTTAGCTCTGAGGGGAAATGAACGCTCTTAATAAGAGTTACGGTTTATAATAAACTAAGCTGAGCTGCTTGCTTACTTGAGAATAGTAAGTTCAGAAAGTTTCTGGTCTCTCTGTTTAAGCAACTCGTCTTTCTTTTCCTTAGTCAACATCCACATCGACATGCCCAGGAGGTAGTTGAACTTCTTAACTTCTTTGAGTTGTTGGAATGCTTTCTCTGAAAAAAAAAATACAAATATTTTTTTACTTTTTATTTACAATCTAGTACATAAATTTTATGTGTTTGAACCAATTGTCATGATTGAATTCTGAACATTTTAAGCATAAATTATATAAACCTTTTGATAATGATTAATATTAAGTGACACATACCAGGATCAACCGGTTTTCCCTTAGTGTCCTCGGGCTCCGGTTCTTCCTCCGACTCTGGCTCTTCTTCGACTGCCGTGAGACCCTGCATTTTACTGGCACGCTTCTTCCACTCCGCGATAGGATCGGGAGCGTAACCTAAAAAATATTTGGGTTTTAGTAATTTACGAAAAAAATAGAAGTTCTCCCAGCAAATACATTATTCTTATTTGGTCTATATAAATGTTACATTAAATAACTGAGGGGTTAACATCACGAAAATTATAATCGTAAGTAAAGTGCACCAAATCACTAAATGTTCTGACTTGCAATTTATGACGTCTATCCAAACCCACCCCTCTTGATGAGCTCCTCGACCATGGCCTTCCGTCGCTTGTTCTCGACTACGAGTCCCTTGTCGCACTTGTCCACGATGAAGCGCGCCTGGTTGGAGAGCTTGTCGGCCTCCGCCTGCAGCTGGCCCTCGAGCCAGTCCTTGCGGCGCGCGTAGTACCGCAGCCGTATGCTGTAAAACTCCAACAGGACCTCCTCCGCCTTGTCGTACCTGATGAATATTTATTTTTGTGGAAAAAACATAATAAACCATTCCATTGTGTACCATGTGCGAATATAAGGAATATGTAAAAGAAACATTTTGAAACAACAGGGTTACGTCTTTTTACTTCACTACATATATGCATGCGAAAATATATGATTGAAGTTGAATTAGGTTAGACTGTTTGAAACCAATAACAAAAACATGTAAAATCATCAATACAAGTTATCAAAGTAAATAGAACTCACTTTTTCAGGCAGTTGTTATGGTCGAAGGCGTTCATACACGTCAATGAAATGGTAGTCTGCAGCTTGAACACCTTATGAATACCCTCTGCTTCTACTTCCGCTAACTTGCCAGGAAGTAAAGACACTACGAATCGCACGGTAGTATCAGTATTGTATTCCTGGATACAAAATAAAATGTAATTAATATTTTATTTAATTAGATATACTGTTCTAACTAAATACATATGTTTGCTCTTTAATGAATATATAATTATTATTTATATAAGAATATTAATATTCAACTAATGGCTACATAAGGTGAATGTTTCTTGTACATAAATTATTTAATTTAAAAATTTAATATTTGTCAGATACATCAAAGGTATTAATTATTGTAGCTTAAAAGGTAAGCATAAGATTAGGTTAAAAGTTTTTATTTAGAGAATACTTGGTTTTTCCAATAAACATTCATATTCAACTTTACAAAGTTTTTATAATAGACATTAATTTTTCTTACCCTATACTCAGAAATCACGGGTTTAACTTTATCCGTTCCGAGCATCGGTTCTAAAACATTCTCTTTATAATTCTGCGTCCATGTTCCGACAGGTAGCTCCGTGATTTCAATCTTCTCGTTAGGCAAGACGGCGGCTTCACCGGAAATTACATATTTGTCTCCAAAACTCTCAATCGTTCCGCGGAAATTCTTATACCAGGGATGCATCGGGACCGGATCTTCACCATCGAGCATTCGTCTAAAGCAACAAAATAAATACATATTATAGAATTAGACAAATAATTAAGTTCACTTAGTGAGCCAATAAAAGTTTTAAATCTTAATAAAATAAAAATAAATACCGGTAAATCGGAATGACTAAGGTATCGGGAGCAACTCTACTCAGCTTCGACTGGTTCGAACTCACCTAATATTGGCGACAATATCCCTGGGGTTGTAGTTAGGTATCTTGGTGGACCAGCCAGTACCGATACCTTCGGTGCCGTTCACCAGGACCATGGGCAGGATCGGGACGTAGTGAACCGGCTCGATCTTTTGATTATCTTCAAATTCGTGCTTAAAAAAACAAACGAGATCGTGGTCAGCGATGGAACGACGCGGGGTCCATGCGACTCGTCGGAGGTCGCGTGGTGACTCACCACTAGCAGCGGGTCGTCGTGCGGGTGGAACACGAGGCGTGCGAGGGGCGACATGAGCGTGAAGATGTATCGAGGGCTGGCCGAGTCCTTGCCGCCGCACAGCCGCGTACCGAACTGACCGCGCGGCTCCAGCAGGTTCACGTTGTTGGACCCCACGTAGTTCTGCGCCAGGTTTACGATCGTCATCGCGAGGGACTGTTCGCCTGGAGTCACGACGCCATTATTTAGGTGCTACTTTTTATAATCTGCTTGCCATCGATGCGTTTCATTTCGAACGTATTAAGAATGTTCCGAAAAATGTGGAGGCTGGATGATTTAAAATAAGATTACGTTCTATAGCGATTTGTATCTTATCTTTATGAAATGGTTAATTGCCGCCGTTTTTTTTGTAAGTTGAACAATTAGTTTTATGGTACAAATGTATAAAGCTATAATTATTTGTCGATTGCATGTTGTTGGAGATTATTCAAATGATTATTTTACGAAGACACAATGAAATCGTCATAATCGCAATATTACAATATTATTTATATATAATGTATTAAAATATGTTTGTCATTTAAGTTATCTTGTTCTTGCGATGTAATAAAGATATCCTCACCGTGATGGTAGGCAGAGTGTTCTGCGACGGAACCAGCGAGTTGCGCCACCTTCACTTCACGCTTGTCATTACGTTTTATGCACGTGAAGATTACTTTACGCTGACCCGGCTTGAGACCGTCCATCATTGATGGGATTGATCTGGAAAGACCGTTAACATTTTGTAATTTGATGAACTGAAATTTTCCAGAATGCTAATAGCGTTGTTTTTAATGTAGATCTCACCTAACATTGTCGCCGTTTGAAAAGAGAACTAATTCCAAATTAACGAAATCCGAATACGTAACGGCCTTAGTTTCTTTAGTGTATAAGTATCGTTCTGGAAGGCCGATCTCCTTTCTCCTCTTTACCTCGTCCATGTGATTTGTCAGCCATTCCTTCCGTTGATCGGCTCCTTTCTTAGAAAATGCCAATTCAATGTGATGGTCGTCGGTGGGGCCGCTATATCGGAACTTTATCCTGTGCCTCTCCATATTCTGAAAGTATTCTTTGGCCTCCTTCGATGTGGAGGTACCCAAACCTTTGTAGTATTTGATATTGTAAGTGTGATTGTTTTCAGTTTCTCTCTTCCACTCTTCGAATTCAGGTAGCGAATAGAAGGATATTTCTTTATCTTTTTTGGTAGCTTTCACGATAGGCGTGATGAACTCTTCTAAAAATGGTAGCTTCAATAGTTCTGGCCAGTTGTGATGTATAAAGTTAATAATCAAACCTTTGATGTGTGACCCGTCCTGATCTTGATCGGCCATGATCATCACTTTACCGTATCTTAAAGACTTTAAATCGTCAACGCTATTGTACTTCTTTTTATATTGTAAACCAACAATTTTAATTAAATTATTAATTTCTACATTTTCTAGAACTTGCTTATGTGATGCGTCTCTTACGTTAAGTGGTTTACCTTTTAACGGAAACACACCAAAATGATCTCTACCAACTACGCTAAGGCCAGAAACTGCCAAAGTTTTGGCAGAGTCTCCCTCAGTGAGGATCAATGTACAGAGATGAGCATTTTTTGTACCAGCATCGTTGGCATCTTCTAGTTTTGGTATTCCCTTTAACTTACTCTGCTTTTTACCGGACGCCTTTACTAGTTCGGTTTGTGCTTTGAATTTAGCCCATGTAAGAACGGATTCAACTAGACCAGACTTTGAAACCGCAGTTATGAACTTTTCCGAGAAATTACACTTAGAACCAAAGCTTTTAGCTTGAAGAGTCATGTTTTCTTTTGTTTGAGAATCAAAGGTTGGGTTAACGATCAGACAATTTATAAATACCCACATGTGAGTTTTTACTTGGAAAGGTTTAATATTAACGCCGCCTTTATTTTTCTTCTTTAAAACTTCTAAAACATTTTTCACTACACTGTCAGAGACAGTATCAACATGTTTGCCCCCTTTTGTTGTTGCAATTGAGTTAACAAATGATACTTGTTGGAAACCCCTATCAGATAATGTAAGAGCTACTTCCCATCTATCATTCACTTTTTCGTAAACAACCTTTAAAGGTTGGCCGTTTTCGTCTTCCTTACCTTTAATGTATAAATCTATGTAATCCTTAAACTTATTAATTTTCAATCTTTCTCCATTGAGATATACTTTCACACCCATCGTTGACGCAGCAACATCGTAAGCTCTTCGCGACATCAACGCGACAATGTCATCTTCTAATTTATCCATTTTAAATTTAGCCAAATCTGGGCTAAAAGTCACTTTTGTAAAATCATCATCTTTTCCAGATTCCTTAACCTTCGGTTCCGAAGCTTTTGTCATGTTGGCACCCCATGTCTGTTTGAAATGTTTCTTGTATTGCTTTGATGCAGTCTCTACTGTGAACTTTGTTGAGAAAATGTTACACAATTTAGCACCATAACCATTTCTTCCACCCGTCACTTTTTCTTCCTCATCATTATAATTAGAGGATGTCAAAAGGTGTCCAAAAATCATGGTGGGGACAAACATTTTCTCATCTTTATGCATAACCACAGGAATACCGCATCCATTGTTATATACAGATATGGTATTTTGTTCTTGATTAATATCTATTTTGATAACATCCATTTTGCCATCTCTTTGCTTATTATCAGCTGCGTTAACTAATATTTCGTCATATATTTTATATAAACCTAAAAAATAGAACAAATTATAAGAATATACAATTTAAATTGACTATTCAAATTAAACAACTAAATTATACCTGGTACATATGTCAATTCCCTTTGCACCATACACTCCTTTTCCTTATCAAAAACCCACATGGTTTCTGTGGAGCGTTCTACAGACCCTATATAAGTGTCTGGACGCAAGAGTATATGTTCTAGCTGAGATTTTTTCTGATATATCTTCTCAATAGCACCCTTTTGGCCCTTAGGCGCAGCCTCAGAGGTACCATTTTGGGTGCCATTGCTCATTTTAGTAAGCATTGACTGTAAACAAATAATTTTTCAAAATAAATTTCTTAATTATGTATTTGGTCATAAGTAAAGTTATATTGTATTGTTTGAAATAAAAATATAACTCAAATACCCAAACTATATTTAAACTATTATTTAAGATAGAAATAATATATTTATTGATTCAATCCATTACATAGTAAAAGCATTAGTTAAGGAAGACACATCTGGCACAATTTGGAACAATAATACTTGAAAACATTTCCAAGATTAATTGGTAGATTATCTGCTTTAATTAATATTTAATATTTCTAGAATTATATGTACCAAAAATGTTATTATTATGACTCGGACAGACAAAAAAAATAGTGTAATAGTAATAAATGAGATAGTTTGGTTAAATAATTTAAGGTTAAAATTAAAATGTATAAAACAATTCTGGTTTCCCATTACAACTGGATATAAAAAAATCATTTATTAGATTAGTAGAACAAGAAAGAAATAGAAAAGGTGTTAAAAAACATGAAAACAATGATTTTAGTTACATAAAAAAAACAATTATAATTTTGACTTCATTATAACCTTCTATTGTTATTATTTGCAATAACAAGGGAAGTAATAAGGGAAGGTAAAAAGCTTATACTAGCTGTATAAGTACATTAAAACAATAAAATTTTGTCTTCTTATATTTATGTTTTTGAATCATAACGAATTTATTTAATACAATTTACAAATACAAAAAAGGGGGTAGGAAGGATATTATTATCTTCAAAATATTCAAACAGTTTTTAATTACAGAATTCAAAATTTCAATATACTACTATAACTGCTTAGATATATTAAAAAAGAGCCTATTCTCTAGTTTACTATATGTTAAAATATGCAACAGTTCTAAATATTAACAGACGAAATTCTGTGTAGAGGTGCATTGTATATGTATACCTTTTATTAGAACAACGTTAGTTACTTGTTTTTAATGAATATTCATATACTAGTATAATATAAAGACAAATAAACAAAATTTGACCGTTAACACTCAAAATGCCGCCAAGTTCATTTCTTACCTTTATATCAGCCATCTTGGGAGTCGTGCTAATAAAACATGCGCGATCAACGCTTCGAATAATTTGTCTTGTTAACAAGACACTACAGGTTATTATTATATTGGCTTTAGTAAAAAATCATTTTTACTGCAGTTTTTAACAATAACTTCAACCGCGACGAAATAACGTTCTTGACAAAGACGCCGTGAATAAACTATAGAGTTTAGTCATAGAATAGACCAGCACTTTCCTTGTTTAGAATGGTCGAATAAGATTAATTATTTTACGTTACAATTATTCCTATTTTATCTACCTACCTACAGTAAATTTATGTTTTTTTTTGATTAAATATTAATTACTGTTTCAAATATTATGAGTTTTAAATACTCTATAATAATCAACATGTAAATGCTAGCAATCAGAATCATTTGACAGTTGACTTTAAATACTAGACTATTGACTTTGACATAACCTTTCGCAAGTTTCTTCAATTTTAGAATTTTGTTTATTTAAAACTATAGTTTGAGGTTATGTTATTATTAATTTATATAAGAAATAATAGCTAAGAAGAAATTATGTCTCTTTTATATTACGCGGGTATAGCATTTAAAAGAGTTGCTAGTCTCCGTTTTCCTCTTCATAAAAATCCTTTTCAAACAAATGATAAGGCATACAGTTCGGTAGTAACCAAAACTATTCATGATGTGAATACAAATGTTGCAAAAGATGTTATATTGTTTAAATACGAGAACCCAAAATTTTACATGTACATGAACATTTTTGCTGTCATTCAATACATGTTTTGGTCTTACTTAGGGTTCTTTTCATTACAAAATTTAAGAGATGCACCAGTAGATAAGTCGTCCATAACAGAAGACACTCCTTGGTTCAGAAAAATAAATTTAGGAGAAAATAAATATAGAAATACTTTAGGAAGTGTAGCTATTTTAATTGGTAAGTGTCGTAAAATATTTAGAATAGTATTATTTAAAGCAGTCACTGAGCAAAATTATTAAATAATGTTGAGATAAATATATGTCAGGATGTTTTTTTTTTCAGGAACTGGATCATTAGCAATGATATGGATGTACACTTTGAAATCAGTTCGATATTTAGTTCTTAACAAAGGTGGGAGACATCTCACCTTTATTACATACTCTCCGTTTGGCAACAATAGGATGATGAAGGTGCCTCTAGACTGTGTGTGCTGCAAGGAGAATAGGAAGATTGCAACAGTGCAACTACCATTGAAGGTAAAGAACACAGTGATGCATTACATGCTTGATATGAGAGGAACTTTCACAAACCCAATGTTATTTGATTGCACAGCAGGATTGAAAAGAACATGGTAGAGTTCTTAAACAACATAATATATTGTTTTTAACATAACTGGAACATCCAATTGCAGTGAATTAAAATATAGTAAATGGATTGCAGACTTATTATTTAACTTCCTCTAACCATTGTGATTTAGTTTTGATAAGGTGTTAAAAAGTATTGATTTTTGTACTAAATAAACATCAGATTAAACTTAATCTTTATATAAATATTATTTATTATTAGTTAAATGCATTCATTTATGAATAAAGTAACTAGATGGACACCTTTTTTCTTATGGATTTATCGAATTTATTGTTCTTCTCTCTTAAATAGCTCTGAAGTTAAGAGGTCTGTCCACTTATATGAGAAAGCATTTTAATTTGATTTATTGCTCGTCAATTAACTGTTATGGATTATAACTCGCCAATTCATAAAATAAAAATAATTAAGTTTACAATAAGCTCAACTCCCTGAACTTGCATGGTGACTATTATTTAAAAAAAAATTGTCCATTTATCAATTAATTGATTAGTTGATAACTTCCTTTTTTATTATATTTACAATATTACTTTTATGTATTTTACAATTTCATTGCTAAATATTTTAAAAATATCCTTCATTAAAAAAAATTGTAATTTAAGGATATCTTGTTAATTTTTATGTGCATAAGGTACCTATAAAGTTTTTCGTCCTATTTTAGCACTTAGTTACAATTGTTATTGTTTAATAAAAATGTTATTTGATGTAAACCCAATAAACTAAAATAAAATGATAAAAATAATAACCTCTTTTTAAGTCGTTAAAGTAAAAAAAATAGAGAATGGTATGATCTGTAAAAAAAAATAAAAAAACAAAACTTCAAATTTTGTTGAAAATGCTTTATTATTCAAAATTAAATCAACTGAAAGTAATGTTTGTTCAACACAAAATAAACAGAAAATACAATTTTATAACAAAAATAAATTCAATCATTTTATTTACAACTCTGCTGTCAGACACAAAAAGTCTATGACATTTGTCTATTATCAGAACTCATTTACATAAATATAGAAACATAGTATAATTACAATAACACAATTATGAATGAGATATTTAGATTATGTAATTATAAATGGTTAATATAATCTATGCAATTCTTAATAATCTGGCTATTACCGCAATTGTTATTGTAATTATACACAAACAAAAATAATATTTCACGTATTGCGTTCCATATTTACATATAAAATAATGACAACCCTCAAAATATACCATAAACAAAACTTAGTGATGAATTTCTTATCTTATTCTAGTCTACAGATAATTTTCGATTAAATCTACAAATGCTTCAACTAGCTTGCTACAACAAGCTACTGAGGATCCACGAAGTAAGGGAAAGATATTTCTGAATACATATAAAAACTTAAATATTGTTAAGGCAATAACTATAATATATTAAGTTACTGGTGATTTTTAATTGTTTTTGAGCTTTTGTTTTTTATTGACAGAAATCGAAAAAGTTAAATCGATCCTCATCTATTAAGTACAATAATATCCCTTATTTACAATAAATTAATATTTATGACTTTCCTACGAATAAATTATGATGTAAGGCTCCGAGCGCACACAGAAAAGCAGTGCATATTTCAATATTTTTAGTATTAAAATACAACTGTTGTACGTCCGTCGATCACTCATTTAAAATTAACAATATAATAAAAGTAACATGCATTGTCTCACTGCATTGCAGTTACACTAACATTCTTGACTCTTCCCTCATATCTGAAGCAGTAAATAGTATAGTTATTAACCACAGACAAAACTCTTAAAGAAAAGTGAAGTCCAAATATTACTCCATGGCTATGATAGTCAAACTATACTGTTTTCAGCTCTTACAAACACCTCACTCATCGAAAAATAAACGAAAATTATGTGACGCTACGCGCACTATATTTTATAAAAATATATATAATTATCCGACAGTTCAATTATGTGCATGACTAACTTATGAAGTACCTATATTAAGTTTCGAATTAACACACATTTAACGTAAGTCAAATAACTCAAAAAAACAAACAAAAGAATAACAAAAATCATCTATATATTAAGAAATCAAATGATGATAAGAATAATATCCAATATGGAGTTGTTTATTCGTTGTCGAGAGCACAATAAGATTCATTCACTCGTTAAGTAAAATAAACAAAAATGTCATACACTCGACCTGTTCATTCATCAGTCTCATTCTCTTACCAGAACATCAGTCAACGTTTGCACATAAGTAACAGTTATGAAATCAAATTATGTATTCAATGTGTTTAACTTTTAAGATGCATATTTCTACATGCATTCTGTGTCACGATAAATACAACATACATACATATATACATTTATGTATTTGAATTTAACAAATGTCAATGTCTATCGAAAATATCTTATATTTTAAATGACACTATCATTCAACAGTTTATGATATTTATAAGCGCGAATGAAGTTTAGTTTGTAGTCATAAAGTCAAAATTTGCATGTCTGCTATTTGTCAATTAGAAAGAGACAACTGATGTATCTCACACAGACACAAAATACACCCTACTACATGTAAGTTCCACACGCGTTTACGAATATCAAGAACCACCAATTAATATCTAAATAGTATACATATAACATATTAATATGGAAACAGTTTTCAAAATATATTCCCGATGGTATTAATAAGCTTCAAAAATACTGAATAACTAATTATCCATATTATCTCCTCTAAGAATTTCACAGATCATTAAGTTCTTTTTGTTTTATTTAATTTTATAACTAATCTATAGTGAAGTAAGTTTTAATTTAAATGTATACTGATATTATAATATATATTTTTTATTTTGACTTTATTACTATGTTTTCTGAACTAGATGTAAATGATAATTAATAATTTTACCAAGGGGTTGTGATCTCTATGACGTTGTCAAAAGATTCAAAATCAACTAGACAGAAAACACACATAATATCCTTTATAATGTAATTTATTTGTACTGTTGTTATTTTAAATAAATCAGTATCCAGAGATCATTAAAGATACTTTTATAATAACTTTGGCCCATTTTTTGTCACGTTGTTAGAACCTTTTGGAGGCCTTTACACATTTATACTCCAAAACTTTAATTACCCACCATCTCTGTTTGCAGAGTCATGGGTTATCATACACCGCGTGCACAATATCTTAGTACTCATAACTTACCCTAGTCTAGATCAAAAGTCCTGTCTTATATTCACCGAGAAAATTCAATTACTAATACATATTATGAATTAAAACATTTACCAATTATAGTCATTTTTACTTCCCTTACTTGAATATGATGTTTGTTAATAAATTAGTTTTCCTGATATTTTTTTTTACTGACTAGCTAAATCAAATAAATTAGCTAAATCCGTTTATACACACATTTCCCATATTTATATATTTTTTTTATTTATATAATTTTCTCTATTTTAAGTCTCATACCACGACCGTCTAAAATACAACACCCATATCAGAACGTCTCTATTACAATGCAATAAGGTCACATTTTCTTTAAAAACCACATAACCTTGATCTTGTGGGTCAAATACCTTCAGGGACAAAATATACTGCCTTTTTTACTTTACTCCGTTCCATTAAATATTTACAACACAATAAACGATTTTATCACCTTACACTAAGGCCTAGTTTAGTATCAAGTTTGTAGAACATTCTTTCTTCTTACTCAGTTGTAGCAAGTACTCTTTATACAATAATAGTTCGTATTACCTTCAGATAAGGCCGTCTTTAGAATCTGGTCAGTTAAAGAGATACCCTCGCTCTTATCTCGTTTAAACAACAATGCTTCGTATTACCTTATTATAAGGTGTATTTTAGTATCGTCAGTCAGAAAGGTAACGCGTGCGTTCATCTTCGTCTTCTCTACCCGGACTGATGCTTTCTATTTCGTCAACTTCTTCCAGGTTTTTTGTGTTCGGATTGCAGAGTCTGAAATTAATAAAAAATATATTATTTGTACATTATTAGCAACAAATATAAATAAAAATAACTTATACCCTGATTTTCTCGAATTGAATGCGTTTAAATATAAAATATATTGCATGATATGATATGTGTATATTATTTAACACTAAGTAATCCTAGACTTGGAACAACCCACCCGATTAATCCAAAATAAGTCCATAGCATCCGAGGAGGTTGACTTATGGACCAACTGGAATAATATGTTCCGTACCTGCACTTGCAGCACACGATGCAGGGCGCCGCCAGCAGCAGCAGCGGGCTCGCCACCAACAGCAACAGACCGAACCCTGCGAAGATACCAACCACCTGCGGAAAAATTTTTTAGTTGTAATTTTGTTTTATATAAATAATTAATAGACACACGAGCTAAAACCTGCACTTCTGAAATGTCCATAAATACTTCACAATTACTTTTCATATTAAGACAACGAAAGTGTTGGTTTAGTTTTTATAATACATTTTAATATACCTCCAATTTTACTGATCCTATGCTTATAATTTGCCACTGAGACTGAAAAGTGACAAGTTTAATTAAAAAGGTTTTATTAATTGAAAAATCATGAAGCTAATAGTAAAATTGGTGCAGTCAGTGCAGGAACAGTAGATAAGAACTGTTAATTAAGATAGAATCAATCTAACCGACTTAGCTAATAAGAGCTGAACTAGAACAGAGGTCAGATGGCAATTGTTTAAGATCTGGATACCGGAAGATTGCTGAGAAGATGCTTCATCTGATAGCAAAGTTTGTTAAATAATTGTTTTTGTAGCAATTGAACTAGTTTCCAACAAACAAGTTTAAAAGTAGCTATTCTATTACAATCAATGATTTAAGTTTTGTTTAGAAAATAACAATAATTTTGTTATATTAATTTACATGTAGTTTTTGATTGTGTGTTTATTTTGGACTTGTATAATTTAAATTCGACTAAAAACCTCAGTTGTTTTTGTTTAGTATCAAGTTGATTTTTTTTTATTTTATTAAATGGCGCTTATGAAACAGATTTCATAAGTGCAATTTATATGAAATAAAAAAATGCGCTCAAAGCCGAAATTAATAATTGATCCTAATCCTTTTTATTTTAGCTATTCATGATTAAACTACAATTATTATCTTTATACTCTTCTAGTGTGATTAATTCTGTAGGAAGCCATCATATGTTTTCGTCGTCATAAGATTTCGATTCCATTCGTGGATCCATTATTAATTTCGGCTGATATTTACCTTAATTATATTATATTATATTTACCTGAGCACGATGCCATAACACCGAGGCTCGAGAATGTCCAAGTTTATTTTTACACGGTCCTTTATCGTAGTGACGAAGGAGGAAGTCATCCTAGAATATAAAGCATTATTAGACTATCTATTAGAGTCAATCATCGATCTTTTTTATGAAGTCTATACTGTCTGAACGCAAAAAGACTAGTTTCAAATTATTAAAAAAATAAATGAATATGAATGAATGATCATATTGATAAATAATTTGCAACAGACCACATGTGACTTGAAGACAACACTCGTATATTTAAGTTAAAGATATATTTAAAGGTTTTGAAGATAACAAGTGAACGTATTTAAGTACCACCAGTTGTTAACAAGTTATACTACATACAAATAAATTTACGATTCCAATGTTTTCCCACGATTAGGAATTGAATCCATTTGAAAGGAATGTTTACAAATTCATTCATTTGACAAGAGACAAATTTATTGAGATATGAAATCTTTATTTGGGGATAAATTCATAAAGGAATGTATGTAAAAGTAAATATCTAAATAAATATAGAATGAGAGTAAATGGATTGGACCCGGGACCTCTAGGCAACCGTTCCGTCATTGTAGCATTTGAGCTACCGTAACTCTACCCGCAGCGATGAATTAGCATTGAATATTTAATTATAGTTTTAATATCGATTTAATTTTCATTCTAATTTTATTTTAAATTAAAATGAACTTAACATGGTTATACATATTTATGGATATTTTCAAACTCTACCTATCTATCGTATCTATTAATAATTGTATGACATAAGAACTATCGAATCAAAACTGGTTGAGCAGTTTATTTAGAAAGCGCTATACTTTCTTATGTATGTATTTCCTGTTAAAGTCAGCGTTAATGATCACATATTACATAATACCTCTCGTACTATTATAACAAAGTATACATAATCAAATATAATGTATATTTAGTTTGTTAGAACAAATTATTTATGTGTGCTGTAAATTAACGTTTAGACAGTAATGGTTATACATAAACAATATGTATGTATGTATGTACGCATTGATTTGTTTGTCAGGTAATAAACCGATACAGGTCAAGGAATGTTCTCAATGGAGTTATAAACTTCGCCCCGTTCTGATTTTAGGAACTCGAGAGAACTTCAAAGTATCCAAAGTAAATATTTGTGAGTACAACTTTATATCCTGTTTTGTTCGCTAAATTATGTCAATTATTCATGAGACGTGGGCGTTGGATGTTAGTTAGTGTTTGGACAGTGTGGTATATCACAGTTAGTCTGTATAAATGCCTACAAGAATCAATCATAAAATTGTTTGATTGATAGTGTATATTATTTTAGTTTGCAAATCGAACGGTAACAGATATATGGAGATAAGCAGGCATGAATATATTAGAATAGTAACTAGGTACATGGTAATGGTTTATGTGATCTATAAAGCCTATTATATAGACATATTGCAAACTAACATTTATAAATTAATAATTAATATATAAGATTGACCGACGACCGATGGACCATACACACAACGAGATGGAAAGGACCGGTACGAAAGAGAAAAGTAAACAGGCAGAACCGACGGTGGGCTGATGACATATCAGAAATAGGAGGTATAGATTGGATGATCCATAGCAAAGAGAGAGAAACGTGGAAGAAGATGGAGGAGGCCTTTACACAAAAAGGGGCCCATATTCCAAAATATATTTAGGTTTTTTTTTAAGGTTATCTAATAATATTAACATACACTAAGTTAAAAAGTACTAACAAATACCTAGTAACAACATTTACCATGTAACATGAGGATATGGAAATAAATAGGCTTTAATTATTATTATATTAGATTGTACTTACATCCAGTGACGCGAGGCAGTACCAGCAGAAGACATGCTTGCATCGCTTGCACATCATCTGAGCGCAGCCCTCATCCTTCTCAATGGGCACACGGCACATGGGACAGAGCTTGATCAGCTCGGAGTCCGGTAACAGAGGAGCCCCCGCCCCTCCCATTGAGGATGACGCCGCAGCAGCTTCGCAGGATAATCCACCATGCCACTGCAGATAAAACGATTATGTAGAACAGTCTATGTATATACCTAGCATTATACATACATATGTTAATGTATGTACCTTATATACTAAGTGCCAGTTTCGAAGAGTATTAAATGATTTGATAGCACTCTCTAGCGACTATTACATCATCAACCTTTCGGAAAAGTTAAGACGATGTTAGACAGGAAACTATACAATAGGATATTATATTAACGCACAACACACATGAAACTACTGCCTCCAATTAGATAATATAAAACATAAGTAGAGTTGAAATTCATTATAATAATTATTATATATGTATACATAATATCTTCAGTTTATATAAAACGCGAACACTAACTTGTTCAGAACATTTCTATTACGCAGAGAAAACAATAGTTTAACGATGAGAGTTTTAATGAAATATAAGTAATATAAAGAACTGTAAAACTATAAATATGTAACTTTATTCTTTCATAGAATAATTTTAAACCTCTTATTGAATGTAATAATATCATAATAATTATTAAAAAAGCAATTAACATGATAATTAAGTTACAAATGTACACTCATTTTAACTCCACGTGTTAAAACAATGATTAAAATAAAAAGACTAGAAAACAAAAACAAGTAATTTACATAAATGTATAAAAACATTCTAACAACGTTACACTAAAAATAGATTTTAATTATAAACAACTAAATCAAATAAACCATTTTTTTTTAAATTTCGAATTTAAAGAGCATCCTGATCGAGTTAATCCACCTTTATTGATGTATTTCGTTTTAAGATATAAATTACAAATTATTAATTTATAATTTATATTCTTCTAATATATATATATACTTTATTTACTATTTACTATATTCTTGTAACGTGTAAGTGTTGGAATATTATTATTTTCTTTAAATTTAATTCTTCACAAATCTCTAATAACCTTTGTTTTATAATTAATGAAATTTAATGATTCATTTAAATAAATAATTTGCTAAAATGTATGGTAAAAATACACGGATCTCCAAAAGATTTTTATCAGTCTAGTATTTGTAGCTATGTAAGTATGTAGATATCTTAATATAGTTTCATGGTTTTTTTTTCTTTTGTACAGATGCACGTGTTAGCAACCGCTGTTTCAGATCCAGACAATAGATAGGTACTCTTATTTAAAAATAGTGTTATTTTGTAATGACCGAAAATCTACATTTGTATATTTACTATTTTATAGGTTTTACAATTTTGACATAAAATTAAGCATCGTAACAACCTTAGTGAAATATATGACGATAATAAAAAATAATATTAAAATTTTGTATCCATTTTAAAGAGCATCGAAATTAAATCTGTCATTTAAAGTTGTCAGTATCCTGCAGTTTGCGACCTTTGGTAAAGGTATATACAAAAAAAAAATAAAGATACAATTTTATACTTCAAAGAGTAGAGTATTAATAAATCTCATATGTTCACGTTGCTGATTTCACTTTTTAATGATTAACCACACCTTGAACTTCGGATAATAATCACAAATATTAACGGCAATAATTATTTCTTGCCATCGTGTGTATTAATATTTTTACGACTTAATAAATACTACAAAGGTTGTTCAAAACAGGTTATTAATTGTCTGAAATAGAAATATACATTTTCTCCATGACATTTTTATGGAACTATTTATATATTAGATTTTCTTACTTTCCCCATCAACTGTGCTAATGTCTTGCACTAATGTGTGTCAGTGTTACAATCTCATGGGATATTCAATGATACATAATTATTATGCTTTTAGTAATAACTCATTTATTTTATATACATAACTTTATTATTAAATTACATAGACGTTTTAAATAATTTTACACATATCCTTTATTAAACAGGCATAAAAATAATGTGCTGACGCGAAAAACCAATTAGAGATCCTTCCTAATAGTGACTAATTGATCTTAATATCAATAAATAAAAAAAGTTAAATGTTAACAAGTTTTTATAAAATATTAAATTAAAACTATCTAGATTTAATTTGACCCAAACGAGTTTCAGTTATAAATTATATTATTACATATTTTAAATGTTTCTTTATTTGAAAACTAAAGACGAGAAAGAAATATACACGTGAGAAACAGAAAGCTACCATGGTACTAGGCTCTCATAAAAATATAAGAGTTTCTTCGTATGATAAAATTATAATATTACTAGCTGACCGGGCGAACTTCGTACCCCCTTAGCGTTACAATGATGCACTACTTTATTTTGTATAGCTGACCTATCTTAGGTATGAGTACCTATTCAATTTGAACTGAATCCTCCATATAAAAATGAATCCTTAATTCCCTGGTCTCGCTATTTCTGAAAATGACTTTACTAATTTTTAATTAAATAAAAACCAAATATATATTTTCATAATAGTGTTTATTTCTTAGGATTCAATAATTTCACTAATATTTTTACAAATCGCTATTGAACAACTTTGCATTTTTATTTAAACACTAAGCTCAATACGATGCTCTTTCATTAATATAATCTATGGCTGCGAATGACATTGACATTTGTTACTCGCGTTTTTTAAAATATGCAAAATTAAATGTACATTTTTCAATATTTCTGAGAGATTTTCTTAATATTTTTTTCCGTAAGAACCTTCTCCTAATAATAACAAATACAACAAAAAAAGAATTAGTGAAATCGGTCCAGCCATTCACGGGTGATGCCGTGACCAAGGAAAACGGGTTTCATTTTTATATATATAGATGACTAGCTTTTGCCCGCGACTTCGTTCGCGTGGACTTCAGGTTCGTCCCGTCTAGTCTAGTAATAAGTAAGAAATACGGTAACTAAGCACTGCAGAGCCCTAATCATAGGCCTATAGGTAGCTACTGCAGTATGCTCCTATAAACTACATTTAACGATCTTTTTCCTTCAGCATAAACATGCAGATTCTTCGTTTTGGAAACACGTGATCTTTATTAAATGCACAATGTATTTAAGATACTTAATTGGATAAGGATTAATACTGTATTGCTTAAAATCGCTTCGTAATGTACAATACTGTAGTAAATTGTTTTGATCTATCTTGTAGGATTCAGTCAGTGTTTTTTTACGACCTCACATTAAAATCCTCAAAAATTGTAGCCTGTGTGTTATTCTGATGTATAAGCTATATTGTGGTAAAGTTTCATTCAAATCCATTCAGTAGTTTTTACGTGAAAGAGTAACAAACATCCATACATCCATACTTACAAACTTTCGCCTTTATAATAGTAGTAGGATGAAGATCAATCTATAATAATTATATATGATAAAAAAGGTAGTGTGATTTCTTAATAATGTCTTCAATTATTAAGATATTTACACCAGAAGTTACCAGAACACGTTTTCAAAATGTTTGTATAATCTTATATATATATTTTATAGGTAATGAATGGTAAATGTTGACGTTATCTTCTATAGACAAATGCAAGTATGGAAATTGCCATATGCGCTTATTGAATGAATTCAGAGGGATGCAAGAGATTAGGACACGAACAGAGAGAAGGCATAGCAATCACATTCACAGGCCAATTGTGCCTCTAACAGCTACTTATTTTAAATAAGTATTCACGGTAACACTCGAATGAAGAATAAATTAATAGAAAGAATCATAATATAAATACGTAACTAAAAGATAATAAAAAACAAACATACATACAGATACACTTGCTTGCTTTTTGTATATTATTTTTAAGTTTAATAAAATTTATCTTTCGCTTGTTTGTTTTTAAAATGGCTTAGATTAACAATTGCTAAGGAAGAGCTGAACCTTCTAATACAAGCATTAAATATTCTTAAAAGAGGGTTCAGGCCTCAGTTTATGTAAAATGTAATTATTATAAAAGAAATAAAGATTATTATTATTATTATTAAAAAAAATCCTAAATTGTAACGTGTATTTAATTATTCTAGTAAGTTTAATTTTACTGCGTATAAAATATATTTTACATATTGCACAAAAATTTTTTTTTTGTACAAAAATATTCTTAAAAATAATTATAAAACCAACCAACCGGACAATTCATCAAAACAATTAAAAAAATGTTATTCAGGTTTTAGTGAAAAGCACAAGTAGTGTTCAGCGAGTACCAGGCACTCATAAATGCTTAGCAGGCTAATGGAGTGCGACCGCAGGAATGTTGCCAACGTCGCCTGTGCTGTAGTAGTTCGACCTAGATTCTGTGAAGCGATCCGCCCTCACCCTAACATTGTTTGTTTTTGTCGTTTTTAGTTCGAGTGGGCGTCGCTTTTCACTTTAGGAAATTGGTGTTGGTTTCATTACACCTACCTGACATAATGAAACCAGGTTCGTGTGAATAAAAGAAATAATAAATAATCGTTTCAGGAACGAACTATAACATAAATATGTATGTCTTTTTAAGTATTTGCAATGTCTATAAAAAAAAGAAAATTTAAACAATTAACTGACCTCTATTTACTTCTCATTTGAAGTGTTTAACATATCCCACTTAAGTCTGAATAGATTCATTTCTAATATACTCAAACCTCAGACACCAAATTGAATACCTAAATTAAACTTACAAGGTCTCTCAGTAACTTCGTTCGCTTCGTGCTCAGATAATGTTACCTTAATTAAATCTTAATTAAAAGGTAAGTAACACGCTCTGTACTCACCGTCAACACACTCGTTTAAAAACAAAAAACAAACAAACATTCATCACAAAATAAGTTAACAATGACCCAGGGTGCGAATTCATCTCTTGTCAACATAATATTTTCTCATCAACAATAGTGCACTTGCTTAGAGAGTTTGGCCGAAAAAAAGACAAAGACGGGAAAGTGGCCGCAATACCGTCTTCAAGACAAGGACAATTGTTCGCACGGTTTCTTAATATACGCTCATTAGACATGTACTACATACAGATAACATTTGCAGAAACGATGATGACGGCTAATCACCATTGCGAAACTGTTGCCTTCTATGAGAAATAAAAAAAAACAACACTAATGTTCTTCTTACATAACTCTGTCAAATATCGTAAGTGCGCTGCAGATGTATATATCGTAAAACGTGCAGACTTACGGTCAATATTGCAACATTTTGTTTTATTGGGCAAATTGCCAATATCAATTTTATTGTAATGTTCCAATTTTATTAACAATAATATTAGGATTTATATTTAAATATATTTTTAGTAGTAGATACGTTTGGGTTTTATGGTACAACGGAACTTATATGGGTTTTAATTAATTATTGAAAAAACCAGTTGATATCGAGTAATTACTGATATTAATTTCATGCTTAAGTTTAACCAATATTTTATAGTAGATATATTATATTAATTTTTAAAGAAGTAAATTTCTTCCAAGATTGATATAGATAACAAGTAAAATAGCTATAGAAAAATGTAAATAGAGTATAACGGTATTGGAAACTACTTAAGATCGAATGTTGCTAGAAACATTAGAATCAAGTATGTAGGTATATATGTGTAGATGAAACTCCTACCCAAAAATAGTTTGGCTCGGTTATATTGCGCTGAAATAATTCTTAAAATGTAGCGAGATTAATTCTATTATCCCGAAAGATACATTTTCCTTTAAAATGGAACGACTTTCTTGAGAAGCTAAGTAAGAGTTACTGCGGCTATATCTTTTAAAGCAATTAAAGGATTCTCGTCTTTGCTGTTAAACTAATTTAAAATAATGTTACGCTAATATTTTCAAGCGACTTCGTTCTCGTAAAATTAGGAGGAAGGAGGTTTTGACGACAATGAGACTTTAAAGTCAAATTGACTTTGCAATAAATTCTATACAATTATGAAGAGTAATACTAACCTCCTGGTTACACTGTGAGCAGAAGTCATGTCTACACGTGGGGCAGTGAGCGGGGCTGGCCGCTCGCACTGGGACCACTGTGTCGCAGCCGGGGCGGGGACAGAACGCTCGCATAGCGTCCATCGCCACCTCTGAAGAGATAAAAAGATGAGTCTTTCTTTATTGAACAGCATGTGATGAATAAAATTGATCATGTTATCCGAAAATTAGGACATAAACACTAAGACAATTAAATCAAATTTACGGAGCATTAGAGGATTCATACGTATGATTCAGTAAAAATATGTCAAAATATATAACACTAAAATAATAACGAATAACATTCAACAGGTAACACTGAACGAAAGTTACTTTCACTAGATGACGGCACTGTGTCTATGTGGGTGTGTGTATGGATGTGTCTATGTGTGTCGATGTTATGTGTCTATATGTGAACGTATGTGTATGTAAATGTATACAAAATATAATGACCACTACTAGTGTAGTCAGTAACCGGCTGGTATAAGGTGCTTAGAACTAATTGACTTAGAATTATAATAGGACGTGTATTTATGTGTCAGTTTAACATTAGTGTGGAAAATACCCGCGTTGGACTTAAATTAAACCAAGTAACCTTATATGGAAAAAATATAATAATATACAAAAGTGTCATGTTGTCAGTTCAGATAATGGAACGAGGAAATAAAATTCCTTTGTTAAAAATATACACCTACGAAAGATCACTGATATTAATTTTATTGTTTTCCTTAGTTTAAACGTTATAATAATCATTTCTAACAGCAGAGGTCTATCTCATGTTGTATTCTTTACAATGTAATAACTACATAATCATAATTTTTATTCAACATTGTGTATCTTTCGGTCGACTTGAACGTGAGTGACCTTACCAAGATATAATATATAATACATATAAATACTATTTATATACTGCCTGTATATAAAGTCTGGGTAAAGATAATACAGGCCATTGGCTGTTATTATCCCAATATCGGATAAAAACCTTCCATCTTCCCTTCACCGTACAGACCCGGACACAAACAAGGATTATCATATATTATATCACATCATATATTATTAAATATTTTACATTGCGAGAATATAACGTGAGACCATACAAACATAAAGATTATAATATTATCGATATTGAGAATATATTTTGCAGTAATAACACTAAATTATGCAAATACATTATTTATTATATGTCTTATAAAATAAGTTTTTATTGTAAGTCTAAAAGCAATATAGAGATAGACTGATATAATCTATAGAAGAAAAATTATTATATAAGTTTTTGCTTTAACTCCGATTTTTCGTCGTTACCTGTATAAAATAATTCTAGTAATCAAATAATACTAAGGTAAATTATAAAGTGTAATTTAATTATTTTTTTATTAAGTACAGTCAGTCAGTTCAGCTACTAAATGATTCCGCATTGCACAGAATTATTTCCAAGAAAGGTATAAAGGTTAAGTCACGGCCGACCAACGACTCACAACTATATAAGCTATATTTAATAGTTGTTTTTGGGGTTCCGCAGCCAAATTGTAAAAAAGGAACCCTGTTACTAAGACTTCGCTGTCCGTCTGTGTCTCATGACATAGACATTTTCTCAGGTGATGTATTTCTGTTGCCAGTATAACAACAAATTTAAAATAAAATACAGCATAAAATAAACATGATTAATTTAATCGATTTTTCGAGTAATAACAGCAACAGGAAGATGCTTGAAATATTCTCAGAAAATTTAATAAAACATTCACTTTAGAATAATTAAATTAAAACAAAATAATGATTTAAGGAGGATTCCTATGTAATATAGTATTTTTTTCCCTTTTTTATATACAACCATACGGAACTCTCGGTGTCCGATTGGCCGTTTTTTTTTTTTATTTTAATCCATAGAGTCAGGATATATATTAATAAAATCCTTTCTTCTCTGGTTATATTTTCGATGCAGACGAAGCCGCGTGCCTCAGCTAAAGTGAAAAAATTAACATCTATAGCGATTTTAAAACTGAAAGTGATCTAACGGGGGGTCATTGACACCATTATAACATTTTGTAAACGGAACCATTGCTCTGTTCAACGTCAGTAGTAGGTATTATTGGAGTATCTATTAAAAAATATTTTACTTATCTGTCGTTGGTACATTTTAAAATTGATTACGTAAGTCATTAAATATGTAATAAACTGTGGACTTTAATATTAATATAATAAAAAAACAAACTACAAAGAAATCTAATTTGGGAGTCCTTTATAAGGTATTACGCCAGACGTAAATTAATTATTCTTTTCCTTTTCCAGAAAATGTCTTAAAAACTTCGAGATTGGAGGTAATTTTAGTTTCTAAGACACATTTATAAAGAACTCAAGGGCGCGTTTAGTAGAACGGAACTAATTAATTGATAAACATAATAAGAATAAAATAAAACACTTGTGTAAAAAAATAATTAACATTTTTTATATGGAATGTTATAACTAGTGTCTTATGAAATAATAATAATTAAATCATTCAGAGAATAGAGTTATTTATATTAAATGCATAACAATATAATAACTTTTGTCGACAATTATACCTGTGTATAAAACACCCAATGAGATTTTATTTTTAGCCAGGCTGTGAATAAGTCTCCCAAAAAGAAAGTCATGGAGAAAATTACATTTACTTGTATAATTTTTTCATTACTCAAATACTTTATTTAAAATTGTTTGATATATAAATACTAAGCGTCCTAAGCCTGTGTTTACGTTGAAATTAATAATAGTTAATGTAGAACCATATACAGACACTTTTATTTAGGTATAACAAAACTTAATGAAACAATCAGTGAACTGAAATACTAAAAAACGAAACATCAAGATATTTTATACGTATATTTTTTGTTTCGGAGTTAATTTTCGATTATACACTAAAATGGTTTCTGGTATGTAATTAGTATTTTAAGTAGTAAGATTGGTCTTGATATATTATTAAATATACTCGTTTAGTTTAGTCTTGATATATTCTTTATTAATTAGATTTTATCTTCGAAGTTATTTCGGCGCGTATAGAAAAAATTATAGAACAATTATTGGTGAGTTTCAAATGACTTCCTGTTTCATTATAGAAATTTACCGTCGCAATAATGTTTGAAGTGAATGAAGTTAAAGAATGGACGAAGTGAACCAACCAGGAAAATAATAATAAAACGATATTAAGTATTTAGCAATTAAGATATTGATCAGAAGCCACATCTTAACTCTTGAATATTTAACAGAATGTTATTAACTTAGTTATAAAAGTTATCTTTTTTATATCTATTTACATCTTTATTATCCACATAACGAGTTAATAATAAAATACATTGTTAAGATAGAAATAATATATTATCTGGCAAGGCAACGAATAACTCCCTGGGGACCAAAGTAATTGAATTTATAAAGCCATTTCTCGCGGTCGTTGACCTGTAATTTATATTGTTTTTCTCTTGTAGGAATACCGTTATTTGTTTATGATGTTGAAATAAAACTATTTCATTATATATCATTATAATATATCAGGTTTTTAGTCTCGTAAGTTCTTAAAATGAGACAAATAATATTTATATAGGTTAACCTGACCTTTTTTTATAATACCAGAAACAAAAATAGGCTAACGAGTCAAGAATGGGATCTACAACAAGAGTTTACTACCTCATTTTCTGCGAAAAATTCATCATATATTTTGTCTATAACCATTTTAGCGATGTTGTGTTTGGTATTTGGAACGGTATTCAGAAGGATGCAGGTTCAATTCCTGCGCGTTATATATAATCCATTCTGGACCATCCATCCCCCCTGGACATCATATACTTCTCTACTACCTTATATCATAAATTTAAATTCTTATTTTATATTACAATACAAAATCAATTAAGTTTAAAATACGCGGTCTCATAAAAACCAAAGTATTTTATTGACAAATCACCAACCAACGTTTGGTCTTTCATTAAGTTAAATCATGCTCAGCTAATTACTTTACAGCTGCAAAATTACAAAAATATATTGAAGAAATCTGTCTGCCCCTTCCCCCCCCCCCCCCCCCAAAGCACAGAATCTGGGTACGCCCATGTGTGTAGTCGTATAGTTTCTATCTTTATCAATATAACTATCGAATAACACTTTTAGTATATCACAGTACTATTATAGTTTGGTGTGGCACAACAAGTTGTAAGTGATTAAACGTCACTTTGACAATTATTGACACATCGCCTTATAATATTTGTCTTATAGGGTATGTCCATTTAGAACAAATTAGCGTGTTCTGACACTAGAATCTTTATTACTTATGGCAGAAGGCTCATTCCACGCGAAATGTTTTCTTATTTATAACAATACCTATATATTTTTTTTATATTCTTATTCACAAAAACAAAATCATTCATTCACCACGTGTTCACACCAAAAAAGCTCACTTCTTTATTAACTATGACAGGTTTTGTTTTTTTTTCAGATATAGACAGATCTATACTTTTTTATTCATACTACAATACAATGTAATACTGCAACATCATCATCACACTGTTTTTTAGTCTGCTTGTCTTTTACAAAATATTTAATATCACATGTTTCTCTCGGTCATACAGATGCTGAAATATTCAAGCAACACTTTGTTCTAAATAGCAATGCTGCTGGAACTACATAACATCATCGAACCCCCCAATAGAAGACTTGAAGAATATTATATTCGTAATGTTCCGTTTGCTTTTGCCCCTGAAACCCTAGTATATTTTCAAAATGATACTTTTTAAATGACATTTGATTTTTTTAAATTGTAGCAACCCCCTAAAAATGTGTGCTAATATCCCGTACATTTTTCATTACAAGAATTACATAATCCAAAAGTTTCCAAATCCATTTTAAACATCAAAACAAATTAGGTTTAACTACTATTTCGTATGTTGGTAAAAGACCTACAAAAAAAATAAAAGCTTCAAATAATACATATAATAATAATAACAATGTAATGTACATAAATTATAGCAATTAAAATGTAAATATATTGATTGATGGATTTATAAACACCTAATTATTCATCTTATAACATACCACAATCATTAAATGTATCATATAGCCAATTATAAAAATTAATCAGCTTTACTTGTAGCTTACTTTAATTAAATAACAATATGATACGATCAGAACTCGAACCTGCGACCTCCAGAATGCTGTCCAATGTCTTACTCAATTGTACGTTATGAAGGTTAAGTTCATACTTTTTTTCACGACATAACTTTCTATTTGGCTCTAGAAATTCTAAGAAATAAGAGTGTCAAGATGAATTATTTTAAAATTGTAATTTATAAATAAATATACAATGAAAATTTACTTTTTTAATACATTATGTAATATTCCTTTCATTATTTATATAAAAATGAAGAAAGCATAACCGACAAGGTTATAGATAGTTTAAAAATATATTTGCATTTTATTATTCACGACACAACCCATGAATATACGAAATAATAATAACATTATATTTTATATTATTCGCAAATTGCATCTAGCATATTTTATTACCAGCAATTATTTAGATATTTTATACAAAATTAATGAGCTCATAATTATGAGCTTATTTTTGTTGAACATCTATTTGTTCTGATATACGTTTTTTTTTTAAATATTGATTTTGACGTAGTGCCGCGACTCATCGGAGCGGATCGAACTAATTTACACTTAGTCTGAGCACCTACAGTCTATTCTAGACATTGTGCTACAGACACATAATCGAACATTTTTATATATATATATTTTAAACAATTTCTAGAATATTATTTTTTTACTTTGTTTTGTAAAACTATTTTATTATTATAACAGATTTATTTTTTAGACTAGATATAGGATCACGTGAGTCTTACACGTGATATGCTAAATTTGTATATAATGTAGAAACAGCCTTATAAACATGGCGCCAATTAGAGCGGGAAACCATGCATTCATGTGATGAGAGGATAAAATCACAGTGCATTCACTGCTTATAGGTTATGAATATTGTTCATTACATCTATCTCAATATGTATTTACTAAATGTCTGTTAGCTCGGGAGATTAGTGCGGGTTGCAGACCGAAAGCTAATTAAGTTAGTTTTTCATATTGGGTACATAGTTTGCAGTCTGCACATAAGTATGAATAACTACGTCGGCTATGAGAGCTATATTAACCTAGCTTAGCTTTCAGTCTGCAAGCCGCATAGATATCAACGTATCTTGTATTTCATGTTACACTAGAAGATGTATATTTTATAAAACCAGCTCCTATTTACAAACAACACGCCATACGGACAGATGTGTACTGAATACTAATTAGCGGTAGTCTTTTAATGTATTTAGGTATAGCGCTATGCATAAGGTCTTGAGAGTGTTAATATATTGTAGTTTCCTTATTGATGTTAATAATAATTGTAACTGCTTTTGAAGGTCTGTGTCGTAAACATTATTTTTATTGCTTTTGAAATAATGTTAACTATGAAAGCATTTTAAAATTATTGTAATATTTAAAACTCATTTGATAACTATTTATAATAATATTTATTTCATAAAAGAACACATTGTTAATACTCTCTGTTTCTTATGTAATAATATGTGTATATGCATTGACGTCAATTTTATATTAGTAATATTCGTCGTGGCTCATCGTAATACTTCCTTTGAGAGTTCTGTTTGTGTCGGATATTACGGGATGAAAAATGCCTTCCAGGCTTCTTCAGCACGTAATGAAACTAAGTGAATAAGAAAACGAACAAGGATGTGGAAATAAATTACGAAAATTGATATATGGTAAGAGTTCAGACTATAACAAACTGTGTTAAGATCTTTTACAGTATACTTTAACGAACATAATAGCTTTATCACACGCTAGTTCAAATCTCACAATATGTTTGAATACCTGGTTTCAAAATATACAATTAATCTTAGTTTTTTATTTCCATAATTACTTTTTTATACATATATTTGATTGACTGTGTTTGAGAAAAATATCTTTTCAATAATTCCCAATTAACAAACATGATTTTTAAACTCACAAGAGCCTTAAAGTTCACTCATATCAAATGTTTACTTTTATAGTCTGAGGCGCAATACTAATTTAAGTATTTGCAAATATTCTTCTTTGATGATGTGTTCAAATTAACAAAAAAATATCAATAACATCTGAAGTGTACATTTTTTAAGTTAAACAAAATGATCGATGGTTAAATACAATTCTTAATCCTTGCTTGACCAAGGCCTTCTTCTTAAAGACAGCCAATTTTCAAGACGTTTTTAGCAGTCACTTTTTTAAAGTATTAAATAGTACTAGTAAGATATATTAGCCTCTAGACGGCACATACTTAGTATTTCTTTTATAAGATCTAGGTATTGTAGTTTCTATTATACACTTACCATGATTGAGTCTGAACTTGAGATGTTTCTCCATTATAGAAGGCGCCACGAGCAGCGATATCTCGTCCAATGAGAGCGCTGCGCCAGCGCTGCAGCGATCATCCGGACAAGACACTTCGTACGCGCCATTGCATACTTCAAACTCCACATAGTCTTTCATGCACTGTATAAGAAATAAAAAAATATATTTTATGCAACTAGGATACACCATATAAGTGTAATGTATTTCGAGTAAGACGTTATGTTAGATATAATACTATTAATTGTACAATAGAAATAAAGTAATCTTTGTACAAAAAGGTATCAGTTTTATGATCTTTACATCTCGACAGTACCTCCTCGTAAATGTATTGAAAAGATAAATAAGATAGTTGTGTCCCGTTCTAGTTTGACAACACATCGTCATCATAATATTTAGTATTTTGTCAAAATTTATTCGAAATTAATACATTTTCATATTAAGCTAGAGGACAAAACACATAAACTCGTATTTTTTTATGTTGACGTACTGTTTAGTATATTATATGTTAATATGACAATATTTCAGACACATTAAGTATGAATAATATTAAAATAATATATATCATATATACACCCACAAAAATAATTAATAGCCTTCTACGTTTTATATTTTAATATAATAATAATTTGCGTCGCAAAAATCATACATTTAAAATAAAGAAAACTTCAACATTGTTAACATATAATGTGATTTATGTACATAATAATACATTTAACAGTATAAAACTTTGTAAGAACCGTGGATATAAATCTTATGAATTGTACACATTACTATAAATAATCCGAGATTTCCATCTGTAATACTATTTAATGCGAGATTAAAACAATGTGACATTATATACTCACCGCTTATTTACACGATGAGAATGTGTGCGTTAGACTCTTTATTTATTACCACTATTTATTAAAATTATTATTAATACAATATTATAATTGTGCGATTAAAAAACAAGTATTTATAATTAATGTTAAATATTAAATAGTAATACATTATTCTAATTTATCTATAATTTATTTATGTTTTTATATATATATTTTTTATGTAAACTTTTGATATTCATATTATATATATATTTTTAACGTAAGTTTTTTTTTCCTTTTTGCTTCAAAAATAAAATATAAGATAAACAATGTCTGTATGAAAAGCAATTGAGATGTAATGAAGGTAATGCGCATACGCATCGCGTGCAGTACGGACCTGCATGTCGGTACAATGGATGGTAATAGCTTGAATTACCCACTAATACTGTTAATATTACCGGTCATCTTGTAATTTATATACTGTTATTGTAAACTTGTAATTTTTATGACTTTTCTTTTATATTACTTTCTTGATTGTAATTAACTATCAAAAACTATGGGTTATAATAAGGTACATATTTCATGAGTTATATAATATATATTATAACATTGTCCTGAACTATCCCATTACTAAATGGACACTAAGTTTGGCGAATTACAGGAACTGAGCAAACTTTAATTACTTCAATGGAATTCCGTACAGGAAACAAATAGATTTGTAGGAAGGTTAGAAAAGTTACACGAGGCGTTAAGTTTTATAATTACAAGAAGTGAGTTATAGGATTCACACGTTGATTCATGGTCTTGGAATATATCAATATAAGTATTAATATATAGTGATGATGCTTTGTCTATAAATTCACAAGGAACCCTAATTCTTGCACAACATTGACGTGTAGGTATGAAGTAATTGTCAAAAGTGCGAAAATATTGTATTTATACACGTGTACTTGACTTTAAAACAAGTAACCAAAAGACCGGTATTTAAATGGATGTATTTTTTTTTTGTGTGCTAGGGTTTCTAGTTACCTTTATAAATATGAATTGTTAACTGCAGGCCTTGTTAAAACTTCTTAGTGTATTTAAATCTAATTACCGATGAAATAATTTCTTTAGCCTCGTCATTATTCTTGAAGTATGAATCGAATTTGAGTTTTATGAATGAGCTAAAAAAATAATAATAGAGAAAATTTTTGATGTGACAGTTCCAATTTTTTTATATAAATAATATATGATAAGTAATGAACGAACAAAGCCTTAAACTTTTTTTAAATTTTGGCAATTTTCTACTACACAAAACTGTAACATTATCGTGTTACATAGTACGGATGTCAATTAGTAATAAGATGTATTACTTAATACAAAATAAATTGCTACCTTAACAACCCTTTAGGCGTTGAAAAGCAATTTAGAACTCGATGACACAATTAGCCGCGATTCTAGAAAACTTGCTCTATTAAAAGTACCAACCAGTTATAACGAGTTAAGAAATAATACAATAGAAAAACTTTGAATACAATTCTTCGAAGAAGGAAGACTTTTCTTGTTAATAATGATAAGTATCCTACAAACTAGACAAGGACGAGATATATTATGTACCATAAACAAACTATATTTACTTGCTAATTAGATAGTATGTTCGTCTTAACTAAAGCAAGAAAATATAAGGACACATTCACAAATTACAGTTATATTTATAGAGAAATAGATTCATTAATAAGGATTTTAAAAATATTTAGACAAGGATCTATTCTATATTAAATTATAAAAATGTTAACAACTCCTTTAGAATCCTTGTTACCTCAACAAGTACCAGGACAATATAACCGCATAAGAGTCAGTGGTTTACCGATCCGACCGCACGTAACAGATCTACATATAAGGTTAAATAAAACGTTTGACGTAATTCTTGATGTTGTGTGCGGAATACAAACACGATAAATTTTGCAAGTGTGCATGGACCAGTTGCAAAAACCCCTGTGTTGTTATGCTCTCCTAGTACTCGAAACGCCCCGAATAGCGGTTTGGTGAAAATGTGAACAAACGGAAAACGTAATTTGAACAAATAAGTACCTACCTACCTAGCACCCAAGTTAACCTAGTTTCAGGTTTCATAAAAGTTGCAAAACGGTCTTTAAGTAATAGAAATTAATTTATTTCACACAATAATAATTCGGCTTTGAGATACTAACAATTATTGAGGTTAGTTGAATGGGTAAAGTTGGATACTTATTTCTTTGTAACTTTCTTTTTGAACATAAGTTTCGAAGTAGGAAGTCTAATGATAGGTATATAAGTTGTTAAATCACTAAAGGTAAAGATCATTTCGGTTATTCACCTCTCCGGACAGATGATAAATTATTAATCAATGTTGTTCCGCTTCCGGTTAATTTAAATTTTATAGGAATTTAAAATGACTGATAACGATCTGTTTACTGTTCTATAATATCAATATTGTTTTAAAAATCATAGTTTACACGAACCTTATCTCAATTAAAAGTTAGTTAAAAAAGTACAAACCTAATTAAAATTAAAAGTTTTATTTTTATACTTTGATACTCTACACCGAATGTTTTCATCAAAACAAAGAGTTGTGAATATTAGAAGTTATTAATAAATCAATGTTTATAATAAAATATGTTAATTGTCGAGACAAGGTATTTCTTGTTAACTTTTTATTTATTTTTTCCTCTGAACAAAAAGTCTATAATAATACACAATTAACTTAAAAGGAAATAAATCAAGAGGAAAATCGTGGTGATGATAATTATTTAAGAGGATGTCGGTTTTCAAATTAGGAATGGTGAATTGTCTACGGTGACGCGTGTCTGATATTTTACATCTACCGTCACTTTTTTGGCATCACTTAAAACTAGTTTTATTGCAACTACAAGTTACAACTCAAACCCGTTATGATGTTTTTCCTTGGAAATAAGGTGTTTTTTAGAGAATAGAATTAACATAATAATAGAGCTGTTACCTCTACTCTACTGTTTTCGAGAAAAGTACAGATTTGAATTGTTAACTTGTTAATTATAATTAAATTTGTATTTCTTTTAGCTTGAACATAATTTTTTCATAAAAAAAACCATCTGGAGTTACAGAAGTGACACCTGTGACTTTTATACCTTCAGGAAACATCACCCAGTTGGGATTTAGGTCATCAAATGCCAATATCAAGTAATTTTGGAGAAATCGTAATGAATCGGAGAGGACGTCATAAATAACTTTTATGACGTCATAAATAAATATAAGAGTTTATAATAAAGAAATAGATGTTGAGGATGCTTTGTAACAAGAACGATTAAATAAACACTTAAGCAGGGTTATTATTATGGTAAACATAACAAAATGTTAATAATTAAAGATGTATAATTCTGGCTTTAATGACAGAAAAACAATAGTGGGATATAACTTTATACGAATTTAAATGTTAATTATTAAATTACACAAATAATTTGTGTAAAAGACAAATTTTGCAACAATAAAACCGAACAATAAAATATATGGCTGTGTTATTAAATCGAATAAAAATAAATTAAGATATATATATACTAATGATTTACTAGTCACAAAAAAATACGCGTATTTATTATCTTAAAAGAAAGATTTTACCAATAATAAGACAGAGTTCTCTTCACAGTGTTAATTAAAGAGTAATATCAGATTAACATTTGTATTATAGATTTATTAATTAATATTTAGAAGCTGATGACAAACTTATTTGTTAACTAGGTACTAACATTTTTCGGATACCCGTTTTTCATAAATACGTAAATACAACAAGATCCTAGACAGTTATATAGTATAGATATATTTACTACCAACAATAGTCTTTAATTATCACTATTAATCTTATATAACAAAATATATTAATGTCGATATTATAAAATTATCATAACTTTATAATATTATTTTAACTAACATACATATATATACCCGGCTAAATTAACGTAATCTGAATTTTGTCCAAAAAGTTTAGAACCCATTTTCAGTTCGCGGGCAATATTCCGATTAATACACATGAATATAGAGTTGGCTAAATAAATGTTTAATATAAACAATACCTTTATAATCTACAGGAAATAAGAGGATTATTTATCGAGTATATTATGTATGTAAATATAAAACTGGATATTCACTACTATTGGTTAAAGAATATTATAAAATAAATATCTTATTGATGTAAAAAGGAATGTATAAATATTACTGTTATAAATCTCGTTTTCTTGTTAAGGATGTCAAAATTTATATAAATTACTTATAAAAAAAAATACACAGACAGTTTTTCAACTACCTAGCAATTAAAAGGGGTGGTAGGGGTTAGTTGATTAAAAACTACATATATGTGTTATCTCTTTCTCTCTCTCTATCTCTATCTCTATCTAGTCATAGGTGGAGGCTTCGTATCAACAATAGGTTTTAATTGGTTTAACAATGTAAAAGTGACAAGACTGACAATGACCTGTCTATGTTTATTTTATGGTATTTATAGTTCCGTCAAGGTAACGTTTCTTGATTATCTCATAGTTTATTTTAGTTATAATAATTGTGTTGAATATATATACGAAGGTTACGAAGTCAACTTGTGATAGATTGTGTAATCTCTTTTTTGTAACAAATAAATACTAAAATTGTATATAAGAAGCCTTAAGGATGTTGTAGATACATTGACAGATCATTTTACAATTATTATATATATTTAACACGTCATTCACGATGTCACTAATCTTTCTAAACGGTATAAGTGTTAAATAAAACGTATACGTATGTCGTATCCATTAAAATGAAACAAAAACTGTAAACAGTATAATTTTCGCGTTAACAACGTATATTATTATAGTACAAGAATAACATCAATAGGATATTCACAAAAATATATATAATATAAAATCTGGTTAGTTACACTACTACCTAGACAGTATATCAATCTCCCCGACATCTCAGACACGGGATTTGTATTCCATTAAATATCTTCTATCAAGTATTTCATCTTGTAAAAGTAATTTCTATTCATAATATATTCTCTTAGAGCCTTTGATAATTTTCGTAAAAATAGATCTGAGAGACAAAGATATCATATTTGATTTTTCTTTTGAAGAAATTAACTGTAAAAGAATAAATTATTATTTTGTCTCAAATCTAAATAAACTCAACTCGAAAACATCCTAATTTTATATATTAAAGCTGTCGGTCTGTATACAGATGTTATTGAATTCCAGACAGGGTAAAACAAAATTTTGAATACTGTTGATGTTAATATCTTAACATACATTCTCGTAATACGTAAATAACATAATTACGTACACACAGACACCCACACCGAGACAGATTAGATTGAACCAGAGATACGAGTGGGAGGTACTGCTGTATGATTAGACGTTTATAAATATTAGTTTGTCTTTGATTTGATTTAGTCAGAATTTAATTTTGTTAAATATTTTGCATTGATGAGAAACTTTAAATGTTTTAAAAAAAGTTTGGCTGTATTTTAAACAAAAAAATACAATTCTTTTGTTTTTATAGATTGTTTATATATCTAAAGATCTTATTTTAAAAAGTTATGATTACAATTGAAACTACAATGTGAGACAGTCACACCTGATAACAACCCTGGCAACGTTGGAGTTAATAACAAGTAAGTAGATAACGAGATTCACATAGATCTGTAATATTTCACGGATAACATTCCTCTCTCAATGTAACGTAAATAAAGATGTATCGTTAAATCCAATTACCTACTACATCATAAATGTGTTAGTCGCCACTCACACTTGGACACATGAGACACAAATAAACAGACAACACACTAGGATATATATATATATATATATATATATATATATATATATATATATATATATATATATATATATATATATTATTAATTAATGTTATCGAGTATTATAGTACCTTTTTAAAAAAAAAAAAAAAATGTGAAATTGACAGATTAAATAAGTTAAAAACTGACTTTGACAGATATGTATGTCATGACGTCATACGTGGCGTATACAAATTTTTATTTCGATGAAATCAAAATAATAGTGAGTAATTTGCGTAAATATGTTTGTATATATAATGAGAGGTTTTTATAATATTACCTAAGGAACATATCAGCTTTTAGCTGATATATTGAAGCGATCAAGCGGTATATAGACGCTGAGGACCATCAATAGATAGTCTGTAAGCCTGTAAGGGACCGTCGTGAAAATATACGACCAGTTCATTGAATAATACATAGAGTCCCTCATCTTCATTTATAGCTACTTTATATGTTTTTTTATAAGAACATAAAAAATAAAAATAAAAACAGAAGATATTGTAGTTTCGTAGTTTTTTATTTCTTATGGCATACGATTGTATCACCGAATCACGAAATATATTGTAATTAAATGCATTATTATCATTGAATACAAGAAACCATTCACTCGATACGTGGTTATTGAAGGTCCCAGCAGTGCACGTTTCGTATTACATTCATGCCAAAATATTTGCGGTTCAATAGACTAATGGCGATATCGAAATAAATTAATATTTACCAAAATATACATACTAGCTATAGAGTTCGGTGTCGCTTGTTTTATTTTATTTTTAATACGTACACCACTTCAAGGTTCTGGACTTTCAGATACATAATAGGGACAAAAACATTTTTTTTTTATATCATATATATAAGCTGTTGGTTTTAAAAAATATATATATAATAATTAATAAACAGTTTTTTTTATAGAAGGCAAATACAAAAGAAAACAATTGTTTAGTTATAACAGTAGATTCGTTACAATTATATAAGGAATGGTAACATTTCTTTGTAAGGTTTTTTTGTTATGACCAAATAGTTGCATATCGGTACACTTTTACATATTACCATGCGGGTATTTTAAAATAGTTAGCCGGATTAGTATTTATAACGAGAAAGGACCTCTCATCTAAAATAAAAGTGGAAAAAATTAAATAAGTAACATGTTATAAAGTAACTAGATTCATTTATAATCATTATTGTAAAAATAATTATCTTTATTGCAATAAATGATTATTAATCAAATTAATTCTTTGTTAAAATAAATTTGATTTTAATTTTGATCCACCAACAAGGTCATAGAGTTATCAAAGCGATTAATATCGACTTCCGAGGTCCATTGATGGCGACCTGCTGTGTATATTACAATAATAATATTGTATATAATACCTTTAAGTATTTCTTACCTAATAATTCAATCAATATAGTTAATTTATGTCGAATAACTAAATAAATATATTTTATATCTATATTCATTTGTTGTTAATGTTCCAAATTATATACTCGTATACAAGCTTAAACTTCTTTCAGTAGATAGTATAATCAATATATTATTAGAATACAAAATATAAAAGAATATTTAACATGAGAAAGCTTTCTTTGATTCGTCTTGAATTGACTTTTACAAAATGCCGCATTGCATTTGAACCCTAAATTTAGATCTAACTTTATCCAGAGAACTGGTATTATGTAACAATGCGGAAGAAATTTGTTTACATTCATATAGATCTTATATAAACAAAAATATTATTAAATATAAATGTGGTTATAGATATTTATTTATTTTAAAAGATCACATAAATGAAGTAATTTTAATAATTACATAATTATAAAAGCACGTTTATTTTCCAAAATGCTAAATAAAATTAAACGGGTTACTTAATAGATAATAATAATATGCTAATATTGAAAACTACAAAATACAAGAAATATTTGAGCCAAATATGTCACGATCAATTGTCTATAAATACCATTATCTTAGTTAAATTAACATTCAGCTATATATAAGATGTATATAACATAACATTGTTATAGTATTTTTTAAGACTTTCACGAGTACTACACATTGAATAAAACTATTTTTACGGATGTAAATGAACTATAATCAATTAAATTTTAAATTTAAATTTACGTCTTATCGTGAACACGATTGCTGCAAAGCATTCGAAACTTCGGGTTAAATTTAAAATATAAATTAAAAACTTAATTAATACGCGATTTAATTTATACGCGAGTTAAATCCGTAAAAATAAATTTATTTCAATGTTATTGTTATATGAACAGGACCTTCACAATTGCAATTACCATTTAAAATTATAAATAAAACCTTACTTAGATTTTACAAAACAATTCCCTCCGATCCTACATTTTACTCTTCATATAAGTAATGCATTGCATTGGTAATTAAAAACCTATAATACTTAATGAACAGATAACAAAAGAGTTTATCGTGCGCAGGCGCATGTTTGTAAAGAAAATATCATAGCTTTGTACAAGCAGTCGTTTGCAGTCAACATTTAATCAGCTGCTATTTTATATTTATATACACAATATGCATACGATGATCTCACTTATATAACAAATATATACATTTACATTCGTATTAGCAAACATATATGGATTGTAAAGATATTTAAAAAGATATCAGTTATAACACATTTGACAGTCATCAAGATAGCCTTAAGTATCTAAATGTAATTTTTATTCATCTCTGTTTATCTTAACATAGAGTATAGAAAAAAGTACAGATTCATGAAGGGGGATAATGAACTTTTTCGTAAATAATGTTTTTAGGGAGGTTCGAACATTGCTCTAAAATAAGATTTACGTAAACGTATCATTTAGAACCAACTAGTCGTTAATACTTTTCGGTCCCGGACTGTTAAGTAAAGAATATGTTTATATTCTAAGCTTGACTTCAATAAACATATCGCCTACAATTTCCAATTGGAATAGATAATGATAATATGCTTATCTATAATGGATATTATAATATTCTTATCATTGCGTTACATTGAGACTAAGACATTGCAGTACAAATTATATCATTGAACTCATGAAGATTGTCTTTTCACATATCAACCATCAACTTTTACCTAACCCTTATAACACATGAGTCTTGACACTATCTAATGTCGAAGCCTAACCACCAGCTTTAGAAGGTATACAAGCCATTATAATAAAAACAGAATTGTTTGTCTTAAAAAACGCACAGTCGACAACTCAACATAAAGTGTGTTTAGATATTTATTTTAAAATGATTATATATATTAATTATTTAGAATCAAATTCGAATAGACACACAGTATGTGTGTACTGAAATCTTAGTATAATAATATTTTTAAGAGCAAATCTAAAAATAATTCTCAAAACGACGCTGGAGGCCCCGTCACTTGACACTGACTGAATCAAAGCAGAGTTAGACCAGACCTTCAGATTAAACGTATTTCACGAACAACCCTCCTCACTTATTTTAATTAAACGTTACATTATTTTTAATTATAATGAAACGAGATTTACGTAATATATATGTATGAAGACCTTTTGTTTGTTTATAGTAATAAAAGTTTTATTTATAGTAATAAAAACAATAACCTAAGAGAGTAAATAAACAACTTCCACTGAGATAAATCTATACCGCATTTAGCTATAAATATGCGAGAGTGGTTACTCGTTAACAAGACAAACAGCAAAGTATAATATATTAAAATATTCATAAACAGAATCAAAATTCATTAAATTCCTTACAAGCTTCAAGAGTCAAGTCGATTCAGCGTGCGGGCCCTGCTCTCGTACGAAATACATCAAATATTCAATTTTCAATCTTTTTGCCGGTCCACTGCAATCCCTAAAGTACCTACTGAAACGTGAACTACTGAATATTACAATCTTTGAAAAAAATATTAACTACTTCTCATCTCATCTCTCTCTCGGGTTCGATTTGCGACAGAGGCATGTATGTGATGAGCATAGATATCTGTATTTCTGGGATTGGTCGTTTAATAAATTTATATATTCTCAGTATGTATAATGTGTATACATATGTATTTGTATCGTTGTCTTAACACAAGTAAATAACTTGCTTACGTGTTTAGATCAATGTGTGCAATTTGTCCTGTATTATTATTACTGGATATAATACAAAGTCTAAAATAAATAATAATCTTATATTCCTATATAAACCGTAATCACGCCGGAGGTGTTATCTTAACCTTTCATATCTAACGTGTTATCATCTTATCAAAGTCTCATTTCCCTTCTCCATACATATTTAGTATACGCTTTACAGCGACATAGTACACGTAAAGCAGGTGAGTCGCGACCTATTTACTATTTAGCCTGTTCGCAGCCAGCTCTCGTCTAGGTGACCTGATTCACAAACTTCAATACCTACCAGTGTAAACATTGAAAGAACTTCATTTTAAAGCAAATATTGCGAGACGAGTAATATCTGATTGTTAATACAACAACGATCATAATATTATATTTATATTATTATACAATTATTTGTTTTTCGAAATGCATACATTTTACTTAATAATCCTATTAATATTATAAATGCGAATGTAAGTTTGTTTGTTACGATTTCACTCCAAAACTACTCAACGGATCATTATGAAACTTCGTACACAAACTTTTAGAGGTATTAAAAGTAACATAGGATACTTTTTATTATAAAAAAAAAAATAAGGGAAGGTAAAAAGTATAGAAAGATAAAAACATTCATTGTCTTGTACATTATATTTGTAAGATTAACAATGACAGGACCATATACGTAAATAACTGTGCACCTATGCGTATGTTAAAATAATTAAAAATAATAACTAGTCGATGTGAACGCGATTGTCTTCGTATTTCGTTAGCATTAAAATGTTGAAGTGTATATTAAAATTATATGGCGGTGAGAGGTGACGAAAAAACATTATGTAAAATTCAGTGCATCAAACGATTAAAAACAGGAGCTACCACCTAGTTAAATCACAGACAAAACCACGTGCAAAAATGAGTATTTATATAGCCTGTTTGCTATTCTGGTACATAAGCTACAAAATTGCCAAATTCCATCAAAATCCGTTAAGTAACTTTGGCGTGATTGAGTAACAAACACCCATCCATCCAAATATCCAAACTTTCGCATTTATATTATTAGTGCAGATAAGTATATAAATTCAAAATAATTGTTTGTAAATACCTACAAAATCGACACCAAGTATAACAATAATGGATCCCAAACCAGAAATAGCTCGTATTTCCTCCGCGTTTGAAACAATTGTAACTTATCTCTGCTAGTTCAAAACAAAAGAAATAACACTACTTTTATGAGACCACAGCCGTCACATGAGAACTATTTTAAAAGAATATTTATAACGAAATGAAACTGTATTTGAATATATATATATATATATATATATATATAGACACACATATATACATATATACTTATAATATAGGTTAAAATATTTAGCTCTACCTATTACAATTATTCGGAAGACCAATATGCAGGGATACACACATACAAAAACAAAAGCTTTTATGTATCATCTTTTTCAATTAGAGGTTATCCTACAATATAAATAACAAAACTACGCTGTATGCCTGACCCATATAAAGTTGCAAGTCTGAGAGAGACAATGCATTTATTACCACTATATGTTATTTTTATTTTAAAGAATTTTCTAATCCACTATACATATCTATACATATCTACACATATCTAAATGTTGTAAATTTTAATAAATTTGTACAAATTTGTACAAATAACTTGAAATCATTGGTCGTTGAATTGATCTTTTAAAGAAGAGATGTTTTCTCTCATAATATATTATATCAATAAATATAATAATAATACTAATATCAGGACAAATTACACACATTGATCTAACCCCTAAGTAAGCAAATTATTTGCTTGTGTTAAGGGTGTTAGACAACGATACAAATACATAGAAATACATATATAAATACTGAGAATGTATTTAATAAACGACCAAACCCAGAAATACAGATATCTATGCTCATCACATACATGCCTGTCCCTCTGCCGGGAATCGAACCCGAGCCCTATTGCGCCGGAGCGGTTAAATATACAAGGCATATCATAATTATAACTATATTACGAAAGTAAAAAAAACTATCTCTCACGATTTTCTGTACTACAACGAATGACACTACTTTGATAGTAAAGTATACTTCATATATGATAGTTTTTTAATTTTAATATGCGATGTAATCTCTATGTATGAGTACTTATGACATGTAGTATATAACATAATGTAATGACTATAGAAATATATACGAGTTGTCTGCAACATAGCGGGTTTTATTAAGTTAATGTGAAGCCAATTATACTTTTATAATAATAGTATTTTCTTATAAAACTGTATTTACCAAAAAAAACTAAATGATAATCACAAACACATATAAAATATTATTAGCAGGTTTATTTTTATTTAAAAGTCCTAGTCATTAAGGTTTGAAAAAAAGATACAGGGATCCTAAAATAGCATCATGAAAGGTTTTAGTGCTGTTTTAACATTTGCCGTTTGGAATTAAATTAACAATTCTTGGTATAATTTTCATTTACTTATATGTATAATTGATGTTTGAGATGTGTGTGTATGTATGTATGTGTGTGTGTTGACACAGCTTGTATCATCGTATCAATAAGTCTTGTGTTAACGAAGAAGCATTGTTTGTAATAATGTTAAGAAATATTATTTACTAAGTATATCTTATTGTATTCAATATACATAGAGACTTATGACTCTAGAAAACATATTGAATAACAAGCCATTATTTTTATATTTTTTATTCCTCGATCCTGCGACTTTTGATCACTACCACCGCTCTGGCAAATAAGCTATCGTGTCAAAACCAGTTCTATTACACGAACGTATGTAGTATAAATCGATTCTTAAAACACTTTGAAATTTAAAATAAAAAGTATTTAAAATGACCTTATTTTTGTGTTATGTCCTCTATAACAATAATGAGTTCTTTGTCGTATGGTAATACTATTTATGTTGAGAATACCGACATTAGTAAAGATTTTTTGTTGAAATTTTTTTAGTTATTTGGTCACTTCCCTTTGCATATAAATAATATCAAGAGTAAAAAAATATTATTTATCTTACTAATTTCTTAGCACTACAAATCCTTGTTAACAATACTATCACGAGGTCGATGTCTCCGTACACAATACTAATATAATTACATCAGCAAAATAATGTACATTTTAACAAAGTATTAACTTAATTTTTCAAAGTGATTTAAATAATTCATAGGTAATTTTTTTATGTTAAAGATTAGTTTCCACATGAATTGAATAAGCCATTTTTACATTTAATGGTGACCATAGTGTATCAAACTATTTTTTTCCATAAAAATGATATTCTTTCTGATAAATATGGTCCTATCATCTACGAATGTCGATTAATAGAATAAATTATAATATTAATAATAAAGAAATTATTAATATTATTAAAATAAAACATATAAAAATTCATCGAAATAATCTAGACCCAATATTTTTAAAAATCTGCTTTAACACTTGGCATTCATTCTTTTTTTTTAATATATAATATATAGATATGTGTGATATATATAATATAGTTTGCTTCTTGGAATAAAATCTTGCGAGTCAAATCAATCGTGTGGATATTATGCAGACAAATCTTCTTACATCAAGATTTCTTATTTACAACACTATTTGATATTCACATAACTAATTATTAATAATATTTTTAAAAGTATACTGTTATTTATATTCAAAATAGTATGTTTCAGTATTTAGAAGCAAGCTGGAAAACTCAAAACAGTCAATCAAATCGATTATAACGAAACCACTATTCGAATAAAGTATATCTCAGATAACCTATATGTAGCAGTTACAAAACAATGTTACGTAAGTAGTAATTTGTGTAGTCCCTAGGGTTACGCCTTACGAATTATTACCTAGATTCTAGACGTATATTTAACACACATTTTTAGAAAGCACTCCCAACGCTCGACCAGTTATGATAAGACTTTCATATCTAAAGTACGGCCGCTCTATATGAGCCCTTACTTTAATATCAGATAATTGAATAAACAACAGATACTGAAAAGAAAATAATTTAGGAAAAATACTGAAACTTATTTACAGCTTAATAGTACCCTTTTAGAATAAGTCTTAGACCGGATTTCTCAACGACTGACTGACTGTTTGGTTTTATGGTCCTCAGTGACTGACTTTATTATCTAACAAATCAAGTCAACGTTGATTGATTGAGTAACAGACAAACAGCTTTACATGACAGCTCAGACAAATTATTTCTAGTATATTTTTTTTTAGAAACGTGTGTAAGAACAAAAGACATATTTTTTTTATTTCATAGTATTATATAAAATTGTCTGAACGTGTTTCTACACGTGACTAGTATTATAACGTCATCGAATCTTTTATTTTCAAATTATACAAAATTTATGGCAAATGGCAATTATCACATAAAATATATAACATAACCACCCATTGTATAAAATATCTGTCTATATAATATCATATTATGACGTCAATACATTATTTTCAAGTTTTTTATTAATAAAAGAAAAGAAACTTATAGATATCACTTTTAGTTCTTTTATTAAAAACCTGTCTATAACCTGTGGTTTTTAATTAATTTAACTATTAACTATAATTGTATATCTGTTATAACCAATGAAAAATAAAAATAAAAATAAAGATTCAATTACGTAAACCACTCGCTGTTTTTGGACTGCAATTATGTTTGTCAGTAAACTGTTTAATCTTAATTGATTTATTAAATTAAATGACAAAATAAATATAAAGAGAAAAGGGTTTCATAACGTTACATGATTACAAAATCTATTAACAAAATATACACAAAATGCCCAAAAACAGACGTTTGTATAATTAGGAAATATGGAACAATATTCCAGAAAAAAAGAAACATTATTATAATGATATTTGACAGATAAATAAAAAATATAGCATATTATAATATAGTAAGCAAATCTTACTTAATTATTATATATTTACAAAAAACTTAATTAACAACTAAAAGATTAAATATTCAATGGCGAATTTCTCAATCGAGCTAGTATGAGCTTGAATCAATATAGTTTGGTATAGATTTTGAGCTCAACTTGTTTTAGGCAAAGCTAGTTTATATTTTATTGAAAGCTAAGTAAGTTAATACATAAAGTAGCACTTTCTACTTATGCTACAACCTCATACATACAGGAAGAAGATACATTGCGTCAACAGTGAAAATATTTGCTTGGAGTTGTGTGATAAGTGCTGAGGTGTAAATATGAGGATCGGGGAGTCATGACGTTTTCCTAAAGCTCTTAGATAATAATAGAAATAAAGTAATACATATGAAGAGTGAAAAAATATGATCAGCTGGTAATTACCTATCTCCTATTATCTAATCATGGTAATTAACTTATTTGTAAGCTGCATGGTATTTAAAAAATAATTAATTATCTTTACAGGTTATAAACTTCTTTCATTTTATCTAAAACGACAAAATCTCGTGAATAAGTTCTAGGTTAATATTCGCTTCTCTCGGGGGTCGATGACCGCGAGCCCGTCTTGGTGACTTGTACTGCTCTCATAACATCCCGATGTTTATCATACAAACAATATAATATTTATATATATTCTATTACTTTGCACAAATTGGAATTTAATAGTTAATATACGAATTCAAAAAATGGAAATAGACATCTTAGACTCAAAACTAGTAAGTAGCATTTATTTCTAGTAGGTATTTACAAAGTGCTAAATATTTAAAATAGTTACATTTGAGCTTTTAATGAACTGGTTCAACTGTAAACTGATCTTCAGTATTAACTCGTGAATCTATTGATTATATATGTACAAAATATATCAATACAACATCTTTTATGTAATATATAATTTGACATTTCGAATATTAAGCCCTTCCAACGATATATATATAACAATAATAATCCTTGTAAATAATATAAGAAAGTAAAAATTATACTTCATATGCGTAGACGCACCTAAATGAAATTCAAAAGTTTCGCATAGATCGAAACTACAACATAACATTTGAGAAAGTTAAACTATCTAAGACTATAGCTAATAAAAGTAAAAACAGGAAACATGTATTCATGTTTAGAAACTGTTTAGAATATAATATACCTAATATAGTTTAGTTTAAGTGCTACCAAAAAAATATATATAATTCTGAATTAAGTAAAATTATATTTCGAGAATGATTTATCGTCTTTATGTTTTCGTTTGACCTTTTGATAAAATACTAACCTTGGCCACGTAATAATAACAAGTGTAATTATTTATGTTTTAAAATAAAAGTTTATGTTATCATACTTCGTATTTATATATTAATGGCGAACTCAAAATCATAAGTCGTTTAATTATTGTAAGTATAAGTTTCTTTGCAGTCAAAAACAATGGTAAAATATCTCTGTAAGTTATAACGTATTAATACTGTAATAGACTCACCCTAGTACAGAAGTTGCACCCGCATCCTGATATGACGGTGACCTTGTCAGGCGTGGCGTCATCCAGGCACAGCTTGCAGTTGATAGGCGCTGCTGGGACGAAGCCGCCGGCGTTGTCTAACGAATATCTGGGAAAAGATTTATCACTTTATGAATTTGTTGAGTAATAGTTTCTTTATGGTATATTGAGGGCGGTTAATTGAAGGAAGTGGTACAAAAAACACGGAAATTGTTAAAGATTTTGAAATCTAACACGGCCTCAAGAAGTAAAATTACAAAAATATCTAAATTACAAAGGTTAGGAGACTAAAACAAGGTCTTGAATGAGTTTTCAATGAACAAATAATTAGCAACTCTTTCGAAGGACTACCGTACTAGAGACTGACCAGGATCATTATTTACTTATTTGCGTTTTGGATAAGTTTAGTTACCTTGTAGACAGTCATACAAACGATTGATAGATAGACTTTTCATCACAGTGTGTGAAAAATTGATTAAGAATCTCCTCATTTGTGTGCGTGCATACAAACGCCGTATTTATGTTTCGTGTTGCGTTGCCACGATATAACGCGTATTTAAAAATAGCTTTTAATTTATTTTTTACTGCCACGCACAGAAACAGCGACTTTGAATAAAAATTAAAATCTTCAAGACGATCACACTAAAGTATTAAAACTGTATAAAGTACCTTTTAAAACATCTAACATGCTACAACTCTTAAATATATTGTAATTTAAATTATGCTGTTAAAAAAATGTGGTTTTGAAAAGTTATGTAACAGTAAAGTAGAAACAAATACAAGATGTACGAAATTAATATCAACCGGTTTTAAAACCAAAGTTATTTCTAATAAATTATATATACCTTATCAAGTATACGTATTACATAGTATAACAAGTATTTATAAATAAACATGAGAACCTATAACACAGGTCGAGAAAAGAATTAAAATCTTATCTTAGAAAACACTACAGAAAACTAAGTATATACAATTTTTAAGACATATTTTGATTTTAATATAATCAAAGAGATAAATTCTTCTCGCACGCGATCCTATAAAAGTTTTTTGACGAGTCACAAGGAATTTAGGGCAAATCGTATTTCGATGGGGCTGAGCTAATAACAGACGAAATATTAGCACGCTAGCAATGGAGATACGTTTTATGTAGTTATTACAATTCATAATATAATAACAATAAATCGTTATGTTATAAGAAATATTAGTAATTAAATTAATTTCTTATTTTGACCTTCAGTAGGACGCTGTATCGTGAATTCCAATTGTCTAAATTTCTTGTGTATTAATATTTAAACAAGTACTTGAAAACCAAGCAACGTTATCATCAAAAACCAAGCAACATTTACCAAATCCAATTTACTTAATGTAATATGCTAATACTAATTAATGATCCTTAATTAGACCGCAAACTGCCAAATATTCTAATATCTGTACGAAAACAGTACGTAAATTTAAATAATAGATCGTAATAAACATTATTTCATTTAATAGTATAATTATTATTTAATAAGTTACATAAACATGTTTTTTGTTAGCAACAAATGAAAATAAAAACTGAGATATAAAACAACAAAAAACTGTTATTTCCTTTTCTTTTACTTCATATATTTTAATTGTAATTATTTGTCAACAATAAAAAATACTTGTAGTTTGTTGTTTATTCAGTCATTATTAAACTAAATGAATAAATTGGTTGCCGAGTTAGATAAAAATATCATAGACTATAGAATCTAATTTTAAGATTAATTTATTTTAAGGCATATATTATAGATATTAATATACTGGTCATTATTGTCTTTTCTCTACATACATAACAATGTGTCATTTCATATGTATCTTGATATAAATAATCAAATGCGCAATCAATTTGTTTCATCTGACATGCACCGATGACCTGCTTCACGTTGGATTTATTAAGGTCATGTATTATATACAAGGTTTAACATATAACAGGGATTACAATTTATATTATGTTAAGATATCTTTGTTTGGAAATACTTAAACTTTGATACAGTTTGTAGAGAATAGGTTGAATACTTATTAGTAGATATTGACTATGTTTGCAACATGACTCAGATTAAGGTCGATGACCTCACAAAATCGATTCCGCTATATGCAAAATGTATGTAAAATAATTTGTCAAAAGGCGACAATACTTTCTACTTGTTAATATTAATGAGTATATACAAAAGGTTGTTGGAGGAACATTACTCAGTTCTCCGTGCGAGTATGACGAATGAGTTATTAAAAGTTCTGTTAACTGTTTTAACATAATGAGGTCAGTATTTAGTAAAATGCAATGTTTTCAATTTTGGCCTTTAAGAGGCATTGAGGGTCTTCATGGTCTTCATGGTCTACTTATTACTGTTCTACGACTCTTTAATGATGATGCAATCAAAATACAAAATATTAGAACTTCTTGATCCAAACCGAGGTTGTTCTAAATTCACTTATAAATATTCAGATAACTGAGCAAATTTTTGGGCAGATATTTTTAGATGGTTGTTAAAAACAAAGGCCGTGCCAGGAGCGAGATAGCGTGCCTGGAAGACATTACAGCATTAATTTTAAATATTAACTTCCTCGTTGGAAGTCAATAAAACTGCCTTAGAAGCGATGACATAAGTTACATAGTTGAGCTTAAATAAATACATATTGTTAATATAACCTTGAAACTATTTAAATTATTAATAATAAAATAAACATAAGATAAACCTACAAATAAAAATTACACATATTTTTCATTAATATGTTAAAAGTTAAATTTATATAACCTACGATCGAGGTGAAGTTAACTGAGAACAAAAGAAAAAAAGAAACAAAATGTTGTTTTTCTGAACACGTTAACACTACCATTGCAGAACAACTGTTTGAACAATTAAATAAACAAAAGTTTTAATATGTTGAAACAAAGGAATCGGAACCTGAATATTCAAACATAAAACAAATGTATAATACTTTGTTATTATAAACGATATGATTATCGTATCGTAATATACATTTGTTTCATGTTGTTCTTAACCTATATATTTGAACAATAAACACTCTCTATATAATATTATAAGAAATTGTTAGTAAGAAACAAATCACCCTTATCTCGTTGTTTATTGTAGACGCTATACGTCAATTTCTTCTAGGCTCTACTATCATACGTCATCTCATTTATATCAACAAATACCATGCTAAAAGGAGCAACATTTTTTTTTTATGTCTGTCTATGCTGTTAGCCCTGTTGGCTATTACAGCGTCACCGGAGGGAAAAAAGCAACAAGACAATCATGAAAACAAACACTGTACCCTTCCAAAAAGTTCTTTTTTTTTTTTGGTTATTATAAACAACATTTGTTCGTAAGTGACAACACCAATTAACCTCGTATTTTTGACACCTGAAACACGCACACAAAGGCCGACACTGTGACCTCAAGGACATCACTTAAAAACTTATTCGTGTCATAAACTATAATGTGACTGACCGAAGTTGATTAAGGAATTAGCAACGCTATTAATTATCAGTTTAAATTATAAGTTTGATAGATAAGGTCAACGTACTTAAGATATCAAATTTTAGAGAACAATAATTGTAGTTTATCTAATTATAATAGAAATAAGACAATCGGGACAAGAGATTCTATTAAAAACTTTAATAAGACTGAGAACCGCAAAAATACATATACGAGTGATTAAACACTATATCTTTGGGTTAAAACAGCCAAGGGATGGCCAAATAGGACTTCAATATACCTGGAGCCTCCTGCGCCGGCCAGGGACAGTAGCGAGGAGCACCGGGAGCAGACGGAGGGCGCCCGCAGTCGGTTGTGAGCCCTGATTGGTTCAGGAGCTTTCTCCCTGTCCGTCAGCGCTAACACTGTTGAGCATTTGCGAAGACCTGGCAGGAAGAATGAAGAAATATAATTATTGACGAGAAAGTGGTTTTATATAATGTTACAATATTAGTTACATGACTTCTTACAAAAAGTGTTCTTCAATTTATATAAAATAAATAAAAAATATCCATAAACAAGAGTCTGATATCAAGACCCCCCATCCTAGGCTCCTTCCTCTCAAATTGCTTGCAAATAAAATATATCTTACCTTCTAGCAAAGGCTGCGGTTGTGACAGAACAGAGTCCCTAGAAGCAGCTCGTCTGACCGGCTTGGCTGGTCTAGCCAAGGATTTCAGGCCCCCACTTAAGATGAGCTCGAGGGCTCGTCGACCTCCTGGCCCATTCGCACCTGCTCCCATCTGAAACAATTGATAATCATTATTAAAGATAATTAGGTGTGATCATTCATCAATTAATTCAGAATAAATAAACTAAGTAAATAGTCCATTGAACGAGATACGTCGGTAATTAAAGGATTTTTTGCCAGATCTTCACTACCTATCCAATGAAAATATAATTTAACATTCGTGCGGGCAAGTTATCGATGTTTGTCTGTATAACCGCCCCGTTGGTCGAGTGGTTAGCGCAGACGCCTAACGTGTCACGGCGCAATGGGGCTCGGGTTCGATTCCCGGCGGAGACAGGCATTTTATGTGATGAGCATAAATATCTGTTTCTGGGTTTGGTCGTTTATTAAATATATTTTCAGTATTTATATGTGTATTTCTATGTATTTGTATCGTTGTCTAACACCCTTAACACAAGCAAATAATTTGCTTACTTAGGGGTTAGATCAATGTGTGTAATTTGTCCTGATATTATTATTATTATTATTATTATAATAAATTTAATACTGATTTTATTTCGCATAATATAATTTAAATGTATAAAAACGTCGGAAATACCAGATATAGATATAGAATAATGTCAAGTAATGTAAAACGTAAGTCGGAGTAGTGACTGAGAAATCAATACTTTTATCGCAAACTATGCATCATTGAGTATTGAGCCGAGGAGCGGCGAATGATAACTGCAACTTACGAATACATAATCATATATGTATTTAGTCATACATGTATATATTATAACAGTATAATTAAAATGTTACCAATTCTTAAATAAAGTTATCTGTTGTAAATAACCTTAGTTGGTATGTCGCAGTCGTTCCAACTTCTGTGGTTGTTATTTTATTAAAATGTTTAATGATAAGATAGCCATGAAATGTTTCAAATAATTTTCAGGAGAGAATAACTAACATTTTTTATAATCAAAATCATCAAAACTGATTTTAATTCATGTGTAAGTTACATTGAAGACATATTAAGACAAATTGTAATTTATTAGGTAAATGCATTTACGTTTTTGTATAATTCGTAATAAAATATTGAGTATTAATTCATTAGAACTGTTTTAAATACACAAACTATTATTAAAAAAAAACAAAACAAAATATAATCAAAAATAAGAAAAATACTTTTTAATATTTTATCAGTAAAATTTACTTTGTCATAATAATGAGTTCACCTATTGTTATCAAGTATTAGAATAATTATAACAAAGACGATAATTTATACAACAATTAGAAAAATAATCTGTTCTAGAAAAAAAAAAACCTATTAACTCTTGTGTATAATCTTTTAATAGTTTAATAGTTACAACTTTATTAACGTTTGTGTATACTCCACTTTATATTACGAGTCATTTGACTCCACACGTATCTTTGTAGTTGGAGTCGAATGTAAAAAATCTTTAATGCAGGCAGCTCCTGTAAATTTACTGAACCGGGTTGGGTTCTAGTGACAGTGACGTCAACGATGCACAATGACGTCTTCCAGTTTAAAATATGGAAATAATGAAGAAGTGTTAATGTTTTGACATGGAAACCATGTTAGGCTTAGAAACACAGAACACGAAATACAAAATACTACTGTCAAGAATTTTATTAAATTTTATAAACTTAAAAAAACAGCTCTTTAAAGCCTATTATTCAAGTAATATAATAATTGTCATGTGAATACAATATCAATACAGTGCGAAACAAACACACAATATCTCGTGTTATGTGTTAATTAGCAGACACTAATTAATTTCATATAGGTGTGTTTGGTTGTTAAATAATATGACAATATTATTAAATAGTAGTGTTTACAAAAAAACTAAATAAATAATTTTAAGGAGGAATTAATATTTTTAAGGTCATTGGCATATCGAAAATGTATTTTTTTGAAGTGAAAACTTCTTTAGGCGCGTTGAGCGTTTTGGTAGAGGGTAAAATCCTCGGTTCGCGTCACCGACATGCTAATGATAATAGCGCGGAGAGCCAGACTAGCGCACGCGTAGTAGCCTGTGTACACGTATACACTAATTCGACGTTTAAGGTTGATTTAAAAATTTCTAAGCATCAAACAATATCGTTAGAAGAGGAGGAAAAAAATAAATATTTTTAATTAATTAAAAATTCAAAATTATTAAAATTGTATTGTCGATGACAATGATGTAAATAATGAAAATAATGTTCAAACTTGAATTCATTGAAATTCGTGTAAATATAAATACTATGTATAATTAAGATAATTGTATATTAATTATTTTTTCAACCACTTTGTATTTATATTTTGTTCATGATTTGTTTAACCCATCATATGTAACTAATAAATAAAACATAAAAAATTTCATATAATTTTTGCATATAGTTTTAATGACTCAACTTAATAGTTCCGTTTTCACTTCTATCGGCAGTCCCACGACTGCTACTGTTTTTTTATTTTACAGTTTAAAGACCAATGGCACATGGCTATGCTGTTTTTTGCAATTTAATTACATTATAATATTATGATAATGTACCTACTACTATCTAAAACTAATAACCGACAAACAGTTTGTTTAAAACTAATCAGAGGTCCTTGAGTTCATTCACTCATTTCGTTCGTTCATTCATTCGTCCTTTAAATGTAAGAATTAGAGTTAGAAATATTCAATTTAGAGATTATGGATTCTGTAAGAACCTATTGTTAAATAATAAATTCCAAACAAAAAATAAATTAATTGTTTTCTAAATACTTTAATTTAGTATAAGTAGTTGATTATTATTCAGTGCTTGCGATCACAAAGACGATGCCAGCGTCAGTTTCCTCTAAATGTTGTCTAACTTGTTCGTTCATCTGATTAAATTATCTAGACCTATCTACTAATCTATACTAAAAAAAGTCTACAATATATTAATTTTATCAGTAATAAGTCCACAACTGATACTATTTTTTGCCTCATGTGAAAAATTGTTGTCGAAAAATTGGTAACTTACTTACACTTTCAGTTCTTCCTTTATTTAGCGGTTCCTTTTATATCGGAGGTTTTTTATTATTTTTTGCTTTTTTAAGTTATTTTCCGTTTTTCTTTATTATACTAAATGAACATACGAACACACTAATGTCACTTGTTTAAGTTTTTACTAACAATTACATAAGAACCTTTCACCAGTACCAATAAAAGTTCCATATCTTGGAGACAACATAGCTAAACCAGGCATAAAAAATATAGCATTTAAATCCGTCCAAGTGTTTAGCTGCCACAGACAGATACACAGGTTAAACATATATCACCCCTCTTTTTGAGTCGGGGATTAAAAAGGAATTTCATTTAAGTTGTTATATAAACTTATTGTTGAACTATAACAGTTCAACTATTTGTAAAACATTGTAAAAAGTACATACAATATTAAAATAAATCATAATACAAAGTGCTCTTACTTTTAATTAATGATTATTTCTAATGTATATAAATAGACAAACAAATGGCTTGTATCGACGTGAATAGATTGAGTTGATACACTGATAACGATTGTAATAAATAACAGATCGTTGGAATTCTATGGACATGCGGCTTATTATAATAATTACTAAGAGTAACTTTTGATTTATAGTATTTACTATATATATACCGGTTCACATTTATACTGATAAAAAAATAAATTTGAATAAGTAAAATATTCATTTTGTGCAAAACAAGCAAAAAATCTAGTAATCAAAAAAATATATTTCTGCTAGATATACCAGATCTTTCAAGTCGTTCATCAAAAGCTATTAAATTTTCATATTTTAACATAAAACCAGTATTTAGAGGTTCGTAAAATCTAAAACCGATCTGAAAAAATTCTATTTTCAATTCATACAACTATCGCACAAAACAAGACAAATCGATAGACAAGTCATTTGTCAAAATTGATACACTGGAAGCGGAACATATTACATACATACAACCTCGCATACATTTTATATTGGAAGAAGTCACATTAATATTTGTGTCTATAACAACTCTGTGAAAAGAAACGATGTTTTAGTGAAACACGAGTCGAAATACGAAAATAGAATAAGTTTCTACGTGTCGGAATAACCAACGTATTAACGAGGCAATGCGGATTTTTCTCTTGGTATAATTGTTTGTATGAAGATATAATTTTGGCTGGGTGCCCGCAACCATTTTCCTCTATCTCGTTTGATAATAAAATTGCATCCAGAATAAACCGGTCTGAACTGGTTTTTGAGATAACATTTTGTCAATTTATATATTCCTTACAAGCTAGATAAGATGTGTTTTTGAGAATAGAATTACGCAATGCAGTCATCTTAAATAATATTATAAAGTAAAAGTGAATCTGTTTATCCGTCTGTTTTGTGTTAAAGGTCACGTCACACCTTTATTGTATACTAATAACGATGTAAACTGCATTTATTAATAAATTATTAATATTTGAAATTGTAACCTAATCTAAGTTGTGTCTATTTCTATATTTAAAAACATCATCTACTGAAATACTATCTATAGAAAAATATTTAACATTGTTTAACATAGATCTTTAATAGTAATAACAATTTGAAAAACCATAAATTTGGAAGAACATTATTATTTAACTTAGTTTTAACATTAAAGTATATATTCTAACCCTTCATATATCCCTGTATAAAAAAATAGGAAAAGGCCAAATTAAACAAAAATATTTAGTGACATTTTAACTAACGATATGCAGAGTTTCAAAATAATCACCTTATAACTAAATTATATGGAATCATAATTTCTATGTTATTGTCTAACTGTATGTAAACAATCTTTATATACCTATAACCTCAATTAATTCTATTAAGAGGCTATTTATACTATAATGTATAATTAATAGTGTTTTCCTTATTGAAGACACAATTTACTTATTTATAAGTAATTTATTGGATACCGATTCTTTGGTACAAGAAAAATAGTTAAGTTTATTTGCAAAATATAAAAATGAACAAACTTTTGGTAGTCATCATTGATAAGCATTTAATTTTAATTTAATGTAATGTAATGTATTTTTTTTAATAGTTAAATTTTCATTAAAATTCTATTTACCGTTGAAGTTTATTCGCAGTCGGTATTTAACTGTTTCGAGAAGGTTATCTAAATTATAATCTCTCAAAATAATGAAAATATTATAAAACTTTTTGATTTCTAGGAACCCTTGGTAAGACTTAACAGGTTTGAAACAAATCAATCAGAATTATTCATTACATTAAGAGATAACATGAACGTTTTCAAAACCATAGACATCAATTGATGTCCATGTCTATGTCAATAAATTTATTGCGACACAAATCAAGCTGTACATTCCGATAAAAACTATTAGTAATCTAAAAATATTCTAAAACGTTCATAAAATATTGACAAATTACTTTTATATAACATTCTTAAAAAATAAAATAAATAATTATTTAATAAGAAACAAGAAACCACAAAATATTTGAATTCCAATAATTATTTTTCTTAATGACATGATAACGCCGGATTGAATTATGATAAAACAACCCGACCACTGAACTCAGATATTTTATATAATTTTAATTATCTTAGACACAAGGTACAAAAAAAAAATATTAAAGACCACACTCATTTTGACATGTACATGTTAACACGTGCAATTATTTACAGACGAACACCAACTAAGACATTATCATATATTAGTATTCGCAATGCATCCATTGTTTAACTATTATGTTAATATTTATTATCGTTATTCGAAAAACACAATACAAAAAGCTTTAAAATAACAAATTCACTTCCTTTGTTAATATTTCCTTATTGTTTATTAAATAAAATAAAGTCAAACGTTTTTATGTAATGGAAGTAAATAAGTATTTTAAAAAAATAATGTAATACTTCTGTCAACGACTGTACTTGTAATATTTACACATCTGTGATATATCCGGTACACGCAATGTAGTAGTCGAAATTCAATGTCGTTCTATGTTATCTTTAATTTGATAATTCGCTAAAATTAAAACAGAAATAATGTTATGGACAATTGAAATATATATTATTTAATTTTAGTCCCAAAGTAAAATCCAAATTTCTGAAATGATTGTCTTTTTTAAGTTATGCCCGACGACTGGATACTTAACTTTTGGTCTCTGGCGTTGATGAAATAAAAAAGCTATTCAAGATATATTAAGCTCAACGTCTACTATGAAACTCTTTGAGCAAAGTCTTCTTTTCAAAGTGGAGGAACATAATGAAACACTTTTTCAATCTTCTTAAAGAATACACGTCTATAAAAAATAACAATATCTTAAGCAAACAAATACAAAGGAATCATAAAAGTTCCTTTTACGGAGTTTTATTATTCGACCTGAAGGTTTACTTCAAAAATAAATGTCCATACAACATCCTCTACGTGACCCCGCAATGACCAAAGAGCTTTGATAAAATATTATTTCTTGCGTTGGGAGTTAAAAAGTAATTAGAAATAAGATACCAATTTAAGTAGTCTAACTAAATACTTACTCAGTAAGTCTTAATTCAAGGTTAGTTAAACAATGAAGTCGTTCAGTCGTCAAATTACAATAGTAAGAAGTAAATCCCGTAACACAATAGATAAGAAATGACACCATTTAGAGATATTGACGGAAAAGTACTCCTTAAAAGATTTAGACAAAGACCGTTTAACAAAAGATCAATTGAAACGTAATCAATTGGAATATTTATAATTTATAATGCATTTTAAATCATTGAGAAATTCCTCAGTAACTTATTTAATTGTATGTTATACAAAACCTTATTTAAATATAAAGACAAATAATTGTATATGTATTTACCTGATACTAAAGTAAGTATAGTTATTTTTAATTTTATATTAAAGTTAACTGCTAATGTTTCCAATATTTACTTGATAAAAGTGGAAAATACTTGAAAGTCTTACACAGCTTCGTTATAATATTTTTGGCAAACAAAAAGAAACTTAACGGTATAAAGGCCTACATTAAAGATGAGAACTGACATTAACACAGTCGTCATTATTAATTAAACAAACTAAGAAAGAAATAAGAGAAAAATAAAACTTTAAATATAATTAACAAAGAGGTTTCTTATCTTTTTAGGAATTAAAGCCAGATAAACATTGAAATGGCATAGATAAGGGTAAGTAGAAGATTCGTTGTTTGAACAACTAGGTCTGCGAAACAATACAGCCTCACAGACAGCCTCATTTGAAGATGTACTGAGATTTTACTAACCAAAGTTCTTACAATCCTTGTTAAACGAAGAATAACCTAATAACCCATCTCGATCTCTTGTTGATCTGTTAGATTGTTTGTTCATTTCAAATCTTATACCGGAAATGAAAGATGATACTAATTGTTTTTTTTTATGAGCATGAAGTATTACTCAATATTATTTAATAACGGCCGAATTTAGATGACGTTGGAATTATTATGACAGACGGAAGGTTTAGGTGATGGAAGGAGAATTTAAGTAATAAAAATACAACCTTTGTAGAATCATGATGTTATGAGATATTATACAATAAACATTTAGATGAAAACCGAAATTAACTTAAGTTGCTTATATAAATATTATTAAGTTACCTGGGAACAAATTGTATTATGAAGCTTCATCGTCATTCATAGACGTTAAAAATTAACAAGTTATTGAAAACATAAGGTTTATTTGTTCATATCAGATAACAGTTAGTTACACCTACATTGAGTCTTATAATTAGCAGACGTCTGGTGCTAAAAGTTGTTATCTGATATGTCTTATATTTATAGACATATATACCTTCTAGAAGTTTTTTTAATTTAAATTTTATTTCTTCACTTATTCTCAATTTATAACTCCATTTGTGACATTTCTAAAACTTTTTCTATTTCGGATTTTATGTATTTTCCTTGTTTACTTTTATTACTACTTACTACTATATTTTTTCCTCCATCGTACTGCTAACATTTTTATTTATTTTAATATAACTTTTGAAAAATTTCTGATTTTAAGTGGCATTACCCCTCTAGTTTGATTTATAACCATAAAGGTTACCAATGGTTAAAACTTTTTAAACATTAGGCAATTATTAATAATTAAAAAAAACGAAACGAGAAATTAGTATTCATATAATCGCCTTTATAAATGCGCTTTGCTATGCTGTTAAATGCTCTTTGTTAAATAATTGTATCATATATGAATAATTGTTTAACGAAGACACAGAGAAAGAGAGCGCTAGTTATCTTGAATATAAAATAGCGACCTTTGTTTCACTGTGCCAAGTACCAACCGACCTATCGTATCGGTATCGTCACGCTCGCCTTGTAGAATTTATCACGCTGTAGGTATTAATCTAAATATTGGTAACAATACAACCTTTTTTGTTTATATTCTTAAGAAATGTATATTATCAGTGAACAATTCTTTTTTCTTAAAGACGAGACCGTATTTGAGAAGTTAATTGTTTCACTGATAACAGACTTAACACTGTGACGTCATAGGTATTAGCAATAATTATTTATGAATCAGTGAACACTTGTTCGTCATGTTTCATGTAAGCTAGACGGTATGTGTTATTTATTTTATTTATCTAAGTTTATTTGGCGTTTAAATTGTAGTCCTTCAAATGTCTAGACTGGCAGGTAATATTATATTTATTTTGTCCGTTGTTTTTCTAAACATAACATCAATGTCAGTAAGAATTGAGTAAATTGCTATATTTAGTTACGAACATAAAGTTTAGCTAGCTTTTCAGCTGGTTGAATTTTTATTTCAGATATGTTTTAACCAAAAGTCAAAATATAAGATTAAATGTTTCTTATTACTACATACCTATTTATTACGCATTTTAGAAAGCAGGAAATTTAAAACTAATAATAATAAAATCAAAATAATATATTTTTTTATCCTGTCTTATCTATCACCAATGCCTAGAACTTTAACCCTTTAAGTTGTCCAGATATATTAAAATTAAAAAGTTACAATGTATCTGTTTTGGTTAGGTTCGTAAGAAGTATCTACTAATATTTACGTGTCAGCTGTCAGGCGGATACAGATTTTCTATAATGTTCTAGAAATACACAATCAAGGTCAATGAATCACGATAGGGCAAATTATATCTAAGGCGAAAGCACACGATGTTAAGCACGAAAATATAAATATACGATACGTCATACGAAAGAAAAACTAATTAACCTGATTCAATTTCTGTTAGTATTCATTAAAATTACAATTTTTAGGTCTCGGTGACATTAAGTAATTTGTGGATTTAGTACAATGTTTCCGGGTTGGTAACAATAATTTTAGTGGATTTTAGATTAATTAATTTCGGCCGATTATAATCGATACAAATTGATTAAAACAGCTCTTTGCATAATGGACGAACTTAAGTATTTATATATTTTAAACTGTGTAAAATCTTATTAATACATAACAATAAGTAATTGTCAAATAAAAGTAATACTAATGTATGCAATAGATACATTTTTACTCTTGTGAAATTGAAAGTTTATGTTAAATTTGAAAAATTTTATTTATACTTTTAAATGCAAAGTTCATAGATCAGTATTAACTGTTAAGTTTAAGTTCATTTATTGTTAAGAAACGAAATTGATCTACAAACAAACAAGACACAACTACAACGACTTTTATAGGTTTTTAATAGGTTTAATTATGCATCCTCGTGATTCAAATCACAGTACTGGACTAGATCTAATCAAAGATTGCATAAAAAAAAATATTCATTTAGAAAGCGTTCAAAATATTATTTCAGATATTTCTCTTATAGTCCAAATTAGACTTTACACTCGAAACAGAATCTAGTATGATAGTTATACATTTTTCTATGTAGGGATATCTTATATTACATAGATTTATTATTAATAATAATCAATAAATCTTAAAAACCACTAATAAGAATATATTCTATAAAGCACTTGATTCTAAAACTCAACGCTAGCTGATACATTTATCGTTTTTTATTCTTAATAGCAGAAAAAAACATACTCATAAAAATCAATACTCTGACGTTAAAACGGGTTTATTAATTAAATGTCTTCTGATAAGAGATTATTTTTAGCGTTGTGTCGTGACCTTGTTCTCTTTAATAACAAATGTATAGAAAAATATCTGCAACAGTTCAAGGAATATTACAAGGATTAATAATTGTGAAACATGTCGCATTAATTTTGAGTTATTTATTGAGTTAGTTGACTTTTAAGTAGCATAACAATAAAAGAGGTAAAAAATAAAAATATTATAATTTATTTTACTATGAAGGCCTAGTCTAGTTTTTAGGGATCCTGATTGCTGAACCAAAGGCAGTGGGTTCGATGCCAATCCATGACAATTCGTTATGTAAAAATTTCCGCTATAAAGTGATTATTTATTCTTTTTTTTTCACACGGCATTTAATTTAATATATTATTTATATAATATATTATTATATAAAATTTAATGAGCTATATTAATTATAGATCATTAATTATCTATAAATAATATAGCACATTAACAATAATAACTATACTACATGCAAAAATTAAGGAAAAACCTATTTTATTCGTCATATGAAATATAATCGTTTCTGTTATATATTGTTTGTTCATAAATGTATTAATAACTATTTTGATGACGACACGACAATATATAGATAACAATTATCTTATCACACCTGAAACTGAAAATCATTAAGATGTTATGGAAACGAACACTAATGATAACGACTGACAAAATATCTGTAGTTATTAAGAAGAATATGAATTTAATGTAAAGAAAATATTATTAAATATACATAGAAGAATATGTTTGTTTGTCAAGCCCTGAAATATACAATTAAAATTATTTTAACAGATTGGATAGATTTCGAAGAAACATTTTATTGTTATTTAAAACGTAACACTTATCTGTGTAATATAACAGATGGTCTAACTGCTAACATTTACGGGACTTTAAACACCGATAACATTAAAACTGTAAAATAATATATACACAAGTATCTCACCCTGGCTCGTCTGTCATTAGGCATGGCTTAATTCACAATCAACACTGATAGCGTAAATCCTCTACTGACACAAAACCCGAGATCACTAACGCCACCTCACTAACACTATATACGTCTCCGTGTCATATATGAAATCGAAAGTTAGCGCCGAAACGTGCGCACGCGCCGACCGCGCCTCGCTTAATGTCGACGACTCGTGTGAATACTTCCTTGATAAAGCAAAAACTGGGAATCGCTAAATTAAACAAAAATGAGTGTTCCGTATTGGACTTCAGTTAATGGAGTCACTTCCTGCAACAATTATGGGTAAAATTTAATTGACTTTACCAAGGTGTATATGTCTACTTCACATATATACGAATGGTTTATATTTTTAAAAATAAGATACAATTAAAAATTAATAAACACGTGTAACCTAGTGCCTCTGGTATATGAGGTCACAGGTTCAAGTCCGGCCCGTGTTGACGTATTTTTCGGTGTATATTATTGAAAAATATAAATAATTTTTAACGAAACTTACATATGTATATTGTCTTTATGTAACACGCATATTTTTTTTTTGCTAATCGTCGGTAATGGTCACGCGGTGTGTACTTTTACTTATCCCTTATTACATTAAACGTTATACCCTTTATGAATACAAAAGAGGTCCGCTCCACAAACAACGTAAAACATCGTTGTGTACAAAGAAAATTTAATACATCGAGGCCAGTTGTAAAAATAACGGCTAATAAGCACAATGAGACCTCAGTGGCACTGACCTCAGATAATTCTATACAATGATGTAGCGACTTTTGACCCACATTGACATGGACTGCTTACTAATATAGTAAGCAGTTAGTACTTTACTAACTGTTAAAAAACACATAAGAAATAATATATTATGTAATATATGTTTTATATATAAATATAATAAACTACCTGCTGCTCTGCAACCTTCAACTGCCACGTTATTATAAAACATAAAGAAGCGTATTAAATAAATCTAATTATCTAATGGTCATCTAACACTAACCATAAATTACAGAAATGTTAAATCATAGTTAGTATGACACGTCGTAAACTTTTAACCAATAATATAATAAAACAATATATTTAATATACATTTGTAGGTCAAGGGCCTTGTCCTAGGTTCGTTTAATAAATCAATGACTTCTCTTGTAAAATATATACTTAATACAGGAGAATAATATTAACACAGTTTTTTTATGTGAATACTACATACAAGAGTGTTTTTTTAATAAACCTTACATTGAGATATATAATTCCTATAGTCATAAAAAAAAACAAAATTTATGATCTGTTACTAAATACATATATTATAATATGTGTACTGTTACGAGAGCATTCTAGTATATAATGATAATAAATTAAAAAAAAACCTATATTTTTTGTTATGTAATCCGTAGTTCAGGAAAAAATATGGAGTAAAAACTTAATTATGTAATATATTATGAGTTTATTTACTTGAATATTTTATGAAAGAATTATTACAATAATATACAGTAGGTACCTACCGTTATAAGTTAGCATTTTGAATAGGGAATAAACTAAATAGATACTTTTTTTGTATTTAAACTTTCGTGAACCATGATGATTATAAAATATATATTTAAATAGATACTCTTTTAACTTATTATCACTATACCACCATACTCCACCACACTGGACCACACTCCACTAGGCCACCACAATACACTACGCCACCACACACCACTACGCCACCACACGCCACTACGCCACCACACGCCACTACGCCACCATACTCCACCACACTGGTCCACACTCCACTACGCCACCACACGCCTTTACGCTACCATACTCCACCATACTCGACCACACTCCACTACGCCACCATACTCCACCACAATGGACCACACTCCACTACGCCACCATACTCGACCACACTGGACCACACTCCACTACACCACCACACGCCACTACGCCACCATACTCCACCACACTGGACCACATTCCACTACGCAACCACACTCCACAAAGCCACAATACTACTACTAATTATATGATGCTCTCACATTTACTCGTATAAGGAATTTGAATTAAACTCCAACATTCAAAACCGTAAAAATTATATTTCTAAGATATAGAAAATATAATTAAAAATAGTTATTATATTATTATTATTTTATTATTATTTTTTTTCGTTCTTTTTTGTTATTTTTATTTATGATAATAAATACATTATATTTTCTATATCGTAGAAGATATAATATATTTATCATCTTATTTGTTATTATTATTTATTTATTATTATATATGATAATATATATATAACATAATGTATTTACTATCATAAATAGTTTTAAAGTACTCCCGATATATAGTTCAAACTGTTTTCTTTTGTAAGATAATATTAATTCCACATCAACCCCTGAACCCCTGATAGGGATACCGTAAAACATATTACTATAGATTATAGAAGTATGTTTAATTTTTGTATAAAAAAAAAGTAACCAACCCTGCAGGTGTGACATCAGTTCGATCTAATTTACCTAATCACATATAACAACGAACTTAAACTTTTAATAAGTGTTTACATATAAACACCCCATTATAATTTTGAATATAAATATTATAATAGGGCTAATGAAGTGTCAATTACACTGTCATCGAGCATTAAATCTATGTAAGAAAAATTTCAATAGTATTAATTAATTGAATTAGTTACTTAAAGAACTGCAACTATTAATATGTAACTTAGTTTTGTGGTTGGTACCATTACAGAGCTGAAAACAGACAATGACTGGTTAATTATAATTCTGACACAAGGTTGTGCAATAACCGCACGAAATAACAATACATTCATAGAAAAAGTATTTAATATTTTCATCCCTACGTCTTTAGGATATAACATAGTATATGAATGTTCAAACATAATCTATCGATCTGGTCCATGGAGGCTGGACAGTGATGGATTGAGACAAATAACAAACTGCTGAAATATTGTATAGATCAATTTCGTTAGAACAGATCATCACAGCACAAAGTTCAAGATTAATAATATATATTGTTATGTATATTGTAAATTATAACAAAATGGAGTCTAAGTAACTATTAAGTACATTGAATACTAATATAAAGTTTGATAACTACTATCAACATATATAAACAAAAGATGTGACCTGACTGATAGTTCTATCAACGCAAAACAAACGCCGCTTGGGTTTAAACTTTCGCCTGTATATTTCTTTTATGATGTAGGCACTCACTGAGTTACTAACTCCCCCGGTGACGCTGTAATAGCCAACAGGGCTAACAGTAGGTATAGACAAAAAAAATAAAAAAAAAAAAAATGAGTTACTAAGATAGGGATTAATCTTTAGGGATTAAATAGAGAATGTTAGTTTATATAACAATTCCAAGACAAGTAAAAAACAGAATATTTAAAAAAAACAACGCTTATTAGCCTTAAAAAACTACCCAAACATATATAGTCTATACGTGTTAGTAATAAAAACTAAGTACTTCCTCATCGATCTGTACATTAAATATTTTTGGAAAAATAATTGCTACTTGTAAACAAGATACAGACTTCTAAAAATCGTTTCCTGTCAGTTCGCACTATCATTTTATTAGACAGATTATGATGAAATTTAGTGTTCGGAATGCTATATTCGGAAACAATATAATCAACTTCTTACTTGGGAATAATACACAATGAAAATAGAGACACATTTTATCAATTACAATAATAACATTTAGTGCAAAAATATGTTACGCAAATCGCTGTAAACATTCAGTATAGATTAAGAATAACAGATTATCTCTCACAGCACTTGTCAGCTGATCAGATACAAAATAATGCAGTTGGATATGATAAGATATGATACACATTTTATCAATATGAAATGTAAATTGGAGTATTTAAAAAAATATTTTGGAGCAATGAAACATTTAAGTTTGAAACTAATTACATTTGATATAAATTAACCAGTTGCGTAATTTCATACAACCTCAAGATCACGTAAATTATTTAAATTTACGTCATGTAATATATATTTAATTTATGGTATTTATAAACGACTTTATTAATATTATTCAACAAATAAATTAATATTTAAATTATTAATATGAAAGGAAATTTTTCTAACTTTTATTTATACAATTTTAGTTTAGCCTTCCTAAATTTTTTATACATAAGGTTTTTAACTAATAAATTTTTGTACCATCCTCGTATCGGTGTCCCAAAGAAGATAGAGATTTATTTTATTTATGCTAGGATTAAAAAATATATATTGTAACGGATTGGAATAACTAACTCTTTGATATTATAAAATACAAAATCTCAAGGATCTAGAAGGAAAATCGTGATACCTAGACATTGAATAATCTTAATAATAATTTTATAAATTGAACAAGTTTTTATGTTCAATTGCATTAATGTATCACTAACGAGTATATATGATGTGAGGTGTCTGTCTGTGTGTTACACAAGTTTAATAAACAGTTAAATAATAATATGTCAAAATTTACCTTCTCGCTGTCAGTTGGCAGAGTCCCATACCCGTACCAACTCCTGGCAGGTCTCAACCTCGGTTCTTCTTTTGGTGAGAGAAGCCCACTTCCCCATCGAACCACTCCTTCTGCGACGGCCGCGACTCCTGGGGTTATCGGACTTCCATTGGGGGATTTAGGTGAGACGCCCTTTTCTGCTACAGGAGGAAGAGTGGGTCTGGCGCAACCAGTTCTCCTCTCATATATTCGTTTACACGCATCATCTATATCAGTCTCCAGTAATCCCTTCTTATCTCCGCCCCGTTTAACCTCTAGGCTTCGTTTACTCTCGTCTGGTCTTTGCCATTTCGGATCAGAGTCCCTTCTTTTCGCACTTTCATTCGAATCCTGGCGGCACAGCAAGGTCTTCTTGAGACTTTCAGTAGAATCTTGTTTAGTTATTGCTTTTTTATCTGAATCTTTCAAAGAGCATTTTTTATCGTCTTTAGACAGCAATGCACGCTTCAAACTGTCAGTGGAGTCTTGTTTATTAATTAGTTTACGAGGACATTCAGTGTTCAGTGAGTCGGTGGTTTTGGATATGAGGAGCTTCGGATAATCATAGGCGGTGTGGTCGTTGGACGGAGGGTTTAATTCTAGAGATCGTCTATTCTTTTTCTTGTCTACGGGAGCTATTTGCGCCTTGGCGGGCAACAAGCGCCGCGGCAGGAGGCTGCGGTGATCAGCGAGGGGTGACTCCGGTCGCAACATGGCTGGCGGCGATGTGAGTCTGCCGCTGATTTGAATCCCCCTGAAATTAAAACGCTCATTAGTTCAATTATCTTTAACTAACAAAGTTTAAATTGTAGATAATATTAGTGCTAGTTTACGACGATTATTTTAAGCAATGTATATAGATTTTTTATATTTTCAGATGTTCCTAACAAATTAGTTATGTATAAAGAATCATAGAAGCATTACTGCATATTGGCATTTTTATAAAATACATTATTCTTTCTTATGAATTATTTATTTTCGCAATATTAACCATTAAAACAATATGATAGGTATCGTCTACAAGAGTAAAAAATATATGAATTGAAAAAAAAACAAAGTTATTACATATTTCCATATTAATAGATCTTGTTGCAAATTCTTAATTCATACCGTTATTTTTGAATCAGCAGAACCACTTATCTCTTTAAATTTATTTGTCTGTGATCCTGTTATAACTGTTAACTGAATAAACCGCTTTAGAGATATTTATTTACATAGAATATTCTTTTCGTTTTATTTAAGCACATAATATGACACTTAACTTGACTAACTCGACTCTGTCCTGAATCTGCTGTCTGTATTTGCTAGATTTTTTTAGAAGTCAATGAGAATTCACTTTGCTGTATTTTTTAAAAGCCCATTTCAAATATGCAAGATGTAGGTACCTATGCCTACCAAAGTTACGATAAAAGGGTTTTTGGATTTCTTGGATTCCATGCTGGAATTTTCATCCTTAATATTTCTTGGATGAAATATTAAGGATGAAAATTCCAGCATGGAAAATATAAAAAATAAAATTGGATAAAATGCAACCTATATATCCTTATAATCTCCTCTATCTTTCAGTTAAAGTTTTATAAAAATCCATTGAGCCGTTCCAACGATTAACCGAAAAAAATAAAAACAGTCAACATTCTTTAAATGTTTGTTTATCAAGTATTGTGAAAATAACAAGCCTACAAAATCTATAAGGACTGAAGAAAACATAAGTTATTTGAAATCACAGACAGACGCTTATATTGTATTGATATGTATAGATGTATAGATTGTTATTAGTGTTGACGAAACAAAACTTGAATTGTTTGTTTTCATCTACAAATACAGACGTCATCAATGATAACAATACTTCGTGTGTATAATATTGCATAACTAAATATATCGTTATGTATTATAGAAATATTGTTTTTAACCGATAACATTTCATTTCAAGCCGCAATTAAATTCAGGTAATCATCTAACTCTTATCGTGAACGAGGAAAATCTGAATTAGAGACAAAGTTTGTTGAATGTTTTTTTTATCATAAACCATGAATTTTACCTTTGAATGGACAAATACAGTTTATATTATCACTTTTTTTGTAGAGAACATAATTAATGTCTGGTCGCAAACTGTCTTACAAATTACAATCAAGGAATTAAGTATTCCCTCATTTATAAATACAAGAGGATTGATATCACTGCCGTTGATGCACCGCAGAAACAAATAGGAATCTTTTTCTCTTCTTTGAAAGATCCACAAACAAACAAAAAGACGGACAAAAATCTTTAAAATATCTTTACACGCAGTTAATGTTACTGACAAAGAACTTTTAAAAATCCTTGGGGGGCCCAAGGGTTTTTAAAAGTTAGGCAGCAGTTTGGAAGTGGAAAGTATTGGTCCCAGGACGCAACATCTGGCTTCTTGCTTGTGATGATAGAACACAAAATGGAGTATCTTGCAGACGTCAAAGTTTCACAAAAACGATTTGTTATCCCATTTATCACATCATAGTGCTATGATAGTTGATAAGTCAGTTGTCAATAAACGTATGAGCTGACACACAAAGAGAACTATTAGGAGGCACTAATTAATTTATTGTTACAGGTAGACGCCGCTTATTGTGATCACTTTTAGCCAGCCCGTTTTGATAACAATAACCGAATGATAACATTATGCGAATGGTACTTTTTCATGCTTTTTGGGGGATTTTAGTGCACATAAAAAATGATCATAATGATAAAATATGAATTGTAATAATTTAGAATTGATTTAAGTACATATTAAGTTTCATAATAAGAAATTCTGTTGTTTGCTCAAATTGTCTATTTATTTACACTATTAAAAATATTGTAACATAAGATTCATTTGAAATATCGATCTATTGTTGTTTGACACTTGTTTTCATTCATAATCATTTGAATATAATTCTCAAAATAGTATAATTTTTCGAAGTTTGTTGCTCGGTGTCGTATCGAATCGTCGTATCGTCTTCTAAATCGATAACAATAAGCGACTTTTGATCACAATAAGCGACTTTTTTCAAATGTATTGCTAAGGAGAAATTTGGGACCGACCATTTTCGATAACAATAGCCGGCTGATAACATTAACCGTGATCACAATAAGCGGCGTCCACTGTATTTAATTTTGACACTGTTGCTATATTTGTATTCTGTATAATATAATTTAATTATCTATATAAGGCATGGTAGGAGCATATTAAGAAGAGGGGTCAAAGACATACCATAAGAAGAATGTTAAATATAGAAGTGGGCGGTAAATATAAGGGATGGATGAATTGCGTGATAGTTGATATAGAGAAAGGAGGGCGTACAGAAACGACGAGTGAGACAACATAATAAATTGAGATAAGGATAGGGAATCTCCCTACCCTCAATCATCATCTGATGATTTACGTATTTCTTCATTCTGATTATTGTCAACTATGTTGTTTTTATTATGATTATTAAAATATTATATGCTGATGGCATAAAAGCTAATACAATTACTGTCTTTATTCTGCATGAAGATTTGATGTGCTTTTTCTCCTAGTTCTTCCATACTTTTCCTAATTATAGCACTTCTCTTCTTAAATTACTACTCCGGTAATTTTTTGGAGTTTTTTTAAATCTATGCTAACACTTGTTTTCTTGATATTACTGAAAGCACCTAAACAAACATGAGTCGTCACAAAATGTATGTACTATATTTATATTTGGTTTGCGCAAATATAACCATGTCTCATTAATTCTTGAAAAGCGCAAATAGCTGCCGATTCGGTTGAGATTTTAAAAGTTCGTTCCATACAGAACTTGCAAAGTTACAACACATAATTCTTTCTTACACTACTTCCTACTTTTGATACACATTTCTTTAGTGTCCATTTTTTTGTTTCTTGAACTCCTTGGCTTTATCGTTATATCGTAAGAATATTATTACGGTTATACGTCGTGTTTCAGTATTCCATTTATATTAAATCATATATTTTATTGATATAAATTTAACCGATATGTAAATAAAATTGCGATTTAAACATACATTACGCTAAGTTATACAATTTACCGAAAGACCTTTTAATAAAATATATTTCTGTGAAATAGTTAAGAGAGAGCATTTTGTAAAACATTCACCTTTTATTACTAAAACCTTTGTATCTAAATGTTTTAACCCGACCGACCGTATTTAAGAGACAAATTTTATTATTTAAAACGTTTGAAAACATACAATTCAATACGTAGTTATTTAAACGTATATTAAATATTAAAAGAAGAGTAAATGTTTTTATAAAGACAATTATAGAGTAATATATATTATAATAGAGGCAAGTATCTCAATCGTCAGTCTCTGATAGATCTATGGATTATGTGGTAAGAGAATTGAAATTCTCTGACATGAAATAACCACAAACATATGCAGAAGACAAGAATCTTTTGGTCTTGAAACTGGTTTAAAATACTCGTTTTCGTGGAAGCTCTGTTTCACATTTTTTTCAATAAAATCGTTAAGTCGCTTAAAATAACATATAAAAGAAACCAAAGTCAAGGATTCACGAAAGGTAAATCACCTTTGAAAGCATGGATTAAAACTATTTATATGAAAAATTTTATTTACTTGATTAAAATTTGAAAGCCATTGTAAAAGCAATTACGTAATATTAAAAAAAACAATCGCTACCTAACTACGATTGGTTTTTTTAATATTGTGTATATCCAATGTCCAGTAGAGGAAAATACAACCAAATAACCCAGACAAACCTATAAGAAGATTAAGAATTTTTATGATTTGGTCGTAACGTATTTTTATATCAAAATAGAAAAACTGAATATATGATATACTTTGATTTTATTTTATTATTATTTCATGGGTTACACTATAAAATACCTGTAAATGTCGATATATCTTACAGGCAGATAGTTAACAAATAATTATAAAATTTAACAACTAAATCCTATAAAAAAATCTTATTATTTTATAATATGTATTTATATTTGTATTCTAACATCACGTATTTATCACGTTTTTAGTCGGCTCCGGGCCCAGCCATCATAGCTGAATGATGTAATAAGTCAACAGACTGACACCGGCGATGAAACTCTTTATTTATTCCGAGCAAACTTACACATTTAGGTGACAATTATACCAGAAACAATAATATCGATATATGCCTATTAAACCTAATCATTTATGAAACTACAGCGAGTGAGTCGAGGTACATAATAGAAGATACAAGTTTTTATTTAAATTTGGAACTGTTGCTGTGTGACAGTTAAATTAATATAATAATTGATTTGATTGTTTTTAGAAATATTTATCAATTATTATATTAATATAATAATTGATAAATATTTCTCTACACACTTACAACCAGTGTCTTAAAAAATGTAGCAAGAATGCTTGTTCCGAACCTACTTTTAGATCAAAGGCGAAGAAGTCGATAGACACAACTAGCATCATAAACTCAAAAATAATATTGTTACAGTATAAGTTCAAAATATTACATTACATTACCTACAGTTGAGAAACAGCTTAAAATATTATCTGGTAGGTAGGTAGCTATTTCAATAAAAAAAAAAAACTACTTTTTCAAGGCAGGAAAATAATGTTATGGGAGACAGCACGTGGGTTAAACCCATAATTGTGATAAAAGGTAATTTATTTTTATACCTATTTGATATATTAAAAAAAACAAGTCGATAATTCTTCCACCTGAGCTGCATAAAGCAGGCAAAGCCGCCCCGGTTTGATTGTAAAGCGTAGAGTACAAAGCACACTTCATAGTTTTAAATAAGCAGGTACGTCATTTTAATAAACGATTTCTTTATTTGTTAGATACGAGTATCGCTTAAGCATATTTGCACTCCAGTTGTGTAAATCTTGGAAGCGTATAAACATGAGAGTAGTTTTAAAAATAAAACACTAAACGAATCACAGATAGTATTGATAAACATACACACATTTATTGATTATGAATTTAGTTCATTTTTCGTAGAACGACAAGGTAATAATATAATAATAAAATTCTTTACTGTACATACTTAAGAGTATAACATTTCCACGTATTACAAAATAATAAAAAAAAAATTAAAAAAAAATGTACAAAAGGCTAAATCGCATAAGGTATAAAAATTAACAGGCGGTTTTTATATTTAAAACCCTTCAACTTATTCGATTGATTCGATTAACTTATCGATTCGATTCTTGAGAGATGTTTCTGAGAACGATCGTTAAACTAGATAAGTTGAAGTTGAAAATAGAACTCTCTTTTCTTTGTTACTTCTGATCTAGTTTAACTGTGTACTACTACATATTTATAATTGTCACAGCATTTTGTTGTATTGTGCTTGTCTGCAATTAACAAGTTATTTCCCTTTATCTTAGTGTTTACATCTTGATAGAATACAACATCGTAACCGACAATTATTAATTTAAATCAAATTTGTTATCCTTTATACTATTATAAACGTGAGTTATGACCAGTCTCACTGTAATTATATTATTACTGGATATTGCAGTTAGTAACAGTTACCTATAAAAATAACAAATCGTAATTTACTCAACACTTTGCTTAGCAAACAATCTTAATATATATAAATTACGTGTCACGTTGTTTGTCCGCGATGGACTCCTAAACTACTTAACCGATTTTAATCAAATTTGCACACCGTGTGTAGTTTGATCCAACTTGAAACATAGGATAACTTACATCTTAATTTTAAGTGACAATATTATTTTATATCAAAATATTGTTATTTCGTTATTGGCCTTGATAAATTTACTGGCATTTTAATTTTTTTCCTTTACTTAGCGGTCGGGGGTTTTTTTAATTTTAATTTTAATTTTTCTAATACCGTGACTTCTTAAATAGTTTAGTACAATGTAATAGGTATATCCAAAACCACAGCAACGCGTGGCCGAGTCTGCTAGTATTCATATATATTTATAACTATACACTTTTCTATATACAGGGTTATTTGTAATTAATTGGCCACCTCTTGCAGGCAGCCTTTCTACATCTATCCCAACAACATAGGTTCTACGACTTTTTACAAATCTTGATAAACAACACAAAAAAAAATAAACGAAAAAATGTTTGCTCCCTCTTTTACTTATTATTCTGTATTTTGTAAGAAGTACTTAAAAGATCAACGCCCGGGCGCCATACCTAGGCTCAGAGTAAATGTAAGTTTATAGGCAAGAAATAAATTTTGTATGAGAAAACTTTCTTTTTAAAAACTATTAATTTAAAAAATTAGTAGAACAAATGTTGTTGGTATTGATGTGGAGGGGCTGCCTGCAAAAGGTGGCCAATTAATTACAAAAAACCCACACATATGTTGCCCCCTACTTCACAGTTCAAATGCTCGCTGGTCTCTACTAATAACAAAACTAATATCAATATAAGTTATGACAAAAATCGCTTTTGTATTGTCAAAAAAGTGTTTAGACTTTCCATAAAGAAACATTCTTCTGCAATAACAAGTACAATCTAATCCTTCAATTCGGGCAATGACCTCTATCACCATACAAGATTTTATAAAAAAACTACCACATAAGTTCGCGTGTTCCATGAAAAATATAAACAGATTAACAGGCAGAAATATAAATAAAACCTGTCGGAGAATATAAACTATATGGTTTCATAAATAATTTTGTAGTATGTTATTGCAATCATGATATGAAATAAACTGATTTTTATTTTATTTATTTATTTATTGTAAAGTAATAAATAGTTTTTACCCACCATTATGACGATGAGGTGACATGAAGACCCCCTTCGTCTAGCTGGAATAAAAAAACTATATTAATAAATGTTGTAAATATTTTTTTAAATTTTATAGCAACGAGAACTATTATCTAAAAACTGCACAAATTATATTTAAATAATATTTTTTTTATAGTCGATGTAATGTATCTTCGTTTCCTGTGATAAATAAGTCGTCATTCATTAATAGAAAGAAATTTAGAAGTAAAATCAAGCGTCCTTCACACGTTGGGATCAAATTCAATTCAATGATCCCGTATGTCTAATAAACTCATGGTGTTCGTGATAATGAGCATTTTAATATAGCTATCTTCATAAATATAGGCTCTATATTAAAATAACGATGGTCGGGAAATCCTAATAATGATTTTAGTAAACTAAGTCGTTAACAAAGGTATTTTGAAAATAAGAAGAGGATCCCTATTGTCACCTGAAGAAAGATCCTGTGGCTCAGTAGAATAAATAATTTATTAAGTTGGTGTTATACAATGCCAAAGTACTGATGATGCTTAATTGACAATTAATTTCCGTTAACTTCTTGAGATAATTTATTGTATATTGTAAATATACTTATAATAGATGTGATAAATTATAAAATTGAGATCTATTATAATTAAACGTTACTAGAATTCAGATGAGATATACGTGTACGTTAAAGATTACGAACAAAACGTAATTCGATCTTTTCTTGCATGTGATAAATATTGTCAAGCGAGTAACCCGCTTAAACCTTTTAACCTACTTACCCGGAAAAGCATAAGATATCGTGTTCTGGCATACGCTTGTCTACTTACAGAAGCTCAAGACAAATCTTTTCGTGTCATAAAGTGACAGCAGACAGTCTGTAAGGCCTTTAGCTTCGAAGAGTGATTTAAAAAAAACTTTTAATAAGGACTACTACTATTTATATTCATTAAAATAGTCTATTATTATCTTAATATTATAATGGTTTTTGGGAACTGTTGCAATGTTAATTATATGAGGTAGTTATCTAACTACGTTTGCAAACCTGGTTCGCTCCATATTGTATACGGACTTCGCAAATATTTCTATGGAAATCGGTCACATAGACGCTACAGGCATGAACCAACAACCTTCATTCTATAAAATATAGCATACATATATGAAATAAAATTGAGTTTACATCTATTTCAAATTAATTTATTATTACTTAATTGTCGCAAATCTATTATTCGCAAATGCTTGCTTGGTAAATATTGACATAAATAAGATGGATTTACATCAATATTGAGGGAAAAATAAATGATTGACGTTAACTATTACACTGCACCAAGTGCGTTTATTAATAGCTTATAAAAATATAACATTTTTAATAACACAGGACAAGACATAATAAGGGTAAGTCTAATTACTAATGTCACTGTTATTTAACGTTCATGTTTATTATAAAATCAGATTTTGTGCCTTATAATTAAAGACTGAAAAGTCAAGTCAAGTGAGAAGTCATCACCGTATTATAATAAACTCTGCCCGAAAAACGATAACTATAAGGTGACTGGTATAATTTAAAACCTGTAGTATTAGTAATAATTATTCCTTTTGTTAAACATTTTTCAAACGCATAATAGATGGTACAATTACAGCCGCTAGACTCGGTTTTGATTCCGTCAAAGGCGTTTATCTGGCGAAAGTTGTCAGGAGCGAGAGAAAGTAAAGTAAGCGGCGTAACGACTGCTTTCTTCCCTTAGCTTAACATTGCTTCCTGACCATATCTATTTGTAGGTACACAATTAGGTAATGGTTTATATTATTTTTCTTGAAAAAGTGATAACCACATATTTTTAGTCTGTTTTTGGTTTAACAGTGTAGTGTGTTGATCTTAACTAGCTAGTAACCACTGCCCATGGACATCATCATAATAAGGAGAGGTGCAGAAAATTGGAACCCTTAAAAACGAAAATATCAAACATGTAGATAAAAGAACAATTTTAGCTAACAGTTGTTTTGCCATATATGGAGTTACAAAATCAGTTACTAATGAAATCAAGCAAGCTTATACACTACCCAGTTCACTGACTGACGAGGTTCTATTATGGTCAATGTTTTGAAGCATTAAATTAAAAAAAAAACAAGAAAGAAATGTTGTTGAAAAATATCAATCAATATATCTATAATCCTAATCTTTATGAAATTAGAGTCCACTTGAATAATAGTGATTATAAGGGCAATATTAATATCTTTGTATTGACAACATTATCTACAGTCATTATGTTTGTATAGTTTCTATTTTAATTGTATACACTGGTGTTATGATACTGTTTCTACAAGGAGTTTTATTATTTAAACAATTTTATTAAAGTTCATATCATGGTTTAATTAGATACAATCATCATATACTTTAGCATAATCTGGAAACATCCAATCAAGAGAATGTAATACATTTTTGTGATTTTTAATACCTAATTTTTTTTATTGGTCCTTTCGGACAGGCTAAGGTTTACAAAGATGCTGCCCCGTCTTTAGTTTATTTTATTGTTAAATATTTTTTAAATGTGTACTTCATCAGAAGAAGAGATAAACTAGAAGATATTTATTATTTTATTAAAAAGATGTATACTGAATAGATAAAATATACTATAATGTTTGAAATATAAAGATGAATAAAGCCATTCTGCCTTTTAGAAACTAACTTTAGTTACCTATTTAATGCTAGATATCAAGTAGCTAAAACACCATTCTTATTACTGGTTAGATTCAGCCTTGCTAGCTTGGATTAAAATTTTTAAAATTGTTTTGTTTTTTAAGCATTGTTGGCTCAGTAACTGATGTAGATTTCCATTTAAAATAAATGTTCTGATTAATTTTGAATAAAATGTTTATGTTATTAATATATAGTATGTTTTTTTGTGGCCCTCTTATACTAATATAATTTGTTTAAAAACTGTTACAGCAGTAATAAAGGTTGTGTTGTCACTATTATCAAATGTGATTAGAAATTATAGTCCTTGAGAGAACAATGGTCTGTGACCCTATTCTCATATGTCAATGAGGCAGTACTTATGTACATACACATATCTATGATAAGAATATTAATTAATACTTAATATTTTGTTAATATAATTTATGTTTTGAATTCCTTGTAAAAAAACTTCTCTTACTTGTAAAAATTAGCCATGCAAGAAACAAATTTGGATCTAAGTTGTTCTCCTTATAACGTTATAAAAATTAATCCTATACAAACAGTTTGACAAAATTAGATGTGACACTGCAAACATACCTTCATGGAAACATTATTGTAGTACAATCGACGCTCAAGCATTTTCACACGAAGCGAGAAATACAAACACCCAATATTCCACTGAACTTTCACGCGGCTAGTACGTCACAAAACAATTCGCCAAAATGAATAGTTCAAGAACACAAAACACTTCACAAATACCACAAAACCCCTGGCGAATTGTTTTCACTAAACGTACACAAATAAAGCACCTCTGTATAAAATACTTGCGAAACGCAATGTCAATCGACGTCAAATCATCGCTTATGCATTAGCAGAAAATTTCACATTAGGTTCGCCACGAAAGCTTTATTAGGATTTTATCGTGAAGGACTAGAAAATACTTTTTTTACGTGATGTATCACTTCGTTATAAGTAAATAGGTCTGCGGATTACAAACAGAATGTTTACTCGGACTACCAACACGCGATTCTTTAGACAACTGGGACTGGAAAACTTTAAACTGGTCACTTCAACCAGTCAATTCATTGCTATTTGCTAAACTGACGTTGTTTGACAATTGACAGACGACAGATGACAGTTGCAGTGATACCTTAACTATACAGAAGGCACATATTTTTAAATTTTACATTTGTACACTTCAAACCTAGATACCAAATAATACTTTATAATACTTGACCATGAAAACATTACATTTGGTAATCAACTCAAAAAAGTAATTATTATAATAATGAATTAGAACTTTAAATAACGTAATGAAATCTCTGTTTTATTTTTAATTGCGAACAGTTTTATCAACAGGTTATGTACAATGATTGCTAGTCATGTGCTTAAACAACTATTTTATTTTATTTTATTTTAATGGCTTTCAGTTGTGCCAGTAAAGCACGGTCGATTCCGCCAATGTCACGTACGGTGGAGAACACACGGAAGAGATTGATCGGTGAAGATGAGATAACAGTCTCAATTCAATTTGGAAAATAGACGAAATAGTCAGACTTTCACTTAAACAACTAAATAACGAAAATACATTCTGACATACCGAGTGAACAATACTAAAAATGTTTAATTATCTATTATCGCTCCATTCAATGTAATATTCTACAAATTTGGAACATTTTATTTAAGACATTGTTTCAGTACTTAAAATACATATAAGACTTTTATAGTATTAATATTTATCAGCAAAATAATTTGGTCAGCTAAAAATGGCAAGATTAAATTAATATTCTTCAGTTCCTTACATCGAAATTACATTTGCATATGTAAACGAGAACCCTCACCATTATTTACTTCGTGCTATGTGCACAAAAATTCTCTTTATGATACACAGATGATTGGTCCTTGATAGTGTACATGCATTCGGTGGTAGGATTAATTAAAATAGGCCAGAATATATTTTAATATTTATTTTTATATTAACTACCGTTATAGCTAACAAAAATTGAAGCTATTGAAAAAACGGCAATAGGAAATACGTACTTAATGAATGTATTATCTAATATTTACATTTTTCTCTAGCAACAATACAAAAGACGATTCTAACAAATACAACATTAAACAGGACACAAATCCTATCAGGTGCAGTCACTTTCATAAAATAAACATAAAGCCTACAATGTATAACATTGCAAGCTCTATTGAGTAACATTATATTCATCAGTCTTACATTTTATTTAAAAGAAGTATACTTCCAGGTTCACTGAATTGTCCTACTCGAGATTTAACATCCACAGCCCTTACAGCAAAATAGTATTTGTAACCAGCCATAAACTGAGTTAAAGTACATGCCATTGGCAAAGGGAGGGCCTTAACATCACCAATTTTTTTCCATAAAGCAGTGCAAGGAGGTGATGAAGTTTCCTGATAAGCATAAAGCTGGAAACTGGCAATTTCTTCATAATTATCTTCAACATAACCATCTATTTTCCAGGAAATTACAATTCCATTTTCCACTTTAGAAAGTTTTAATTCGGGTGCTGGTGGTAATGATTTCCAGTTTGGTGGTTCATATTGTTTTGAGGACTCTGGCAATGGTGCTGGGTGTCGGCTCAGTGTTCGTGTCGTTCTCGCATTCGGAGTTTGTTTGCTCATCAAAGCAGGCCCAATTCTTGGCCTTGGACCTATAAACAACAAAATTATTATTAAAATTCTATTATTCATATTCACAATTAGGTTTTCTTTAGATATATAACGGGTCTTACCTTGTTGTGGTGATATTGCTTTCAACATAAATGTTTGTCCAGGCCTCACACCTTGAGTTTGTGATCCGCTTATTGGTATGTAAACTGTACGAGGACTGTTGGCAGTTGAAGAGAATGTTTGTCTTGGTGTTCCTATGAAATTTTGTGGGGGAACAAATCTGACTGGTTTGTTAACATTGCGTTGAAGCTGTTTACTTGGTGGTTCATCATCGGTCAGGTCCACTGTGTCATTCTGTTGCATTTTATTATGAGTCCGTTTCTCTGGTTTTTGTATAGGAGGTGAACTTTTCGTGGGTACACCATTATGTAATAAGCTAGAAAGCTGTTTTCCTGGTGGTGTTTTATTATTTACATTATTAATCACAGCTGGTACTAGCCTAGGAACAGGAATCTGCTGATTTTTTTTAGAGTTTGTAGGACTAGGTTTGTTTTGTTTATTATTAGAATATACATTATGTACTCCTAGAACTGGTTTCTTTTTACCTCCACATTTGTCAGTCATTAGAACTTGCATGCCAACTGATCTCGTTATTTTTAAAGGAGTAACTGATGTGTCTGAGTGTTTCTTTTGTTCTTCTTGCACAGATTTTAACACAACCTGTAGATCTCTGTTTTGTTTTGTTATCATCAACGCCTTTTTTTTGTACTCCTCGAGATTCTGCGCCATTGTTTTCAGTTGAATTTTGATCTCGCTTAAATTGCTTCTATCAACTACACCTTCCACTATTTTCATTAAGCAAAATTCTTCAAGTTCTTCCCGTGTCATATCTGCTAAACTCTTCTTCATGGAAGAAGGAATTTTAAGGAATTTAGTGGGTTTCAGTAAAGGTTTTGGCTTGGTTAAGACTTCTTTACCTTCTTCCGATTCACTACCATTCATTTCTGTCTCAACCGTCTCGTCCACAGTTTCAGGTGAGTTTTCTGAAATGTTATTTTTGAATATCACTTTACCATTGCATTATGCATATAATTGGAGAAAATGTATTTAATTAAAAAATACTATATTATGTATATTTAATAAAAAAATATCGATTTTCTAAGTAAATAATAAGCAATACCTTTTTTATTTGTTGGAACTTCAACACAATATTTTTCTTTATCTGTATCTTCTGTGATATATTCTTTACAAATTTTATTTGCATCCTCTTCTTTTGAATCACTTAAACTGTCATTTGTCTTACTTTCTTTGCAACTACTTTTCAAGGATTCTTCATCAATTAACATAATATCATCATCATCTTCTATGCTGATGCACTGTTTATCAACAACAGGTTCTTTTTGAGATTCTTTGACTTCCTCTTGTTTAGGAGGTTCCTCATCCTCATCAGACAGAATATCTAATGTGTTTGAAAGTTTACATATATGTGTGAGTTTTTTTTTCTCCTCTGTACAATTTTCGGTACTAAGTCTTTTCTCAGGCACTACACTAATTTGGTCATTTTTTACTAAAGAGTTATATTCACTAAGTATAACATCATCTGATTTCTTATTCGGCTCTTGACTGTTTTGTTTATTAGAAATATCTTGCTGATTATTTTTTTTATCATCATAATCTATTAAATCAGTTTCCTGGACAATATCCATCTGTTCATCTAAAATATTATTAACACATTCTTCATCTTTTTCATCAGGTATATTTATAACTTCTTCCATTTCTGTACTAATTGGACTAGTTTCGTCATTAGATTTGTCATTCGTAATCTCTTCACTTACTTCATTGCCACATTCAGCTACATCATCATCACAATCTTGATCAAGAGTCAGTTCTGAATCGGTTTTATCATTATCTTTCGTACTTTGCATTTGTTCAATATTAACACTTTCGCATACATTGTTGTGCTCGTTGGCTTCTTTTTCATTTTCCACTTCAACACTTTTAATGGTCTCCTCTTCCTTTGCCTCTTCTAAATCTTCTGTTATTTGATATTCATTATCATTAGAGGTATCTTTGTTTTGTTCTGCTTCTTCTTTATTAGAAACATCTTTTGAAATGTCTTCTCCCTCAGATAACACTTCCTTATCATCAACTATATCACTATTGCTATTATCATTTGGATTATCATTGCATTCCTCAGATTTTTCTTCGCATTTAATATTATCTTTAACACCTTCATAATCATTTATAAGATTTTCTAGCAAGGCCGCATGATCAAACTTCTGGTCTAATGATTTTTGTTCTATTGTTGACATTTTTATTGGTAAGTCTGTGTCTATATCAGTGTTTACAATTAATTGCATTGTTCAGCATTTCTCGGCACTTCTAGTGGATATTATCTGTAATTCAAAAAAAATATATATATAGTAAACCATAACCAACAAGAACTTCTATCAGAAGAAAAAATGCCAAACTATTTGCAAAAGATTGAAAAGATAAACAATAGAAAATAGAATGACTTAAGATAAAAAATGGCCGCCAGTTATTTAATATTTTATCCATAAAAATGGTTTTTTTAAATGACTTAATACTTGAGAGTAAGAGAAAAAATAACAAGAAAAGATAAAGAATAAGAAAATAGAATGACCGACGATGTAAAAATGTCCACCAGTTATTTAAAATTTTATATCAATAAAAAAAAATCAAAAACTAATAAGTAACAGAAAAATAAGATTCTAATAGCATCGGGCTACATGTTATTTATTATCTGTAACAAATTAGTGTTGGTATTAATAATATCCGTTCTATAATTCACTAATACGTTATATAATATAATAATACGTAACGCAATAATGCCTTAACCTGTTTCACTAAAACAATTAAAACGACTTAATTAAAAACAAAGTGGAAAACAACTGTAACCAAATGTGAGTGTTGAAAAGAGAGCATGAATAATTAAGGCATTATAATTCTCCCAAAGCGATTTCAACAATAAATATTTAATGATTTAAAGGAAATTTAAAAAAAAAGAAAAAAAAAATTTTTTAGACAACACACAAATGAATTCACTGCATACTAAAAAATATTAATTCCTTCTACATAAAACGGTAAGAAAGAAGTCATATAAATAGTCCAATATATAAACCAAAATATTAAAGTGATATACAAAAATAGTACAAGGATTAATATCGTAACGATATGGCATTCCGAAGTGGGGAATGAAAATGTCAGTGTTATTCCACTGATGAAATGGAACACAATACAGCTGCACGACTCTGCTGCATAAAACACGGAGAGACATACACATTCCTCACACTTGCGCAGAGGGGAAACCAACGTGAGTGAAAAAGATAGCAAAAATTTAGGTGAAGGTGGAACCGGTATGGATTTGTATTGACCGACGGATAAGAGACCAGAGCTTAGCTTTATTGACAAGAGCAAATTCAATAATATAAATAATATGAATCTTACAAAAAAAAACAATACTAAAACTAACGGCAGCCACGTTGACGATAGTTTTATAAAAACTTAAAAAAAAATCCTTAAAATTTTGTAAATGAAAATATTTTTAAAATAAAAAATATCTATACCTAATATAACCTATATTTAAGAATAGCCAATTATTAATTAATTTCTAATTAGCTAAAGATTACATCAAAAGCTAGAACCCACCTAAAGTTATATTGACTGAATAATACAGAAGTAAAAGAACAATTGAGAAGACAATTCAATTCACGAAATACGAGTGCACTGTCACACGACTTTAACACCACTGACAAGCAGAAGGATAGAGAAGAAAATGGCGGCCGACGAAGTGGCAACGCGCCTTGTGGCGATAAGGGAAACTAAAAGTACAGAGCAGACGACTGTAGAGAGAGCGCGTTAAACGGTCACGACCTTAATAACATCAGTAAAAGCGAGACAAAAATAGTTACAAAACATTGTAATAGACAGAGTTAGACTATCGTTCCCAAGAGTCTTCGTCTAGATAAATGTAGCGCGATCACTACTCTGTACATATATTTATTCGTGCCCGCCGCCGACTTATATCAACTCAGGATACGTCACTGCAATCTCATTCTCTTGCAGTCTACGGTTCAGGTTTCATTGAATTATATATTTATAATAATAATTATTTCATTTTGTTACAATATAGGTAGTAATGTGTTGTTATTGTTTGAACCTATACTACCTTTTTATATATAAATAAATCTTTTTTAAAGAACTAAATAAATATCGTATTCTAAATTTTAACGACTTTAAATCAATTACACATATACAACATGTTTTCTGTAAAATGTTTGATTTTCTAAGGAAGTAAGAACTCATTTTATCATTTATTTAAAGCGACGTTGCCGCTTTGTACAGAATACAAACCAGGGAATGTTGAGTGGGCAGCTTATGTCTGACACTCAGCCGAAGCCGGCCGAGTAATGACGATAACAACCGAAGTTGCGCGAACTCAGGTCATATACAAATTACAAACGTCTTCACTAAAATAGATATTATTATGTATACGTCTGCCAGCAGAATTTTAAGAGTATTCTTGAACGCCCTGTAAAAAGAACTACCGCAATACTTCTAGAAGAAGTACCTACACAACCTTAGATAATTTCGATTAACCTTTAACTTGCAGAATCCCATCAGTCATGATGTTGGGAAATTGTTTAGATCTAATGATGGTTATTTTTTGTTAATAGGTTCCTAAAAGAAATAACATAGATTGTGGTTCACACATTTGTAACAGATTAAAATAATATTCAAAATAGAAACACATCATCACAAAATCGACATGATGTCCATATAAGGGATGGAAATTATAGTATTTTTTTTTATCTAAAAACCTTGCAAATCTAATAATACGAATATAAAACGAAATCAAACTATGGTAATTATTATAATGCTGGAATAAAAAATTATAACACAAGATGCCGTTAAAAATATCGTGAAAACTATAGAACGCCATTGCCATTGCTATTATTATAACACTTTCAAGAACTAATCCCGCAATGAATACTATCAGTGTTAAAATGATCCAATACAAAATAAGAATTCTACCTACCACAATGTATATGGTCAAAATAAATAATACTGAAAAATTCTATTACTATTATTCATATAAAAATAGTTAATAAAAATAACTTCTTTAGATGTTAGTGTCAATAATAATAGTAGAAAAATACTTTAAAGGGAATGTAAGTATCCACAAAACTTATGATAGCCTAGGGTTCAAAAGTGAAAGGGATAAAACAATTTTGCGTCAAACTATGTGCAGAACCGATTATAAATAAAAATGGCGGATGACCTTCATGGTTTAGTATATAGTTCAATATATTCCAATAAAACATCCTAACATAAACAAAAATACTAGATAAACTAAACTAAAGATAAACTACTAGGTAGACACGAAACTCCTAAAGAGGTTAAAACATTCCCTTCAGTCTATTGAAACGCCATATGTGTACTATATCGGAATGGTTCCTAATATTACCTCGGTGCACAGAGGCGTCGGCCGAAAAAGATGCATTGTGACTGCCACACAATTTTAGAGTTATACCTACAAGGCAAGCAAATACCTGCTAGATACACCATAAAGCAGTAAGAGAGTTGGTATTCTAAGAACGGAGTCTAGCAAGATGCAAGAATATAAATTGCCCCAGCTTTTCAAGGGTTTATGAAGGACATCAATAAAGTATCAGACTCCATGACATGCGCATAACATCATCTAAATACATAATATTTCTTTAATATTGCTAAATTGTCAGTTTTAAAACATCCTAGATGATAGATTTGATACAATCTCAACGTCAGTTCTTATCATATAAGTAACAGAATATTGAGCACAATAAAATTGTGCATGGCCAACTGTGCACGTAATCATATGCTAGCAACGTCGCAACGCGGCGCTTTAGTAGCAAAAATGCGGCGTTGCCGTTCTTACTGCAGTATGAGTAGATATAGTATGTGGCGACTGCAGTCACGTTATATAGCTGTGACAAGTGATTTTAATAAAGTATATCTAAAACCAAATAATTATGGACTATTGGGAAAAAAATGTTTTTTTTTAAATAAATGTTTATATTAAACGAGAATGCCTCCTTAATAAGAGTTTGGTTTAGAGCAACATAAAACATCAATGTCGACAAACTACATAACAAATCATAATATCAGTAGGTAGATATGAAAAAAATATATTATGTGACAACACTAGAATAAACCAGAAAAATCAGGACAAATTGCTATTTGTTAAAACAAAATGAAAAAACAAGTATAAATCAATATTTGCCCACGGTATGTCGATGTTAGTCTGGAGATCGTTAATCCTAACTTATTTTTGGAACAATCTGGATAAGAAACGGAAGACATACAAAATATTTTTCATAAAAATCCAAGATGAGGCTTCAAGTAAAAAAATGAGGAGGACCTGAAATCTGACAAAATCTTCATATTAGATAGAAACTCACCTATTCGAAGGTGAAAGGACGTTCAGCAGCAGCTCAAGACGTATTCATGAAGTGCAAAATATTGTTCTCTAGACAAATATTGAAGTAGCGCCAGGGAGTGAGAGTAATCAAATGCACAGTCGTGCGCCGGTTCGGTTAGCGCGTCAGAACGGCCATTTTGTCATGAAAGAATATTACACGAGTTTGAGCAGTACGGCGATATTGTTTTCTCACTTTGCCGTTTATAAGTCGTATATTCTGGCGTTGTTGTTTATTGTTCTGTTCTTACTTCTTTGAAATGTCAAATGCTTTTCTCTTTGTTTCTCTCTTGCACTAGAAATGATCTAAAAGTACTTTTGGGAGCCGGGGCAAGTTAGTCTTTATCAAGTATTTAACGCTGTCCATCTTACAAATACTAAAATCGAGATTTGATTAGTTTTAACCATTTAGTAAATCCCATTCTTTGTTTAATTTTATACCTTTAAATTATTTTGCCAAATAATCTGTTATTACTCTATGAAAGTAGGTAAATAGTAAATCATGTGGACTTATTTATTGTATTATACCTAGTAGGTCAGTTTTAGATATTTAAATTGTTTAGTGACCTGCAGAAGCCTTCTTTAAATCCAAATAAAAAAAATCCAACTAACTTTCTGTCATATTGTTCTTGTCATAATTAAGAAGCTTAGTTATTAATACTTGACATTCCTCTATGTAATCATATAATTGAATACTGCGAAAAAGAATTATTTTCAGCGCCATCTGTTTTCACACAATAAAACATCAATAAAAGGCCCTCTTGAAAATGTCTAATTAGTTTACCTTAGTACGACTAGATGTCTCTATTTACTTCATACTATGCCAGTAAAAGTTTTTATCTATGCACATGAATTAAACATATTAAATAACATTAAATGTAATAGTTCGCCTTGAAATAAGTGAACTTCTTATAAGTGAAATATTTAAACGTGTTACAAAGAAATTTTGTTGAAAATGTGGTTCCCGTTTTAAAAATAATATTTTTGTCCTATTTATTCAAAAGATAAGGTTATTTTAATATATGAATATACACATTAATCCCATTTTATCAGTAAAATTCAAATACCTATAGACGAAGAGGTTATTCTTATTATTATATCTCGAATTAACTCTTCACGAAAAAATAACATTTCAAAAAGAGTTATTTGAATTTTTATTCGTTTGCGACTTAAATGTCTGATGAAACAGGCAAGCCTAGGGTGGCCGTTTGTCCAACTTTAGCGGAACCTGCTTAGATTTTGCAGCTCATGTCCCGCTATATATTTCTCTGTCCGGCCTGGCCGTCTAGTGTTCCTTTGTTAAAGTCATAAGTATTTTGTTTTGTTTTTAAACCTTAGTGCCTTTTCCGTATTCAAAAGATGAAAACGGAACCCTATTACTTATACTAAGTCGGTCTTTCATCCAACAAATGTGATTTTTTACTCTATGTTAACGGTTAAATAACAGTCACAGGGAGACTCTTGAATTATCTATATATTCACTTTAAATTATTATATATTCAATTATATTTTATTAATCTAAAATGAATATTTAGAAAGTCCTCATATAAAAAAAATATTGTTTTGCCCAATATTAGTAATAAGAACAAGTATACGTTTAAAATATTCAAAAACTATTTAATTCAATATTCACTTTAAGATTAAATAATGAAATACGAATATGTATATTTAAGGGCGGCTCCCACGAACAAATCTATTTTTTGGGTATTTTTTTTATAGATGATACATAAACAAATAATAATAATTTATTTCAGATTAATCATCTATAATGTATTAGTGTGTTAGTAACAATATTTACCCATGATTATGGTAGTTATAGAAGAATTACAAAAAAAAGATAAGAAATAAATACTTATTATTTTATTTTGTCCGTCATTATTTATATTAATGTAAATGTTTTTAAATAAAACAATCAGAGCAAGCTGTGATTGTCCTGAATGCTGTTGCTACTGGCTTTGGCAGTGACGACGCTTTTTTACGCATAATCACATGAAACCCAATAACCCGTACGTCCATAAATGTTCCTGAGGCGCTACAGAACCAGAGGGAATGTCCACAACGTAGGGATGGATACCTGCCGTGCGTCGGAATGTCTGGTGATGGAAGGGAGACGGAGGAATTAACTCGTGTAATTCCTGAACACGCTCACCAAAATGTATTCTATAGAATACTGAGAGGCTAGCAATTCGACGCCTGGCTAGCAATTCGATTCAACGCCCTACGCTTCCTCTCATCATCATTCAAATCAGCAGTGCATATCTCGTTAGTATCATTCAAATCAGTAGTGATTCTGAGGCAAAAATATTTAAAATGCTAACTCCAGTTTCCATTTAAACTAAATTGGTATTGGTTAATCTCGAATAACCTGAAGTATGTGTGGTTTATACACATTTGTAACATAAATATTTGAATTATATTTTTAGGAAATTATATACTATAACATCCACGATGTTTAAACTTAGAACGGTTCGTTTCCGAACAGTTTTAAACTTTCAAAAAATGGTATTTGACATTTGACAAAGACATTTCACATTTTAATTTTTAAACAAGACTCAAGAATGAAGATGTATACACTACACAAGTCACAAATCATCTATGTCTAAATAAGAACTAAGTATTATTATTACATTATAAATAATTTACCACCATGTTTAACATATTGAGCACGATAATGACTAAAGAATCTTTGGTACGGACTAAAGTAAAATTTCTTACATTTTGTAGGGTTTAAAAAACTCAGACTTATTTACCTTAATCATGTTTTAGGTTCGATGCAGAATATCACTAAATTTTCGAAGATTATACAGTATAGAAGAAAGCTACTCCGACTCCCAAAAGGTAAAGATTTTGGAAGTTTTTAATGAAGACTTTTCGGTTTTGTCAAGGTATGATAACCTCTAAATTTAAATAATGTTTAAAAATTATTTAAAGCTTCTTCAATAAATTCTGTTTTTACACATTTTTGTTTCAACGGTTAATAAAATATTGTTGTTGTTTCCTATTGTTTCAAAATTTACATTATTTTTACAAATAAACAATAGTAAATAGTCTCCCAGAACCAATTGATACCTTAAAAGATGTAAGTTTTATAATATCTCTTATAGATTAAATTATTAATTAGTTCTACTTCTTAAGTAACTATGTTTTTTAATACATAATGGCAGACAGACAAAGAATAGTATCATCAAATTTTAGGTATGAAATAACTAAGGCAAGATTAAAAAAAGTCTCAGAGTGGGTTGAAAGGAATGGACATTTCAAAACAATAGAAGATGTAGCAAGCATAGAAGGTTTCACAGAGAAAAACACAAAGAAATTGTTCAAAAGTATATTGGAAGAAAAACCTAAAATTCAGAATGTAAACAAAAAAATCAAGGGACAAATATTGCAACCAAATTTTAGTGAAAATGTCAGACAGGTAATATGTATCTTTTATTTTGATAACAGTATAAATTATTCTTATTTTAAAATCATGCTTATAGCTGTTTCAAAAAGTTTACAATAAATGTAATTAACTAAATGGAATATACATGTTATACTATGTAAGAGTATTATTTTTGACTCTTATATTAAAATTGTACATAATTTCAGTCCTGTCATTCTGTACTGGCCGTGTTTATTACTGTTAATTCAGTTTGTTGGACACTTATTAATAAAAGTAACTATACAGTTCAGGAATGGACATATTATGGAATAGATTATCCTGAAAGCAAGAAAATGCAGATCACAGATATATTACATATTGTAAGTAGTAAAAACACCTTAATAGTATATTTAATATATAAGTGTTATTTATAGAATATATTAAACAGAAATAAGATTTTGTAATTGTTATACATGTATAGTATTGTTTTCCAGTTTATAAAAACAAAAAAAATGTTCTTGGTCTATTTTATAATTATGAAACTTACATTAAATAATATAACTCTATTGGAAACAGGCATGGAATATAACAAACAAGTTGCCCCAAGCAGATGTATATGTAACTAAGGCAGAAGCAACCACATTACGAGCCTCTGGTAGCGACCCTAATAACCCCAAAGTATTGGCTGTTAATCTACAGAAGGCACAGTTGGTTGCTATGATTGTCGCATTGATTAACGCCAGACATTCAGAGTCAGGGTTGGTTGTTTTTATTAATTAGATTGATTTAGATTGATTATTTTAGTATCATTTATTTTTAGATCCCTTTTTCATAATAGATGTCGCTTTACTAGTTTCATAATGATTACTTATTATTTAAAAATCAACATTTTATTTGAGATATCCTGATTAAATAAGTTTATTTTACAGATTTCATTTGCATATACTGGATTATATTTTTATTTTTATTAAAAATATTGATAATTGTGTTTACTTTATATATAAATATTTAAACTTAATTACACAGTATTTTTTTCTTATAGAAGTGATGAAGATGATACTAAGGATATTAACCAAAGAGTTTATTTTCTAAGACCAAGTCTACCATTTCGGTAAGTTAATATATACATACATATATAAATATTATAGCTTGGTTGTTTAATTTTTAATGTAATATGAAAAAAATATTTAAATATGGTGTTAAATACAATTTTGTTGTTTGCAAAACAATTGTTAGTTTTGAACCAAGTAAATAGTATTTTTTTTGTTTTTATAATACCATTAATTAAAATAATTTGGATGAAGTTATTTTAAAAACAATAGTAATATACACATTTAGTTTTGATATAGTATATGAAAAATATGCAATTTTAACTTAAAACTATTTTAATAGATTAAACTCATGTAAAAGTGGAATTACATTTTAAACTTTAATTTAATTTTAACATGACGTTTTGATTTCTTTGCAAGGAATCATCTTTACGTAAATATGATGAGTAAGGACATACTAAACCTCTGGTTAACAATTTTAAAATGTGAATCTAAAAAGCGAGTTAAATTGGTTAAAAAAAGTTTTATTGAATTGTTGAGTTAACATTCCAAATCTAATTAAATATTATTATGAATATCCTTAACACAACAATGATTAGTTTATGTATTAACAATAATTCTGTATACATAATATTGTTTTATTATAAAATACTCAGTAGCATTTATTAGAGTTTCCCCTTTTAGATTGTATGGAACACTAGTTGGAAATGAAAGAGTATCAACAGAACAGACAGTTGACAATTTACTTCAGGAAATATCTAAAACTGAAGGTAAGAACCAAGTGAATGTTCCAGAAGAACTTCAAGAAATGTTCAGAAGCCAGAAAGATCTACAAAAAGATATGTTGGGACATTGTCTGTTGCTGGCTCTGACGTTTATGGATATATGTGTTTATAAAAATAGTGATAGTATTAATAAATTGTTAAACCGAGGCGAGTGATGTATTAAATTCAATATATATATATAGTTTTTTAGTAACATATTACAACTACTTTTTATTCTCAACCGTTATCAACCATGAAAAGCACCCAAAAGTAAAATCAAATATTATAATGTAAACCCACTTTTTTTTAATATTTAATATAGTCCATAATTGTTAAATTTATACCTCCTAAAGAATTCGAGTAAAACTGTGGAAAAAGGAAATACCATATATTAATCTCATCACTAGTAAATATCACTTCTACATAGATACTTAAATCAACTACAACTTATTATCAAGTATCAACTACAACTTATTATCAAGTATCAACTACAACTTATTATCAAGTATCAACTACAACTTATTATCAAGTATCAACTACAACTTATTATCAAGTATCAACTACAACTTGCAAGCCGTTATATTATTTAATTTATTTATGAACTATGATGAGTAGAGACAATAAGTACCAACTTATATGACTTAAAACGAAACCAAAAAAGAGAGAATCATAAAGATCTTAATACTTTAACACAACGGTGCTAGTGGGTTACCACTCATAAACTGTTCTCAGTTGTAATAGTCTGGTCAAGTTCAAAGCATCTAGAAGGGGCCAAGATTTAAAAATAAAAGTTTAGGATGAAAAAGTTTATGAATAAGTCGAATATTTTTCAAACCTAAAATACGACAACCCTTCTCATAGCCAAACGAGCAAATCTTTTCCCCGAAAACTCCAGAGATTCTTCGTTGGACGCCGTCAAATTTGGTAAAAGCTGATACTCAAGCGATCTTGACCAGGGATAGTATCAGTACTCAATTTGTGGGCGGACCTGGGCTTTATAAAGCACGATTCTTTGATCCTTGCAGGCCAACTTGGCCTTGCTCTCCAGGTGACAAATAGACTGATAGTCGCTCTATATATTATGTATTCCGATAGTTGGCCCGACACTAAGGGAAGCGCTCTTGAAGATCGGTGTAATGGAGATTTTTTAGTGCTAAATGTACATATTTGGGTCATCTGAAGATTAAACAAACTTAACAAGATTAAATTTACCCTATTAAGTAACTTTTTATAGGGAGATTTCAACAGAAGGCACAATATGAAGAACGGACAGTATTGGGGATAGCACGGCACCAAGTTGTTCAGAGACTTAGAGTAATATCTGCCGAGAAGGACCTTTATGCTTCGTCGTAAAAAGAAGAAATGTTTCCCCACATCCGACGACGAGAGTTAAGCCTTGCAGAAGTTGAAGGCCAGGTGTTGAGAGCGCTCACCATTTCCTTGTCTTAGGCGAATAGCTGGCCAGCTGTTTACCATTTTTTACGACTTTGGCCATATGCTGATTAAAGAATTCGTAGGCACGGTTGTATTTTGTCTTTAGAGCTCTAAGTAAGGATCCAGGACAACCAATCATCAACCAATCCAGGATCTGCCACCAATTGAGACTACAAAGTTTTGAATAAAAACATACCTTACCTGCAGTATCACTTTTGTGTCCTCCTGGGGTGAATTCTCTTTAAAGCCCACTATCATATTCGAGGGGTTTGGGGTTGGAAACCCCAACCTCTTGGTCGGCAGTCACCTATGCGATACACAGTGGCCCATTCATGCTGTAGTCAGGAAACGGCATCGTGATTCTACATTATGTTTCTTCCAACGTCTCCTCTTACATCATCTAAGGTTGTCATCTCTTATTCGGGACCATATCTACCAACGAATATAATCTCGTTACAAATAAAAACATTAGTAGATAAGAACCTCAAAAAAAAAAATAATAAAAGCGTAATAATAAAACATATTGATTTTCACTTCGAACTCAAATTATTTCCAGACAGTATATTCTATTATTTAATAAACCCTGAAAGAGAAAATACTTTCTCTGCACCTTAGAACAAAAAGGTTCACAAAAATATACACATGATATAACCTCCTCCTCCAAAGTATTCCATTGTGATGATAGTTAATTAAATTAAGGCCTTGAAATATGAGAAACCTGGGACGATTAATTGGTTAAACGATTACAACTGTAACCATTATTAATAAATTGTGTATTGATTAGTTATATTGGCAAACTTATTAGAAATTTTAATTTTATAAAATTTTACTCAACAAATTAATTTAGTTTCATACGTCATATATTTTTCGAAAAGTTTTATATTTCATAATAAAATATTTGATTTCAACGTTAGTGTTAAAAATAAGTTAAACAGTTTAATATGCTTAAATTCGCTATCTAAAGCTTACGTACATTTATTTAATACGTATACAATAGCTGTGATTGCAGTTTGTACAAAGTGGCAACAGATGTCGTTACGAGAATCGCGATATTAAAATGTAAAATATCACATTTTGTAAAAACTTCTATCCATGTAATTTTTAAGATTTATATTTTTAAATATTGATCTAATTGTTTTATCAAATGCATCAAATATCGTTCTGTATGGTGCTCGTACGAAAAACAACAAAAATTAAATCTCGTGTGTACCTACCTACACAAGTTTAATTAGAAGTTTGGTATGAATGTTGAAAAATAAAACGTCCTTATATTGCTTCAGTTGGACTAAAAAGTGTTTATTTGATAAAATACAACGAGCTTACTTTTTACAACATTTTACTTCTATTAATGACAAAAAAACAAACAAAACCCTTAATACAATAATAATATACATAAATACGATGGTATCAACTTGAAACGTATAGTACGTAACTAACATAAATGCAAATCTAGGCAAGATCGTTACAATTCAATTAAAATATATCTAAATCAGAAAATAATGTAATTAAAAAATAACTATTATAAAAAATTACACCAAGAAGAGCTAATTCAAAATTCCCTATAGATCACAAATACACTTTTGATCTAACCAAAGTCGAATTTTGTATTTAATACTGATATCATTTTGGAAGAACTAGAAAAATATTTACAATTTTTACTTTTTAATATGCCAACGTTTAATTTTATCGCCTGGATGTTTGTGACCATGTCGCAACCAACTGTTTAATAAACAAACCTATGGAGGAAATTAAAATAATCTGATTCAACTGTTGTGTAAAAAGTTCGATCTTGTATTCTGGGATTGTCTAAAATCAATTTCATATAGTCTATTTCGGCGGTATCGTATGTAAGAAAATATACACTATTGTAACATGTGGACGGGGTTGAGGAGATACGATCCTTAGGCCTTTGTCTCGATGCTGACCAACTACCAAGACTGTTCGTCAAACCTTGCGTACGCGGGTATTGACACCAGAAGAGGGAATACAAGTATGAAATACCAATATTATTAGGAATTATTTTAGGAATCGAAGACTCGTATTTTGATATCGATTAAAATATAACATTATTCACCGATCTCATGATACGAGTTCAAGGTTTGAGGATCTCAGCTGGTAATTATGAATAACATAAATTGTATAAAATAATATATATTTATGAGCTATGTGGAAGACGAGTGTCGTGATCGCAACGTGTGGTTCTAGATCATAGCTCGCCAACCCCGGTGGATACATCTGTAGAAACCTAACAACATTGTAAAATTACCAGTCTATTGTTGTATATTACAATAAATATGTACAAGTAATAATATAACAGCACCCATTTCACTGAAACCATATCCGAAGCTCCGTCGCCCATTACGCTCCTTAACAACAAAATCTGTATCACTGCTTTATTGTATAAAAATGTATTGTATATTTTGTAAAATCTGTATATCTATTGTACTATCCGGTATAAGTAAACATTTGTAGTAAATAAGTATTGTAGCAAAAATAAGCTAAATGGGCGGCGTAACTTTTTTGTTGAATCTAATAAAATCTGTAAAAAAACTCAATCCAGACTACAAGATCATATATCTAATATGTTTTATCTTTTATAAAAAATTCAACAACTCTTATTTTATCGTGGAACTGTTTCAACAAGTCTCTATTGTGATAAAAATTAATTATTTGTTAATAATATATGTGACAGCGGTTGGCGAGTGGCAGTGTTGCTCTGATCGTGGACACACGACCAAAATAAGAAGCCGTCCATGTTGGCTACCAATTATTTGCAAACCTACTGTACAATAACAGACACGAAATCAAAAATAACAATCTAACCGTCAAATAAAAGTGTATTGCACTAAACCGTTGTCAACTCTAATAATTGTAAAAAACGGTAGAACCGAAAAAAATATATAAACATAGTTAAAACATCCAAAATAAGTAATAAAACTACTTTAAAAATGGAAGACGATTAAATAATTCGTAGCCAACTCTCAAAAAATACAATCCGTTTTCTTCAATACGCGTGGTTGGTTCGATATTATTACATAGAGATAATTTAAATTACATTCGATTTAATGGTTACCATAGAATTGTGCATGTAAAATATATTTAGCCCACATTTAGACACTGTATAACTTTCGGAAAATTAATATATTTTCCTTCAGAGCTGGTAAAAATGAATAACAGCCGTGGGTTGGAATCGGTTTTTTACTGCATGCACAATGTTTATAATTATATTATTATATAGAAATTAGAAATTGATCGATTTTTTTTGAAAAACTACATCTCGGCAATTCTGAATACAGATAAAAAATAAAAGTAAATCGACCCTAAAATATTATATAATCGATCAATTTCCTTTGATTGTTGACTGCTTTTTTATTTACAGGTGGATTTTTGCTTTTGTTACATCATTTAGATAAATCAGATCTTATTGCAGCCGTTATACATTATTTTAATATTTTTTAAAATTAAATGCTATATAAACTGTTTGGAAACACATTCTTATTCAATATTTGCCAAATCTTATCAATTAGGTATTCAATGCCTGAGATCACTAATAAATGCATTTTAGTACAAAGGAATCGGAACTAGCTGACTACCACGAGGTACTACCGAAAATAAATAGTATTAATATAAGCCAAAGAGTGTTTTATTCTACATACCTTATAAGAGATTTGACATGAGCTTCGTGAGTAATTTAAATCTAGTTTTTTAAAAGCAATGGTAGTCAACCAGCGAAACATCCAACCAATGCGTCCCAAACCATCTATTGTACTACCAACTAAATTATAATCGAAGCTTCGCACTGGTTATGCACGAGTTATTGTATTTGATACAAATGACGCCTTCTGGATAATATAATAAGTATTTATGCAAAGTATATATTTCACAATGCAATCTTATTCTCTCCTTTAATTGTTAACAACTTAAAATAGGTAGGTATATATAATTGGGAGCACTCGACTACATTAAAAAAGACTGCTGTTTGCAGAAATATTCATAATATTACATTTATAAAGCAGAGTATATAAAAGTGATGGAATTTGATTCCATTTGTTAGAGAACAGCGCAGCGAGAATAAAAATATAATACGTTTGAATCGCTTTTATTCAACACGATCGCGTTCAAAGTGAGGAGATTTATAAATAAATTTTACGTATTACAGGCTAGGAACATGGTACGAACCTTACTAAATGTCAGTTGCGGCTTCAGCAAATGATATGCTAATGTTTAAATGAATCTAATGTTATCGTGCTCTCGACAAAAACTAATCGGACGGCAGAAAAATTCAACACAGTAACAAGACGAAGTCTTTGACTTACATCGACCGCCAGTTTATTTACTTCTGTTTGAATGATACGACAGTTGCTACAGAATAAGACTGTCACTGACAAGAATAACTCAAGCTCTTAACAAGTAGTATTATAAGAAAAGCAAAACCGTGCTCTCTATTAAGTATTATACAAAAAATAATTAAAAGATATATAGAGGACATAACAAACTAAGTCGAATAGCGGTATACATACACGAGTAATTGAGCAAAACGTAACGAATCTGTGAGCAATATTAACAAAATAGTTCGGAATATTAATAAATGACACACCTTCCGTAAAAGGTCTTATTCTGGTTTATGCGCTTGGGTAAATAATTTTAACAATGACCAGTACGGATAATTCGAACTGGAATCCAAACCAGAATAAGCACGTTGAGCTGCAACACTAACTGATATGTACTTACAATAACCACGCTGAAAAACATTGCTAAAACCATTAAAATCAACGTACCCTATATTTGAGACATCGGAAAAGTTGAGAAAAATTGACGGCGTAATATTGATATCAATTTTCCACCACTCGCGTCTCGCGTAACTTACAAAAACCTGTTTCTCAAGATACTTAAGTAGGTACTTAGCACTTTGCAATACGACACTATAATTTAAGTCTATTCCACATTTACCTTTAATAATATTGTTTGTAATAAATGTATAAAATATCATCTTTAATCTCTGTATACTTAATCACCTTTTTATATTTAAAAATTAAATCCATTTGTATTCGGTATAAAAATCTAATAAGTATAAATTTGAGGTTTTTTTTCGGCTATGGCACTGTTGTGTGTTTGTATTCAAACTTGCTACGGCCCAGCGCCGCTCCCGACGGCTTTAACAGAAATATTCTTCTTAAATTGTATAAAAATACTTATAGCTATTCTTGTAAGGCTGTTGTATTGTGGTAGGTATAATTAAAATATATGAGGTTCAATTTAATTATCTAACCGCGGTTATTGGCGGTAGTGTTAGCTTTGAAGATGCAGAAGCTTCAAAGATCTCAATTCATTTCTGAAACGAGAGAAATAATGTTTTTTCACTTCCCTGAAATACTGGGTTGTGGCAGTCAGATAAAAATATTAAAACCTTTTTGAACTGATTCCTAGTCTATTGTATATGTATACCCCGGGAGCGGTACATAGGTCCTTAGGAGGATCACATTTTATGCTGTGGAAAATTCTAGTCACGGAAGATAACTGTATCAAATTTTCTTCGAGAATGATGTTTTTTAGTTTGTAAACCTCCAAAAGTTTGATAGGAAAATTAATCAGAAACACAAATATATCGGAGTAACCTGACAGCTTTGAGTCCAACATTTCTGCTATCGGCGTGTTTGACAATTAAGCTCTTTAGAACGGATCGTAAAATAAAATTGGTAGCTAGCTAACCTGATACAAAGAAAACACGCATCAGTTGTCATTACGTTGGCGCCCAAAACTGACAAGCAAAATTTTTTTTATAACTGTCCAATGAGCGTTGATTTAGTGAGTTCAATTTATATAATCCTAAAATAATATTGCGATCACTGCAGTGACAAATAATATTAATGGTATCCGAGTGTTGTGACTTCAATGCTCCCACTTGCACGCTATTACACTACTAATACGTAACATTCCTTATGCGGTAGGAAAACGAAATCATCACAATAATATCATAAAATAAGCTATAGATACAAACAGAAGTGATAAAACGCCGAATCTATTGGAATATTCTGATACTGTTTGTAGTTTATAGTCACTGAGACTCGACAAAAGACTGCTTTAACAATACGCATACAAGCTGATATATTTAATATATCACCTCCCTGATTAAAACTTGCTGTACATTGTCATGTGTAATTAAATAAATGTTTAGTTTTAAGTATATCTGTATCTATTGTGGACGCGACAAACCGAGGCCCCGGTCAGTACCAGAACATTCAAATAAACTTTCAAATTCATATATAACTTTATTTCCCTAAGTTTAAGATTATTTCGCGATGAATGGTCGAATTGCTTGGTAATTCGAAGGTAATCTAAGTTAAAATTAATAAAACGTTTCTCTGGCATATCCACTTTCCAAATCCAACATCAAAAGCACTTGGCGACATCACACACGTTACCTAAATGGTAAAATTCTCTAATCTCACTCATGTTATTTATCAAATCAGTCGTAAGTCCGACCGGCGCGGCGCTGGCGGCTGAAGCGCGATCGGCTAAAACTAAATATGCAAAATTTCGAACTCAGGAACATTTCTAAGATTTATTGCGAGTCGATTAAGATAACAAAAAAACAGAAGAATAAGTTTAAATATCTCAAAACATGCACTCGACTCCAAAAGGGATTCACAAACACATTTCATTACAAAATACGACATTTTTATGCTAAGTGAGCGAAAAAGACGCCTAACCTACCTAGCTATCACAGTCCTTTCTCAGTCTGACCCTTTCCACGTCCATATAAATGCATCTCAAATTGTCATATCGTTGAAAAAACTGGTAACAACCTAAACTAGGCCTATGGTACACGTTGCAACTGAAGTTACATTATTTGGCACCTACTCTGCTACTGACGCGTAAGATAACTTCTACTCTATGTTTAAATGTTTCCATTTAAAGTAAATATGTTGTAAGTACTTATTAATAAAAGAAATATGTATTGATGGCAAAAGGTAACCTATGTTTTTGGTTTGCATTTCGTATGCTTTAAAATTTATTATCGTGTCCAAATTATTTTCCAAAATTTTAATTACATTAAAACTTAATAGTTTTGAGCATTCTTATTTTCATCACACTTTGTCTGCCAGATTTTATATCCTAACATTCCTAAATAAAGTTAACATAACGTCTAAAATATATGTATATATTTATTACAAATAGGCACAACGACGTACCGAAAGCATTCATCGCGAAATACTGTTGTTAAGTGGTAAAAGAGCAAATCTTACTTCTTTATATTTCAACGAAGAGTTTTAAATCTAATCTCTGGTTCGATCCGTTCGGATTTCGACGGACGTATTGACCGCTTCGACTGAAGACTCACCGAGAAATCTAACTCTTACGTGGTAACTTAATATTACGGGGCAAAAACGCTATCTATACTCGCTTTCTGAACGGTAACACAATTAATGGTGTACATACTCGTCAACTGTACATTCGCGACAGACCTTCGACAGATCATAAAGTATATCGTTATTTACAGATCGAAGCGTGTTTAACAGCGACCCGATTGATAAATGTTTCTTAGAACTCATAAGCTCGCGGGTGCGAGTCGTATACTGTTCGCGCCGTAGAAGACGCTAGTTGTAGAGGCGGTCGGAGACGTAGAGGTCGTGATGCGCGACGTGCGGCGCGAGCGGCGCGTGCGCATGCGCGTGCGCGGCGTGCGGCGGCGCGGGCGGCCACCGCGGCGGCGCGGGTCACTGCGCGGGCAGGCACGCCACGCCACCGCCCACCGTCGGCTTGAACTCCGTCGCGCTCGACGTCGGGAACTGCTGGAACGGCGGCGCGTAGCACTGTGGGAAGTAAAGCTCCGGCTTTACGACTGCGGAGGCCGGTGGAAGCGGACGTGGGGTCTTCGCGTCCGCCCGTCGGGCCTTAGCCGCGTGCGGATTCATATGGTTGTCGATATGCTTCTTGACTTCCGGTTCAGTGGCGAACCGGCGCCTGCAGTTTGGCATCGGGCAGCAGAACGGCCGATCGCCCTGATGAGTCCGCGTATGCTGGTCCAGAATGGCCTTTTGCCTGAAATCTTTGCCACATTGCGTGCATTTGTATGGCTTCTCGCCGGTATGGATGCGGAGATGCTGGTTTAGAATCGTCCGTTGCCGAAAGAATCGTGGACAGTAGACACAACCGTACGGTTTTTCATTTGTGTGAATGCGTAAATGCTGGGTTAAATGAGATTGCTGTCTAAAGCGTTTACCACACTCAGGGCACGGGTATGGTCGCGACTCAATGTGTATGCAGCCATGCTGCAGAAGTGTAGACTTTTGCTTAAATTCTTTTTGGCAAATAGGACATCGGACGTATAGTGGCATAGCGCGTCCTCCCAATACATCGGGCAGTTTTCCTCCTTTAAGGTACTGAAGTGAAAGGCTGGATCCAAATACAGCATGATTAAGTCCTTTCGTATCTTTAAAATATGCTGGATACTGCGCGCTATCGCCAGGTGAAAAACAAGAGCCACGCTGATCGCCGTTCTGACCATCGGTATCTCCATAAGTTGACTGCACCTCTTCCTTGTTCTCATCTGGTGGAAATGGAACATCCTGAGGCCACAACGTCGGCGTGGTCCCGTTCTTGAAGATAAGATGCGGTGAAACGTCTGCAAAAATTTAATACTTTGGTCAATTACTTGTCCCATTCGTCCGCAAAGGATGAGAATCGACGAGTGGGTTAATCGAACTGAGGGACGGTTACGGGAGCGTCCGGCGATCGGTTCCGCGTCTCGCGAACGCCCTCCGCTAAGCGGGCAACGAGGGGACCGAGAATTTGTCTGATAGGAAGGCCAATGGATGCGAGACCGAATCGAACGGGTGAAGGGCGGTAGGGATCGCTGGCGTCGCCGGCATTGACGCGAAATTGTCGGGTCAGTGCGGGCGGCGCGTGCGGGGACCGGGGCGGGGCATATATGTGTGAATAGCGCTCGCCTTGGTGTGTGCGGACGTGCTGGTTCAGGATGGCCTTCTGGCGGAAATGTTTGCCGCACTCGCCGCACGTATATGGCTTCTCACCGGAATGGATGCGCAGGTGCTGGTTGAGGATGGCCCGCTGCCGGAACGAGCGCGGGCAGTACACGCACGCGTACGGTTTCTCGTTGGCGTGGATGCGAAGATGCTGCGTCAGGTGTGACTGCTGCCGAAACCGCTTGCCGCACTCTGGACATCCGTATGGTCTCGAGTCTGTGTGGATCCGCTCGTGCTGCAGCAGGGTTGATTTCTGCTTGAAGTCTTTGCCGCAGGTTAGGCATTTGAACAGGCGAAGCTCAGTATTGGGATTGTGCTTCCGAGGTTTAGGTGGCTCAGGTTGCACAATGTCAGGTAGGTGGCGCAAGTCTGGAGTTGCATATTGATCTAATGGACCCTCCAATGAGAGAACACCACCATTTTGCTTCAAGTAATGTAATGGGAAACCACCAGTACCAAGCATGTGGCTTGCCGGTCGAGTTTCTTTGAAATATGGAGTATATTGTTGTTGTAAGTCAGGTTGAGTTACAAAGCATGGCGTTCGGTCAAGATGATCTTGCGATGGCTGTTGCGCCTGGGGTTGATTCTGAAGTTGTTGTTCAACTTGCATATGCTCTGGAGATGTTTGTTGTTGTGCTTGCTGCTGTGCTTGTTGTTGCGCTTGTTGCTGAGCAAGTTGTTGCGCGGCCTCATCCGCTGACTGGTCAGGAGGCGGAGGCGCAGGAGGATAAGGTGAGGGAGCTGGAGAGGCGAGCTGAGGTTCAGGCTGAGGCGAGGGTCCGCCTGGACTCTGGTGCTGCATCGCCTGATAACCGCCATCCAGCACTGCTCCACCCCACTGTGTTCCAGGTGGTGCGCGTTCCACTCCATCTTTGTAAAGAACGTAGGGCGCAGTCGTATCTGTAAACAACGAAAAAAGATCTTTCATATACATATTTCAATCATCATTGTGAAGTAGAGGTAAGTGCATAATAGTTCAATTAAATTTTCGACAATAGTAAAGTAAATCAAAGAAGTATCATTGTAAATTTGAGGAATATCGCTGCCGGTGGCGTGCAGTAGTCTCGACGTCGCGTGCTGCGCGGCAACACTCGCTGCCAAATAAGAATTTAATAAAATGTCACATTCCATATAGGGTGAGACATTTTTGATGGCTACATGCTTTTATAATATACTTGTAATATAGGAACGCTATTTGTGTAACGTTTAAAATTTTTGCTATTCATTTTCAAATATCGTACCGCTTATGCATGATTAAAAATGTTTAGGTATACCTAACTTAAAAATTTCTTCATTATTTTTAGTGTAATGGTAATACTAAACTCAAAGGCATGAAAAACAATAAAATGTTATTAAAAGATTTCTAAATGCTCACTTTCTTAACATATTATATAAAATGACGGAAAATGCCACAGTTTTCTTTTCCGCTACAGAAATGCAAATGACAAACGTAGTCCAGCCATTATCGTTTACCGCATTGTTACTTTATAAGATTCATATTTTAGATCTCATATTTATTTTATATATCATTTAGATGTGTTTATTGTTTAAATCAATCTGTTATATATAAAAAAATATATAATTAATGTTGTGATTGTTGTAAGTCTAAATTTGAAATAATATCAATCAAAGATTAAAGATTCTTGTTTTAGAAATTCAAACAAAGAACACTTATTGAAGCGCGCCAACGTCATCCGGGGACGCATCCTAAAAAAGTAATTCCATCCATCTTGGTCAGGCGTCCATCTTTAATATCGTTAATAACTTCTCAGATGGGATAAGCGATAAAATCGTGCTACTATACCCTTATCGGAGCCACAATCGATTTGTCGATATCTCGATATAAAATGATCGTGACCTAACTCTTTGGTATAAAATATCCAATTAGTTTACAAGCTCTATTTTGCAGCGGTGAGCTAGAGTAATATTTTTAAATTGAATCTCAACTTTAATTATTTAGTGAGCCATTATATTTGTGTACCTACAGCTTTAAATTATAATTCAACTCTTGTTGAGAAAAGCAGGTGTAAAAATGATATTTAGATTGTTTTAATCGCCTAGTGCTTTCTTCTGAAACATTCATCGCAATATTCAAGAGCAGGAACTACCAGTACAAGTTCTTACGTCTTCATGACAAGAGACAAAGATTTATAGCCGAATGACATCTGTTTATAATCTCCCGGATAAATAATACGGGAGGAAACGTCCAGGCGATATCATTTGACAGCAATGTTTTAATGACGTGTAGTAATTTTAAATCTTCTTTCTTTCCACATGTGGGGTGTCATTTCGAATTAAGACTTTTTGTCTTAACCCTTTTAAATAATAGCGCTCGGATAACGTTGGGTGAGCCTGGGAATATTACCCCTCTCCATGTGGTTAGTATTTTTATTACTTGTGTGGAAGTAAGTATTCTTTATGTAATGACGTTTAAGTTCTGGGCGACACATGCGTACTGACGTATGAGAATTGTAATAGACAGTTTAAAAAACAGTTAATATTGAGGAGAATTCTCATAGTATAAGTAGAACAAGATATTCAATAAGTACAAGATATCTTCGGGTAAGTATGCGGTGAAAATGTGTACGACATCCTGTGGCATTGCAAGCACTGGTACAAAAACGTATGACGAATGTAAGGCATTGGAGGTGATCCAGTGAGAGCCCAAACTGGTCCGAGACGAACCGCCCCTTCCTGCGCTTGATCCTACCGTGATGTACGGACAGCAAAAATATATTAAATAACTAACTAAATATAAAAAATATATTGGACCAAAAATAAAGTTTACAAAAAACTTCCAACAACTAAAATATCATCAAATTATGATTATTAATCAATAAATGTATGGAAATATGGTTATATTACAACATAAATAAAAATAATATCTGTAGAAAAATTATTAATACTGTATTATTCAATCAAAGATATTTTATAATTTACGTAATTTTATTTGCGCACTGTACATTAGTTCACGGATGGTCGAACCCGTCACCCGTACAAGTCATGGATTGAACTTTACAAACTTAATCCTAGATAGAACAATCTTATATTAACACGTAATTCCTTTTCATAAGATATAAAACATTTGTAAGGTAAATTGGTAAAATAATGATACATAATATTCTAGATCTTGTGGTCGTTCACTGGTTTTTGAACAATTATTTTTGATTGCTACCATCGCACGGTTGATGTGACGAGCGGTATGTGATAATTCGTTTTTTCTTTGGGGTTCCTCAATAATTCCCAAATCCCCGGTGTTTTGTTTTTACGTTAAAAATAGTTATTTCTCGGTTCATTAATCTAATTGTTTTATTCTTATTTACTTAATTTAATATACATATTTAAGATTAGTACCTAAATAAAAAATATGTAAATTAGTAAATAACTAACATTAATACTTTCAAATGATTTAAACTATAAAGTTAAGTGAGTCGTTGTTGTTTCCATCAACAATTAATTCACGAGACACAAATCGGAGGCGTTTTATAATTACGATTTATTGAATGTTTTGAGTTTGCTTTGAGTTATTTCAGCCGCTGAGTCATATTAAGTTGAGTTCTTTAACAATGAGAAAAGGATGTCTGAATCATCCTAACATCGTGAGTTTGAAATCTAAAAGTGATGGTAAAATGAGTTTAATAAAAGAAATTGTTTTGTTTTATTTATATATATAATATTTAAATAATATATTTGTGAATTTCATTATTGTTGATAAATGTGTTTAAAGTAAACGATGTTATAAAAACTCTACAAAGCATTACATTGCCTTATTTTACCAAAGTGCATATCATAAAAAAAACATCCTTTGTTTAGTACAAGCTGCAGAAAGAAAATAATTAATCTAGAAACAAACGTTTCCATTCAATATGAAGGCATTGGCACGATGCGTAAGTGAATTCACTGAATGAAATGAAGACGTTTCTTGATAAAAAGTCAAGTGTCAACAGTGCATAAAAAGTGGAACATACGAGTGAGTGGTTGAACATTGAACACGACAATAAAACCTAATACGACATACATTGCTCTTTTAGTTTTAATTCGGTATTCATTAGTCTGTACCTACATGTGAAGGTATGTAGTACACTGTGCGAGGAGGCGAAAGTGACAGCGTGCTTTTGCCGTGTTACGTCTTTAATGTGACAGTTTAAATTATTATATCGATATTTTCACGCCGAGCTCTTTTTGTATTAAAACACGGCATTTTGCATTTTATTTATTATTATGTACCATAGTATATCTTTTACAAAATAGTTTTAGTTATGCAAAACTGTTTGTACGAATTAAACTTTAATTTATAACAATGTTCCTGTCCAGTAAATAAATAAAAAAAAAACAAAATAAAACCCATTAGTCATTATAACATATCTCGACGTAAAGATCCCTAATTTCTTATCCATTGGACATCGGTACCGGTTGTACGCACGTCACTGCGTCGCGACAATTTATTTCGGTTCGGGGCAATGCACTTCGCAGCCCTGAGATCTTAGCGAATAAACGAGAGTAAACATGGAAGAAAAAACAAACGAATCAAGGCTATTAAAATTAGTTTACATGGAGCGAGACTGCGCGGTTTTGAACTGTCGATTTGTTTCTTTAGTGGTCTCTATGTCGTGTACATTTATGTTTTAAACGAATTTACAAATATTATCTAAATGAATACTACAAGTTCAGTATTAGAAAGTGCCTTTAAATAGTATTGCAGAATATTGAAAGTGCCTTTTATAAAAATATGGCAAATGCGGATAATGCGGTTTCTTTCCGTCGGTCTGAATTAATGTTCGGAACGTGTAACAACTAACAGGCTCCTGTAGCCCACGAAGACGAACGCGGGCTACAGCTAGTTTCAAAACAACTTGCTTTATCATCTATTTGTTTTATAGTTGATAGTGTGTATGTTTCGGCTGTAATGGGTAACATAAAGCCTGACCGGTGTAGTTAACATAATATAGTGCTGAGGCCCTCTTTATTTTTTGGGTAAAATAATAAATCTTTTAAATGGTTTCGTCTGTAATTAACGACGTGTTCACACTCGCGGCGACTAAAGAATGGCACTGAAGGCAATAAAAGTTTAATACAGCCGATGTAACATGGATGCACTTTGTTATTCCTGAAATAAATGAACTGGACCCGGCACGCCCTAAATCGTACAGCGACATGGAAACGCAATTTAACAGTTACTAATTAAAAGCGTTCGATAACCAAACACTTTTAAGTAAATTAACGTCCAAATGTTTATGCAGAACGATACAAAGCAGGTTATACTGTGCGTGACAGGTGATTTGTAATGTTTCGCGCCAAATGTGACACAAATCATTGAAATGGCGTTTGGTGTAATTAAAGAGCTTGCAATAACTGGGCATAAAGGGAACACATCGGTGACGCTCCGGCGGGCTATATCTGTCCAAGACGCCCCTCGACAAATGCTAATGTCCTCTAGGACACTCCAGCGTACTTCGTTGATCATGATTACTGTTCGATTTATAATAGCTTACCACCATTTTGCACTGTTTCTACTGTCTCTTGTATATTGTCTATGAAAACCTAAAAGATTGTTAGAATGACATGATACTAGGTTTTTTAATAATTAAGAGTTTTAAAGCTTGAGCATTCTTAACAGATATTTATTTAATCTTACCAGATGTTATATTTTTTTATTAGGTTTTGATTTGACTTTGTACATTGTTAAAATAATGACATGTGCCTATTTGATGTATTTTTTTTGTATATATAAATAAATTGTCCCGTGGTGTAACAATTACTTTCATTACAAGTTATAAGTTATTATACCATCATTACTATACTTACTTGCAAGTTGTTATGTTCTCTGTTGCAACAATGTTGACTTTTGATAGCTTGAATAAATATTTTTAATAATCACAGAGCTTTTATCCTTACCTACAGCAGCTTCAAGGTCTTGTTCAAACCAATCTATTGACCAAATCAACCGTCAGGACAAAGCCAGTTTACTCAAAATGACTCACGGCCGTGTTCGAACTTCTTGGAAGGATAAATCGGTTATAAAAGTCGTTTGAGCATATCGTAGAAATTAATCGAATGATTTTTATTGCTGTAGGTGTTAATGATTTATTCTTAATTAATTACGTTTCAATAATTACTATTTTAATTTTGTTTGTTAAATATTATTTCAAACTGATCATTCTTTTACGTTACTTACTATATTTAAATAGCGTCTGTAAATGAGAACCTACTAACTTGCTTGTAGTCTCATTGAAACTGTATCCCGATTTGCCTTTTGAGTGATCTTAGTTTCTTTTGAGTATATAATTAGTCGTTATGAGGTGCGAGAGGATAGGCACGATAAAACGTACCGGTGGAGAGAGACAGATCTATTTCTGTTAATTATGACCGGCACGCCATAGCGGACGTAGCTTTACGAGATATATCACCAACTATATCTTCGATTATTTTTGACAAATGTCAAAAGGTCAACTCTATGGTAGTCAAAATAACTTATTATTTTGGTTGACGTACTTTAGATGAAGTTCTCAAATATTTTAACAGTTCATACAATCTACATTTATGACTTTTTGTTCGCTTTTATTACTTTTGATTTAAATTAGAGGTTTTAGATAAAATAGAACTGAAACAAGATGGCGTTAATTTGATACTTATGATTAAACTTCAGACCCCTTTTTAAAAATGTCTCAACAACTTAAAAAATCTTCAGAGTTCAGTCATAGAAAATTCTCAGTAAAAACTCGCTGCATCATTGTATTAGTTATCATGGCTGTATAATAAAGCATCATTGAAGCACAAATAAAAAACCCAGCAACCTTAGAGAGACGATGGTTCTTAAGAACTCGGGAATAAGAAATATAATCCAGTGCACGTCAACATGTGGTGCCGTAGACAAAGCCCTTGGTTCACAAGGGGCTCTATTTTTAACAGATTATGCACGGGACGCGCTGACGAAGCGTGCTGAAGATTCGCTGGTCACAATGCCTACATGTTTTTTTGTGCACTTGACTTGTTTGATGAGACGTGATACTAATTTAGGTTATATTTACAGCAAAACATTTTTATATGTTCCTTATGTAACCGGGTTGTGTTTCTAATATTAAATACCCTTAAATATAACGAATTAGTATAACAGCGGCCACAATGCAAAAGTCATGTTTTGCTTAACAATATACAAAAAGTTAACAAAACCTAATCTTGAAAGTGTCTGAAGTATCACATTCGAATATAAAGAATCCACAGACAAACTGCATTGCAGAAGTTACCCGAACTTCGATGGCATTGCATGTTCTGGCGGCAATAAATTAAAAAGTAAAAGTAATAAATATGGCGGGATCAAGGGACGTTCGTTTGGCGCCGGCACGCGAACCTTCCGTGATTTTGGATACAGGATCAATTATGTGCTTTGTAAGAAAGGGTGCTCTACGGGATTTACGAGTTAGCGATTTGGACTTAATGCGATTTTGTTAACGATTATAATTTTAATATTGTGTACAAGAATGGCTCTGATTTATGCACTCTGGACACGTTGATTGAATTGAGGTATATTTCCACATACAGGTCGTCTGTACATCAGACTCATTATAACTTATATATATTTTTTTAAATAACGATCTTGTCATCAACGCGAGACTCTCAATAACTTTCCTCTGGTAAATAATGGGTTTATGGATATGTATTAGCCATCGATGAATGGTATTTAATGTTGTTGGATGTCGTTAAAAGCTAAGTAAAAAGGCTAAGCTAAAAAGTTAAGTAAGCGTTTAAAAATATAAATAAATTTAATTATTTAAATTTTTTGGCAAGTGAAGAAAATAATTGTCTGAAATATATATATTTTTATTATTTATTAAATGTCATTAATCAAGTCAAAATTTACAACTGCTTTCTTTCGAATATTCACTGTTTTAAAAAGAAATCCCTCAAAAGAAACCGAGGTGGTTTTCTTCGCGTGAAAACCTGTGATATGTTAAAATGTACCTTCCCACCTCGATATAGGCTACAGGAGAGACGAATGAGGTTTGTAGTTGAACAAGCCTCACTAAGAGCTAGGTTATGTGATAATAAACCCTATAGCAATAGTAATAAGGTATGCGGCGATGTTCGTGATGTTTGTAAGAACGTCTGGGCGGGTGAATGGCCGCTGAAAGCGCGGTTCACAAGTTTGAGACACGGCATCGCTTCCTGAAGCTTTGAGTGCTAGAATTTTATTTTATACTTTTACATGTTTGTATGCGGCCATTGTGGACGGACCTATGCTATTGTTTGTGATAAAACAAACGTCTTAATAAAATACTCTTAAAAGTAAGTTTTCAGCACCGATATGATTTTTTGCATTTAGTTCTGAAATGGCATTAATAAATAACATTTTGTTGGGAAAGTTTTTATAATTAATTTTAGCTATTGCCTTGTTAGATAACACCGTCCACGATACTTAACAATTCAACAACAGTAAGAGCTCGAACTCTAATAACTTTCGCTCTCACACAAGAGAGTCACAACTATCAAAAATAGTTGCATTTCTGATGTTGATAGATCTAAATATTTAGAGGAGAAGAGGAGTTGTTTAACAATTAACAGTTTTTAAACATTGAATGAAATAGACATATAAAGCCTTGTTCAAAGTGGACTTCTTCTCTTAAGAATTATCTTAATTTGTAGATTCGTACCAAACAAGCATACATGCATGTACTTCCAAGCTTTGAATTGAAGATAACATTTTTGGGACCAATTATCATTATAAGTGGTTAACTTGGTCTACATTGGGCATACATATTTTGTTTATATATTTATTACAATGCTACGGACTCTAAATCAAATGAAACAAAACAAAACGAATGACTATTTAAAAAAATAAGCTTAATATTAAAACTTTCAGTAATCTAAAATTAGCCAAAAAAATGAAAATAGAACTTTCATTCGTTCCTATCAAACGGATACAAAAGAACAGTTAAAAGAGCAATCCGAAAATCGCAGCCTCCGATGAAAGCCTACCTTCATAGACCTCGCCGCAAAAAGTTCACTTGATACACCCCTCGTATTGGATAAATTGTAAGTGTCTCGATCCATACTGCGTTTACAAATTAAACACCCCGTACATAACCGCCCCCAGTACATATGTGAGATGATTTATATACGCCATACACATTTGGCATAATTGAAAAATGGCGGGCTGAGTTAATGGCTCAGCATCGGACAAAGCAAATAGCGTTTTTCGTCCACGGCCTGTTATGAATATGGATGTTGCGAGTTCCACTTCAATAAATTTGTCGTATTTCGTAATGATAACATGCTTGCAACCCTGTGTTAGAAGGGGAGGTGATAGTTTTCATATTTGAATACCCATCCAATTTGTGTATAAATAAACTTAATGTTTATTTTATGCGCCTAAAACTGCTGTTTTCCGAGTATTCTATGCAATTTCAAAGTTTTCTAAATTTTTCCGTGCAATAAAAATATGTCGGTTCATTTCTTTGCGAAGAGAAAGAAGGCTAAGCAAACAGTCAAACACATTTATAATAATAATTTAAGCTCTGAAATGGTCTAAACATAAGATTGAAAAATGGCCAACAAGACTGTTAAAATTATACTGTTAGACTATTTTATCTCTAGAATCTTTTTTTAAAGTTTAATCTTCATTTAACCTAGGTTTATCAAGTTTCTGCGGGTTGAGTTACCCATGTCTAAAAGCGCTATTAGCATTTCTACGAAGCAGACAACTGTTTTTAAATTTACCTTAAAGCTTAGAGATGACGTTTGCCGTCAAACTGTCAAATTTGACAGTTGGTGTTTCTTAAATATGAGTGTTAAACTGGCAATGGATTTAGGGCATTTGAACTAGTTAACTATTTTAAACTGATAATCTAAAAATATATTTCCGAAAGTACCTAGTCCTAAATTAGGTAGTTGTTTTGTAGCCTAGTTGATAAAGTAGTTCCTATATAGGATAATATCAATAAAGTAACATAATTTTGAATAATGAATACATTATACTTTGACCAAAGAAAAACTACAGCCATCAAAAATACTGAACGTGAATAAAATGCGATTATAATTAAAGATAATACTTTTTTAAAAAAGCTCCATACAAAATTCAGATCGTCTAGGTGGCCAGTAGCGCACGTTAATTCCATCGATCATTACTTCGTGCAATCCGCCAATCGAAAAATAAAAACACTGGCAGCCCCACCTGCATCCCCCCCTCCCCCCGTCTGTAGGGGAGATGTGATTTTTTCGAGCGTCACCCCCGATCGGTACTGTATAATAATGATCGCTTCATGTTATGTACTTTTGTATGTACATCCGCGATTTTAATTAAGTTTTAATCTTTTAAATAAAAATATTAAAAGAAATGTTAATTTTATAATAAAACCTGTTGTATGAAATAAATCATATATTAATAGCGATTAAGTGTAATGTTGTTCCTTTGTGCTCTAAACTTTCAAATATTTTAAAATTATAATTTTAATTGATACCAATTTGACGAATGAAGATGTCTTGCAAGAAGTACATTTCAAAATAACGTCTTATTATTGTGCGTAAGTGCTACGACTTCTAGTGTAGCGGTGCTCTACAAGGCGCTACGCAAGACGGTATTCTCTATGAAAGTGATACGATACAGTATTATTACCGCGAACTTGTAAAAGTTAAGTTCCAAAATCGAGAATATGTAACACTGAAGGACAGTATATATTTTACGTACAGCAATCTTACTAAAGCAAGCCAAAGCCTTTTTTGTGCAATTAATACTGAACAATTAATGAATGTAATGTTTAGAATAAGGCATTCATCAACCATTTTTCGAGCCCACATGTACTTTCAAGTGTGTTTTGTACATAAACAACAGCGCGCATGTGTGTGTGTCTGCAGAGCCGAGCTCGCGCTAAGCCTCATCGCGTGCAGAACGCCATGCAAAAATGTGCATACATACCACTATCTATGACCCCCCACCCCTCCCTCGATTCTTGCACAAATAGATCTTTTGCTGGCGCTCTTGTTTTATGTATAGGTCTAGTTATACTGGACGGGGGATAGCACCGTCCCCTTTTATGTGTCATGTAGTTTTAAATTACGAATTATCTGCATGATTGTTAGAAATGACATTGATGTTATTTGAATTTGGAATTTAGATTTTCTTCTGTTCGTGGTGTTTTGAAATGTAAAGGATGGAAACCTATTATGTTTCCGCGGATACTCTCATATAGGAACTCACATTTTCGTGTTCCATTCATTGGACATTATACTATAGTCTGAAAGTCAATTAAGAAACGTATTTTTAAGCTCCGTTTTCAATTTTAAAACCGTCCTTTCAAAGCGCCTTTTACTTTACTCAGCAAAGTATAGAATTTAACGAAGCCGTAATTATAATGCTTAAAAGAATTTTCTTTTTACAGCAATTTAATGAATTGCCGGTTTTCCTCAAGACTTTCTTAAATGAAGGACACGTAATATATTCAGTGATTGACCAAAAAGTTTATAATTAAAGTTTACAGTTTCAAAAGTTCGATTGTGGGCGGGAAAAGTTTGGTACACACGACAGGAAAGAAAAAAGAAAAGGAGGCAAGAGAAACTGTGTTACGAGGTAAGAAGGAGGCCACGGGCACGATCGTAATAAAACGATACTGCGTGAGGTCGGCGAGACCGGAACTTTTTATGGACATTTTTTCTACACGAGGAAAATGAAAAAGAAAATCTTGAGACTGGCTGAGAGACGCGGTGCGTATTATAGTTGTGTTTTGATGTTTTCTTAATATTTAATATGAGTTGTGTAGTTCTGTTGCTTTAATAGCAATTTAAAAAAAAAAATGTTTTTTGATAAAAAAAAAACTGTTTACACGCGTAAATGCAATAATTCTTAGAATTTGAAAAATAATTTAATTTATTTTATATAGAAATGTACCCATTAACTCAAATAATATTCGTATGTATAAACCAAGGCCTATTACTTTAAGGAGTTCTTGTATCCATGTAAGGTTCAAGTAACCCTAACCTATCACAACATCGTACTTAGTTTCCGTCGGCGCTCAGTTTTAAAACTTAGTTTAAAACCAGAATTTGTTTGTTTTGTTTGTTATTTCTTATTTCCTTTTTGTTTACATTAATTGGATAAGACCAACATGTAATGTAACATCATTATTTTATCAAAAATTATACGATTATTCAAGATTATTTTACCACAATCGTTTGGATGTTATGTATTTTCTTTTACATTTGTTTTATAATTTAAAACAATAAATGAAACTATTTCTAAGACGAATGTTATTTTTAAAAGGTAATTATGAAAAGTTAATTAGAATAATCGTTAATGACTGAAGATAATCTAATAATAGAGGCTGTGCGGTTTTTTTGTTTGATTTATATAAAAACTACCTGTTACTCTATGATTAACAGAGCGCTAATCAACGGGTGAAAGGAGAAAGGCAACTTTAAAATATTTTGATGTCTTTTTCTAGCTATCTTTTTTCGGACATCTTTAAAGAAAACCATAATTCTAATGTAAAATTTCTCTTCTCATTATCTTTACGCAACTGTTTATTGCATCATTTGTAAAGTAAATATAAAGTATATTCCTGCCTGTTTTGTTGCGTTTTAATACCTATATTGACTTATGATCCAGAGCTAAAACAACCATTACCGCACACAACTGCACGGACCACCCCCACCCGATTCGTTTTTATATTTTTGCACATTCAAAAAAGAATGCCAGACAAAGATGGACTGATGACGAGATTGTATACGTAACAATGGGTGCGAGCGGGACGGGAGCGCTTCTGACACGGCCGACGCGAAATAAAAATGTGCAAAGCTTTTCTTTTTTAGATGTGATGCTTTTTTACGTTAGTCTGCGTTCGCAATTAGTGATGTGCGGTTGTCGTATTGAGCATAAAGATATATGCAAATATAGGTGGGGTCTTAAAATGCTTTTGTCTGTTTATTCAGGTCTAAAGGATTGCGGAAGCGAGTCCAAGGTCGGCTCAGTTCTTTACGAATTAACGGCCGATTTAATTTATAGATAATGACGTCTGCTCGACAACTATCCGTTCCTTGCTTAAGCAATCATTTTAAGAGAACGAGTTGATCTCTTGAAGCGAATTTGGCCTTAAAATGTTTTAAATTGTTTCATTTTGTAAATTTTAGTATGGCCATGCTTTATACATAATGAGGGTATTGTTTTCGCTTTTAGGACTTTTATAATAAAAACATAACTACTTTTAGTCAGCTTTTATACCATTTCATAACTGCAATAAAAGAATCGCCAAAATATTAAACTAAAAAAATGAATGCTCCTTATCCTTTGTAACTCACGAACAACACTATGAGAGTATCATGAATTCTTAATTGTATGCTCTCGCACCGTCAGTTAAATCGGATTCGCACATCCCTAAGTCTAAACCCTTCAGGTGCATCCTAATCAAAGGTACGTTAGAAAGAGCGCAACAAATTACAATGCTAAAAGAAAAAACACTGACATCCCAATGCAGTGCGCGCGTGTGTGTGTTCACACACACATACACAGCCCGTGTCGGTGCATGCTTTACGCGGAAAAAACGGCTGCGTTATTGATTTTTCTCTACAGCGTGGTGGGGGGGGGGGGGACTCGCCCGCGGCCTGAAAAAGTGTCTGTTGAAAAAACCGAGACGAAAAAGCACCCCTCCCTTTTTAATTGGTAACGTAGTGTCAATAGGGCTAATCCTGGACCCGTAATAGCCTGCTTTTGTCTCCAGAATGCATTTTTCAGTTGCCAGGCGACGGTTTGAATCGCGGTTCGGTTCTTTTGGGCTTTTTAATGAGGAATTGTAATACTCCGCTGTTCATTGTTTCAGTCTCGTTTTAGCGAAATATTCAGGGATTAATTAATTATTTTTTAATTATAAAAGTATCTAATTTTATGTCTTTGTCGCTTTTTTATCATTTTTTTTAAGTAATGTACTCTTGAATCTATTTATTAGAGTAGTTTTGGTATGAACAGCTAAAAGTTTATGAAGCAGGTTCACTGAACTGTACCCAATAATCAACATTCATTAAAGATGATCTTGCATAATTGTTGAAGGATTTCCCTTAATATTAGTAACATCGAATAAGACATTAATATACTAATTCAATCGGTTAAAATAGAAAGTAATGAAATTAATTAATACGAAAAAATATTAAAATAATTTAAACTGTATGACTCGCAACCAATAAGCAAACCCTGACCTCTGTAATGGCTCAAGTGGCTCAATTGACTCCGGACGTGACGTCACGCATTTCCGCCTCTAATTACGCACACTCTTGCAAAATTGCAAATTATTGCCATCAGGGGAACAAAGGGAACATTGAAATAAACGCAAATAGATTTAAATAACTTCGAGGCTCATAGACGATATACATAAAAATAAAAACTTGTTTTGTTTGACTGTCCATACGAAGCAGTCTAAACCAATTGTTACTGTTATGGTACTAAGACATATATTTTTAATTTCCTTTAATCCATCAAAATGGTTAAAAAGGAGTTTGTACAGAGGACCGTGTAGACTTATATCATAGGAACATTTTCTAAGTCATTTAATTGAATTTTGTAATAATCGATGCAATACTGTATATGTTATTATTAGTTAAAAACAAAACACAGGTTACATTAATTTTACCTCAATGATTGTGAAGTCAAGTGAATATAATAATAGAAAAAAGAAAAATTATTGGTGCAACAATGAATGAATACCAATTTACATCAACTATACATAATAACCTCTCTTTGATATTTCTTTACCTTTTAATATCTTTTGAAAGTATAATAACACTTCTGATGCATTGTATTCTCCTAATAGTAAATAATGCATCGAATGCGTTGTGATGTTGGCATTGACCGCTTACGCAACTACTTGACATCAATAAAGATCAGACGAACGGACAGACGGCGGGTACGACAGTTCATTATATATACATATAATCTTTGTATCGTTTCGCATTGTTGTACTTTAGATAACACTTAAGTCTTATATAGATGTAGTATAAACTAGAGCAAGAGATACATGAAATAACAAAAATATTGGTAGTATACTATGATATGTTAAAACGAAATTAATACATTTACATTGTCTAGAAAAGTTAAGGCTGTCTAGAAACAACAAAAATAATATATGTATATGAACTCTTATTTTATTTTAGCTAAATTGTAAACCGTTCTAATAAGATGCACTTATTTATAAAATTATTTTGTATATGTAGTTTAAAATAATAATGTTCATTTATTTATTTACTGTATAGAGAGTTAGCCAAACCGTTGACAATAAATGAAGCGTGCGAGCGCTTTTATAAAGCTGTTGATATCAAATCACTAAACTTGTAAGCACTGTATCGCTTCATACTCGATGAAACTTCTTGCGGTACCAGTGATAGCGAATATGCGCTTTTTAAATAATTAAACATAATAACTTTTAAACTAATTAGAAAGATTTGTCAGATTGTTTTAATATTTATATCTATTATATTATTATTTAAACATATTTATAATTGTGATAACTCATTAAGTTGCAAATGTAACTTAATATTGATTTGTTTTTTTTCCGGATGTGTTTAATGTAATAATCAAATGATGAGACAATCAAATCTAAATTTTAATAAAAGAATGGCAGTTGTTAGAACTATAAATATTATAAAAAGAGAACATTCTTATGTTCTTCTATATAAAAATATATGTTTAATAATTTCTGGTAGTAACCAAACAAATTTTCAATAAAATATTATCTTATTACTAAAGAACATCGCTATCAGTCGCACCACATCTCGTCGCGTGATTCCGCGGCTACCGTGTTTACGAGACGTTGAAGATTACATTTATTATACGTCTTAAGACAATGTAATAAGAGTCATAATTCAATGACACATTACAGACAAAAATAGTAAACTATATTATGACTTATTTATGTCTTTTTATAATGTTATTTATTTGCTGATGTGTTTGATAGAGTCGCGGTACTCGCGGTAACTATCCGTAAATTTAAAATTAATGCGATCTTTAGCATTATAGATTTATTTGAGTTTAATTTGACAAAGCACCAGTACCATATGTATCTAATACATTTTTGGAATTAATAATTATTTATTCTAGGAAATAATATAAAATAGAGAAATTCTTGTTTTCCTCAATTCTATCTATCATCATAGTATAATGATCAATACTATATTATTATTATTTATAATTGAATATACATAAAAATAATTTTTCACTTAATTAAACAAACCAAACTAGATTCAAATGGAATTGAATGGCTACTCCAAGGGTCAGAACCTTCAAAGTTAGATAATTCGCAACACCAACATTATGACAACTAAGCAAATAGAGGGTCTGTCTATGAGGGTTGTCTATTTGAGGGTAACTAGTTGAGGGTGTCTATTTGTCTATATCATGTCCAACTAATACTTAACATATGTAGGGATGATTCGAGTCATGGTTTAACGCGCATCTAAAGTTATCTAATTGGCTTTTATATGGATCAATGAATCTATGGGAATTAATAAAATTATTATATTCATTTGAATGATTGGTTCTGACTGAAAGGTATTTAGGTATGTTATTAATATTATAATAATAATAGTTCATCTTATCTATTATTTAATTATTGATTTTCTTCTCCAGTGTTTTTATAAATTATATACTTATTAGCAATAAAAGTATACTGCTATTATAATCTTTAAATAAACCAAATTATGATTTATCTTAATTATTCGATTTCATAATAAGAAATTTAGAAAAATACATAAATATATAAAATGTAATTATAACTGGTTTCAATATTATTATTTGATACATAATAAGTTTATAAATCCCATAACCCATTTAGATGTTATAGGATCGTAAACAATAGCAACCCCCGCTATAACGCGTAGGGTGCAGGGTTATGTAATACCGTTCTCAAGGTTACCAAGTTCAAGGCCACGATAAGGGATGCAGGTGGGTCCCTACCCTTATAACTTACTGGCTTTACGAATTCTTTTAAAGTTCTTTGTTGGTTGTTTACATTTGGATTTACCTCTGAGTTATTTTAAAAATGATCTTACATCTTTTAACATAATTTTTGATGTTACAGAACAAACACAAGTGTCAATCATACAGTTTTTATTTCGTAATTATAGCAAAATTAAATATATTAACAATTCCAAAATAACATTAAATAAAGTATTTGAAATTGTTAATAATGTTATTCATATGAATGAACCTGGGACCGTCCGTCCCTCCCCCTAACAAAAGTTGCAGATTCTAATTTTCGCAGCCCTGCTTATGTTGATAATGTTATCAAACCATAAATGAATCCATCAAAAGATACCAATAAAGATATCAGTTGAAACTATGATCTCAAGTACCTTTATATTTATAATTGTTACACTTAGTGCCTTCAAAGGACCCAGAACGAGAATTGTAAACAGAATCAGTAATAACAAGCCTATAAAATGTACCGGACGTGTGTTAATCACAAGTTTGTAAACGTGATGACACACGTGATGTTTGTAAACTTTATAGTGTGATATAGTGTGATGGAGAACGTGATTGTGATAAGCTTTTCGCTCTACATTGGAGTGATAATAACTCTCTATTTGAATCTTTGCTTTTGTGTCCCCTTTTATGGATATTTCAGTTTAAGAAATAGTTTTCTTAAGACAGAAGGAGTGTGTTGTTGAAAGTTTGTAAACAGACTCGCGTCATATTATATATAATTTATATAATATGACGCGAATATTTAATTTGAATTTGAATCTCGCGTATATTTAATTTGAAACTGTGTTTGATGGTATTTTGATTTTTTTAAATATTTATCTATAATTTAATGATTATTATAAAAGCTTTTTTGGATTTTAAATTAATTACATATAATCAATCTGAGTGTTGTAAGTCTCAATATATATGAATATTAAGTCTCCTCAAGTATCTTCGCAAAAACATTTTTCCGGCGGTGAGACTAACATAGTGCACAACATGATAATAAATTGTGGTAAGAGTCTGAAGGTAGCTTAACGATGTTAATGTAACCAATATATAAGAACACCTATTTATTAAAGAGAAAATCGTATATAATTGCGATAGTTTGACACGACAACATCTTAAGATTGACTTCATAGAGTCGAGTAATTGTTGTAGAGTCTTAATGTTAAACGGAATATGTGTCATTCTCTATCCGAATGTTAAAATAAATGAAAAAATCTTAATCTTGAGTAATTAAGAAATTATTATATTTTTAATTTCTTCATTACACGGAGAGTTTTGTAAACCGACTCTATTAGCGGAAATGAGATTTAAAATGCAATTAATATAACTATGATGGATAATTATGATTAATGATACAATGAATATTAAAACTAATGTGAGACTTAATACAGTAAGAGCCAAACTAAGTTTATAAAAACTATTTATTAATCTCCATTATAACCTTTAAACGTCTTTCAATAAAGGTCAAGTTTCGTTATAATATTATAATATTAGGAACTGGTTTGTGCAATAAATGCATATACATAATTACAATTCTTGAAGGTGTAAATAAAATAAGTTTTATTTTAGTTTTACTACATTTAATACTAATATTTTATTTTATTTTATATTGTTAGCCCACAAAATTTGGACGAGTGTTTGTTTTAGCATTAAAAATACATTTGGCTACAAAATGTTAACCTAGACTTAAATAGCAATAGTTAAGATATAAAAATCTCGTCGCCAAGCTAATTATAAAGGCTTTTCACACTGCTAATCTATATTAATATAAAGTAATCGTGCCGCCAGTACAAGTGCCAACTCTTAGCTGATCACCAGTCACCGTGAAGCGGAACATTACATCTCCAATTTGAGTGACCACATACCGGTGCAACTGTAGTTGCTCTATTAGCGGAGCTTGATTTGGTTTGATTGTTGGTTTTAGATAAAAGATTTGAGAGATTGAGATGTTGTGTGTATGTGTGTGTGAGAGAGAGTTTAGAAAGTATTTATTGTAATATTATTGAGAAATATTTTGAGTATTTGAGTCAAGAAACTAAGGAACATTATAATTTTGAAACAAGCTTGTTAAGAATAAAAGATAAAATGGGTATCATCTAAATCTGTAAGGATAATAATGCAACATATCGAGAGCTTAATGAAAGATTATCTTACAGTGAAACTAAATCGTAGTATAATCGTGTTAAGTGTTCAAGTTATCTATGTGACCTTGACCTTAGCATGCACCGCATTAGCATATTAAGGCAGCCGTCGGCGATGGAACTGGTTCCAGCGACGGAGACCAACTGGTTCTTAACCGAGTGCAGCGCGTATTTTTTATATGGTCTTTGTTGGCCTTTTTGGGGATGACATTTCTCTTTACACAGTTTTTATATTGTATTTGTCTATACATTAGGGAAATCCTGAAAGACAGGTTATTTTATATGTTGATGTATTGTAATATATACCTGAAATCTTTATGCGTAGCGCTTATGAATTACGATGTATGTAGAGAATTTTTCTCTATTTTTGCATACAATAAAGGATTTTTATGTTATTTTTTTATTTATACTTATATAATTCTATATTTAAGTTTATCCTTTAATTATCTATAGCCTATTTAAATTAATAGAGATCAGTTTATATATTGTTTATAATAAAGTTTAAAGTTCGTGTAAAATTAGATAAACTTTGCCGACTCTACAATTTTAAAAATTATTAACAGTTGGTGGTTATTTACAAACTTGAAATAAATAAAACTTTAATTTATATTAGAAATAAATTAGAAGTACACAAACAGACATAGCTTTCTCAGCTTTGCATTGATGTGATCGTTAATATAGTCGTAATATTAAATTAAAATAATATCTTAAACAAAACAAATGTTGTCACAGATAAAACGACAAAAGTGATGATTTTAGAAAGATGTCGAAGCGAGAAAAGAAAATTATGTGTAACGCTAAATAAAGAATTTATATATTTTATTGTTTTTATTATTTGACGAACATTTTTAACATTTTTTTTTCTTTAACAATATCTTCTTTCATATTTTTTTCGCTATGGGGACGATCTTTGATCTTGTCATAAATTGATAAATTACAATTTGTAAAAACAATTTATTTATATATTTATTTGTTTTTTAATAAGTATCTTAAAATTGTAATCATACAAGCTTATATAAATTTAGAAATATAAAATACATATATGTTTAAGTTGCTTTGCATTTTGGTGTCTTTAAATTATATATTTTAATTCAATTATACATAAAATACATTAGTGGCCGTTATTATTATAACATGTATCTATTTATTTCGACATTTAGTTTTATTTTTTTTTTACAATGATTTTCGTAAATTATTAGGAAATTCAATATAGAAAAAATTGTCAACCATTTGCTTAATATGATTTTATTAAAAATGCCATTATTATACGGTTGGTAATTTAATAATTTTAATAAATATTTCCTTAGAAATTAAATAATTTGAAGTATATTCCGCCACACCAACCGGAGGGTTGGCGGGTCACAAACTTTTTTGTTTTCCAGAATGTGTAGGATAATAAATTTAAATAATATTTCCAGGATACATATAATTAACATAAAAATAATTAGACGGCCGGAGATTGAACCCAGGACTCATTACGACCAGGCCACGCCACGCTCGATGGACAGACAACTTTTTCATTTCATTATGTTAATATGATTGCAAGTGATGTTTGATTGTTGAAGGTTTCGTTGAAACATATGACTTGAGCCGTTTTTAGATTCCAATTTGAATAAATTATACGATGCATTTGGAAATTTGCATATTAATAAATATTATTTTGTATTATTTGTTTTTTTTAAATTTGTATTTACTATTGGTTAAAGTTTTTATTTAAACATTTCTGACACTGAAGCAAATTTAATTGAAGTAAGTAGTAATAATTGAAATTGTTACTAGGAACAAAAATAATAATTGCATGTTCCAGCTGCCATTGAAAATGTTGATACCAATAATTACATAATTGCGAGCTTTAAGCTACTAAGTAGTATCTAATAGAACGCTACAGAGCGACACACACAGACACCCAACCTTTATATTCAATAAATCCGTCTGTGTGAGTCATCGTCTAACCTCACACAGACTAATCGTTTCTATAATTATTATATTTTTAAACATTTATATTAATACGTTACCATGAAGGTTGCACTTGTGTCGCTTGAAATATTATAGAAGCTTGTAAATAATCATTAATTATTAATATCAATTAAATAGTTTTATATTTATTACTGTGTTGTATATATGAAATACCGATTTTAACATGACCATATTTTATTAAAAAAATATTTAAATCGACAGGAAGCTAACAAAAAATCGATTCAAATTACTACACTTTAATATGATTTTTTTTTATTTCTGCCGATTTTTATACGACTCAACTGAGGTCTCAGTGGCCATTAGAAAACTTTACATTTTTTTGCATACCTCTTGGGAAATTAGTGAAAACTATTTTCTTTTGTAGTCAAACTACCTGCCTTTAAATTTTATGAACTCTATATTTCAATTACATTGCATACTTTTAATATTATTGTATATATATTTTATTATTATTACATATTTATTATTGTTTGTAATTCGCGATAATAATAATGAGTACTAACATACTTAATTATTAATTAAATTAAGTAAGTATTTAATATATGTATATTAAAAAAAATATCATTAATAAAATAACAAATTATTTAAGTAAACAGATAAAAAAAAAGAAACAAATATATTATACCGGCAATAAAATAGCAAGTATTTTTTATACAATTTGAATCTTATAGGATTTATGTACGAAAAGTTGAAAAGTTTTTCTTAAATTTAAAATAAATAAAATTACAGTAAAAATGGCGCCAAAGTGTAATCTTACCAGTGTGACAGTAGTCTTCTAAGTAGTGCCTCGCCGCCCGCTGCACTATCGAGTAGTATAAGCTCACAGAAGATGCTAGCGCCATTCTTCTTTCTTGCTATCCGTCTGTCTGTACCAGTTTCAGTTACGTTACAGTTTCATTGGAAAAGAAAACAACTTAACGAGAAAAACTTAAACCGTTTCAACTGCATTAGTTTGTGATAAAAACTTAGGCAAATAAATTAAAGAACCGAATAAAAGAAACCTAGTTTAACTTTTAGTTGCGGTTAGATAAAATTTAGCCGAAAATTGTTTTTGTTTGACGAAAAGTGTTCACGGTGTTCCATTTTGTTTTTTTATGTCCGAAATCACAATTTAGTGCACATGACGCGCAAGGAACCGCCGTCCGAAATGTCTACGCGAAATGAAACACGTGTAACAAATGTAATAAAATAAATAACGTGGTTGCGTGCGCCGCGCGCCGCGGTGTCAGCGAGACTGACGCCTGAATCACTTTTTTTTACCCTCAGAGCGGGATGCTGAAACATGCACGGATAAGCCGATCGCATTTATTATTATCGAATTTTTTCAAAAGTTTTTCATATTTTTTTATGGAATTGGGATTCGTGTTTTCTTTTTTACGTTTTCCCGTTTCTACATTCAGATTGTATTTTGTTTGAAAATCTATGAGATTTAAGCATGAAATTAAGTTATGTTGTTTGATGTATTTCATTTTACGATTTCAATGTAGAGTATAGAAGAGCCTATACAGCTGCCTAACTTAGTGGAATATTGGTATATATCAGTAATTATTCTAATTAGATTCGTATAAGCAAAATATATGTTAAATTCGGCGTCCTTGAGAAAAGGCGGGAAAATAAGTTTCCCGCCGAGGCGTAACACCGAGACATGCGTACAGAGGAGTACGACCACTTACAAGGAAACATATTAGTATGGTAACCTACTAACAAACTTTTAATATATTTGAAACATTTTGTTCTAGTGTATAAATTATCATTATTATTCAACATATCAAGTTTCATGATTTTTTTTTAAACAATAACCTAAAATAAATAAAGTTGGAATACTTATATATATTAATAATTAAGGTGGCTAATATTTTGTAGGGTGAATTAACATTTTAATTGTCGGCTTGTCAGTTATCTAATGAGTAAGATAGGGGCATGATTAAGGTGAGACAGCTTATCGGTCGTCAACATAATCGGACGCTCCGCAATTATGACGAAACCCTTTAAAAACGATTCGCGTAAAAATAAGGAAAAAAATGAGAAAAATGTTCATCAACGCGACACGACACCCCTCACCCCCCGGCCCTCTCCCCCGCCCCGGGCGGCGGGAGGAGCGAGTGAGACGGACGTACTCCTCACATATACCTACACCCTTCGCTGCATCTCGCGCCACAAGTTTCATATGAAAACTACCCGCGCTGCGCATCTCGACATCTAAAACTATAATGTCATATTTAAGAGAATAGTCGGGGCACTTCCAACCTTAATATCAAACCTCACAGTTGAAATTTAATTGGAAGCAGAAATGGAAGTTGCGTGCTGTTCTGCTAAAGTTTTCGACTCTTGCAACTGTAGGCAAACGCACACGCAAACGCTAAGTTTAGCCCTCGTACCTACGCGATGCACTTACACACACCGGCTCATCTTCCTTGTGATCTGCGTCGGTGTGAGTACGGTTATAGTGTGCGCACAAAAGTTCGTATTGAAGTTTTCGGTAGACTTTCTTTGTGTCAGTGATTTTTTTCGTAGTGTTTTGCTTGTGTGCGCGGGTCAGTTGTATTTTTTTCAAGTTTTTCTGTACACACACGCGCGCGTTGTTTGTATGGGCATGTTTGCTTGTGTGGGAGGACGCCCGTTCTTTGTGCCCGGGGATTGTAAAAAATGTCGTATTGGATTCTAGCTGTGCTAATGAATGATAGATACGAATGGTATTGGTACTCTTACTCGAAAATCTGATGTGGAATATGCAAGTATGTTTTTTTGTGCATACGTCGGTGCTCTTTTTGAATATAGAAATTTCGAATTGAATTTCACCGTGCATTTTGTCGATGGATGTGATTATTTGAGTGGTGTTTTAATTTGATTAAAACCCAGTGCGCATAAGAAGTGTATTTGGTACACGGGCTCATGAAGGCGTACACGAGTGTATTGCCGCTACTAATATTAATAAAATATAAAGAACATTTGATTCTGGAGTATTCATTAACACGACTGATGAAATGAAGAAAAAATGTTTTGATATCCAAGTCAAAATGCTTTTTTTCCTTCACAATTTCAGTTCTGCTGCTGAGAAATATCTAGATTTCATATTTTTTTAAAGTTACCCTATTAAAATTTTAAGTAACCAATTAAAAATAAATATAAATAAATAAAAAATACATAACAAATATCCATCAATCTGTTTGTTTCGAATATGAAAATCCTTCCTAAAAACAAGAAATATGGTTTTATTTACTTTATTCTATTTTTATATAACATAAGACCAAATTTTATTTCAGAATTCGAATGTAAACTTTCAATAGTACTGTTAGCAGAAAACTTTAAAAAGAAAAACTTATTCATTTTTTTAAAGTATTTTTTATAATAATTATGGAATTCTTATGATTTTGCAAAGCTTTCACTCTGTCATTGTCATTCTGTTAACAATTCTTAAGGAAACCAACATATTCTGTATTATTCTGTATTATTCTGTGGTATTCTGAGAACATATTTCTCCCTACAGATCCTTTACAAGTAACATACCAATAACTTTGCTTAGCATATATTTTCTCCAAAAATATAAAAATTGAGGGTGGAGAGAAAATTGCGTTTTTCAAATAAAATAAAAACAATTAAAAAATAGTTATGTTTGGTAGGTTACTAACATACTTTTTAATTGCCAATAGATATCTGTTTTTTTTTATTTTGCTAACCTTACAATACACAGCAGCCTTCATGCACTTCCTCAATTCACCATTCTCTTAATAACATACACTATGGCGACTACAGCACTACAACTACAGCACTACTGAGAACACTACACTATTAACTTTTCACTTTTATTGATCATTCTATTCTGACATGTAGATTGCTGATGGCTAATAAGATTGAACCTCTCCTCGTAATCACCTTGTTATTTTTTATATTTTTAATATTTATAATTAAACTTTTTCTATTGTTATAATTCGTAATTAACTATCGAACCCATTATTAAAGTATAATATTTTATTGAAGCTGTTTCGGAAACAAATATATACCATGTAAATATTGTAGATAATTATAAATTAATGATTACTGAGCACGTGTTATTTAAGGTTATTTAGCCCTTAGATAAAAGTAGCAGAGGTCTAGTTAACTGGTCACGTATAGCGTTTAAGAACGAGCACTCTATGTAATGATATGCTTGTGTTGTCTGAGTATTAATCTTCCAAATACTACGTTATTAGATGAAACAAAAAATGGCCAAAAAAGTTAAAAGGAGGTCAATAACTGGACTGAGAGCTACAGTAGCAAGTGCCGGTAGCGACACACGGGATTATGTATTCCATCATTTTATATAGGTTAGAGAAAGTATGTTCTAATTTAAGAAAAAAATATTTTTTATTAGTTTATATTAATGAATACTACTGGTATTTTTTAAAGATATATTTAATAAGTGTAAATATTACTATATGGACAATTCAATATATAGTAAATATAATAATATTATTTAGTTAAATTAAATAGTATTTCGTTTTTAGGCATCTTTCTTATATGATAAGTTTGTCAGCATCTCCTGCGGGTGTACTCGTACTCCACATATGTAAACACCAACAAGACATGAACGTATTTAGTTGTCAATAACATGGAGAAGACTTAAAATTTTCTTTAAATAAATAAAATATATTACAAAAATATTTATATTAATTTTTTATTGTAAATTTATTGTAACATTAAAAAAATAACAGATAAAATATGTTCGTAGAAGAATATAAATTTTAGCTTTAAAATTATTCAATATTTCATTCGAAATATATGTACTATATTCTTATTACATAATATGGACCTTATTTTTAATCAAATAGAATAAAAAATCATCAACAAGGAGTTGAAACTGCGAACTTTGGGATACTTAGTATCTCATGCTATATATACAAGCAAATAAAATAATCCTTTAGTGGCTAACATATTAATATACAAATGTACTTATTATTTTCATAGCGCGACTGAAGCGTGGAGATATCAACAGGTGTACGAAGAACTAATCTTATCCACAGACAGATCGCGACCTAACCACATTGTCAGACCAAAAAGCGCAATTATTCTCGACTCTATTATGTCGTTTTAGTACTTGCTTGCATGCTAGCTTGCTTGTTTGTATTAGACATAATTGTTTGGTAGACAAAACCTAAATCTGGATCTAGACTTATGAACTCATTTTTCTTTCCAGGAGATCACTAAATAATAGCTTATTAGAATGTTTGCTTATTTTTTATATATTGTTGATAAGACAACTGCTTAAGCTATGTTTAATAGCTTTTTTTTGGGTCAATAAGCTATAAATATAAGCTAAGGTATTAAATGTTTTCTTTGCCCGAAAAAAAAAAATCAAAAGCTTTTTAAATTCATCGCGAGTAGACCCGCTGGCGTGTAACTAGTTAGCGGATAAGTTACAAACACCGTCGAAGCCTTCAGATAGATAAAGAAAGAGATATTAGATAACAATCTTAAGTAAGTTTAAAAAGTTAAAGATAAAAAATATTCGGAAAATGCTTTATATTACCATTCCTTGTATAATAATAAATAATAGTAAATCGAATATATCTAAACACTCGATATATATATGAAATTCAATTATAATTTTAATATACATCTATTTTATTGCATTTTATCAAACAAAGGACATTAATCTGTAAGCACTAAGTTATGTACTTGAACATTGTTGCAGTTTTACGATCATTATTTGCTACCTTGTAAAATATATAATAAGTCTAAACATGCTTTATCTGTATATTGAACTTGTATATGCAAAATGTTTCAGTTAATCTAAATCATTTAGTTAATCTAACACGCGATTAAGAAAGCTGTTAATCGAAATGATTTCTAATATAATACATAGTTAATAGTATTGCTCTGGTAGAGTTGAAAAAGCTTGCAATAAAAGCTCGCTAGGCCACGGTGCGGAGGAAACTGAGAGTGGTGCAAGGACGGCCGGTCTGTGGCTTACAGCTTTTTATCGCGGAGTGAGTAGGCTCATACTGGTTAGTTTGTTTGTTTTGTCTCTATTCCAGATACACAGATCACTCTATCATTACTATATTAGTTCATATATATATATCTAAATGACGTGTCAATTCTTGTATTTTTGTATTTCGGGGTTATGAAATATAATAATACTTCAACACATCCAGACTTACAAAAATAATCTCGAGAATAACGTTTTCAACAGGAATATTCCTGTTGGGGAATCGAACCCACGACCTCCAGCACAGCGGTGAGGGTCACTAACCGGTAGAGCAACAGGCCATTATGTCATTACTAGTACACTGACTCGGATATTCACGCGCAGGAGTATTTTATCAAACAAAGAGAGAAGTCTATATATTTCTTAAAGTAGGACATATACCTTTTTCCCACTTGGTACTTAAAAGTGAGTTTAAGGAACACATCATAGTATTTCTTATAAGATATATAGGTTCCTACAGGACAATTATCATCAACTTAACATAAAAAAAAAACATAAAAAAAAACATAATAAAATAAAAAAAAAACGGTAGATAGATATTTAATAAAATCGAAAAAACATTAAGAACTTAATAACATAATATACAACATAACATAATATATAAGATAATAATAATAACATTTTTTTAATAGAAACATTTCTTAGAGGACTACTTCTATCATAAGTACTACTTCTATCACAAGAACTATCTCTTCTAGTGTGTAAAAAAATATATATAATTTATCTTTTTGAGTCACTCTATCCATTAGCGAAAACAGTACGATTATCCATACAGTAGTTTTTAAAACTACCGCTTTCAAACAGACAGACAGTTGGGGTTTTGTTTGGTTTTATACTATGCTTTGATACCCTGATAAAGTTACAAGAAATTAAATACTTTATCCACATTACCCTAAGTAGAACTGTAGCTATATATATGTTTACTATTTTATACTTTTCATAAAAAAAAATGTTTGACAGATCTTTCATGGTTTAAATTTTGCAGTTTTGATTTTTTTTAACGAATGTCAATGAAATAAAAAATAAAATCTGTAGAAGAGATTGTTAAATTTCAAAACAAGATAAAGTCTCCACCAATCAAGTATCTTACAAATATCTGTACTGTCTATAAAACTCAATAGACATAAATAAAACTGAGCTCTAATTCCAAGTTAATTATCCCTTATCCTTTCCCAGCATCTCATTCAACTGCTAAAGAGAAGTCATCCATCTTCGTCAGCCCAAGACGCAGCTTGCATCAGCCATCTCTTAGGCGAAACAACAAACACAGGCTATCCCACTTTTTATAATAAATGTGTAGTCGCTTTTATCTCTGTCTAACACTGAAATGATTCAGCGACTAACTTAGAATGCATGTTAGATAAGTGATATTTACTTTAAACTCTATTTTTATTCTATTAGAGTTCAGTTTTCTATGGTTGTTTTAACTGAATTGAATTTCCAAAGCAAGTGTTAATTCCGAATGCAACATTCTTTTTCTTTTGCGATTTTGAATTGAACATAAAAATTAAAATAAAAATCCGATATTCCATCGCATATTTATTTATAGTTGCTCCTGAAATATTATAAGATGTTATAAACATATAACATATAAATTCCTAGAAATATGCCTCTATATTATTATCACTCTTTACAGAGCAAAAAAACTTTATGTATAGTTATGAGCATATTAAATAGTGTTTAAAGTAAAAGTATCGTATAATACGGTTAGTAACCGATGTTCAAGACTGTAATCTATCTACTTCAGACGTGGGGCGTGGCCCGACTGACAGCGGGAAATAACTTAGTATTGTTTTAAAAGTATTAGATTTTTTTACTGAATATTTGTTATATATACAAAATAATGGAGGTATATACATATTGTAATTATATTTTAAGAAAATATCAAAAAAATTTGTTACATTCAATACTAAATTTTCCCTAACAAAATAAATATTATACAGTTGTATTGTTTAACATTACAACACTCACCTTAAAGTCTAGAATATAATTACTAAAGAGTTACTAAAATATTTAACACAAAAAGAAGTAATTACTTTGCACCAAACAAAATTCTATTATCTTTAATATGTCAAATACAGATCACGTTTACTATGAACTTAGTAAATAAACTACTTACAATATTAAAATTATTAATGATACCCTATACATATATTTATAATCAGTCGCTATCATTAGAGCCTCATCCGCTCTACATGATGCATTAATCCCTGTACCCGCCCTTAATATACAGTCGAGTCGGTCACGCTTAACTTGAACTTAGATTATTACTAGTTAGATGTTATCACAAACCATTGCTAAGTTAGCTTATAAAAATAATTCATTAATAGAAAATCTTAAAAACCCTATAGATTAGTATTAATCATAATTGGTATTTCTAATAAACTAAGTAATAAATAATTATCTTGCGGCTTCAATTGAGGAAAAATACTATATTAAGTAATATTTACTTGAATACAGCTTCAGATGTAATTTTTCTTTCCACTGAAAATTTTTTTTTTATCTTTTTTTAAACTACCAAATCATCAACCTTGTATATATATACCCCATTATGTTGTATATAATAAAATATATAAAATAATATTTTAAGCCAGTTCTATGTAAATACGTCAGACTGAAAGGTGACCTAATTTTTCTCAACAAATACTTGACCTCAGGTGCTGGAAAATTTCTTAAACAACTTAAGTTTTATAAGCATTACATCTGGACTTATATTACATTATGAAGAAATAATGAATATATATATATATAGTTCGCTATTTTAATATTGTTTGTTTGTAAAAGTGGATGTAGTGTGTACATAATAAAGTTCAGTGATATAAATGATTTGACTTTAAGATTGTCTTAAAATTCTGTTAAGGTAACACTAAAGGGAAATTTTCTTCGTGGCTGTAAAGTGTTTATTATACTGAGGATATAACAGAAAAAATATATATTTTCAGAGTTATAGTTACTACTCGCTGTGCCTGCGACTTCATACGCGTAGATTTTGATTTCGATAAAATGTAGCCTTCGTACTTACTAATGTATGTAAAATCTATAAACCTTTCAACTGATAAGCAGCAATGGTACGACAATAAGAGATTTTGAACTTCTCAATTTGTTAACCGATTGTTAAAAAAATAACCAAATATAAAGTGATTCCAAGGACAATATATTCCCGAAAACTGCATCCAAATCGATTAATCCGTTTCTGAGATTAGCGTGCACAAACATACAGACAGACAGACAAAGAGATAAACAGACAAAGATTTTAAAAATGCTGAAAATGGATTCTATTAGTTATCACTTCAAATCCTGGTATTTTTTTTATATTTTCGATGTACAAATACTACTCCTCAACCGATTTATTAAATGTATAGAATAAGATTTAAATCGTTGAAAGTAACTTAAAAAAATGCCTTTTTACATTAAACCTATTAATATTCTTAAAGTAATAAAATAAGCTTATTTTTCTTCCAATATGTTTTAAAAGCCTTCTTACTCTATTTTTAGTCAACAGTCTATAGAATAAAAGTTTATTATAACTAGCTACAAGGTGCAGTCTAATTCTAATGGTGAACTTTCAAAGATAGTTTGTGAAGATATTATTTTTAATTATTAGTCTATACAACAATTTCACATTACAGTATTGGCCATTTGACAACAAGATACAAAGATAATAAGAAAATGTTAAAAATGTTATATCTTATTTTGTATTCGGATTGTTAATACTTCATAATTGGTACAGAGAAGCTACATGTGCAGATTTTAAAATATTTTATATTATATGCGGTGGTATTAATATTATTAAATTTTCTAACCCAATAGATTTACATTTGTAAAAACGAATGCAATATCCAGAACTGAAATGGGTATTTAAAAAAAAATTTTTTTTTAGATCTTTTTTGTTATGTATAATTTCCACAGGTAAGTGCCAGTAGGTATAATATTGTAAACAGATAGACACGTAAATTGTATTTGTTATTGTAATAGTGCGCGGGGCGACCTTGCTGTGTCCGTTTTGTTCTTTCGTAGCTCGAAATGAATAATATTATATTGAAATATCCCAATACTGTGGGCTTAGGATCATTAGTTTTAAATTAAGAATATTACTTTCTTTCAGAAGTTAAAAATAGATGTTATATTGACTTTTGTTAAATAACTTGTTAAAAAAAAATATTTTTTTTTTGCTTTCAAAAAACCAGGAAGTATAGACTAGTCAATTAAAACATAAAAAATCAATTTACTGATACTCGAGTTACTAATATTTTGTTATATTTTATACATATTATGACTTTGTACCCAAGTCCATTGTTCCAGTGGTCAAGTCCATGTCTAGATGTTTCGATGACTTCACCCGCACCCATATGCTAACATATTTAATAATTGCATAGTTTCCAAAATATCAAAAGTTGCCATTTTGGTGCCACTTATAAGTCAGTCTTCTATAATAATGCTTTATTTTATTATCATATTAAATCGAATGTTTTTAAAGTATAGTGTAGAACGAAGAAATATATATTACATAGAAATAGGAAATATATTTGAAAGATTTAATTATATTTATTTTTTCTTACACTAAAAGTAATTAACAGAATTAGTGAGCACAATGCTCAGTAATTTTATGTCACATAAGGAATATATAAAATTTACTGTATATATTCTATATATTGTACTTATAAAAGATAAAAATCAACATAGAATAGAAAACAGTTTACTCGAAAACTGTAATTACAGCATATTATAATATGTCAAGCCAAATAAAAAAAATATCTATGAAACAGACACGTCTTTGAAAACACCAAAAATAATAAATGGCAGGCAAAAATTATAAAATAAATAAAATATTGATACACGTCTCAACTAATTAATTGTAATAATTATAAAGTTATAAAGAGAAGACAAAAAAATATTAATAACAATTTAAACATAAAAATTATAAGTTCAGGTTCAGTCAATGTTTCATCTTGTAGAGTTTCATAACTAAAGGTTTTCATCAATAATATGAATCCCTAATTAAATGCAGTAAAATAGTAAACATTTTTATAATACATTTAGTTAGTCTGAGTAGGCATTGTTCGTGTAGGCTTATTGAAATCGTCGTGTTGATTTTTCCGATTAAGCGCAATGCGGAACGACTGTTGGGAACTGTTGGGTTCCTTGGACTGATAATGATTATTAATTAATTAATACTGCACTAGATTATAATAACAATGTATCACCACACGATATAAGAACTATTTGTCGGGTGAATTTTCTGTGTAGTGTCGAAAATTTTGGATGGTTCAAATCTGCTCTTCCATTCAAAATAAAGGAGAATTTAAATCATTAACCTTTATTCAGAGAAGTTCTGGTTATTTTTTTTTGATGCAAAATAAGGTTGAAAATATGCAATATAAGGTTGAAAATATCTGCTTATATGGTATATTGTATGCGGTGCTGATGCAATTTCCCGGCAACAAGAAAATATACAGAACCCTCAACAATAAATCGGGCTTTAAGTGGTGTAATTTTTTTCGTCAATTGATTGGCTCTCGCAAATAGACCAAATGAAGTCCGATTGAATTTGTGATGAGATCTCACCAATTTATTGCACGTGTTGTAACGGCATCGCTATTTTATTTGCATGTAACGAAATTTGATTTACAGCAGACTATTCGATTTTTTGAGAGAACAAAGCGAATTGTTTGATTGTCTAGATGTCTAATTGGATCAGTAATAGGCAACTGGTGAAGAGCTAGTTGTTTGTTTACATGGGAATTAAGTTACACAGTCTGAGTGTAGGTAAATTACTGTGATAGAATACGAAGTGCTTACCTTTTTTTCGTATCATCATTTTAGACTTCGGTTAGATTTTAGTAGCTCCATCTCATCCCATCGTTTGTAATTGGATTTGGGGAAATCAATCGATATCGTATCACTAATATTAAATGATAGTCGCAAAGGAAATTCAATTATAAATGTCTTTGTCAGAAACAATTAAAAATAACATCAAAACTGTGTTCTTCTTGTCATCAAAAATGTGATTTGAATTTAGTTTTTTGATTTAAAGCAGATTTGGATTAACTAATACATAGTCATGAGATAAGTACTAAAAATCAAACATGTACTTTTCTTTTTTTAGACAATATGCTTAAAATGTTTTCACGTGTTACGAAGTTTGAATTTATTGTAACCTGAGACCAAAGAAGTATTTCTTTTCTTTTTCATCTGTTTTACTTCAATTGCAAAAAAAGTGAGAAAGGGAAGACAGGAAATAAAAGAACCTACCTAATTTTCGAGCGGTTGCTTATTAAATTAAAAAAAAACTTTTGAGCTTTGGTTTTTTTTAAATAAGCAAGATAATCGGTGCTGGATCCTTCATCCTCGAGATAACTTCTTAACACTCGACCAGATAAATACCAAATATATGAAATGAGGGTATTATTTGGTACACATTTTTAATCTTGTGACTTTTTATTTATAACAAAAAAAATAGGATGCATAGAGAATGCTCCAAAAACAAGGGCATCCATTGGGTCTGACAATGGTAACCGCCACTTATATGAATTTCAACTTTGGAACAAATTTTTGTTTTCCTACAGTACCTTATTCGTTAAATAAACTTCTCAAAACATATACAAATATTTTCTGTCTAAAAAGTGGTTCTATGTCAATTTAATTTAAACGTTTAAGGAAATATATTCAAACAGGTTTAGTTTTTGTAATATTAAGAAGTTTACCACAGTAATACATATCGTCGTTTATATACAAAGTCTCTTTATATCAAATACTAAATAAACTTCTAATATAAACATAAAACTACCTATATAAAATGTATGATATATTAGTTTTACGTAAATATCAAAAGAGCTTTTAACAAATATAATGTATTATAGTTTGAATCGATTAGTATTTTTCAGGCGCATCGTTTTTATGCACCCTCAACAACTTACATCATTCGTCTTCGTAGGATGCATGGGAGAAGTTACTGACGTATCGGTACACAGACGGACATCTAAACTGAATACATACATTTTAATAAAGATAAAAGAGTTCGTTGATAGAATTAAAGGAAATACATCCTTAAATAAAATAAATCAAATCAGTATATTTAAAAGGTGTTATTGCTATATGTGTCATGAACCTAATATAGGCATGACCTTAAAACAATATTTTTAAATATTTCTCCATGTCATGCAATAACTATTAAACAGATTATTATTGTACTTATGTAGTTTATTTTTTGACTGTGAATAACTCCCCTCTCCACGGCCAAATACAAAACTAATTTAGGTAAGGTATACAATACAACAAAACTCTTGAACCTATTACGATTAAAATATATGTGATATTAGTTTATTTTTGAGTAAAGTGATGTAGAGTGGAAACCACTCTACATACCGAGAAAGAAAAGTGAAAGCTCCAAAAAATAAGGCTTTATCAATATCACGTCCGGAGGTGTACCGACGGTGTACCGACATCTGCTAATTTATGGAAATCTCTGAAAGTCTCCGCAGTCGCCTCGCCTCAAGTGTTTTCCTATAGATAAAAATAAAACATATCTAACCCAGGCCGGGATACTCTTTGTTCGTAATGCATTATGCTGCCAGGTATGTTGTTATTTTCATGTTAATGAAGTTGGTTGGAGATGCAAATTAAACAATCTTCATTAACGACTACTTCATGTTCAAATAAAAAAACTGTATAAGTAATATATCAAAAGTATCATATATTGGTATTTGTTATAATTAATTAATTAGCAGTTAATTAAAAACATTTACTTACAAATGTCGTTAATGTAAACTAATAGTACCAGGAGAACATAAATGTATAGCAGTTTTCAGATTTCCAAGTTGTATCATCACGCGTCACCTTGCTCGTGACCTGCCCTAAGGCGGACAAATGTATGTAGGTGACTGGAATAGTCCGGTTAGCATTTCTAATTTGCATGATGTCCGCCACTCACGGGGTGACATTTAACATTTTTATTTAAATCCTATTTAGCCTTTTTTGTTTATTATTATGATAAAACTGTAAGTGCCGAGACTATATAGGTAATCGCAAATACATATCTCGATACTTATATTATGTAATATTTACAATATAAGTACAGTTGAAAATTATTATATTATAGGTAATTAGAGTTAAATTGGAAACTTTTGAAAATATTTATCATAATGTTTTTTTTTAATTTTATTTTGTAAAATAAATGCATGACTTGTAATGACTAAGAGTTTTTTTCTTCAGATTAGAAATTAAATAAAATTTATATTTGTTATTTCATTTACTGCATTTTTTATTTATCTAAATCCTAATCCGTATCTGTATTTAATAAAGTATATAATAACCAAAAAGTACTCTAACGTTGTTATTGATTTTTAAAATTAGAAACATAAAATTTAGATAATATCAAACAATAATAAAACACTGATCTACCACAAACAAAACAATAAACACACACACACATACATAACTTGTTACTATCAGAGATATTAGCGCCAATATTAAATCAAACGCATTAAAATTAATACAAGAACTCAAGAACAAGTTCTACATTCACTGAGGTTAACGATTTGCCTTGATATTGAACTGCTGAAGGTCGAGTGGCCTTCCGAGTAATTTCACTAATATATAATAACATAATATTCCAGGATAATTATAAAAACATTAAATTATTGCGTGTCCTTAAAAACGTTTTCAATATGTTCAAATTGTATAGGCTCTTACATTAATTCTCATTAAAAAGTGTAAAAATAGTCTGGTTTAAAATGTAGAATGTAAGAATGTTAAGTACTTAACATGAGATGTATTATTTTTCTTGATATTAATTAGGTAATTACTTGTGATAGTTGCATAAAGATTTTAAATGTTATTTATGTATATTCAATTCCTGACATACCTACCTATTTGAAATTAGTACCTATTAATATTTTTTTGGTGCTTGCATTCAAATTTATATATTTTTTAATCTGCAAACTGACTTCCTTATTTGGTAATGAACTTGCTTTGTAATTAATGGAGGCATTTAATTAAGACTGTATGTTAAAAAATAAAATTATTAAAATAATTCTAACAAGAATCTTGGTTAAGAAACAGAACAGTGCATTACCTATAATACCGAAAATTATTTAGTAAACATTCGAAACTAATAACAAGTTAAAAGAGAAAAATTACAGATACAGGATTACGTCATAATATTATATTATAATAAAATTTATATTCTAAATATTTATAAATGTTAATCATTTTAATTATAAATGACAACCGTGATGTTTTTTCAAAAAGCTCATATTTGAATAAGTTTTAGGGCTTGGTTACCTCATAACCTACACCCCAAAAGGAATCTAGAAAAAAATATGAATATATTATTAGAATATTTGATTCCTCAGTCGACTTGAAATCGGTCGCGAACCGAGCGAGCTAACCGGTCAGACTGCTTTTTATAAGATTCCACCCTCATCTGACGAACTGGCTATTACTCACCCAATCAAAAACAAACTTTAACACCTGTAATTAAGGCTTAATATCTATTGACCTCTCCACCAATTGACAGTCACGACCTGTAAAGAAGGATAATGTTAGGATGCGTGCCATTTATTCGATTATCGATTTTATTTTAATATTATTATGAATGTCTTTACAACGGTGTAGTTTTATGAATAACTCCTTTGATTTTTATCGTTCACTTGACCCGTCATGTCCAATGTCCTGGGAATTCGTAGTGATTCAATAGTTATAATAGTTATCATAAAAATGTTGTATAAATAGCCAGAACTCTCCCCACCACTTTCTAAGATAACTCATTCTTTTCTTAAAATTGTCCCAAACACTAGAAATACTTCCAAAGTGTTAGTGGCCATTATTGCAATTCGACACTACAATACAGAATCCCAAAACTTAAGATTTTATTTGATAATTTTTTTTTTATTACTTTTGTCGTTATACCCCGATTTTTTTTTTTTTTTTTTTTTTTTTTTTTTTTTTTTTTTTTGTCTGTCTATGCTGTTAGCCCTGTTGGCTATTACAGCGTCACCGGGGGAATGGGTGGGTCAGGAGACCCACCCTTAAAAAGGGGGGGTCAGATGGGCCCCCATGGGGAACGACGTCCCGAGGGCGTCTCAGATTGAGACACGGACCTCGGCTCGGGGCGTCGTTAGTCAGGAGGGAAGCTAAGGAAATTTGGACACTAGCGTCCTCCGACGGCAGAACGCCGGAGCAACGGAGCACTTACTCAGTTGGGACCTCGTCTATACCGGTACAGACGGTGTGTGTCTGTATGTTGTGTGGTGTCAATTATGCCTACGCGTACACGTTATTACCTACTGTGAACGCGTCGTCGGGGTCAACGAGTACCGACTTGGGTCTTCTTTTTCTGACTAAAGTAGTCTTACGTGGTCTATACTCTGCGGCGTCAGCCACCAGTGGGTTCGGGTGTCGCTCAGCACGTTCAAAGTACTTTTGGGAAAGCCCCTTGAAGTACTGAGCGATGGTCGGAAGGTTCAAGTCTCTATGGAGATCGATGTTGCGTACGAACCACGGCGCCCCGGTTGCAATCCGTGTAAACCTGTTCTGAATCACCTGAAGGGGTTTCAGATTAGCGTGCGCAAAAGCGGGACTCGCATAGGACATGACGGAACGTATGCAAGCTTTGTAAAGTGTCACCTTATTGCGAAGGGACATTTTACTCCGCTTGCCTAACAGCGGATATAAACGACCTAATATGTAGGCCGCTCTGCTACGAACGGTCCTAATATGCGCAGTGAAAACTAACTTTCTATCTAACGTTACTCCTAGGTATTTTGCCTCGTCTTTCCAAGGTATCGGTTTATCAAAGAGTTTGATTCGCGGGAGGATCCTTGGGGGGCCCCGTTCGAAGAGCACCGAAACGCTCTTCTCAGGGTTTACCTCGATCCGCCATTTCCGCAGCCAACTCTCAAGGGAGTCGACTGCGGATTGGAGACGTTGGTATATCTCCCAGTGATCCTTAGAGGACGTGTAAAGCGCGGTATCGTCCGCGTACATGGCAAGGTGCACTTTAGATCGCGGTCTAGGAATATCGCTAGCGTAGATGGAGTAGAGGATGGGCGAGAGAACTGAACCCTGGGGAACACCCGCCCTGATGGGGCGGGGGGTTGACAAGACGCCTTCCACTCTGTAGCGAAAGGAGCGATTCGTCAGGTAGTCCCGTATGATGAGTACGAGTCTGTCCGACACCTTGAACTGGTATAACTTGTACACCAGTCCATTGTGCCAGACCCTGTCGAACGCCTTAGCTACATCGAGGAAGAGCGCTCCTGTCCTATGCTTCTTGGCCCTCACAGTGGCCCCTATCAGTATGTGCTCCGTGAGGCGTTGCACCTGATGGGAACATGAATGGTTGGCTCTAAAGCCGAACTGCTCATTTGGGATGATTTTGAGTCTCTCGACTTCCGATCTAAGTCTACAGAGGATGATTCTCTCATATACTTTCCCTAAGGAACTAAGAAGACTAATGGGACGGTAACTACTAGGCAGATGCCGGGGTTTGCCCGGCTTATGGAACCCTATCACTATGGCCTCTTTCCACTGGGCCGGAAACGAGCAACCGGCCAGTAGAGCGTTAAAAATGGTAACCAATAGGTAAATTAAAGGAGGCGGAAGAAGCTTTATCACTTTGTTAGTGATCCTATCGGGACCTGGCGATTTCTTGACGTGAAGCGCCCTAACTATGGACGTCACCTCGTCTAGGTTCGTTTCCTCGATTGGCGGACCGGCCGGTGGCTGAGAACACATTATATTGACCGATTTGTCGACTATTTCGACATGATCGCGATCAATGGATTGAGCAGACAGACGGCACTGGCTCTCTAGACTGTCGGCTAAGCACTCAGCTTTGTCAGAGTCGTCAAACGCGATGGCGGAGTTAGGTCCAACCAAGGGAGGCATATCTGAGACAGTGTCCGCCTTCAACGCTCTCTGCAACCGCCAGAATGCCTGGTGTGTTGGAGAGAGCGTCGCAAGCGTCCTATCCCAGCCGCTATCTCTGAAGTCGTCGAGAGCTTGTCTCGACTCCCTCTGAAGACGGCGCAGCCTCCGTCGGTTGTCATCTGTCGGGTATCGGTCATGGGCTCTAATCGCGGCGTTTTTACGGGTGATGAGGAGTCTAATGTCCGGAGGGAGTGCTCGGTAACCCTCGAAGTTCACTCGGACCTCCCTCGAGGACTTTCCTATGCTGTCTACCAAATGTTCTGTGAAGTTAGTCGCGGCTGAGACAGCGTCCTCGACCGATGTAAGCTGGTCAGGAATTTTGTCGAGGTGCGCTGGTACGGGGGAATGGAGTTGCTCTCGAAGCTTCGTCCAGTTAATAATTGTTTTGGTCGCGGGTTCCCTAAGGGGAGGAAGTCCTAGCTGAAATAGGACCGGTCGATGGTCAGAGTCTAGCTCGGATAGCGTCTCGATAGAACGTAACTGGAGTGTCACGCCCTTCAAGAGTACTATGTCGAGCACGTCGGGTCTGTCATGTCGGAAGTCTGTGTCGCAGTATCGCGTGGGACTCAAAGGCGCGGTGATCTCGAAGTCGAGACCAGCCTTGTAACTTAGCCTATCAAGGAGATTTCCTCTACTGTTTGCGACAGTGGAGTTCCAGCGGGGATGTTTGCAATTTAGGTCGCCGGCCAGAATGGTTGCGTTACCTAATTGGAGTAAGGACTTAAGGTCCCTCTCAACTAAGGCTTTATTGGGAGAAAGATAGACGGATGCTAGTACGATCGACTGATGGCCGGTCATACCCACCTGACATAATGACGCTTCTACGTTGACTAGTTGGGGCGGATCGAGCGGAGTGCAATGAAGAGACCTTCTGTAATAGATGATGGTTCCCCCCTTCGCGGTTGCCCTATCGTTCCTAACGAGACGGTAATTTGCGATGCGCGGATCACGATTACACGGCTTCAGAAAGGTCTCTTGTACTAACAGGACGTCTATCTGGTGCGTGACCACGAAGTCGCGCACTAGATCTATCTGCTTAAGTAGCCCGTTCGCGTTGAATGTAGCGACAGTCAGAGAGCGAGGTTTTACCCTTCCACGCGATGTCATCATGTTGACATCGTGTGTTCGTATATCGATTTGATTAGGACGGCGTGCTTGAGGAGCACTTCCCAGTTATACCCCGACATCACAATATTCAAACTATATACATTTTAATTGATATTTTTTTTTTCAGTATATTTCTAAAGCCTGGCCTAATAGTGACAATGTACTACAATGGTGGAAAATTCCCAAAATTTCTGTGGGTAACTATTTTTCCACTTCTCCAGTACACTCAAACCACAACAAAAAATCCTCAAGAGTTATTATTTTCTATAAATTTAATAAAAATCCATTATAAAACCAATTTTCATGAAAACTTCAGGTTTCACTCATTAACACGTTTTTAAGGGAAACGGTGTATTATGCTTTCCTCGTTAGAAGTTTTCTTAGTTTTTATTCATTTCTTCGCAAACACTTATCGTCTTTCTTAGGTTTAAAAGGTGACCTAGATGCTTTATAACGAGACTAAGACCATTAACATGCGCCATGTACTTTAACCCTTCCTTATTAATTTTATTTACATTTAAAATTTCATATTAAAAATGCTTTTTTTAAAAAAATTTTTTTTTGGAATTCTATGATGTAGGTAGGCCTCGATAGTCTTCAAACCTATTAAATGCTTAAAAGTAGCAGCTTATAAGCTTAAGAGCTTATAAAAGCAAGCAAAGACTGATAACAAAACTAGTCAGTGTTGATTGTATTACAGTTCTCTGAGATCATATATATCCAAATCAAACGTGAAATCATTCTTAAATGTACTGACGTTGTAAGGTAAATAAGTAATTATAAATTAAGTGTGTGTTTTGTGTGTTTGTGATCCGATTATAATAACACACAACATACGCAAAACCCTGTCATCATGGCAGTAGAAAGTGATTTAGTACTTGGGTAATAATAACTTATTAACGTATATTACAAGTCGCTTTTAGTTTAATGTGAACAAACATTACCGGTTCTAGGTTATTTTTTATGTATAAAAAAACTTGCACATGTGTCGTCTAATGAAGTTCTTATGATATGGTAATGGGAGAAAGAGGGGTATGGATAATTATTAATTAGGTGGCTGTAATTATACTTAAGTTTGTAGTTATTTCTATGTATAAGTTACTTTGTAGATGTTACAAAGTAGGGTTCCAGAATCTCAATCCTGATAAATATTTCAGCCTCTAATATTTTTTCTAATTATTTAATTATAATCATTTCAATGTACTTTTATGGACTTAATTTATACAAATAGATCTTTAAAATCATTACCTGTTTCTCTTATACATTAATTATTAATTTTGTATTAATTTTCTAAAGGATATATTCCCACTTAGCAAAGTGTATCCAATACATGTAATAAGTTATTCATCCAACAGCTCATCAATCTTGCACTCCAACATATTGTAATATCTTACTACTAAAATATGTTACCCTGGTACATTACTGATCTTTACCAGTCTGTTAATAAGTATAGTTGAATTTAACCTCTATTATAGAAATAAATGAAGAATTAGGAGTTCAAATTTAAATATATATAGTAAGAACAAGTCAAAACAATGCATTTTATGGTACCGAGAAGTTCCAATACATAAGCGGTCATCAATCACTGAGCGCATCAATCTTGCACTCCTACCGCGAGATGCAGTCCTGGTACTTGGTCTATATATTATGCGGTTGGTATTAAAATTTTAATATTTGAAGGAAAAACAAACAAACAGTCGTGAATTCAATTACCTCTGTTATTTTTGCCTAACAACCTTTTATTAACTTTGTATTTTATTCGAAGTAGGTCTCCAGCTTATTTATTTAACACAATGACAATTTTGTTCGAAAATAAACGTTATTTATTTCGAACAGTTACAAAATTTAACCAACTCCAGTGATAAATTGTTTCCGAAAAACACAGAGTAACGCACTTTCTGCGTTGTGAATAAAAACTAAAAACCCACTGTTATTACGGACCTCGCAGTGCACGTTCAAAAAGCGCATACAAAAATCAACGTTCAACGAAAAAACTTTATCCTGTCAAAAAATAGTAACAGGAATAATTATCGTGAACATTGCATTAATCAAATTCCGCGCACGGTGCTATCGGGGGTGGGGGTGGGTTCACAGGGTTGGGGGAGGGGGAGCCATGGGGATGAGAAAAACGAGTGCTGCGGACTCGGTGCGAAAAAAGCTGAAAATGACAGTTGTGTATGGAGATGCATTTGGGAAATGAATCTCGAGATATAATATATTTTTAATCCACTGTAATAATAATAATCAATGATCACTCATAATTATTGAAAAGAAATTATAACCACTTATTTGAAATTAACCCCTAAAGACATCATACAATAAAATTAATCGCAGGTAATTTTTAAAATATATTTGCAAATAAAGACCATGAAAATAATAAAATTTAAAAAAAAAAAGAGACGTACTGGCCACGTCTCGGTTTTTAAATGTTAAAACAACATGTATTAATTTAATTAATTACTTAATACTGACGTCAGTAAGCTTTATATGGTCAAAAATATGTAGGAAATACTGTTATCATTATTATTTATTAATTAGCCGTTCTTTATTGTTCAGTATTGTTATAAAATAATAATAAAATAAGTATGTAAAAAAATCTATACTATTCAAATATATGTAATATTGCACAGAATATCTTAAGACCCAGCATCTAGAGCTCGATGTCATGTACACCCGGTTAGTCCATCGCAGGCTACCTATAGCTGCAAAAAACGCCCCCCATGGGGGTGCCCTTCCTGCCCTGGCGCATTCATTAATTGGTAATTTACAGATCGTGCACCATGCATGAGACTGATCTCATGTTTTTAGGTTAATTAATTATATTTTTAATACTATTTAGGTATTCTAGATCTGTTTTGAGCTGACTTGTATATTGTTTAAGACCATTATAAATTGATCCTTCACGATATTGTAGTTTTGTGTCTTTTCGATAATGAGATGTTGGCTTAAAAATTAGGCTAATTAACAATTTTTGGGATGACGTCAACTTTTTTAATATTCTTTCGCTTTTCTCAGACGTTGTTATGAAGAGTGCTTATTTTATTTAATGCTTTTTAGGGGAATGCTAAGAGGTTTTGTATTTCAAAGGCAAACCATCTAAAAGTTTAGACAGTGTTGTTCCAGAACGAAATATGTCATTAACTAAATAAATGTAGTATATAAATAGTAAATAAATGTAGTATATAACTTGATTTGGGGCCACAGAATAAATCCGAATACATTCATTCCAACACAAATAACGGCTGCATATGTAAAATATTAAGCAAAAAGCATTACAGGACTACAATATGAAATGATAGGCGTTCCTGATGGACGTAACTCGGATCGATGGAGCCCGCGTCTGATCGGGCGCATGTGTGCAACGAAATAAACGAAACATACAGGAAAAAAATTCGCCGCGTCAAAATGGACGCGAGTGCACTCGGATTGATGTGGGTTGGCTGTTGCGATGATTTTTATTATTTAATTTTATTTCTGATAAAACGTTTAAATATTTAATGATAATTATAATCTTTGTTACACATAATTCCTTTCCTTAACTGAGAACCTACAATTTTTTTTTTTTTTTTATGATTTAAGATATACTGAAACTTTTTCAAATTAATAGGAATTAAACAAATAAGTCAAAAAAAGTCATAAAAAAAAAGGTTAAAACTTAAACAACCAATCTCTTGACACCGCACTAGAGAGGTGCAACGTCACCAAACAGTCTGGGTGGTTCCCCATAAAAAAATTGCAACGGGGGTGGGGTTTGGGGGTGAACTTTGACGGCATTTCGGCTACCCCTGTTTGCCCTTAATTGGTGCCGTTGTGAGCATATTAGAATTTGATTTGTGGACCTGTTTGCCTAAATTAGGCATTGCGTCACATTATTGACCATTTTGAAATAATGTCACCTAAAAAAAGATAATAATTCAATAAATCATGAAGAACCAAAAAAATATTTTTTTTTTCAGTGAGTTACAGATTTTTTAAAACAGAGAAAAAATAATAAATAAGAACTCTTTATTGTATATATAATTATAAATGTAAGAAAGGTTAATCATTTGCGTAATAATAACAACATTTTAAAACATACTCAATTCTGAGAGTTTTCTGTTTTAGTATAGATAACGGTGGAATGAAAACTTACTTTACCCTATTTACGTTATATCGTGTGTGTGTGTGAGCCCCTCTTTAATTCCAATTATTCTAAGCCTAACTAATTTTAATCGAAAAGTCGAAACTACAAACAGCTTTTAGTTATCAACTATGTCGGACAATAAGTCTGTTCAGCTCTTTAAGACTACCCTCAAAGGATGAAGTCAAGTATATTTCACCAACTAAAGATTCATACACTTCATTGTCAATATAATTATACTTGACCCGGGAGACATTTTATAAAGGTGTGTTAATGGTTCATACAATACATTGTATGAACCATTAACACACCTCGCTTAATAAATACATAATGTTATTTATTAAGCGAGATTAACACATCCGTTGTTAATCTGGGTACGTCATATCACAGTGTGCACTACGCATTATATATATCTTATAGAAACATGATGACGGTGCCTTAGTGTAAAGAAGCGATCCAAAATAAACAAATACCAATATATATACATGGAGGTACATATTTAAAACTTATAATATAGTCACGTATAATATAGTTTTATATTTTATAGACATTCTTAATGTTTAAAATTTTTAGCTATTGCAAAATTCGGTTGAAAGAGTATTATTTAAACTAAATATATTTTCGTTTAAACTATAAATTTAAATTTACAAGTTGCTGAAACAGAAAAACAAAGTACGTACCTATATAAGAAATGAGCAATTTTCTATATTTTTAAATTACCCCAAATAAGCAAACGATAAGTGATGCAAAGTTTGGACAAAAGCGCCAAAGATTATTTCGTTTCTTTTCTTTTATCTTTTATTACATTAAAAAAAAATATCTATATAAATATTTCAGATTTGAATATAGAAAGGAAATCATTAGAAAAACAATAAAACAGTTTAGAAATTAATGTAATTATATATTTTTTTTATTGTTATTATGTTGCCAAGGAAAAAAGCAATCATCAATGTAGCATTATCAAATTAGACTTTTTTTTAATAACTGTCTTTTAAAAATCCCAGAGATTTTATTGCGATCTTATTGACCTGTATAAGTCAAGTCTTGATCTAGTCAAATATATAATTGACTACTTCTTACTTCACTCTGAGGCACCACAGAAAAATAAACATGACAAGACTCTAATATTAATAGATATATTGCCTATGACATTAATATGATTACTATTAAATACAGATCTCTTACTAAGTTTAATAAAGTATATAAAGATTTTTTTAACTGAGTCTCTGACCTAATCATTGCTCTGTATTCTGACTTCCTGACTAACAGTAACCCGAAAGTGCTCTTAATAATTATTGTAGAAATTGTATAACATTTCATTAGAAATTATTTGAAAAAAGAACACACGTTTCAAATATTATCATTTTTTTATATTAACCTTAAAATTTATTGTGTAATTATTTTCTTAATACATTCAGAAAGAATATTTATATTTTATTTCCAATTAAACATTTCCGCATTACGATTCTTAAATACATAAAAAATATAACAATACAATAAAATTACGAATAAAACCACACTTACATACAATTCTCAGAAGGCGCTAAGTGCGCTGGCGTCTCTCCAGCCATTGATGGATTTATAGACGCATTTTCTATTTAGTTACTATGACTGATCAGTGTCACTCATTATGGGTGAAACTTCGATAGGTCTATATAACAATATAAATAATTCTTCTCATCAAGATATATTATATTAGCTTGATCATTTATGTGGCTGACTCTATCTAATAAATAATTAATTTAATGTAAATGATTTCGTAGTTGTATTCGAAAAAAATCTAATAATACTTTTAAATGAAATTAAAATAACTACAAATTATCCAAAGATAAAGCATTTCGACCATATTTTAATCCTAAGAAAGCCAACATGCAGTTTCAGTAGACTTCACGCACATAAATTCATCACGCACATTGGCCTGTGTCCAAGAGAGTCGGTAACGTGCCAATAAAAAAATTAAACCTAAACTTTGTGGAAACGAACGAGATTTTATAATTTAAGTAATGTGATGTATAATTGATATAAATGTAATGTAAGCTACTTGTATAGTTGATATAACAAAACAAAATAACCTTTCCATATTTTTGAAAAGCTAAATAGATTACAACTTGCCGCCATTTGTAAACAACTCATTCGCTGTCAAATTAAGTTGTACCAAAAAATGACATGTCACAATGTAATGTTGTTAAAAATATAGTTTTACACGTTTCAAAAAGTAGTTTGTTAGTAACGGTGGTCTTGATGGAAGTTTTTGGCTTGTTTTTTATTAGACTATTATTTATCTGTCGAGACTAATTTTTTGTCTGATGATAGAGTGTTACAATTCATTACATGTTGAATGGCGTTTCGGTTGAAATAGAAATGACTTTATTATTGCTTCAACAAATTGCTGATGTGTTTAATAATTAAGATAATAAATTGCGAATGTCATTATTGATTGAAGAATAAGTTTTTTCTTATATTTCTTGTACAAATAGAGTGCATTTTTTCTTAACGTATAAAAATAAAATAAATGAAATGAAATTTCGATAAGTTAAGCATTAAATATATTTATTAAATAAAAACAGAATGACACAAAATAAATGATTGCTGTAGTATAAGTTTTTACGACTAAAATGTTTAAGTATAATGCATTATTTAATAATATCCAGATTATCAGATCAATGTGCAAATAAAACAGATGTAAAATCCCATCAACATGGTTTTATGACTTTTAAATATATTCAAGATTTTCATATTAGTTGTATAGAATATTTATTCGATAAGTATAAACCGCTTCAAAGTCAAAGTCGAAAGTATTATTTTAGAATACAGACTATGAAGCCAGAGTCATAATTAAAATAAAGCGTGAAATTCTAAAAAGCGTGATTAATAAAGTACACAAAGATGATTTTAACGCAGTCTCTGACATAATAATTGCTCTGTATTCTGACTTCCTGACTAACAGTAACCCAAAAGTCCTCATAATAATTATTGTATAACATAAAAACAGTAAGTGTCATTAATAACAATAATAGTAACAATGATGTCTTATTATCCAGCTAGAACGCTTATAGAGAATATTGAAATGGCTTACAGTGAAGCAACATGTGCTGAATAGTTAACAAGTTAGTTATTGCAGGCACTAAATCGTCAGCATAGTCCTTAGTATTATAATAAACTTTGGATACAAGAACCCGTTTCATATGAGCTTTAAGTTAATTATCTGGTTTTGGATATTTTTTTTTAAACTAATATATTTTTAGTGACCTTCTCCTTCGACCCAAAAAGAGGGGTGTTATATGTTTGACCTGTGTATTTGTGTATCTGTGTGACTGTCTGTGACAAAGTGGCAGGCAGCAGGCAAACGCGTGGACGGATTTGAATGCGGTTTTTTTTAATCGGAAGCTTGGTTTGTCGAAATGGTTCTTAGCCTAGCCTTCAAAATATGGCGCTTTTATTGGTGATGAAAGGTTATACAATATTGATAGTAAAATCCTAAGCAAGTAAAATTAGTGTGTTCGTAGGTTAATATAGTATTAGTATATTATAGTATTATAATGTAATTTTCTATCGTTTTTAGACGTCTTTTTGTAACGGGGGCTTTTGACATTTTTAATTTATTTTTTTATATAACTGTTTATATATGAAAGTCACTATATACATTAAATGATAGCATTTTTACGGACTTTGGTATATATAATATTATTTCTGAAATTTTCAATGATGATGGAAGTATTAGGTAAATATTGATAGGTATTGTAGTGTCTTTGAAAACAAATTAAGGAGAACAAGATCTCTTTAGAAAAATGGAAGTAGATTCTACATCTGAATGCAAAGTAAACCAAACTAGCTGTGGTGTTACCAGTTAACTATCTAACTTTCTTAACCGCATATGCAGCTTATCTTAAACGTTCATCAATCGTGTTTATTTCGCCCTAATACTTATTTATATTATATTTAAAATACGGTCAACGTGCGCTTGCGCATAGTGAACGTAATCATAATAAATAAACAATTGACGCACAAGGAAATAAAAAGTGAAGGTATTTGCTACATTTATGCAATTTCTGTTTTTGGAATCAAGATCACCTTGAAAATAATTCTCCAATCCAATTATTTTTGTAAACAATATTTGTTTGAGACTCATCTATCAGTCCAGTTATAGTTCGGAGTATAAAAAAATGATTTTCTTAAAGATGTATCTTCTTGTATTAAAACAGATGAATGACATGTGAATCCTTTACTTTGCCATCTTGTGCATATTATTAGAAAAATGATGATAATTTAAAAATAAAACGCTTTTAATCCTACGAGACGCATTAGCTTAGTTTTTTGTGGTAAACCCGCTGGCGGCCATTAATACACGATTATGTCAAGCATTGAGGAGGTGGTACGGTTACGTGGTTTTGAAAGGATTTCTACAAACAACATTAAACATGGTACACAAAGTTACTATAAGGAACGAAAATTATATTTTTTTAATAGCCTGTACATGTGTTTGTCCTTAAATTTACATATAAATCTGATAGATGGCGCTGAAATGGGGTATTTTATTTGTTAGGTAAGTCAACGTTTGCCATGTCTGTTAATTAATAACATTGTATAAAAAACTAAAGATTTAAAGATTTTTTTTACATATTATTATATTATGTTGTTTTTTTTTAAACGTAAATTTAAATAAAAAAAAATATTAATATAAATAGCATACACCGTTTAAAAAAATTGAAGTGTGTCTTTAAAAAAAAGTTTGTAAGAAGCCTTCTATGAATAATCCCGTACGGTGAGTCGTGTTCAGATGTTACAGATGCTTGCTCGTGCTAAAAGCTTAGATGAAATCATTTCTAGTACACTTGTTAGATTACTAGATATATTTATTTATAGGTATTTATGATGGATTATTAAATAACATGACAACGCGCTACTAAAAACAACATTTGTTAAAGTTGCCAACAATAATATTTCTTCACAGGTGTTAAAATGTATTAATTATCTCATCGTGATATTCTTTGTTTGTTTCGTTCATACAGAGTTATTCGATAACATTGGTTTTTAATTGATGACAAATTAACACTATTTCTAACGAACAAAAACTTTTTTGTTTCCTTTCACGAGTACAGCTAATCATTATAAATACGATTAAAATAATAATGAAAAAATATATGCCAATTAGTCTATTATATGTTAATAATAAGTTAGTTTAAGTGTATTCATAAGTTTAGAAAACAATCATTGTAACACTTTATTACAGTTAGTAACACTTTCTATTGAAAGATTTTTAATTTGTAGGTTGGTGTTTTTTCATCACTACAAAGAACTAAATTGTTTGAACGTTAAAATATCTGAAAATATTGAACCGATTTTCATGCGGTCTAGCATGAACCGGTTTTAAAAAAAAAGTTTTTTGTGCATAAGGTTTCCCAAATTTGTTTAAACCATGGTGGTTTGTAGAGTATATACAAAATCTTATAATTTCAGCAATCAACTCCACACAAAGCCGGGTTGCTAATACTAGTTATATATAACATGTATTTAAATAACTGAAGTATTAAAAACTTGTTCTTTATATATTTTTTTTGCTCTTGTTTCGCTACAATATGTTTTCAATCCAACGGGGCAATAACTTGTCCGTCTTGTTTACACCGAGACCATGAAAACATACACTATGTTACATATTATGAATATATGTATATTTTTTTTTATTTTAATATAACTTTTTATTTATTGAAATGTCAAATGTAAATAATGGGAACATACTAAATATTAATGATAAGAGAAATCAGTAAAGCATATAATTCATGAATTTCGAGCTATTTGATATCACCATAAATCACTGGTAGCCAGCATGGTTGGCAAGACTTGGTGAGAAGTTGCCAAGTTTGGCGTCGCCGGCTCCAGTTTTAATTGTTTTTATATCTATTATTATATTATTTAAGTAGCTTTTTGGTGTTAATATTTAAATTTTTAAGATATATAATACATACTATATGTATATATATACTTTATACAAACCATGGACATTATTAATATGCTAAAAATTCATTGATGAAAAATAGAGTTCGTCTCATAATAGTATATAGTAAGTAGGTATTAATAAAAATAGAAGTTTTAAATTAAGAGATAATAACATTATATAAATATTTAATACAATAACAACAATGTAAATTAACTTTATCGTAAAGTGGAGCTTGTTATTTCGCAAAACAAATATCTATCAACTACTGTTTTGTTTAGCTCGGAACCATTAAAATGGATGCATAAAAAAATACATTCTTTTAACAACCTTTCCTCGCTTATACTTTTTTTTTTTAAATAAAATCGACTTCCGATTTGTGAGTGACCAGACGTACGTCGGACGTCAAAGTTGTTGTAATTCCTAACACTCTAATCTATGCTTAACCGCATTGTGATTGGAGTCATTTTTGTTTGTATATTAATAGCTACGCTTGCACGTAACTGCATACCTTATGATTTAATAATTTAAACCTTATTACAGGTGATTAGAATTTGTTTTAAGTTTTGTTTTTTCCATTCTAAGCAATTATAGGCTAATAGAAGTAGAGAATGCTTCCGTTAATAGAATTTTAATGAAGAAATGTCAGGTCCGGCGGTTGTGCATGTCATGCCCATCTTACGTGTTCGCGGCGCATGCTTTTGTTAGTACCGACAGCAACAATAATTATAATATTTTTTAATTATTTTTTTAAAAAGTAATTCATATGTATATTGGACGAGTCTCACGAGATATTATAGAGATTTCTTTATTTATGAGATGTCTACTATTAAAAAAAAACTAAGCAGACTATCTTATTATGTATTTTATTATATATGTATTCCAATCTAAAGATAACAATACACCTAATTCATTACAAAATAAAATATGTATTAATTAATAATTGAAATAATATTTTTATAAAATTTAATTTGCTGACGGTGCAATGTAATGTGAGTGGCTTTATTTGGCGAATTCATTCCATCAAAGAGAGTATAATAATTACATCGATACAGTTATAGATGGTAGCGATAGGGAAAACAAGGTAGTTCAAATTTAGGCTATAATACATACAGCTACCACGGCTGCTCTACCGGTCGCTCTACCACTTGAGAATAAAGCCAAGACATCGTAGATTGGAAAATTATGAATTTTGTCATTAATTTCTGCTGTCACTTTCATTAAATACCAATGATATTTATATTGTTGAATCAATTTAACTATGTTTAATGAAGAAATTTTGAGAGCCATACAAATAACTTACTTACCAAATAACTACAAATTCTTCCGTGTGTTGGTCTTATTAGTATGACTGTGCGGTTTATAAGCAGGCCCCTCTGTCCTATAGCCCGCAGGTGATCTAGTTTATTTCTTATTTAGTGAACAATGAAGTTTGAAAGTAATGAAAGTTATTCTATGTACTTGTGTATTATATTTGTTACCATGTACATAATTTGCTCTCAATTTAGATGTATGTAGAGTATAATGGAACGTTTGATGTTTTTCAGATCTTTTATAAGATTTTATGATAATACTGCTTAACACAGCAGTTTAAGATTCACAAGCATTATTGAAATAGAATGCGATGTATTAACAAAATAGTCGAATGTATGTGAAGTATTTTATAACATAAAATAAATACATATACGGCTTTAAAATAAATCCGATGTCTTTTTGTTATTTAAAATTGTTTCTTAATTAATATGTAGGTAGGCTAAAATTTATTTTAGAAACTAGTTTCTAGAAGTGGCTTTGCTCGCCGTCGTAATAGAGGAAGATTGATGGAATTAAGATTATTATAAATCAATTTTCGTGCCTAAAAATATAAAAAAAAAACTCTTATCAAACGATTACAGCTTTACATTTCAATATTAGTTGCGCAAAATATATATTAATTTTGTAATATTAATTATAAAAAATATTAAGTGCTGTAATAATATATGAGATGTGTGTATGTGTGAGGTAGCTGAGAGGTGCTTGATCACGTCGTCTACTTTTACTTCTATATAGGATTGTGATAATACAAAGATATAACATAATATAATGATATAATATTCCTTTTATTGATTACAAGTCCTAAAATCCTTTATCTGTTTTTTCTCTGTTTCTGTAATTTTTTGCTATAAGAATAGTGACTAGTGAAAACAGGCTAACAGGCTAAAGGCACTTCAGGCTTTAAATGTAAGAGATTTTTTGGTACACAAATTTTTTTTTTTAAATATCTACATGAATTGCGTTTAAAAGGCAATAAATAATTTAACAATGTTAAGACATTGAAAATTCGCAGATCATATACATAATCTGTAAAAAAGATTATATCGCTTAGAATTATAAAATGTATGCAAATTTAAAACGCTGAAGTATATTTTGTGAGACTTGTTACACTGCTTATCTTTCACTGGTGCGCAAGTCTTACTTTATCACGAACACAGAAGTCAGTAAAGATGTTAAATGCCTTCAATCATTGCTGTAATTGCTTCATATTACGATCAAAATTTATACATCATGAAACGCTTTTTTAACATCTGACCTGTATGTATGTTTGATGTCTATGTTGTAGATATAGCTGTTAAATAACTAATAATTATTTAATTTAACTTTAAAAATGGTTCTTATAATCAAATGAGAATATTGTTTTTTCTGTGTGTTCGTTATTTTCCGTGCCGTTTTAGTGTCGTAATATATTTTTTCAAGCAATTTAGGTATTCTATGTCCAACAAAAATGAGGAGATAATCCTTTTAATTATGAACATTACAATCCTAAAATAGGAATATTAATAAACGATCTCGAACTAAATTCAAATATTTTATATATTAAATATTGTATAATTCCTCAATAAATAATGATTCAAAACTTAATATCATTTATGTCAGCAATTCTTACATTTTTAAAAATTTTAGATTTAGATTAGATAAGATTATTTATAAATACAGTAATCTGATAAAGAACAATCTAACAAGTACTAGAAGACCTTTTAAATGGTGTTATGTTAGAAAGTTATCTGTAGTTACTGAAAACTGAAAGCTTAGTTTATAAACCAATTACACGCAAATAATTCCTCATTTTCCTCACGACATTTAATTTATATAAGTTACATTTAATTTATATAAGTTTTAATATATTTATAACTAGTTTATCTGAAACCGGGAAGTTATTTTGTTTCGAAAATCATTTTTGTTATTTATTATTTAGGTAACTATAATGTTTTGTTTTGAGGTATAATATTGAAGTATGAAGCACAATATAAAATTATTAATTACACAGCCTCTTTCTATTCATCTTTTTAACTTTTTTTGTTAATTAATAACTGTATAAGGTTAACTGACAATTAAAATATATTTATTATGTTGCAAACTATAATTATTGTAATTAAAAGATTTGTATATTATATTATTATTTTTGATCTTCAAACAGTACTTCAATATCGCATGTAAAAATAGCCTCATAACTTAATTAATAATAATAATTTTTTTTTTGTAAACTATATCTATTATAATCCAAATGTTAAATTTAATTGAATTGTATACAAATACAGTGAAGAACGGTACACTGCCTCCAAATTCCGAGTAACCAGATTAAATAAATATAAATCAGCCATTGCACTGTCCAGTGACAATGGTTAGCAAAAACGAGAACGATTTTGAGGCAAAAAACGATTCCAAAAAGGGACAAAATCGACAAGTGCTCAGACTCGTGCGTGACAATACACGCGGGGAGAATCGATAGGCGCGTGTCGATGCAAAATCGATTCATCATTAACGGATCGCTCCAAATACAACTTGAACGTTTATGGTCTTCGAGAGCTTATTTGTTTCATATAAGGCTTTGGTGGGTTGTCGGTGCAGTGGTTAGACAATAACCACTGGTCCTGTTGAGTTCCCATAAGGGACAATACTTTTGTGATCGACAGACTGTTTTTCCAAACCTTGTATGTTATTAATTATCATTATCATTACGATATCTTAAACACATCTATAGAAGACAGTTTTTCGCCACTACGTGCCGTTTTAAAATGAATGTTTACTGTGGTCGGAATTTTATGATTTGAAAATGCTTCAAAACTGATTGTACGATCAGTATTTATTTTTTTTTAGTTTAAAATCCGTGACAGGATTGCACTAGAGATTTATCAATATCCTATCTGTCTGTCTGTTCAACTTTGATATTTGAAAAAACGTTCGTATTATGAATTATATTTATAGCTGTTTAATCAGGAACAATCATTATTTAAAATAAAACAAAAATATATTATACTTTAGATAGATATGTCACGACGAAGTATTAAAATATATACATATCAAAAACTAATCCCATTCAACACAGACAAACCCGCGGGTCCAGTGAGTGTAACCCAGTATTGTTTCTCGTAACCTGGAGGTATCTAAACACCCTACGCTCCACCCATTGTTATTCTTCGCTTACAGAACCCAATATTTTGGAAAGCCTAAATCAACAGCCAGAGAGTTCTTTTTTTACGATATTTTTCAACACCGTTTGCTATCTTTACTCCTGGAGTTTATTGTGAATTTTTTATTGTAACCTTATTTAATTGGTATTAGTTTTTATATTAAAAAGATATTTGAATATTATTTTTTTAATGATTTATTCACAATATATTATATTCATTCCATGTTATAAAATATCTCTGACTTACTTAAATTTTTGTTCCTAAATGTTTATTTTCTTATCTTTGATATACCAACACAGAAATGAGAAAATAGGGTCCAGTCAATTTTACTACAAAAGCATATAACCCTATATTAATTTAAATATTATATCTCTTTCAAATGTTGCCTCTATTAATACATGTATATTAACCTACCTAGTATATATAAAATACATATGTAGAATATATGTAATTCATTTATAATGTAAAAACGAAAGTAAATTCTAACTCCCATTTAGGGTCTATACAGTGTACGCAGACCAACATTCAGACAACGGCTAGGGTTGCTAGCTTTTGGATTACAAAGTAACATGAGCAAAGTATGTTTTATTTAATTGGAAACTGATGATATTATATTTAAATTGGTTTCATTCTTATATAACATTTTTAAAAAAGTTTAATGCGAAATATATATATGTTTTTATTTACGATGTAATGCGGCTACTATAAACTTAACTCAACTTACAATAAAATATTCAATTATATAAAAATTTTGATTAGTTTTATGTCATAAAGATTTTAATTCTATAAAAAAGTACATATCTTCTTAATAAATCCTTTAAAAAAATATATTAATTTAAATATATAAAACATATCTAAAAGTTATGAAAGTGCCAGCCCTGAGTGTGTGGGACGTCTGCTGTTTTTTCATTTACGAATATTTTCCTTAGAGCACGATATTTTTTCAGCGCGTTTCCCCGCCTGTAAGATAAACTACACTCCATCAAATTATCTATGTGTGTGTCGTATGTTAAATGGAATAAAATAAATTGTCGGTTATAATTAATTATTCGTTTTATTATTTCATTCATATTATTTATTTTAAGGGTATGTATTTTATTTTTGGGCCAGTGTTTTTAAATTGTGAGGTGTATTAGCACTTTTAAATGATTTTATCAATTGAAGTAATATAGTAACGATAATAGTGTTGTGCGGATATCATTTTACTGACAAATGATCACTAAATCATACAGTAAATTTTACAAATAAATAAAGTATTATCGTCGCAACCTAAATATAAGATAGATGAGATATAGATTTTAATGACTAATAAAGCTTTTAGTAATAACTTTATTAACAATTAAAATCTATACTAATCTGAAAGAAACCTGCCCAAGCATTTAATGCGTAAATAATGATAGTTTGTGCGCGTCGAATGCGCCGGCGCAGTCGCCCGTGACGTCACGCCACCATTGTTTTGCCGAAGTACTGGGCGACTAACGGATAGATTTAAGATTTCTCGCAAAAAAATAGATTGGAAACTCGATACTAATTCGAGATAGCTTTGAAACTTTTGTATTTTGAGAGATTTAACAAGAAAGCCGAGGCCCGTGCCGGCAACACGGTTACTCTTCATTAAAAAAAGTATTGTTCACTTTATACATTTTTTTAAAGAAATCACAAAATAACCTCAATATTCAAACACGGATAATATACATATTAATACTTTTATCCACTCAATAAACTTAATACAAGTAAGATATATTTATATGCTAGCTACCTTGCGTTATAAAACAGGTATTGTATGAAAAATATATGAATGGATGAATACTTTCTGAAGTGAGCACAGAGTGTTGCTTCCTGTGCATACATTTGGAGAGTTACATACATTTGGGATGAGAAGAGCAACCATTGCTGGAGTCAACTTCAGCAATGTATCCCTATCCCTTCAGCAATATAATCTCTTTGGAAATTACAATCATTATAAATAAATGAATTAAATTAAACAGCTTCTCGGTCTGCATCACCATCACCAACACCGCAGCCGCATATGGATGTATACACGGAACATATACCAAAATACTTTTTTCTACAATTTTTGTCTGTCTGTTTGTTCACTTTTTCTGACTTCCACTTGCATATAGCTTATGTAATAAGTAGTAACTTAGACTACTTTTATTCCATGTTTATTATTTACTAGCTGTTGCCCATGATTCCGTCCACGTAGACTCTAAAAATAATATTTATATGGCTAAGTACATAAGTCAAATACCTAAATATTATTTTTACAGTCTAAGTAGATATAGTCACATTGATTATATGGAAAAACCATCACATTGGTTATATGGATGCCCACTCTTAACTGTCTAGCTATCACAGTTCAAGAGATACATCCATCGGAGAGACACACGGACAGACAGACAGAGAAATCTTAGTAATAAGATTCCGTTTTTACCCTTTTTACCCTTCTTCTTCTTTAATTTACTTTCTATTTTTTATATTATTCTAGGAACAAGACGGGAGAGACAGTTTAACTTGTTTGTTATAACGTTACTTATATACTCTATATACCTATATTTTTTATATTATTTAATTACGTTCTAAAACTCCTCATTATGGAATAAATTGTATACTTATTATTATAAATAAACGCCTTGGTGTCTCTTGAACTATATTAAATTGTGTGAAATAGGTGTTCAAAGACAGTCAGAAAAAGTAAATGACAACTTATAACACAATAAAAAACATCTATAAAATATAAAATGTACATAAATGGCCCAAATATAGTTTTATTGTAATAGAATATTTGTATGAAGTAAAGAAAGCCAATATTTATAATACTTAGCACATATCTATATATTATTGTAACTTTTAAAAATATTTAACAATCATGCAGTTAGATTAAAAGTGTTAACATTTATCACACGAGATGAACTTGATTATTAAGTAGCGATAGTATAGCCAGAACTACTTAATAAAAATGTTAAGGATGCCTGTCTGTCCGTCTGTCTATCCGTTTATCTGTAGTCACGAAACTTTTAATTAATGTTCCATCATTCGCTACCTAATGATATCGTGTGTAACAATCCACGTTTTTTAATACAGTATTAATAATTATATAATTTTAAACAGAGGAGATAAAACTAAACTCTTTACGTTTATTTAAAGGTTACGTTTATTTAAAGGTATTATTATAGTTGTAAGTAATATCATTATCATTTAACTACCCAAAATATAAGTGTTATATCATAATAATAATAATGATTATTATAATTATAGAAGCTTTATTCAAGTAGCGTATACGAGTAAGAATACATTTAAAACAGAGATTATTATGCTTATTGAAAAAAAAAAGAGATGCTGAAAAGGACTTGATCTCAGCTTAAAGCTGCTTTTCAGTTCATGCCTCGTGCTAATGCTGCCACAAAAAAAAGAAAAATACTCACTTCGTTCCAAATATGTCAAGACATTGGCTGTATGGGTTATCCCTTTGCCTATCCCGCTCAAGAGGGAGGAATTAAAAAAAAAAATATGTCATGACATATGTCAGAGGTTATTCGAGCTATATGTATATTATATATATCTCTTCCACACGTGTCATAAGTCATCTCAGTGAAAGTCTCCTTCGACTCTAAGAAATATCGACATTCAGACTGAAGATTCTTCTTGTTTCGTACATTCTTTTCATCTCATTCATTACGTGTACATATCGCGATAAACAATATTATTATATATTTTCATCTTTATCACCCACTCTATTTATAAAATAATTATGATATACTGTTTAAACTCTATGACCGGCTAAAGTACTCTAAAATAACAATCAATCCTTTTTAAAAATATGTCTTTAATTTCAAATACGAATAGTTTAAAGGGCCAAGTCTGATCAAACTTCCGAAAAAAAAAAACCTAGTATAGATATTATAATGAGTACAGAAACAAAAACTGAGATTCTTTATTATCCCCCTATCGCGTATCCAGGTGTAAAATGTACGTGGAATAATATTGTTTGATGCTTAACACTGCTGTAAAGCAAAGTAAAAAAAAATATTGAAGAATTAATATTATTTATTAATATTAATTAGAAAACTGTTAAAATAACAAATGTGTTGCTTGAAAAATAATAAATTAGCATTGAAAATGACATAACAGTTAGGTTGATATGAGAAACCGTCTGACTTTTCATTTTGTTGTCTATTTTGTAAAAGTAACTCTTAAATTTTGGTCAATTATTAATGTCCTTACAATGATTATTTTAGAGATCTTATTAATGCCAAGTATCAAGACCATTAAATCTATCTACTCCAGCGTCCGGCCATCACAAGATGGATAGAGCACCTGTTCGCTTAAGGCGCTCGGATAAATTCGGTTGACATCGGCCAACATCGGCACCCTTACAGTCACTGTACCTTGTACTCTTAATGTGGGTTAGTTAATTTGGATAATTTATGTAATGATATACAAGTTTGAACTTTAATAAGTAGCCTAGTTTTTGTTTCAAGATTACTCGCATTTAAATATTTTTTGTAATAAAACTGCTCATTATTGATAAGTCTACGAATCATAGTACGATAAATGTTAAAAATATTTTTCTACAAAAATATTTTTAAGTATTGATTACAAGACGTAATTGTATAATAACAATAACCTTCATTTAGTTGTCTTTTAATTGGCATAACAGAACAACAACTTTAATATTTTCTTAACGATTACAATAAAAGTATTATGGTTATTAATTTAAAATGTTTTACTTATTCCAAGGCCATGATTCATATATACATATATAACTATAAATCTGTAGATAGAGGCATAGACAATTTCCCGCCAAAAATTTCTATAAAGCAATGGAATGCTATTGTTTAAATTATAGTTTCATTTTACTTTCTAACATAAAAAAAACCAACTTCACCGCCAATTAACTTTTATCCTTTTAAATGTTCTATTCTGTTGTCTCTTTAATAAAATATCTGCATTTAAATAAATGGTCCCAACAAAGAATTTTTGACTGGACTCAGTTGACACTAAAATATATGTCAACCTTATACAGGATGATTCCAATTAAAGAGTTATTTATATTATTTATAATTGATAACATATTTTTTTGATGGCAACTCCTTGTAGTAGTACAAATAAGGTTAAGCATCACATAATGTTGTAGCCACGGAGAGCAAAAAGCGTAGGACACACCAGTTTTCTAAAAATAGCCTGTATGTATCGTAGTCTGTGCATTCCTGTTACATTTTCTTTATCAATCCGGTCTAACTGTTTTAACATGTTGTATAATATAACATATCTATTAGCGAATATTGTTTTTATAATGTTAACTATGATGTTATTGCCACTTTTAAAAAAGAAAACTTGTTGCTGTTGACGGAATGAGGGTATTTTTTTAAGTAGAACTTGACTCTTTTAAATATTATTAGAGAAGTTGGATGATTCACAGCGAATAACTTATATAAATGATACTTAAATAGTAGAGAATCGATCGATAGAGAAAAGATTTCTATCAATATCTTTTTGTAAAAGTTTTTAGACGTAAAAGTTTTTGGGCGGGCTATTATTTTTTTTTATCCTAAATTTTTGTAGTATCAAAAATGAATGGCTTGTTTGATAACACTAACTACACCGCGAGCTGAAGCCAGCCGTAGTACTACAAAGTACAAACTACAAATAGAGGAAGCACACTCGTACTTAGTTTTTTAAAACAAAAACTACAAAACCCAAGCCACCTGTAGCTGCGAACCCTTTCTTCGGAGCATCTTTTTTTATTATTTTTTCTATTTTGTATCAATCCTTTTTCTTTTTCGTGGCCATTAGGTTTTTTACTCGTTTGGCTATCTTCGTTTTTTGTGGGGATCCCAAATTAATATAATCTTTTTTGTGGATGCTATCGAAACAGGTTTAAGGTCCGAAGTACGGTGGGAAAGAATTAATGAAAGTATTTTTTAGCTTCGATAGTTTTAGATGATACTTTCGATTTCGTAGGGAACTGTTTGAGTTTTATTTATTAACCATCTATGGAGATGTGGCTTTAGATAAATCGCTATGTATTCTCATTATAAATTAGGAACTTGTTCTTATGATACAAAATTATACTACTTTCGATTTAGTCCATTATATTTTGTGTAGTGAATCGGCTGTAATTAATTTGATATGATAATAATATATTTAAATATATATAAAGCAATGGAATGCTAAATCTATGCTTATATTTATTATATATGCTTATATATATATATATATATATGTATATATATATATATATATATATATATATATATATATATATATATATATATATATATATAATAAATATAACTGATTACTAATATTAAATGATATATGCTACTTGAATTCCTAAGATACCATTTAGTTATATTTACTTAACTTTATATTTATTTTAGCTACCTATTACGTATTCATTGTAGCCTGAAGGAAGACAACTCTGAAGGCCTATAATAACTCATTGGGACTCCATTGTGAGGCCAAAATCTATTGGCTGATCTCGCGTTTTTAATCCTCTACGATTCTTTATCCACGAATCTCGCCAAAATGCCAGACACAACGCATAAATCCTTATTTAAATATACCTACCTCGTTATACTCCTTTCATCCTAAAACAATAAATAGCACAAAGGGTTCTCGACCTTAACTCATCGGCATAGGTCTTGAAATTAAAATACTAGATGCTGAGAAACTGTAGAGTTGAAAGGATTTAAGATTTTTGTGTTTTATTTAAATTAGACTCTATAGCAATTTCATAAGGTTGAATTTTAAGGCATCAAAAATAAGAGTTTTTATAGCAATAAATAAAGGAATATCGAAGTTGGCTGTGTCAACAACGCGTTGCATTCTTGTGCAGTGTGTACAACACACACATACGCACCTAGGTTTACGTATGTGTGTATGGACGCAAATACTTATTGGTAAATGTTGACTCGGGAACAGAGATGCTGTGTTCATGAGATTTTAATTAAGAAGTGACATCTTTTGTTAGAAAACCTTCTAATCAAGATTTAACAAGTTTACCAACTTTAATTGCTGTCTCATTACTCTGAACGTTTACCTCATCCTCTAATTACAGGGTGAAGTGCTACAGAAATGTTAAAAGTGCGGCGACGGCCATGTTTTAGCTTTGATTTAGTTTTTAATGTCATGTTCCAACACTTTCTTAATACTTAAAAGCTCTTCTCTGTCCCCTGAAGATCCAAAGGAAGTGACATTTAATGTTTGATGTTAGTTTTAATTAATGAAAAAATATATGTTTTTAATTAAAAACCTTATGACGTTTAAAAAATTTTTTTATGTATACTTATTACTTGTAAGGAATTAAAAAATAGAGTTTGTATGTTTATAATTTGATAATTACTATATATATTTTTTTGTAACATAAGCTTTCATATTGTATTTTATCTCTCTTATTGTCTTAGTCTGATATAATAAACCAAAAAAAGTGGAATATTTAATATTAAAAACATGTCATGTGCAATAAAAAAAAACATTATTAATTAAAAAATATTTTTATAGAATTATAGTACAAGGAATCTCCTTGTAGTTCTTGTTCCCTGACCTTGAGCTCAGTTGACCTGTTCCCGCGAATCGCCTGCCTGGAGCTTGGCTTTCTGTGTAATCACACTTTTTATGAAATTTCTTTGTAACGAAAACGAAACTGAGACGAGGCGGAAACTTAGGAGCTTCCGTCATTCAAGGTTATGTTTGGAGTTTGATATGCATAGGTTTTGTTACTTTTATATTGATTTAGAAAACAAAAAAAAAACTTTTGTATTTTTAACGTTTTTTAATTGACTTAACCAATAAGGGTAAATTAATTTGATTACAAATTTAACCAAAAAAACTATATAAAAAAACACATATACCTAGTATCCATTTTAAACATATAAGCACGTAATGCAGTATTATCTTTTTAAAACATATTCTAAATAATTCCCATAATTCTAAAAATATGAAGGTGTATTACATTTTTAATTGAATATAATTTATAACTAAAACAAAACTGAACAGTTTTTTTGCGTGAACATAATATTTTGAATGATATTTTGATTTTGATGGTGTAATTTAAAAGAAGATTGTATATATCATTAAAATGGAATCCAATAAGGGTAGAGCCTTCTAGATAATAAATATATTATTGATATAATCGTTGTATATCTAAAAATATATCGAAAATATGTACATAAATATTTTAAGATATATTATGATCTATAACCTTATAAATAAAGATTAAATCTATTGTTGCTACTACTTTTTGAATTATCCAAAACAAATATAACTTGTCACTTTAGTTTCTTAATATGTACCTATATAACTTTTGTCTAATTTCCATTATTATTTTTTTGATAAGTCTCTGTCATTACTAAGCCATATGTAAATTATCTTAATTAATTAAAAGCTCAGAATTATCTTGTCATCTAACATTTTAATCCAAAACTCAAGAGTCATAGATCTTGACCTATCGTTGGAGAGGTCAAGAAGTGTGAGTTGGTTCTTATAAGAAAAGTAAAATAACTATATCATATAATATGACATACTAAGATTTCCTAGAATTTATTTTAATAAAAAAAAACATAAAAACTTCATACAACCAATAATTAACTTTATTATTCATGATAATTAAAATATTTAATTCCTTGACTACCTTTTTTGTTTAATCATAACTCAGTTGGAATCAATATATAATAACATTACAGAACAGCATCACTGGACCACGAGCCCTTCAAAATTAACCGGTTTTCATATTTTATCTCTCTCATACACACCATATTTCACTATACCCTTTTCGCTCTGCCCTTCGGTCATTTTTTCATCTCACTCTCGCCAGTGGCCTAACTACCACTTTCCCTTTTCAAAGGACGAAGACACTGAATGTTTCGTCCTTGTCTGGTGTGGGAGAAGTGTATATGTTTATCTCGTTTGGCCTTGAGACTGAGATGCAGTCTGGTCAAGTTATTTTTACTTTTTAGTTGGAACGATGACTAAATGCGTTAAGAAGCCATCGGCGAGTCGGTTCTTAATGCTTATTTGAATCTTCGTATGTTTCACAACCTCATTTAATACGAATATTAAAAAAAAACATATGGCCTTCGACCATTCTTTGAACTCTATGGAAATAGTAGTTACTCAGGAGCAGTTATTATTATCATAATAAAATAAACAAAGACATATAATTTGAATATGTTCAAAGTCTAAATTCTGAGTTCACTAATATTATAGCAGATAAAGATGAAAGTATCATCATACAAATTGACTGAACAGATTTTGATTAAATCCTTTGGAAACGTCCTATCTGGAAACAATTCGTTTCTTTGAATGTTATTTGAATGATTTTACAATCACTTTATATTTACTAAATTGGTAATTAATTAAAACCTATAAAATAAATCCAATAACACAAACAAATAACTTCCTGGTTATAATAATAACGTGATATTTGTTCATTTTATTGCTTCGTAAAATATATTTTATGTATTATTTTGTTAATGCTGGGTACATTTATTTACATATTTTTAAATTTGGTTACATATTTTTGTTATTAATAATACAATCAATTAATTATTATTCGTATAGTGACGTCAAAGGGTTTATCTTATATCTGTTTATCCATTTCAACCTGATTGAGAAAGAGATAATTACAAGCTTTATCTTATATTGTACACGAGAACCAAAAAATATAAAAAATAAGAATCTTAAATTTTATTACAGACTGAGTATCTAAAGAGTCTTGTTACATTTTCCCTATTATCATTTATTATATATAAAACATAGGTGTACAAAGTATTTACTCCAGGAAAAAAGGGTATGAAAAGAAAAACTATAAAAAATGTGTCTTATTTTTCTTGTTATGTATGTACTTCATATGAAAAATAACATTTATTTTTGTTTTGGCTATGTTCTTTTGTAAAACGGAAAAACATGTGAAAGAGGTCTGAAATTATGAAACGGTTTTAAGAAGGATTTAAATTATCGTTATTATAAAATACAGTATACTACACCACTTGTAAATGAAATAAATTAATAATTTGTAAATTTATCGTATAATCAAAGTTTTTACCCAATTTACTAAAGACAATAACTATAACTAACTATATTTATGGTTATACTAATTTTCCTAAATAAATTTTAAAGAATATAATAAATCTATATTTCTATTTTTATCACCTAACATATCAAATAGTATGAACAAAAAATAACCACCCAAAAATTACAAACAAATATATATTTTTTAGTGTTCGCGGAGGTCATTGACCTCAGGTAGAATTAAATTCACATTAGTAACAACGCTATTACTCTACATACATACATATGTCCTAGTTTAATAACATGTTCCAAAAAATTATTTAATGTTAGGCAAATTTAAACAACTTTATTATTATTTCAATGGAATTGACTTATCTTATATTCTTTCATACAAACATTTATTTACAAGTAAATATATAAATACGAAAATAATTAATAACAATTCCATACCAACAAGATCAATATCTTTAAAATTGATAAACGTAATTTGTAACAGGAGTCCTGTGAACTATAAAAAATCCTAGCGCAGTTAAAAAACTTACAGATGTAAAGGAAAACAATTTATATATTGTTTACATATTAAAATAAGCATTTAAGCACTGTGGAAAGTAGTGTGGAAAATATTTTTAATAAACCAAAGACATTGGAAAAAACCTATTTCTATAATATAAGTAAAGTACGGTTTATCTTTGTAATTTCTACTGAGGCGAACTGTGAATACAATTTCTTGAAAAATATTAATTTTTATTATTTTTAAATCAAGATGGTTTAACAATACAATAATTATATTATACATTCTTTTCTTAGCACTTAGTGTTAATTCGATATGTATAAAAGTTCAGTAGTTACATTACAAATTACAGTCAGCTACGCGTCTCGGCTCATCTGCAAAACAACGCCGCGACCTTGCGATGAAAAACCAAAAAAAATCCCCACCTGACCTACATACGCACGATAAAATAAAATAACAGATATAATAAGACAAAATAATAATAAAAAAGGCGACTCGAGTCAAAAATAAAAATAATAATCAAAAGATTACGGTTACGGGCGTAGCGGGCGCGTTTTTCATTCACGCTTCGGTAAGATAGTTCTCTTTTTAAACAGTACGTGCCGCGGACGCTTCGTCTCATTCCTTTTCTTTCCATTCGTTCTTTTTTAATCATTTCTCGAATATGGAGCGGGGTTTTTATCGTTTTCCCGGCGGTTTGGAGCGTCCATTGATGGGCGAGTTTTGTTTTAATAATTACGTCTCGTAAGCTTTGCCGTTACGCAATCCCATGCGTAATTGCTTTATCTTGTTTGATTTGTGAGTAGATGTGACTGATATTGTTAAGTGATTTGCTTCTAATTTATGTTTTTTTAAACTAACATTTTATTACTCTACGCATAACAGTCATATTCCAAAACACGTTAATATCATTTACCAATGGCCTTCATCACTGAAATCCTTATGTTAATAAAATACGACATATTTTTACTATAAGTGTTTTTGTATTTTGATCCCCAAATTATCTTCATTATTAAATTCATTTCCTGTAACCAGGTTGGTAACCGCGTGATCCGTTAGTCTAGGTCTTATAACTTTAATTCCCTGGTTTCGCACGGCCGGCTAGAAAGCGGACCAATAACGACAACCTTTACTTCTTTTATTTTTCTATCTTTTTATCTCAGCGCTTAACACTTGTCGCGTGGCGTTTTGTTATAGTCCGTCTGGTTAGGATTGTCAATAGCTAATATTAAAAATATTTCGAACTATTATAAAATTTGTATTTTATTTTAGCAAAGTGTTATATTATTATAACTCAGTAAGCTACTAATATAATTTTTATTTCATTATCTTTAAGATTTTTCATATTAACTTTTTTTTATTTTTTAAGGTATTTTTGACATTTATTTATTATGAAAGCGGCCATTTTAATCAGTCCTTACTATACATGCTGGTTGCTTAGTTTTTTGCAGGTTGTCGGAAGCAGCGTGTAATGACAATGATTCGTCTCACCGTTACAGCTTCACGTTAATTATATTGAGATATATGGATTTATTGTTATACTTATTATTACTTTTTTATGTTTAAAATGTTTTTTTAATTATATTCTAGACCAACTTTAAAGTTTACACGTGAACGTTTGGAAAGTTATAAATATATAGGTATAATATGAAAAGTTCATTCAGACCCGTGGTAACCAAGACGGCTTACCAAAAGCCGCAAATTCCATATATGTCCGTATTGATGATTTTTTTTATTATTATATACTTATTTATGTACTTAAGTTTAAATACCGAGACTTATAGACAATAATATTTATAGACAATATCAAACATTCCGGAAATTACCGACTTCTTTTTTATATTTAAGATTTTAACTTTTAAATGATATCTCTGAAATTGTTTTGTTAACAATTTTAATTTACATTAAGAAAGGAACTCATAAAGATTAATTCTATATTGTCAAATGAGGTTTTTAACATAACCTATTGTTTTATTTTACTTTACATGGAAGGTAAAAATAATAAGCTTGGGAGATATTTTCGATAATTTAATTTCCTAAAGGTATTAAAGCCCACATCATTTTATTACATTATTTCCATTTTCTTTACATCTTATTAGCGTTTAAATCGCTTGCAGAAATATATTATCCTTTGATATTTTCAATGTAATGAAGACAATATAAATACACATCTTATGAAAAAAATATCATTAAAAAACAAATGCGTTATGTAATATGTAAATAAACTATACGAGAAACAAATGAACCAATTGATGGATCCGAGTAGCGAATTTCTTCCTTTTCAATGTTTTTTTATAGCATCGCATTTTCTATATACTGTATTGTCCTTAATTACCTTTATTAAGTAACAGGTTCACTAGTTTCTGTTTTAATTTTAAGGGTGGACGGTGCGTATGCAGTCTTCCCTCTTATCCAAATATTATATTCGAGCTACCCTGTACCCACATTTGGGATAATCGGAAAGCCAGAGACCAACCTCTCTACAGTTGAAACTGAAAAGTTCGGGTCTCGCTCTGGGGGAACCGCATACTTGATCGCAGTAACCCCTACACCAGCATCCAGATAAATAAATATATTATCAACTATAGTTAATGATAATGACGTCATTAATGAAATAAAAATTTACCACCGCGATGTACAAAACTTGAAAATAAATCAACGCCATCTCTTGCCAGCTTTAAAAGTTCCATGAACATTTCATTTCTTTCAGTCGTCTACTCAACAAGGCGCAATAAAAATCAATTACCTGAGAGTAACCTATAATTTAAGAGTACTTATATTATTATATACAATTGCTTGGTCCATCTGTCTAAATGTTCTTATCGCGTGTGAAGTAACATGTGATTTTCGACAGGAAACATAATTGCACAATTAGTATTGTATTAAATAGTTGTAAAAATTAACCTTAGAAAAGTTTAAAGTAATGAACGTCACTCTAAGACAGTAAACATAAAAAATATATAGAAAACCTCTGTTTTATTTAAGTGCTCTATCTTCTCTGTTTTATCTTCTTTTTGCAGAAACTTTCATATACATTAATAATGTTAGTGCTGCATATTACTTATTGATCTAGTTTAAGCATTCTTTGCTCGCGGCTGCTCAAGCAGGTAATTATAATTAGGTATTGTTATAAAGTGGATCGTATATTCAGTACAATTTTTTTTAGAGTTTCATTATTGAGATACAGGAAGTAGCTAAGTAGGTAAATCTATTTCCTCTGACATGAAATGTAACCGACGAAATATCGAATAAAAACGATTTAGGAGTATTTTAAAATAAAATATCAGGGGCTCTTCAATCAGAAAAAGGATAAACTTTTAATTAGGTTATTAAATCAATGTTAGGAATTGGATTAGGTCTCAGAACAATAACTAAAGCATAGAAGTAGCATAAATTTGAAGACTTAAATTGTGCGTAATAGTTGTCTTCTTTTTTCATACTGTAAAAATATATAGTAATGAGTGAAACAAATGTAACGCTGTCAAAACAGGAAAATTTACACTTTTGAATGTCACTTTGGTGTCCATTTTGGGGTCCATTTTCACCATTATGATGGTAAATTGGAAAGTACAATTCATATTTGACTTATTGGGTATGGACAATGTTTACACATTTTGATTGTGTTTGATGTCGGCTGTCAGTGGTGTGTTCATGTTTAGTTTTATTAACGAATTCATCTAGTTATTCACATATTTTCTCCGTTTCGCTGAGAGAAAACATAAGTTAATCGTATAAAGAATGTCGTGTGTTATAAGGGGATGTAAATCCCATTCATCTCGTAAAGAAAATCAAGTTGAAACGGTATCTTTTCACCGGTAAGTGATCTAACATGGTATTATTATACGTTTTGCTTAGTTACAAAATAACTATTTGTGCTTTTTTAACTGGTTTATATATTCTTAAGAAAGTGTTGTCCTATAGTTCAATTATAAGACTGCTATATGCAATATTTAATATGATATTTGAACATTTTTAAGTTTTCTATATATTATTGTAATAGTGTTGCAAAAACTATTGTTATCGATAATTTAATCCAGTGTTATTCTAGTAAATTCTGCAACATCTTTGTAATATATCCATGGATTATTGTACCAGATTTCCCACGGATGTCAACAGACGACAGTTATGGATTAACAAAATTGCAATTCGGAATTATTACTACCAATATCAATTTTTCAGATTTGGTTGAACATTCATTCGATAACCATTTACTAGATGATCATAGAAATGTTTTAATAAAATTAATCAGCAAAGAATTTTTAACAAATCGTATCCATTACAGTACGAAAAAACTGTCTAATCATGCAGAAAAAATTAGGTCTTTTTTTACTAAAACTGTAATATTCAAAGGACAATAAATGTCGCTCCATGACTGACGTGGGCGAGAATGTAATAAGTAAAATTTTTGTTGCCTGGGATCAAAACAGCTAATTGTTATCGCACGTGAAATCATCGGTTAGGTGATAGCACTTCTCGGTGTAACTCGTTCTAGCAAATGATAGAGAAAACCTAACCAGCCTTTTAAAACCGGTAGGTACTACCTTAGAGATAAGGATCACTATCGATATCGTGGATAAGTTTACACAATTTCACATCACTAGAAAAAATTCCGTTGTCGTTTATCTGAAAAACAAACATAATTGTAGGAAATTGTCTAAACCTCTCAAACTAGGATATGGTGCATGTATTCTAGTTTGAGGTGTAAATAAACCTTGCAATGATTATTTTCTATTTATTTAAGGATTAATTGATAAAACTGTCGTAATTCCAGAGTACCTATATTTTAATCTCGGTTCTTAACTCGTCTAAACTCGAGAAAAAAAAGACAAAAGAAATCCAAAATTAGTCCAAGGGCACCATAAATTTCAAATGTCTATTGCAGATGTGAATATTTTAACATACTACTCATCAAAATATTAATTAAATATTAAGTTTTGCATTTTTAGCATTAACCCATGGTCTAGTTACTAATTTGCCGGTAAGTCACCCTGGCTGTTTATGGGTCCCAAAGATTATTATTATATTTTGTATTATATATGTCGTATTCTTAATATAAATTGCTATGTTGCTGTAAAAAAAACGCGATGTATTATAATATATAGGTATTGTAGGTATAATTAAACAGTATGATTTAGGGAGGACGGTTCAGTCCTAGTTGAAAACATAATAATGTATTTAATTATTTAGTATTTGACTGCACACTATCGAATCTGTGCTTATTTTGCATGATTAAAACCCCCCCCCCCCAGGTGACGCTGTAATAGCCAACAGGGCTAACAGCATAGACAGACATAAAAAAAAAAATAAAAAATTGATTAAAAAATATATTAATTTTTTAGTTAAATTTAAACTTGACATTTGCTAACATCATACATACTAACCTACAATTTAAAATGTAAATTAGTTGTTGTTAGTGTTACATATTATCTTATTAGTTTAACAATTTGGTCTTAGGAAAATAAGATAGTTTATAAAAATGCATTTTTTTTTATAATATTGTAGTTTAAATTATTTCAATAACATATTATGTTAAGAGATTTTTGAAAATAATATGTAAACAATTTTACACTGAATAAAAATACACTTAATTTTAAGTTTGTCTTCTCATTAGATTTCTCAGTAAAGTTTCTATCTCCGATCAAAGAAATCCAAAGTATTCGTAAGTTGAAACACAAGATAATATTGAAGAACAAAGCCAATACCTGCTTCTGAGAACGTCTGTAGGTCGAATGTTTAGCATAATTCTAAAAGCTCGTAAAAAGTTAAAGGTCACGGGGACCCTACAATTACGTCACTCCTTCAATGATTTGTGCGAATTTAGTTTTTAAAAGTCCGTAGCAACAGCGGACAGATTAATAAGCTTTTAAAAATTTTAAACTAACTTGATATTAAGATACCTACCCCGAAACTAAATTAACGGAGTGGTAATGTTGGATTTTACACAATTGGACACAACTATTACTAATCTTCGTAGATATATTAGATCTCAATGAAAAAAAAATCAGGTATATTATTATATATATTATACATTATAGAACTGCTTTTGTAGTTACGTTTTTAACATAACCATTATGTTCTAAACTTTTGACAAATATATATATTTTTATCTTGCTACATCCGAATATCAAATAAACATTATATTTATATTATTATAAAAACACACTATAAAAAAAAATTTTTTTTTTTAAATATTAAGCTCAAATTGGGTTACCACGTTTTCAAATAATTTCAAACAATATATAATGTATTGTTATTTATTTATGATCTTATTTTTCAACACATAATAACATCACTTGGAACGGTATAATTTCCAAACCTTATCAGATCGTTATTTGTATCGGAAGCAACAAAATGCTTTCTAAAACCTAATTTCGGACGTATTGTGGCGCCCATAGTATTTCTTATCAATTGCTGTCCCGTTATCTAATTTCCGAACGAATGGCATTTGCCCGTGACCAAACTCTGTTGATTGACTTTTTACCTATCTATTAACTTTCTTAAACGACATACTGTAATTATTTTTTGACAATGGAGCATGTCTTCAATCAATAAAATACTTTTCAGAAATTGTTAAAGATTGTATGTGTTCCCCAAATTAATACTTCATATCTAACTTCTAAGCTACCGATTTTTTAGATGGTTACGAAGTTCATATGACAATATAAATAATACCTAATTAAGAAGACATTAGCAACTACATCGTTCTTTAATTTTCTATAATTACATACCTCATAAAATACAACATACAAAATAACGACAAATAAAATTAAAATTGGACGACTTCGTCCACCTTCTATATTCTATAATTCAAGAAAATCTTTAACAATATAAAATTTGTTAAAAGTCAAGTATTTACTTAACACAAGCATCGAGGCATTATATCCTCAATACTTTATATCACCTAAGTCAATGTAAAGTCGAAGGTTGTAAACATAAAAGTTACATTATTGCCTGCAACCAAGTGCGGCCGTCGCTATAACAACCACATCGTTGTTTTGCCAATTCTGTCTATTCTAGTTTATTTAGCTTTTTTCTAAGCGTAGGCATGTGCAGGCAGATATACCTTTTATAGGCTTCGGGTTAACGTTTAGAAGCAAAAGCCAATAGCGTTTTATTAAGAGGCCTCACGTTATGGGAGGTTTTTTAAAAATAAGTTTTTTATTGCTTTTACTTCTATACGAGAATTGCAAATATGGAACATACAAAATGCATTTTCCGGGTGTATTTTTAATACTAATATATAAGGCAAAGCAAAGGATTCATACTTTATTTTAGTTTAGCATCATTTTTTATAAATAACAAAACCTTAAAATAATACTCATACTAAAAATATTTATCGTTTTTAAAAGGTATGGGAGCACAGTGGCAATGATTATTTTATTTTGCGGTAAATACAAACAATAGGTTATTATTATTATAGTGTGCATGTTTATATTTTTTCATATTATACGATATATATTTTTTACTCCTACAAAAGAATGATAGATGATTAAAAACAGATTTGCTTTTAAAAAACTATCGCTATAACAGGGAATTTAAAATAGTAAAAATATTTATTTGGTAATGTTCAATTTTAATTAGCCTTTGAAATAAGTAAACATAAAAGATAATGCTTACAATTATGTTTGTATTACTTTATATTTTTAAATTGTTGTCTGATTTCTGAACGCTTACAAAATATAAACATTGTTATCTGTGGCCACTGTCTTTTAGCGGGTCATTTCTAAACGAAAAAGAAAATCGTGGGGGTTGTTCGCGAACAGAGTTTCGCAGTAAAAAAATCATAACTAAATATTAAAAATGCTATCCAGCCTCAGGTCTGGAATACAAGGCTTGGTAGGTTACTATAATCATTTGCCAAGTATTATGAAGCTTAGATGATAAATAATGCATTACATAATATCACAGTGACAATTGTTTTGAAGACGTGAAAAGTTTTATTTGTGATTTTTACAGTGGAGATCATCATCCAGGGCTCTTCAGACAACAGCAAATTTGCAACATGATACTTTATTCGTACATCGTGATTCCCCAGAAGACAATCCTAGTATCCCTTTTGAATTCACGGTAGAAAATCAAAAGGTATTTTTGACAGGCATTTGTTTAGAATTCAAAACTAATAGTTCTTTCCTAAATATGTAAGCTTTAAATTAAGAATACATTTAATACTAAGAAATGCTTGCAATTGGTACTGTAATATTTAAAATTGTAGTCTTAAGTGAATTTATATTTAATTTTAAATTATGGAACTATCTTGAAAATAAATTTATTTAATTAGACAACAATAATCGAAACTAAACGAAATTCTTTAATACTTTCCACCTTATACATTTCTAGCGAGCTGATGCCCTATTAGACATTTATCCCGAGGGTCACAAACGAGCGGCTATGATTCCTCTCCTAGACCTCGCTCAGCGGCAAAATGGTGGTTGGCTGCCAATATCAGCTATGCACAAGGTTGCCGATTTGTTAAACTTGCCCCGTATGAGGGTTTATGAGGTTGCAACCTTCTATACTATGTTTATAAGGTATGGTGGAATAGTACTATTACAAATTACACTCAATAATACTTAATTAAAATGTAATAATTACAGAATAGGAAATTACTAACTATGTTAATGAGTTTTTTATCAATACAAATCTCATAAGACATCTCAATATTTCAGACGACCCATTGGAAAGTACCATGTGCAAGTGTGCACAACAACTCCGTGTTGGTTACGAGGTTCAGATGCAGTGCTGAATGCTATTAAACAGGAAACTGGCTGTGAGGTTGGAGGTAACAGCCCTTGTGGAAAATTCTCTATTTCAGAGGTAAGGTGCACTAAATACTCTTGAAGCTAAGAAAAGATATGGTATCATGGTATCCATGACATTCCAAAATTTTAAATTTTTATTTGCAGGTTGAATGTTTGGGTGCCTGTGTAAATGCTCCAATGATTCAAGTAAATGATGATTACTATGTAAGTAATTTTGTTTGTAAAAGTTTATATATAATAGTCAAAGCATTTGTTTCCTCATCTTATAAGTAAATTAAATTTGCTTAATATTTATTTTATAAAATTTTGTTATAATGGTTGTTTTAATAAGACAATACATATTTTATTGTAAAACATAAGAAAATATATGGGCATAACTTGAGTAAAAATAATAAGACTTTTCTCATACTGTTTAATTAATCTTTAAAGTTATAAATAATATATTTACCTCATCTTGGTAAAGTTTGTAACCATAATTATTGCTTTGTTATGAAATCATATTTATTTAATATGTACATCTGATAATGTATTATTTAATTGTTAACATAATTTTAATATGTATTATGTGGGATTTTATAATTATGTGTAATTTGTCACTTGTTTATTATTTGTACATTTCATTGGTTCTTTCTAGAACGTTATTTCGAAGGCGGCATTAGTAGGTTTTTTCCAAATTTGGTTAGGTAGGGAGAGGAGTGTGGATAGTGGAGGCGAGTGCATAATAAAGGGGCCTCTTAAACTTACACCTGGGATGCAAGTCCCAGGCACTGTTTGCTCTCCTCTCCATGCAATGCGATGGCCCTGGCACCCGCATGGGAAATTCATAAAATGCTAAGAAATTTGTGTCATATTCTTATAAAAGTTATTACAACAACTTTATTCCACTTTTTCAGGAAGACCTGACCATAGATGACTCTAAGGAAATTATAGACAAACTGAAAAGAGATGAGAAACCTAAACCTGGACCAAGGTGATTGCCCAAAAAGCTTATTTTTAAATACAGCTGAGACACTGCTGTTCGTTCTATCATAAGTAATCACAGTTATCACAGTAAACCTCAATAGACTTGATGTAGGCCATGTGTGTAAATAAGAGTAGTGGTATGAATGTCCCACTGCTTAGAAAAAGTGTACAGACTAACCTGTGACGCTCCATTGTGTGTGTGCTGGCTGGTTAAATGTAACATTATATATTTTTATTGTAAGATTTCTAGGTTTCCCCTATTTTAATAATCTCTTACCTATTTTAATTACCCTATTACTAAAATCTTTTTATTTCATACTAAATAATTTGTAATAGTGTTGAAGAGGTATAGGTGTTCTAACAATGTTACCTATATAGTTATCTGTATAGATTACACTAAGAACAATTTAAATTTAGCTAACTATAACCCGAAAAATAATTACTATGACTGCTTAAAATTTCAAAACCAATCTACTAATAATTAACTACTAAATATTAATTTCTCTATCATTTAGTTTAGTAATGTTCTGAAAGTACTTGGAATGGCGTATGAATTCTTTATAGACATAATACACATGATGGGATGTTATTTTTTAATCACAAAGTACATCCAAATTAACAATTATCAATAAAGATCATATTAAATTACAGAAATGGTTGACATAAACAACAATAAATTTTTTCAGGTCTGGTAGGTATGCATCTGAGCCCCTCGGTGGACTCACATCACTCACCGAAGAACCAACTGGTGCCGGCTTCGGTCTTCAAGATGCATTGAAGTGATAATAAAATGTACATAGGCATATTTAAATAAATCATGTTAGATTAAAAAGTCTTTCATATAGTCAATTGCTTTGAAAGTATAAAGATTTTTTATTTTTCTTTTTATATTTCATTTTGTTTTCTTTTTAAATAAGTTTAATTACGTAATATATATGTAAATTACACAAAAACGATGATGATAAAAATGTTAGAACTAAAATTAAAAAACATCTATTAGATATTTAATCTGCCCTACAACTAATATTGGTTAAATTTAAAAAAAAAAAAAGATACTTAACAGGCAAATGAGGTAGAAGTTTTTTAGTCAATATGCTTGTTTTTAATAATATTATATAAGTACTACATTATTTACAGTTGCAAAATTTTCTTTCCATAAATTCTTATTTATAATTCCAAATGTACATTAGGAAAAATCTAACCTAATATAGTCAACTACGCCAATGCTAGTTATTATTTTTCTGTTTATAATTATTATTCTAATCTGAGGAACTACTTAATAAGCTTGAGAGACTTCAATATCTCGGTATTGTTTCTTATTTGTCTTGGCCAAATATGAACAAGTATTTCAGTTTTGTTCTTAACAAGTTTTCTTTCGTTTCGATCTACTTAAAAGAATAATATGAATTCCTAAGCCTAGTCAGATATTAACTTAAATATCTCTACCGAAAATCTTACAATTCGTTGGCTCCTTTATTCTTTCTTCAAAAAGTATTTTACCATGCCATCATACACGTACAAGTCTTGACTACTTTCAAGAGGTTATTCAAAGATTATCTCGAACTTAGTTCCTCTCTTTAACAAATGTCAGTTACACTTTTTCTTGTACTTGTAACTTGATATAGCATCATGTACCTATTTTATATAGAATATGCGTACCTATGTAATACTGGTTTTAAAGCTAGTGTTGTCCGCCAGACCTATCAAAATTAGAAATAATTCTTCAAAAACTGCTGGTACTGACTAGTAAAATTTAACTTAGAAAAAAAGTATTTTTCATTTATTACCATGTAATAAAATAAAATGTGTAAATATACAAAAACAAACCTAGTACCTAAGTGTCCTAATCACCAGACTACTCCAATAAGTACTATACAAAATATTTTAAGAATTGTTTTAATATCATGTTAATATTCATTTATTCAGAAGAATTGTTAATTCGAAATAGGTTTACGATTATTGTAACCTAGATAACGCTTACGTTGTCATTGATAAAGTAAGATAACGCAACCCACGTTTAAGTCATTTGTTCAGTTTCTAATATTCTTTAAAATGTTACAGTAAATAACCATTAAATAATCAATCGTACTAAAATGTGTCTTTATTGTGTGTGTTTATTTGAGAGATAACGTTGTGTGTACTATGTAAGTAAATGTTTCGACGAAGTAAAAACGATAAAGTCCGTAATTACCAGACAGTTCAATTATGGGACATCGAAAAAAATCTCCCACTGCCGGTAAGTTGTATCATAACTAATATATATTTACTGAATAAATAAATAATATGAATGTAATTAGTTTATACTAATTATTAGATAATCTGTCAACCCTGTTTAATACATTTAATTCAGACCTAAGAGCTTTGCTTCTTAAAATATATTATGTATGTATAATTATAAATATTATTAAGACCAAATATTAGGGTACATATCACTTATTATATATATATGGAAACAGAAACAAAATTGCATTAATTTAAACCACTAGATTAATGTTAAATATGGGTGAAATCTATAAGGAAAATATACAAAAAACAAAGGTTTCTATAAGTATATATTATGGAGGCGTTATGTGTCGTATATAGCTATATAATAGTTATTAAACTTTTAATATACTGTAATTATGTAGTTTAGTATATTATGGAGTATATTATTTTTTGATTATAAATATTATTAATTTCTAAATACGATATCCAACTGTCAGATATTGTAAGTTGTAACCAGTGTTGCCAACCTGGAATGATGCGCTGATCGTACCAAGGGGCGTAAAGTTATCGTACCTGTCCAAAAATTATCGTACATTTTCAAATAATGTATGAAAGCAATAATTATTAATAAAAACGACATTGTCATGAACTTACATTATGCTCAACCGCCCGTCACGTCTTAATTTTTTTTATTTTCAAAAAATTCAAAAAAATTACAAAAAATAAGTGACTCGAAAGTTGATTAAATTTATTCAAAGAAATAAGGTAATAATAAGGTCTGTTGTGATTGACAAGGTGGTTCTGTCTGTGCCATTGTTCCTACTACTCAAACTTCAAACTTCGATCTACCATTTTGTTTAGAAAAAAAATATATAAGAGAAAATTATATTACATTTGCGTACGAAAATGAATCGCAATCGTACATCATAAGTTTGGCCCAAATTAGCGTACATGTACGATAATTATACAGTATCCTTATACTTATATATATACTCTATGCTAGACGCACAGGCCCCACAGTCCACGCTACTGCTGGAAATTATAATTTGGATTTTAAGCTTTTTTACCAAAAAACATATAAATTTCTTGTTTTTATTTGTTTAAATAATTGACTATATAGCAAACAAACACATTTAAAAAGTATGAACAGGTAATTATTATCATTATATTTTATAAATAGGTTCAGAAATAAGAAAGTGCTAATAAAATATATCGCTGCTTTCCTCTCCAAATTTTTTTAATATATATGAATGATATAAATAACTTGTATATCCAAATATATTTAGCCTATCAAAAATTAGGTAAATAATAATAATATAACACAAAAAATGTTTTTTTAAATAAAAAAAAACGTTATATAGTAAGTAGGTAGCAAGGTAACGGCGTATGATTTACGATAATAAAACGTGAACATTGGTTCATTCAGTACCCCTAGTACGAGTTTTAACGTGACGAAAACTAAGACAGTTTACCAAATAGTAAAATCGGAATATATATTTATTATACGCTATAGGAAACAAGAATTTAGAATAATTTTAATATATATTATAATTATTTTAATATATTTTTACGCATACAGTGTTTAATAATTATGTGTTTTGACGAATGATGATGATGAAACTCATACTGGGGGTCCTGATGTCCTTTCGTCTCTGTTGTAAGAATCTCTATCCTATCCTAGCATAAAAAGTGCTAACTAATATGAATAACAAACTAAAAAACTGGCAACTACAGATTTTTACAGATTTTTTATAAAGAAAAGGGTCTGTTTGTTTCTTCTACTTTTACTTCACATAATCTTTATTTGTCAAATGTCAAAATACAAATGACAATGATGTCGGACGTCAATATTGGAAATTGTCAATTGTGACTTCTCTGACTTTAGTTGTCATTGTCACTTGGACTGTGGACAGTGGAGTATGGTAAACTGCTTGCTACGACAGTCTTTATCACTTGTTAGAGGATTCGCGACGTAGCGTTTGCTTGTTATTGGTGTGCTTTCCGTGAGAAAATGTCTTTTGAGGCTTAAGCTCCAAGGCATTTCAGAAAGATGAAAAGCAGCCCTAAGCGTAAATATGAAAATTTCTCCGACCATCAAGGAAAAGAGGCCGACAAGTATTCCCTAGACAGCCAAGACACCGCCAGCCTGGTTAGTAGTACAAGTTGTTAAAATTATTGATTTTGTTTACGTTCCAGATGTTATTGATTCATTAATGCTTTGTTAGTCATGACTTGATAGTTTTATGTTTGATCGTTTGTGTGACTCTATATCATATAGGTTTTCGCTATATAATTCACGATACTAGCTTGGACGAAGACACTTTATGCCGTTGAATATTGCCGTGTGTACTCGGCGGCCTAGATTTTTCTAATGGAACATTTTTCATCAATGTTACCGTCGCTATTTTTCTCGATTTTGCACAAAAGAATACGATTTTAATATGTCGGATTTAAAATGTTTGCGTATCGCGTATATTTCTTACTTTCACTACCAACACGTGAGGAACATTATTAGCGAAAGCTACTCATTATTCAAATATTTTTGACTCTTAAATTTTAATATCTTGTATTTAGGAATTAATTACTTATTCTTCTCTAAAAACTTAAATATTGAAAGTTTTTCTACTGTTGTTATAAATCATAGAATATTAGACATACTTTTTAACTAAAAATAGTTAAGTTACAATAATATATTTCCCAAATGGGCTAATCTTAAACTAGTATGTATATAATTAGCAATATAATGTCCTTTCCTTTTCCTTCAGAAAGATTAAGTGGATTCTTCATTTCTGTTTCTATTTATATGATAATAACCATAACATTTTACATTTATTTCACTGATATTTGGAATAATTACATGATTTTTAATATTAATTTCTTAATTAAATTCATACATTACGGCATATAATGATAATCATAATTCAAAACGGGTCTGTCTGTTTTGAAACTCTGGTCTGTGTTGGAAAGTCATTAAGCTTTTGGTTTGCATTAATAATATATCTGTTATGATTGATATATGAAGTGTCAATAAAAAAAACCTATTTATTAAATCATATTGTGGTCAATATTAATTTTTTTGTTTTATTTTAATTAAAAATAAAAGTAATATTTTATTAATGGTCTGTTATTTTACATAAAACTAAATAACAGTTACTTATGTTAATTGAATTTATACTTTACGTGATATGGATTAATCAGATCAGATAATAATAACAATGCTATAAACATTATTGTACATGTCAATTTTAATTTATATTTAACAAGATAACTTAGAGGAAATATAAAACCGATAATGATTATAACATTGAATACAGATTAAACACCAACCTGCATGCAGGAGGTATATTTTGATGACAAACAATCAAAAATCTAATTGGTCATTTATTGGTACAGCATTCAAGTACAGAGGAGGCGCGGCGCGACATCAGCGCAGGCGCAGGCGACATGTGGATCAGTGCGGTCGAGAGCTCCATCCTTGGTTGGGAGGAGGTGAGTTAATATTTACCAATTACTTTCGTGATTATTATATATATATATATATATATATATATATATATATATATATATATATATATATTTACCGGGCTATAATCAGTTCACGCCGCGAGTCCGCCATGCTTTGAGCTCATGAATACGAACCCCGAATAGGTTCGAGACTAGTCGGCCAAATTCCGAGTAAAAATTACATGATCATAGCCGGTTAAATATATATTTACTTTTCTCTATTATTCGGTTTTTAGTAGGTGAGATACTTTTAAATGTAAACTCTTTTATTTTGTTGTTTCTGTTTTCTCTCTTTGTCTAAATTAACTTAATTTGTTTTCTTAAATGATTTTAAATAACATTACTAATACATTAATTTGGAGCTTCGTTTTCTGTCTGTTTTGGATTGAACGTCGTACACAATGTTGGTTTAAATGATATTAATAGATATATAACGTAAAAATATATAATGAACCGACGCTTCGAGGATAATATCGCAAAGCACATATTGTTTGCCAAATTCGTTTTAATATAATTGACGAGTTTGGAATCGACTCGCTCCCTACTACATCAGCGACCGTAGTTACATTTTATTACGGTCATTATCATTTTATTAATTTACGCGTTTCCGTCATTTTCTAAAATAAAGGTTACATACCACGGGTTTTTGCCCAACATGTTGCTTTTGTTAGCATCAGCAAATATTAAAAAAAGTATTTTCATTTACGCATTAAATATATATAATAAGTATTAAATATACTTCGATTATAAATACATATTTGCACGTCTATGACCTTATATAATAACTATTAATTTTCGGTTCATTCACGCCTGTGTCTCGTGACGAGTGTTGACACAATTGAGTTGAGATGTATTATAATAAATTGAAACGTCAGATATTGCTGTTCAAACAAATCCATTATATTTGTACTTTTGATATACTATTTTTTTAATATTTATTTTTATTAATATTTTAATGTCATTAAGCTTGAACTCATTAGTATTGTAGCGTAATCTTTAAGAAGTATTTTAATCATTGTTAGAGTAGCAGTTATATAGATTTGAGAACTCATTTTAACAATGAAAGTCAACTAGACATTGATCTTGTTTAATAACAATACTAGACGAAAATTAAAGAAAGAAGTATATTAGAGAGGTAGAAGCGAAGTATATTTCTATATTACCCATAATTATATTGACGTGACAATTAAAATTCTGATTAGGTCGATTTCAACAATGTTCTTTATTAGTTTTTTATCTGGTAGCACACTTTACACTAATTGCAATTAGTACGTGTGTTCTATGCTTATAAATGTGTTAACTTTGGATTTGTGGTTATCGTGAAACGAGGGTTAAAAACCTCTGCATATTTAAAGATGAATTATAAATATCCAAGAAAACCAAGTCAGAATTTTATATTAATAATTAAATAATCTTCACTTGGACAAGTATATGCAGAAACTATTTTAAAAGAATGTCCCTAACATGGAGCAGTAAACTGATACTGCTATCAAAAAATACAAACCAATCCTTAGTTGGTGAATGAATGAAGTGGAATCTTACTAAATTCCTCTTTATTAGTATATTGGAATGCTTACATAATCTGAATGAATGTCTTTTGATCGTCACTTATGTGTTATCTTAAAAAAAAATAATGAAAAAGGCTCATCTAACCTCTAAAGTACTTCACTTAAAATTTTTCCACTTTACCAGCCGCTCTTTTATACCACAAAGGTTAATTATAGCGACGATGATTATCATAGTTATTCATACTCATGCATAAAACGACTATTATTATAAACAAATAAAAAAATCAACAATAAAGGAAAATAGTTTATTATATAGGTACGTAGTTATTTCTAACAATTTTTCTTTAATTATCTGGGTTATTATTTCTATAATACCTATTACATATTTTTAACTAGCTGTGCCTGCGACTTGTACGCGTAGAGTTCGATTTTGATAAAACGTACCCTTTGTACATACAATATAAAGAGACATACACATTCAATATAATCGTACAATATAAAGTGAATCCCATGACAATATATTCCCCAAAACTGCATCCAAATCGATTAATCCGTTTCTGAGATTAGCGTACAAACAAAACAAACAAATATACAGATATACAAACATACTGACGAACACACAAAATGAAGGAAACATTGTTTTGGGTTCTCTTTTTTATGTAAAGGTGTATAAATTTTTGAAAATATATGTTTTTTTGTTGTGTGCACAACTAAAAGACAAACAGATAAACAGACAAAGATTTAAAAAATACTGAAATTGGATTCTGTTAGTCTTCACATCCTGGTATATTGTTTTAAATATTTTCAATGTACAAAGACTACTTCTCTACAGATTGAATACATGTATAGAATAAGATTTGCATGATACATATTACATGATTGGTATAAATTGACATAACTTTTTTATTTCTTTCCTGATTTAAATGAAATAAATACTAATGTTAAGCGAAGACTGTGATAATATATTCCTGAAAACCGCATTTAAATTGGTTAAGCTGTTTCTGAGATTAGCGTGCACAAACATACAGACATACAGATATACAGACATTCAGACAAACAAACAAACTGAAAAACCATTGTTTTGGGTTCTCTTACTCTTATATATGTCCCTATAATGTTTTTTTTGATATTTTCCATGTCCAGAAATGGATTAGTGACAATTTTATTATACGTATAGATAATACTTGCCCTAAATAAACACACTATTATGATAAATGTAATGATAATTATTAATTAACAGTAATAAAAAAACGATATATCTATTTCCCATTTAAAACTTACAAAAATGTTAGATCAAACATCAATGTGATGAATGCGAAGCTAATATTTATTTAAAGCTTTAAATAATATTTTATTTTGGACGGTATGTATTCGCAGAGTAGAGTCCGTTGACCCAGTCCTTATAACAGCGGCGGCTGTAGGTATATATAGTTTAGGCACTTCACAGTTCACACCATCATAGTGAATCATCGTCATAGGTACTGTTCAAAATAGTCAATAGGTACAATATTTTTATTTCCATATTCGTCGTTATATCGTTTGTCTATTTGTATTATATTCCCTATTTCTATTATCCACGATTTGTTGACTTTTATAAATTATCTTAATACTTTATTATAATTAAAAATACAGTTACAGTACACAGTACAGTTCTGCTACTACAGCAACCCATTGTGACACGAATTTCATAATATAGAGTTTACATTATTTCTTCAGACGTGACTTATTACAGAGCAGTTCAAATCTGTCATGACACACGTTTAAAGGTATTGTATAGAAAACATGATTTGAATCAGTGCATTGATATAATGTTTTGCATTATTAATAACTGTATTAATAATATTATTATGATCTCGTCGGAATTCCATTGAAATCCGCTTACATCGTTATAACAATAGAAATTTGTTGATACATAATTCTATTAGATTCCTACATAGTCTTTCCTAGTGATAATGGAATTCTAACGTTCAAATCATGATTGTTGCGTTTTTGTGACATGTCGAGTCTTACAGACAATCTTGGAAGCAAAAAACACGTATATATTAGAAAGGCAAATTCTATAACTAACTAAACGAATGTTTCCTAGAACTTTTGAAGGAATCACTTGTTTAAGTCATACTGTATATAACTATCTATACAGACAGTTTCAGATCTCCAGCTTTAGTTAGTTAATTTACAAGAACTTTATTCACTAGAAAATGTATAATTCTATGTGAACTTAATTTAAGTTAGATGAACTTTTAACATATGCAGGTTTTGCGAGTGAAGATTTCACATATATTATTACAATATTTGGGATGTATAAATAACGATAAGTCAGAACCACAAAAATATCGAAAGTCAGAACAATTAACAAAATTAAAGATAAACTGCAATTTGGGATAGATTTTTTTTTATAAGGTAAGCCTCCGATTAAAAAAGAAGTTAAATTCATCCCTAGGGGATTCGATATATGGGACAGGGATGTGGAGTGCTTTAATTTATTATTTCTCAAGTTATTGCTATAAAAATTTAATCATACTTTCGATAGGAACTCAGTTCATATATCCTCTTTATATTTTTATACTGTGCCATTTAATCATACTTTACTCGAAACTGCTAAGATTCTTCTTTTAACCTTGAACTACCAATGATATTGACTTCAGCAATAAAAGGCAATGCAACTTGTTTAAGCTGGTTTTGTTTAAATAAAACTAGACATTCCACAAAACGACCAAATTAAAAACATCACAGGAATTAAAAAAAAAAATAGCATACTTGAAGTAAGTTTAAAATATTCATTCTAGAATCCTAAAAGAGATTTGTAATAAAGAAAAAGAAAAATGCTGAGAAATTTCAGACTCCTAAATCTGTAGTGTAGGTCGGTATTAAGGATGCAGGTGACTCTATAATAATAAGCTATTTATAGTATTACAAATAAGAAACCGTAAGTTCTAAAGCTTTCTGACCAAACAGTTAATGTTTAAAAAAAAGAAAAAGCTGTCGGATATATACATTCAGTGAAAAATGGAAGTAAGAATCATATAATTAAAAAATATTATGAAGTATAGGTAAAAAAAATTAATTTGTAACTTATCCTATTGTTTTTAGTTGATACGTGTCGAATGTTGCTGGTTTTACTTTTACCAACGAGATATATTTTTTTATTAAAACTTTTAAATTTGTCATCATGTAAAAAAGGAAGATAAATAATGTATTTGTACTAGTAGTATCGGTGCTAAGTTTATTTAACTTTCAAAGCTTGTCTCATTAAAAGAATGCACAGATACCGTTATAAATACTAAAATTCACAAGTCGCATGTGTCAGACGGTCAAGCACCTCGTTAAATAGAGGTCAGTCTTAAGTACTTTACAATTTCCAATTATGTAGTTAACACGTAAAAAAATAGCATCATAGGCAATGCATAATTTATTATACAAAAATGTCTATATCATATCATAAAACAAACTAAATGAAAAAAAATCAAGTCACTTCATCAAGTCTGACAGTGAGTTCTTATCAACACTAAGCTTTCTATATAAGGTCGTCTTTATCGGGACGGTGGTGACATCTATTATGCTTTTGAAAATCCTAAACAGTGTTTCTAACTTTGTAGTATACATTAACATCCCTGCCCGTATCATGTTATTTTTAATTCTATATTTATTTTAAATTTATATAAACTTAATATGGCTATACATGTATAGATATTGTCAAACAAAAATTTATACTGAACTAAAAAAAATACTTTTAACCAACAACTTTTCCGATTGAACATACACGCTAAGAAGTAAGAAGATATAAAAAATGTCATTATTATACGTCAAACTCAAACGACATTCCACCACTGACACAAAAACAACTTTTTACGCGGATTTGTCTATGAATTCCGACGTTGCCGTTTTGTGCCTGGGATAAAGTGGTGGAGTAGTCATCTTAATATTACATACACATTTTAATAATTAGATACATATTATTCTTACGTTATTATTAGCTTGTATCGAAAATAAATATTATTTTTATACTATTAGTATGGTTCGAATCTGCGGATATATAAAAAACAGCTCCAATAATTTTATTATACACTTTCATTTTCGTCTTGTCAAAAAAATATTAATATTATTATAATTTTTTATATTAATATCCGAACAAACATATTGTTCTGTAGGTTGTTATGTAAAAATAGCGTAGGTACTATTTTACACTTGACTAAAATTGTGAAGGACAAAAAAATGAAAAAGTTTTGCAGGGTACAATTTTTAATACGTCTAAAAGCACTATTATTACCAGAGTACGTCAAGACACAAACACACAGACACACTGAACAGATTAACTTCTTTCTGGTTACTTGTCAGTTTTCAGGAGAACAAATGAAAAGGGAAAAACTATTTTTATAAAAGCGGTTTTAGATATGAATTTATTTTATACATTGTCTCAATCACTTTATATTCACAATTAACTAAGATATAAACTGAAATATGTTTTCTTTGTGTGTGTTTCATAGCAAACTGTAGCCAATTGATTGCACTTAATATACGGGGCGTCTCGTCCGGGAAATTACCATCTTCACACACATGATTGGCTCTCTGCACTCTGAAATAAAATCGATTATAGAGAACAAGTCAACTATGAGATTATATAAAAAAAGATGTGTCGAAAGGTATATCTATCATATTCTATGCGATCATGTAAAATAACAAATGCCGAAAGTTTATTTTACACTATAATAATACTACCTATTAGTGCAGTCGACCAGTAATGAAAGGGGAACAACTGTGACTGCGGCGATTTTTCAAAATGTCGGTAGAGAAAAACATTCCAATATATTTCAAATTTTTAAAACGTCAATCAATAACACGCCTAAAACTCATTTTGTTGTTCCATTAGTGTGCTTTTGTTTTCTAGAGGTCACAAGAATGCTTTTCAATTACGCTATCAGTACTTTTAAAGATTAGACATTTTAGAAACGATGTGAATCATGAAAGCAATCACAACTGAACATTTAAACAACACCGTTTACAACTATATTTATATATCGTATATATATCGTAAATAAAGATATAACCTAGTTATACGTTAAATGTAATATTTTAAATGACAATACAGATTTTTAGATCTACTTTCAAAATGTAGAAGTTTTTTCATTATTCAACCTGTCAGCATTTAGCAGCAATGCGATTTGATGATTAGTCAATATTAATCTGTGTCATGTTAGTCAAGTAGTTCTGGCTGGTGACACAAAAGTTTCATTTTCCATAATTGGGACAGTCCTTTGTATGATCCATAGATTGTTCGGAGGCTGGATGTACTCTCTGTCTATTATGTATATCATGTTCGTGAAACGACTTGCGACACAGATATTATATTTTTAATACATTATTGAAGGTTTTTTTCGATTTTCATTTCGTTTATATCTATTAGTTACTTTTTGTCTTTTCGTTAGACAATAAGAAGCTGTCATTATATCGAATACAGAATATAATTTCAACTCATTTGTATTCGTCTGTCAAATATCTTGACGAATCTTTTTCTTTGATGAATTTGATGATTAGTCAATATTAATCTGTGTCATGTTAGTCAAGTAGTTCTGGCTGGTGACACAAAAGTTTCATTTTCCATAATTGGGACAGTCCTTTGTGTGATCCATAGATTGTTCGGAGGCTGGATGTACTCTCTGTCTATTATGTATATCATTTTCGTGAAACGACTTGCGACACAGATATTAGTATCTAGTGGAAAAGTTGTTTCTTTATATATATTTTTAATACATTATTGAAGGTTTTTTTCGATTTTCATTTCGTTTATATCTATTAGTTACTTTTTGTCTTTTCGTTAGACAGTAAGAAGCTATCATTATATCGAATACAGAATATAATTTCAACTCATTTGTATTCGTCAGTCACATATCTTGACGAATCTTTTTCTTTCATATTGTATTCATTTTAACCTGAACAACCTTTTTCATGAACAATCATGAAAAATCGTAAATAAAGATATATTTTTTTCATAATCAAAAAATTAAAAGTAGGTACAGTTACTTAAAAATATTTATATTCAGTATTTCATTCCAAAGCGAATGAAAAATAATCCGAAACAAATTGATTTGTGTGTGTGTTATGTGGACGGTCATGGTTTAAAATAAAACGTATCGGATTGCTTATCAGACTTCACCTTAGACTGCGTGCGACGAGAGCTAGCTTAATAATGAAACCTTATTAACACAATGATTAACAAATAATTAACAAACCACCCCGTTGGTCGAGTGATTAGCGCAAACGCCTAACCTATAGCGGCGTAATGGGGTTTGGGTTCGATTTACGACAGGAATAGGCATGTATGTGTCGAGCATAGATGTCTGTATTTCTGGATTTGGTCCTATTTTATAATGTGTAGTTCTATGTATTTATATCGTTGTCTAACACCCTTAACACAAGCAAATAATTTGCTTACTTAGGGGTTAGATCAATGTGTGTAATTTGTCCTGTGATATTATTATTATAATGTTATTATTATTGTCATAGCGAATGAACTTTTAGCTCAAATTAAGTCAAGATACAAGTACCAACTACCTAACTCTCTATTTACTGAGCTGAATTCATTATACAGGAGTAATTGAGCGTCCCAGGCTAAGCGTTGAAACCCATTTACTTCTCTGATTCGCTTTGCTTCAGATGTAATGGAAGGATTAATTTCTTGTTTATATAAATCCTTTTACTTTCAATATTGAATAACGTGCATGTAATTTGTAAGGAATATTTTAATTCCTACTAAGATTAAAAATATGTTTGGTCCTGAAACTGTTTTTTAAATTATAGATTTCGTTTCTCGTATCTCCAGTAGCTAATACATTTTTTGGCGTATTAATTAACACTACCTACTATAGTCTATTATGGTTTAAACGTGAATATTTTGTTATCCCTAGGTGGCTGATCGTCTGCAAGTGGATGTACGTCGCGGGCTGACATGGCGGGAGGCGAACGATCGCATGAACTTCGTCGGACCCAATGAGTTCCAGGTCAAAGAACAGGAACCGCTATGGAAGAAGTACATCGAGCAGTTTCAGAATCCCCTCATACTTCTGTTACTTGGTAAGTAACGAACCTTTTGCTATTTCTTATTTTTTTACTTTGGAACCTTCTAGAATTGACACTTTTAAAGAGCGGTAACACACACATAGAATTTAAAATACTTACACTAGTGTTTTAAACTGCTTTTTGTGGAAGTAAATAACCCTCGTTACGCTCGTGACAACTGACAATAGACAAAGGGGCGTGGTCTAAATATTTCACTCTATGGTTTCATTAGCTCTTTCAATGAAACTACATATTTATAAAATGATATGTTCGTCTTTAGAAAATTACTACTCGCATTTTACTTCACATGTCTAGGTTAATTCAAGGCCGTGATGTAAATTAAATATTAGAAGAGGATGGTTATATTAAAAATAATGACTATAAATGTATAAATAAGAAGACCTAAGATAAGATGGATTTAGTGAAAATGATAATTAGGGTTGGTGTGAGTATTCGGCTGCCTGAAGTTATTGAAAAGGTTTCAGCGTCCAACACATGTAACCATATATTAACTTGACGATGATAATTGGACGTACATACATTCAAATTTACGTATTCCACAGTCAATAATTTATTTTGAGTGAAAAGTACACAAAAAAACATCTAATGTGTAAATTTTATGTCAAATACTAACATTAGTAGAGACCTTATCACTGTTAAGCTTACATTGTATTACTCTGTAATCATATGGCTTGCCTCTGTAACATGCACTAATCTTCCAACATATACATTTTCACGCGGGGCCAATGTTAGTTATAGATTCAATCTAAAATAATTATTGATGTTATCACTAACGTTGTTATTTTGTGAGGATTTTATTTGTTTTTTATTTTTATCGCGTCCTCATTAGAAAGTAACCAAAGCTTAGTTAAATAAATCTTTTTTTAAATAAAATTATATTTTATCGTTTCAATGTTTTAGTATTTTCCAGGTGGGACTGATAATGAATGGATTAATAGTAAATCCGTCTAATGTATATTTTGGAAGATATCAATATATATAAAAATTTTGTTAACTCATGATACCATTTTTTAAAACTTTATTTAGATCAAAAGTGTGAAAAAATTAAGTTTCTTAGTCTCACACACCTTTCTCACTATCTAAGTATCTCACTAAGATATATATCTATTCATTACCTACAATATGAAGAACGTAAGGCAAAAGATTTTTTTCACAAAAGTTCATGGAGTTATAGCTTTTTTGCAAACCGTATTCTATTGTCCGATTGTATGAAAACCAGTAGTCACTATTATTCTTCTTATATACTTTTATATATCAAGTAAAAATAACAGGACAATGTTGATCATTTTGATTTAGATAAAAAACATTTAGGTGACTTGCGTTAAATTTCGTCAATATTCAAGTCATGTAGTCTAAGTGTATTAGTATACTAACACATACAATAATTGATTATTTATATATATCTAACCCCCGACTCAAAAAGAGGGGCTTTATACGTTTGACCTGTGTGTGTATCTGTGTGTCTGTCTTTGGCATTCTAGCAGCCAAACGAGTACACGGATTTGATTGCGGTTTTTTTAATCGAAAGCCTGGTTCGTCGAGATGGTCAAAGATATTGAGGTTTTATTGGTGCTGGTGAAAAATTCTTATTCAATATTGATAGAAATACTTAAACAAGTGAAAATAAATGTGTTCTTATTTTCATTTAGTACAATAAAGAAACCAGTTAATTAAATCTAAAAAGCAGAAAAAAAAATCACTGTATCGGGAATTTTTATTTTTTTAAGAAGGATAAAAATAATATTATTATATACTTATCGAAGTCGTTGCCTCGGGAGACCGTTTAATAAAGGAAGAACTTAAAATGAAAATAAGTTACCAACCAAGGCAAATAAAGAAATGACATTATCGAATCGTATAGTCTAAGTCCTCATTCATTAGCTCCGAAAACTTCGTAAAATAGACGCTATCGTCAACATACAACGATTTCCCGACGCAATATAATCCTTATGTACTTAAATTGGGAATGTCAGGAGAGCTAGAGCTAGAGTCTATTTTGATACATTTACTTATCGAAGTAGGCTCTTCTGTAAAAACACTGGAAACATCAGGTGGAATGTAGTCAAGCATTGCCCTAGATCATATGAAAAAAAAAACACTTTAATATTAAAGCTAGGAGGGTTCAAAGACCTCCCCTCGTCTAAGAATCACAAAACAAACTAAACCAGGTATTTGTTATTGTTATCATATTTTCACAAACTTTAATTAGACAGTCGCAACTAAAGTCTTTAGTGTCAGTTCGTAACAGTAATAGACAAATACCTAGGTACAAATAAATTAACATTTTAATAAACAGAGTAATGACCACTTAAGAAAATAACTTTCCAATTTAAATTAAATATACATATAGTTTTTGTTGAATTGTTATATTTAAAATAGTTAATGTCAAACAAACCAGTCGAAGCAAGGCACTTTATTATTTAAATTGATGGTGAATAAAGCAATTAATATTTTTCCTTGTAAAAATCTATTTTTTTTTCATTTACCATATACTATTTAAGTGTCTACTATATTACTAATGAAGAATCAATCAAGCAAAAGATCTAAAAACGATATACACGTATATAAAAAATCGTTATTTTGTGAAACTTTCATAACGGTCATAAAAATAATTAGTTTAATGACTGACCGACTGATAACACTGAAATAACTACCAGAGCTTATCAATTGATATCAAAATAATTCATCTGTTTCACTATTTTTTTTTATGGTTTACAGATAACGTACCAAGTTTATGTTTGTTACATAATTTCCTGAAAGCCTTACTCGTATTAATGAAATGCATTAACTGATTACATATGTCACTGTATTATGTGCGACAGACGGTAACTACATTTCCGACCACATATACATACATCTATAATGGCTTAGTTCTGCATTAGCTTCTATAGATATGTTGTTATATATTATTTTTCTCGTTAAAGAAATGTATTTTGAAATCCAGTTAACCTATCATACAAAATACAATAATGTTTATATATAATTGTTCATTTGAGATTTCGATCAATAAAGTTAATAAACACTCATCTGTTTGAGAAAAACTATTTGACCATTTACACAGAATCATGAGTCGGCAATGAGAGGCGTGTATAGTATTTGGTATATAATATTTTGTTGTCATTGAACTTGTACAGGATAATCAAATAAAAACGTAGTAATGAAACAAGTTTTCTTGTATCTACCTTTTTATTATCATTTTTTATCTGCATTATTTATTTTACTCCAATTGTAAACTACACTATACACACAAGTCACATAGGTCACTGGTTGTGCTATGTGACTATCAAGTACTATCATGATGTTGTCTCTTGGTCTATGCCTATTTAATCTATCTAGTCCCATGGGACATTTGACACACACGTTTCAAACCCAGAAATCCCATTACCGCTATATAGCTGGGAGATAAACTATATTAATCTATTAATCAGGTATAATTTGCATCATGTAGGTACTACGATATTACCAAAACTTCACATCTTTTGATATAAAAGGTGTGTTTCTGTGGTGCCGATGAAATTAAATTGTTTCGTACATCTGACTCCTGTTAATAAATATATTATACTAATTCGTCTAATCTAGTTATCAGTGATATCTATTATCACAATGTATTATTAACTTAATAAAACATAAAATATGGTGTTAATAAAAAGTAAGAGCGTGCACTCATAAGTAATAACACAAATGTCTAATGAATTGTTAAAAATAACTTATCTAAAATATAATATACCTATGTATTTTGTCATTATTAATTGATGAACAACTTGAAGAATGATTAATAATGATGAAACATAGGAACGCAACCAAACGTAAGACTGAAAAGGTTAAAAATTAAAAAAAAACCCGGTACAAAAAGACCTCTAAAAATAATAAAAATAATATTATTATGTACTTATTGAAGTCGTTGCTTCGGGGGACCGTTGTACGTAAGTTGACGATGGTGTCTATTTTACGAAGTTAATCATTGAGGACTTAGACTATACGATTCGATATCGTAATTTCTTTATTTGCCTTGGTAACTTACTTACATTTTAATTTCTTCCTTTATTTTAAACGGTAACGGTAATATATCACCTGACTATAAGCAGTTTACACACTTGTTAATTTTACTATTTAAACAAGTTTGTATAAAAAAAAGTAGGTATAATATATTTTTTTCACCGGCTACTGCTTCTGAAATAAACTGACCTTGAGATTATTTTTAACTTACGTTTTAATGTTAGTTATTTGTAATTTACTATTACAAATTAAGAAACATCTTTCCTTGTTGTCACCTATATAACTTATATAGACTTTTTCACCATATTTCGAAGGAACTGGAAGAAATATCAATCATTGTTTCTTCTGAATAGGACATGTTATGTACACTTCTAAATATATCTTGTTTACTTCTTGCATATGTTATGTTTCCATCCCTCGGGAACAACACTTTTATCGGGATGAAATGTATCATATGTCCCTTTCAGTGCTCCCGGTCAAGTGTGTGCGAAGTTTGCAAGATGGTCGGTTCATAGAAAATAAAAGCGTATCAGAAACAAACTCGCATTTGCCTTCATTCTATTAGTTAGGACTATGTAAATATTTTATTCCAAATACACATACAATATGAAAGTGTACCTAATATATTTTAATGATATTGTGTATTGCGTTGTTTCAAACAACGATCGATTCTAAACTACAAGGTCTTCATTCTATTGATTTATTATATTCTGTAAGTAATATGTCAAATGACAGTGATTGTAAGACATTAGTTATAAGTAATTTAATAATAATGTCTCCATTACTGTCGTAAATACTCAAATGTTTGATATTTTTAAATATAGCATCACTGTAACTGGCAAATAACTCTGAGCGTCAGTATTTGTTCAATTTATCGTTGGCCTTAGCGTGTCCAATCAAAGCATTAAATAACCCATAGCGAGTAATGTACGTCAATTACGATACATTTTAATAGTAATTTAGATGAATTATGCAGTACTTTAAAGCCAAATATTTATTCTTAAAGTATTTTTTTGTGAAAAACACTTTAATAATTAAATATATTGACGAGGAAAATGAAATGGAATGTCTATTCCATTACTATATTATGTTAACATTAGCTTGATAAAATGGTTCTATATATTTCGTAGTACAGTGTAGGTATACCTAATCGGCTTAATTTACATAAATGTGTGACAGGAAAAAATACTCTTACTATAATCATTCAAAAGTGTAATGTAAATGTTTTTATTTTTAGCTGTACTGTATGACTTTTAAGGCCAAATATTATAAATATACCTACATATAATCAAAATAAATTAAATACAATTTTCATTTGAATTGGTTGATAAGACGATATTGGAAGTATTTTCTATACTTTTATTTATTTTGTAGACCATAATTGTTAATAAAAGTTCGTCGAAGCCATACTATTTGAAGAAAAAGTTTTAATAATTTACTTAACTGGTTCAAAGGACGTATCTATTTTTGAAATCTTGTTTTAAATAAAAATGTTGGATACAGATAAAATATTTTTATATTATTAATGTTATTATAGGTTCCGCAGTAGTGAGCGTCTGCATGCGGCAGTTTGACGATGCTATCTCAATCACAATAGCCATCATCATAGTTGTAACTGTCGCCTTCGTTCAGGAATATCGCTCGGAGAAGTCTTTAGAAGAACTGAACAAACTTGTTCCGCCGTCCTGCAACTGGTGAGGAGATATTTTATTTTTTATTATTAAGCTATAAAAAGTTTATTATTTAAATCAAATACATCTTTTCAGTCTTCGCGAGAGTCGTCTCGAACATTTTCTCGCTCGCAACCTGGTCCCAGGCGATATAGTTCATCTCAATGTGGGGGACAGGGTGCCTGCAGACTTGCGTCTGTATGAATCAACTGACCTTGCAATAGACGAGTCTTCATTCACCGGAGAGACGGAACCGGCTGTTAAGAGTGTCTTACCCAATAAAGCTTTGGCTGGCAGGGTTAATAAAGACAATATTGCCTTTATGGGCACCCTTGTTAGATGCGGCAATGCAAAGGTGAGTGTTAATAGTTGTAAAATATAATCGGATTGTTTTATAATAGTATTTTTTATATTTAAGAGCAATGGCAAATAGATAACACACTTTTATAGGGAATAGTAGTAAGCACCGGAGAGCGATCCGAATTTGGAGACATTTTCCGGATGATGCAAGCTGAAGAATCACCCAAGACTCCACTTCAAAAGTCCATGGATACCTTGGGGACCCAGTTGTCTATGTATTCGTTTGCGATTATAGGTCTCATTATGATAACTGGTTGGTTACAAGGGAAGGCCATACAGGAGATGTTTACGATTGGGGTTAGTTTGGCCGTGGCCGCTATTCCGGAAGGTAAGTACTTTGGATACTTACTTTGATGTAGACAAACTATACGTAAATAACATGTTTTTTGTTTCTAGGTCTACCAATAGTAGTGACAGTGACGTTAGCTCTCGGAGTGATGCGTATGGCGAAGAGGAATGCGATTGTTAAGAAACTACCAACTGTTGAGACGTTAGGATGTGTAAATGTTATTTGCAGCGATAAAACAGGTGTGACTCTATCTTTATCTTATAACAGGTTCAATAACAAAAACTAAAATAAATTTGTTTTTCACAGGTACACTGACAAAGAACGAGATGACAGTAACAACAATATCGACTTCTGGAGGGCATATAGCTGAGGTGACTGGAACTGGGTACAGCTCAAGAGGTGACGTCCAGCTACGAGCGTACAAGGGGAGAGACCTGGATGTGGCGAGGATGGGTGTTAACAGCATGCTAGAGGTGAACGAAGATTGTATTAGATTATATTTAAGCATTGATTTAGGTAATCGAATTTGATTTTCCTAAATATTTTTTTTTTATTATTTATTTAATACTTTATTGCACACAATATTTAAAAAAAAAAAAAAAACACGGCAAAGAAAAAGATGAAAATGCACAAAAAGTGAGCTTATCTCTAGGTGCAGATTTCTTCCAGCCAATCCAAAAAAATTATGTTGTGATAGAATATTGGAAGGCATCGTGTAGAATATATAATTGAGAAAAGAAAAAAAAAACAATAAAAAAGAAAAAAATATATAGTGGTTCATATTAGATTTTTTAATTAATAGGTAGGTGTACTCTGCAATAACGCGTACATTCGTGACGAGGTTCTCTACGGACAGCCCACAGAGGGCGCCCTGCTCGCGTGCGCTCTCAAGAACAACATGCACGACATCCGGGAACACTACACCAGACTCAACGAAATACCCTTTAGGTGAGAACGTCTCCAGTTAATGACTATGTCTGTGTTTTAGTCTTGAAGATCAGATTGTACCATAGGTTTCGCTAGAGTTATTGACGTGACAACGTCTTAAATTAGGTTAAGCTGGGAGTCACTTATGAAAAAGTGTAACGCCCGGTAACGTAACGATGAGTCACACACACATAGAATGCCTTGCGTCTCTCTCCCACTCAAACATGATCGGTCCGCCGAGCAATGTTTTGATTTTCAAATTGATTCTTTAAAATTACAAATATTAAGAAAAAGTGGCAGATATAAGAAAACTTGATTTAAAATGTGTTGAGCAAGAATTTTAACATCTAATTTAAGTAAATGTTTTAATTTTCAACTTCATTATTTACAATTACAAATTTTAATTAATTTCAAATTTATTTAGCAAAAATTTGAACCTTCGATCTGAATAAGTGTTTTGATTTTCAAATTAATTCTTTAAAATTAAAAATATTAAAATATATAAAATCAGAAGTGACGTCAAATAACATTATCTGTACTTATTATTATTTAATATGTAGGCCAGTACATGTGACCATACTTGGTAGACACAATTGGAAATAGTATTTTTTTATAACTGAAAAAAATATATATATAAAATACTGGTAGCAAACAATAACTTCAATGATCGATATCTCCGCAACTAATTGATGTATCGAAAAAGTCTGTAAATAAATTTTGTAAAAAATAATAACATCAATAATATAATATAAAATAAATAATATATAAAATGTTTTTACGTGACAACGTCTTCATCGTCCTATCCTCAACAAAATCACTCAAATTATTAAAATATTGTGCAATTTAATAATATTCATATCAATAAATATTCTACCGAGAAAAAGACGTGGTCACGTAAATCTTCGCCCGTAAAACCGACTTTACAGGCAACCATATTTTTCAATCCCTCCTTATGTTAAAAATTATGTCATGATTGTGTCAATAGTTAAGGTGTAACATCGTAACAAACAAACAAACTATAATTTGAATTTACAACATCACTTCATCTATTTTATTTTTGTTTTCAGTTCCGAAACAAAAATGATGGTAGTGAAATGTGCTCCGAAGTTCAATGATGGAAAATTAAAAGAAGAGGTGTTTGTTAAGGGTGCCATTGAAAAAGTGCTGTCGCTGTGCACTCATTACATCGATAGTGCGGGGAACTACGCACCGTTGACTAAGGAGAAACATGCTGACTTCTTGAAAGAAGCCTTTAATATTGGACGATTGGGTAAGTTAACCATTCACTAAACCATCGATATATGTGTTTTTATTACTGGCACGAGACTACGACCATTACTGTCGTGGTAATAAGAATGATATTAGGGTGCGGTAAAACCAATTGCCTGTGTTGTTCCGTCGTAAAATATGTCGTAACTACAGCGCGGCAAGACACTTTTGTATTCATATTTAAAACTTTTTTTTATTATATTTCTTGTTGTATCTTTGACATAGATACTTAAAAAAGTTAGCTACAGAGTTCAGCTCGTGTTAAAGTCAATTCTATTTAAGCACGGACGATTATGACCTAAAACATTTTAAAGTGTTAGACGAAATAGCATCAAAAGAATATTAAAAGTATTATTTTAAATAATAATAATTCGAAAACAATATAACAATAACATACATTTTTCAACGAATGCATACTATAGTTTTGATTAAATTTTTTTTAACAAGGCACGTATCCCGACTTCCTAGTGTCGCCAGACAATTTTTTATTCTATATTAAAAAAACTAACTTCTTTCATGTAGGTCTACGCATAATAGCCCTGTGTCGCGGCGCCAGCATGGAGTCTCTCTCGTACACGGGCGTGGCGGGCGTGTGTGACCCGCCCCGCGAGTCTGCGCGCGCGGCCGTGGCGGCGCTGCGGGCGGCCAGGGTGCAGCTCAAGATGCTCACCGGAGACGCACGACCCACCGCACTCGCCGTTGGTGAGTACTAACACACACACACACACAAAACCCACCGCAAACGCCGTCGGTGAGGACTAACGCACACACACAAACACACACACAAAACCCACCGCTCTCACCATCAGTGAAAACTAACACACGCATATACACTAAACCCACCGCACTCGCCGTTGGTGAGGACTAACACACACACAAGCACGCACGCACGCACCCACGCACGTGAATTTAAGAAGCGAAAGACAGAAATAATGGCATTGAGAAAGAAGGGAATGGTAGGAAATAGGCCTACTGGCACTCTCACTATTCTATTCTTAGTAAATAACGCAGACGCCTAACGTATTGCGGCGCAATGAGGCTCGGGTTCGATTCCCTAGAGAACCAGGCATGTATGTGATGAGCATAAATGTCTGTATTACGGGATTTGGTCGTTTATTAAATGTATACTAAGTATTTATAATGTATATTTCTATGTATTTGTAGCGTTGTCTAACACCCTTAACACAGCAAATAACTTACTCACTTAGGGGTTTGATCCATTTGTGTAATTTGTCCAGTGATATTATTATTATACCTATGTGTTAGTTTCTTACTACTATTTGTTACTACCTACTAACATATACAATACACATCCAGCTCAGTTGGTCGGTCTGGACGTGTTGCACTCTCAGTCACTCTCGGGTGAGCAGCTGGACGGTATGGCGGACGAAGAACTGGACGCTGTAATCGACAATGTAAGTTTTGATATGTATTTTGTTTTGTATAACCTGTAGTATACAATATAACCATATATTATGTCGGTTCCTCTGTATGAACCTAAAAGATTTTCTATATACAGGGTTATTTGTAATTAATTGGCTCCCTTATGCAGGCAGCCCTCTACATCTATCCCAACAACGACTAGTTCTACGACTTTTTAAAATTCCTGATAGACAAAAGAAAAAAAACGAAACATTTTTTTTTTCTTTCTTTTGGCTTCTTACTCTGTATTTTGTAAGAAACACTTAAAAGTCAACGAGCGGGGACTATACCTACGCTCATAGCTAATGCCAGCTCAGAGGCAACAAATAAATTTTGTATGGAAAGAGAAATTTTTTTGAAACTATTAATTTTTTAAAGTCGTAGAACAAATGTTATTGAAATTGATGTAGAGAGGTTGCTTGCGAGAGGTAGCCAATTAATTATAAATAACCCTGTATTTTAAATACTAAATATTTACCTAACATCCAATATTCATTGTTTGTATATTGATTATAGGTAACAGTATTCTACAGAGTAACACCAAAACACAAGCTGTCGATTGTCAAATCATTGCAAAGACTTGGCAATATAGTAGGCATGACCGGTGAGTCAACTTATAATTATTAGTTCTGTTCTATTCTACTCTATTTAATTCTAGTTCTTACTAAATTACAATGTCGTAGGGGATGGTGTGAACGATGGTGTAGCGTTGAAGAGAGCCGACATCGGTATAGCCATGGGCAAGAACGGGACCGACGTGTGTAAAGAAGCAGCTGATATGATACTAGTCGATGATGACTTCGCTACTATCATGTGAGAATTTTGATACTTGGTTCTAAAAGACATAAAATTATATACCAATTAAATCGTCAATACAACAGATCCTCAGTTCTATCAGTCTGTTAGTAAAAAACTCTATCAATTCCAGCTCAGCTATCGAAGAAGGCAAATGCATATTCTACAACATTCGTAACTTCGTACGCTTCCAACTATCGACGTCTATCGCGGCCTTACTACTAGTAGCTCTGGCCACATTGATGGGAATACCCAACCCCCTAAACGCCATGCAGATACTGTGGATTAATATTATCATGGATGGTAATAATGATAATTAAATAATGTGTATATAGAAAAAAAACTTAAATTACTTAAAATTTTAATTTAACTATTAATATGACCCGCCAGGCCCACCCGCACAGTCGCTTGGAGTGGAGCCCGTGGACCATGAAGTACTGAGACGCAAACCAAGAGACACCTCTCGACGGATCATATCACAGTCCTTACTAATATCGGTGCTGCTGTCTGCTGCTATCATCATTGGGGGCACGTTATTTGTTTTTAACAGAGAGGTAATTTAATTTGTTGCATGTCTATCAATATGAAAATACGGCTCGCAGGACCACTAATATTCGGGTACTTATATGCTATTGTAAAATCACTTGATATTCATATCAAGTTACTTTACAATTACATATAATAGTAAATACGTCTGTGTGAATTAATAAATATTATAAAATGTGTATGTTAAAATATATTTCAGTTCCATAAAATTGTTTGATTGTAACCGAATGTTATTTTTAGAAAATAGCTGATGGCCATAACGATACTTAGGTATCTGTAAGTCTGTGATAATATATAAGGATGTGTTATTTCCAGATGTCTGATAACAAGATCACTCCTCGTGACACGACGATGACCTTCACCTGTTTCGTGTTGTTCGACATGTTCAACGCACTGTCATGTCGCTCGCAGTCCAAGTCCGTGTTCCAGATAGGACTCTTCTCTAACAAGTAGGTGCTTGTTTGTCTTTGTAACCAATTGTGAGTTGTAACCGTCACAACTCACGCCTGTAAGTGTGAGGCGAGGTGACAGTTTTCTTGTGAATAAACAAAAAAATATAGCAAAGCAAAGAAAGCTCCTGAAGGGCCTCCTTCACACACAATTCTTTGCTTTATGACATTTTATACAAATTGTATGAAAATCTGTTGAGTGAAAAGCTCTAAAATGTGCGAAAAGCTCTAAGGTCTTTTGTATAACGAAAAAGTTAATTATATTAAGTACCCCTGAGTGGGATTCTACCGACTTGACATGATGCTACGAAAATAACTAATGGTTACGATAAACTAACTAGGCACTAGGCTCGTCGACAAAATCTTATTTTTTAACAGCATAAGGGACAGAACCAAGTGTATTAGATAATTCAGCTATCTGAAGGCCTTATTGTAATTTGGTATCAACAGTGAACTATGTATAAAGAAATACCGGCATGAAATTTATTTCATATAACAGTAGACAATTACAATATACAAAAAAAATATTAAAATATTAAAAAACCCCCGATACAAAAACACTTCTAAAAAGGATAAAAATAATATTATTATGTACTTATTGAAGTCGTTGCGTCGGGGGTGCGCTTAATAAATAGTACTTTAAATTAAAAGAAGCTTTGAGACATTAAATCCGTGAGGTGGACTCCAAAATAAATAAACAAGCGGAGCAAGATTTTAATGTTTTATGATTTAGTTTAACTTATTTTATTATTAATTATGTTTTTTGTTTTCCAGAATGTTTCTCATAGCTGTGACGCTGAGTCTGGTGGGACAGATGCTGGTTATTTACTTCCCGCCATTACAGAAAGTATTCCTCACTGAAGCCCTGTCTGGACATGGTATAACAATATCTATACTAAACTATTACTATACTGTACTATTACTAAGAAGAAGAATTTATCTTTGTCTATACAAAGATATTTTTTTCTTCTTTTCTTTTCTGTTTGTCCGATTTTATTACCGATATTTAATCACTACTTAGATGTTCTGTAAGAACATGTAAGTGAAGTTATATTAACAAGTAACGAGTGTATAATAATGGAACTTTTAAACATGCAAATACAGTTTATTATAAAATTCTAATAATGATTATGGGGTAATTTCGACGAGTGACGTACCACGTTAATATAGTAGTAAAAGCTATATCTGTATGAAATAATATTTAATTGTAATTGTATATTTACAGATCTCATATTCCTGGTGTGCCTGACGTCCAGTGTGTTCATCGTAAGCGAGGTCAAGAAGTTGGTGGAGCGCACGGTGAGGAGGCGCTCCTATGGAAAGTTCTCGATGAAGACAGACGACGTCTCGAACTATGTATGACACGAGTCCGAGAGGAAGACTCAGTAAATCGGGACAGTGTACTCTGTCGGGACAGAATTAGGGACGTTGAACTGTGCCGGGACAGTAACAGGGACAATGTACCGAGAGACGTTAGTGTTAGTGATAGTGACACGAGAGCCGGTATAAGTGAAACGTGTTTTTGTGATAAAATGAGGTGCGGGATATTAGTCAGAGACGAGGGAGACGCTACAAACAGGTGCGTTTTTGGTGTTAATTGCAGGTGCAATGACAATGACCTCTTCAAGATATACGATGGTAGACTTGATGTACCGATGGTCCAGACTTAATTCCTCTTGATTAGAAAATTATTACAGCTGGCCTAATATTCGTGGATTACCAACATGTGTGTTTTTCCTTAGAGATAAATTACAATCTATGAATTCCTAAGTAGATGTGTGTATTCATGTTTCTTCTGAATTATTACCTTCAATTTTCCTCAAATATATGGGAACAAAACTAGAATTATTTATTGCAATGAACATTGTTTTTAGTTCTTTTATTGAATTGTTTACTTCAAGAGCTAATATTACTTTGACTTTTATATACATTTTTTTAGCATTCACTTTAGATACTAAGTGCTTTTAGTGGAAGAAAACCTATTAGATACCTTAACTGAGAAAGTATTATATCTGAAATGTCATGAGTCATGACTAAATACATGCTAAATATACATTTGTCATAGAAATCATGTAACGGGACGGATGAGTATTTGAAAATTGTAGTTTTCGTAATTTAAGAGGAATATAAGTAGTTGTAATGTTTACGCTTATTACGATTGTTAGTTTTCGATGGTTTTGTCGGTTTTTTATGCATTTTAATTTACTTTATATTTTCAGCCAGTGGAGACTCCAGTGTTTTGCATATTTTTATACTTCACTGATTTATTTTTTTAATACATATATATTATGTTATAGTTTCCGTTTCATAAATGTCATCCATATTTTTTCGTAAATGCATAAAGATTTTTTTATACTATTTTTTTCATTTTTTTTTTACCTCTGTTGCCGAGTTTATTAGATATAAGAATTTACTATTTTATTTACATATTAATACACATACGCTTCATTAGACATATTTTTCACGTCCATTTAAAGGAGTACACTGCTCTTTACATTTAAAAATGTTAGAATACTCAGTAGTTAATTTTTTTCAAACATCTGAAACTGATGTGAAATCAAATACTGACCTCTCTTTCTTACGTACTCATCTCCTTTTTTTGGTTTGTTACAAAATCTTCTAATTATAAATATCTTTATATGAATACTTTAATAATAATATAACATTCTTTTATATAAATAAGTATTATTGTAGTTACAGTCTTAATATAAAATATTCAGTAGTATAGTAAATATATAAAGGTGATACACACTTAAAACAAGTAACCAAAGTTTATATTACGTTTATTTAACATGGAGTGAGAATGTGTGTGTTAGAATCTTATTTAAAATTTTAAGTAAATTAGTGAATTTTGTTAATATTTTTAGCTTTGGAGACAAATAAAAGTTGTGTTCCATTAGATGTCAACATCTAATGATGTCAACATCTAATGATGTCAACATCTAATGTTAGTGTCAGTTAAGGCTAAAGTTTAGAGTGAAAATTATGGAATTACTTGTGGAATATGAACATGCTAAGTTCATATACTCGTAAGTACACTTTGTATGTTGTTTGTTATATTATAAGCACTGCACTTCGTATTTTGCAGTTATCACTTTAGATACTAAGAGTCAAACTCTTGATCTCTTTATATAGTTTTTTTAGAGTTTTTTATGAATATAATTCAGCATATATTTAATGCAAATTCTCACCATTATAATCAACGTATATTCAAAAAGGAATGGTGTAGTGTGTAGGATTCTTGAAAAGGGTAATTCTTTGATTGTGATGACTTCATATCTTAGCTAGGAAGCAGTGTATACGTAACTTTTGAAATTACAACACACTAACGATTTACACCGGTTTATAGCGGTTTTAGTACTTTACTAGCGGAAGTATTATGATGGCCATAGACGATCAAATGTATAGTTTGTAATTGATCAAATGTCAGTAATTTGGTCAAGTGTCGCATATGGATTACACAAATGAATTTTGATAGACAAATAGTTATCATCAAGCCTGATGCATAAAAAAAAGTTAACGGTGTATGTACTTGATCGTGTGTGGACGCCATTATTTAGATAAAGAGTTAGTTAAAAATAATTTAAACTATACTGCATTTTAGTTGATGTTGAAAAATTTTTTTTTTCGTAACATACTCGTAGTAAAATAAAAATATTTTAACGAAATAATAAAGAGAAGACAAGACTAGGAAAACTAGGAAGAAAAAATATGTGAAATTCGTTAAAGTAGTTTTATTAAAATAACAATGCCTTCAATCTAATATATAAAATAATTGTGTAGTGGCGTGTAACATTTTCTTGTATTTAATGACTATCGCCTAGGAGCGTAGCGTTTTACTCGTTAATGTTTAAATTCCTTCTATTAGAACATAACGTTATTCCTAAATATTACCTTAATCAAAGTAACTTAATAAATATTAATCTTTTATATAATCGACTTTATTGTAGATTTTCTTACTATCCTCAGAACGATTCCAATTACGCATCAACCGAATGTTCTGGATTTTTCTCAAAAAAATATCGACGATAACATATACATATTAGTAATGCCATATTTGCACTTTTTACTAAATAGGGTAATAACATACTATAAGAATCACTAGAAGTTCAGAGGTTTTCGTTGACTAGTTCATGTTCATTCATGAAAATTGTAAAACATTAAAACATTTTTTTCTTTTCCATTACAAAATATCTAGACACAGTAACGATATGTTCATCAGTTCCACATCTGACTTGCAGACGACAAACCTTCAATATTTACCTCTTCACAAATAGACACATTATATATAAGAGAAAATAGATATTAATACTGTTTCATTCTTCATGTTAAATTGTTTTACGTTGATATCATAAGAAACAATTTATTGTCAGTTTAACTTTCATGTCTCAGAGAATATTTTATTATTTATTAAATATAACAATTAATGTCTGAAATATTATGCTTCACTCATAAATGTTTATGAACAAATAAATATATGCAAATTGTGTTTTTCGTCCTTTAGGCAGATTTAGCGTGATGTTTCTGCACCAAGCGATTATATTTATCGATTAAATCGATATTCATTAACAATTATTTAATCTGGAAAGTTTTGTTAAATGCACATTTACAACACTTCCCATTCGCCACTCTGTTGTTCCTTATTAAATAAACTATACTGATAGAAAATTGTGTTTTTATTTAAGAGCAATTCCCTTAGGTAGTACTAGGTAAAAAAGACTTAAATGTACATAAAACGTCGACGAAACTGCAAGGAAATTAGATACCTTAAGGTAAGATAAGATAACTTTATATTACGAAATACGTACCTACACATTATTAAAACAGACAGTCTTGTGTGTACGACAATTGATCGTAACCAGATATAGTACCTATATTATTATTAATTTAATATCATGTTCCATTTCTTTCATCTATTCTATACTAACACGAGAATGTACCCAAAATTATAACTATATTCCTACTAAAATACGTACACATCTTAATAATATCATTGACCGTGATAGTATGACACGTGACGCGCCATAGGTCAAGTAGAAAAAGTAAATCATAAAATTAGGTTCATAAAATATGTTTATAACTTATTGTTTATCTGGGATTGATCAGTTGAACAATGACACTAATAAAGATCGCACTCTTAGTTTCAGTTGTCTGTTTGTCTGTAATATGTGATGAATATGAACTACCTGCAGTGACTCTACAAGCATTGAAACCAAGAGGATTAAGGGTCTTTCTACCTGGTCAGTCAATTTCATTGTTCTTAGAATTATTCGTACCATGAGATGTGAGGTATTGATGAGTTCTGTTATTTAGTTCGATAATCGTGTTATTTTTATATAAACTGATTTTTTATGTTATTTATTTATTGACGTGAAGGAGCAAAATCATCTGATCTGACTAATATATAAGTGCGATTGTTTGGATGGATGGATGTTTGTTATTCAATCACGCCAAAACTACTTAACGGATTTTGATGAAACTTTAGCAATATTGTAGCTTATGTACCAAAATAATACATGGGCTATGGAAATACTATAATTTTTGCACGTGGTTTTGTTCGTTTCATAACATAGATTGTAGCGCGATAACTAATTGCCACTGGAGATCCTGTTTTTAATCCTTATTATTAACTTCCTATTACCCGACGACTTTAAAAGGAGTCTTATATTATTCAAATCTACGTATGTTAATAGAAATATAGCCAATTATGTTATTTTCATGTTCCATTCAAGAGTCTAAACGAATTAAAGGATTTTGACGTTTGAGGTATCGGTATACCTACACGCCAAAATAATCGAAAATAATATTTTTATGGCTTATTTTCCTAGCCAAAAAAAAAATATTTTTACAATATAGGTAGCTAGACGATGTCACGGGCAACAACTAGTGATCAATATAATTTGCAATAAATGTCAAAAGTCGGTCTGTGGATTAGGAAACGATCGTTTAATAAGTATGTACCACAAAGTGTATGTTTGTAGGTCATTCGAGAATCAAATTATTTCTTTTCGATGGAGAAATAAAATCAGTGGATGTATTATCGTCGGAAAGCAATAATGTTATCTGGGGGTTTGGTGTCAAGCACAGGCTAGGATGGCTCTTTGAGGACCTTGATGTATCTTTGAAAATTGGACAATCAATAATATATAGAGTGTTTATTTCTGAAAACAATCCATCGTTTGAGTCAAATGGAACTAACAGTGAATCAGTACTTAAACTATTTGGAACAACCGGCAAACTTGAAGAATTTAAAATCACTGGTAAGTGCTCAATATTTACATTCGTATTAAATATTTACATAAATATCCGTAACATCCACTAACAGATTTAATAAAACCTGCAGTAAGGTATTACAAGAATGATTTAGGTAAAAAAATCACAAAAATATAATTTCTTCTGTCTAGTGCTACAAGATCCCTCCGCCCACGGACCTCACTGTCCCGCCACAGCGACGCTGGTCCAGGGCGGCCATGCTTGCGCTGGCGAAGTTATTTTCGAAGACAACTTTGATCAGTTCCGAGACGATCTGTGGCAGATAGAACATTACATACCCATTGACCATCCGGTTAGTATATTATAATTTTTTCAACGTACATATCTCAGAGTAATAGTAATAACATATACCTACCTGTCTTACATAATAATAATGAAATGTTTTAGTTTCGTTCACGGCAGCAAGAAATTCTGGTGTCTTTATAGGTTTCTTTATTTTTAAAAATGTACATAAGAGCGGTTTTATATTCTAGTGATTTTCATATGTTCATTTAAAGGTTTACCAACTTCTACAGGAATAAGTTTAAAAAATATTTTCGTGATGATTGCAGGAACATCCTTTCGTATCCTATCAGAGACGCACATCGAATCCCACGGTAATAATACAAAATGGAACGCTTCAGATTCAACCCAAACTGCAAGAGGATCTTTTAAAACCGAATAATCAATCGATTTTGACGGCTACTCTGGATCTAAGCAGTGGGTAGGTATCATAACTATAACATTTAGGTATACTTTGTTTTTTACTTACTTAATTTATTGAGAGAGAAGTTTCGATAGTAGCTACGCATACCTATTCTTTAAAGGTGCACTCAACACTTATGCTCAATGAGGGCTGTTGGTTCGGAAATTTTACCACCAATAGCAAGTGGCCGACTGACGAGTGCTCGATTTGCTTTTACTTACGGAACTGTTTCTATCCGGGCCAAGTTGCCGAAAGGAGATTGGATCTACCCAGGTAATACGACTTTAAATAGATGTTCATACTACTTTAAATAGAGAATCAAACATCTGGCTCCAATCAGTGTTACATATATAATTCCTTTTTTCTTTGGAACAGACGGTTATTGATGTTTTTGCTAGTATTAAAAGCAGTACTAGTCTTTGTTGCGTCCAGGTAATTATTTTTTACGTTATTTTGATTTGCAGAAATACTACTCGAGCCCTTATCTAATAAGTACGGTAGCTTAAATTATGCTTCAGGGATTATTAAAATTGCATTAGCACGAGGAAACGAAGATCCTGGAATCGATACATTTGGAAATAAGGTATTGTATTTAACGATTAGGCATTTATATATAGTTATTTCCACTGCCTTTTCAACCAGTGCTAGAGCAGAGCTCATGCAAAAGTTTAGTCACTCAGAGCTTTGGATGACGCAGTGTCTATTGAATTATATTTATTACTACCTAATAATATTTTTGAATATGGATTTTATGCAATTGTATGCCATTGTCTATTTTATTTAATTAATTATAGATGCTCAGCAGTGGTCCCATTATGAATGCTAAATGTCGTTCAGCTTTACAGTTTTATCACAAAAGAATATCAAGTGGCTACTGGAGCGATGAGTTTCACGAGTATTCTCTTCGCTGGGAACCAAGTATTGTTTATATTATTTACACATTTCAGTAGTTATACCAAACTCCGAGACTCATACATTTAATAAAAAAGTAACAACGCCAAATATTTTTTTACAAGTAATTACTACGTATATGACACAGACTAAATCATACTAAATAGTTGTTTATGAAATATTTGTTTCTTTCTATCGCTTGTATGTTTGTTTGCCCGAAAGATAGGTATAACTTTAAATTGGTGTATATGATTAGCTAGTTATAGAGTAGACTACGGCTAGCTAGTTTCTATAGAGGGTTATTTGTAATTAATTGGCTAACTCGTTAAGACAGCCGTTATAAATTCCAACAAAATTTGTTATACGACTTTTTACAAAATCTTGATAAACAACACAAAAAAAACGAAACAAACATTTGTGATCCATCTTTTATTTATTACTCTGTATTTTGTAAGAAGTACTTAAAAGGTCAACGTCCGGGCGCCATACCTACGCTCAGAGTTGATGCCAGTTCAGAGGCAACAATTAATTTCGTATAGGAAAACTTAAATTTTGAAAACTATTAATCTTAAAAAGTCGTAGAACAAATGTTGTTGGAATTGATGTAGAGAGATTGCCTGCAAGAGGTGGCTAATTAATTACTAATAACGCTGTATATGTCCTAAGGATACTTTTATCATCAACATAGTTTAGATGTCATTTTAATCAAAAACTCATTTAAATTTACTTCGCTAACCATTAATAAAGTAAATCCCAGACAGAAACCTGTTTTGATTTTTCAGACCAGTTAATATTTTCTGTAGACGGCAAAGAATATGGCCGTTATATGCCAGGTGCTTCTGGCTTGAAGTCCTGGTTACCGTCTTCTTGTCGGGGAGAGTGGTACGATCTGCTTAAAAATGGTGGTCGTATGGCACCTTTTGATGACTTTGTAAGTTACCATTAGAGTGGTTTGAGGATAGTACAATAATAGAAATCGTACTTACTAAGAGATTTGCAAAGATTATTTTCCTGTACCTAGAATATTAAGAAACCTACATATGCTTGCTGCTATCTCAAAAATGCATGCCGTATCTCAAACTTACTTAGCTTATAAACTTCATAATTAAATATGTCTATCTTTCCAGTTTAAAATAACGTTAGGAGTGGCAGTGGGAGGAACAATGGAATTTCGAGATGGATTAAAATCATCTAACGGTGAAAGCAAGCCCTGGAGGAATCCAGGTCGCAAAGCTAAGTTAAGCTTCTGGCAAAACCGAAACACCTGGCTTCCAACCTGGTCCCATCCAGATCTTATTGTTGATTATGTTAGAGTTGTGGCTTTATAATATGTATGCGTGTTAAGGAACTATATTAATTAAATTACTTATTCACTTTTTTTTTATTTATACCTATTTTATTTCTGTGTATTTCCTATATATAGTTATTAAATATGTCCGGAGTGTCAGTTGCTATATCTTGACTGCGAATTGTTAGAAAACACTCATTGAGGTGCCTGTGAGCAACTCCCTGCATTTTGGAGTCTGTTAATAGTTTCACTCTCCAGGGTTCAGACATTTTACTTTCCTTGTCTTTTGTATATGCTAGAACTCTAAACTCATGTAAAGAGTTAGGTTTTATATAATCTATGACAATGTTTTCTGTATCTGCACCTTCGGCTAAGACTTGTTTTGCAAGTCTCAAGGGTATTGTACCAAAGACCTACAAAAAAAAAATCTATATCTGTATTCAAATAACTTTTTATACAAATATAATTCAAAAATAATATATGTAAAAAAAAGTTCTAAAGAATAATATTTGTTGGAAATCCCGCGAAAATTAATAACTAACTCTTGGATAATATGTTGTACAAAGATAAAATCACAAGAAGTGAGTATATTATCTGACAATAAGGGTATCAACGTAAGGTTATCGTTACCTCGTCTGCTCGGTCTTCCACAACAAAACCCGGCTGCTGATCGGCATTTACCAATCTATACATTCTAGCGGTTTTCTCCTTTATTTCATATATAAATATCTGCAAAGTAAATTTATTGCATTTTTTTTTCGTAAGAGATTTGGTGAAAAAAAAACTCTCGATTAATCAGCGATGCAAGTGTTTGAGTATCTGAACTCGATTAAATTATCCATCGGGTTTCAAGTTGGACCGGAAGTCGCAAAAAATATTGCACTGAAATGTTTCCCACACAGATACGTTACTTACGAGAAAACAATTTGAGGGAAATTTTAATTTGAAACAATTGTATTTAAATAGATTATTTTCTTCTAAATAAATTTAATCTTGCTAGTATTCAAGATTAAAAAAGACGTAACACAAAATTTTCAGTGCATATGTATATAATAAACAATATGCAGTGTGCATATGTATGTAACAAATATATTTAAATAGAAATAAATTAAAACTTTTCATACGTTATAAATAATGTTGTGTTATTTTAAAAATGTAGGTCCCATTATAATATAAAACTATAAGTAACTTAAAATGTTAAATATAATAGGTAATTATTACAAAAATTGTCTTAACGAATACTTTACCTACATGTTACATTATTCATGTTAAAACAAAATATCAGATTACAGACATAAATCCGTTAACTTAGAAATTTTACGATTGTAAAACATTCTACTTAATCAAGATAGGGTATATATTACTTACTTTATATCCAAGGATAGAATTATCCAGACTGCTGTTTACTGCCTTCCAGGTCACAAATACACCACCTTCATCTGTTGCGGTTACACTTTCTAACCTCGGTGCTTCCAATCCATGATTACCTTCTATTAAACACAGAAACAAGAAAATATAGAAAATTTTGAGGCAATTTCCTCCAATCATATTTTTTTTATGATTATTTTAGGTTTTCTGTATAACTTTTAAAACTGTTCCAACGATATAACGATCAAGACTAACCAGTTATGACTAAGATTATGTTGTTTTGTTCGTTTGAGGAAAACTGAAGGAGAAACGAATAATATGATGCAATTTTAGTAGTAGCGACGCAGAGTCTCTCAAGTACATTATACACATACATACATACATACATATTATATTTTATTAAAGTAATTAAGTACTATAATATGCATTTTGATAATTTTTTTGTTGGTATGTGTTTCGTTCAAATATTTTTTGAGTTGTCTATATATGCCTATGTTGTCTATAAAAGTCTATGACTTTACAAAACTGTCTGACGGTCAAAAATAAAAAGATCCGATTTAGGATTTCTAATTTCTGGTAATACAACTTATCATTTGGTATTGCGTATTTTTTTTTAAGTACGATAATCTATCTATTGTAGAAGGTTATCATAATATGACCTGTAAAATAATATCACACTACGAGCCTAAAATATATGAAAAGTGATAAATACCTTCTACGTAAATATAGCAAATAATAATGTTTTTCTTTCTGATAACATGTTCCGGATACAAGTCTTTTGGGTTTTTAAATTATTATTCATAATTCATCAAATCTTTGAAGTCTGAAATATTAATTATTATATTGAAATCGTAATAAAAAGTCCCATTTTATAATATAAAATAGGATAAAAGAAAAAATAAATAAGAATGTCATGCGGAAAATTAGAAAATTTAAGAAATTTAACGAACATATTACATTTTATATCCACTGGCATCATAGTAAAATATAATGTAAACCACGTGAAACGTCATGAAAGGCATTTGAGAATGTTTGGGAATGAGACACTTAAATGAAGAAAAAAAATTCATGCAAAAAAGAATTAAAAAGTAATTTCACATTTAATCAATAATGTCAGAAATAATAATAATAATACTAAAATCCATAGAATACAATTTAATAATTCTTTATATTAATTATTGACATGCCGCCGTGCTTCCGGTTTACTGTATCCCATCATGCCAATAACGAACAAGATACAGCTAGGGATAGCCCGGATACAAGCCATACACCTAAAGATAGAGGAACCTAGTAAACTTATTTTGGATGTGTTCAATTATACGTTTATACTTAATTTTACACGGAGACCATTCAACCGAGTTATACTTCAAATGACTCCTCACCAAGGCCTCATATAATGCACGTAAACCAGAGAAGTTGGTAAAGCTTCCGGCTTGCCTGAGTAAAAAGCCCAGGTTCCGGTACGCTTTTTTGCACACCCTGGCTATATGGCCCCGAAAGTTAAGATCAGAGATAAATTGAACGCCCAGATCCCTCATCTCTGTGATGCGCCTCAAAGGCTGATCTCTCATGCTATAGGCAAAGTGATGAAAATCGTGCACGCGACTGAAAGAAAGCAAGGAACACTTTTCAACGTTGAAGTGTAATCTATTTGCGAATCCACTCAACAACGCTGTCAATGTCCTCTTGCAGTCTACAATGGTCCGCCATGTCAAACACTTCTCGTACTAGCTTCAGGTCGTCAGCATATAGGAGACTTGTAAACTCTTAAACCACCTCCGGTAAATCATTAATCATTATAATGATCTGGGGGGGTTCTAAATTACTTCCCTAAGTGACGCCTGATCTTGTCCACTACTGCTCCGAAAGACACCCGCCACACTCAACGTCAGGCGTCAGCCTGTCTCACAAATAGCTTCCGAAGAATGACAATGTATGCGGCGTGAAATCCATTCCCACTAACTTCCCCAATAGGACATCGTTATCAACTGCGTCGAACGCCTTTTGGAAATCGATGAAGGCAACATCCACCTGCCACCCCGCATCTATTGCCACCACCTGATGCTCCGCATCTATTGCCACCGTCAGCGCGCCCGGGACGAAATCCGTGCTGTGCGTCAGACAACCGAGTATCCACCTGCGTACAATGCGTGATGGATAGCAGACTCAAATACTTTTGCCATCGAGCACAGGATAGCCACCGGTCTATAGTCAATGGGCTCAGGTCCGCCTTTTCCCTTCGGCACTGGTACCACTCGGGTGAGTTTCCATCTATCAGGAAATAAGGCGTTAGCCAGGCAGACATTCAAAATATGCAGTAGAGGCTTCACTAGTGTACGACGACAATCCTTGAGTAGATAAGGTGGAATTCCATCTGGTCCAACTAAACGTTTTGGTGCTAGCCGTGCGAGCGTTCTGGACACGTCCACCTCAGCGATACCTCCCACCATAGCGTCTACTGCTGACACATCCAGCTGCGCCGGCTCCGTGTTATACACGGAATAGAACCGGGCCAGTTCATTTGTACAGTCCTGATCTGAAAGAGGACGCCCGTTACTCAATAATTTACATCCTGTGGGAATTCCCCTCTTTGATCTTAAAAACCCCCAAAATGGATGGGATCCTCAGAGAGATTGTTCTGGACTTGCTCCTGTTAAAGGTTATGAGCGTGCGCGATCTTTACCTTCACCTTAGTCCTGTATCGAGAAAACTCATCATAGTCGCGGCGATTCTTACTGGTTTTATATTTTTTATATAAACGGTGTTTCCTCTGAATAATTTTAATAATTTCTGCGGTATACCATACGATAAACATATCTTAAATTGTTTACTTTGCAAGACTTCAGAGGGACACAGTTGTTAAAACCGTCATTAAGTTTGTTATAAAATAAGTTTAAAACTTAACCAGGATCATCGGTCATATATCTGTCCAGTCAATTTTTAAGATCGTGTCGTATAATTCGTAAAAGTCCGCTATCTGGCCTGGATCCCGGTAGCTATTTGCACTCGCAAAATTTTCAAATGACCATAAATTTTTTTCCCTTAACCGATTTTAAAGAAACAAAGTTTTGACAACGATTCAGATTATATGTAATCCACTTGTGAAAACCGCGTTCAAATTCGTTCAAATTCGGACAGACAGACTGACAAAAATTACAAAACTTGTTTTTTTGGTTTCTGTTACTCGTTTTTAATCGCCCCCTATCAGTTTTTTTTTATATTTAATGTACAGACACTCAATTTTTCCTGTCGTATTATATGTATAGATTATATAAATTACAAGATCGAATTAAGAATATAGTCTTTGCATAATTAGTTCTGACTATTTGCACGTCTACAATCTTATTACTTGGTTTATTGATTCTTGGACAATGTAGTGAAATTTTGCTTAACAAGTAAAGAGGATGAACCAAATCATTAATGATGTTGTATAAAAAGTTTGCCCTTTGTGTTCTCGCCTCTGTTCTAATGAAGTCAAAGTAAACGTTGCGTCAAACAATGGATTTTAAGAATCTTAAAACACTTACTTTCCTTAATTATTAAATAAATCTCGTGTTAGATCCCATTTATAATAGAAGAATAGATCCCATTTTGAATAGAATTAGAAGTATATTTTATTTCAAATATTTTCTTAAGAAATGTATAAAACTTTCGCTGTTTACTTTCCAACATATTAATATAAACATCATAATATAGATACCAGACAGTCATAGAATATTCCAAATGGGATCAAACAAGAGAATTATTTAATTAATTAAGTAAAGTAAGTGTTTTAGGATGCTTAAAATCCGTTGCTTGACGCAAAATAAAACCTAACATCTTATAAAGTCTTAACTAGTTGTTTATTCATATGATAATTAAATAATGATTAACGGTCCAATTGAATTTCCAGGTCTCTCATCTCGAACACCCTTTGCAAATTGTAAGTGATCTAAATCATCTTGGAGTTTGTTATTTTAAATATTTTGGATTATTTATCTTCTTCTAAACATATAATAAAATTGTCACTGATCGATTTATGTACATGGTAAATAATAAAAAAAAACATAATGGGGGGGCTATTATAAGAGCAAGAGAACCCAAAACAATGGTTTTTCATTTTTTCAGTTTGTCTGTATATTTGTATGTCTGTATGTTTGTGCACGCTTATCTCAGAAGCGGCTAAACCAATTTGGATGCGGTTTTCAGGAATATATTGTAACAGTCTTAACTTAACATTTAGTGTTTATTTCATTTGAGTCGGTTAAGAAATAAAAAAGTTATGTCAATTCAATAAATACGAAGCAAATCTTATACACATGTAATAAATCTGTACAGAAGTAGTCTCTGTACGTTAAAAATATTAAAAAATATATAGCCAGGAATTTGTAGTAGGTACTAATAATTACGCGGAAAACCTAATAAACACTGTTCTCAACCAGAAATATTAATAATACTGCTCTAAAAACTTTTGGAATACACTCTAAATCGTTTGTAGTTTATTGTAGTGAAAAAAAAATTAGTTTTATTTATATTTTTGGTTGAGAATAGCGTTTATTAGGTTTTCCGCGTAATTATTAGCACTACAAAAAAATCAACTTTACTACAATCATAAGTATCGTTTGTTGTTTTCGAAAAGGTTTTCTGACTTTTTAAAACTTTGTTTTTTTTTATTTTTTTTTTCATTTTTCCCGGAAATTATACATATAAAATATTTTTTTTTAAATAAATATTCAGTAAATATTCCGTAAGTATAGCCAGGCAGACGCACAGAAGATCACGTTAGTTGTATGGGAGCGCTCTTGAAACTATATATTTTATTCAGATTTTATTATTCGATGCTATAGACGCAACAGAAACACATCATTTGTAAAAATAATAACTGCTAGACAGTTCATGAGATACTTACAGCCTGAGGAGAAAAACATGGACAGACGCACAAGTCTTAGTAATATGGTTCCATTTTTACGAACGAAACCCTAAAAAGGAGGTAATGTTGCTCTCCCCCTTTACTTAACTATAATGTTACGAGTTAATAGTTTTTTTTTATGTTTTCAAGCTTGACAGGTTTTTCGTCAACCACGGTGATCAGCCGATTTTAGGATGGAAGAAGTAACAATTCGGAAATATACCCGCCATAGACTGGATATCACAAATTGGTATTTGTTTGGGATAAAGCCTTTGCCTGACCATTTTTCTATCCCTATCCATTTCTAACCTCCGCTGACCACTTCTTAGAGAAAACGTTTCAAAATATTCGTATCAAAATATAATTATTGCATTTTTTTAAATTTTTATATGGTAACGAAGCTGACATTAAATCGAAGAAAAAACTCCTAAAAAGTACCTCTTATATCAATATTATTAATTTTTGCCCAAACATTTAATTTATTTCAACAATTCTTATTTTTCTATCCGGGGTAAATATAATTTTAATCGGTATAGCCGTTCTTAGATTAAAAATTGTGGTACTACACTAATTTCTTTGTTTATATATACTTACATACTTTCCCAGAACTGGATCCAAGCTTCGAAAAATCCCCGTATTAATGAACAAACATACGTCAATGGGCTGATAATTCAATAAGTAGCAGAACTACACGCAGTTAGTCATCAAATGGCAATGATGAGAGTCAGTCGTGTGGTAGTGACTTTTTTAATATGTGTACAGTTAAGTGCAGCTGACTATAATATACCGAACGTAGTCGTTGAAGTTTTATGGCCGAAAGGATTGAGAGCTTATATACCAGGTAACGAATCATTGCAATATAAATATAAAGTTTGGCGAAACAAAGTTATTATTTTGTCTCAGCTTATCAACATAAACGTCTTTAAGTTAAAAGTTTACAAAGTTGTGTCTATTTTTGTCGTATCAATATTAGATCCGGTTGTAAATACAATAATGTATACGTTATTATGAAACAATACATTTCAAGCACTAAAACATTTTATTGGTGGTATATACGTATGCATCGTCATGGTCATTTGTTAAAATAATATTTATTTCCCTATAGATAGAACAGATTTTGTATATTTAATTATTTTGAATATTTAAAGTGTAATACCTACTTACAAGAGTGTGACCATCGTATAGTTAGGGCCGTTCTAAGTTATTTGAGTGTTCTGTAGGTATCATACTTTACTTGAATTGTAATTGGTTGAAAAGTATCAATTATCATATAATTATATAAACATTATATAACATATATACAGAATATAAATATGTTTATTTATCTATTTATTTATATAACTCGTATAACAAGTTCAAAACAGTATCCATGGATTTTTTTGTATAGTGAATAGTGAATAGTGTATAATTTGTTTTGCAATGAATTACTTTTAAGCTATTTTATTTTAACACCATATATACCAACATTAAAAACATTTATTATATGTATTTAATTTTCCAGATGATCCAAATATAACCCTTTTCGCTTTCCAAGCGAATATAAACAAAAACATCGGAAGCAATGATGTAGGTAGTATTTCTGGAGAAATTACCAACCCCAAGGATGGCAAATGGGTGTTTGAAGATCTCAACCTGAAGTTTGTGGTTGGTGACGTCATCAACTATTACGTTTACGTAATCCATAAAAAACAAAGCTACCTGAAAGATAATCTCTCATACACAGTCAGGGGTATGCTACACAATTTTTTTTTTGTAGTATATCAAAGTAGTTTGCAATAGATCAAACTGGTTATTTCTATCTCTACCAATATGAAAGTTGAGCAAACATAAGCTACAATAATAGGAGATGCTTATGTAAGACAAGTATAGAAAATTAATATGTACCTAATTAAAATTTCAGATCTCAAAGGTTCTCCGAATAACTCGCCTACAAATTGCAAAAATACTCCTACTTTAGTTCGTGGTGATAAGGCTTGTGGCGGAAAAATCTTGTTTGAAGACAATTTTGACAATTTGAATGAAGATTTGTGGCAGATTGAACAATATATACCCGATGAACCTGTAAGATGTTATTGATTATTTTTATTATTAGAATTAATTAACTGAGGAATATCCTTATGCACTATTAAAGATTTGCAAATCAAAGCTTTCTGAAAATATACCGATTTTTTATATTTCCAGGATTTTCCTTTCGTATCCTATCAGCGACCGTTCAATGCACCAACAGTCTCGGTGGAAGAAGGTTATCTGAAAATTGAGCCCAAGTTTCAACAAGATTTACCTGGATACTCCAATTCTTCAATCTACATGGATACCTTGGATCTTTTAAATGGGTAAGACATTTCTTTTATCAACAGCAATGTACTATTTATTTCCTTTTTTCTATAACTCCAGTCATGTCTCCAATCTTTGTTTAGCATTTTAAACAATTTTAAACATTCTATTTTCCAAATTATTTAGTTGCACATTGATATCAACAAAATGTCGTACAGAAGCATGGGGGGCTAGTATCTTACCACCTATTGCAAGTGGCAAGCTAACCACTAAAACATTCGCATTTACGTACGGCGTTGTAGAAATAAGAGCAAAGCTTCCTCAAGGGGATTGGTTGTATCCAGGTACGCTTATGATAAAAAAAACATTGTATTAGAATAAAAAAGATTCTTTTAGATTAAAGCACTTAATTTTTAAATCTAATTCTTAAAAAGTTTATACTTCCATATTGTATGTTTATTTTAACAGTTTGAGGAATTGTAAAACTATTGTGAATTGTTTCATTAAGGCTTATGTAAATTGTAAATTGTAGATATTCTTTTGGAGCCGTTTTTTAAAAAATATGGGGCTGTAAACTATGCGTCAGGTGTTTTAAGAATCGCGGGTGCACTTGGAAATGATCAATTATCATCTGGAGATGAAGAACTAGGGAATAAGGTATTTTTCAATTAGAATTGTTAACTTTATAATGTTTATAAGTTGTCCAAACTTGAACTATAATTGTTTTTTTTCAGGTTTTGTATGGTGGTCCTATTATGGATTTGAAGTGTCGTAAACATTTACTTAGAAAAAAACTATCGGAAAAACGGTGGGGTGATGATTTTCATGTCTATTCTGTACGATGGGAACCAGGTGACTAATCTAATATGTATTTCGATAGAGTGGTAGGTTTTTCATTATCAATAATATTTTTTAACAATGTAGACAGAATTTTGACAGTCATCGTTGATATCAGTAGAAAACGCTATCGATGTACTAATGTCATGAGGTCGTTTGGAATTATCTGAGAAAATAAATTAATCGAATTACTAATAGAATCTATAATGGTCATCTTGAAAAATTAATATGCCAAAGAGTTATTAATATAATATTTTTTAACTAGAAAAACTAACGTTATTCGTGGACGGTGAGGAATGGGGTCGCGTAGAGCCAGCCGCGAGCGGGCTGCTCGGTCGGCTGCGGGCGATGGCGGGACCCGAGACCTGCGACACCTCGCGCGCAGCCGCTTCCAACTACAGTAAAATGTCGCCTTTCGATGATTACGTAAGTGATGACTCAAGATGATGGGGAGAAGGGTAATTAGTAACAATCGTTTTGAATGTTTCGTTTTGACTCCCCACTAGTGATCCGGATGGATGACAAGTCTTTTAAATTATTAATTCGTGCTGCAATAAAAAAAATATTTTTTAACGTATCTGATCAACAAAGAGGATAATAAAAAAATACAATTCCTTCGGTACTGACAAATACCTTAGATATTTGTATCATCTTTCCAAGAGTCATGTAACGCGTTATAGTAAAAAATAACAAAGCACTTCAAAATATGTCACATTAAATTAGTTGTAATAACACAATTTTAAATTTGTTTCAGTTCTATCTATCGTTAGGTTTAACGGCGGGAGGAGTTACCGAATTTAAAGACTATTTGACGTCGCAAGGCATCCCTAAGCCATGGGTGAACCGTGGGCGCAAAGCTAGCCTAAGATTTTGGCAAGATAAGTCCTCATGGGAAACCACGTGGAAACAACCAGCGTTGCTCGTAGATTACATCAGAGTTAAAGCTCTTTGAGTTAACTTAATTACTATTATGGACTAAAGTGAACTTGTATCAATTTCATTAGTTGAATTAAATTTGTTAGCAGTTTAGTTTAGTCAGACTAAACACGAGTATATACATTTTAAATAAAAATTGTATTAAGTATATTTTAGAATATAACTCAGGTTACGTTGAATTCTAGTCGAGATTCATATCATACAATATTTTAAAATAAAAATTGATTTATTTTTCCCCATTTCTTAAATGTTAATAATTTTAACAATACAAATATTGTGAAGACAAACTTTTATAGTATACTCTTGTCAATAGCTCACAGTGCTATGATTTTGACATAATCGATTAATAAAGGTTGGGTCCAAGTTGGATGCCAATTTGGCAGATCCTTCCAGAAGTGTAATAATGCTTTAGAAGCGTTATTTCGCCAAGGCTTGGCTCCTGTCCCTGTCACAGTATCTGGGAACACCGCACCACCAGCTGCTACACCCAGGGTCAGGTAGAACTAGCAAGAAAATTATTTGATTGAATCACCGATATGAAGATATAATTTTGTTTTTTACTTTAATAAGGTAGGTTGGTTTTTTTTATGGAATAATAAGGTTTTGCACACCTTGCATATTATAGTCACAATTTAACTTACATGGTGGTCAAATGGAGCCATATTTCCGCCTTTACCGAGCAGTTCATACCAGCCCCTACGACAGTTAAGTGGTAACCAAGAACGAAGTCCTCTTCGCCCGGCATTCCACTTGCGATTCAATATCTCCCCATCTACATATAGTTCGATGTAATCTGTGAAGTAAAACGCAGGTCCTCAATATTATGCATTACAAATATACGACATATTAGGGCATGAAGATGCCCGAGGATTTTGTTTGTTGGCCAATACCTAGTGTTACCTAGTGTTACATCTGACAATATAGACATTAGGTAGGTATTTACTTATGTATAGTTTTAATGCTAACCTGGAGTCCATTTTACAGAATAGACATGAAAATCATCAGACCATGATCCTTTCTCTATCTTTTTTCTTATTTTGCGAAGAGGACACCTCGCGTTTAGGACCGCACTTCCTTCTAAAAACTGGATATTTAAGGAAACAGAACAATACATATGGTCAAAATTGCTGTCGGCGTGATAATCAACAATTACCAAAGATATTTATAAAGGTACCTTGTTGCTATACAAGGAATTATTCATCTCTTTGTTTCCGAAAACTGATGCAATTTTTATAACACCAGAGGCGTAATCCAAGTTTCCATACTTATTTGTGAGTGACTCAAGTTGTAGCTCTGAAACATTCTAATAATCATACAAATAAAATTTTTAAGACTCCTAAAACTAATCTGGACAGGAACATTAAAAGACATGTGCTTAAAGTATGTAAAATTAGTTAGTTGAAATTATTCTTCAAGCTTTGTAAATTTAATATGTAAAATTTGAAAAGAAACCTGGATAAAGCCAATCTCCGACAGGCATTTTGGCCCGAATTTCCACTATGCCGTAGGTGAATGCAATTTTGGCAGTGATCTTACCGCTTACTACAGGCATTAATAAATTTGTGTCAACGCATATTCGATTTGTGCATCTGAAATATTAGACGTTACTAAAATAAGAAGTAGATTAGTATAGCTTAATTCAATTTAATAAAATTAGCCAACCCGTCCAATAAATTCAATTCTCCATACATATTTTGCTGCAACCTAGGCTCAATAATCAGAAGCCCATCTTTAACTAAAACCGTTGAGTTTGCACGTATATTTTGATATGAGACAAACGGATGATGCTGTAATAAGAAATATGTGTCTTTTACTTTCTATTTGTTCCCCGTCCCTTATACTTTGTTCGAGATTCTACTCACCGGGTCATCTTTCGGTATATAATGTTCAATCTGCCACAGGTCCTCACGGAGAGTATCAAAATTGTCTTCGAATATCGTCTGACGTCTACAAGCTTTGCCATTAAGAACATTGGTAACTGTTTTCTTGCAAGTTTCGGAATATAGAGGTGTATCGGGATCTTCTATAATATCTTCTTCTAAATAAAAGTAACTGATTATTATTATATATGATATATGTTATGTATGTTTCCGGATACCTTAATTTAAACATGTTACTTCTCTTTTTATCAGAGTTTATTCAATCTGTTATAGGTTTAGTTGATATTATATCTAAATATCTTACTAGTTATTTTATGTTGACCTTTCCGAGTATATCCAGATACGCTGAGTTGTTGTCGATTACTTTTAGTTATTGCTTGTTTAGAAGTCACAAAAATGTAATATACCACAGTGTCCCCAATTTTAAGTGGGGTTTCCCGATCTTCGTATACAAAATTTCCATTTGTTTGTTTTACTACAAATTCTCTGATACTTTTATAAAACTTTTTATGAGAGTCATAAAAATTTGCCTCTAAATGTAATAACTTAATCGTTCTGTCACCTGTTAGGAAAACAACATAAATTTATACGTGTAGAAAAACCTTAGATATACTTATATCAATATTTTAACTAAGTTTCTTTACTTTACCTGGTATGTAAATCCGGAACCCGTTGGGTTGCAGTGCTTGTATAGTAGCCTCAGGAACCACATAATTAGTAACATTTTGAGCTGAGGTTACTAATAAATAATATAAAACATGTATAATTATGATAAATATCATTATTCAAAAGATCTAGTAGCACTTAGTATAGAAATCTCAATTAAAAACGTCTAGGTATTTAGATAAATAACAGTCCGATTTTTATAATTATCTTTTAGTACTTGGATAAAAATTAAAAGGTCAGGTCAATATGTCACAAAAACAGTTAGTTTTAGTAAACAATATAACTCTTTAATAATACTAAAATATAAAATTATTTCAAGTAATTTTTATTAATTGAACCGCAAATACTTTTCATTTATCTAAAAAAAAACCATGAAACATTATTTAAAAAAATATGAACTTCCCTGTCGCTTCAATAATTATCAAATATTATTATAATATATGTACAAAATACTTTTGGTTTTTATCACTCACAAAAGTATATACGATAAGGTGTACGTAGGAACACTGACTGACAAAAATATCATGGGTCATTTATTTTATATTATTAACCAGATTATATTTATTCGTTTGCAACATTTCTTCAAAGTCATTATAACTGCCAATAGGTTTATAGGTAACTTGTAACATTCTTCGTAAATAAAAGATGTATGAATTGATGTATGATATTTATTTAGTTATGTAAAACAAAACAATACTTTTTTCTACAGATAAGATATATATTCATGTGGATAATTGTCACCGTGATGTTCAATTTGACTTCTTATCAAGTTCTTCTCGTTCTTCTTCTTAGTAAGTTTGTATATCGGTTGATATACAAACATGTAATGTTTGTATAGAAGTACAAATAACTGAATAAGTAATTGTAATACTGACTTGATAAAGAGTAGTGAATATATAAATCGTCTCTCAGCTAAGTGAAGGCAGTGTGTGATCTAAGACTAAGAGACTAAGTTGTGAAATCGAACTAGTATAATAAAGTGTAACAGTGATAGTAGATAATGAGTTTAAATAGTAAACGGTTTAGTGTAGTATGTGAGCAGCGTCATAAAGTGTTTTAAAGAATAGAACGACTGTCATTGGTGATTCTTGCAGTAAGGGAATTCTAATATATATATTACCATTTTGTAGTATGAAGTAGCTTGATTAAATAGCTCAAACATTATTATTTTGACCTTCTTTATTTGTAGATAATAAAATCTAACACGCGCAAAACTTTATTGTCTATTTTACCTGAAACGAGGTTTTGGATGTGTGTTTTTCATCGTTTTGTCCAATCGTGCCTGATTGTCACGACCTCCTTTAAGATGTGATGTGACTGTTTCAGTGAGGCTTAACGGCTTACGTGAGGTGAGGTGAGGCTAAGGTTCGGGTGAAATCAGATTTTTTGCGCGCTCTCTGCGTTTTGTTGTATAGTACGATTTGTGCATTGGTTAAAATAAAGGATGATGGTAGGGCTGGTAGTAGACTGACGTTATTAGACTTTAGAAATGCTTTCAACACTGACTGTTGACTTTGACGTACTGCTAGCTAGTAGCTACGTAAGGTTCTATTAACATATCTGTTAAGGTGATTGAATGGTTTCGTTGATACTTGCGTGGAGGAAGGCAAATCGTAAGAATTAATGATTTGTACCCTGATTCGTCAATGAATATTACCACAAGGTGGCGAACTATCTCCAAAGGTTGTGTGTGTGTTCTTTTCTTTGTAATCGAAAACTCAATTAGAAATCATATTTCTTCTCTCTACCCTATGAATGCTGACGATCTCCAAAACTATTGCTACTTTCATGTCTCTACGCTACCAGAAACAACCATCGAAATGAACAATGATTTAAGATCTATAGTTATCTAACTTATTTTTTTTGGCCTCTTAATGAATCCAACGAAGACTAAGTCAATTATTATCTGTAACTCTAGATTATTATCCCTATTTAAGCGCTTCAAAATGCCACCTATAACATTTGATGATGTTGAAGTACCATTTAGTGATTCAATAAGAAATCTTGGAGTCTTTTTTGACAAGAATCTTTCCTGGGGACTTCAAAAAACTGAGGTGAGCAGAAACAAACTTGTATGCTCACAAAGTTTATATTTTAGGTTTATATTTGGTTGGTGTATATATGACCATGTCTTACTACTCCGCAAAATGCGGAAGTGGCTCCCGATCCGCCTTTTCAGGAAGATTTATATACATTGTCTTCTCTACTCCATAATGTCTAATCCAGGTACTCCTTGCTATCTAAAATACGGTTTAACTTTTTAAAAGAATCGCGACTAATCAACTAAATTTTTCTTTTAACTCTACTGCTTTCTATGCAAATTCCTTCACTGTCTAAGCTTTTCATCTTTGGAATTCTTTGCCTTTATCTATTCGACAAGCTCAATACCTCAACATTTTCAAAAAAAATGTGCTCGTTATATTGACACTATGAGGTCCATAAACGTCACATTTTTTTTCGCGGCTTGCGTTGCAATCTTTCGTTTTTTGAAATAGAACTTTAAAATGTGTTTTAAATGTATTAATAAAAATAATTTCCTCATTAAATTAACTCTTTCTGATAGAAAGAAAAACAAATGAAAAAGAGCGGGAAACAACATTTTACTCAATTGTTGCCTTTTTTAAATGTAACCGTTTTAATGTCATTAAAACCAGCCACACAAAAGAAGAATTACATTTTTTGTAAACATATTATTAATTCTCATTATATAAATATATATATATATATATATATATATATATATATATATATATATATATATATATATATATATATATATATATATATATAAATTCTCATTATAAAAACAAAGTCCCTCGACTTAATAATGTTCGAGTTGCCCTTTTTCCTCCTTTTACTTTCAGATCAGATTCTGACAATAGAAGAGTTTTATAATCTTTCGTATGTATTTATGTATAAATCAGCTATCCGCCGCTATTTAATGTTTTGTCTTTCAATGTGGGGATTACCTGCGATCTCTTCGTTTATTAGCGATAAGGTCGCCTCTTCTATATATTGTTTAAAAGTTTTTATTTTTTTGTTATATATGTGGAATTGTTATACTTTGTGAGGATGTACAATAAGGAATATATTTATTACTTACTTTTAAAGTGATTGTATATAAATATTCAGTAAATATTCAGTAAGTATAGACAGGCAGACGCACAGAAGATCACGTTAGTTGTATGGGAGCGCTCTTGAAACTCTATATTTTATTCAGATTTTATTATTCGATGCTCTAGACGCAACAGAAATACATCATTTGTAAAAATAATAACTGTCTAGCTATCACAGTTCATGAGATACTTACAGCCTGAGGAGAAAAACATGGACAGACGCACAAGTCATAGTAATAGGGTTCCGTTTTTACGAACGAAATCCTAAAAAAGAGGTAATGTTGCCCCCCCCCCCCCTTTACTTAACTATAATGTTACGAGTTAATAGTTTTGTTTTTTTCTGTTTTAAGGCTTGACAGCTTTCTTTCGTCAACCACGGTGATTAGCCGATTTTAGCATGGAAGAAGAAACAATTCGGAAATATACCCGCCATAGACTGGATATCACAAATTGGTATTTGTTTGGGATAAAGCCTTTGCCTGACCATTTTTCTATCCCTATCCATTTCTAACCTCCGCTGACCACCTCTTAGAAAAAACGTTTCAAAATATTCGTATCAAAATATAATTATTGCATTTCTTTTATTTTTATATGGTAACGAAGCTGTCATTAAATCGAAAAAATCCTAAAAAATAGCTCTTATATCAACATTATTAATTTTTGCCCAAACATTTAACTTATTTCAAAAAGTCTTATTTTGCAATCCGGGGTAAATACAATTTTAATCGGTATAGCCGTTCTTAGATTAAAATTTGTGGTACTACACTAATTTCTTTGTTTATATATACTTACATACTTTCCCAGAACTGGATTCAAGTTTCGAAAAATCCCCGTATTAATGAACAAACATACGTCAATGGACTGATAATTCCATAAGTAGCAGAACTACACGCAGTTAGTCATCAAATGGCAATGATGAGAGTCAGTCGTGTGATAGTGACCTTTTTAATATGTGTACAGTTAGGTGCAGCTGACTATAATATACCGAACGTAGTCGTTGAAGTTTTATGACCGAAAGGATTACGAGCTTATATACCAGGTAATTAATCATTGCAATATAAATATAAAGTTTGGCGAAACAAAGTTATTATTTTATCTCAGCTTATCAACATAAACGTCTTTAAGTTAAAAGTTTACAAAGTTGTGTCTATTTTTGTCGTATCAATATTAGATCCGGTTGTAAATACAATAATGTATACGTTATTATGAAACAATACATTTCAAGCACTAAAACATTTTATTGGTGGTATATACGTATGCATCGTCATGGTCATTTGTTAAAATAATATTTATTTCCCTATAGATAGAACAGATTTTGTATATTTAATTATTTTGAATATTTAAAGTGTAATACCTACTTACAAGAGTGTGACCATCGTATAATTAGGGCCGTTCTAAGTTATTTGAGTGTTCTGTAGGTATCATACTTTACTTGAATTGTAATTGGTTGAAAAGTATCAATTATCATATAATTATATAAACATTATATAACATATATACAGAATATAAATATGTTTATTTATCTATTTATTTATATAACTCGTATAACAAGTTCAAAACAGTATCCATGGATTTTTTTGTATAGTGAATAGTGAATAGTGTATAATTTGATTTAAAATGAATTACTTTTAAATTATTTCATTTTAACACCATATACACCAACATCAAAAACATTTATTATATGTATTTAATTTTCCAGATGATCCAAATATAACCCTTTTCGCTTTCCAAGCGAATATAAACAAAAACATCGGAAGCAATGATGTAGGTAGTATTTCTGGAGAAATTACCAACCCCAAGGATGGCAAATGGGTGTTTGAAGATCTCAACCTGAAGTTTGTGGTTGGTGACGTCATCAACTATTACGTTTACGTAATCCATAAAAAACAAAGCTACCTGAAAGATAATCTCTCATACACAGTCAGGGGTATGCTACACAATTTTTTTTTTGTAGTATATCAAAGTAGTTTGCAATAGATCAAACTGGTTATTTCTATCTCTACCAATATGAAAGTTGAGCAAACATAAGCTACAATAATAGGAGATGCTTATGTAAGACAAGTATAGAAAATTAATATGTACCTAATTAAAATTTCAGATCTCAAAGGTTCTCCGAATAACTCGCCTACAAATTGCAAAAATACTCCTACTTTAGTTCGTGGTGCTAATGCTTGTGGCGGACAAATCTTGTTTGAAGACAATTTTGACAATTTGAATGAAGATTTGTGGCAGATTGAACAATATATACCCGATGAACCTGTAAGATGTTATTGATTATTTTTATTATTAGAATTAATTAACTGAGGAATATCCTTATGCACTATTAAAGATTTGCAAATCAAAGCTTTCTGAAAATATACCGATTTTTTATATTTCCAGGATTTTCCTTTCGTATCCTATCAGCGACCGTTCAATGCACCAACAGTCTTGGTGGAAGAAGGTTATCTGAAAATTGAGCCCAAGTTTCAACAAGATTTACCTGGATACTCCAATTCTTCAATCTACATGGGTACCTTGGATCTTTTAAATGGGTAAGACATTTCTTTTATCAACATCAATGTAATATTTATTTCCTTTTTTTCTATAACTCCAGTCATGTCTCCAATCTTTGTTTAGCATTTTAAACAATTTTAAACATTCTATTTTCCAAATTATTTAGTTGCACATTGATATCAACAAAATGTCGTACAGAAGCATGGGGGGCTAGTATCTTACCACCTATTGCAAGTGGCAAGCTAACCACTAAAACATTCGCATTTACGTACGGCGTTGTAGAAATAAGAGTAAAGCTTCCTCAAGGGGATTGGTTGTATCCAGGTACGCTTATGATAAAAAAACAACATTGTAGTAGAATATAAAAGATTCTTTAAGATTTACAGCACTTAATTTTTAAATCTAATTCTTAAAAAGTTACAATATGGAAGTAATATTGTATGTTTATTTTAACAGTTTGAGGAATTGTAAAACTATTGTGAATTGTTTCATTAAGGCTTATATAAATTGTAAATTGTAGATATTCTTTTGGAGCCGTTTTTTAAAAAATATGGGGCTGTAAACTATGCGTCAGGTGTTTTAAGAATCGCGGGTGCACTTGGAAATGATCAATTATCATCTGGAGATGAAGAACTAGGGAATAAGGTATTTTTTCGATTAGAATTATTAACTTTATAATGTTTATAAGTTGTCCAGACTTGAATTATAATTGTTTTTTTCCAGGTTTTGTATGGTGGTCCTATTATGGATTTGAAGTGTCGTAAACATTTACTTAGAAAAAAAATCACCTTTCGATGATTACGTAAGTAATGACACAAGATGACGGGGAGAGGGGTAATTAGTAACAATCGTTTTGAATGTCTCGTTTTGACTCTCTATTAGTGATCCGGACGGTCGCCCAGTCTTTTAAATTATTAATGCGTGCTGCAATAAAAAAAACTTTTTTTTAACGTATATGATCAACAAAGAGGATAATAAACAAAAAATCCAATCCTTCAGTACTGACAAATACCTTAGATATTTGTATCATCTTTCCAAGCGTCATGTAACGCGTAATAGTAAAAATTAACAAAGCACTTCAAAATATGTCACATTAAATTAGTTGTAATAACACAATTTTAAAATTTGTTTCAGTTCTATCTATCGTTAGGTTTAACGGCGGGAGGAGTTACCGAATTTAAAGACTATTTGACGTCGCAAGGCATTCCTAAGCCATGGGTGAACCGTGGGCGCAAAGCTAGCCTAAGATTTTGGCAAGATAAGTCCTCATGGGAAACCACGTGGAAACAACCAGCGTTGCTCGTAGATTACATTAGAGTTAAAGCTCTTTGAGTTAACTTAATTACTATTATGGACTAAAGTGAACTTGTATCAATTTCATTAGTTGAATTAAATTTGTTAGCAGTTTAGTTTAGTCAGACTAAACACGAGTGTATAAATTTTAAATAAAAATTGTATTAAGTATATTTTAGAATATAACTCAGGTTGCGTTGAATTCTAGTCGAGATTCATATCATACAATATTTTAAAATAAAAATTGTTTTATTTTTCTCCATCTCCTAAATGTTAATAATTTTAACAATACAAATATTGTGAAGACAATCTTTTATAGTATATTCTTGTCAATAGGTCACAGTGCTATGATTTTGACATAATCGATTAATAAAGGTTGGGTCCAAGTTGGATGCCAATTTGGCAGATCCTTCCAGAAGTGTAATAATGCTTTAGAAGCGTTATTTCGCCAAGGCTTGGCTCCTGTCCCTGTCACAGTATCTGGGAACACCGCACCACCAGCTGCTACACCCAGGGTCAGGTAGAACTAGCAAGAAAATTATTTGATTGAATCACCGATATGAAGATATAATTTTGTTTTTTACTTTAATAAGGTAGGTTGGTTTTTTTTATGGAATAATAAGGTTTTGCACACCTTGCATATTATAGTCACAATTTAACTTACATGGTGGTCAAATGGAGCCATATTTCCGCCTTTACCGAGCAGTTCATACCAGCCCCTACGACAGTTAAGTGGTAACCAAGAACGAAGTCCTCTTCGCCCGGCATTCCACTTGCGATTCAATATCTCCCCATCTACATATAGTTCGATGTAATCTGTGAAGTAAAACGCAGGTCCTCAATATTATGCATTACAAATATACGACATATTAGGGCATGAAGATGCCCGAGGATTTTGTTTGTTGGCCAATACCTAGTGTTACCTAGTGTTACATCTGACAATATAGACATTAGGAAGGTATTTACTTATGTATAGTTTTAATGCTAACCTGGAGTCCATTTTACAGAATAGACATGAAAATCATCAGACCATGATCCTTTCACTATCTTTTTTCTTATTTTGCGAAGAGGACACCTCGCGTTTAGGAACGCACTTCCTTCTAAAAACTGGATATTTAAGGAAACAGAACAATACATATCGTCAAAATTGCTGTCGGCGTGATAATCAACAATTACCAAAGTTATTTATAAAGGTACCTTGTTGCTATACAAGGAATTATTCATCTCTTTGTTTCCGACAACTGATGCAATCTTTATAACACTAGAGGCGTAATCCAAGTTTCCATACTTATTTGTGAGTGACTCAAGTTGTAGCTCTGAAACATTCTAACAATCATACAAATAAAATTTTTAAGACTCCTAAAACTAATCTGGACAGGAACATTAAAAGACATGTGCTTAAAGTATGTAAAATTAGTTAGTTGAAATTATTCTTCAAGCTTTGTAAATTTAATATGTAAAATTTGAAAAGAAACCTGGATAAAGCCAATCTCCGACAGGCATTTTGGCCCGAATTTCCACTATGCCGTAGGTAAAAGCAACTTTGGCAGTGACCTTACCGCTCACTACAGGTGGTAATAAATTTGTGTCAACGCATATTCGATTTGTGCATCTGAAATATTAGACGTTACTAAAATAAGAAGTAGATTAGTATAGCTTAATTCAATTTAATAAAATTAGCCAACCCGTCCAATAAATTCAATTCTCCATACATATTTTGCTGCAACCTAGGCTCAATAATCAGAAGCCCATCTTTAACTAAAACCGTTGAGTTTGCACGTATATTTTGATATGAGACAAACGGATGATGCTGTAATAAGAAATATGTGTCTTTTACTTTCTATTTGTTCTCCGTCCCTTATACTTTGTTCGAGATTCTACTCACCGGGTCATCTTTCGGTATATAATGTTCAATCTGCCACAGGTCCTCACGGAGAGTATCAAAATTGTCTTCGAATATCGTCTGACGTCTACAAGCTTTGCCATTAAGAACATTGGTAACTGTTTTCTTGCAAGTTTCGGAATATAGAGGTGTATCGGGATCTTCTATAATATCTTCTTCTAAATAAAAGTAACTGATTATTATTATATATGATATATGTTATGTATGTTTCCGGATACCTTAATTTAAACATGTTACTTCTCTTTTTATCAGAGTTTATTCAATCTCTTATAGGTTTAGTTGATATTATATCTAAATATCTTACTAGTTATTTTATGTTGACCTTTCCCAGTATATCCAGATACGCTGAGTTGTTGTCGAGTACTTTTAGTTATCGCTTTTTTAGAAGTCACAAAAATGTAATATACCACAGTATCTCGATCTTCGTACACAAAATTCCCATTTGTTTGTTTTACTACAAATTCTCTGATACTTTTATAAAACTTTTTATGAGAGTCATAAAAATTTGCCTCTAAATGTAATAACTTAATCGTTCTGTCACCTGTTAGGAAAACAACATAAATTTATACGTGTAGAAAAACCTTAGATATATTTATATCAATATTTTAACTAAGTTTGTTTACTTTACCTGGTATGTAAATCCGGAACCCGTTGGGTTGCAGTGCTTGTATAGTAGCCTCAGGAACCACATAATTAGTAACATTTTGAGCTGAGGTTACTAATAAATAATATAAAACATGTATAATTATGATAAATATCATTATTCAAAAGATCTAGTAGCACTTGTTAGGTTACATTATTGTTAAACGACTATTTCATAACAATTCGTAATGTTTTGATTCGTTTCAATGTTTTGATGGTCCCTATATTGATCCATATAAATTAATGAATTACTAATTTAACTGTAATAAGAAGAACCAATAAGGTGTAATTATTTAAATTGTTGTTTTTATTAACTTAAATAGTAATATTTAGAATTGTTATGTCAAGTAATGGTTATTTTCGTATGCTTAAAGTAGTTTATTTGACTAAGACTATTATTTATGTGAGGTCGGACATTTGCTTAATTAGTAAATACTTGAATAAGCTAGAAAAGTGAGAACCATTAAGACTTCATAATTAAATCCAGTATTTAATACCGTGTTTACCGATACTTACAATTGTTAATTTACGAGTAGTTGTTATTTTTGTACGTTTAAAGTAGATGATTTGACTATGATTATTATTTATGTGAAGAGGGAGTTAATAAAGAAGGGTATATAAACTGCGGTTAGAACGATATTCGGGACAGACACTGCTGGATAGTACCAAGGAAGGATTAAATACAAGTATATAAAAGTGAAGTGTGATTAGTAAAATCTATGAAACTATACAATTGGACGTGGCCCTTATAATTCAGAAGTGGGATACCCAGAAAAAAACTGTCTTTTTCTGGCTCCGCGCCCATTGTTGGAAATAATGTAAGTGTTACTGGCTTATTTATTATATTATATCTTATATTTTTGTTTTATGTGAAGTGAAATTTGCATTAAATTTTGTGAGGGTAGTAAATATACTAATATATATATATTTTTTAGAGTATTTACAGGAGGTTATTGTGCCATATCCGATATTGCGATATATTACGTGACGAACTATAGATGTGATTTATCTTGGTGAGGGTAGACATGGTGTAAATAAATGTAAAACTTTTTTTTTCAGACGAGAATAGTTTCATTTATAGCAAATTTGATCTGTTACGTAAGTTCCCGGCTGACATACTAGGTAGGCGGATGACTAATAGAAGGGTTTATATTGTTTTGTTTTTTGTAGATATTTTACGTTAAGTTTTTATTCGAATTACTTGTTGAATATAATATTTGTGTTACTGTTGTTGGAGTGCTGTTATACTGTTGAGGAACTAACCATTGCTGATGGTTGGTGGTTTCATTTATTGGGATCTGCCATAAAATAGCATTGTAATATCCACCACTTATAGCTTAATTTATTGTAATTTATTTTCAGTTTACTGAGATATTGGTGAGAGCAAATGGCAGTACTATATACAGCGTGCAATCCCGATGGCGAGAAATTTTGTTGGACTGGTGCGACTACATCGGTGTGCAGAAGGACGACTCATTTTACAATTTATATATATTTGGCAGAATCGAATACAAAGGCTTTGAATATTAGTGGCAGAAAGATAAACGGCGGAAAGGATAATTGTTCTGTTGGTTGAGCTTGATTTTAGAGTTTGATTGTTCTTCGAACTGACAACAGAAATATCTGTGGCCTACCGCGCTGCAGATGCCTGCAGTGAAGTTCCAGGCGTGGATTGCCGGGATACGCCCGTGGTGTAGGGACATAATATCTTGCTTAGAGCTAAGGTATCTTAAGGGATCCTGAAAATGTAAGTTGTTCTTCCGTAAATTCTTTATCTTATGTTTTGAGATGACTTGTCCCATAAATTTGTTCCTCTTAAAAACGAGTTCATATGAGGAGACGGAGTTAATTAGTTCCACTGACGTTAACTTTTGAATGCGCGGTGTAGTGGACCTTGGTATGAATTATGGACTAAGTCGATTCGATTTATCTAGTTGTTTGTTACAATCGAAAAATATAAATAAAACAAGAAGGTAATTTACATACAATTTGAAACTTCCGTAAACTATTATTTTGGGTACCTACATATTAAAAAAAAAAAAATTTAATGGCCACATTCTATTTATTTCGTTTTATTGTGTATAGAATTTTATATTGCTTAAGTAAATATTTCAAAGTACCCACACAAAATGTTGTCTAGCAAGGTCGGATTAGACCGTGCAAATTGTAATATAGACATGAAAAATTATCGTAATCATATAGTGAACTATATTAAATTAAAAGGTACGGCTACGTTATGTACATACTAAGCGACGTTCAGATTAGTTGCGTTCTTATAATTTAATAAATGTTTTATAAAATTAGCAGTCGGAAATCTAGAAGTTAATAGAAAGTTTTATCTAGGTACATTACCTGACAAACATTCGATGATCATGTTATTTTTAAAGGTTGAATGCCATAACTTTCATGTTGACTTGTCTATTATTTATCTTCTGTCATTCGTTACTCTTTGCTCTGTTATTTTAGATCCATCTCTACGATTCAAAAAATTATTATTTTGACCTTCTTTATTTGTAGATAATAAAATCTAACACGCGCAAAACTTTATTGTCTATTTTACCTGAAACGAGGTTTTGGATGTGTGTGTTTCATCGTTTTGTCCAATCGTGCCTGATTGTCACGACCTCCTTTAAGATGTGATGTGACTGTTTCAGTGAGGCTTAACGGCTTACGTGAGTTTTTATTTTTTTGTTATATATGTGGAATTGTTATACTTTGTGAGGATGTACAATAAGGAATATATTTATTATTTACTTTTAAAGTGATTGTATATAAATATTCAGTAAATATTCAGTGAGTATAGACAGGCAGACGCACAGAAGATCACGTTAGTTGTATGGGAGCGCTCTTGAAACTATATTTTATTCAGATTTTATTATTCGATGCTCTAGACGCAACAGAAATACATCATTTGTAAAAATTATAACTGTCTAGCTATCACAGTTCATGAGATACTTACAGCCTGAGGAGAAAAACATGGACAGACGCACAAGTCATAGTAATAGGGTTCCGTTTTTACGAACGAAATCCTAAAAAAGAGGTAATGTTGCCCCCCCCCTTTACTTAACTATAATGTTACGAGTTAATAGTTTTGTTTTTTTCTGTTTTAAGGCTTGACAGCTTTCTTTCGTCAACCACGGTGATCAGCCGCTTTTAGCATGGAAGAAGTAACAATTCGGAAATATACCCGCCATAGAATGGATATCACAAATTGGTATTTGTTTGGGATAAAGCCTATGCCTGACCATTTTTCTATCCCTATCCCTTTTTAACCTCCGCTGACCACCTCTTAGAGAAAACGTTTCAAAATATTCGTATCAAAATATAATTATTGCAATATTTTTTTTTATATGGTGACGAAGCTGTTATTAAATCGCAAAAAACTCTTAAAAAATAGCTCTTATATCAACATTATTAATTCTTGCCCAAACATTCAATTTATTTGACTTTGCGCTCTGAGGCTCGGCCATTCTTCCTGTATTAATACTACTGTGTAGTCACATTAAAACTTGTATCTCATCCAATCTGCGTAATCATTTATACAGTCCACTACACTACTCAACATTTTGGTCCTTCGATTAGTAACCAGTGAAAAGAAACCAGCATTGCGGAATATAAGAGAACTGAGGATAACTGCAATCTTTAGTGAGTCCGTTCCATGTTCCTTTCTAGAATTTTCTTCCGTCTTTTTTGCTCAACTTGGATCTGACATTGAGATCTCCTCATAGCTTTTCGCTCTAATAACTGCTTGTACTTAATGTTAAATAATAATACATTTTTCTTAAAGTTTTATATTAATTACAATTATTGAGTATATTTTTATATATTTTCTAAATATCGTGCAAATTAAAAAGAAAAATATATTTTATTTTACAGTGTTAAAATATTAATTGCTAAATTGTTGCTTTAAATATTGTAGTTACTATTGCTAATTACTGCACACGCATTGTAACCTCTTGTGTAAACCGGTTTCGTACTTAGCTCGGCCGGTTAGTGTCGCTTGCTTATCGCTTGCTTTGCCCTTGACCATCTATTTCAAATGAATATTGTTGCATACTTATAATATTGCTTTATAGATTAAAGTTTCACTTTAATCTTTCTTTTAGTTTAAATATATATATTTTTTCTTTCTTTTGCTTTCCTTCATATTTTTTTTAATATAAATCTATTGCTTAATATGAGTGATGCAAAGAGTAAAGAGCTTATAAAACTACGTGGTAGTATTAAAGGCAAGCTTACTATATTTCAAAATTTTTTAAACACAGTAGGGGAATATGACCATATAAGTGAAACCCACTTTAACGAACTTGAATGTCGGCTTAATAAAATGGACCATCTTCAGACGGATTTCGATAAATTTCAGACGGAGTTGGAGTTGTTATCTGACGATCCTAGCCAGCTCTTGGTTGAACGCGAAGAGTTCGACTCAAAATATTATTCTCTTGTGGCGTCGGCGCGCACGCTTTTAAACAAGTTTCGGCGGCAGATGCAACGTGCTTTTTCTATGTCCGAGTCGAGCGACGGGAGCAATCAAAGGGATCGGGAGCCACACGACTTTGTCAGACTGCCGAAGATTAATTTACCAAGCTTCGACGGCAACTTTGAACACTCACTCGACTTCCGAGATACGTATATTTCCCTCATTCATACAAATAATAATATAGGTAATATCAGTAAATTCCATTATTTAAAAGCTGCTTTAAGAGGCACCGCTTTAATTATTATTCAAAATCTTGAATTTACGAGCAATAACTACCAAATTGCGTGGCAATTATTATCAGATAGATATAACAACGAGCGCCTTTTAATAACTAACCATGTTAATTCCTTATTAAATTTTACCCCAATACAAAGGGAATCATGTGAATATTTAAGACAATTGATTGATTCCATTAATCGCAATTTATGTGCTTTAAAAAATCTACGTCAGCCGACTGAGTATTGGGATACTCTAGTTATTCATTTAATGATGAAAAAGTTAGATGCCACCACATTTAGAAAATGGGAAGAGCAACGCAATACCATTACATCAACACCTAAACTAAAAGAGTTTATTGATTTCTTAACAAACAGAGCAGATTTATTGGATACTTTACAACAAGATGAAAAATTACGTCAAACTATAATACAAAACAATAAAAGTTCACAACATTCATTTAATACACAAAATACAGAAATAAAAACAAAGAAATCATATTTAAGTAAAACAAAAACTACAGAAAATAAACCTATTACATGCCCTATGTGTATGCAAAATCATTATTTATTTAGCTGTCCAGAGTTCAGGAGCCTCGATATAGATTCGCGTATTCATAAAATACAGGGTTTTAATGTATGCAAAAATTGTCTTCGTCCTGGGCATCAAGAAAAATTTTGCAGATTAACACATTGCAAGTATTGTATTCACAAACACAGTAGCCTTCTACACAAACATACAGACAACAACATACAAGCATATAACACAGTTTTGTCGTCAAACAATACACATATAATGCAGCCAAACATATTACTTTCCACAGCATTGGTGAATGTGGTTGGTGCGGACGGGACCCTACATCCTGCCCGTGCTCTTCTTGACAATGGTGCCACTGCGCATTATGTCACCCGGCACTTCTGTGAGAAGCTGGGTTTGGCGCGTCGTAACGTAAGCTCCACTGTGACAGGTATCAATAACCAAATTTCGTACAGTACGGAGTCTTGTAGTTTATCCATCGAGTCATCGTTAGGAGATTATAAAATTAAAGTAGAGTGCTACGTACTACCACAAATTACAAATTCAGTTCCTTCTTGTAACGTAGACATACAATCATTAGACTTGCCTCTTCATATCAAGCTAGCTGATCCTACATTTAACATCTCGTCACCCATAGACATTTTAATGGGGGCAGATGTATTCTGGGACGTCATATGTTCCAATTCTGTCGATTTAGGTAAACAACGTCCTAAATTGCAACAAACCAAACTTGGTTGGCTGGTTTCGGGCACTATCAATAAATACAAAAAAATACATAATAATAATTTAAATACTAGTTCTACATGTTTCCTTACTTTTTTTTTTTTTTTTTTTTTTTTTTGTTTCCGCGGGGAAAATGCTTTACGCACCGTACCCCTCGCGGGGGAAGCGAGGGGCGTGTGTGGGACTCCCGAAAACGGTGTACCCACTAAAAACCCCGCGGCGCTCCTTCCTCGCCTTATTGGCGGAGTCGTGGGTACGGCTAGCCCTTCATCCACGACCCCGCCGGCGACGGCCCGTCTTTTACACGACGGACCCCACCTGCCCCCCTAGCTGAGTGGGGGGGCCTGTGGGAGCGACCAGGAGCGCCCGGTCGTTCCCACCCGACGCGGGTGGTGCCATGTTCAATGTGGGCGGGAGTGTCCCCACACCCCCTGCCCACTGGCCACCACCAGGCTGGAGAAGTTCAAATTGCCGTCTTCTCCGGCCCCTTCGACGTCTGCGGTGCGGGGGCGCAAGGGGATCGTCCATGCGCGCCCGCTCCGCCGCTTCCTTCCGCGACATTACTTCCTCGCAGAAGGAAGCCACTTCCACCCAGACCTCCTCGCTGCCCAACATGGCAGTAACCACCGCAGGCAGCGTTAGGTCCGGGCCTACGGACGCCTGGAGTCGTCGGCGCTGCTCCACCCAGGCCGGACACTCGACCAGGGTGTGCTGCGCCGAATCAGCAATCGCGCCACAGTGGTGGCACGCCGGGGATTCCTCACGCTTTATCCGGTGCAGAAACTTCCCGAAGCAACCATGCCCGGAAAGTACCTGCGACAACCGGTAGGTGTAAAAGAAACACCAATAATAGAATTTACAATATAAAAGGTTGTAAAAAGCCAACATCACGATGTGTTCCCAGGCAGTCACCCATCCAAGTACTGACCTCGCCCGACGTTGCTTAACTTCGGTGATCGGACGAGAACCGGTGTATTCAACGTGGTATGGACGTTGGCACATGTTTCCTTATTCAGAATGACGATTGTTTGTTGACACGTTTTTGGGAATTTGATTCAATACTTCCTAAATATAAGTTATCGCTAGATGAACAAGCCTGTGAAAGAAGTTTTTCAGAGAACACAAAGCGTGATGTTGATGGTCGATTTATTGTAACTCTGCCTTTAAAAGAGTCACCAGATGTTCTCGGCGGTTCTTATCAAACAGCTAAAAATCGTTTCCTAGCTCTTGAGAGAAAATTTGATCGCGATCCTATCCTACGAAATAGATATTTAGAGTTTATGGCTGAATATATAGAATTAGGTCATATGAGCGACATATCAACGTCTTTTGAAAGTAGTGACTCTCAGAAACGGTCGTATTATTTACCTCATCACGGGGTTATTCGTGAGTCGTCTAAATAAATAAAAATAATAAAATAGCCTTTTATTCAGATCCTATAAAGTAATACTTCGTGAAAATAGTAACTAAAATTGACATGTTTTTTCTTTTGTTTACCTTTTTTAATTTTTTTTATTTTTTTTTATTTTTTTTTTATTTGTTATTCTAAAATATCTTTTTTCTTTATCTTTTGAAGATCTGTTTGCCAGTCGGCAAAGGCCTCCTCCAACCGCTTCCATTCCAACCTGTTTTCAGCCACTCTATTCCAGGTCACACCCGCAACTTGCCTGATGTCATCATCCCATTTTTTTTGGGGTCTGCCTCTCTTCCTTTTACCTTCCCTGGGGTACCATCTGGTAACTATTTTACTCCATTTATCCTTTCCTCTTATCATATGCCCCGCCCATCTCCATTTCAATCTCCTTATTTTAAAAGTGATGTCATTGGATTTTGTTTTAGCTCTGATGACATTATTCTTTATTTTGTCCGATTTTTTAATATTCATCATACTTCTTTCCATTGCTCGTTGGCAAACTACAAGCTTGTTTGTCATTTCTTGTGTTAGAGCCCATGATTGACAGCCATACGTGAGAACAGGGAGTATACAGGTGTTAAATAGTTTACTCTTTATTCTTATGTGAAGTTCTTTGTTCTTCATAACTTCTTTAAGTGAGTCGTCTACTACCACGAAATTACGTGTTGTATTTAACGGATCAAGCCCGACGACAAGTAAAAAATCATTTAATGACCTTCAACTCGTTGGACCCGTTGTCCAAGATGATTTAATTTCTATTTTATTGCGTTTTCGACAACATAAGTACGTCGTCTCCGGCGATATTGAAAAAATGTATAGGGCTATTCTCATAGACCCTTCACAACGCTCACTACAGAAAATCTTATTTAGATTTGATCGTAGTGAAGAAATAAAAACATATACCCTTAATACGGTTACATACGGTACATCGTCTGCACCATATTTAGCCACTAAATGCTTGGTTTCGCTTGCAGACCAGTGCACGGATCCAGAGGCCAAAATCGCCATCAGTAGAGATTTTTACGTTGACGATTTTTTAAGCGGCGGAGATTCCTTACAATCAGTCATAAAACTTTGTAAAAATGTCAGTAACACTTTAAAATCAGCCCAATTTAACCTACGTAAATGGCAGTCTAATAATCCCGAAGTTTTAAAATCGCTACCTAATAAATGCTTACTAAAAACCTCACATACAGATAAAACTTTAAACTTAGATGAAACTTTACCTAGCAAAACACTCGGTCTTCACTGGGATTGCCATGAAGATACATTTTTATTTAAAATTAATTTAAACACAACTATTAAAAAGATAACAAAACGTAAAATCTTATCTCTAATTAGTCAGATATTTGACCCTCTGGGCCTTTTGGGACCTTGTACTGTTCAAGCGAAAATTCTAATGCAAAAATTATGGGTTAATAAATACAGTTGGGATGAAGAAGTTTCAAAAGAAATCCAGAAAACTTTTACAAACTTTACCGATTCTCTAATTTCTCTTAATTCACTCCGTTTTCCACGGTGGGTTTGTACTGAAAAGGCAATATTATTAGAATTACATACATTTTCAGACGCTTCTGAACGAATTTACGGTGCGTGCATTTACGTAAGAGCAGTTATGGCAAATGGTAATGTACAGGTTCGTCTTCTAGCTTCCAGAAATAAAGTTGCACCTTTAAAACCAACTACAATACCGAGATTAGAACTTTGTGGTTCTCTTCTGGCTGCCAGACTTCATACTAAAGCGATTTCATCACTATCAGTTAGAATAAATAATTCATATTTTTGGACTGATTCTACTATCGTATTAGCGTGGCTTAAGACTCAATCGAATCAATTAAAAATGTTTGTGCGGACTCGAGTGGGTGAAATCCAAGACAGTACCGCTGGTCACAGATGGAGCTACGTTCCTTCAAAAGAGAACCCTGCCGATTTAGTTTCTCGGGGTGTTATAGCGGACAATATTAGCTCGGCTAAACTATGGTGGTCAGGTCCAGATTTTTTAAAAACGAAAACAATACATTTCCCTAACATAACGAACACCAATTCAGATTCACGTTCATAAATCGTCTTACACACTACTTCCACGCAACTTAATAACAAAGATATACAACAAAACATCATAAATAATTTTATAAAGAAAATATCTAAATATTCACATTTAATAAGATCATTTGCATACATAAAAAGATTTATATACAATTGTAAAAATCCTAAAACCAAGCTTATAAAATCATTATCTACACAAGAATTAAATAATTCAGAACAAAATATTTTACAAATTGTACAAAAAGAAATGTTTCCTGAAGAATATAGGTTTCTAAAGTCAAACCAATCTCTTCCTAAAACTAATAAATTAATTTCATTATCACCTTTTATGGACTCAAATCATCTTATTAGGGTTGGTGGTCGTCTCAAAAACTCATATTATAGTTTCGATGTCAAACATCCTATTCTGTTATGTGGTAAACATTTCTTAACTGAAGCTATTTTCACTACAGAACACATGAAATTAATGCATGCCGGACCTCAACTTCTTTTGTCTTCTATACGACAAAAATATTGGCCACTTGGGGGGAGGAACCTAGCTAGACGTTTCGTGCATAGTTGCGTTCGCTGTTATAGATTCAAATCCAAACCAATACAACCCATAATGGGTGATTTACCGTGTGATAGAGTATATCTTGAGTTTCCCTTTTTACACAGTGGTGTAGATTATGCCGGGCCAGTGTTCATAGCTGATCGTAAAGGAAGAGGTGCAAAACTGACAAAGTCTTATATCTGTGTTTTTGTTTGTTTTGCAGTTAAAGCATCTGCACCTGGAGCTCGTCACGGATTTAACAAAGGAAGCGTTTCTTTCAGCGTTTCTAAGATTTATTTCGCGACGGGGAAGGCCGGCTTCGGTGACATCAGATAACGCCACCACATTCCTTGGTGCAAGCAATGACATTGCTACATTCTTTCATAACCATATAGACGACATTCAGTCTGATATTCAAAACAGAGGTATACAATTTAAAAACATTCCTCCTTACACGCCTCATTTTGGTGGTCTGTGGGAAGCTGCGGTTAAGTCAGTTAAACACCATCTTCGACGAATTTTAAATTTGACTCATCTAACGTATGAGGAGATGTCAACGTGCCTTGTCCAGGTTGAGGCAATATTAAATTCCCGACCATTGACACCCCTCTCTTCCGATCCTTCTGACCTCACCTGTCTCACACCTTCTCACTTCCTTATTGGACGTCCACTATTGTCAGTTCCTCATTTTTCTGTAAGCGATAAAAACATAAATCGTTTACAACGATACGAGAGGATTGAGAAGCTTAAGCAACATTTTTGGACACGCTTTTCAAACGATTATGTTTCTCTGCTCCAGCAGCGGATGAAGTGGCACTCATCATCTTCAAGTTTGCAGCCTGGGTCCATGGTCCTCGTGCGAGAAAAAAATGTACCTCCGCTCTTATGGCAGCTTGGTAGAGTTATTAAACTGTATCAGGGCCAGGATGGCATCAACCGTGTTGCAGATATTAAAACCCGAAAAGGAATCATCAAGAGGGCCTTTAATAACATCTGTCCTCTTCCGACTTCATAACATTGAAAATGGACATTTCCAACGTTGCCGGGCAGCATGTTCGGTCTTCATCGAAACCGGATTGCGGGCAGCGGGCGAGGGGCGGCCGTGCGGGCTTCGAGACTTTGCGCTCTGAGGCTCGGCCATTCTTCCTGTATTAATACTACTGTGTAGTCACATTAAAACTTGTATCTCATCCAATCTGCGTAATCATTTATACAGTCCACTACACTACTCAACAATAATTCTTATTTTTCTATCCGGGGTAAATATAATTTTAATCGGTATAGCCGTTCTTAGATTAAAAATTGTGGTACTACACTAATTTCTTTGTTTATATATACTTACATACTTTCCCAGAACTGGATTCAAGTTTCGAAAAATCCCCGTATTAATGAACAAACATACGTCAATGGACTGATAATTCCATAAGTAGCAGAACTACACGCAGTTAGTCATCAAATGGCAATGATGAGAGTCAGTCGTGTGGTAGTGACTTTTTTAATATGTGTACAGTTAGGTGCAGCTGACTATAATATACCGAACGTAGTTGTTGAAGTTTTATGGCCGAAAGGATTTAGAGCTTATATACCAGGTAATGAATCATTGCAATATAAATATAAAGTTTGGCGAAACAAAGTTATTATTTTATCTCAGCTTATCAACATAAACGTCTTTAAGTTAAAAGTTTACAAAGTTGTGTCTATTTTTGTCGTATCAATATTAGATCCGGTTGTAAATACAATAATGTATAAGTTATTATGAAACAATACATTTCAAGCACTAAAACATTTTATTGGTGGTATTTACGTATTACGTCATGGTCATATGTTAAAATAATATTTATTTCCCTATAGATAGAACAGATTTTGTATATTTAATTATTTTGAATATTTAAATTGTAATACTTCCAAGAGTGTGACCATCGTAGACCTAGTCCCGTGCTTAGGTATTTGAGTGTTCTGTAGGTATCATACTTTACTTGAATTGTATTTGTTTGAAAAGTATCAATTATCATATAATTATATAAACATTATATAACATGTATACAGAATATAAATATAAATATGTTTATTTATATAAGTCATATAATAAGTTCAAAAACAGTATCCATCGAATTTCTTGTCGGTTTCGCCAACCATTTGGAACAGTGAATAGACTATAATTTGATTTAAAATGAATTACTTTTAAGCTATTTTATTTTAACACCATATACATATACCAACATCAAAAACATTTATTATATGTATTTAATTTTCCAGATGAACCAAAAATAATCCTTTTCTCTTTCCAAGCGAATATAAACAAAAACATCGAACTCAATGATGTTGGTAGTATTACTGGAGACATTACCAAACCTAAGGATGGCAAATGGGTGTTTGAAGATCTCAACCTGAAGTTGGTGGTTGGTGACGTCATCAACTACTACGTTTACGTAATCCATGAAAAACAAATCTACCATAAAGATAATCTCTCATACACCGTCAGGGGTATGCTACACAATTTTTTTATAGTACATCCAGGTAGTTTGCAGTAGATCTAACGGGTTATTTTTATCTCTACCAATATGAAAGTTGGGAAAACATAAGCTATAATGATATGAGATGCCTATTTAAGACAAGTATAGAAAATTAATATGTACCTAATTAAAATTTCAGATCTCAAAGGTTCTCCGAATAACTCGCCTACAAATTGCAAAAATACTCCTACTTTAGTTCGTGGTGCTAATGCTTGTGGCGGACAAATCTTGTTTGAAGACAATTTTGACAATTTGAATGAAGATTTGTGGCAGATTGAACAATATATACCCGATGAACCTGTAAGATGTTATTGATTATTTTTATTATTAGAATTAATTAACTGAGGAATATGCACTATTAAAGATTTGTAAATCAAAGCTTTCTGGAAATATACCGATTTTTTATATTCCCAGGATTTTCCTTTCGTATCCTATCAGCGACCGTTCAATGCACCAACAGTCTCGGTGGAAGAAGGTTATCTGAAAATTGAGCCCAAGTTTCAACAAGATTTACCTGGATACTCCAATTCTTCAATCTACATGGGTACCTTGGATCTTTTAAATGGGTAAGACATTTCTTTTATCAACAGCAATGTAATATTTATTTCCTTTTTTTCTATAACTCCAGTCATGTCTCCAATCTTTGTTTAGCATTTTAAACAATTTTAAACATTCTATTTTCCAAATTATTTAGTTGCACATTGATATCAACAAAATGTCGTACAGAAGCATGGGGGGCTAGTATCTTACCACCTATTGCAAGTGGCAAGCTAACCACTAAAACATTCGCATTTACGTACGGCGTTGTAGAAATAAGAGCAAAGCTTCCTCAAGGGGATTGGTTGTATCCAGGTACGCTTATGATAAAAAAACAACATTGTATTAGAATATAAAAGATTCTTTAAGATTAAAGCACTTAATTTTTAAATCTAATTCTTAAAAAGTTTATACTTCCATATTGTATGTTTATTTTAACAGTTTGAGGAATTGTAAAACTATTGTGAATTGTTTCATTAAGGCTTATATAAATTGTAAATTGTAGATATTCTTTTGGAGCCGTTTTTTAAAAAATATGGGGCTGTAAACTATGCGTCAGGTGTTTTAAGAATCGCGGGTGCACTTGGAAATGATCAATTATCATCTGGAGATGAAGAACTAGGGAATAAGGTATTTTTTCGATTAGAATTGTTAACTTTATAATGTTTAAAAGTTGTCCAAACTTGAACTATAATTGTTTTTTTCCAGGTTTTGTATGGTGGTCCTATTATGGATTTCAAGTGTCGTAAACATTTACTTAGAAAAAAACTATCGGAAAAACGGTGGGGTGATGATTTCCATGTCTATGCTGTACGATGGGAACCAGGTGACTAATCTAATATGTATTTCGATAGAGTGGTAGGTCATTATCAATAATATTTTTTAACAATGTAGACAGAATTTTGACAGTCATCGTTGATATAAGTAGAAAACGCTATCGATGTACTAATGTCATGAGGTCGTTTGGAATTATCTGAGAAAATAAACTAATCGAATTACTAATAGAATCTATAATCGTCATCTCGAAAAATTTATATGTCAAAGTGTTATTAATAGAATATCTTTTAACTAGAAAAACTGACGTTATTCGTGGACGGTGAGGAGTGGGGTCGCGTGGAGCCAGCCGCGAGCGGGCTGCTCGGTCGGCTGCGGGCGATGGCGGGACCCGAGACCTGCGACACCTCGCGCGCAGCCGCTTCCAACTACAGTAAAATGTCACCTTTCGATGATTACGTAAGTAATGACACAAGATGACGGGGAGAGGGGTAATTAGTAACAATCGTTTTGAATGTCTCGTTTTGACTCTCTATTAGTGATCCGGACGGTCGACCAGTCTTTTAAATTATTAATGCGTGCTGCAATAAAAAAATTTTTTTTTAACGTATATGATCAACAAAGAGGATAATAAACAAAAAATACAATTCCTTCAGTACTGACAAATACCTTAGATATTTGTATCATCTTTCCAAGCGTCATGTAACGCGTAATAGTAAAAATTAACAAAGCACTTCAAAATATGTCACATTAAATTAGTTGTAATAACACAATTTTAAATTTGTTTCAGTTCTATCTATCGTTAGGTTTAACGGCGGGAGGAGTTACCGAATTTAAAGACTATTTGACGTCGCAAGGCATTCCTAAGCCATGGGTGAACCGTGGGCGCAAAGCTAGCCTAAGATTTTGGCACGATAAGTCCTCATGGGAAACCACGTGGAAACAACCAGCGTTGCTCGTAGATTACATCAGAGTTAAAGCTCTTTGAGTTAACTTAATTACTATTATGGACTAAAGTGAACTTGTATCAATTTCATTAGTTGAATTAAATTTGTTAGCAGTTTAGTTTAGTCAGACTAAACACGAGTGTATAAATTTTAAATAAAAATTGTATTAAGTATATTTTAGAATATAACTCAGGTTGCGTTGAATTCTAGTCGAGATTCATATCATACAATATTTTAAAATAAAAATTGTTTTATTTTTCCCCATCTCCTAAATGTTAATAATTTTAACAATACAAATATTGTGAAGACAATCTTTTATAGTATATTCTTGTCAATAGCTCACAGTGCTTTGATTTTGACATAATCGATTAATAAAGGTTGGGTCCAAGTTGGATGCCAATTTGGCAGATCCTTCCAGAAGTGTAATAATGCTTTAGAAGCGTTATTTCGCCAAGGCTTGGCTCCTGTCCCTGTCACAGTATCTGGGAACACCGCACCACCAGCTGCTACACCCAGGGTCAGGTAGAACTAGCAAGAAAATCGTTTGATCACCTCGGTTTTTTATGGAATAATAAGATTTTGCACACCTCGTACATGATAGTGACAATCTAACTTACATAGTGGTCAAATGGAGCCATATTTCCGCCTTTACCGAGCAGTTCATACCAGCCCCTACGACAGTTAAGTGGTAACCAAGAACGAAGTCCTCTTCGCCCGGCATTCCACATGTGATTCAATATCTCCCCATCTACATATAGTTCGATGTAATCTGTACAGTAAAACGCAGGTCCTCTATATTATGCATTACAAATATACGACATATTAGGGCATGAAGATGCCCGAGGATTTTGTTTGTTGGCCAATACCTAGTGTTACCTAGTGTTACATCTGACAATATAGACATTAGGTAGGTATTTACTTATGTATAGTTTTAATGCTAACCTGGAGTCCATTTTACAGAATAGACATGAAAATCATCAGACCATGATCCTTTCACTATCTTTTTTCTTATTTTGCGAAGAGGACACCTCGCGTTTAGGACCGCACTTTCTTCTAAAAACTGGATATTTAAGGAAACAGAACAATACATATCGTCAAAATTGCTGTCGGCGTGATAATCAACAATTACCAAAGTTATTTATAAAGGTACCTTGTTGCTATACAAGGAATTATTTATCTCTTTGTTTCCGAAAACTGATGCAATTTTTATAAAACCTGGATAAAGCCAATCTCCGACAGGCATTTTGGCCCGAATTTCCACTATGCCGTAGGTGAATGCAATTTTGGCAGTGATCTTACCGCTTACTACAGGTGGTAATAAATTTGTGTCAACGCATATTCGATTTGTGCATCTGAAATATTAGACGTTACTAAAATAAGAAGTAGATTAGTATAGCTTAATTCAATTTAATAAAATTAGCCAACCCGTCCAATAAATTCAATTCTCCATACATATTTTGCTGCAACCTAGGCTCAATAATCAGTATCCCATCTTTAACTAAAACCGTTGGGTTTGCACGTATATTTTGATATGAGACAAACTGATGATGCTGTAATAAGAAATATGTGTCTTTTACTTTCTATTTGTTCTCCGTCCCTTATACTTTGTTCGAGATTCTACTCACCGGGTCATCTTTCGGTATATAATGTTCAATCTGCCACAGGTCCTCACGGAGAGTATCAAAATTGTCTTCGAATATCGTCTGACGTCTACAAGCTTTGCCATTAAGAACATTGGTAACTGTTTTCTTGCAAGTTTCGGAATATAGAGGTGTATCGGGATCTTCTATAATATCTTTTTCTAAATAAAAATAACTGATTATTATTATATATACTACGTATTACGTATGTTTCCGGATACCTTAATTTAAACATGTTACTTCTCTTTTTATCAGAGTTTATTCAATCTCTTATAGGTTTAGTTGATATTATGTCTAAATATCTTACTAGTTATTTTATGTTGACCTTTCCCAGTATATCCAGATGCGCTGAGTTGTTGTCGAGTACTTTTAGTTATCGCTTTTTTAGAAGTCACAAAAATGTAATATACCACAGTGTCCCCTATTTTTAGTGGGGTTTCTCGATCTTCGTACACAAAATTCCCATTTGTTTGTTTTACTACAAATTCTCTGATACTTTTATAAAACTTTTTATGAGAGTCATAAAAATTTGCCTCTAAATGTAATAAGTTAATCGTTCTGTCACCTGTTAGGAAAACAACATAAATTTATACGTGTAGAAAAACCTTAGATATATTTATATCAATATTTTAACTAAGTTTGTTTACTTTACCTGGTATGTAAATCCGGAATCCGTTGGGTTGCAATGCTTGTATAGTAACCTCAGGAACCACATAATTAGTAACATTTTGAGCTGAGGTTACTAATAAATAATATAAAACATGTATAATTATGATAAATATCATTATTCAAAAGATCTAGTAGCACTTAGTATAGAAATCTCAATTAAAAACGTCTAGGTATTTAGATAAATAACAGTCCGATTTTTATAATTATCTTTTAGTCTTGGATAAAAATTAAAAGGTCAGGTCAATATGTCACAAAAACAGTTAGTTTTAGTAAACAATATAACTCTTTAATAATACTAAAATATAAAATTATTTCAAGTAATTTTTATTAATTGAACCGCAAATACTTTTCATTTATCTAAAAAAAAACCATGAAACATTATTTAAAAAAATATGAACTTCCCTGTCGCTTCAATAATTATCAAATATTATTATAATATATGTACAAAATAATTTTGGTTTTTATCACTCACAAAAGTATATACGATAAGTCATTTATTTTATATTATTAACCAGATTATATTTATTCGTTTGCAACATTTCTTCAAAGTCATTATAACTGCCAATAGGTTTATAGGTAACTTGTAACATTCTTCGTAAATAAAAGATGTATGAATTGATGTATGATATTTATTTAGTTATGTAAAACAAAATAATACTTTTTTCTACAGATAAGATATATATTCATGTGGATAATTGTCACCGTGATGTTCAATTTGACTTCTTATCAAGTTCTTCTCGTTCTTCTTCTTAGTAAGTTTGTATATCGGTTGATATACAAACATGTAATGTTTGTATAGAAGTACAAATAACTGAATAAGTAATTGTAATACTGACTTGATAAAGAGTAGTGAATATATAAATCGTCTCTCAGCTAAGTGAAGGCAGTGTGTGATCTAAGACTAAGAGACTAAGTTGTGAAATCGAACTAGTATAATAAAGTGTAACAGTGATAGTAGATAATGAGTTTAAATAGTAAACGGTTTAGTGTAGTATGTGAGCAGCGTCATAAAGTGTTTTAAAGAATAGAACGACTGTCATTGGTGATTCTTGCAGTAAGGGAATTCTAATATATATATTACCATTTTGTAGTATGAAGTAGCTTGATTAAATAGCTCAAACATTACTATTTTGACCTTCTTTATTTGTAGATAATAAAATCTAACACGCGCAAAACTTTATTGTCTATTTTACCTGAAACGAGGTTTTGGATGTGTGTGTTTCATCGTTTTGTTCAATCGTGCCTGATTGTCACGACCTCCTTTAAGATGTGATGTGACTGTTTCAGTGAGGCTTAACGGCTTACGTGAGGTGAGGTGAGGCTAAGGTTCGGGTGAAATCAGATTTTTTGCGCGCTCTCTGCGTTTTGTTGTATAGTACGATTTGTGCATTGGTTAAAATAAAGGATGATGGTAGGGCTGGTAGTAGACTGACGTTATTAGACTTTAGAAATGCTTTCAACACTGACTGTTGACTTTGACGTACTGCTAGCTAGTAGCTACGTAAGGTTCTATTAACATATCTGTTAAGGTGATTGAATGGTTTCGTTGATACTTGCGTGGAGGAAGGCAAATCGTAAGAATTAATGATTTGTACCCTGATTCGTCAATGACTATTACTGGAGTACCACAAGGTGGCGAATTATCTCCAAAGGTTGAGTGTGTGTTCTTTTCTTTGTAATCGACAACTCAATTAGAAATCATATTTCTTCTCTCTACCCTATGAATGCTGACGATCTCCAAAACTATTGCTACTTTCATGTCTCTACGCTACCAGAAACAACCATTGAAATGAACAATGAGTTAAGATCTATAATTATCTAACTCATTTTTTGGCCTCTTAATGAATCCAACGAAGACTAAGTCAATTATTATCTGTAACTCTAGATTATTATCCTTATTTAAGGGCTTCAAAATGCCACCTATAACATTTGATGATGTTGAAGTACCATTTAGTGATTCAATAAGAAATCTTGGAGTCATTTTTGACAAGAATCTTTCCTGGGGACTTCAAAAAACTGAGGTGAGCAGAAACAAACTTGAACGCTCACAAAGTTTATATTTTAGGCTTATATTTGGTTTGTGTATATAATACCATATCTTACTACTTCGCAAAATACATAAGTGGCTCCCGATCCGCCTTTTCAGGACGATTTATATACATTATCTTCTCTACTGCATAATGTTCAATGCACTTACTCCTTGCTATCTAAACGGTTTAAGTTTTTAAGCGACTCGCGACTAGTCAACTAAATTTTCCTTTTCACTGTTTTCTATTAAAATTACTTCACTGTCTAAGCTTTTCGTCTTTGGAATTCTTTGCCTTTATCTATTCGACAAGCTTAATCCCTCAACATTTTAAAGAGTTTGTGCTCGTCATATTGACACTATGAGGTCCAAAAACGTCTAATTTTTTTTTGGGGGTTACGTTTAATGTTTCGTTTTTTGAAATAGTACTTTAAAATGTGTTTTAAATGTATTAATAAAAATAATTTCTTCATTAAACTCTTTCTGATAGAAAGAAAAACAAATGAAAAAGAGCGGGAAACAACATTTTACTCAATTGTTGCCTTTTTTAAATGTAACCGTTTTAATGTCATTAAAACCAGCCACACAAAAGAAGAATTACATTTTTTGTAAACATATTATTAATTCTCATTATATATATATATATATATATATATATAAATTCTCATTATAAAAACAAAGTCCCTCGACTTAATAATGTTCGAGTTGCCCTTTTTCCTCCTTTTACTTTCAGATCAGATTCTGACAATAGAAGAGTTTTATAATCTTTCGTATGTATTTATGTATAAATCAGCTATCCGCCGCTATTTAATGTTTTGTCTTTCAATGTGGGGATTACCTGCGATCTCTTCGTTTATTAGCGATAAGGTCGCCTCTTCTATATATTGTTTAAAAGTTTTTATTTTTTTGTTATATATGTGGAATTGTTATACTTTGTGAGGATGTACAATAAGGAATATATTTATTATTTACTTTTAAAGTGATTGTATATAAATATTCAGTAAATATTCAGTGAGTAGAGACAGGCAGACGCACAGAAGATCACGTTAGTTGTTTTATTATTCGATGCTCTAGACGCAACAGAAATACATCATTTGTAAAAATTATAACTGTCTAGCTATCACAGTTCATGAGATACTTACAGCCTGAGGAGAAAAACATGGACAGACGCACAAGTCACAGTAATAGGGTTCCGTTTTTACGAACGAAATCCTAAAAAAGAGGTAATGTTGCCCCCCCCTTTACTTAACTATAATGTTACGAGTTAATAGTTTTGTTTTTTTCTGTTTTAAGGCTTGACAGCTTTCTTTCGTCAACCACGGTGATCAGCCGCTTTTAGCATGGAAGAAGTAACAATTCGGAAATATACCCGCCATAGACTGGATATCACAAATTGGTATTTGTTTGGGATAAAGCCTTTGCCTGACCATTTTTCTATCCCTATCCCTTTTTAACCTCCGCTGACCACCTCTTAGAGAAAACGTTTCAAAATATTCGTATCAAAATATAATTATTGCAATATTTTTTTTTATATGGTGACGAAGCTGTTATTAAATCGCAAAAAACTCTTAAAAAATAGCTCTTATATCAACATTATTAATTCTTGCCCAAACATTCAATTTATTTGACTTTGCGCTCTGAGGCTCGGCCATTCTTCCTGTATTAATACTACTGTGTAGTCACATTAAAACTTGTATCTCATCCAATCTGCGTAATCATTTATACAGTCCACTACACTACTCAACATTTTGGTCCTTCGATTAGTAACCAGTGAAAAGAAACCAGCATTGCGGAATATAAGAGAACTGAGGATAACTGCAATCTTTAGTGAGTCCGTTCCATGTTCCTTTCTAGAATTTTCTTCCGTCTTTTTTGCTCAACTTGGATCTGACATTGAGATCTCCTCATAGCTTTTCGCTCTAATAACTGCTTGTACTTAATGTTAAATAATAATACATTTTTCTTAAAGTTTTATATTAATTACAATTATTGAGTATATTTTTATATATTTTCTAAATATCGTGCAAATTAAAAAGAAAAATATATTTTATTTTACAGTGTTAAAATATTAATTGCTAAATTGTTGCTTTAAATATTGTAGTTACTATTGCTAATTACTGCACACGCATTGTAACCTCTTGTGTAAACCGGTTTCGTGCTTAGCTCGGCCGGTTAGTGTCGCTTGCTTATCGCTTGCTTTGTCCTTGACCATCTATTTCAAATGAATATTGTTGCATACTTATAATATTGCTTTATAGATTAAAGTTTCACTTTAATCTTTCTTTTAGTTTAAATATATATATTTTTTCTTTCTTTTGCTTTCCTTCATATTTTTTTTAATATAAATCTATTGCTTAATATGAGTGATGCAAAGAGTAAAGAGCTTATAAAACTACGTGGTAGTATTAAAGGCAAGCTTACTATATTTCAAAATTTTTTAAACACAGTAGGGGAATATGACCATATAAGTGAAACCCACTTTAACGAACTTGAATGTCGGCTTAATAAAATGGACCATCTTCAGACGGATTTCGATAAATTTCAGACGGAGTTGGAGTTGTTATCTGACGATCCTAGCCAGCTCTTGGTTGAACGCGAAGAGTTCGACTCAAAATATTATTCTCTTGTGGCGTCGGCGCGCACGCTTTTAAACAAGTTTCGGCGGCAGATGCAACGTGCTTTTTCTATGTCCGAGTCGAGCGACGGGAGCAATCAAAGGGATCGGGAGCCACACGACTTTGTCAGACTGCCGAAGATTAATTTACCAAGCTTCGACGGCAACTTTGAACACTGGCTCGACTTCCGAGATACGTATATTTCCCTCATTCATACAAATAATAATATAGGTAATATCAGTAAATTCCATTATTTAAAAGCTGCTTTAAGAGGCACCGCTTTAATTATTATTCAAAATCTTGAATTTACGAGCAATAACTACCAAATTGCGTGGCAATTATTATCAGATAGATATAACAACGAGCGCCTTTTAATAACTAACCATGTTAATTCCTTATTAAATTTTACCCCAATACAAAGGGAATCATGTGAATATTTAAGACAATTGATTGATTCCATTAATCGCAATTTATGTGCTTTAAAAAATCTACGTCAGCCGACTGAGTATTGGGATACTCTAGTTATTCATTTAATGATGAAAAAGTTAGATGCCACCACATTTAGAAAATGGGAAGAGCAACGCAATACCATTACATCAACACCTAAACTAAAAGAGTTTATTGATTTCTTAACAAACAGAGCAGATTTATTGGATACTTTACAACAAGATGAAAAATTACGTCAAACTATAATACAAAACAATAAAAGTTCACAACATTCATTTAATACACAAAATACAGAAATAAAAACAAAGAAATCATATTTAAGTAAAACAAAAACTACAGAAAATAAACCTATTACATGCCCTATGTGTATGCAAAATCATTATTTATTTAGCTTATCAGAGTTCAGGAGCCTGGATATAGATTCGCGTATTCATAAAATACAGGGTTTTAATGTATGCAAAAATTGTCTTCGTCCTGGGCATCAAGAAAAATTTTGCAGATTAACACATTGCAAGTATTGTATTCACAAACACAGTAGCCTTCTACACAAACATACAGACAACAACATACAAGCATATAACACAGTTTTGTCGTCAAACAATACACATATAATGCAGCCAAACATATTACTTTCCACAGCATTGGTGAATGTGGTTGGTGCGGACGGGACCCTACATCCTGCCCGTGCTCTTCTTGACAATGGTGCCACTGCGCATTATGTCACCCGGCACTTCTGTGAGAAGCTGGGTTTGGCGCGTCGTAACGTAAGCTCCACTGTGACAGGTATCAATAACCAAATTTCGTACAGTACGGAGTCTTGTAGTTTATCCATCGAGTCATCGTTAGGAGATTATAAAATTAAAGTAGAGTGCTACGTACTACCACAAATTACAAATTCGGTTCCTTCTTGTTACGTAGACATACAATCATTAGACTTGCCTCTTCATATCAAGCTAGCTGATCCTACATTTAACATCTCGTCACCCATAGACATTTTAATGGGGGCAGATGTATTCTGGGACGTCATATGTTCCAATTCTGTCGATTTAGGTAAACAACGTCCTAAATTGCAACAAACCAAACTTGGTTGGCTGGTTTCGGGCACTATAGATAGATAGATAATATTCTTTATTGCACTTCAAATAACAATTAAAATAATACAAGAATAATAACAACATTGAACTATACAGTAACTAATAATAATAAAAAAAAAAAGACAAGTAAATTATCAATGAGTGCAAAAGGCGGCCTTATCGCTGATAGCGATTTTTTCAAGGCAACCTTGGTAAGCCAGAGGAAAAACATATATACAAATATAAATTTATATATGTAAATAATATACAGGGTTATTTGTAATTAGTTGAGCACCTTTTGCAGGCAGCCTCTATACATCAATCCCAACAACATTTGTTCTACGACTTTTTAAAATTAATAGTTTTAAAAATTAAGTTTTTCCCATACAAAATTTATTTACTGCCTCTAAACGTGCATTAAACTTGAGCAAAGAGAGGCCACGCAATTTGTCAAAATATGTGCCAAGGACACGTGCATCGGGGCGCGGGGTGGCGGGTGGCGGGGTGGCGGGTGGCGGGGTGGCAAATAAATATTATTTTTACAAAACAATAACTTCACTTTAACTTACTTTATACATATCATTTTATCTCCTTTGTTAATATTTATATCATGACAATAAAACAATAAGTTACTTACGAATTTCTTGAAGATGGCGCGTAACAGAAAAACGTCATAATTTTCATTAATATTATTTAATTAAAACGTAAGAAGTGAATCGACTGTTTTTGAAGTATAATATTCTCATAGAAGAAACACATAAGTACCATAAAAACAGACAAATGTACACAATCCACTTTAAAAATAATAACTTTAGGCTTCTTAACATGTTGGATCGTCACTATATCACAAATAAAATTATTCTTTATCATGGTTTCTGCTGTTTCGAGTTGTTGTTCGTTCTAGGTATAACAAAACAGATCTTGTACAGATCAGGACCCTAATGCTCCATTTCTCAGCCAAAACTCGTATTTCTTTTCATTCTTACTTCTTCTATTTTAGATAATCAATGTATTTTAAAAATATTATAAATTATATTTCATAATTTTCTTCTTTATGTTATAATCTTGAATTTATTTATTAGTTTCAATAGCAAGTCCATAAAATCGTATTGTCCAGTATGTAATTACAATTCATTATTTAATTATAAAACTCTAATCCGATAATTTTATTTTTGGTTAATGTAAATTGTGTTTTGTAATCCACATACTTGTCATTTTGATTATTTAGTATTTCCATAGCAACATGGTGTAAAAGAGATGAAGCGATACGAAAAAAGCTGGTGCGCGCGTTTTACAGTTTCTGACTTTCGCTAGCCTGCTGCGACCTATACTTTAGACTGCTTACAAAATACAGAGTAATAAATAATCGAGGGAGAAAAAAATTTTTTTGTTCGTTTATTCTGAGTTATTTATCAAGATTTTTTAAAAGTCGTAGAACAAATGTTGTTGGGATTGATGTAGAGAGGCTGCCTGCAAAAGGTGCTCAACTAATTAAAAATAACCCTGTATATACGTGGAATTATTCAATATGTGTACATTAAATTATTAAAATGAAACGTACGCCTGTTAAATATAATAATACATACATACACCAATTACTATAAACATACACGTTACACACATTACTATACTAATTTACTAATGAACAGTATATAGATAGAAAGTAAATAAAAGATAAAACAATAATAAAAATGTATATAAATAATAATAATGGAAACTCGCTCGACTGATATCAACACTGAGATAAATACAGTTGTTTCACCTGTTTTTTAAAAATGTCCAAGGAATTAGCTCTTCTTAATGTAGCGGGCAGTGAATTCCATAGACGGACAGCTTCAACAGTAAAGGAATTACTATAAAAGGAAGAGGAATGAGAAGGAACTTTTAAGATAAGATTATCCGAAGAGCGCAGAGTCTTGAGATGAGAGTGATCCAGAAATAGAAACCGCTCCTTAAGATATTCTGGAGACTTAGGATTAAATAGGATCGAGTAAAGAAGTGAAAGTATGTGAGAATTTCTGCGAAGGCGTATAGGAAGCCACTTGAGCTTGGTGCGAAATTCGGAGACGTGATCGAATTTACGAAGCCCAAAAATAAACCGAATACATAAATTTTGAAGGCGTTCAAGCCTATTAAGCTGATCCTGGGTAATATTAACAAAAGAAACGTCGGCATAATCAAGGATTGGAAGAAGGAGAGATTCTGCTATCGCAATTTTTGTAGGAATAGGTAAAGAGTTAGAAAGTCGTCGCAGCGATCCAATTTTAAGGTAAATCTTTCTACTAACTTCGTTAATGTGAGGTATCCAGGATAATGATTTATCAAGTATCACTCCTAAGTTTTTAACTTTATCATTAAAAGGAATTATAGCGCCATCAAACAGTACAGGTGGAACGTCTGACCAATTTATTCGCATTGTTAATTTTTGACTGCCAATGACAATGAGTTGTGTTTTTGAGGGATTAACTTTTAAGCCAAAAGATTTACACCAGTTTGATATACGTTCCAAATCAATATTTATATTATTTATACAGGAAGGAAAATCCGTTAAGTTAGTTAGTGAGTATAACTGGAGATCGTCGGCATACAAGTGGTAGAAAGACGAAATATTTTTGGTTATAGAAGTAATAAAAATTGAAAAGAGAAGAGGAGATAGAACGCCACCTTGCGGGACGCCGGTCTGAACCGCGCACCAAGTGGAGTGCTGGTTTTCAACGCGAATACGTTGCCGACGGCCGTGCAAGTATGATTGAAACCAGTCAACTACTTCAGGAGATATGTTAAGAGAACTCAATATGGTTAGTAATAATTCAAAATCAACCATCCCAAACGCATCACTAAAATCTAGTAAGGTCAGAATAGCGAGCTTTTGATTATCCATACCACCCCGGATGTCGTCGGTGATCTTAACCAAGGCAGTAGTCGTACTATGACCGTGACGGAAACCAGATTGAAGAGGATTAAGGAGGCAGTTCTTATAAAGGTAAGGGGACAATTGTTGGTAGACAAGACGCTCAAGGACCTTAGATAAAAAAGGAAGTATGGAAATTGGACGATAGTCGGAAAAATTACTAGGATTAGGCTTTTTAGGTATAGGTATGATTAGAGCGTCTTTCCAGGAGTTCGGAAATGTTGAAGAATGAATAGAATTATTAAGGATAGAGGTGATAACTGGAATAACAATATCAATAATAGGTACGATCATTTTACGATTAATGCAGTCCGAACCCACGGCATCCGAACTGATGCGAATTATGGTCCTCTTAACATCACTTTCGGTAAATTGACTAAAGAAGAAAGGAGGATGACTAGGAGTGGATGAAGCGAGAATTTGATTTTGGGTATTAAATTTAATTGTACTATCAATTGTACTAGTAGAAGTATAATGTTGATTAAGCTGGTTTAAGTCTAAAATATTGGGATTTGTTGCTTGGCGCGCTTTCCCCACTCCAATTGTTTGAAGAAATTTCCACACTTTAGCCGAATCAACTTCTTCAATGACAGATTTGTGGATATGGCGTCGTTGACTATCTCTACACATCTTGTTGCAACGATTTCGAGCAGTTTTATATTTTTCAAGATTTATGTCATTGGGGTTTGATTTATATTTCATCTTGGCTACGTTTTTTTTATGTTGTAACTTTTTTATATCCTCAGTAAGCCAAGGGGCCGGTAGGTATTTAATACGTACACGTCGAAAAGGGGCATGTACGTCATAAAGTTCTGTTAAAAGAGAATTAAATATGTTAATTTGCTCGTCAATAGTAGCAGCGTTGAGCACTGCCGACCAGTCAATCAGTGCTGCATCCACCTGTAATTGGCCTAAGTCTATACCGTTAAAATTACGAAGCAGAAGAAACTTTGATTTGGGCTTAGGAGGTCTTAATTTGTAAGAAAGATAAATTAAATCATGATAAGAGAAGGCAGTAGCAGAACATTGACCATGTTTATTCACATGATCAGTGGATGAGACAATGACAAGGTCAAGGAGTGAAGGAGTACAATTAGGAAAGCAATGAGTAGCGGAGAGTGGAAGAATATTAAGATTACAGGAATTAATTACTGAATGAAGGCGAGCTGTACGGTTATTATTTTTTAGTAAGCATGTGTTAAAATCTCCCATCAATATGGTATGCTTATACAGAGGTGTAAATTTTTCAAGCAGGTTAGCTAGAGATGTAAAGTAATTAACATTAGAAGACGGACAGTAGAAAACACAAAGGAGAATTTTAGTAAAAGAGAATGTTAATTCGATAAAAAGGTGTTCTGCTTCATGGCTCCCTGAAGGGGATATACTAATAATAGAGAAAGGTATATGACAGCGAAGGTAGATGGCTACACCTCCCCCAGGTCGATTAGTGCGGTCGTTGCGTATCAAATGAAATCCTGGGAGGGAGTAAAAGTTAGAAGGGAGACATGGTTTCAGCCAAGGCTCGGACACAAGAATGGCATGGATATTATTATTATTATCAAACGAAGATACAAGATCAGGAAAGTGCGCTGGAATACTCTGAGCGTTTAGATGAACAAGGTTAAAATTATTAAAAGCATCTGCAAAATGAGTATTCAACGATTCATTTAGTGAAGGAATACTTTGAAAACTGTCACTACAATTACTATCCTCGGAAGTGGAAGAAAAGGAAAAATAGGATTGATCTAATAGTGACATAATATAATAAAGATAATATAATGTGTGTGTATGTATTAAGATTGAATAAAAGTAGATAAATTTATATAGTAAATAAACAAAAATAAAATAAAAATTAATTAACAATAAATTAAAAACTAAAACGGTAACAATATAAGGAGTATGCGAAGTTTGTTTTAAACGTCATACCTGCCAGCAGTAAACTTTGTTCACTACTAACTACAAATATGTAATACAAAAAACAAAGCTTTCAAATTATTAAAAAAAAAAAAACACACAATTCACCAAAAAAGTATAACAAAAAAAAATAATAAAAATAAATGAAAACTATCAATAAATACAAAAAAATACATAATAATAATTTAAACACTAGTTCTACATGTTTCCTTACTCAGAATGACGATTGTTTGTTGACACGTTTTTGGGAATTTGATTCAATACTTCCTAAATATAAGTTATCGCTAGATGAACAAGCCTGTGAAAGAAGTTTTTCAGAGAACACAAAGCGTGATGTTGATGGTCGATTTATTGTAACTCTGCCTTTAAAAGAGTCACCAGATGTTCTCGGCGATTCTTATCAAACAGCTAAAAATCGTTTCCTAGCTCTTGAGAGAAAATTTGATCGCGATCCTATCCTACGAAATAGATATTTAGAGTTTATGGCTGAATATATAGAATTAGGTCATATGAGCGACATATCAACGTCTTTTGAAAGTAGTGACTCTCAGAAACGGTCGTATTATTTACCTCATCACGGGGTTATTCGTGAGTCGTCTACTACCACGAAATTACGTGTTGTATTTAACGGATCAAGCCCGACGACAAGTAAAAAATCATTTAATGACCTTCAACTCGTTGGACCCGTTGTCCAAGATGATTTAATTTCTATTTTATTGCGTTTTCGACAACATAAGTACGTCGTCTCCGGCGATATTGAAAAAATGTATAGGGCTATTCTCATAGACCCTTCACAACGCTCACTACAGAAAATCTTATTTAGATTTGATCGTAGTGAAGAAATAAAAACATATACCCTTAATACGGTTACATACGGTACATCGTCTGCACCATATTTAGCCACTAAATGCTTGGTTTCGCTTGCAGACCAGTGCACGGATCCAGAGGCCAAAATCGCCATCAGTAGAGATTTTTACGTTGACGATTTTTTAAGCGGCGGAGATTCCTTACAATCAGTCATAAAACTTTGTAAAAATGTCAGTAACACTTTAAAATCAGCCCAATATAACCTACGTAAATGGCAGTCTAATAATCCCGAAGTTTTAAAATCGCTACTTAATAAATGCTTACTAAAAACCTCACATACAGATAAAACTTTAAACTTAGATGAAACTTTACCTAGCAAAACACTCGGTCTTCACTGGGATTGCCATGAAGATACATTTTTATTTAAAATTAATTTAAACACAACTATTAAAAAGATAACAAAACGTAAAATCTTATCTCTAATTAGTCAGATATTTGACCCTCTGGGCCTTTTGGGACCTTGTACTGTTCAAGCGAAAATTCTAATGCAAAAATTATGGGTTAATAAATACAGTTGGGATGAAGAAGTTTCAAAAGAAATCCAGAAAACTTTTACAAACTTTACCGATTCTCTAATTTCTCTTAATTCACTCCGTATTCCACGGTGGGTTTGTACTGAAAAGGCAATATTATTAGAATTACATACATTTTCAGACGCTTCTGAACGAATTTACGGTGCGTGCATTTACGTAAGAGCAGTTATGGCAAATGGTAATGTACAGGTTCGTCTTCTAGCTTCCAGAAATAAAGTTGCACCTTTAAAACCAACTACAATACCGAGATTAGAACTTTGTGGTTCTCTTCTGGCTGCCAGACTTCATACTAAAGTGATTTCATCACTATCAGTTAGAATAAATAATTCATATTTTTGGACTGATTCTACTATCGTAATAGCGTGGCTTAAGACTCAATCGAATCAATTAAAAATGTTTGTGCGGACTCGAGTGGGTGAATTATAAAATCATTATCTACACAAGAATTAAATAATTCAGAACAAAATATTTTACAAATTGTACAAAAAGAAATGTTTCCTGAAGAATATAGGTTTCTAAAATCAAACCAATCTCTTCCTAAAACTAATAAATTAATTTCATTATCACCTTTTATGGACTCAAATCATCTTATTAGGGTTGGTGGTCGTCTCAAAAACTCATATTATAGTTTCGATGTCAAACATCCTATTCTGTTATGTGGTAAACATTTCTTTACTGAAGCTATTTTCACTACAGAACACATGAAATTAATGCATGCCGGACCTCAACTTCTTTTGTCTTCTATACGACAAAAATATTGGCCACTTGGGGGGAGGAACCTAGCTAGACGTATCGTGCATAGTTGCGTTCGCTGTTATAGATTCAAATCCAAACCAATACAACCCATAATGGGTGATTTACCGTGTGATAGAGTACATCTTGAGTTTCCCTTTTTACACAGTGGTGTAGATTATGCCGGGCCAGTGTTCATAGCTGATCGTAAAGGAAGAGGTGCAAAACTGACAAAGTCTTATATCTGTGTTTTTGTTTGTTTTGCAGTTAAAGCATTGCACCTGGAGCTCGTCACGGATTTAACAAAGGAAGCGTTTCTTTCAGCGTTTCTAAGATTTATTTCGCGACGGGGAAGGCCGGCTTCGGTGACATCAGATAACGCCACCACATTCCTTGGTGCAAGCAATGACATTGCTACATTCTTTCATAACCATATAGACGACATTCAGTCTGATATTCAAAACAGAGGTATACAATTTAAAAACATTCCTCCTTACACGCCTCATTTTGGTGGTCTGTGGGAAGCTGCGGTTAAGTCAGTTAAACACCATCTTCGACGAATTTTAAATTTGACTCATCTAACGTATGAGGAGATGTCAACGTGCCTTGTCCAGGTTGAGGCAATATTAAATTCCCGACCATTGACACCCCTCTCTTCCGATCCTTCTGACCTCACCTGTCTCACACCTTCTCACTTCCTTATTGGACGTCCACTATTGTCAGTTCCTCATTTTTCTGTAAGCGATAAAAACATAAATCGTTTACAACGATACGAGAGGATTGAGAAGCTTAAGCAACATTTTTGGACACGCTTTTCAAACGATTATGTTTCTCTGCTCCAGCAGCGGATGAAGTGGCACTCATCATCTTCAAGTTTGCAGCCTGGGTCCATGGTCCTCGTGCGAGAAAAAAATGTACCTCCGCTCTTATGGCAGCTTGGTAGAGTTATTAAACTGTATCAGGGCCAGGATGGCATCAACCGTATTGCAGATATTAAAACCCGAAAAGGAATCATCAAGAGGGCCTTTAATAACATCTGTCCTCTTCCGACTTCATAACATTGAAAATGGACATTTCCAACGTTGCCGGGCAGCATGTTCGGTCTTCATCGAAACCGGATTGCGGGCAGCGGGCGAGGGGCGGCCGTGCGGGCTTCGAGACTTTGCGCTCTGAGGCTCGGCCATTCTTCCTGTATTAATACTACTGTGTAGTCACATTAAAACTTGTATCTCATCCAATCTGCGTAATCATTTATACAGTCCACTACACTACTCAACAATAATTCTTATTTTTCTATCCGGGGTAAATATAATTTTAATCGGTATAGCCGTTCTTAGATTAAAAGTTGTGGTACTACACTAATTTCTTTGTTTATATATACTTACATACTTTCCCAGAACTGGATTCAAGTTTCGAAAAATCCCCGTATTAATGAACAAACATACGTCAATGGACTGATAATTCCATAAGTAGCAGAACTACACGCAGTTAGTCATCAAATGGCAATGATGAGAGTCAGTCGTGTGGTAGTGACTTTTTTAATATGTGTACAGTTAGGTGCAGCTGACTATAATATACCGAACGTAGTTGTTGAAGTTTTATGGCCGAAAGGATTTAGAGCTTATATACCAGGTAATGAATCATTGCAATATAAATATAAAGTTTGGCGAAACAAAGTTATTATTTTATCTCAGCTTATCAACATAAACGTCTTTAAGTTAAAAGTTTACAAAGTTGTGTCTATTTTTGTCGTATCAATATTAGATCCGGTTGTAAATACAATAATGTATAAGTTATTATGAAACAATACATTTCAAGCACTAAAACATTTTATTGGTGGTATTTACGTATTACGTCATGGTCATATGTTAAAATAATATTTATTTCCCTATAGATAGAACAGATTTTGTATATTTAATTATTTTGAATATTTAAATTGTAATACTTCCAAGAGTGTGACCATCGTAGACCTAGTCCCGTGCTTAGGTATTTGAGTGTTCTGTAGGTATCATACTTTACTTGAATTGTATTTGTTTGAAAAGTATCAATTATCATATAATTATATAAACATTATATAACATGTATACAGAATATAAATATAAATATGTTTATTTATATAAGTCATATAATAAGTTCAAAAACAGTATCCATCGAATTTCTTGTCGGTTTCGCCAACCATTTGGAACAGTGAATAGACTATAATTTGATTTAAAATGAATTACTTTTAAGCTATTTTATTTTAACACCATATACATATACCAACATCAAAAACATTTATTATATGTATTTAATTTTCCAGATGAACCAAAAATAATCCTTTTCTCTTTCCAAGCGAATATAAACAAAAACATCGAACTCAATGATGTTGGTAGTATTACTGGAGACATTACCAAACCTAAGGATGGCAAATGGGTGTTTGAAGATCTCAACCTGAAGTTGGTGGTTGGTGACGTCATCAACTACTACGTTTACGTAATCCATGAAAAACAAATCTACCATAAAGATAATCTCTCATACACCGTCAGGGGTATGCTACACAATTTTTTTATAGTACATCCAGGTAGTTTGCAGTAGATCTAACGGGTTATTTTTATCTCTACCAATATGAAAGTTGGGAAAACATAAGCTATAATGATATGAGATGCCTATTTAAGACAAGTATAGAAAATTAATATGTACCTAATTAAAATTTCAGATCTCAAAGGTTCTCCGAATAACTCGCCTACAAATTGCAAAAATACTCCTACTTTAGTTCGTGGTGCTAATGCTTGTGGCGGACAAATCTTGTTTGAAGACAATTTTGACAATTTGAATGAAGATTTGTGGCAGATTGAACAATATATACCCGATGAACCTGTAAGATGTTATTGATTATTTTTATTATTAGAATTAATTAACTGAGGAATATGCACTATTAAAGATTTGTAAATCAAAGCTTTCTGGAAATATACCGATTTTTTATATTCCCAGGATTTTCCTTTCGTATCCTATCAGCGACCGTTCAATGCACCAACAGTCTCGGTGGAAGAAGGTTATCTGAAAATTGAGCCCAAGTTTCAACAAGATTTACCTGGATACTCCAATTCTTCAATCTACATGGGTACCTTGGATCTTTTAAATGGGTAAGACATTTCTTTTATCAACAGCAATGTAATATTTATTTCCTTTTTTTCTATAACTCCAGTCATGTCTCCAATCTTTGTTTAGCATTTTAAACAATTTTAAACATTCTATTTTCCAAATTATTTAGTTGCACATTGATATCAACAAAATGTCGTACAGAAGCATGGGGGGCTAGTATCTTACCACCTATTGCAAGTGGCAAGCTAACCACTAAAACATTCGCATTTACGTACGGCGTTGTAGAAATAAGAGCAAAGCTTCCTCAAGGGGATTGGTTGTATCCAGGTACGCTTATGATAAAAAAACAACATTGTATTAGAATATAAAAGATTCTTTAAGATTAAAGCACTTAATTTTTAAATCTAATTCTTAAAAAGTTTATACTTCCATATTGTATGTTTATTTTAACAGTTTGAGGAATTGTAAAACTATTGTGAATTGTTTCATTAAGGCTTATATAAATTGTAAATTGTAGATATTCTTTTGGAGCCGTTTTTTAAAAAATATGGGGCTGTAAACTATGCGTCAGGTGTTTTAAGAATCGCGGGTGCACTTGGAAATGATCAATTATCATCTGGAGATGAAGAACTAGGGAATAAGGTATTTTTTCGATTAGAATTGTTAACTTTATAATGTTTAAAAGTTGTCCAAACTTGAACTATAATTGTTTTTTTCCAGGTTTTGTATGGTGGTCCTATTATGGATTTCAAGTGTCGTAAACATTTACTTAGAAAAAAACTATCGGAAAAACGGTGGGGTGATGATTTCCATGTCTATGCTGTACGATGGGAACCAGGTGACTAATCTAATATGTATTTCGATAGAGTGGTAGGTCATTATCAATAATATTTTTTAACAATGTAGACAGAATTTTGACAGTCATCGTTGATATAAGTAGAAAACGCTATCGATGTACTAATGTCATGAGGTCGTTTGGAATTATCTGAGAAAATAAACTAATCGAATTACTAATAGAATCTATAATCGTCATCTCGAAAAATTTATATGTCAAAGTGTTATTAATAGAATATCTTTTAACTAGAAAAACTGACGTTATTCGTGGACGGTGAGGAGTGGGGTCGCGTGGAGCCAGCCGCGAGCGGGCTGCTCGGTCGGCTGCGGGCGATGGCGGGACCCGAGACCTGCGACACCTCGCGCGCAGCCGCTTCCAACTACAGTAAAATGTCACCTTTCGATGATTACGTAAGTAATGACACAAGATGACGGGGAGAGGGGTAATTAGTAACAATCGTTTTGAATGTCTCGTTTTGACTCTCTATTAGTGATCCGGACGGTCGACCAGTCTTTTAAATTATTAATGCGTGCTGCAATAAAAAAAAATCATTTTTTTAACGTATATGATCAACAAAGAGGATAATAAACAAAAAATACAATTCCTTCAGTACTGACAAATACCTTAGATATTTGTATCATCTTTCCAAGCGTCATGTAACGCGTAATAGTAAAAATTAACAAAGTACTTCAAAATATGTCACATTAAATTAGTTGTAATAACACAATTTTAAATTTGTTTCAGTTCTATCTATCGTTAGGTTTAACGGCGGGAGGAGTTACCGAATTTAAAGACTATTTGACGTCGCAAGGCATTCCTAAGCCATGGGTGAACCGTGGGCGCAAAGCTAGCCTAAGATTTTGGCACGATAAGTCCTCATGGGAAACCACGTGGAAACAACCAGCGTTGCTCGTAGATTACATCAGAGTTAAAGCTCTTTGAGTTAACTTAATTACTATTATGGACTAAAGTGAACTTGTATCAATTTCATTAGTTGAATTAAATTTGTTAGCAGTTTAGTTTAGTCAGACTAAACACGAGTGTATAAATTTTAAATAAAAATTGTATTAAGTATATTTTAGAATATAACTCAGGTTGCGTTGAATTCTAGTCGAGATTCATATCATACAATATTTTAAAATAAAAATTGTTTTATTTTTCCCCATCTCCTAAATGTTAATAATTTTAACAATACAAATATTGTGAAGACAATCTTTTATAGTATATTCTTGTCAATAGCTCACAGTGCTTTGATTTTGACATAATCGATTAATAAAGGTTGGGTCCAAGTTGGATACCAATTTGGCAGATCCTTCCAGAAGTGTAATAATGCTTTAGAAGCGTTATTTCGCCAAGGCTTGGCTCCTGTCCCTGTCACAGTATCTGGGAACACCGCACCACCAGCTGCTACACCCAGGGTCAGGTAGAACTAGCAAGAAAATCGTTTGATCACCTCGGTTTTTTATGGAATAATAAGATTTTGCACACCTCGTACATGATAGTGACAATCTAACTTACATAGTGGTCAAATGGAGCCATATTTCCGCCTTTACCGAGCAGTTCATACCAGCCCCTACGACAGTTAAGTGGTAACCAAGAACGAAGTCCTCTTCGCCCGGCATTCCACATGTGATTCAATATCTCCCCATCTACATATAGTTCGATGTAATCTGTGAAGTAAAACGCAGGTCCTCTATATTATGCATTACAAATATACGACATATTAGGGCATGAAGATGCCCGAGGATTTCGTTTGTTGGCCAATACCTAGTGTTACCTAGTGTTACATCTGACAATATAGACATTAGGTAGGTATTTACTTATGTATAGTTTTAATGCTAACCTGGAGTCCATTTTACAGAATAGACATGAAAATCATCAGACCATGATCCTTTCACTATCTTTTTTCTTATTTTGCGAAGAGGACACCTCGCGTTTAGGACCGCACTTCCTTCTAAAAACTGGATATTTAAGGAAACAGAACAATACATATCGTCAAAATTGCTGTCGGCGTGATAATCAACAATTACCAAAGTTATTTATAAAGGTACCTTGTTGCTATACAAGGAATTATTTATCTCTTTGTTTCCGAAAACTGATGCAATTTTTATAACACCAGAGGCGTAATCCAAGTTTCCATACTTATTTGTGAGTGACTCAAGTTGTAGCTCTGAAACATTCTAATAATCATACAAATAAAATTTAAGACTCCTAAAACTAATCTGGACAGGAACATTAAAAGACATGTGCTTAAAGTATGTAAAATTAGTTAGTTGAAACTATTCTTCAAGCTTTGTAAATTTAATATGTAAAATTTGAAAAGAAACCTGGATAAAGCCAATCTCCGACAGGCATTTTGGCCCGAATTTCCACTATGCCGTAGGTGAATGCAATTTTGGCAGTGATCTTACCGCTTACTACAGGTGGTAATAAATTTGTGTCAACGCATATTCGATTTGTGCATCTGAAATATTAGACGTTACTAAAATAAGAAGTAGATTAGTATAGCTTAATTCAATTTAATAAAATTAGCCAACCCGTCCAATAAATTCAATTCTCCATACATATTTTGCTGCAACCTAGGCTCAATAATCAGTATCCCATCTTTAACTAAAACCGTTGGGTTTGCACGTATATTTTGATATGAGACAAACGGATGATGCTGTAATAAGAAATATGTGTCTTTTACTTTCTATTTGTTCTCCGTCCCTTATACTTTGTTCGAGATTCTACTCACCGGGTCATCTTTCGGTATATAATGTTCAATCTGCCACAGGTCCTCACGGAGAGTATCAAAATTGTCTTCGAATATCGTCTGACGTCTACAAGCTTTGCCATTAAGAACATTGGTAACTGTTTTCTTGCAAGTTTCGGAATATAGAGGTGTATCGGGATCTTCTATAATATCTTTTTCTAAATAAAAATAACTGATTATTATTATATATACTACGTATTACGTATGTTTCCGGATACCTTAATTTAAACATGTTACTTCTCTTTTTATCAGAGTTTATTCAATCTCTTATAGGTTTAGTTGATATTATATCTAAATATCTTACTAGTTATTTTATGTTGACCTTTCCCAGTATATCCAGATACGCTGAGTTGTTGTCGAGTACTTTTAGTTATCGCTTTTTTAGAAGTCACAAAAATGTAATATACCACAGTGTCCCCTATTTTTAGTGGGGTTCCTCGATCTTCGTACACAAAATTCCCATTTGTTTGTTTTACTACAAATTCTCTGATACTTTTATAAAACTTTTTATGAGAGTCATAAAAATTTGCCTCTAAATGTAATAACTTAATCGTTCTGTCACCTGTTAGGAAAACAACATAAATTTATACGTGTAGAAAAACCTTAGATATATTTATATCAATATTTTAACTAAGTTTGTTTACTTTACCTGGTATGTAAATCCGGAATCCGTTGGGTTGCAATGCTTGTATAGTAACCTCAGGAACCACATAATTAGTAACATTTTGAGCTGAGGTTACTAATAAATAATATAAAACATGTATAATTATGATAAATATCATTATTCAAAAGATCTAGTAGCACTTAGTATAGAAATCTCAATTAAAAACGTCTAGGTATTTAGATAAATAACAGTCCGATTTTTATAATTATCTTTTAGTACTTGGATAAAAATTAAAAGGTCAGGTCAATATGTCACAAAAACAGTTAGTTTTAGTAAACAATATAACTCTTTAATAATACTAAAATATAAAATTATTTCAAGTAATTTTTATTAATTGAACCGCAAATACTTTTCATTTATCTAAAAAAAACCATGAAACATTATTTAAAAAAATATGAACTTCCCTGTCGCTTCAATAATTATCAAATATTATTATAATATATGTACAAAATACTTTTGGTTTTTATCACTCACAAAAGTATATACGATAAGGTGTACGTAGGAACACTGACTGACAAAAATATCATGGGTCATTTATTTTATATTATTAACCAGATTATATTTATTCGTTTGCAACATTTCTTCAAAGTCATTATAACTGCCAATAGGTTTATAGGTAACTTGTAACATTCTTCGTAAATAAAAGATGTATGAATTGATGTATGATATTTATTTAGTTATGTAAAACAAAACAATACTTTTTTCTACAGATAAGATATATATTCATGTGGATAATTGTCACCGTGATGTTCAATTTGACTTCTTATCAAGTTCTTCTCGTTCTTCTTCTTAGTAAGTTTGTATATCGATTGATATACAAACATGTAATGTTTGTATAGAAGTACAAATAACTGAATAAGTAATTGTAATACTGACTTGATAAAGAGTAGTGAATATATAAATCGTCTCTCAGCTAAGTGAAGGCAGTGTGTGATCTAAGACTAAGAGACTAAGTTGTGAAATCGAACTAGTATAATAAAGTGTAACAGTGATAGTCGATAATGAGTTTAAATAGTAAACGGTTTAGTGTAGTATGTGAGCAGCGTCATAAAGTGTTTTAAAGAATAGAACGACTGTCATTGGTGATTCTTTGCAGTAAGGGAATTCTAATATATATATTACCATTTTGTAGTATGAAGTAGCTTGATTAAATAGCTCAAACATTATTATTTTGACCTTCTTTATTTGTAGATAATAAAATCTAACACGCGCAAAACTTTATTGTCTATTTTACCTGAAACGAGGTTTTGGCAATGTGTGTGTTTCATCGTTTTGTTCAATCGTGCCAGATTGTCACGACCGCTCCTTTAAGATGTGATGTGACTGTTTCAGTGAGGCTTAACGGCTTACGTGAGGTGAGGTGAGGCTAAGGCTCGGGTGAAATCAGATTTTTTGCGCGCTCTCTGCGTTTTGTTGTATAGTACGATTTGTGCATTGGTTAAAATAAAGGATGATGGTAGGGCTGGTAGTAGACTGACGTTATTAGACTTTAGAAATGCTTTCAACACTGACTGTTGACTTTGACGTACTGCTAGCTACTAGCTACGTAAGGTTCTATTAACATATCTGTTAAGGTGATTGAATGGTTTCGTTGATACTTGCGTGGAGGAAGGCAAATCGTAAGAATTAATGATTTGTACCCTGATTCGTTAATGAATATTACCACAAGGTGGCGAACTATCTCCAAAGGTTGTGTGTGTGTTCTTTTCTTTGTAATCGAAAACTCAATTAGAAATCATATTTCTTCTCTCTACCCTATGAATGCTGACGATCTCCAAAACTATTGCTACTTTCATGTCTCTACGCTACCAGAAACAACCATCGAAATGAACAATGATTTAAGATCTATAGTTATCTAACTTATTTTTTTTGGCCTCTTAATGAATCCAACGAAGACTAAGTCAATTATTATCTGTAACTCTAGATTATTATCCCTATTTAAGCGCTTCAAAATGCCACCTATAACATTTGATGATGTTGAAGTACCATTTAGTGATTCAATAAGAAATCTTGGAGTTATTTTGGAAGAGAATCTTTCCTGGGGACTTCAAAAAACTGAGGTGAGCAGAAACAAACTTGTATGCTCACAAAGTTTATTTTTTAGGTTTATATTTGGTTGGTGTATATATGACCATGTCTTACTACTCCGCAAAATACGGAAGTGGCTCCCGATCCGCCTTTTCAGGAAGATTTATATACATTGTCTTCTCTACTCCATAATGTCTAATCCAGGTACTCCTTGCTATCTAAAATACGGTTTAACTTTTTAAAAGAATCGCGACTAATCAACTAAATTTTTCTTTTAACTCTACTGCTTTCTATGCAAATTCCTTCACTGTCTAAGCTTTTCATCTTTGGAATTCTTTGCCTTTATCTATTCGACAAGCTCAATACCTCAACATTTTCAAAAAAAATGTGCTCGTTATATTGACACGTTATATTGATTGAGGTCCATAAACGTCACATTTTTTTTCGCGGCTTGCGTTGCAATCTTTCGTTTTTTGAAATAGAACTTTAAAATGTCTTTTAAATGTATTAATAAAATTATTTTTTTTCATTATTTAATTTAATTCACTCATTCTGATAGAAAGAAAAACAAATGAAAAATTGCGGGAAACATCATTTTACTCAATTGTTGCCTTTTTTTAAATGTAACCATTTTTCGTAAACTTAATATTATATAATGTCAATTTTATGCGAAAAGACTTTTTCCCGACCTATTTCCTCCTTTTACTTTTCCTATGGATTAAAGATCAGATTTTGACTATAGAACAGTTTTATAATCTTTTGTATTTATGTATATATAGTATTATTTTAAATATGTATAATTGTATATGCATATATATAATTCGACATGTATGTTTTTATCTTTATATATATATCTCTTGTGTGCGTGTGTATGTCACTGAACTCCTCTTAAAGGACTGGATCGATTTTTATGAAATTCTTTGTGTGTGTTCAAGGGGACTTGAGAATTGTTTAGATTCACAATTTGGTCCACTGGAAAATGATTTTTTGATTAATTTTTAAAGTGTAAGTAGGTGGTGATTTTGGAATGTTTCACATTGGTTCCGACGGACTGCGTTACCATGGCAATGTCCAATATTAAATAATATTATATTTTAATTATAGTCTGCCCTGACAGTTGGCATTGCGGTAGAAATAAGAAAAATATTTTACTACTAGCGGCCCGATACGTACTTCGCTACGTAAAAAGTGAAATGTAAAAAAAATATTGGAACAAATTCATTTATTCAAACAAAAAATCTTTATTTACATATTTATACGGTATCGATTGGTCGAATTATGATAAATGTACATGTAATGACGTTAGACTTTGTGATAACTTTTTAATATATTTTTTTTTAAAGTTTGATTTTTTAAATTAAAGACAACGTTTGTCGGGTCGGCTAGTATATATATAAATCAGCTGTCCGCCGGTATTTAATGTTTTGTCTTTCAATGTGGGGATTACCTGCGATCTCTTCGTTTATTAGCGATAAGGTCGCCTCTTCTACATATTGTTTATACGTTTTTATTTTTTTTGTTACGTATGTGGAATTGTTATACTTTGTGAGGACGTACAATAAGGAATATATTTATTATTTACTTTTAAAGTGAATGTATACTTAAATATTCAGTAAATATTTCAAGCGCCTACCGGTTACCGTTATTAAAATCGAGCAAAAAACTACTTTTGTTGTATGAAAGCCTTCCTTAAATTCTGTATACTATTGTTTATTTTATTTGTTGTTAGAGCGGCAACTTCAACAAAATTAAATACAGCCTGGAGACAGGTAGACACACAGAAGATCACGTTAGTTGTATGGGAGCGCTCTTGAAACTATATATTTTATTCAGATTTTATTATTCGATGCTATAGACGTAAGGAAATACATCATTTGTGAAAATGATAACTATCTAGCTATTACAGTTCATAAGATACCAATAGCCTGAGGAGAAAAGCATGGACAAACGCACAAGTCTTAGTAATGCGGTACGGTTTTTACCCTTTGACAACGGAACCCTAAAAAGGAAATTATGCTGCTCCACCCTTTACTTAACTATGTTACGAGTTAATAGTTCTGTTTTTTCTATACTTTCAGGCTTGATAGGTTTCTTCCGTCAACCACGGTGATCAGCCGGTTTTAACATGGAAGAAGAAACAATTCGGAGATATACCCGCCATAGACTGGTTATCACCAAGCATAATCATGGTTATGCCCTCGACAAATTGGTATTTGTTTGGGCAAAAGCCATTTAGCCATTTTTCTATCCCTATCCATTTCTAACCTCCGCTGACCACCTCTTAGAGAAAACGTTTCAAAATATTCGTATCAAAGTATAATTAATGCAATTTTTTTTTATATGGTGACGAAGCTGTCATTAAATCGAAAAAATCCTAAAAAATTGCTCTTATATCAACATTATTAATTTTTGCCCAAACATTTAATTTATTTCAATAATTCTTATTTTTCTATCCGGGGTGAATATAATTTTAATCGGTATAGCCGTTCTAAGATTAAAAATTGTGGTACTACACTAATTTCTTTGTTTATATATACTTACATACTTTCCCAGAACTGGATTCAAGATTCGAAAAATCCCCGTATTAATGAACAAACATACGTCAATGGACTGATAATTCAATAAGTAGCAGAACTACACGCAGTTAATCATCAAATGGCAATGATGAGAGTCAGTCGTGTGATAGTGACTTTTTTAGTATGTGTACAGTTAGGTGCAGCTGACTATAATATACCGAACGTAGTCGTTGAAGTTTTATGGCCGAAAGGATTAAGAGCTTATATACCAGGTAATTAATCATTGCAATATAAATATAAAGTTTGGCGAAACAAAGTTATTATTTTATTTCAGCTTATCAACATAAACGTCTTTAAGTTAAAAGTTTACAAAGTTGTGTCTATTTTTGTCATATCAATATTAGATCCGGTTGTAAATACAATAATGTATAAGTTATTATGAAACAATACATTTCAAGCACTAAAACATTTTATTGGTGGTATTTACGTATTACGTCATGGTCATTTGTTAAAATAATATTTATTTCCCTATAGATAGAACAGATTTTGTATATTTAAATATTTTGAATATTTAAAGTGTAATACTTACAAGAGTGTGACCATCGTATAGTTAGGGCCGTTCTAAGTTATTTGAGTGTTCTGTAGGTATCATACTTTACTTGAATTGTAATTGGTTGAAAAGTATCAATTATCATATAATTATATAAACATTATATAACATATATACAGAATATAAATATAAATATGTTTATTTATCTATTTATTTATATAACTCGTATAATAAGTTCAAAACAGTATCCATGGATTTTTTTGTATAGTGAATAGTGTATAATTTGATTTAAAATGAATTACCTTTAAATTATTTCATTTTAACACCATATATACCAACATCAAAAACATTTATTATATGTGTTTAATTTTCCAGATGATCCAAATATAACCCTTTTCGCTTTCCAAGCGAATATAAACAAAAACATCGGAAGCAATGATGTTGGTAGTATTTCTGGAGAAATTACCAACCCTAAGGATGGCAAATGGGTGTTTGAAGATCTCAACCTGCAGTTGGTGGTTGGTGACATCATCAACTATTACGTTTACGTAATCCATGAAAAACAAGGCTACCTGAAAGATAATCTCTCATACACCGTCAGGGGTATGCTACACGATTTTTTTTGTAGTACATCCAGGTAGTTTGCAGTAGATCTAACGGGTTATTTTTATCTCTACCAATATTAAAGTTGGGAAAACATAAGCTACAATAATATGATATGCCTATTTACGACAAGTATAGAAAATTAATATGTACCTAAATAAAATTGTAGATCTCAAAGGTTCTCCGAATAACTCGCCTACAAATTGCAAAAATACTCCTACTTTAGTTCGTGGTGATAAGGCTTGTGGCGGAAAAATCTTGTTTGAAGACAATTTTGACAACTTGAATGAAGATTTGTGGCAGATTGAACAATATATACCCGATGAACCTGTAAGATGTTATTGATTATTTTTATTATTAGGATTAATTAACTGAGGAATATCCTTATGCACTATTAAAGATTTGCAAATCAAGGCTTTCTGGAAATATACCGATTTTTTATATTTCCAGGATTTTCCTTTCGTATCCTATCAGCGACCGTTCAATGCACCAACAGTCTCGGTGGAAGAAGGTTATCTGAAAATTGAGCCCACGTTTCAACAAGATTTACCTGGATACTCCAATTCTTCAATCTACATGGGTACCTTGGATCTTTTAAATGGGTAAGACATTTCTTTTATCAACAGCAATGTAATATTTATTTCCTTTTTTTCTATAACTCCAGTCATGTCTCCAATCTTTGTTTAGCATTTTAAACAATTTTAAACATTCTATTTTCCAAATTATTTAGTTGCACATTGATATCAACAAAATGTCGTACAGAAGCATGGGGGGCTAGTATCTTACCACCTATTGCAAGTGGCAAGCTAACCACTAAAACATTCGCATTTACGTACGGCGTTGTAGAAATAAGAGCAAAGCTTCCTCAAGGGGATTGGTTGTATCCAGGTACGCTTATGATAAAAAAAACATTGTATTAGAATAAAAAAGATTCTTTAAGATTTACAGCACTTAATTTTTAAATCTAATTCTTAGAAAGTTTATATTTCCATATTGTATGTTTATTTTAACAGTTTGAGGAATTGTAAAACTATTGTGACTTGTTTCATTAAGGCTTATATAAATTGTAAATTGTAGATATTCTTTTGGAGCCGTTTTTTAAAAAATATGGGGCTGTAAACTATGCGTCAGGTGTTTTAAGAATCGCGGGTGCACTTGGAAATGATCAATTATCATCTGGAGATGAAGAACTAGGGAATAAGGTATTTTTTCGATTAGAATTGTTAACTTTATAATGTTTATAAGTTGTCCAAACTTGAACTATTATTGTTTTTTTCCAGGTTTTGTATGGTGGTCCTATTATGGATTTCAAGTGTCGTAAACATTTACTTAGAAAAAAACTATCGGAAAGACGGTGGGGTGATGATTTCCATGTCTATTCTGTACGATGGGAACCAGGTGACTAATCTAATATGTATTTCGATAGAGTGGTAGGTCATTATCAATAATATTTTTTAACAATGTAGACAGAATTTTGACAGTCATCGTTGATATCAGTAGAAAACGCTATCGATGTTCTAATGTCATGAGGTCGTTTGGAATTATCTGAGAAAATAAACTAATCGAATTACTAATAGAATCTATAATCGTCATCTCGAAAAATTAATATGTCAAAGTGTTATTAATAGAATATCTTTTAACTAGAAAAACTAACGTTATTCGTGGACGGTGAGGAGTGGGGTCGCGTGGAGCCAGCCGCGAGCGGGCTGCTCGGTCGGCTGCGGGCGATGGCGGGACCCGAGACCTGCGACACCTCGCGCGCAGCCGCTTCCAACTACAGTAAAATGTCACCTTTCGATGATTACGTAAGTAATGACACAAGATGACGGGGAGAGGGGTAATTAGTAACAATCGTTTTGAATGTCTCGTTTTGACTCTCTATTAGTGATCCGGACGGTCGACCAGTCTTTTAAATTATTAATGCGTGCTGCAATAAAAAAAAACTTTTTTTTAACGTATATGATCAACAAAGAGGATAATAAACAAAAAATACAATTCCTTCAGTACTGACAAATACCTTAGATATTTGTATCATCTTTCCAAGCGTCATGTAACGCGTAATAGTAAAAATTAATAAAGCACTTCAAAATGTCACATTAAATTAGTTGTAATAACACAATTTTAAATTTGTTTCAGTTCTATCTATCATTAGGTTTAACGGCGGGAGGAGTTACCGAATTTAAAGACTATTTGACGTCGCAAGGCATTCCTAAGCCATGGATGAACCGTGGGCGCAAAGCTAGCCTAAGATTTTGGCAAGATAAGTCGTCATGGGAGTCCACATGGAAACAACCAGCGTTGCTCGTGGATTACATCAGAGTTAAAGCTCTTTGAGTTAACTTAATTACTATTATGGACTAAAGTGAACTTGTATCAATTTCATTAGTTGAATTAAATTTGTTAGCAGTTTAGTTTAGTCAGACTAAACACGAGTATATAAATTTTAAATAAAAATTGTATTAAGTATATTTTAGAATATATCTCAGGTTGCGTTGAATTCTAGTCGAGATTCATATCATACAATATTTTAAAATAAAAATTGATTTATTTTTCCCCATCTCTTAAATGTTAATAATTTTAACAATACAAATATTGTGAAGACAATCTTTTATAGTATATTCTTGTCAATAGCTCACAGTGCTGTGACTTTGACATAATCGATTAATAAAGGTTGGGTCCAAGTTGGATACCAATTTGGCAGATCCTTCCAGAAGTGTAATAATGCTTTAGAAGCGTTATTTCGCCAAGGCTTGGCTCCTGTCCCTGTCACAGTATCTGGGAACACCGCACCACCAGCTGCTACACCCAGGGTCAGGTAGAACTAGCAAGAAAATCGTTTGATCGAATCACCGATATGAAGATATAATTTTGTTTTTTACTTTAATAAGGTAGTATGTTTTTTATGGAATAATAAGATTTTGCACACCTCGCATATGATAGTGACAATTTAACTTACTTGGTGGTCAAATGGAGCCATATTTCCGCCTTTACCGAGCAGTTCATACCAGCCCCTACGACAGTTAAGTGGTAACCAAGAACGAAGTCCTTTTCGCCCGGCATTAATGCGATTCCACATCTCCCCATCTACATATAGTTCGATGTAATCTGTGAAGTAAAACACAGTTCCTCAATATTATGCAATATAAATATACGACATATTAGGACATTCGGATGTCCGAGGATTTTGTTTGTTGGCCAATTAACCAGTGTTACATTTGACAATTTAGACATTAGGTAGGTAGTTACTTATGTATAGTTTTAATGCTAACCTGGAGTCCATTTTACAGAATAGACATGAAAATCATCTGACCACGATCCTTTCACTATCTTTTTTCTTATATTGCGAAGAGGACACCTCGCGTTTATGACAGCACTTCCATCTAAAAACTGAATATTTAAGGAAATATAACAACAGGGTAAATACTTATAGTCGAAATGGCTGTAGGCGCGATAATTATTAAAAAGTAAAGTTATTTAAAAAAGTACCTTGTTGCTATACAAGGAATTATTCATCTCTTTGTTTCCGAAAACTGATGCAATTTTTATAACACCAGAGGCGTAATCCAAGTTTCCATACTTATTTGTAAGTGACTCAAGTTGTAGCTCTGAAACATTCTAATAATCATACAAATAAAATTTAAGACCCCTAAAACTAATCTGGACAGGAACATTAAAAGACATGTGTTTAAAGTATGTAAAATTAGCTATTTTAAATTATTCTTCAAGCTTTGTAAATGTAACATGTAAAATTTGGAAAGAAACCTGGATAAAGCCAATCTCCGACAGGCATTTTGGCCCGAATTTCCACTATACCGTAGGTGAATGCAACTTTGGCAGTGACCTTACCGCTTACTACAGGCGGTAATAAATTTGTGTGAACGCATATTCGATCTGTGCAACTGAAATATTAGGTGAAATGTGAAATATTATGTGATAATACTAAAACAAGAAGTAGATTAGTATAGCTTAATTCAATTTAATAAAATTAGCCAACCCGTCCAATAAATTCAATTCTCCATACATATTTTGCTGCAACCTAGGCTCAATAATCAGAAGCCCATCTTTAACTAAAACCGTTGGGTTTGCAAGTATATTTTGATATGAGACAAACGGATGATGCTGTAATAAGAAATATGTGTCTTTTACTTTCTATTTGTTCTCCGTCCCTTATACTTTGTTCGAGATTCTACTCACCGGGTCATCTTTCGGTATATAATGTTCAATCTGCCACAGGTCCTCACGGAGAGTATCAAAATTGTCTTCGAATATCGTCTGACGTCTACAAGCTTTGCCATTAAGAACATTGGTAACTGTTTTCTTGCAAGTTTCGGAATATAGAAGTTTATCGGGATCTTCTATAATATCTTTTTCTAAATAAAAATAACTGATTATTATTATATATACTACGTATTACGTATGTTTCCGGATACCTTAATTTAAACATGTTACTTCTCTTTTTATCAGAGTTTATTCAATCTCTTATAGGTTTAGTTGATATTATATCTAAATATCTTACTAGTTATTTTATGTTGACCTTTCCCAGTATATCCAGATACGCTGAGTTGTTGTCGAGTACTTTTAGTTATCGCTTTTTTAGAAGTCACAAAAATGTAATATACCACAGTGTCCCCTATTTTAAGTGGGGTTTCACGATCTTCGTATACAAAATTTCCATATGTTTCTTTTACTACAAAGTTTCTGATACTTTTATAAAACTTTTTATGAGAGTCATAAAAATTTGCCTCTAAATGTAATAACTTAATCGTTCTGTCACCTGTTAGGAAAACAACATAAATTTATACGTGTTAAACAAAAACCTTAGTTATATTTATATCAACATTTCAACTAAGTTTGTTTACTTTACCTGGTATGTAAATCCGGAACCCGTTGGGTTGCAATGCTTGTATAGTAGCCTCAGGAACCACATAATTAGTAACATTTTGAGCTGAGGTTACTAATAAATAATATAAAACATAGATAATTATAATAAATATCATTATTTAAAAGATCTAGTAGCACTTAGTATACAGATCTCAATTAAAAAAGGCTAGGTATTTAGGTTAGTTAAATATCGGACTGCTAATTAGCAGTCGGAAATTTATAATTATCTTTTAGTGCTTCGATACAAATTAAAAGGTCAGGTCAATATGTCACAACATATGGTTTTTATATAAACAACAATATGGTTTTTATCATTTACAACAGTATATTACATAAGGTGTACGTCAGAACACCGACTGACAAAAATATCATGGGTCATTTATTTTATATTATTAACCAGATTATATTTATTCGTTTGTAATATTTCTTCAAAGTCATTATAACTGCCAATAGGTTCATAGGTAACTTGTAACATTCTTCGTCTTCGTAAATAAAAGGTGTATGAATTGATGTATGATATTTATTTAGTTATGTAAAACAAAACTATATATTTGTCTACAGATAAGATATATATTCATGTGGATAATTGTCACCGTGATGTTCAATTTGACTTCTTATCAAGAACGAGCAACCAGTTGGTAGTTTCTGTATGACTCCCCCGTGGTTTCCTGTTCCTTTCACCATCTTTATTCTCATTGGCTCGGACATCGGACCGTCTTGATCTATTTTGAAAGCCAGTAGACGGACTTCGTAAATTATGTTATTTTCCAAATTTTCTATGTGGAAGTTGGTTTGGTCGCGCCCATTAACTATGATATCTCTTGAAGGGGTCGTCAGTGTTTCATTTATAAGAAAATCCTGGAAGTTATATAGCCATATATTTTTGGTTCAATAATTATTCTACAAAAAGTGAATATTGTGGAAGCTTGAGTCTGTATATTTAGTTGTTATCGTTTATTGTTTGTCTATCAAGCCATCAAGGCTTTGAGGGACTATTTTTTACCGGATCTTATAAGTCTTCCATCCGACTCTTATACATAACCAAATTTTATCAGATACTATCTAATTATAACCACACTATTTAAAAAAATTGATTGAAAATTTTGTGTCTACAGTACACTATAATGTAGTTGTGTTTCGTACCTTAGTTGCTTTCAGATCGTGCACATAACCTGGATACTCATCAGCATTTATTAGTTCATACCGCACTTCATCTTCCTGTTCCACGATCCATAACTTTATCTAAATATATATAATAAAACACTTACAACAAAATCTTTTAAGTTGGAAGTGTCTATTGGTAGCTTTTTGAAAGAGAAAAAAAAAAATTTATCATTGACTTTTAATTTTCCATCGAGCTATATTTGTAGCCTGTGGTTCTTTTAGAATAAAAAATTATGACTCTAACTTAACTTTTTGGCGATGACTAAAAATTTAATGTGAATACATTTTCTGTATAAAAATTTATGTCCGTCCCATAAAGCGAATTTGTACTAAAGATTAGGCCAGTAAATTATAATCCTCCGTTTTAAATGTGAAACAAAGAGAAACAAACAAATAAAAACTTTTATGACATTATTTAGGCAAATATATAATTACCTTGAAGCCTAACACTGGATCATCGTTTCTTTGCGTCACCGTTTGCCATGTTACGTAGAGTCCTGCCGGTTCAGTTCCAGACACACTAACTAGTTTAGGAGCATCTAGATACCGCTGATAGGGTCTAGGTGTCCCTAGAGTAAGTGGAAGTAGTAACATAAGTAGAAAATACATAGCTTTCGTTGCTTGTATTAGCCTATTTTGCTATACTATATATATAAAAAAAACGCCAATTGGTCCTGTCAAAGTCCCACCCTTTAATTTGATAAATGTCAAACTCTAGTGACTTGATACGAGGGTAGAATTTGATAATTTGTCGTTTATCTAAAAAATAAAATACGCTAAAAATTGTTGACGTTGTGGCAAAGAAGAAGTTATATAATATACTATATAAGTGTAGCTATTATTTTGTGATTGGCTACATTCAATGCTATAATATAAAATCGCTCATTATCTCGTGTATTGGCAAGGTTACTTTATGATAACCTTTCATCAAGGTTACTCTAACATACAAGACTAACTAGATTTTTGTCAAACATTTAAAACGTATTCAATTTGGTAACTATGCAAATTATTAATTTCGATTCGTTTTGTCGACTCTTCCGGCACCAGTTAAGTTTACATACTGACGCTGTTTACTTTTATTTTAGAATATATTTGAATTTGTTTTATGGTGTCGGTAGTTTTTGTATTTGTATTCTGATGGAATCAGATATAATATTTGAATACGTATCACTCATCAAAATATGGACGTCATTTCGTTCCTAACTCAACAGTCCTCTCATTATTTGATTATACTAGTATCGCATTGTGGAAAGGTGGCTACTGAGCTATTGCTCCAATTTGATTTGTTGACACCTTTACTCGAGTTTTTTCGGGTCAACTCGTGCACTGAAGATTGTAATATGGAATGGGAGCATACTATAATACTTTTATATAAATATCGTCATCAACTATAATTCATATCTTCCACTTATTATCTTTTTAGTTCTTATTATTTGCATAACCGCAAAGTTTCACTTCAATTGAATAACGTCTCATAAAATTAGCATTCTGATTGCAGTTTGCGACTTTTATCAATGACACCGGAATTATTTGGGGTTAATGATGTAACGAACTAAATGATCATTTTATTTTTATTATTTTATATTAGTTCTCAGTACATTTAAGCTAATAATACGTGAAAACCAATAAAATTGTGATTAAGATTAAGGCCAAAATAACTTTATAATAAACATATTAAACTCAAATAATATCATCATATCAAATTCACGTACAAAGTGGAGTCGGATCAGTCTAAAAAAATGTGGCTGATAGAATCTAATTAAGCAAATATTAAGTAATTCAAAACATCATTTTTACTGTATATATATTTTTATTGAGAGTGAGAGAACCCATTATTACAGAGCATACACCCTAACATAATCAATACGCAGCACATCGGTGTCATCATACCAGGTGGGAAACCACTGGTCCTTGGCTCTCCAGAAGTCAACCATGGCTTTGGTGGCCTTATTGGTCCAAGGCTTGTCGGGACTGTCGGGGAACTCATGGATACCTCCCACAGAAAGACCAAGGGAGATGTAAAACTGTAACAGATATTTTTTTATTTTTGTAGATATAATCAAAAAAATATTTGACAGTAATTTCGTAAGACTGTCTAGATATCTAATGCAATGTTCGAAATGATTAATTTATGTAAACAACACGTCTATTTTTTTTATAACATACATTTTGTATTTAAATTACCATTTGGTCGAATGGTGCCATAGTAGTTCCTCTGAGCCATTGTGTAGCAGAAGACACGTTATATTTAATAGCTTCTTCCGAAAATCCTTGTCCCGGAGAAATGTCACCATAATTTTCTCCATCAACATAGAGTGAAATGCCACCTGGAATTATTATATAATAATTTATGTCAATTCTTCTAAGAAGTAGATTAATTTTATTATTTTATTATAGCACTAGCTGATCGTCAGAGATTATTCAGAGCTGATATTCATTACATTACCAACATTACCTGTAGTGCAATGAAATTCCAATTTCCAATATTACTAATGTAACTGAAGTGATCCTATAGCTTGATAGTTATCACATTTATCAGATTTCTATTGTAATAGTTTTGGCTTCGTGTTGATCGTCAGGAAAATCAAATTTATTGATAAGTTTGCGAAGATATTTTAGGAAACATTAGTCATATTGTAAGTTAGTTTAATTATATTGTGGACATTAATACTAATGATACATACCCGGCTTCCATACTAAGGTGTAGTTATGAAAAGTTTTACTCCAGTGGTCGAATCCAATTTTTTCTCTCAAATAAACGGATCTATATGTAATGAATAAATGTTTTAATATTCGATTCTATTCCGTTTTTAATTTTAATAAAATAATACAAATAAAATACCAAACAAAATAATAAAATAATAAATAAATACCTAAAGGGATCGGTGTCATGCAAAATGGCGCCTCCATAAAGGTTCTTCGAGTTTTCCACGTTCCCCTGAACACATCCAATACGTAACAATCCGGAAGCAAAATGTTTTTCGCCATAGGTATTTTCAAGCGGCTCTAATTGTATTTCTGTAAATAAATCAATAAGTTATAATTCTCATTAATCTGTTCCGAAGGTGTTTGTTTTTTTTTATCTCAAACGGTTCTTATTTCGAACTGTATAAAAATATCTGTACATGGTTGATATTTGGTATTGAGGTAAATATTTTTTTTTACCAGGGATAAGCCAATTGCCGAGAGGCATTCTTGCGCCAACTTCTATGCGTCCATATTTAAAAGCAAAGCTACGTTTTGTGGTGACTTTGCCAGTGATGACTGGTGGTAAGATCTGAGGGCCAAAAGCTCTCCTATAACATTCGTCAGTACCAATCCTGCCGGTGCATCTAAAATATTGCAATTCAAAATACAACATTCTAAATACGAACATAATTGAAGTTAAATACATAGATACTTAATATATTTACAGACCATATAATGTCTCATTCCTTAAACATTTCCCCAGACATTCAGAATTCAAATCAATTTATTATAGATAGTAATAAGTTCAAAAAATATTTAAAGTAACAAGACAGAATCTAAGTTAGGTTAAACTGATTAAGTAAGTTGGTAATTATAGGAATGTATGTATGTATTAGATATTACCGGGCTGTGATATCCAAGGATTTTCCAACCATTCCTTCCCCATATCGAGACTCCAGTGTTATTGGTGAGATGAGAAGTTTACTATCCTTAACTTCAACATTTTGATCATACATGTAAACATTGAATGGATAGTCCTAGAAGTGTATTATGTTTTAAAAAAATAATATATATGCCTGATTGCTTTGTGTTTAGTTTAAAACAATTAAAGAAATACACACTGGCTCTCCGGGAAATTTAATTTCAGGTTTCCAAAGTCCACTATCGAGCGCTGAGTTGAAATTATCTTCGAAAAGTAATTGTCCTTTGCAGACAAATCCTTGCACAGATACCTTGGATGGTGATAGCTCACAGGGGTAGGTTATTGGTTTACCAGCTGGTGCTCTTGGCGGTGACACAGTGTGATTTGGGGAGGAGATTGTAGGTAGACTTTGTGAAATACCTTCTTCATATATTGGATTTCCATTTTCATCAACGTATCCTGTTAGAAATATAGGGTTATTATAAGTTTAACAAGATGAAACAGAGCCAAATAAATTAGGTCGCAAAAATAAAATGCAGGTGTACATAAAGGGTAAATAAAGCTAAATTGTTTTTATATTTATGGTTATTATTCAATTTCAGATTGATTGACGAAACTATTTTTTACTAAAGTGTTTTATTTTAAATATATAGATTAAATTATTATTAGATTCATATTGCACCTAATAAACGTCAAACTTTCTTTTAACTTATCTATAAAATTAAAAATGCCCACTGTATTGACACAATCATAACTAATATATAGTACTAATAAGCAATTAGAATTAAAATTAAACGCGGAGCCGAGAAGAAGCCTATAATAACCAATCATGCTACGACTATTTCTACGATGCTCTCACATTTACAACGCTTTAAAGTATTCCAAATTTTAAATATTCGACTTCGACTTCGCTTTGTACTCATAATATTATTAATCATTTTTTTATAAATTTTATTTAGTTGCATGGATCACTTATTTGTATAAAGCCACTCACCCTGTACTGTCCATTCACCGTTATCTTGTCTATATCCCAAGCCATCTTTGAGGACGTAAGTCCAGAAGTAAATTATATCTCCGATTTTTAATTTCGCTTGTCTATCTCTGAAGAACCATCTGCCATTTTTAGCTTTCGTTATATCTCTTGACCAATGCCCTGCTTCCAGGCCTTCCATTTCTTCGTTAAGCTTGCCATGAAAGGCAAAAAGGGTATAGCCATCATCTGGAAATAAATAATTTTTTCTTGTTGTTCTGGCTTAAGAATAAAAAATACATACAAATTACACATTCCATTTTAAAAAACTGGGGCTATCAAATACGGGTTGGCGGGTATTGAACAAATCATAGAATTATTTCTAAGATACGTTAAATTAATAAGTTTTTTTAAGAAATTCCTCAACACAGACATTTGTATTTAGCATTAAAATATTGTTACGTCGAGGACAGTATTCAGAACCCACTACAAAAATTGATACACTAGGTCACACGGTCGAATATGTTATTTACCCAATAAAAAATCATTACATAATTGACTGAGCTTTTTGTATCTTCAAAATGATTAGATACTTGTTGGTTTGTACATTGCCATGTAATTAGGTATGTATACCATAGCTGATTATTCTATGAGAAACGTAGGTATTTTCATTAATAAATTTCTCTATGTTTAAGTATTTGTATAACATTAATCTAAAGTATAATACATAAGTATGTCCTGTTATTAGAGTCAAAAACCTATGACCAGTGGGTTTTCAGATGGTTTTTAGAAGAAGGGTATTGATTTTTATCAATGCGGTCAAATTTCTATTAAAATCAAATTATCTGTGAAATAGATTTCTATTATATATTCACAGAAAAGATTTTATTTTCTGTTTATCCAATTAAAATCTTCACATGCAAAATAGACTAGAAATTATAATTAATAATAAACTTTGACATTATGATTGCTCGCTATCAACAATAATAATTTATAGCACGATATACAGGCCCGAATGTTTAATAACGTATATTTATAAGTTTTTTTTAGGTTATTTATTATATCACATTTTTTTTTATTTAATTGTTTATTTTGGAACTTGTAAATTCGGAACCCGTTTTTAAATTTTACGAATTTTACTGATACTCATTTTTTGATCTTTAATAAAAGTAAATTATAAGTGCATATATTATTAAAAAATGTTATCATAAATAAGATCAGTCCTGAATTAAAAATATATAATTTTGTACGATACAGTCAGAGAGTATAAATATGAATCTACGTTCAATTTGAGATAACTTATGTAAGAAATATGTACTAGGAATGATGTATATCAGATTTGTATATAATTATTTTTGACAATAATAATTAAATATATTAATAGTAATAGGAATCTATAATATTAGGTCTGGTGATTATTTTTATTCAATGCAGAACTTTACTTAAATAAAATAAAGTCTACTCTAAAATATTTTTTTTAATGATATTTCTTTATAAAATGTATTTAACTATATAATATCTGATGATAATATTTTGATGAAACCTAACGATGTTTTAAATAATTGTGATTGCTTGTCATTTATAAATTACATAAGTTATTATATTTTGATTATATAAAAGATTAACAACGTTCCTAGGAGTTTAATTAGCAGTTAAAGATTTCTTATCTATTGGATGACATTTGATATCACAAAAATACTGTAAAAACTAATAGCTTACCAGGAATCGACACTCTTAGTCCTAGAGGGTAGATGGCTTCCAATTTCGCCTCGGGTACATCATAACATTGAACCAGTACAAGCCCAAAACATATTAAACTCAGGGATACTATGTAAGTTGGATACATCTAGCTATTTTACACACGACACAACAAAAACTATGTCTGCTCTAGACTACTGGTAATAAAAGACTGGAGTAATGAACGACGTGCCGGATCTTAAACACTTTTACCATTCAGATATTATCAGAAAAAAGTTTGGGTAAATAATATAACTGTACAACTATAGACATTGGTTGTGACCGTGGGAACTGCCAAGAGATGGTTTATGTAAAATCCCTTGGAATTGATAAATAGACAGGAACTTGGGAGAATTGTTTTTGTTATCGTTGTTGAATTTATTTAAAACATTGACATTATATTGATTCGATATTAAATATTATTATTTTAATTAAATGAGCATCAGATAAGGTCCGAGAATGTATTTTAAAATATTTTGATGCAAGGAAAACCAATAAAATAAGGATAAGAAATAAGGCAATAATACATTAGTAGTTATTTTATAATTATAATTATAGGATTTACAAATGATTCATGGTTTTCCTTCTAGGTTACGCTATTCAAGCAAAGTGATAGTTATCTTTGTTAATAAATTTCTCATACTTTTTATTGTTTTCGTTAATTAAAACAACTTGACTTGACGCTAAAATTAAAAATATCTTTGTCTATGGTTATAGTTTTTTATAGTTTGATATAATAATAGTACACACTGGACATATTACCCGCATTATTACGGAATCCTGACACCAACGCTGCTGCAAGAAAGTAGAACACTATATAAAAATATAAACATAATTATATTACTAATGTTCTGTAGTAATCAGGTCAATTTAAAACTCGATATTTCTCTTAAATATAGTTTACTAAATCTTCTCCTCGAGTACGATGAGAAAAAAGTCAAGTTGTAAAAATACTACAATAAATAAAAATGTTCATGTATCGCTAATATTGCCTAATTGATCTAAGAGATGATATAAACAATGTATTATTGTTAAAAATAATAATAAATTTCAAATATTATTGAAAACATGATTTATTACCTGATATAATTTACTGATGATTTCATTATAGTGTCAATAAGAAGATCGCAAATATCAAAATTTTGATTGAGGGGATCTCCCTATGCCCAAAGTCAATTTGATATATAAAATGTTTATGATCTTTGATCTCAAAAAAATTTAATTATTTAAAACATAGGTTATTAGTTATTGGTAATATGCTGTAAACGCAAAAGTTCCTAAAACTATATTTTCAAAGTAAACTTCTAAACTAGTTTAGAAATACCGTACTAGTTTTGAAAGCTTAATTTAACTTTTTCGCGACTTTAAAATTTTAATACTAGAAAAAAAAATGTTATTTGTAAAAGCATATGATTCAATCTATATAAGGTATAAGCCCAATAATCGTTTCTTTGTTTTTGATAAAATTTTCTTGTTTACGATTTTTCTCAATGGGCAGGAAAACCATAGAAAACTTTGTTTTTGAAATCAAACCGCTTTTTATTTTAAAATAAAATTATAATGTGTAATTATAGATCTAGATCTACTTATTTCCTGGACTAGTCTTAAAACAACTTACCACACAAAATTTATGAGGTCCATTAAACATCTTGCAATTAACATATACCTTCTATCTTCTATCTTAGCTTAAGATCCAGGAGGATAGATTTCTTCTATTTTTTACATTAGGTTCAAATAGAATATCAGTAGGGACCCTACGGCCCTTCCTACAAATGTAGTTAGATTTATTCTTTTAAATAATTTACTTACGTGTAAGCAATGCTAACAGTTAGCATTTTGCTGTGTTTAAATGAAGTGAAGAAACTATCAATACGGACTTGAACCAGACTTAGATACCGCACTCTATTTTTAACAGTGGAAAAGTCTGGGTGGAACTGTGAAGTGTTTCTTTTTTAAAAATTGGGTGATCATTGTGATTCTGAACGTTTGGGCCTTTTGGGCCTAGGGTTGTGTCATTTTAAAGTTATAATTATTTACGTGCTTTATCGCCTGTAGAGGAATTGTCCCCTTTTTCGAAAATACCTTCGTAAAAAAAATATATACCTACTGTATATAGTAAATAAATATATTAACCTACCACCTATACTGCTATAATAAGGATAATTATCTTTTATAACTGTAGATACAGTGTATTCAACTCATTTTTATTAAAAGAGATATTTTTTTTTTTGACGTCGAAGTTAAAAGTGTAGAGATAGATTTCTATGTAATGTTGTCATAAATACTAATAATTATTTATAAGCCTTACATTATAAGATGATGTTTATTTTGGGACCTCATATGGGTTTTAACTTTTCCATCTAAACTTTTAATGATTGACGTCTTTGATGTGTTCCCGCGCTTGCGTCACCCTTGAATGACGCACGCACTTACAATTTACAAATGAACGCGTGTGCAATCTGTCAGATACGAAAGGTGTCACCTGCGAAGAGGTTATTAATAATAAAAGTGTTATTCATATGAGAACCTGCTATTAGCATTTGTCTGAATGCATTTCCTGGTAAATTATTAGATTTCTAATTAACAATATTACAATATTTCTACTGTCATGTTACTTCTAGTTCTCCAAGTCTTTTGTAGGTACTGTAAAACTTGTTGAAAAATTATTTAAAATTAAAGATGTTAAATTATTGGTCTAGAGGATTAGGAAATGATTTTGGCCCTCTTTAAATTTAGGTTTACACAAACACGAAGTTATAAACTATATAAGTGTTTTACATATATACATATAAAACAGAATAAAAGAGAAACGGTATGATATGAATCAAATTTAATACCACTTGAATCAAAAAGTTTTAATACTTTACATATTTATGATAATTATAATAACCACAAAATATATTGATAAATAAGAATAAAAAACATACATTGGAAGTTTAAATAATGCTAGCAATTAAAAGCAGTTTATTTCTACATAAAAGTATATTTTGACTGTGACATGAGTATTAGAAACACAATTTGCAAATAAAACATTATTCAGTTACTTATGAAATTGTGTATTTTTAAAGAGCGTAAACATTCACCGATTCAACGATAAGTTCTGGTGAGTACCAAGTGGGGTACCACAAGTCTTTGTGTTCCCAGAATTTGTAGAGAGCTTTGGGATGCTTGTTTGACCAGGGTTTGTCTTTTGAGTCCGCGAAATCGTTAATACCACCAACTCGCAATCCCAGGGATATGTAGAACTGAAAATAAATAACATCATATCAATATTTAAGAAACCATTAAAAACTGTATGATCTAATTTGAATTAAATATGTCTTTTAAATTTATAATGTTATTTATAATGATTTTATTTTCTTATAACTAAAGATTAGATTTATTTAGTTTCTTTGTTTGTTTCATTTTTGTAGTTCTGTTTATTAATACTATTTTATAATCTGTTTTTACTTTATATACGGACAAAGAATGTTTTTTTTATGAATGCTTTAGCCTTTAAGTGGTTATACAATGTTAATAAGTTAAGAAAATTAATGTTTTGTGTTACTTAGAGTAAGAAAATAAATATTGTATAAATGTTGGCTTCCTTCTTAATAAATAAATAAAGCTCACAAATTCGTCTAAAGGTGCCATGACGCTTCCTTTAAGCCACATCGAGGCGTGAGGAACCACGTTGTCTCTAGCACTGGAATAAAAGCCTTCTCCTGGATTTACTTCACCATACTGCTCTCCGTCCACGCTCATTTGGAGGCCGGCTGTCGATAAAATATGAGATTAGATACTTGGTACTTATTTGAACTTATTTGGTACAAAAGCTCTGCAGATGATAATTTAACAGCAAAGACTCCCTAACACACTTATAAAATTAGAAAGAAAATTGGGAGGCGAACGCCAAGATATACTCATCTTATACAATTGAAACTTGAGGTTCAATAAAATTGATTAATTATTTTTATTATATAAAAAGTTTTTAGACAAACGAATTCTTACTGGGTTTCCAAACTAATGTGTAGTTGTGGAAGTTTTTATTAAAGTTATCGTATCCGAATTTCTCTTTCAATAGGAACGATCTATAAGGTTCCGAATCTGACAGAACTGGCCCTCCGTATAATTTCTTTGCAAATGCTGCGTTGCCCTTCACAAATGCTATTCTGATAAGACCAGACTCGTAACGCTGTTTTCCATAAACGTTATCACGTGGTTCCAATAATATTTCTGTAAAAATAGCTCACATTTACATGGAATTTCGTTTTACAAATATGTTATTACCCTGTCATTTATAATATTAGCCATATTATATATGACAGGGTTGTCTTCAATGAATATTCAAAACCATTATATAGTTTAGATACCAGGTATCAGCCAACTGCCTGCTGGTACTTTCGCTCGTACTTCTATTCTGCCATATTTGAAATTGAATTTGTTGCGTGTAGTGATTTTTCCTGTTATAACTGGAGGCAGGATTTGAGCTCCAGATGCTGATTGAGTACACTCTCTTGTTCCTACTTGTCCTGTGCATCTGGAAATATATATTAAAATAGTCAAACATAAAATGTTATTGTTTGGCTTGTTATTGTTTGTTTGTTTGTCATCTATTTGACGTCACTCAGCTTGATTTTGCCATGTTTACTGACAGTTTAGCGTTAATATAAAATTAACATAAATTCTATAAAAAAAGAATTTATTATATAATGTGATTAACGGCATCATTATCCCGAAAATAACTGAAAATTTATAAAGCGGAATAAATATTCTAAATATATTTTAGAAAAGAAAAGCTTGAAAAAAAGTCCTTTTACGTACTTGCTACTTAAGTCCCATTGTTCATAAAGGTACCCTTCGTGGAAACGAGACTCTGTTAGCTCTGGTTTAATCTTCAAAGCACCGTTATCAATGCTAAGAGTATCATCCGAGTATGCGTTGAAGGGATAATCCTATGAAATAGTATATATTTTTATTAAGTATGTTCAACTCGTGACCCGTTAGCGATATCATTAAAAATTCAACTCAACTTAAAAAATAAGTACAACATTTAAACTATACCAAAACAAACATTCAACACTTATAATAATATTAGTATGTAAGTATTTAACAATAAGCTAGTAATTGATATTAAAGCAATTAGATATTATTTTTTTAATATAGAAAGTCAATTATCACATTCAGATAACGAGTAATGATTCCAATGCGGTAATCGATAAGTATAAAAGCAAAAATTTCCATCTACTTTACATCAGTAGATATGTAGTATGAAAACAGTGTAATTGTAACCAGAAAGTTCTAGCAATAATATATATTTTGTATAGGTAATAGTAATATATAAATGAATATAAATGAATAAAGACGAATCACATATAGAATGCTTAATTCACCGAGACTGACAGCGATACGGTAGCTCAATTGGTTGAGCGAATGGACGGTTTCCCAGAGGTTGCGGGTTCGAACTTCGAACACTGACCGTATCAGTTTATTTTTCATTCTATATTTAGGTATATAAGATTCCTTCATTGCTCAGCGAATTATATATTATATTTGGTAAAATGATATTCTAAAATATCTTTTTAGACCAGTTGGTGTTATTTAAATGTAAATGTAGTTACTAAGGTGATTAATAAAAGAAACCTTATCAATGTATTTTACGTCCGAACAAAGAACAAAAAAACTTATTCAAATAATAAAATGATTTTGTTTAAGTATTTCTAAATGTACTTTCCTATATTTCAACACACTGCCGTATAAATTGGAAACTTTTTGATTATATTTAAACTTTTTTGATTTGGAAACATTTAAATAAATCTTGTTACTAACCGGTTCTTGAGGAAACTTAATCTCCGGGTCCCAAGATATAAGGCTTTTAATATTGGGTTTATTAAATTCTTCAGTAAAGATGAGAACTCCCTTGCACAACGATCGATAACCTTGGACAACTGTTTGGGATATCTCGCAGGGTGTGGGGGGGGCCGGAGTGTTTGAGTTAATCTCGGGTATAGGAAGTTCGACAAGAGGGGTTTCACTAACTGGTACTCCATCTTCTGTCACGAATTCTGAAAATTTGTTTGATTCATTTAGCACAAACTATTTATTAAAATTATTGCGTATCCATTGATATTTTTATCATTTGGTATATTTTGATGCTGGGTCTTGTAACTTGAATCTAAAGTATTGTTTTATAATAATTTGAGTCAGTGGCTTACGAGTTACTGTCCACTCTCCATTATCCTGTCTGTAGCCCAAGCCATTTTTGATGACGTATGTCCAGAAGTAAATCTTATCTCCTAATTTTAACTGCGCGTTTCTGTCTCTGAAGATCCATTTGCCATCCTTTACTTTGGTGATATCGCGGGCCCAATGACCGGCTTCCAAACCTTCCATTTCTTGATTTAGGTTGCCGTGAAAGGCCATTAGAGAGAATCCATCATCTGTAAATTACATAATGAACCTTTAAAAGTGTCAATGAATCATGATACGAGACGTTCTTGAACCTACCACATTTGTGAATCTGTATCGTTTATCTCGACAACTATGGTCTCAGACCAATCCAATCCAATCCTTGTACCATTTTACATGTAATGTTTCTATCACTATTTTTTTTTATTTTCTTTTTATAAATATAGAATGAAAAATAAACCAATACGGGCAGGGATTCGAACTTCGAAGATATTTTCAAAAATTAGTTTCTATTACTAGTAAATAAAGCAAACCACTAGTGGTATTGAACCATGCAATATAGATTTAGTTTTATTTTTTATATATTCTTAATTACAATGCAAAGTATACATAATGACTGAAATATTTATAGTTTTTTTTTATATAATTAAACTTAAGTTTGTTTCGCAAGTAGGATATAACCGAAAAATCTGCTTTGAAAAAAGAAATCCGAAATTTATAACCTGTTCCATTGTAAAAGCTGGTTCTACCAAATTGAACGAGGCGGCGTTCGGTTTAATTAAGACTCATGCTCAACGTCTGATACGCAAAATACTACTACACTACTAATATACTAGCTTTAGCTGTGGATTTTGGATATAGATTTAGCGAAATACTAGCTATAGCTTTAGAATTTGTTCGTCGATCTTCCCACAGATAAATAATTATTGTTCATGAATTTTAGCCTCATGGTCATGATTCTCTCTCATATCCATTTCATCCATCTGTAGCGGTATTCACAAAGTTCTAATAAAACACTATAAATATTCCGCATATTGTTCATCAGGAATAATGTTACTTCCATTAATATTTATTTTAATTAATAAAGTATGCCTTCTAAATGATTTAGTCCATTCGGATAATAATCAATCCAAACCACAAAAACACTTGATGACTATAAGATTTAACAGGGTAAAACATTAACATTTTTAGCTTCGAAAGGAAATAATTTCTTTCAAATAGTTTAATGTAATTATTTTTATTAAAATTATATCATCATAAAAAACAAATTTATAGCTCGAGTACACGTGATCATGACATCAATATTTTTTATCCTTTTTTGATGGATTTAAACAGGTTTTTAGCGAGTAGGCAACAACCTCCGGTGAATACAAAAAATGTAATACAAGAATAACTATATTAAAGTAAAGAAACCCAGCAAAAGAGTTTATTTTTTATTATTAATAATATTATAGTATTAGTTATGTTATTTAGTAATTAAAAGTTTTTGAAAGTGCTGATTTGAAAAGTTTTTAAAAACCATGTTAGTATCTATATACCAATTTACGTAATAGGATACAAATATTGAATATTCGTTGTGTTAGCTCTTATTAGTTGAATTTGTTTGTAGGTAATATCTACCTATATAATAAATAAGAAAAATAAAAGCAGTTCTCATACTTTGTGGTCAACATATTATTAGGCAATAATTGTTTTTTTTTTTGTAAAAGTTTCGGTCATGATATTAAATCCTTGTTATTTTCCTTATCATTTAACAAACAGGTTAACATATTACGTAGATAATATGTTAATCAACATATATCTTATGGACTTGACGTTTTCCTTAAGAAAATATGGGTTTCTTTGAGAATTTAAATTAATCGCGTCCGTTTCTTGTTAATCGTACATTTTCTAAGCCTCCGCAAATAAACCATAATAAGTCTCAATAAGAAGATGACACATACAGGGACAAAGTAATAATAAAAAAATATAAAACTGAAAAATGTCGACTTCTGTTTTTGAAAGTTTTTCTTTCCTATCACAATAGATACATCCAGGCTTGATATTACTGAATATATTATTATAGATGAATATAATATTACTATCTATTATCTGATACTAGTATTCTGTCCAAATGCTAACAAACAGCAACAAGTATGATGAAAAAACAAAGCTACTAAAAGAGGGTAGATCATTTTCAAAACATAGTTACATAATGATATATTTTTTAAATTAAGAACGTTTAACGAATACGACTATTTTATGTAAGGTATGGATATTGTTAATTGGTTATCATAATATGAATATATATCTATTTCGGTTTTTACAAAGGTATACAAGATCATTAAACTGCTTGTGAATATCGATAGACAAGATTACTTTAATTGGTTAAGCGATATAACTCAATAGTTTTTTTAATAAACGAGTCTTTATTCTGATTGATATTGACTATTAATATTTACGATCCAATCATCTTTTATTTTAGTTACAAAAAATAAACTAATTTTGATAGGAATACCAACATTCTATAGGATATAAAATTAGTAGGTTTTTAGTAAGAAAAAGAAACATGCAGAAAGTTAAATTACACTACAATAACGGTCAGAAACGACTTGAACCAACAATAAAAAAGTAATTGAACTAGAATATTGATAGTTATTTTTATTGAGAGCAATAAATAAGACATTTATAGCGAAGTTATTTCACAATGGGAATATTGATACTACAAACTACTTTATCTTTAAAAGGAGTTCATGTATAACCATATTGAACACTAGTATAATGATATTTTGTACATGCAAAATCATATAGGTATTGCATATTTTGCAAAATGATTTTAAGATTTTTTGGAAGTGATTAATAACGTATTTAATTGTTATTAAGATACTCTAAAACATGTCCTAAGGGTTTTGTTCCCCGGTTTATGTGGTATATGTGGTATAAATTGAAAAGACAAATAACCAAAAAGAACAAATTATATATATTTTTTTATATATCCTTTATTGATTGCCTACAGTAAAATAGAACTGCTATGTCAAGTATATATATATGTATATTATTATAAATATTATTAAAGTCATAAAAAAGTAATCACAAAACATAAACGTGATACATATTTTAAATAATGTGGGTAAATTTGTGACATACGGAGAAGCGACAACAGAAAAATCCGCACACATTTTAACGAAACCCTAATTAAATTTTGATTGTATAATTATCTCATGAATTATAAATTCAGAATCCATGTAATTATAACATGAATCATCCACAATCCACATAATATACTATATGTAAAATAATCTAGAAATAGATCAAACAAACAAACAAAAAATATGTAGCTAATGACTTTGAAGGTTAAATATTTAATGCAGTCATACCTGGAACGGTCACTCTTAGTCCTTTTGGATAAATCGCTTCTAACTTTGCTTCGGGAACTTTATAAGCATTTACAGCATTTACAGCGCATAACACCGCTAAAACGGCAATATAGTTCATCTTCCCCATGACGACCACCTGTTAGGAAGCTCTGATGCAGACTGAGATATTTCCTAGATCTTGAATGGTTTTATTTGCGCGCACGCATCTGAGAAACAAAGAAGTACAACAAATGGAAGTGGTATTATATGTATCGTTTAATCAATTAATTATGAGGTTGGTGTTAATAAACCTTATTCAACTGCATAATAATATCTATTTTATTTTTTATATATAACATCCAGATAATTGCTTAAGTGAGACTTATTTTTAATAAAAGTAAATATTATGCTTAATTTTAAGCATTTTCAAAAATATGTTTTAACGAATCTAATAATCATTAACTTACGATGTATTAATATGAATGATATTTTAAAAATATTAATTATATAATTTGTAAGGGATATTTGAAGTTAGGAGAAACACATTATTGCTATAAATAATGCCTTTTTATGTATCAGTTCTAGTAGGTTCTATTTTGTGGTATGATCCCACTACCACTGGTTTTACCGGTTGCCTTGCAACGTCTGTTTTATTGTCGTCTAGTCTCATCATAACAAATATAATGGTTTTCCTTGAGATAACATTTGATTACCGTATAAATGAAAACAATTTTCTAATAGTCTCGAGAAAAATATGCGATTATGCGATTACTGCTATTAAATTTTTAATTAAATGGAACGTTTCCTATAAAATAATGTTTTTTAAATATTTTTAAATAATATTGACTCCCGCATTTATAAACAAGATAGATTCAAATGATAGAAAAATTGTATCGGTCATCGGTCATCGGTCATTAATGTCTCAGAGATAAGTTCGCTGTCTGGGATAACCCAGAGACGATGAACTCGAACAACATTATATCAATTAGCGTTGAAGCCATATCTCAAGTATTTAATTGAATTGAATATTATATATTAGTATTGCTTCTTCTATATTGACTGTTAACTCTATAAATTCCAAGAGGTTCCTAATAATATGTTAAATAGGAGCCTTATTAAAGATTTCGGCTCCTGACAGAACCGGAGTGATGGGTAAAAGCGGGGACCTTGTCTTTGACGTCCGAGAAGTTTTGTGTGTGTGTATGTGTGGGTCTAGTTAAATGTGTGCTGTCATCATTTTACATCACACACAGTGATGATTTGTGTCTTCTCTATGTCCATGAGCTAGTCTACCGAGAGGCGGACTACTACTGTTTGAGAAAAGTGTTACTGAGAGAAATGACCCATCTTTGCGATAGGAGAATTAATTTGCATAAGTATTTTATTTGTTGATGTCGAAGAAACAAATTCCATTGTGATTGTTGTTTGTCAGACATCAGTCTGGATTACAGGAATTTAGGCTTCAGGGTCAGTTAGATACAATCTATCCTAGATACTCATAATCTTGAAAATATTTAATAAATAATTTAATATCACAATTTCCTGAACTAAATTCATAACCACACTCTGTGCTTTAGTCTAATATTGAATGAAAAGGAAATATGTATAATGTAATTACAGATTTTATGCTTGGGCACGGAACTCTAAAAATGTATACTGCCAATACTCAAACAACTCTTATACTATATCGAGTATTTTGTAAAATATGTTAATTTAATTAATATTTATAAGTAATGTTTTAAGGATTTTTTTTATTTAATATGAAATTGCTTGTTCATGGGTACTTGCATTTAAATATATATCTATTCAATCAAACAATTTACAATTGAATTAATTATGTAGGGAAAAATAAATAATATTTATATATAAACACGTTAATTATACAAATACGTAGTACGATTTTTTATCTTTACTTGTAAAAAAATATATAAATAATTCATCGTTGCATTTAATAATAGACTATATGTACAAATAATGTATGTTAAACATGCACTTTGGACATCGTCTGGTTGTATGTGTAGAATAAATATATATAACAGCTTCGCTCGCTAAGATATGTTTTATAAATTACTTTTAACAGTGCTAAAAAGTGGCTTAGTTACTTTATGATTTTATCGATTGCTTATTATTTATTTATTATTAAAATCGATACAATGTTCTTAAAAAAATATACATAAATATTACTAGTAACCGGTAGATAATGTTCGTAAGACCTTTATTTGTAAAAAACTAAAAGAATTAAATCAATAGGGTAAAGACGGGTAATGCCGGTCTTTATATTATCTTCTATATCTTAGCGTACACATATATAATAGTACAAAGAGGGTAATAGAGCATCCCCGGGGTCAAAGCACCGACCCATCCCATCCCAACACAAGATTCGAGCGAATGCCCAGTAATCGTTTTCGCACTATACAGATATAAGTTTACGTCTTCTATGAGAGATTACTTTTTCTTTTGTTACCTGTCTGACATCCTTAATGATATTTTGCTATTTATTTTTATTTATTTATTATTATTATATATTAAGTTTCCCAAGTAAGTAAAGATTTTGAACTGTTCTCAATTAATTTGTAATTTAAAAACACTTTTTCTAAATTATGTCTATGAGGATAATACCTTTTATACTGACTGAAATTATAACATAGTTGATGTGATCATTTTACTTTATTGTTTGTTAAAAAATCTAAACCACCTTAATAGAAGAGATCTACTTTCAAAGTATTTTTGGTTTCAAGATCAGCTAAATACGTCTATGAAGTGAAAAAGATTGAAGACCCGGCTCGGTATGCCATTTTGAAATCGTCAAGAATCAAGAAATATTGCAGCGTTCAAGACAAGGATGACGTACGTCTAACTCAGAAATAGAAAATAACAGACCTTCGACTAGATTGTTTTATAAATATATTCTCTTTGACTATTTAAAAAAAAACAACGAACTTTAATATGCACAGATGTAAGTTAATTGGTCTATGGCCGCTCTATGACCGGCTCTATGGCTGAGTGATGAATGTTCTGAAAGTAACGTTAAAGATTTATGCTTTAACAAAGCTTGAACTGTATTCATAATCTACCGATTATAATCTAGCTTTGTACTGTACTGATCATAATCTACCTTTGTACTGTACTGATCATAATCTAGCTTTGTACTGTACTGATCATAATCTACCTTTGTACTGTACTGATCATAATCTAGCTTTGTACTGTACTGATCATAATCTACCTTTGTACTGTACTGATCATAATCTAGCTTTGTACTGTACTGATCATAATCTAGCTTTTTACTGTCAAAACTGTTTTTAAAATCTATATGTTAAGTGGCACGTGCTTATACCAAAGTTATTGTTACGAAAAATATATATCTGCTAGACAAAATTGGTTGTCACCTTATCCACCCTTATTCCTCATATATTTCGTCCTCTGCCTTGCCAAAGGTGCCTTAAAAAAATCGAGGTTAAAAGGCATAGCAAGGTTTGCTCCTATCTATAATTTACTTGTATTCTTTATTTTTGTTTTTTCTCAGTTGAAGTTGAAGTGAAGTGAGAGCTTGGGGTGAAATAAAGAATATTCTATCTATAATTATCACATTTTTATTAAGTCCATACATTATAACTTTTTTTGTCTTCTTGACGAAGACACGCGACTAACAAATGAGCAATATTTTCTACCATTACTAAAAATATATTAACAATATAACAGTATATAAGATCACGTTGAATCAGTTAGAAGTCTTCCAAGAACTCGAGTAATTAGCAACCAGCCAAAGAATCGATGATTTCTATTTGGCACTACTTCATACAATTTCCGTATATGAATGATTTTCTATTATTGGCGTACCAAGAAACACAGAAGGTACCTAACGATTAACGATTACAAAATTAAATCAAAAGTTTTAATACAAAATAATAAACATCGAAATAAACATCGGAAAAAAATACAAAACATAAAAAAAAACAAGTTAAAAAACAAGATATTATATATTTATTATAAATAAAAGCTGAAAATATTTAAAGATATTAATGGTAGTTATATAAATCTAGAGAACTTTCTCGTACCCAAGCTTATTGTATTGTGAATATAACAAATGAATCCCAAATAAATATGACTTGTTCCATATTTCCCGACATTGCTGAATGGACAATTATGTAGAGTAAATAAAACTTTCGTGGTAGAGATAAATTCTATGTGATTCTCACGACTTAACCTAGTTATTAAATTGAGGTGAGGATTGAAAAAAGAAAACATTTATTTATATGACATATATAATTTAATTTAAATAATAAAAAATCCTAGTGAATAATAAATATAGAAGAAATTATTTCTGCAGTGATTACTGTGTTATAAAATAAAGATATTACTTAAAAACATGGTTTAGCGAAGTTTAAGTAACAGTTATAATACAAAAGCAATAAAAATAAGTAATGGAGCCTAACATTGTAACACAGAATAATAATAACTGTTAGTAATAACTGTTACTACTTTTATAGATAGTATTAAAAAACTTGCATTAATATAAAAAAAAACAATTATGACATTAACTTTATGTATTTTATTTGAACAATATAATCTACAAAATATATATAAAGTAAATATATAAAAAATATATACAAAAAGTTAGATATTAAATGTCACGTTTGTTGAAAATGTATTTGTGTACTCACTCCATAAGCGATAAATACGAACAAACGCCTAACAAAGTTTCTGCCAAGATTTCCGCACAAATTTCACCGACATCATATTTCTATAACTCTTATTAATAAGAAAAAGTTTTTATAAGATTTATATCTCGCGAAGTTCATGAAACTCGAACTAATAAGAGTTATATATATCGAGATACAAGCTTTTTGTTTCGGGGTGTTGGTAGATATGTATGTCTACAATGTATTGTTACATAATTAAGCTTACAATAATACAAAAAAAAAAGTAAAAATTCTTTTTTTAAAATAAAGTATGTTTGTGATTGAGGCAATCATTTAAACTAGATGATTATCGTTATTATTGAATAACATATATTATAATTTTAAAGATATTTAAAATATTTCCAACAATTAGTAAATTTATAAACAGTTAAACGGTTTAATAAAATTAACGCCACCCGCCCTAACAAAAGCTTATGAATTACTGACATTTACAAGTTCCTAATCTTATAATACGGTGCAACAAGTACTGAAGTCCGGGGAACGGCAGTATCGCCGCGACCATGGCTTCGGACGGACGTACCAAGCGTTCGCAATCGATATGTGCGCCAGCCTCCGCGAGTATGGAAGCGCTCGCGGCGCCGATGGAGACCACACCGGCTCCTCGGCGCAGGCCTGCTACCCGTTCACAGTCCGCTAGGATCACAGGCGGGAGGTCTGTGAGGCAGAGACGTCAAGCCCAGCAGCAACAGTTAGACCGCGAAACACGAGCACGGTACAGTTCTGAACCAAGATTAGCTGAAGCAGAAACTCCTCCTCAAGTAAGGAGGCAGGCTTCAGCTCGAAGACGTCCTCCAGCGGCCCAGCACAGTCAGCCAAGACGCTCAAATGCGTTTCTGGATGTCCCCAGGACGACTCACCAACCGGAGGAGGAACCAGACGAAGACTCCTACCGACTACGCACCTTCAACACAACGCAAAAAGGAGGTCAGTGCTACGTTCGTTCACCTCTTCTAAATTTAAACGTGAAAGTTTTTCAATTCGAAACAGAAACTTGGCAGTGGGCCGATTTTGTTTGCGATTCTCTATTTCACTAAAGCGATTCTGTCTCCGGAGAGAATACTCTGCTTTCCATGCGTGATAAAAACCGATCGTTAAACACTGTGGTGTCGTGATTCACGTTGGAGCAGTATTTACGAGGCCGCTGTAAATCAACGATACACGAACGTACATGTTTACATTTAATGTAAAAATAAATTGGGTTATTCGTTAAAATTACTCATAAGGATGCCCTTAGCGATGTTATAATTGGACGAACGAATGACGCTTGTACATCATGTTAGAAATATGTACATTTTATTAAGAAATAACAAATGTCGTAGAAGAAAAAAATAGCCGGAAGAAATATCTGTTAATTTAATTTTAGATTTTTTTTTAATATAATGTTTTTAGAAGATTTCTATTAAAAAGTAATTTAAAAAAATTAAAGTGATTAATTAAAAAATCTAGATATGACATTTGGATACAATACATATTTCACTTCACAGTTTTACTCGAAATAATTCTTACTCGGTTGTTACTATTTCAGTTATTTCCGTCACCAGCATGCATGAATTACTATGCATAGATAATTGCAATTAAGCCAAAATATAAATCTTACATTACACACATCTATAAGTACTTCGTGAATTCCGTTTTAATTAAACCAATAAAAATTTTGAAACTTAAAATCATTTTACTCTAATTCGGCAAATTTAAATTAAACTATATAAAAAACCAGTGACAATTTTGATAAGGAAAAATTATTATTTTTTTAAGTACTAAATCAGAGATCTACACATCTTATTTTTTTTTTATAAGATTATGTCATGTCAACTTTTGTATTTTAAGGTATATTTGTTGTTGATTATCTAGTAATTTTTACTATTCATTTTAATAATTTATTAATATCTTACTGTTCGTACGAAATTGATGTTGGTTTTGTCTAACACCTATACATATAATAAAATTGTCACTGGTCCATTTCTGTACATGGAAAATATAAAAAAAATCATCATAGGGGGCCGTTATAGGGGGCAAGAGAACCCAAAACAATGGTTTTTCAGTTTGTCTGTTTGTCTGTATGTTTGGGCACGCTAATTTCAGAAACGGCCTAATCAAAATGTATATTATAACAGTCTTCACTCAACATTTAGTATTTATTTCATCTAAATTGGTTAAGAAATAAAAAAAGTTAGGTCAATTTATGTCAATCACGTATCATGCAAATCTTATTCTATACATGTAATAAATCTGTAGAGGAATAGTCTTTGTACATCGAAAATATTTTAAAATTATACCAGGATGTGAAGTGACAACTAACAGAATCCATTTTCAGCATTTTTAAAATCTTTGTCTGTTTAGCTGTTTGTCTTTTAGTTGTGCTCATAACACAAAAAAAAATAAAATTCATACAGGGGGACCTTTATATTAGCAAGAGAACCCAAAACAATGTTATTTCATTTTGTCTGTTCGTCTGTATGTCTGTATGTTTTTGCACGCTAATCTCAGAACGGATTATTCGATTTGGATTCATGTTTCGGGAATATATTTTCATGGGATTCACTTTACATTTTGTTTTTCTTAACAATTGGTTAACAAATAAAGAAGTTAATAATATATTATTGTCGTACCAATGCTGCTTACCAGTTGGTAGGTTTATAGTTTTTACATGCATTGGAAAGTACAGAGGGTATGTTTTTTCAAAAACGAAATCTAAGCGTACGAAGTCGCCTGCACAGCTAGTATATAATTAAAACATTAACCAAACAGACAAACAAACCTTGAACCTTAACAGTTAATGTTTGGTAATAAAGAGTTTGATTTAAACCACAAGAAAACATCAGTGACAGCACATTTATTATTTTATTACATAAACATCATTCAGAAGTTTTTAGTGGAAAAATTCTAATCCCACCCACTATACCAACATAATATTTTCTCATCTCCCTTAATTTATTATATTAAACGAGACAGGTAAGTATTATAAATAACATATATAAAAATCAAGTGAAATTTCAAGATTTTATTTTTTGTTCTCACCGTATACTATTGTTGCTGACCGTACCTTGTTTATATAGTTATAACCCCCCTTTATTTTTATGGCGCATACACACTATTGTACTCTAAGGACTGTAGTGTTTTTTTAGCACTAGATTTTATTACGTCTAGACAGATGACGTCTAAGTTAAACTGCAAATCTTTTATTTCTTCCCCGCATTGTATTTCAAGTAACAAGGTTTTACACTGAATTCTAAGGTTTTTGTTAGAAGACATTTTCCTTGCTAAAGTTTTGGTATTTGAATAAAATGTTTGTACCAAAATGTAGATAAAAAAATTATGAGTAATGTTGATGTATTAAAACTTTAAAATAAAAAATATATATTCTTATTAATTAAAAAATCAAAATATAAAAACAACATTCCTTATTCAAAAAATTAGAACGTACTAAAAACTCTTTTCTGTTGATTATTTTACTACAGTGTAGACTTACTTTTAAATGTATAGGAATAAATCTTGTTGAGGCAATTTATTAAAGATATACATTTTAAGGTGTCAGAAACAAAAAGAGAATTAAATTTTCTAGAAATTATTATTATATTTGAACACATTTGAAAACTTTTAAGAAATTGACCATACTTTTATTTTAAGATCAAGCAATATCCGGATACAATAGGTAAATTTTATCTTCTAGAAACTTATGATTATTCATTGACCAGTGGAATGTTTGTTTATATTTTACCTAAAAATAGAAGTGGAGGAGAATGTTATGATAAGCAAAATATTTTACTACACTCCAGTCATTATGAATCATGGGCGCGATACCAAATCTTTAAACATGGCGCCTTCGAACACCGATTATAGGAATTCAATTTATAAAACGGGAAAACGAATTTTGTAAAGATCTTAGGAGATTGATGGGATTATTTGATACATCCGACGTCAAAGTCGGATTTAAAGACGATAGCTCAGATTTGAAGATTTGACAAAATATCAGATTACTTTCAGTGGAATTAAATTGTACTTGGCGTAACATTCAATATAATAAAATTTACATACTAATTACTTGTTCTTATTAAGTTGATTAATAAAACCTAAAAAGCCAACCCTCAAAATGCCTTAACCAATTTGTATATAGCCTTTATTGATGGATTGATCAGTTTTTTATCATCGAAATATTTATAGTTAAAGTCGAAAGTAGCCGCTAGACCTGTTATAGGATTTGAAATATTCTATAGATAAGAACAGGTTTTATTACAAAATACCGCAATGCTTAGATATGTGAAGTATGTGGCATTTTTATATTATCACAAAATATCTACAAGACAAATATACGTTTATTTCATGTCATTAAATGCCAAGCCAGTATATTTACTACTTTTATATTTAATGTATACTAAACCTCATATGGGAAAAAATGCTTTGTAAATATGTTCAAATTTCATGATAACATAATATAATTATCATTTAACTAAAATATATTTAAATATTACTTTACTCGAAATACACATATAAGAATATATATATGTCATGTTAAATGAGAGAGAATGAACGATGTAGTAAATACCTAAGAATCTCCAAAATATAATAAGTAGGTATAGTAAAGATATAATAACAATATATTAATTAAATTCAACAAATGCTTCAAGAATTCATATCGTTTTCTTTACATTTTATACTAGCATATCCGCTTCGCCGGGCTTATTTAAGGATATATTAATACGAAATACGGAATAAAAAATATATTAAATATAAGAATTAACTTATTTAGAATTAACCACCGCGATAATAATTATGATTCAACCTGAATTTCATTTTCTTCTACTCGTTTCTCTAACTTGTACATAGATAGTATTATGACGTTATAACTGACCTTAAATAGTTTGATGTAAAAAAGAATATCAGTAGAAAAAAAACTGTCACTGACAGTTCTTTAAAAAATGCTCCGATCTTCGCAAAACTTTACAGGATTACCCGCTGTGTCAATCTTAAGATCCTCTGAAAATTTGGTTAAAATCGGTCAAACCGTTTCGGAGTTTGTCCGGAACATACATACTTTCTCTTTTACAGGTATAGATTAATAATGATGTCTGAAATCTTCCTTCCATTGTTACTGAGGAATGACAGATTGCTTTTTATTATGTATCGGAGTACCTTCCTTATATACTTCAAGGATCATTTTCTGAATATGAACATTTTTATTTAATCTACGGGAACATAAGTCTCTACTACGTTTAATATAATCAAAGAAAAGCGAAACGATAAAGAGATATTTTAATGGTAAATAAATATTGTTATATAAAATATTTAATTACGCTTATATTTTAAAATGTATATTTAGTAAAATATTTAGTATTAATGTATACTTCAGTCAAAATTGAAGTTCTTATTACAATATCTTTGATGGTTATTTAGCATCTGTTAAACAAAATTCAAATTCGGTTACAAATACTCAAATAGATTGCTATTATCCCTTGGTTTGAATGTGGTGTTGAACGCTGAGTATACTTGGTAAAGTGTTTTATTATGCACAGTCTGAAAGTAAGGCCTCAGTTATTTATATGCATATTTAGGAAACTTGACTGCTGATAAAGTTTTCGATTACTTTAGACTCGATATTCGGTGTATATTATATGTGCTTGGAATTTGAACAATCTAGCCTTGCCTTGGGTTAGTAATTTTATAGTATTTTTATGCTACTTTCTACATAAGCTTATTAGAGATTAGAGATAGGGTTGTTTCTTAAGATAGGTTAAAGTTTTTTTTGTTAGCATCGGTTTTTTAAAGTCATGTTTAATGTTTGTTCAATGAATAACCTGCACCCCGCCCTGGTTGAATGTCCGGACAAGCCTTCATTTTATAATTAATAGTTATAGGTTTTTTTCGTTGATAGTTTTTTGGAGTTATTATATGTTATTATGAGCACGGAACAAGTGTGTTTATTATTATACATTAAAATTTTAAACTACTAAAAGTTGTTTAAACTGAGTGCCTCCGCCATATTGTACTACTAGCAGCTTCGACCATCCTGTGGCCACTATTTGCGATTAATAGTGCAATTAAGAAGAAAAATCATTATTATTGCAAAGTTTCATATAAGTCTCTTTAGTATTTTTACGTGTATGATTAGGAATCATCCATACATACATACATACAAACTCATGTTTGGATTCATATCCATCAAAACAATTTTCAGGTTTAGTTTTCAACTTGATATTTAATAAAACGTGTTTGTTTATAATTGCCTACCGTAAAAAACAACAATATATATTTAATGTGCAGCCAATTAAATAAAGAGTTCATTTCATTTCAGTTCAGTTCAGTTCATTCGGTCATCTGAATGCAATATAGATTAAATTTCCAGAATAAATCACATATTTTACTGGAAATAGGTGAATGGAATATAAATCAAAACAGCAAATAATCCTTTCTCTCTTTAACTTCTTTAGTTGTAAAAAACGGTTTCCGCAACTTCTTAGCAGATAGACATCACTTTTTTTAGATATATTGAAATTTATAAATATATTTTTAGTAGCCTACCGCAATTTCGCATTATTCGCAAAGTTTAACTGGTAGAGAATGCCAATAGATATTAAGTTCGTCTTTTGTATTAGTCAATAAAGGGTAAATCAGTAAATAAATAAATAAATAAAACCTAAATTAAAAACTTACTTAAATTTATTACATCTCATAAGACAACTCAAGAAAAGTGATTTCATTGAGGAGGAGGAGGAGGAGGTATTGGAGGAGATGAAACAAAACAACTAGTCTACAATTTTTTTTAATAATATTTAAAATGCAATTTACATTAAAATCTTCTGTAACAGATTTTATAATTCATTAAAAACTGAATTCGTTTTAAAGCGTTAAATGAACTTTTTTATGCAACTGAAATATTTATTATGACTAGCATATTTTATCAATGTAAATGTACCAAAGAGAAAATAAAACCAATCCATCTCTACACAAAGAAAATAATTCTAAATGTTGAACAATCTTTTAAATCAAATTTACAATAAATATGGTGTGCTTTTACTTCGATAACAAATTACAAGTCCATGATATAATTCGTAACATTCGAAATCTTATTATTATAAACAAATAAAAATTGAAAAAACCCCCGATACAAAACGATCTTTAAAAATATAATAAACAATAGTTTAAAAAACTAAAAAAAACACGCTTTTATTGCTAACCGAACTAAAAACTAGAAAATAATTTTTAATGACAAAGAGTATAAAATTACAGTAGTAGAAGATCGAACAATTAATCATAGTGAATCGCCTTAATATAAAATTATAATAAAATTTAAGTTATTAACAGAATAATTCAATTCTGAGTAAAAACCGTGGGGTGCATTTTACTGTGATTCTTAACTATCCTCTCATAGATAGTTGCTAATAGAATGATTGTAATACCTTAAATATCGAGCACCCCACGCTTTTTACTCAGAATTGAATTATTCTGTTAATAACTTAAATTTTATTATAATTTTATATTAAGGCGATTCACTATGATTAATTGTTCGATCTTCTACTACTGTAATTTTATACTCTTTGTCATTAAAAATTATTTTCTAGTTTTTAGTTCGGTTAGCAATAAAAGCGTGTTTTTTTTAGTTTTTTAAACTATTGTTTATTTTTTATTTTTTAGTCTGTGACAAACTCATAAATTGAGAAATCATTTCATTACTTAGTTTTTTTTAGAAAGAATCACTCAGTGGTCTCCGTATGATCGATCAACGGGCATTGATCCGAAATCAATCGCCTTCACGGTTCAATGGGACTTACTTTCATCATTGTGGTTAGTTTTACCTCCCAATTAATGGAAAAATCCAGATTGACGTCGTTAAGTTGTCAATAGACCCTTAGTACTTCTACTGTTGAAGTCTCTTAGGAATAAGTCTAATTCATTAACCCGGCGTCAGCACAGTTAAAATATGTTACAACGATAGTAAGGTTGGGTCCAGGAGACCCGTGAAGAAAATCGTCATAATTTCAATAATTACGAGAAATTTACTAATATATGGCTGTAATTGGATAAAACGACTATAGTTTAAGTGGTCATGTATGAGTAAAAAGAACTTGAAGTAAAACTTTCTTTTTAATATTTTTTTTATGATAGTGGAACAAAATATTAACAAAAATAACAACCTTTGCTTTAAAGTCACAAAACTTGAACCAAATATAAACTTTTTTTCTAAAATATTAATAATTAGGATACATGTAAATCACATTTAATAAGACTACAAATAAAATTACAAATTAGTTTTATGAATCAGTCATATCATTGCTTACATATGCGCAGTCTCTACAGTACAATATTGCAAACTTAGTGCAGATATATTTGTTTCAGTTCTGTCAAGTTCAATTACTTTTTCAGTCTTTTTTGGCAGGACAGTCTTGCAACCTTTTTCTGACCTTCAGTATCTTTGCAGACGGGTCCCTGACAGGGTTTCCTAAAAAAATCGCGTATTGTTTGGCACATTAGTCTTAGCAACTGCAGGATGCCTTTACGGTCGCGCAAATGCTCACCAACAAGAGTAATGCGTAAATTGAGAATTTGTAACAATGTTGTTATTTATCTTAAGAAATATATGTGCAGTTATTGAAGCCATATATATATATATATATATATATATATATATATATATATATATTATAAAATTTACAAGCCTAAATCGAATGTTTAGGCCTAAAGGCATCTATGGCCACTTTATTGTATCTCTTCCAATAAAATTAATATTTATTTTTTAAATTAATATTATTTATTAGTCATTAAAAAATATTTTCTAGTTTTTAGTTCGGTTAGCAATAAAAGCGTGTTTTTTTAGTTTTTTAAACTATTCTTTATTTTTTTTTTTTATTTATTTTTTTATTTTTTTTTGGGAAACTTTTATCAAATTATTGCATTGTCATCGGTCCTTGATACGTGTGCAAAGTTTCAATTTAATCGGATCGCTGGAACCTGGTGAAAATTAAGCTCGAAGATTCCGTTACATACATAGATACATACAACCCAAGCTAATAAAAGCGTATTAAAAACAATATTGTTATGTACTTATTAAAGCCGTTGGGTCGGGGGACCGTTGTATATAAGTTGACGATGGTGTCTATTTTACGAAGTTAATCATTGAGGACTTAGACTATACGATTCGATATCGTAATTTCTTTATTTGCCTTAGAAACATTTTGGTACGTTTTTTAATTTTAATTTTTTTTTCTACTTTTAAGAATTATTTTACTGGTATCATTATTGTCTAACGAAACCTACGGATCTAACTATTAATATTGCATAAGAACCTTTAACCCGCACCAATAAAACCTCAATATGTTGGAGACAACTGTTTCTATTTCAACCAAACTTAGCTAAGAACCATTTCGACGAACCAGACTTTCGATATAAAAAACCGCAATCAAATCCGTCCACGCATTTGGCTGCTAGAATGCCACAAACAGACATACAGATACTCAGATCGACAGGTCAAACTAATAACAACCCTCTTTTTGTATCGGGGGTTAAAAAGCAATATACTGTAGAAAAACCTGAATCCGAACATTGTAACTCTATAGGAGACGTTAATTACTGGCGTCATATATCCTTGCGTTACGATTAAAATATCATTGTACCAACATCGTATTAATTAATTGCTTCGCCCTAGATTTTCGATATGTTATTTATTTTGTAACATTTACTGACAAGAGTTTTACGTTTCACGAATATAAAACAATATTAATCGATATTCGCTGCTATGCATGTACAATCGACTGTCTGTGATATTGAAATAATTGTATTTCCCGGAGGTTGATTGGTTGGTTCCGAAACTAGACAGAATGCCAAATTGACATAATATGGGATTATTCTGATGTTGTACGGATTTACAGCAACATTAAATATCTATATGAAAATAGACAACGACTGAACAGCTTATAATATTTTCTTTGACGATTATGAAAATTTTCTCATATTTTTATTTAATTTTTTATATTAGTGTTCTAAGAACATAAAAGGATCAATGGTGTCGTATAAACAATAAGCAAATCTATATAAGTTAAATTTATTTATTTTTAGTGGAAACCTCACTAATTTCTATGTTGCATATTTGTTGTATTTATAAGTATTATCTAATTGTTTGTTTCCGTTTAAAATAAACTAAAAAAAATTCGAACATGATTTTTTTTGTATATATGTTAGTGCGAATAGGCCGTACTCAAGAAATCCATGAACGTATTTTAAATCTATTACGCCATCTATCGATCATTGTCCCGTACAATGGCAGCTATTTCTCAAGTAGGGACATGGAACGTCCCTTATCCTAAAGCGACGTTAACGCTGTAAAGCGACATCTGAAGTTGCTTAATTACGTCGTCACATAAAAAAAAGTAGGGTGACTTTGATATATATTGATTATTTATTTTTGCGTTCAGTTTATTCCGAGAAACAAAGTACAATAACACGAAGACTATATATTCTTGGATACTTTAATAAAAACGAATACCTATGCAATCTAAAACACAATAGTTAAATCAAATAGAGACAGTATAGTTCAATTGATCGTTCCACCAGTGATCCTCTTGTTTCATCTGCAATAACCCACTTTATTATTGGCGTTCCACCAAGCCCCATAACGACATTTAAGGGTTGAATCTGTATACAGAAGTGCTCTCAGCTTTATTGTAATACTGATTCTCCTAAACCTGTTTTCATCAATATATTATCATTCAATCTATGATATTTTATGATTATTGATATAAATTATAACATTAATAACTAATTATTTTTTAAATAATTTAAAATTGCCTCAGAACTGGTATTTAAAATCTAAATACGAAACAGTATTAGTAAGGTATTTAGTGTTAACATTTTTAGGGAAAAAAAAATTGTTGAATAAATATGAAACTATAAGTATTGACTAGGTTTTTAGGGTCGCGCCGCACCCTTGGTGCACGTGACTCGAATCTACCTAAACTTAACTAAAAGAGGTGTATGTACCCTTGTTGTTTGAATTTCTTAAAATAGAATATACGTGACTACCTAAACATCATTTATTGTATTAGAAATGTATAAATATATTAATATTAAAATAGACACCTTTCAAGAGTATAAACATCTCATACTATGATAAATAACAAAGTTTATTTTCTCTTTATATGGCATAAGTTAGTAAATTAATATTGATGAGCTCGTATTCCTAATTCCCTATTATTATTTATTATCCATATCATTTTTATCTTTTTATATTATCTTTTGTATCTTTAAAAATATTTATTTTAAACACCCATAAAGTACATATTTATTACTTTTATTCAACGATACTAGAATATTGCATTAACATAAAATGCACGTAAAAGCAATACCTTTCTTTTCCAATATTCTAAGTTGTATAACAGATAATAATAAATATTTTATATGTTTTCTTACGTATGTGAAACAGAGACATCGATTATCTGTATGTTGAGGTTAATAACCTTGCAGTTCAGGATGTTATGGGATTTATTTGTCTTTTTAAATATATAATAATTTTGTTATATTCCTGAAACATAACATATTAACGAAATACATAAACTTAATAATTGTCACACGGGTTCATCAATATCAATTATAACTTAATTAATTTGATGACTGTTACTAAGCTTGGTTTCTTGTACTATCACTATATCACATGGTGACTGTGGTTTCTGGGTTATTCTGATATTAACCACAAGTTCAATTACCGGTTCAATTATTAAACGGTAATCATATTATGTAACTAATATGGAGACAGTGAGATTTTAAAGATTAATACGATATTATTATATTCAACTGTACATATTTTAAATTATTTATAAATATACTCGCCATCTAAGTCGTAATCGTTGGGTTCAGGGACGCGATAGCTCAGAAAACAAAGTGACCACGACGGATTTTAGAAATCGCAGCTTCTAGTCTTTTCGTGTTAATGAATATTTTTATTGATATCAATAAATAAATAGGTCGTAAATCTAAAATATTGATTATTTGATTTATTTGTAATTTTTTTTTTGTTATTTCAAGATTACATGAAGAATGATTTAGAATGCCTATTTTGCTAACGGTACATAGTGTTCTAGCTGTACTTAAGCGTCATTTAATAAATGAGGAGAAGAGCATAGCCGTTACTTACGCCTTCTCGTTAAAATAGACGAGACTATTAAAATATCCGCTAATCATTTTATGGAAACTTTATAACATTACAAAACTTTTGAACAGGCTTGGCTTGAATATAATAAAAAATATATAATTAATTCTGTAATTATGAATATTCAGGGTTAAGATTATAATCGATTCTAACGGGTTAATTTATTTTAATCTTTTCTACACGATACACAATCTAACATTAAAGCTTGGGTCTATCTATCTTTCATATTTCATACTATATTTCATTAAAATATACTCAGTCATTTGAGGTCTTATCTTTTTAATATACATACTACAAATCTTATCAAGAGAAATGAGACAATATATTAAAATGAAAATTATACTGTAGGAATGTATTAAATTTTATATTACTTCGAAGCAGTATTGTCTAAGTATTTATATACTATATAGACGTATAGATAAGTTTAAATGAGAAAAGTTTATAGTATAACAATCAAGGTATATTTAGCAAACTTATGTAATACTTGTGTTTCAGAGATATCTTAATATTAATAAGCTACGGTAGAAATAATCGTATCTATTTTGTCAGTTATTAATTATATCAGCCGAAAAAGTTGTTATAACCAAGTTAAGTCCAATTATAAGCAACTTATTTTATAAGCTACGGAATTGGCCTCGAGGTAATCGCTGTCAGGACCCCCTCTGACACCACCTGACCCTTCACGCGGTAAAACGACAGAAAGAAATCAACCAGGAAAAAGCTTTTATGTGACCCGCAACAAAGTGAGTTAGGAATTGAGTTTCAGAAAGAAAGAAATGATGAATTTAAGATTACGGTCTTCATGATGAATATATCATAGATTTAATTAAATCGTCCCGTTTTATAATATGAAACCTTTATTGAAATTCACTGACGCAAATTATAATAAATTAATGTTTAAATGGGCAGCCATTTTGTGATACCTTATGAAACTAACACAATTATTAAGAGGGTAATTGGTATTTCAAATCAAAGACCCCAAAGAAATATAAGATGATGAAATAAATGACAAGCGGCCGATTTTAACTGTTCATTAAGTAGAATTATTTTTAAGATTAAAAATGTATATTAGCTACTGAAATGTGTGAATATTCGGGTTCAAGTATTTTATCTTATCCTACTCTGATAGTTACTGTGGTGTTTAGAATCAATGACGGTAGTAAAAATATCTTTATATCTACGAGTACTTTGCTGACCTAAAACGTTGCTGAGCTTTTAAAAGTCGTATGGAGAGGACGCATGAATGTAATCTAATCAGAGACATTCCTATCTGTGAGCGGGTTTTTGGCCCGGTTTTTGAATACTAACGAATATACAAACGAACGAACGTTTATGCTTTACTAACACTATATTTGATTTCATAAATTGTTTTGTTTCTTGTCAGAGCGTTTAAATAGATATTTTATTTAAATTTGAACAAGTTTAATTTTGGAACTGCAAACAGACTAAATGCTATTAAGAAAATTTTAGGGAAATATGTTTAGATTTGATTTGGTATATTTTTATAAGTAGCAAAATTTTAGATAATCCTGTATTTGAATTACAATAGCATCTAATTAGCACCTAGGGCATCAAAAAAATAATTTTACGAAAAAGAGGAAAAAATTATTCGATAAAGAAATCAAATAAATAATTTAAACTTGTCCTTTATTAAACTTCTTCCGCAAAGCGCTTCACTTACATGCGTCACTCACTTATTAATCTAATATAAATATATTTTGAGCACTTCTGTACAAGCACATAAACCATCAAAACCAATATTGGTATGGTAATCAAGGGTATCAGTTATTTGCCTAATCCATAAAACCATGGCCTGAATGTTATCGCTTCGTAATTATTAAACATTTTATCGGAGATCCATCCGCCATTTTGTGTCACAGCCCTAATGCCCATGCCAAGCCCATGATGAAGAATTGACGTTTTAAATTTACATAAACGGACCGCAATTTACAATTGATTTTGTAATTGAAAAACATGTTTGATTTAATCAAATACTTCGTCCCTTTAACCCACATCAAAATACCTTTAAATGTATCGTTTACCTACAAATCATGTTAAATCAACATGAAACTAAAAATAAATATTGGTAGGTTGTTTGTAAATATTTATTAATATTAAAAATACATAAGCGCAAACAATACAATGGGTATTGTTAATAAACAATAGTTTACCTTATTGACATGTCCTACATAATAATGTAGGCGAACGGAAACGGGCTAGAATATAGTAGTAGTACTACACTAAAGTATATATAATACTACCTACTACTGCTAGAGTATAGTATAATAATATAACAGCTCAAGATCATTGTGAATTCCATGATATCTAAATAGAATCGACAATCCTGTGCTTCGGAGTGGCATAACATATTGCAGGATTATATACAATTAATCAAATATGTCTATTATAATAATTGATGTAAGGCCATTAAGTAAAAACACAAAAAAATATTTCAGTAATCAGTTTGAACTTTACGAATTTAATGGCACAATTGTCTTCTCCGTTCCTTTGAAGGAATAAGGAGATAATTAAACTCAAATCAAGCCCCATTAACGCAATATTATCATATTTTTAATTAAAATTAAATATATCGTTTATCTACCCTATTTGGCAACGTTTGGATTGAACAAATATAACATCTTATTACTGGAACAAATGGCAAACGACCATTGTCTCTCGTTTCCTGATAGATTAAATTGCATTCGAGTGCAGGAGAAAGTTCAATTACAGTTTGTAATGTGTGAAACCTGCGAGTGATATTTAGACACGCTAGTAATTGCTTTACACGACCTATGTATCAGGCCTTTACCTAGGTTGATATTAATCTAGGTATCACACAATAACTAACTCGCTATTGCTTAATGTCAAACAACAACTAAATATAAATCATTTTGTAGAACTACCTCTTTGAACAGTCCTTGTATTTCGTTTGATATTATATGATTTGATTGGGGATTATTTTCATATCATACATATTTATGAACCACTACACTGAAATCTACATTTAGAGATAACGAATGCTTCCTTTGATAAATACGTCTCAATTATTTATTAATATTTTTGATTCATTATTTTCTTTAACATATTGATCAGTTCTAAACAAAAAAGAATAGTATTTGAAATTTTATTAATTTAATAGATATTTTTCTGTCTTATAATATGGTTATATTAAACGTTTTTAACAAATTAGTTTTATATTTAACTAAAAACTTTATTATATATTTTAAAATTAAACTGCAAAAATGCTCATTAAACTCACATTTACCTCACCTAATTTTAAAGTACATACTTTATATGAAACATATCCTGGCTACTATGTAGTATTAAAAAAATACAAAACACTGAACATAAATTTTCATGTATATATATTTTTTGTTTCTTAATTATATAGAGTCTGTATGAATGTCTAGTTATTTGGAACCTATATATCATTTATGAGTTTGCAACTTGAGTGCTCTAGAATGAAATCGTAACTTCTCTCGAGTATAATTATAAACCAAAGCACACGTATCTGTGAAATTGGAGCTTTCCAAAGGTGTGTGGTAAGCTCAACATGTGTTCTGACGTTGCAAAATTACATATATTCTCTCCGTAACTTTGGCCTTATTCTTGATAGTGTATTTTGGTAATATGCATAGATAATCTTAATTTTCACAAACAATATAACACTGCGACTTTATGGGTAGGATAGCCCATTTATTGAGGAATTATTATGTTGCTGGCAATTATTCCGCGTTATACAAATGGCGTTGTCCGTTAAAATTGCATGTCAAAAAAATACAAAGGCAAATTGTAAATAGATCTGTCATTACATAATATGCCAAAACATTTGATAGAAAGGTCAATCGCCATTTGCAAAATGACACGGCAAATTGAATTATTTCAAACTTTTTTAAAATCTTTTTTTGTAATTTCCCTTGGGAAAAATCTTTTCACGGATACCTACAGACAGGATACGAGAAAATAACAGGGGAGCGGGGGGGGGGGGGGGTTATGTGGAAGTACCCGACAGCATTAGAGACGCTCCTATTTTTAAGGTATATTTTTATTTTTGGCATCTCATGGGTATGGGAGTACGTAACTCCGACAGCTGCCGCCTCCCTGCCTATATCAGTTTATCTTTCATTGTTTATTCATTTAAAATGTAAATTAGCTTGACATGGTTATACATGTAAAAAAAAAATTGAAACATTAAAAAAAAATCATAAAATAGTATTGAAATTTGTTCTACCCTGTTTCCAACGTTAACCTAAGTTAGTTCATAACTTATTTTGCACATATAAGTGTCTAGTTTCCGAACGCGAACACTTATTTTACTCGCTACAACTACAGTAATTATTTTTCTCCGCGCGGATCCAATTAATAGTTAACTCCACGCTGTATATGTTGACGTGTTTGTAGTTTGTTCGTATTATTATTTGTGTTCTTTACCTTAAAAATAAATTATTATTGGCTATATCAGATACCTACTATAGTATTTATAGTATTTGTCTTACAAAGCCGTCAGATGTCCACTTTAAGATGAGCTTTCGTTAGATAGGTACAGTCGAAAGTAAGGGAAGGAATTGAAATACATACAGCCATATAAATATACACAGTATATACTATATTTAACATAAGATGTTATATGAGAATATGTAATGTATATAAGTATATTTGTATGTTATATACACGGTGTATATATAAAACTAAAAATACTGTTTCGTTACGAGTAGCTGTTACGTTTTGCCCATGTCAAAATTAATTAGGTTTTTCTTTATTTCATCAGCATCAATCATAATTCCTACCACTCTAATTTATTCCCTAGTAAACGTATGTTATAGTCCATTTTGCAAGAAAATCGATATTAATATTCAGTCTACCCTTAATACAGTCGGTCGTGTTAATGACAGATTGACCCAACTCAACATTGAAAACCAGGAAAATATTATACAATTATTTTTTCTCAAACTCTTTAAAATCATATTCTGTGAGTAGGTTTACAGAATTAGGTACATTTAGAATTTTGTTTTTAATTTTTGTTTTTTGTGGATCAAGCTGACTTCCAAAAAAGTTTATTTTCAATGGAATTTTTACTAAAATGGTTTAATATACAATATATTAATTTAAGTATCATCGTAAATATTATTATAGAACCCGTTAACATCATTCAATATAACTAATTTTAACTTAATTATTGTAGGTTAGATAATAATTGATATCTGATGTATTGATAATTCAAAATTAGTTTTATTATTTTAATAAGAGTAATTATATTAACTATTTAATATTTGTAGACTATTACTATTATAAATGTTACAGTTAGTATGTTTAGATGTATGAATCTTTGTTATGTATCACTAAAATATGTTTTAAGTGGATTAATTTGAATGTTAGCTAGCAAGATTATGATCATACAAAAGAACATGGACTATTTCTATGAAGGAAAAATACAAAGTTACGTAAAAAAGGTCTGAAAACACTGCCACAGATTATTGTTACAGTTTTTGGATTATATAATAGTTCTCCGTAAGCAAAGCCGCAGGCAAACGTTAATAACTAGATAATTAAGAGAGATATAAAAAAAAAAAATTGTAATTTTTTATTCTTTAAACACAAAGAAGAGGAAAATTACATTTTTCCCTTCAAAGAAATGGCGTTCGCCTACCCTAACAATACGTTTTTAGCAGTAATTGTATGCCAAAAAAATGAAAGTCTGGATGTTCATTTGGTTTGAATAAAATTTGTTAATTTTGAATAAATATATTAAACAAAGAGTAATATTATTGTTAAGTAAAGATATTGTTTTTTGGGGTAGTTAGTTTTAAATTGCAAAATTAAATAACATAGATAGATATGATGTTTGAAAAAATAATGTTTTAAAAATTTTCATTACAATAAATTTTACAAGCCTTCGTGTTACTTATGGAAGGTGTGCTAAGCTTATACCAGTACTTTGATCTATTGAAATCACAACATAGATCTATATGTATAAGATGTATCATAGATAGATATATTACAGATATATATGTCTTATCTTTGGTTGATGTCCTCTGTCTAACAGATGACAAGACTATCTTAAATTATATTATAATTATTTAATATCGTAATCATGAACTTTGCATGCCTTTTTTAACGCATAGCAGCTAATTATTTTATTAACTTTACCAAATGGTTATTTTTATTATATTTTAGCATATAATACAAACCCAGAAATATGAATATATCAATTGTAATTTAACAACTCTATTTTATTGCTAAAAAAACCAATCTCTATTAAATTAAATAAGTACATTTAATATTTTAAAAAGGTTTTACAATAACAATCCTAATTAGCTAAAAACATATATGAAGGTTTTAAAATAGTCACATCACTAATGAGTAGAAAAAAAAAATATATATTTTTTTTTATAAATCCACCACATTGCCAGTAGTTCTTCTAATGTTAATGAACTCCATAATATTTCATTTTACTTTGAATGCTCTAATAGTTATTAATACCAAACGGATCCGAAACAAACTTTTTGCTTAGGTTAGGGGCTATAATACAACATACCTAATAACTCACTAAACTAATTCTCATTGTCTGCGATGATCAATAGCGGGACTAGACGGGTTAGAATTAAAACTAAATACCTTTTCACTGTCCGACGTTCACACGGATTCCAGTTGCCAGGATCATGGGAGGACTGACCATTTTAATTGCCACCTTTGACGTCACAAGCTATATATCTCTATGTTGTGTCACTTGAATATGTGCACAAGTCGCAAGAGTTTCAAAAACATGAAATGCGTTTCGTTACATACATCTATTGTTGGAAAATGACGGATTTTATAATTGTTTTTTGTTGAAATAGTCATGTGGAAAAAAATATTAATCAGAAAATTTGAAAATTGTTGAGAAACTACAAGGGCTTTTGTTCTACTGAGTTTTAATATGAACTCTAGAACATATAGGATTTATATAACAGGGATATCCATTTTTGTTTGTTTTATTTATTCTGATCCCGGAATAAAAATAATAATACTTCGTTGAACCATTGGCAAAATAGATAAAAAATAGAATTATTGTAGAGTTCCGGGTTCAAATTCGAGTAGTTCCTCATTCTTCCGAGTAACATCTAATATATAGTGTTATAAGAATATTGTTTAATGTTTCAGTAAAATATTTATGATATATTTTATTAGCAATTATCACGTAATTAGATTTTTTGTTTAAATATTTTGAAGGTGTAATATTTAATAACATTACATTTATATATTTCGTTGTATTTTCATAATTTTAACATATAATTCGTATTTCTGTAGTAACCTTGAGTAATACGTTCTCCGTTTTGGAGTTGGCTTCAAATCAACCGTGTGATTGTCAGAAATATCGTTCTTATAATAAACGAACACGCCTCTTAATAAAATTATTACGTTTGATGTTCAAAATAAATGAGAACAAACAGAATGTTACATCTCGCAAATATATTATTTTACATTTTACGTGGCTAAGGTTAAGCTTTTAATTATTACTTATTGATTTTTTAATATATAGATTTCCATATCATATTTTAAAATATCTACGTGTAGTACTGAAAAGATGATGATAATTGTCATTTATATAACATAGACATAGAATACAGAATGTTATATTAATACATGATAGCCTTAATAAAGCTATCAGCTTGTTCAACATCGTCAATTAATTTATAAAAAACATGACATTTCAAAGGTTATTTGAGTTATATTGAAGTCAACATTACACAGTTCAACGAGTTCATTAATTAATCATGAAGTTACGAAGCACATCAATTATTTCCCATTAACATGTTTATTACTTCAAATATTAATTACATTTACCTGCCATGTTATACTTAAAAAATATTTTATAGCACACTTTATTATTATAGACTTAGAATAATTTACCCCTTTCCTATTTTTAATATGCCATATAGAGCTGGTAATGACACGGTAAATCAATTGGTAGAGCGACGGGAACGGAATCTCAAAGGACGCAGGTTCGAATTCGATCTGTGTTGACGAATAGTTTGTGGAATATTCATCTTTGTAAAATAAAAATAAATAAGATGGCTGACATTTTTAAAATAATTTAAAAAATTAAGTTTATAATTATTATTTTTTAAATAAAAGTTACTATTATTTTAAAATTTCAGTTTTAATAGCTGAATTTGATTTAAAATTATCTTACGAGAGAAACATTGGTTTGCAAAGGTCAATTTCAATTCAATAATGATATATGTAAATCAATAATTCTGAAATGAAAGATTGGAATCATCAATATATAACGTGGAATGTTACATTGTATTTATTAATGATATTGGTTAGATTATAATCATTAAATAAATTTTTATTGATTGTATTGCTCTTTCTAGGTGATATAAACAAAAACTGTCAATGTTAACATTCTTAACATCACTTTATTTCTCATCGCGAAGCGTGGGTTCGAAAACCTAAATGTCTTTCCGCAATGTTTAAAAAAGATCTTATAAACTACCTGACTCCTGATAACTTTAAGCTGGAAATTTAAGTTTTAAAGTTTGTAGAGTATCTCAGAAGGATGATCCTAATTTTCATCCTTTTATCTTACAAAATAGGAACGTTTCATAATGAACTTAATTTATAAATAAAATGCCATGGCGAAACTGTAATAATGAGCGTGTATTCAGAGCATTGCCAGAAATAAACTGAAGCAATATACAAACAGTTCCCAGGTGTTTTATTGTACACTTTATTAGCCATTTTGGTTTATATCTCTTTCATAAAGGCTGTGTAATAAAAATTCATGGAAATTTGGGTCATAATATGTTACTAATACGGGTTATAAACGCATTTCCGAATTTTGTTACAGAAATAAAGAGAATGAGTTTCATTGTTCAAAAGCAATTTTTAACGCTTTCTTTTATAACTGGTTTTAAGTGCATTAAGAGCTTTCAGAATATATGTAGTTATTGGTATTCTAGTCTAGCTTATAAATATATTTTTATTATTGTGTTAAGGTATATTGTAGTAAAATATCTATAGTTTTGACCAATATTTTAAAGCAAATGAAAACTTGTATGTACAAAAACGATGCCCGAATTGTTAATTTAATACTTATCTTACCTGTTACGCTAGTAAATTGTTGTTAAACCATATTTACGATATTCGTATTTCTAAGTTTCTCTACTCTAATGGGCTTTTAAGCATGTAGGCAGTATCTTAATTCGTTGCTCTAAAATTGTAAAATGCAATTAAACCAGTGAAGTTCTCATCGTGTAAATTTGCATTTAAGCCAGAGTTCTGTATAATAGACTTTAGCATTTATAACATAAAGAATATTTTTTAATGCAACGTATAATAAACTTAGTGACACGAATGACATTATTGTGTGTCCAATGACATTAGAGCTTTAAAGGTTATTCCATGTGACACGTTGTAGCCGTAGCGCCGTAGCTGCTACGACGTAGGCGATAAAGCCATGTTAGACTTATGAAAGGTGTTTCCTTTTTTAAAATGTATTATAAAAAACGTCAGTCTCATAGGATATATATAACAAACAATATTGTATTTGTTATAAAAATGATATATATTATATGGACTGTGACTTATTATTTTATTTATCTTTATTTGAAAGACAGTCTCATGTAACAAAATTAAATTTATTTAAGCGATATAGTTTCGCTTTCTTTGATGAATATTATAGTTTAATTCTTAAGAAAGGTTATAAATTTTCTAACATCATAGTATGAGTAATTTACACTTTGTGTTGAAATTTCTTGATGGAACTTCATAACTAAATGTTTTTAAATGAAATATATATGCTTATAATATATATACTCAGAGTATGCCTGACGATGATGTTCGAAACCGGTCGCATAGCATAAATATAAAATCATTAAATAGTGGAACTTAGTACAAGCATATATATTTCATTTAAAAACATCATAGTATGACTTACAATCAGTAAAAAACAGTTAAAAATAGATATATTTGTATTATGTATAACTTTTTATTTTGTAGTGTATTTTAGGATTGACATTCAGGAATGCCTTTGAGCACCATCTGTTGTACCAGTTTTAGGGCAATAAAGACTGAATAGAAAGTAATGTATTTTCTTTTCCGGGTTAAATCAGTTATTCCGAACTATCTCCCAACATATAAGGCCTTTTTGTAGTCCTCACAGACCTAGTCATAGCCAATAACTTGTTTATAAATAAAAGTGGTACTTGTTTACTGTTTCGTGCGAAGTAAATTTGATCTCATTTCGGTAAAATATCCTACGGTCAGATTACTTCTACTTAGAAGAAGAAACTATTTAAGAAGATTTTATTTGCACAATTTGAGTAAAATAAAGACAATATAACAGTTAATGCCTGGCCTCTGACCTTTTATATACAGATTTACTCCTTAAATTAATTAACTACGATTTGAACACCGATTAAGTTTTTCACCAAAATATGTGTAGGTATTATGTTTTTGGTCAATATCAGAGTAAATACATTTTGTTATAACATAACTAATTTTCAAAGACATTTTGTGTAATTTTTATATACATATTCATAAACTTATAGCACAATTTTAATATACTCAAATTGACAATTTTGTTAGTTTTAAATAAACTTATTATAATATAACACACTATATCCTGATATTATCCTTATTATTACTTTAACAGGGTAATGTGACTAGATAGTAATTACTAACCGCAACGATAACTACGGTTTACGGATCGTGGTTAAATCAGGCTTCCAGCAGATGCTGCAAATAAGAATTGCTTAAGTATTTACAACTGGCCAGCTCAGAAAAAGAAATAGTATGGGTTAAGACAGGAAGAACTTGATGTTAATTCTTAGAAAAATAAAATTATAGCATATTTAAAAATGAAGTCAATATCTTCAAAAACTTAATAATATTCTATGTCAGTGGCACTAAATTAAGTATTTAACCGACGGTTCACACTTAGCCACATTGGCTCTGGTCGTTAATTACTCTGCGTAATGACTTTTCCAAACGATCCTGTCGGCAAACGACATCTGTCTTCTTCCATCAGACCAGTAGACTGGTGAATGGAAATTCAACCATGTTGGAATGAAATAAAATTCATTATCGCTTGTATAGCCGTGATAATATTAAATGTTTTAGTCAAATTGTAATTATATGAAAGTTTTAATACAAAATAATTTGGATATTTATTTCGTGGATTATTTTATAAATCTTCACTTTAAACAGGCACAGAGATATAAAAATAATAATTAAAAAACTAAAAGTTCTTCAGATTATTTTCTTCATTCTTGAATTCATTGCTTGAAGCTCAGCAAATATCTAAAATGCTATAATAGCGTAATATTAAAAATTGTTGATATAAATTAAATTCCAGATTGTCAGGTATTGGTGTTCAGTTAAAATTCTCGAGGGATTCATCTCTGACAGCTGATATCATTCCTACGCCAATCGACTGAGACGCTTGATTAAAAATAGTATCATAACTTTATTATAATTTCTTAATGATAAATCTAATTCTAATAAATCGATGGTCTTTTATTTCCTTTTCAAAGTTATTTATTGTTGGTTGGCTAGTTGGTTGTTAATCATATCGGTGATATAATTATATTAACTGAAGTCAATTCGTTGGCCTATCAATACCTATTGAAACTTTGGGGAATTTAGAGATATTTCAAACATTTATTATTCATTACCATTTATGCATAAATTTAATCTTAGATCAATTTTATAACGAGTTATAAGTTGTTACCTGTCTTTTTATATGAAAAACCTCGTCGGTAATAAATAAAAATACACTTTACCGCTGGTGATACGAGTTTTATCTTTTTATGATTTCATAATATTTTTTCCTTTGAGGATAATGGAACCCCGTTTGTGTTTTCTTTTATATTTTCTGTATGTAATTTTAAATGTCAGGAGATGATACATGTGTTCTGAACTCAAATTACCGTTCATATTACTTGAAAGGTCTTTGTTGGTTTATAAGTCATTTTTTGGCTATATTTTTTCGTCCTTTATGTTTTTTGTTAATATGTTTTTTATCCAATAAAAAATATATTAAATAACTAGACTTTTCTCGCAACTCCGTCCACTTAAATTAAACTTCGAAATCATTGATACTTACTATGTTTTGTTGAAGTCAATATCAATTGTAGGGGCAATAATATAATATTACATATATAGAATGTTTCCAAACAATTTGATACGAAATAAAACGTTTTTCAGTCGTTTCAGATATAATTTGCTATTACAATAAAAACTGAATCAAGCATTATATATCCAAAATAAAAAAGTATTCAGATTTTTATCCGAAAATTTATAACAAAAATCAACACAAATAGGGAAAACCGAACGATCTGTTCACAGAGATAAACAGATGAACGAATGAATCCAATGATTTTCATTCACATCTGAATTCACATACTCAATTGGTAATCATATGTCAAAAGAACTATTAAATTATTTTAATTATTTATAATAATATTATTATTTAACAATACATGTTTTATAAAATTTATACATGATATTTGACAGAAATGAAACGATTTATTTAGTTTGATTCTTCCTAGTCGCAGCTTTATTTCTAGAAATAATTGTAAATAATTTAATAATCTGATCTTAAAACCTTTAAGAATCAAATAAATAGAAACGTTAAAAAAAGACCTGTTTAAATTTTATTTTTTTTAATAGTAGCACAGATAAAGTAGAACGAGTCATATATTAAATAGATATTGAAATAATCCATACTCTAGAATCTAGATATTATCCTCAAAAGTTTTTGATTGCTAACGAAAGATTATTGTGGTACACATGTATGATGTAAGATACTATAAATCATAAATATAGACCATAACCCCACTAAAGTTAATAAAAAAATGCTAAAATAGTTTTATTAACGTTTGCCTTAATACATATTCATAGAAGCTTATTCTAGTGTAATTTTAAAGTAATTAAGCCTTCATTGTATTCATAATACGAAAGTTGTTGCGTTAGTGCATACAATATGAGGCCATTTTACGTTGAGGCCGCTACTGAAAGACGAAGTATACAGTTTATAGGTCAGGATAAAAAGGGCTCGGGTATTTTAATAATACTCTGTAAATAGAATTATATTTTAGTATTATGTTTATTTACGTAACGTAAGTACTTAACAACTGCATCAACATTTGTTAGTGTGGTTGAAATTAAATTATAACAAATAACTATTTAAAATGCTCAGCGTTGCAATACTGTTTAAAGTAAATAACAAAAATTTGTGTGTTTATTTTATAATTCAAACCATGTGTTTGAATTGGTTGATTTAAATTTAATCACAAAACGAATGTCGGTTACGTGAAAAACGTGATGCTGTGCTCTTGCAAAATGTTTCAAAAACCTTGGCGGTCTGATAAATAACCAATCATGATTATATGGACTTCAGGAACGCTTAAACGGTAAAAGCGAACAAATATATTTTTAAATATAAATTTTAAATCGAATGAATGAACACAGTGAATAGTACATACAAAATGTGTAAATGTATTTTATAATAAATTTAAATAGATTTCAATCACTGTATTGAGGCGAATAAAAAGTATATTTCATTGCTAATTTTTTTCGACAGAAATCACTACAATTTTCAGAGCTGAACTAAGCTTTAAATATTTCAATAATTTCTTTGTGAAACACAATGCTGTGGATCAGAGTCGGCCTTTTATGACGATGATTTTACAAAACTTCCCAAATATTAATAACAACGAAATACTGTTATCTGTGTTACCAGTACCTGTTCTTGCTATAAAATAAAATATAAAACCAAAAGACTAAACCAAAAGATTTGCTTCAGGAATAATTAGGTGACCGAAAATTCCGTAAATCCATGTCAAATCTTAGAATAAATTCTGTGATATATGATCTACTAAACCGCGGTCTAACAACGAGGCAGGACTCTATATATGTTTTAATGGAGCTCAGTGTCCTACGTATATATAAGCTGATATTTTACTTTCAACCTAAATAAAAGGTATTCCCGAATTAAACTGACAATTATCTCATATATATACAACAAAATATGAAACATTTCAAGTAAAAAACTTCCAGCTCGCTGGTTCCCAGATGTGGGCAAATGGAGTGTGAACTGAGACGAGTTCAGTCGACTGATCATGACACGGTTTGTAAAATCCCAATGGCTTTAATAAAATTCTATTTAAATTCACCAAAACTATCAGAACTGTTGTTTTAATACCTTTATTTACAAAAGTATGTGTACTAAATTTAACAAATTATAGTTCATTACAGTTTTATATAAGCATTGCGGCAGTGTTGCAAAGTGACAGAGTTCACTCCGAGTTCATGGCGCTTCGGAAAACCATCAGAAAATATATAAAAACTAAGTTCATGTAATTATTCAAACAAAAATAACAGTAATCAGTTTGTTGTCACAAAAAAAGTACAATTATTATTTTATAAAACATAAAAAATCTGTTAACAATAGTTTATTAGTATACCTCAAGCTCATTCATTGCTAGAGAATACAATATTACAATAAAGAAATCGATTGAAATAGAATTGTTAAACCACTAAACTACAGCACATTAAAAAAACCGTAATATAAGAACAATATTGGATCATATGTACGATTTCTACGAATACGTTATGTCATAATGTTTGAAAGCTTTATTTACAGTTTTCGGAACTGAACAAAAACATTTCCAGGCAATATCGGCTTTATGGCTATAATAATAAGCAGTAACTGATGTTTCATTTGTATATGCATTTATTGTAGCCTCGTACATTTGTTTTACATCAAAGGCGAAACTAAAGTGTTTTCCAATTTTAAACCGAATAACCCGAACTGGGGACGCGTACGAAAATAGTCGAAGTAAACCGAAAGGTTCCGAAAATAAATGAACGCACGCTACCGAACCGTCGACGTAATTCTTGACCCTATTTCAAAAACGTCTTTAGTTCTATAGTTAGAATGCTGTGGCCACATTTGTCTTATCACTGAGGACAGTGCTAAATATAAAATAGTTCATTATTAGTTAATTATTAGGGTTTCGTCTTATACGATTAGGACAATAATTTACAATTATGAAAGTATACACACTTAAAATAGGTTGAAGTGCAAAGGTGTGTGTTAAACATATATTTAATAATGTAATTACTACGTAAAAGTTATTAATAGATACGGGTTAAGTACACTATACAGACCTTTAAAATTTTTTTTGATTTTTACTTGCAAATGAAGTTGTTCAAAACAGCTAGTTAGAATTACAATTAGGTCTTGTAAACAAAAAAAAAGGAAAACAAGTCACTATTGATTCAAAAACTTAAATAAAATATATACGAAGTTAAAAAGCTATATTGAGCCTTGTTAATAAAGGTTATTATCAGTGTATTAATATTAACTCATTAGCGTATGTTAAAATGTATCAAGGTTTAGGCGGTTAAATAAATATTCAGTTCAGTCATAGTTCAATATCATGAATATAATACAGAATACATCACATTCATGTAAAATTAATTAACCCACTACACTTTTTATCCTTTAACAATGAAAAGCGTGGCGACCCTACTCTGATGGTAAGTAAAGCGCAAAACGCACACAAATCAAGTCTGAATAAACAAGAATCTTTAGAATAAATCGTATTTATTTACAACTGTTTATTTAAATGGTCGTTATTGACCTATTTGTCTTTCTTATTGGTGTAATGGGATAATACGGGTTAGTAGGGTTCTGATTAGCCAAAAGTGGTGAAGTGAAAAAAATAATGCATAGCTACTGGTTATAAGTACAAGCATAATTTTACGTCTGTCTATAATTAAGATGCTATATTAAATATCTCATCTACCTAGATTTGAAATACTCGTTATAAATATCGGCTTCTCAGCAATTTTTAACAAAAATGTTACTATACAGGGACTCCACGTACAGAACACACAACTACTACAGAATAACGTTACTCATTTATTAACATTATTTAATAACTAGTAATTGAACTTCGAAAGCTCGGAACGGCATATATGCTCTCCCAATGTTATCCTACTTTATTATATAAGATTTTCTAATAACCATTCGTTCATTTATATAGTCAATATTGTTATAGGTTCAATAATTAGACTATATAACACCTTAGCTATATAACATTAAAATAGATTTGTTAGCAAATTACCATAGAGACTAACAATTCACCTCATAAAAAGGAACATCTTTATTAATAATAAAATCCCATAAATCAACGATTCTCGAGCAAATGATTTAAAACCGTTTAGTCTAAACAGCGTTGCTTTTGAATAATAAACATTAGATTCAATGTTAGTATTAAAAGTTATTTAATATTATAAAAATGTGGGATGGTTACTTAAAATATTGCAACAAAAATAGAAGTAGAAGGCGATGGATTTATTATAAACTAAAGCCACACACTATCCACCATCATCCCAAAAACTAGTATTTTAAGATCAATGCTATTTATAAATTAAACTATTTGTATTAACTGATGTATCAGTTTAACATTCGTTAAATTAAAAAAGATTGCTAAAAAATATCACTTAAAAAAGGCTGGAAGCTGACTGAAAGCTACTTTTAAGTCCGGAAATGTATAAGGATAATTATAAATGTAAAAAACTGTTGTAGAAAAAGGAAAATTGTGCAAAATAAAAATAAGAATAAAAACATAAACAGCGGGCTTTATGCAATAAAATGTTATTTTATTTTATTTTATTGGAAAACCAAGGATCATAAATATTACATCAATAAATAATCATGGCAATAAATATCAAATAGCAATTTTAAAACGCAGTGATTCATATGTGTCTTAATTAGATAGGCATAATTATCTTTAGGTATAAGTATCCTAATCAATCAATTAAAAGCAGCTGTAAGCGAGAATATTGAATAAACAAGAAGAAAATGGCCACACACAATTATTTTCTACTTACGACCGGCTTCCGTGTCCCGGGGAGGGAGTGGGCAGAGGAAGGAGGGGGAGGGGGGTATCAATTTACTAATGTGGTGTCGTTTAGGTTTAATTGACTAAGTAATTGTAACATCGATTTAAAGATATGTACTATCTTAACTGGATGCTATAGTTTTGTTAACGTCAAGTCAGAGTACAAATGATATTTTATTTGGATGCAGATAAGCAATAGTGTGTCAACCCACAAGAAGTGGTATTTGGAGATATTTTGTATTCTTATAATGGGTCAAATATTCTATATTAAATCAAACCACTTTAAGTCATTTAAGTCCAAAAAGTACCAAAAAACAAATTAGTATCACCTATCACTGTAAAGATTTTATGATACTTGACATTTTATTTCGAAATATCATTCAGTGGTTCAGTGAGTGGCAAGAAATACACTTTCGAAAGAATAAAAAAGAACTTGGTATATATTTTTCAAACAATGTATTTAAAATTGTTGTACAATCTTCAGACACTTTTTTCTCAAGACTTAGTCTTTGTGGCTTGACTCACTATTGCTTATCAGCATCCTCATAATATTTATAATTAAAAAAAAATTTGAATGATAATGTTTAAGCAAGATTTATTAGGTCTCTACCAGTCCAATCCCATAACACTGACTGCATCTCATAAGGATTAACTTGATTGAGGTGTTTAATTACGTCTTTCAGAATATCGTTGAAAAATGTTTTATAGCAACATTTCGTACTATGTGTAAAAAAGCTGTAACCCTAAACACCCACCTTTCAACTTCATTTTCCTGGCCTACTTTATCTTTTCCTATTTCTTAAAGGTGACAACACAATTTCATTTATAATAACAAATGACCACTACCAGGTAGGCGTCTGATTGGTTGCCATCCTGTCCAATTAAAAAATTGGGGGAAAAATTTTAAGTTAGTGTATTTACTGACTTGAAGGTTAGTAGATCTATTCTAACTGATGTGTAAGTTTTATATTACTTAGCTTTTAATTATTTAGTACTAACATATGTCTGTATGGCAAGTATTACACTAACTTGGCAGACCAATATATAATAAGCAATGCATAAAAACTCAAAATATATAATATAAAAGTATTTAATATATATACATATACAAAAACAGTTTAAACTATCAAGATCAAACTTACATAACTAAAGAGTAACAAATCGTCAGTAATTTTGTGCCAAGTGTACCTCAGAGCTTACCTCATTTGATACATTATGTTGGGCTCGTCGTAGCCTTTTATTTCACAAAAGGTTATTTCAATTCCTTTCCAGACGTTTCCTCTCATTTTATTGGGTAAAATCGAACTTATCTCCTTTTAGGAAATGAGATGTCATCAAAATAAAATAACAAATGTTATTATGTTACGAAATTGTGAGGTAGATTACTGACGTGACATAATATGGTAAATATAATAATCCAAATTTAGGTTATTTATCGATGTAAGCTGTAAATAATATTTTTTACAATTTCACCTATTATTTTATAAACTCATTAATCTCTCTCAAAAAATGTGGCTTACAATTATTTATCTTATTTAAGATAGTTAAGTTTCGGTAAACCATATGACCTCGAGATGAGAATGATTATTGTATCATATAATTATTAATATTAGATCATGTTATATAAATATCCCTGTGTTAATGAATATATTATTATATATTATAATGAATTAATTTAAAAAATATACAGTTTAAAACAAATATCTTTATTAAACATTTTTAACAAAATCCTAATAACATTTTCCGTCTACATTTATTTTATAGGACACGCTAATTTACACAAACACTCCTTAATCTATTTAAAAGAGTAATTATGCTAATTAGAATGGAAAATTTTCGTCCCTTTTTCGAAACGCTAAAAAGATTTTAGGAGCTGCTAAATCTAATATTTATTCGTATTTACACAAGTTTTCTGTTAATTTAAAACTTTTAAGTATCTTTTAACTTATATGGAAGTTGTTCAGTATTTTTCTTTAAAATAAACAAATTTTTCAATTTTTTTTTTAAATATTATAATTTATAACTTTTATAAAGATTTAGAATATACATATTTTTAATTTACGAGTACATCAGAAAGATAAAGTTTAGCAAATATTTGTAAAATATAAAAGGTTAGAAATAATATTTTTAATATATTTGAAGTTTGATTTCTTGTGTAATATAAAAATGAAATGATGCAAAATACTATTTCGGTCTTCATTTACACTTCCAGGCACGTTCGGGCATCTGTAGGAAGCATACGCTACAAGTTCAAAGCAAACGATTACTAGTAGTCTTAAATAAGACCTATTTATCTTGAAATATACTAACTGTCGCACGCAGCTTTGTGTATGCGGACTACAGGTAGTGCTAAAGATACCACCAATAATTTCCATAAAACTGTGAAGAGCTGGCTACAGAACTCGGAACTACAGACAGATATACAGACTCCTCTATATATTGGTATATACTTTTTTGCAATAGGATGTATATTATAGTCGTATAAGAATATCTCTTAATTACAATCTTTATAAAGAATATATATTGGTAAAGATATACTTACGATAATTGAATTTATATCTAAGAAATAATAATAGTGCTATTGTTTTAACGTTAATAAACGTTTAAACATGAAATAATCAGTTGATTTCGTCAAATAGGTCAAAACATCTTACTCAATTTTGTATATTTTAAGTTATACAAATCAAACTATTTTTACTAAAATAAACACTGAGAAGATATTGTCTGCATCCTGTATTCTTCGAAGTTAGATAATACCAAGTTGCCAAAGGATGTTAGAATTTGAACTCAATTGAAACAAACAATAGAAATGTTAAACATCTAATTTGAAGTTAAATAACAGCGAGTTCGTCAAACGAATTTAATAAATTGTGTATATTTGTTGAGTAATATTTAGTCGTCTACACCAAGCGATGGACGCTTACACTAAACGTACAGTCTGCCAAGATTTTTTTGAACAAGGCCGCTGTTAATGTGCAGTATAATTACTTTAACTAAACCAATAGATATCATATATTTGTATTGTAGTCTTGAGAGATTACTTCTATTTTATTACCATTAATATCTATTATATCATTTTTCCTTTATTTATATATATAATAATTGTAACACAAATACTGCGTGTTCTACTAGAGCGTAATCGATGACGGCTTATACTTTATGAACATTGTACCTACTTATCCTCTCTAAAGTATCGTTTTCCGTTTTCATATTACAAAGGGATTGGAACGACTTCTTACGAACAAAGTTAGATGGGTTTGAAATCCTCTATAAATATTTGTTTTAAAGGAACTTCAAGATTTCATACATCCGTTCTGTTCTTTCAAATTAATTTTGTAATTTTGATTACTTATCTATGGCCTGTGTTTATTACATTTGGAATTAAATGAATTATTATTTTTAATTGAACAGTAACTAACAATTCAATTATTCCGAGTATAAAATATATTAACTGAGTTTAGCCAAATATTCCTAACAAGTTCAACATGAAGGAACTAGATCACATAATCTATGCTATTAATAAAACTAGCAAAAGTTGGTTAAAAAAGTAAAAAAAAGTATTTAGCAAAACGGGAGTGATATCGAAGTCGGATACTTTTGACCCTCTTCCAAGACTATCAATTTCGATATCAACAATGTACGTAACAATACAATTGTAAAAATAGCTAACATGAAACATGGTAAAAGTCGTTGGAGCGATGAGGTAGAATTCAACACGTGTCAACGTTTCGCTACAAAATGTCGGTTGTTTCCTGTGAATTTGTAGAGACTTATACAAAGTTCTGATGTAACCATAGAGGTGGGGGTTGTATATATTATCATTATGAATATGACGAGTCAGACTACAGCAGACTGAACAGCTGTGTGTTTAAATAAATGAAGAGTAATAAAAATATATCTTTGTTAAGTTATCCCTGTCAGGCGGTAATTGTCGGCTTTTTGTAACTGTCATATTTTTTTATTAGACGTAACATTTTTACGTTATATTTTTTTTTAGAAAAAAAAAATCTATTCAGAACCAAATAATACTAAGAGGTTTAACAAAATAAATAACAACAATATATTTCAACCACCACATACCTTTATTACTTTATCCCTTCAAACTAATTTCTGTACTAGATTTTTGTGAATAGAAAATCACTTTACATACTGATAACATCGAAGTTACGTAAAGTAACAAGATCACTATTTTATAAACTCTTCTTTAAAAACCCGGAGCTTTTATGTTCATAAATAATCAGTCTTATTATAGCTCAAAAGTTACATTAATTTAGCATACTTTCAGAAAGGCTACGAAACCTTCAGGTAGCGACTTACATTTAATAAATCCAACTTCATTTTATATGAAGAGTAGCCTTTCACAAACGAGCAAGAGGCAAAGCAAAGCCTTTTGTAGAACATTTATGGTGTTAGTCGTCTTTATTAACATATCCACAGCAAAAGATTTAATACATTTATTTTATTTTTATTATTGTTATTAATTAAAGTATGATTTACATTGTAAAAAAAAATGATCAGTTATTATTTTGCCAATAAGAATACCCCTTTTTTAGTTTTTAAAAATCTCTTTTCAATTATTTTATATTTTAATAATAAGTAAAATTCTATTATTTTAACATACAATATAATCTAAGAAGAATCAACTCTTGAAGTAATTACACTGGAAAATTCAGACAGGTGTCGGCTCTTATGCTACTGAATTCTTATTTGTTTAAAGAAAATATAAAAAATAATTAATTTGTCCAATACAATAATTTTTAGTAAAATCGGATTTAGTCAGAGTTGCCACAATAAACTGAATCTGTTATAAATTAATTAATTAACACATTGAATAAAAATAACAAATAATATGTGTTTATTGCAGAGACTGTTATAAAGATGAATGGAAATATTGATTATGTTAACGCTGTCAAAGCTGTGCTAACTAGAGCGGAACCTGTCAAGCCTATCGACAGATCAAAGGTTCTTATCTGGCACTCGGCTGAAACAATTCATATTTTGTTCTAACAACACCAGAATGACACTGATATTAACACTCATTGATTTACATGTAGGAATAACGTATTTGACATACCTTTACCCTTTTTAAATATACACCGAGTCAAATGATCTTCAGTTTTTGGGGTTGGTTAAATATACTTTACATAAATACAAATAAATCCTCATCATTTCATGAAAAAGGCTATTCATATGTCTTTATTTTCTCATACCATTGAACACTCTAGAGAATTTCCTTTAAATGCTGCAAAACGTTCAGCAGCCACTGTAGCGGCTAAGATAAACATTCCTTCTATTCTCGGGAGAGTAGTGATCACAAACTGAACAAGCTATATATCCACAGATTAGAATCAGAATACAATAAAATTATAAATGAAATGTATTATAAAGTATTATTATATCTGGATGTTTGACAACTTTGATATTAATATATGAATAATATAGTCGTCTATATAACATTGTTAATACTTGTTTATAGCCTGGATTATACAATATTTTCATCATAGCCAAGAAAAAATTGCTAAGGAAATTTATACTGGTAAAGAAAACGTTTATATATAGCGTCAGAATTATAAATGTAAACCGTTGACGCAGGTACTATCTTGTTTATCCTTTACTTATCCGCCGCATAAGATTTTAATTTTGTATTACAGCTCCATATATTCATAATATTTTCTATACGGAAGGCTGACAATACTTTTCAAAACCAGACGTTCATACAAAGTCACTTCTCTCCCGTTTCCTTGAAGTTAAAATTTCCAAATATTCTTTAGCGGCGAGTGTTTACGTTGGAATATAAACCTATCTAGTTTCAGCACTTAGCCTAGACAAAATATTTAGTAAGTATAGAGAACATACTGAACATAAAGTATAATTTATAGGATTTATATTTTCTATCTAGATATCTAATATAGATCGAAGGCGATTACAGCACAGAGTGCAGCTGAACATCGTAGTATTAATATTTGTAATCGAGTTTAATATCCGGAGTACCGACAGACATTGTTTGAGATAAACAGTCGACAAGCTTTAAGCTGTTAATTTTAACGACAAAATAAAATGAAATTAACGATTACATAAAAAAAAATCTTTTTTAAAGGTATAAAAGAATTTCGTTAAAAAAAAAGTTTATTTCAGTTTTTGAAGATTTATATATTACAGACAACAAGTTTTTGAATTCACATAACCTAAATGACCAAGCCTGATTTATAACAATATTTATTACATAATTAAAAAATATGTAAAATTACAAAAATATACTATTATAATGAATAACACCCGAAGCAGTGGATCAACATGTTGGGTGAATCCAATTATTATTTTAAATATGATATCAGGCACACCTCTCCATGAATCATGGATCATAGATGTGTGACGTCAATTAGTGTTTACTTCTCGTTTTAGCCTGAAGTCTGAGCTAAATCTAAACCTATCAAGTCAAACAGTCTGTAACGGACTCTGTAAGCAAATGTAATTAAACGTTGTGTGTTAGGTTAGTACTAAATTCAGTATTTTTTTTTTATACATATTACCAAATAAAATAACAACTTTATTATTTCTAAATATATTCAAAGTTAATTTTAAATATTAATAATTTTTATATAAGAATCTAATATTATCATCGAATTAAATCGGTTACTGGTCATCTCAATTAATACTGAACACTACTTTAACGAATGAACGAATATAGAGCTTAAATGAATCGAATGGTTTCATATACAAACCACTTGATGTCTGTTTTCGCATCCTTATTCTATTTCAATCTTTACGGAAAAGGAAATAGAGGATACATTCGACTGTCAGATGAAATGTTAGTTTTGATTGAAGTTTCTAGATCGCAGACCATAATACTCTAATAACTCCTATTGGATTACGTCATAGATTTATCATATCTTGCATCCGTTTCTATGAATAGACAAAAAGTGGGCAAGTCTGAGCTTTCGGCCAACTTCTGCTAACCATTAACACAATGTATTGTTTACTTTTTAATGTAAGTAGGCAAGGCTATGTTAAATATAGACTCTTGTTATAAACCTAAAGCCAGAGCTTTATATCTAGTCTATTATAAAACATTATTAAAAAGACATTAACTATAAATATTTCAACTGTTCAAGACAGAGACGTCAGAATGTAGAAGTGAGTGACTATTGATAATTTAAATGATATTTAATTGTTTTATAAATTGTTACTTAAGTATAAATTTAGCTTTGTTTGTACTTTAAGTACTCCAAAATAGCTTTAGTCATTTGTGGGATATTTTCCCAAAAGTTCTTAGTCCATTCCTGCAATCGACAACTTGTACCTGACAAGCTAAAATACACAAGTGAAAACAAACTTAATTTACACGTCAGTTTACTATAACTTGTTTCTGAGATATGTTGGTTATTCCTAAATCCTATTTATTGACTTCGACCTACTGGTTGTGACCTTCTTTTTTATTAAAAGTTGTTTTGGTTTTTAATACGAACTTTTGTTTATATTTAGGGTTTTAATGATATATAATTAGGTTATCTACTGGACGATTTTATTAAATACCTGCATATTGGAATAAAAATGAGTTATTGTAATATATGTATATATATTTTACAATAACCCATTTATATTTATATATCTATCTGACAAACGGAAACGTTACATGCGCAGGCGCCGCTCTCATTGCTGATTGACGTCAAACGTTTACAACAATAAATCTCACATCACGCTTTATGTTTGTTACGGCACTGTTTTGACCCACTATGTTGTATACATAACGGGAAATTTATCTTATTTAAAAATACATTACAAAAATACTCAAGAAAAATAATTTCCTTAACTCATTTTTCAAATTTCTCACAAAAGCTCTTAACAAATACAAATTTCAATCCTAGTCCGCTAAAAGTTTATACAATATTAAAATTCTAATACAGAAAGCATTTCTTTGTAAAATTAACGTATTCTAAAAGATATTGTTTATCGAAATTATTATGAAAAAAATATCGTAGTTGTTAGAAACATTATTAATAAATATATGAGAAACAAAAAAGGCTTTACTTTTACACAATGTTATAAATTATAAAACATGATAGTACAATAGTGCTCTTTCATTAAGTTACTAAGTTTTTCTGACAGACAGCTACAACGTTTTAAGAAGTGCAGCTTGCAGGAACTAATAGTCTTTGTTAATCTTAAAAGGAGGATTAAATCTAACTTAAAAGTGACGTTTGAGATTTATGAACAGTTTTTAATGACACTTTAAATCTTTAAGCCGGTTAGTAAATTGTATATAAGAGTAAAAATATAATTGAAGAATTTTCAATATTTGCCCTAAATGTTACACTAGTTCATTCTTATATGCTATTCATGGAATACTTTTTTATTTATGTAATATATTTTAACAGGAATAGTAAACCGCGGAGATTCGTTTCGGCGACGTCGCTCCAGATCTGGTAGCCTGGCACCATCATCACCAGCGCAGTCAGCACCCGAGACTCAGGAGCGCCGGCCGGTGGCCCTGCATCGAGTAGCAATGGTTGGAGCCCCAGGGGTAGGCAAGACAGCTCTGATCAGCCAGTTCCAGACCAGCGAATGTATAAACGCATATGACAGACAAAGAGGTAAGTTGGAAATCTATTTTGAACCAAAAATACAGTAAGCTAGTTCTCTTCACCTTCATTGAACTATTTTTGAAACGTCATTCTAGTTATTTAGTACCAAACAATCTTTAGGGAAAATTCGGCAAAAAGTCGTAATAAAACTTTTTAATTTGAGTTATTCTATGAAATGCTAGTTAAAGCCGACAATTATTTGTAAATAATTTTTCTGGTCTTTCTAGTTAGACAACTACAAAGGTAGCTTTGACAGTTTGTTTGTCAAGAGTTTTAAAAGAAACAAGTGATTCGTATGTTTTAACACACAAACAAGATGTGTTTAACTAGGATGAAAGGGTAACAGTGACAGCATTCACACTTATAACCACAAGTGTTTGATTATGATCTAAAGTATGATATAAAATCTAGCATCATATTTTTTTTTACGCCTTCATTAATTTAACTACGACATAAAAAAAAATATTATAAAATATTTTTATTCTTAACAAATTTTAATTAATTTCACAAGTATCGTTAGTAAATTTCTAAATATTTAATATGTGCAAAGTGAACAAAATCATTTAGACCTTCTGGAGGCTATTGCTCTAATTACAGACCCACTGAAAGTCAATTACTCCCGCACCGAGAAAATACAGAGTATTTTGCTTTTTCTTTCTGTCAGTTTGGCGCAATTACATTAGTGCTGAATTCAAGGTATCGTTTTGCTTTATTTCAAACTATTAACTGGTTTTGTTGCTACTTTACGTAAGTTCAAAAAACGAAAGCTTATTACCGATTGGATTGTTTCGTAAAAACTATAGAACAAAAATCCTGACTTTCTCTAAACGGGATATCAGGTTTTCTAGGTAATTCATAAAATTCAATAAATTTTTATTATGAATTATTACCCACAAAATACCGATACATCAGATATTTACCGATACACATCACTAACCTAACTTTGTTATTGTAATACATTGCGTTCATTTGTTATGAACTTCGCGTATTGCTTTCCTACATACAAAATAGAACAAGTTTCACAACTTTCCTCAGCTTGCAGTAAAAAACAAGGGTATATAAAGAAGTTCCCGAAGCAGGCCAGGAAAGTAAAGACCAACAATGTTTTAGTTAGTTCGTAGTATCCTGTTAGTTGTTTAAAAACACTCCACTGGGTATATCTCGTATAAGGGAATATCATTAAGGGAATATGACCAATACCTTTAATATATAATATAATATAACCATACCTAATATTATAATAATAAAATGTTTTATTCTGAGGAACAAACTCTTATTCGGATACCAACCCAATAATACTTGTTTTTTATTATTTCTTTTAAGACAGATATTATTCATTCTGAGATCTATTTTAATTTATTGGCGAATATCGATCAAGTCCTTTTGAAAATTAAAGATATTTATAAAATAAATGTAAATAAAAAACCTTGTATTATTTTCCAAATCGTTTAAAATTAATTAGTTAATTAAAACAAATTAGCTTATAATTAACGTAATCTAATCCGCTGATTATTTAAATGCTAACTGCAGATATTATATTTTAAAACAGACTAATGTAAACAAATTTTTAAAACAATTAAAGTAATAAAAATTTCAATTTAGAAGCCGTGCATAAATTGCTGCATCAATTAATCTTTTGGATTGATTTGTATCGTGGTTCTGTGAATCTGAATCTTTTATCTCAAATTAAAGTAATTAATTGAGTTATAAAAGCTGTAGCTTCAATAAAGCTGTAGTATTGGTTTTTTTATTACAGTTCAAAGTCTATATTCAACTTTTCAACACAGTTCTCAACTCGACAAATGTGATTTTAGAATCCTTAATCATGTTACCAGAACGCTTATTTAAAATTACAAATAAATGTTATTCAAAGAAACAGCTCACTATTAATTTATTCGTTACGAAATTTAATTTAAACAAACATTATTTATACATTCAATTTTGGGATTCATATGCGAAGTTTTCAGCTAACATAATCAAATTATCCCAAGCTTTAATATTTATACAAGACATAATACAGATATAGCTTGCAACTGCTTTCTGTAATAATTATTAAACATCACGAACACTAGCTCTGAAGACCTGTATCTTTTTAGAATCAGGCAACAAATAACTTTCAACATGCTTCCGTTATAATCCAGTTCACTTCCGACTTTGTGTTTCTATTCTTTTTTATTTGTAATTTGAAAGTATACCGTTTGTATAACTCACGCAGATGTATAATATATTTATATATTGTTCTTGTTCATATATCTCTTGAGAACCTAATAATTGTAAATATCTCACAGCCGTCACAAAGTCTCACGTCTGAAATTTTGATTCTCAAGTGCTTTTTAGGAAGTTTCAATGACTGAGACAGAATCTAAGGAAACTTCCTCTAGGGAGACTAGAGGATGAGATTTTGTATGATACTTCGTCGAAGAAATTATCAGCTACAGCAGCGGTTACTTGTTTATTAAAAAAATTACATGTCTTGCTGTATAAATATTGGAATATTTGTATATATAGGTACTAGAAACAGTACAGGTAAAACATTTTTATTACAAATATCCAATAAGTATTTAAAAAAATCGTTTGTCACCGAAGTCAAATCGAATCGAATCAGAATTGGATGTTTTATTAATTATATCTGAATTTAATATACATATCTCTGGATTGTTTTGAGTATAAAAGTACATTCAATTCAATTATGTGTACATACGTACACAACAAACATTGTATATTATTATTATTAAGTCGATTGTATCTTTGTATCTGAATCCTGGCTAAAACCTTCTCTCTCATCCTCTCTTTACAGTTTACCTAATTATACTGTGGTGCGTAATGATCGCCTTGAAAAACGGGGTGGCGGCGTTTGTTTATATTTAAAAAGTCATATTTCCTTTAAAATTATTGCCACATTTACTTCTTCAGATATCCCTCACTTAGAATACCTTTTTATTGAAGTAGTCCTTAATCATTCTAAATTACTTCTTGGTGTCATGTATAGCCCCTCTCCTACTATCGACTACTTCAATAACTTCGATTTACTGTTGGATTCTCTTTCTCCTTCTTATCAACATGTTATCATCATGGGTGATCTAAATACTTGCCTTGCAAAAAACAATTATAGATCAGATAAACTAAAATCTTTAGTTGCCTCTTATAATCTCTCTATTCTTCCCCTTTCTGAAACCCATTTTTCACCTCACTCTGAACCTTCTCTTATCGATTTAATGCTGGTTCTTAACTCCGATAACGTTATTACGCACGGGCAGCTTACTGCTCCTTTTTCCTACCACGATCTTGTATATCTTCGCTATAATCTTTCGACTCCCAAAAGCAAGGGTAAGATAATTCTGCGACGTAATTTCAAAAATATAAATTGGGATAAACTAGTGTCTGATGCTACAAATATTGACTGGTCCAATGTATATAATGCCACGTCAATAGACTCAAAAGTGGATATATTTAACTCTCTCATCACTTCTTTATATGATTCCCATGCACCATGCAACATTATCCTGCACCGTGGCTTACTTCCGATATTAAGAGCGTTATGAGCAAACGAAACAAAGCCAAGTCACGGTACAAGAAAGTCCCCACCGATGAAAATTTCGCTGTCTATAAGAAATTACGCAATAGTTGCAATCGGATGTGTAGGGATGCTAAACGCCGTTATATCTTTTCATGTGTCTGTAACTATACTCCTCCTCAATTGTGGAGGTTTTTTCAGTCACTAGGTGTGGGTAAATCTCTGCCTTCGATAAACAATTTCCTAAATTTAAGTTCAATTAACAATTACTTCTCGACTTCGCTTCTTATCGCAGACTATTCAAAAAAACTCTCAGTTCTAAATAAATTAAATAATACCACTCCACCTATCTGTGACAGTTTTTCTTTCGCAGAAATTACGGAGTGTGATGTTAAGACAGCCATAGTTAATATCAGTTCCAGAGCAGTGGGTAGCGACAATATTAGCCGTGATATGTTGATTCCCCTCCTTGACATTATATTGGATATTATAACTCACATTTTTAACTTTTCCCTAACAACCAATTCCTTTCCATCTCCTTGGAAATCTGCACATGTCATTCCTTTGCCTAAAATCATTAATCCGAGTTCTCCCTGCCACTTTCGTCCTATATCTATACTCACATTTCTATCCAAAGCCCTAGAAAGCATTGTATCCAAACAATTGACAAATTTCCTAAATCTAAACAACCTCCTTAGTCCTCACCAATCCGGTTTCCGTACAGCGCATAGCACATCCTCTGCTTTGCTTAAGGTTACTGAAGATATCAGGTATGCTACGGACAACAAAAACCTTACTATCCTCGTCCTATTAGATTTTAGTAATGCCTTCAACACAGTGGATTTTGATATTTTGCTAGCTATTATGAGCAGTCTTAACATATCTCCACCCGTAATTTCCTGGTTCCATACTTACCTGTTTGGACGTCGACAGATTACTTGTTCTGATGATTCATTCTCTGAATGGGCAGAACTTTCTGCTGGCGTCCCACAGGGCGGCGTTCTATCTCCTTTACTTTTCTCCATTTTTATTAATGAAATCACTAAAATCTTTTCTTGCCATTACCATCTCTACGCTGACGATTTGCAACTGTATAGGCATTCATCATTCCAAAATCTTAATAGCACTGTGAATCTTATAAATGATGACTTAAGATTACTAAAAGAGTGGGCTGAGTCGTTTGGGCTTTTAGTAAATCCCAAAAAATCACAGGCTATTATAATTGGTAGCAGACACTTTCGAAATAGAATTATTATTAATCAACTTAGCAATATAGTATACGACAAATCTATTATACAATTTTCCGATGAAGTTAGAATTCTAGGATTGACATTTGACAAATATTTATCTTGGTCGGCGCAAATTAATGATGTTAGCAAGCGCATTCATATGTCAGTCCACTCCCTTAAACGTTTGCAGAATTTCTTACCCTTGCGGACTAAAATCTTGCTAGCACAATCTCTTTTATTACCCCTTCTCGACTACGCCGACGTGTGCTACTTGGATGCATCTGAGGAACTACTTAATAAGTTAGATCGCCTACAAAACTTGTGTATCCGATTTGTTTTCGGATTACGCAAATTTGACCACATTACAGAATTCCGTCGTCAACTTAAGTGGCTCCCTATCCGCTTACGCCGGAATATGCACATCCTTACCTTGCTATATAACGTCTTTTCTCATTTAGCCCCTTCTTATTTGCATGAGCGTTTCCAAATTTCATTACCTAGTAGCCGCCCTAAACGTTCCTGCGTCTTAGCAAAAACTTTCGATATTCCTTCCTACAAATCTAGCTTTTATTTCAAATCATTTTCCGTACAAGCAGCGAAGTTATGGAATTCCCTACCTAGCCATATTACTTCCAGTCCTTCCGTCATGGTATTTAAGCGTAGACTGAAATATTATTATATGTCACAAACATAAGTTATATTTATTATAATTATGTATGTAAGTGTATGTATTCTTTTATATTGTAATTATATGTATTTTTGTATTTATGTTGATATATATGTAAGTATATAATGTCAATGTACCTTTCTCTGCCCTCTATAACTACGTCTCCAACACTCTTGGGTAGCTGGAAGAGATCTCTTTAAAGAGATAAGTTCATCCTATGTGTACGTCTTTGTTATTGCTCTTTTGTAACTGATTATGGTACATGAATAAATAAATAAATAAATAAATAAATAAATAAACATTTATAATTTTCATTTTTTTAATAGTAACAATTATACATAAAGAATGAAAGATAGAAGAAAGAGATCACATTTCTTACAAGTTTCGACTATCAAGACACGAAAGTTAAGTTAATTTCTATATGTATTGTATAGTTAAAAAAAAACTATTTATCAGACAAACTTAAATGCAATTTTCGTTACCTAAAAAAATTTTAAAATATGTAAAAGCGCTTAAGCAAATCCTGTAGATAGGTAATGTAAGATACTATTGGAAATGAGAGATTAAACATAAGGACCACATTGTAGGAACCAGCGCACATACACATTTATGCTAAGTTAAACTAACTATACTATACTAACCTATCTATACATATAATAAAATTGTCACTGGTCGATTTCCGTACATGGAAAATATTTTAAAAAAACATCATAGGGAGCCTTTATAAGAGCAAGAGAACCCAAAACAATGATTTTTCAGTTTATCTATATGTCTGTATGTCTGTATGTTTATGCACGCTAATCTCAGAAACGGCTTAACCAACTTGAATGCGGTTCTAATCAGGAATATACTATTACAGTATTCACTTAACATTTAGTGTTTATTTCATCTAAATCGGTTCAGAATTAAAAAAGTTATGTCATTTTATGTCAATCACGTAATAGGTACCATGCAAATTTTATTTTTTACATGTAATAAATCTGTAGAGGAGTAGTCTTTGTACATTGAAAATATATTAAAAAATATACCAGGATGTGAAGTGATAACTAACAGAATCCATTTTCAGCATTTTTAAAATCTTTGTCTGTTTATCTATTTGTCTTTTAGTTGTGCACACAACACGAGAAAAAAATACTTTCAAAAATTCATACAAGGGGGCCTTTATAAGAACAAGAGAACCCAAAATAATGTTTTTTCATTTTGTCTGTATGTTTGTGCATGCTAATCTCAGAAATGGATTAATCGATTTGGATGCAGTTTTCGGGAATATATAGTCATGGGATTCACTTTATATATTTTTTAACAATCGGTTAACAAATGAAGAAGTTAATAATCTCTTATTGTCGTACCATTGCTGCTTACCAGTTTGAAGGTTTATAGTTTTTACATACTTTGGTAAGTACTTAAAGTACAGTACTTTTTATCAAAATCGAAATCTACGCGTACGAAGTCGCAGGTACAGCTAATAGTTAATATATTTAAGTATTAAGCTTACCTTTTGTACATTTTGTTTTAAATTGTTTAAAATGATTTAACTACTTATTAAGGTGTTGATAAAACTAAGAAACTGAATTTTAATATATATAAAAGTTTTTTATTACATTAAATAAACATTTTAAATTGTGTAAAAAAATAAACTATCTATTGCGCCGGTATTGAAATAACTAAGAAACTGAATTTTAATAAATATAAAAGTTTCTTATTACATTAAGCAAACATTTCGTATTAAGAGAAAAAGATATAAGAAGTTGGGTTTTGAATAGTTCAACCTTAATGGCTTTTGCCTTTTGAATAACAAATGTTAATTTGGTTTTTAAACCACAATTTTATATAATAATCTTAAAAGTCTTTGATTTAGCAGAATAGAAATGAAAATAGTAATACCCTAAAAGTAAGTAAAGTAAAATATAATAAAAATGTATTATTCATCTGATTAATCTTTATTGTTTCATCATTAAAAGGTATCGCTAAAGGTAAATTCAACGTGATTAACAACACTATAAACTGAAAAGTAAGTTTAATTTCACGCATCACTTTTCAAGTTTTTGGTTACCATAAATCTTTGGTAGCGAGGAAATAAATAACGTAGATAAGCCCACACGTTACCCCACAAATGTGGTGAAATATCTCCTTATACACCCCCACCCTGTTTTATGATGTTGTTGTTGTTGTTTAATGTATTTTAATACAATTATTGAATATCGCGTCTATTGAACCGAGATGAAATAAATGCGTACATTTGACAAAATGTTTTATATAATAATGATATTCATTAATTTATTAATATGCCAGTGTTTTTTATAATGCACTATTTAAAACAGCAAACAAATATTTTTTTGCGGCATATGTAATAACTTCAAACTATGTCTCGTGAGATTTAAAGAAATTTTGGTTTAAGGTTTAAGGTTGGTCAAAGGTTTTGTAGTTTATAAAGCAATACAGCTTCAAGGTTTTGATTTTACTTTAAATTATCTCAAGTTACCAGTTTTTTTTATTTACGTTTAATACTGCAATTACAAGAATATACCACCGTCCCGATAAAGACGATCACATATAGAATGCCTAATTCACCGAGGCGGACAGCGATACGGTAGCTCAGTTGGCAGAGCGTCGAGTCGGTTTCCCAGTAGTCGCGGGTTCGAATCACTGCCCGTATCGGTTTATTTTTTATTCTATATTTAAGTATATAACCTTAAATTGTTGCAAACATCACATCAGCATGGAATAGCGACAAGAATTCTCGCCAGATTTTCATAACTATGCTAATAATATAAAGGCTGGTTCATAAAATAATAGTTTATTTGCTATCAAATTCGGTACCGACCACTTCTATTTAGAGATCGCTTGCTCAACAGATAATCACTCTATTAAGAATTAGAGAATTAGAGAATTGACAGTCGTTCTATTCTTTAAAACATTTTATTGCTCCCAAAGATACTAAACTGTTTACTATTTAAACTCTTTACTAAAATTGTTACAATTTATTGTACTAGTTCTGTTAGACAACTTAGTCTCTCAATCACACACTGCCTTCTCGTAGCTGGAAGACGATTTATTAATTCACTAGTCTTAATCAAATCAGTATCCAAAATTACAATTATTTATTTAGTCAAAATATTGTAATGTTTGTTAAACTTCTATACAAACTTTACATTAGTTTTAGTCAAACCAACGACTGATCTGTGAAAGTTAAACACTTGTCACCAAATAAATAAAAAAATATTGGTTGAGTTCATGGTCAAAACTACTACTGAACACTGTATAAATATGTAACCACTAATAAGAATATTACATTCAAACATATATTAATATTTGATCAAAGTAATATTAATTTGAGGACGTACAATCTTAGCTCTGTCGCCGGTGTAGGGTTAAAGTGACGCCAACTTCGTTATTCTCATCTTACAACTTAATTTACAATTTCCATTTAATTGCGCGTAACATGAAGTGCTTTAACTAATTCCACTTCATGTATAATATTGAGCTTTCAAAGATATTATTATGAACAAATTTTAATATACCAAAGAGTCAAGACATCCTCTGTTTTTCTTTGGTTATAGAAAATTATCATACAACTGTATTGGTACTATAAAGGTACTATATCTTAACAAACTATTTAATTTACTGTAAGCATCATAATACAACGTTATTTTATATAGTAGTACATAATTCAGTAGTCCTTTCTTCCGCCACCTAACACGAGGGGGAAGATTCGATTCGTATTCGGAACATTAGTTCAGGACTACTGGTTCAACCCTTGACGAAACTTAGTATATTTTAGTAGAACGTACTTGTAACAGATTGCAATATTTTTAAAGGGCTTTTCTAATATTGTTTGTAAGGGTCGTTGTGTGATGATATATGACCATAAACTCTTCAATAAAAGGGCTATCTAAGGCAAAAAGATTTTTTATGATCTGACTAGTAGACTAGAAAGGTTAGGTCTTTCAAAAAACTTGGAAACAAAAAAAAGTATTTTATCTCTATTTTACACTACTTGTCCATATCTACTCTAAGGGTTTCTTCTCTATTCTAAACATTTGTATTATCTATATCTATACTAATATTATAAAGAGGAAAGGTTTGATTATTTTTTTGTTTGTTTGAAATGAATAGGCTCCGAAACTACTGGACCGATTTCAAAAATTCTTTCACAGTTGGCTAGCTACACTATTCCCGAGTGAGGCTATGCTATGTTTCATTTACAAAAAAAAATAGGGATGATTACTAAAACTTGAATATTCTAACGCAAGGTGTAAAAAAATAAACAAAAAACTTCGTGCGCTGCGAAAACGGTGAAAGTTACGCAAAAATGTTCTATGAAATTGTTCCTCTTTAAAAGTTCCACAGATTACACGAAAAGCCACCTATACGCGGACGGAGCCGCGGGCAACAGCTAGTTTTATAATATTAGTTTAGATTACCAGCGCCCGGCAATGTGGTTTAGTGCCTCTATTTAATCATTTCCATAGCGATATAGTGAGTGATTGATCTAGTGAGAGATACAGAATAATATAATCTTTACCAAACAACATATTGATTTTATTTTAACTTTTGGATATCCATAGATGGAACGATGTATGTATATATTATATGTTTATAAAAACATGTTAGCTGTCAGCTTTTCCGGTGGATTACTCAATATATAATCACAACTTAATTGAAGGAAGAAATACTTGCCTTAAATATATAAATAATACACAAAATAAAAAATTGTCAAATTGATCAAGCCAAGCGATGATCTCCAATACGGTAATAGATTTTTATTTGTCAAGATACCGTAACGCTTCATTTATAGAGTGACAGGACGATTGTCCAGAGGTTTTGGGGTCGAATCCCTGCCCGTATCGGTTTATTTTTCATTCTATATTTATTAAAATATAAATAAGCTTAAAATGGCTGTTCATGTTTATAGATATTTTCAAACATTAACATACTTCTGAAGTCAGAAAAAAACACTAAAATGTACTGTATTAATAACTACCCAAAAAAGTAATTTCCTTTACGTCTTTATGGTCTGTTGAATTTGAACCAAATCCGCAGAGATTAAAAACTTAGGGTCGGATAGATTTGTACGCGATATGAAAGTTGTGGTCACAAGAGTAAGCTTCAAAGTGGCAGCCTTTTAATGACATTGTGCTTTGTTAAAATCCTAAATATACACATTTGAAAATAGCTTCTAAACCCTTACTCTAATATACATAATTGTCGCTTGAATGTGAAACACAGAGTGTAGTCTATCATTTTACTGTTACTAAAACTTATAACAAATAAAAACCAGGTGCGTTGTGTACATTCTTATTAGTACATTAGTAAGCTCGCCATGTTATTGGTCACACTCAAGTGGAATCGTAATCACTCTGCTACATTCTTTTTGTGCACTTATGATATAATTCGTTAGAATTGTCAGAGAGGCTAAATACCTGTCCTGGCTGGCAACAGCTGGAGCAGCTTGGAGCTCTCAGGCTCGCTCACTCCTTGACAGGTGATCAGTCCTCAAGCCTAATCTACAATAAAGTTATGTGACCGGATAGACGCTGGCCACATCCATCTACTCAATAAACAAAAGCTACCCAAACCACAATGACCCCCGAAAAGAACTTAGCAGGACCTAGTTCCTAGACCAAATGTAGAAGACCTCAGCAGCCGTTTGCCTTAGACTGGTTAATTCCACCTCTAAATGCGCGAAATCCGGCAAACACCCAAACGCTGTGGGAACCCTGACAAATGATGCCGAATCTCTGCAGCTGAACACATTACCACCACAAATCCAATACTAAAACCGGTACCCTGGCAGTTTACTCCAGTGAGCGCATGCCTTGTCGTTCTAAGATTTAGGCCCCGATGTTCCACGGAAATCGAATCTTGACAACTGACTCTTTGTTTAACTGTAAACCCTCTCCCGCCAGGTATCGTTGCAGGTAAGATTAGAAAAAATAGAAGTAGGTCAGTAAAAATCAGAAACCTGTGTCGCTGACACAAGGTTGAAAATATTTATGTTATACATATACACCAACACGATAAATGACTCGTTGTAACTTCCATTACACAGTCATACAACCTGTTTAGTAGTAAAATAACAATAATTTACTACACATAAAATACAATACTAAAATTCTCGTAACAGTAAAACAAATAAATACATTTCTTTTCTCAGTCGTAAAGCGTTAATAACCTAAAAGTAATTATCATTTCTTCAATTAAAGCTCTGCAAAAACAAGATACTACCGACTACAAAAGATGGCAGGGGAAATTGGGGATTGTATTAATTAATGAGATTTGTTGAATATCATGTCATAAAAAGATTTTATTATATACTTACTGCGTAACTCGGTTGTCTGTCTTATCTTAATATAAAGGCATAGATATACTGCTATCACTTGTATTGTAATTTGGTGACTAACGACCAGATGGCCTACCTATTAATAGATGGAAGATGTGCTGTTAGTATGCTCTCGCCCATGCACATTTGCAAATAAAAACGTGACTACCACGAGAAATGGTTTGGAAGCGGAAAACTGACACATGAAGGCATCCGGCTCTGAAAATATTAAAGAAACTATATATTTTTTGTCACTCTTTATTTGATTAAAATTAGTGTGAAGATACTTTATTACCTTGTTGAATCTCTAAACTGTTTCACACAAGTATGATATGTATCCTTTTCTTTAATATTACTTGTAATATTATATATTTAGTTTAAAAAAATAAATGTTTTTTTCTAAATTTATTTTTATGCTATATGTAAATATATTGTTGAGCCTCATTGCTCATGTTGTCTTTCGATATACGCTTAACCTCGTTTCTTTCATAAATTTCTGACAGGTCATGTTTCCATTTTTAAAAACATTTCATTATACATATTGTTCTTATTTCTTTTTCAGTATTCGTCCTCATTATGTGAATAGTTCAGATCGATTTGAGTTTTAAAATGTTTAGCTAAATACCATTAACTTTTGAGATTTCCTTCATTTTTGGAGACATTTTTCAAGAAGCCATTTCCTTTATTTTTGGAGACATTTTTCAAGAAATAATTTGAATTAAGAATATAAACTAAAATAAATGATTACTAGAATAAACACAAACGTTATAAAAAATACAATTCAAACTCAAATATTGGAAAATATATTTTTACACGTTTGTAGGTGTATGTAAAAAAAGTCTAAACTCTGTTTGTGACAGAGAGAATTGTTTAATTTTAAACTTTTTAAAATGGGTGAATTGGAGGCATAGTTATTTTTTCGTTGATGTGGGTAAATATCGTATATGTATATATTTTAAAACTTTACATGAAAGGTCTCATCACGTTATGTTTATTTGTTGCAAGGATATATTTTGCTAGTTCTTATTAATAATTGAAGCCACATTGGAATGAGTGTTTACAACAATTCTTTTTATGTATGTTTTCTGAACCTCTTCTATTCGTTATACTTGATTCTGGTACACAGGATACCAAATTGCATAACAATGATCTATATTGATACAGACAATACTATAGTTATTGATCTAAAGGTATTCTGTCGAGAGGATTAATTTGTTTTGCAATAACGTAAGTTTTTCGCATTAATGCGCCAATGTATTTCTGATAACTGATATACCATATGGTTTTAAAAAAAAATAAAGTGTGGATTAAAATATTTAAAAGAAACAATATGCATTTAGATTGTGATGATTAGAATGTAAAAAATTAAAAAAATATATTAAAAAAAAACAAAGCCATTTTTAGTTATTCTCTTTTATTGCAATTATTGCAGAGTTTTCTTTGTTTAGGGTAATCATCTACTTAAATCTTTTTGAAAAACTTTCGCCGTCTCTCCAATCATATTACATGATTATTTGACTTGAACGTGTTTTGTTGAATACTAAAATAATCATGTTGACATTTATCACACTTTAAGAAATGTGTGTTAATTTCAGCTTCCTTAAATAATATAATAAAAATATGTAAATAGTATTATATAAATACTGAAACGTAGGTCAAAACATAAAACTATGTAAAACAATTTGTATAGTGATTATTATTAATATAATTATATATAATTTTTACCTAAAAATATATTTATATATGTCGGAGATAGATGCATATTAGTGACTTGCTCGTTCTTGATGGAATATTCTGGTACAGGATCCGAGGCGTAGGTCTCAGGCAATTAAACCACACACACAATATGACAATTCTTGTATTAAATGTAGGTAATCAATTCTCACAAATTACTTAGTAGGTATACAATTATCAGAGTTGCGTGAACTACCGATCCCGCTTGGGGGTCCGAACTGTAAGGCTTTCACTAATCAATTCCCCCTCCGACTCAATGCGCTCCAATATTTAAAATGTCTCCGGTGCCCCTCCAAACGATTCCGGTCACGTGATTTGTTACGTCACGATGTTCACACCCCACTGTTACAATGATATTAATTGAGTTACTAATTATCGTTAAATTATCGTGATCTACGACACGGCCATACTGACAAGTCACACGTCCTCGTGTGCATGTATCTCTATGGAGTGACAATAACTATGCCCCCTCTGAGTGACGATAACCACGCCACCTCCATCGAGTGACGATAACCACGCCACCTCCATCGAGTGACGATAACCATGCCACCTCCATCGAGTAGCTTCGCGGATTTGCGGTTGTCCTGGGATGTAGGGTCTGAAATAAAACAAATAACTCCAAGGATAACTTGCTCGGCTATTCTGACAAAACAAGTGAATGTCACGTCTCAGGTTTTTACTCTATATACAATCTTAACACAAGGTGTGCACTACACCTTATTTACAACAATTAAAAACTACTCTGATCACTAGATCCATCACTTTACTTTACAAAATCAATCATGATTTTACCAGACTTGCGTACTCAACTCAACTCAACACTTTTGCAATATGATACAGTCCATCGATCATATACAAACAACTACCATGAACCAGTCCATCGGTCATGTAAAACACAAAACAGACCCATCGCCTACACGTGTTACACCACACGTGAGGTGCGGTCAACGAGTATGAGTAGGCAAGCTATTATCTGTAGTGAATTCAATATCACTTTGCTCAACTAAAACATTTAGTTCCTGAGGGACCTTGTGATCGGAATGATTTGAAATAGACTTTCTAATAGAAAATTATTAATCATAACCTCTGATAAGATCTATAACGTACTCTGGACACTATGATCGTTGCCAGTTAGAATTACCGAGTTATTTAAACGTTACACAAAAATTGTTTACTACACATTCTGTGATCAGAGAACTCTCAGCACAAGAATAAAAACAATATGAAAATGACTCACCAAAGTCCTATAGTACCGTTAAGGTAGCTTACGTGACCACTTCAAACCTTCTTTCTCTGTGACTGCCTGTCGCTGGCACTGTATCAGAACTACTCGAACCCCTGTTGCACCTGTGCCTTTACAACTTATTGAAAAAGGAAAAAACAGTTATAATAAGTTGAACATCATAAATCAAAATAAATGACCACTCAATTAAAGCCTAAAGCAACCAAGCACCACTTTTCATTACATTTTAAACCAAAAATGTATTCTAAAAACATCATAAAACACAAAGCATGAATCTTATTCGTCACATATGGCTTTTCACTAAGCCCTACCAACAAACCTCCTGTTTGTTTCATGGCATTGCATTTAATTCCGAGTCCCACGGACTCCCAATTGAACTAAGATTCACTACTATCACTTTTACTCGAAGATTCAATCGCTTTTACTACAACCTCTACTTCAAGTGGTACTTAACCCTCTGGCATCGCTATATATCAAAAACAAAGGTTTTTTTAACTTTTTCTATCATAAGCTCTAAAAATGAAACTTTTGCAACCCTGGTCATTGTACAATTTGTCGCGTGTTAAACTTTATCTATGGCATCTTACCCCGATCGAATATTTCTAGTCTCTGTTGCGGAAAAAAATTACAAGACGTAAATAATAAGTTCTTACTTTTGCTAAATTAACTAACCGCTTTATTTTACAGCATTTACGGGCCTTGATCGGCAATAATACGCATTCACAATATACGATTAATTAATAATTGTAAGTTCGCCCGTGATTCCTACACATGTAGGTAGACAAGAAATAAAATATGCCGAAAATCGAATTACATTTTTTTTTAAAGTCTTGTCTGGTCTTAATCGGTTGAATCTTTAGAGCTATCGCGTTACCATTGTTTTCCGAATTTAAAACAAAGTTATTTAAAACAAAAGTTTAAAACATTGTTTTCCGAGTTTAAAACAAACATTCACGTTTACGAAAATCCGGGATAAAATAATTTCGCGTCTTATCATACGTAACAAAACGACGTAAAGTTAAAGTAAAATAATTATCAGTAAAAATTAAAAAACAAGATCGTGAGGGTTGATCGCTAATCTCAAAACCAGTCATCGCAATAACAATAATAAAGTTCTTACCACTATATTTGATAGCTTAATTTTCTTTAACTATCGAGTATTTACCGCAAAAATTGGAAGTAAATCGAAACGAATTCACCTTTAAGCTGTGACGTATCCGATGGTAGATAAATTGCTCAGACCTCAACGCGTTGCTCGCACCGTACTTTACCAGTACCGCTGCCATAGCTGCCATCGCCACGACCGCCGTCACGACCATCAGCACCATCAGCGCCATCCACGCTGAGCCGTCACCGCCGACCGCGCAGTGCCGTCACCGTCAGCCGCGCCGCGCCGCGCCGTCACCGGCAGCCGCACCGCGCCGTCATCGCCATCCGCGCCGCGCCATCATCGCCATCCGCACCGCGCCATTACCGCCATTGGCGCCGCGTAGTCACCGCCATAATTTCTCATTTCTTTTCTTTCTTCATTAGCAACGATTCCTTCTCTCGTAGAATTCTTCCAACGCTTTGTCAATTAATCTAATAAACGACTTGCATAAGCGATTAAATAGGTATCTTCACTCGATTTTCTTGATATGTGGGTAGATCTCAATTTTTAAGTTTTGAGATAACATAAATTTAACTTGATTGATTGATTGATTTACAACCATTGATTATCAACTATTGATTGATTGTATTGAACTTCCTTGTTATTATCTTGTAGTGTGCGTTTCAAATAATAAAATCACTTCATTTCTTGCTTGACGTGATTTGTAGCTTCAATAAACTTATCTTGCGGGTAGTTGGTGGTTTTGATGCCCGAGTGAATCCCACTTCTGATGTCGGAGATAGATGCATATTAGTGACTTGCTCGTTCTTGATGGAATATTCTGGTACAGGATCCGAGGCGTAGGTCTCAGGCAATTAAACCACACACACAATATGACAATTCTTGTATTAAATGTAGGTAATCAATTCTCACAAATTACTTAGTAGGTATACAATTATCAGAGTTGCGTGAACTACCGATCCCGCTTGGGGGTCCGAACTGTAAGGCTTTCACTAATCAATTCCCCCTCCGACTCAATGCGCTCCAATATTTAAAATGTCTCCGGTGCCCCTCCAAACGATTCCGGTCACGTGATTTGTTACGTCACGATGTTCACACCCCACTGTTACAATGATATTAATTGAGTTACTAATTATCGTTAAATTATCGTGATCTACGACATATATATTTGATTCATTAAAGAAACAACAACTCAATGAAGCCTTGAAATCTCTTGATTATTTATATAACGTGATTGACGGAGGGTGTTATTTTGATGTCACGTGACAACATTTATATAAAAACAGTTTTTTCTTTGAATATATAATTCATATAAATAAAACGTGTGTATGTTAAAGATTTGTGTTGTAATATATCGATACATTAAGAATTGTTTATACTAAATAAACATATGTATAATGTAAATACTTTACAGTAGAGTAGGTTCACTTTAGTGATAAGGTCTTTCTTTGCTTTGCAGTTATTCTTTTAATTAATGTTATCTCAGTAAATGAAAACTACAATAACATTTGTAAGGAGATATTTTCCAAAGGTTCTGGGCCGTGACAACACATTTATCCGATTATCGACCAAATTAATTAAACTAATCCTAAACATAAGAACCGCTAAATCCGCCCGACAGGTCCGATCACGGATAATATTAGGTGCTGCCTATGTTATCTTATAAGACCAAATACCGTATTCAATTGAGTATTATTGTTTACTGTTTAGTAATAATAATACATATTGTTTATATATATTCATTAATATTTATATACATATATATGAAGTTGTATATTTTTATGTTTTAAGAAAGTAAAAAGGTTAATTTTATTTAGTTAGAACCACGCCATGCCAAGTAACTTAAAAAAACCTTTAGACTAAGGTTTCATAATAACAATATCTTTGAAATTTTAAATTAATTTTTCGATTGTGATCTTTTATAAATCTCACGCAACAGTAACACGCATTAAATAATTTATATACATTTTTGTCCAAACACCTTAAAAAATAATTTAGATACTATATTTCGACATTGATGGTGTTTTCACACACCACGATAAATTTAAAACCACAGAATTTATTTTTTCTTGGTATTGTAGATGTATATTACAATACCAAGTACATTACAATACAATTACATAATTAAAGTACAATACAAAGTATTATTTATTGAGTTTTTTTCCGTTCTTCTTTACGGAAGAGTGCAACTAGAGCCTGAATTTGTATACGTGCTACTTGAAATATAAAACTCATATTTGAACTGTATTTTTGTATCGTGAGAGAATCCGTTGGAAAAGCCAGTTAACATATATATCAAGATGAGCTGCCAGTCATTGGATGTTCATGACGTGGTCTCAAGCAAAATCAATCATGTTTGGCGTTGATAAGGCAGGGATGGAGGGTCACAAAGGCCCTAATTTCGGTCATATTCACTCTCAAAGTGGTTAACCGTACAGGAAATATGACCTAAAGGCTACAGGGTGCTTGCGACGTATAATAGGGCTGGGAGTGTTTTGGTTACGTCATTCAATATTTACGTTTCAAATAGCATGTAGGAATATTTATTTTTCAACAGTTCGTTACACAACACTGTTAAGCCAAAAAGAATGTATAAATTAAGTATAATGTAACTTTATGTTCCACATTAATATTTAGTTACATTACTATTTATTATTACTTATTATTTACTTATTATTTACTTATTATTACTTAGCCACTTTAGTTACAAAAATTACATGTTTTGAGTTTGATCTTTCTGTATGATATCCATTTAAAATTTTCCATACAAATCAAAAAGTAGGTTTCTGCTTTCATTAATTAATGTATTCTTTTTATTACTTAGACCGCTGTTGTATTTTTTTTCACTTTACTTGTACTTACAGACTAAAAGGAATCAAAATAAAGAAGAACTGGTGATTATGAAAATACCTTATTTAAGCCTTAACACTAATTTTATATCTTTTGATATAAAATAAAAAAAAGTATCCAAAGACACGTATAGTTATTAAAAAAATGCAATAGTTAAGAAAACACTTAAGAAGAACATTGTATCAACGTATCACCTACTATGGCGCCAGTGTATCCGCCAGGGATAATATATAGCCTATGTCCTTTCTAAACGTCTCATCTATATTTATTTCAAGTTTCTTCAAAACCGCTGTAGTGGCTTAAGCGTTAAAGCCTTACAGACAGACAGACAGAGTTACTTTCGAATTTATAATATTAGTATGGATAAATGTAATCTATGGATAGTGCTAAATTAAAAACACGTACTAACTAAGGATTATTACATTCTAATATTAGTTTTAGAGAAAGTAACTACTTTAGTTTAAGAAAATAAAATATTTTTCTTTAAAAAAACTTTGTAAAGGTTTAAATTTTGTAAAAAAAAACAGAGAAAATTATTTTATCTCAAAATATCATCTCATTAAGAAAGATTTCAAGTTTCATTCAAGAATTAATATAAATATACAGCAGAGAAAATTGAATCAGCACAATCAAGGGCCCGGGGAATTACATGTATGTATTCATTAAGTCGTATTCATATTCAAATATATAAAGGTGTCACCAGCTTGACTGGCTTTTCACTATTAATACGGTTTGACAAGAATAAATTAAAATAAAATGTTAAGCAATTTAATACAATTTTTACATAATTTTTAAGACTCTGGTTAATAGTAATTTATTGTTTTATATAATTTAAAACCTTGCTTATAGCTTTATACGAACTAGAGGCCGAATTTATATTAAGGATTTGGACTAAAACTATGTATAGTTGTTGTTTTTTATTCTATTACGTCAGGCGACAATCAACTCTCTGCGACTTTATGACATCAAACTGATATATACCTGACATTGACAGTGACAATGTAAACAATGAAGTAGTGTGTGTAATGTGTCTAATAATATATATATTTTTTCATTATTTAATGTATTTAAAATAAAGTTATTTTTCATTTATTATTTTTTTTGTATAAAAATAAAAGCTTTCTGAATTCCATAGAAACTTAACTACGCCAGATTTTACACTATTTTGACCTCTTTTCTTCTCGTATTTATGTAATGATATCCTAATTATAATATCCATTAAATTGAAATATACCTATATATTTATCAATAGTGTTAAAAACAAGAAAAAAGCGGACTAAATTAAGATTTAGAATTTGAGCCATTTCTCTTATTTTATTTATCTTAAATAATTATTTGCATAATAAGCAAGTAGCTAAAGCTAACACTGAAATTAATGACTAAAACTGCGATATAGAAACATAAGAATACATACTTAAAAAAATATAGTTTAACTCGGTATTTTTTTATAATATACCAGTTCAATTTATATCAGTAAAACCTACTTATACTTTTAGTTTGGTTAGAGCAGACACCTAACGTATAACAGTACAAAGGGGCTTGGTTTCGATTCCCGACAGGGATGAGCATGTATGTGATGAGCTTAGGTTTGGTCGTTTATGTGTATATGTTTATTTGTATCTTTGTCTAACACCCTTAACACAAGCAAATAATTTGCTTACTTAGGGGTTACATCAATGTGTGTAATTTGTCCAGTGATATAATTATTATAAGAGCAGATGCATCCTTAAACAGACTAGAAATAATTATCACTAATGCTAAATAAACCAAGAGGTTGAGGTATATAAAAAAAACAATTAAAATACGAATAGAAATAACCCACAAGCCAAAAAGTAATAAATAGATATAAAGGTAGTAATGGGATTTTCCAAATTAGTCACTACCATAATAAATCAAAATAATGGATGGTTCATTAATCAAAAGCCTGGTAGTAGCAAACACCAGTACTGTATTATTATAGGTATTTTATAAAATCAGTTAATATGGAACATCGTTGTTGCTCCATTGTTCATTGAAATGAAAATTATTGATCTTTAGTCATGAAATTTATACGAAAAAGGAATTCTATTAATGGTATATCATTCTAAAGGACTAAATGAATTCAACTAGACTGAGGTCTGACTAGTACAATGAGTTCAGTTTACAGGGAAAGATCTGGGTGATTGAGACTATCCAATAACCAATCTGGACCTACGTTGTCATGAATACACAGCACTAGATGAACTGACAAGTTTTTACGTGATGAAGCACGTACATCATTATTGCAATTCTTAGGAATACCTTTATAGTATTTTGTTGGATTTACTTTATTATATTTAATATTTTATATATAAAAATATAAAAATCAGTGCTGCGGCTGACCTATAAGAAATTAAAAAGCAATTCTCAAATAAAGATAAGAGAGATATTAGCTACTAAACTGGCCCCAAATTACAAATAGCTTTACATTTCTGGTAACTAGCGGAGACGTCAAATTCACTTTAATTTGCTCGGACTCCGGCAAACTAAGCCCGGAAGGCTTAAAAACATTTTGAGATGACAAATTCAAGGGTATTAAATGGCTCTATAGATTATAGGAATAATTATAAATTTGTTACTATTTAATTCTAAAATAATTAAAATAATACTGAATAGTTTAAAGGTTATAATAAAATTATTGTTGCAGATGTTGACAGCGCAGAACAAAAGGTCTCCATAATGCTGAATGGGGAAGAGTCCGAACTATATTTCGTTAACTGCATGACAACCAAGGTACTTTAAAATCTAAGTTATCCAAAAACACATAGAAATGTTCTTAAATATATTATCATAACCAGACTTAATCGAACTAATGTAGAGAGCCTACTGTTAAAAAATTGATAATTAGAATAATAATTCTAAAGTAGATTCTACAAAATACTTTTAATATTAAGAATGCAAACATTTGTGTTTATTATCAGGAAGAAATCGATCGTTCGGAACCACCAGACGCATTTGTGGTGATCTACTCAGTAGTAGACAAAGCATCCTTCCAACGAGCAGAACAGGAGCTGGCCAGGCTGCTTGACTGTGACATGCTGAGAGCACGACCAGCACTCCTGGTGGGAAATAAGATAGATCTAGCGAGGAGTAGAGCTGTCTCCACGCAGGGTAAATTATAAAATTATTATATTTTAGATACAAAAAAATAATTACCTTAAAATAATATATAAGCTTATCAGCGTTCACTTAACGGTAATAATTACCAATAAAGTAATATTACAAATTAAACTTAATTTTAGTTAGAAATGTTTCTTGTCTGAAACTGACAGCTTAATTTACAGTCTCATAAATGACCCATATCGATCAATAGTGAATGTCAGGGATTTGTGAACTTCAAACATTCCATTATAACTAGTAAATTGATTTATGTGTTCAACTTAATATTTCTTTATTTTAATAATTTTATTATAAATGAGAAAGGTAAGGTTAGCCAGTAAAAGTTTAATTTGATTATTTTTTTGGTCCATTTATTTTTATTGCTTTATTTAATGATGACTTTTACCGTAAATATGATTACCCTCAATATGTTTTTATTACACTTCTAATAGCTACTTCAATAAAAAGAAAATGAGATATTGACAGTATTGCTATTGATACTGATATTGGTAGTACAAGAGTGAAAAACCTTTTTCAAAGTATCGAAGAGAAGTCCTAATTCATAAAAAATATAATATTTATTATGGCCCCCGTCATAAATTATAAATAATCGTAAATTATATGAAAAAGATGTAAGGTTTTACATAAAAAATAAAAACAATATTAAGAGCAAATAAACTCGGCACCAGCAAGATATCTAAAAACATATAAAATTAACGTTTTCAAAATTACATGGATGAAGAAAATTCATTTGAACTAAATTTCGTACACATTTAACTTACTTTCCAAATAATGTTTGCTTTATTTTAATTCTATTCTCTTTGCCCATTATTATTTATGTCATATTATTATTTGAAGATGAATAAAAAGTACTAGACTTATTTATCCTAATTATAGACTTATTTAAACTTATTAAAAAAGTTATCACTATACTATTAAAAAATGAAAAATACACACTTCCACAGGTCTAGTATTGAATTCTTATTGAGTTCTGCTTATTTTTAAAAATATTTGTAAATAAAAGTGATAAAATAATGTGATACTATATATGTATGTAAATATAACAAAAAAATGTCACCTTATATCCGACTATGAACATATTCTATTAGTCCTATTATTCTATTTTGTAAGGAAAATAGGAGGAACGGGAAACGTTTTCAGTAATAAAAGTGACTGTTTATTATACTGAAAGTACTTGGGTTGTGAGATAAATACGAATAATAAGTATTCCCTAATTGCAATTTCATTAAGCTTCAGACCCAATTTGTAAAAAGTATGAAATTCCCTCGTGTTTAATTTGTGTTTCAAAGAAAATCTTAAAAGATTTGTCCTTTCTCAGATGGAAAATGCCTGGCGTGTACTTACAAAGCGAAATTTATAGAAGTATCAGTTGGCATTAACCACAATGTCGACGAGCTATTAGTCGGTATTTTGAACCAAATTCGGCTAAAGAAGCAGCAGTATTCAGCGGAAGGTGGAAGGGAATCGTCGCCGGCGCACTGGTACAAGACGAGGGGAGTGGTTCGAGCCAGTATGAAGGCCAGACAAATGCTCACGTGGATTTTCGGCAAGGAAGATTCTAAATTCAAAAACTGTGAGAATTTGAACGTCCTGTGAGTGGAAAGTGACGGCCCCGTGTTTGTGTAGAGGACAGTTGAATACGGGTCGTGTTACGCTAAGTAAGATAAACGCCATTTTGCTTTTCTTTTTCGAGAATGTGTAATAATGGTGGTTATTATTTTGTAAATATCATACAAAATGTGTATAATATCTATATGTTGGTATCAACGAAGGTTGAGTTTTCGTAACTGACAAGCGATAAAACAAAATGGCGTTATAACCTTTATCGTATTTTAATGCCAAAGAGTACTATTAATTAATTAATTAGTTGTAAATGTGCCAATTTTTGACAAAATTTGATTATGTTATACTAGTGTAAGGTATTTTTAAAAATAATACAGTATTTTCCCTATTTATACATGTTTAAAAGCTCTTATATCATAATCAGCAATACTATGTTATAACATTATAAGCTATGTATAATATAAAAATGAATTTACACTGTTACTGGACCATTTGCTGTATAAAATATATTGTAATCGTATAGTTAAATTACTTAAACTTACAGTAAAACTAAACTTAAGATATGTTTCAAGCACTCGTAGTAGAGAGTTTTTTTATTATTTTTTCTATGAGCATTGTTGTAACATTATTATTTCAATGTTATATTTTATTTTTTTAGCAATAAAAGCTAAATTAAATCTATAGTATATATTATTTTTGTTCATTGTTTATTATTTTTATTACAGTTAAGTAATATAAGTATATTATAATAAATGCAAATGCACATGTGGATTTGATGTTGTATAAAGTATATTATATCAATGTTTGTATTTTATTGTGATTATTTAAAACTAATACATATATTTATTTAATGTTCTTACTTAGTAGTATAAATTTAAAAGACGCGTGCAGATATAATTAACAACTTTATAATAAAAAATATGATTCTTAATAAATGTATGGATTTTTTGGTACCTATTAAATATAATCTTTATAATAACATTAATAGTGGATATATTAATAGTACATGTGTTTCCTCCAATGTCGTGCTATAGTCGTAACGTGTGATAAGCTGTATGTAGTGGTGACCCACCAGGTAATCAACAGTAATATCCTTCCCTCAAAGCCTTCACGTCCCTGTAATTAATCTGCTGTTTCAAGAGGGCGTGGAACGTGGTTTTCATTTACCACCAGGTAATCAGCACGCTAGATTGCACTTATTTCCTTTAAAAATACATTGCTTAACCGTCAATGCAGTTGTATTTAAAAAATAAAACTGTAATTAAAAATACAGACGCCATCTTGATAACTGCGCAAGCCTTTTTGAAAGCAATCCTTTTTAGGAACTATATAAATCAAAAGTGCCTTTTATGAGTAATTAATAATTAAAACTTGTATTAATATATTATTATATTGGTAATTTTGTTTTTCTTTAAATTTGCATGTTTTTGTGTAGATCCGAATTATTCGCATATCTGTCCCAATATATTATTAATCTTTAAAAAAATATATTAAATAAAATTATAACCATTTTACAAACTCCATTTACCTAAAAATAGTTTAATTCATAAGAAAGTAGCTATAGATGTATAAAATACATGTATCGATATCTTAATTATTGTGATTCGTATATAAACTAGTTATATTGAAGATCATACATTTATTAAAAGTATTAATTAACCTATAATTTGAAAACATATTTTGTACTAAAGTCCAGGTAACGTAAAATTAGATTTTTCTATATCAATGGTAGATAAAACGATCGTATTGTCATGTTTTTGTGTGAAGTATTTATTGTATTCTAGATTATAATATAATGTATGCATTTGCCCAATATTTAATATATAATATCTCTATAAATAAGTATGTATAGTAACGGTTTGGGAAGAAAACTGGCGTTGAAAATAATAAAGTAAATATCTGGACTTTATATCAATTTAATAGTCACCATATAAAATTTCAAGACATTTTATAATAATTATTTGAAAATGTTTAATCAGACGGTTAAGATTCAATCTACACCTTAATGAAGACTGTAACGCTCTGAGGCTCAAGACGAACAGTTCCTTAAGTCACTTAAATTATACTCTCAGTTGTAGCTAGCTAAAACTGAGAGTATAATTTAGACCTAAAACCTAGCTTCCGTTTTCTTCCCGCTGTTAATTTAGTTATTGTTTATTGTAAATAAACAGATTGACAATAAATTTGAATACTGTATATGAGTTTTCTTACATTATAATAACCTTAATTTAAAACTTCTTATATCTATGATATAAATAACTACTAAGTAAAATTGAATTTTTCAAATGTTTAACTATCACATTGAACGATAGTTTAACGAAGGCAGCAAGCACCATCGTACTGTAGCATACATTCTGTAGTACAAAGCGAACTTCTATATATATAGCTAAGACTTAGCTACTGGAACCCGGTGACCGACCAAATTGGTTAGGTTAGGTTAGTATTGAGCCTTAGGTCCAGAAAATACTTTGAAACTTGAAAATCAACCGACCGGAAACAGATATAGTTTCTTGTCGGATTTTGATGATCTGAAGCTATGGATCATTTTAAAGCTATGGATGTCTACTTTTTAGTTTTCAGTATATCAACCACCAACCTTGTTAAGGGGGTGATATGGATGAAAAACTAAAAAAAATGCAATATTGATCGACAGTCAGCGCCCTATGGCGAAAAAATTGTTCCATTTTTTTTATATATCTCACGATTTTAGCCCAATTACATTACACCACATCAGCCTATTGTAGTCTACTACAAGACGCAGGCCTTCTACAGGGTACGGTACAGGGCCAGGAAATCAATCAAAAATGACAAAAAATGCAACTTTATTATACAAAACTACTTCATCAAATCAAAAACTTGAAATAATGACAAAAGGACAGAAAAAAAATCATAACACAGTCAATATGTACTATCAATATATACTTTCAATACGTACTATCACTACACATTATCAATATGTACTATCAATATGTACTATCAATACGGACTATCAATACATACTATTCTTATAGCCTACTTAAAGATCTTGGCCTTTCTAGAACAAGCATCGGTTCATTTCTAGAACGTACTTCAAAGGCGGCATTAGTAGGTTCTTTCCAAATTTGGTTAGTTAGGGAGAGGAGTATGGAGGGTGAAGGTGAGCGTTTTTGCGCATAATAAAGGGGCCCCTTAAACCTACTCCTGGGTCGCAAGTCCCAGGCACTGCTTGCACTCCTCTCCTTGCAACGCGATGGGCCCGGCACCCGCACGGTGAATCCATGGATTGCTAAGAAGCTTCGTCTCACGTACTATCAATGAATACTTTCAATACGTACTATCAATACGGATTATTAATACGTACTATCAATATATACTATCAATATGTAATACGTACTATTAACAATGATTATCAATATGTACTATCAATATGTAATATCGATATGTACTATCAATATTTACTATCAATACGTACTACCAATACGAACTATCAATAATTACTATCAATACATACTATCTTTGAAAATATCTTAAAACATGTATAGCCATATTAAGCTTGTTTAAATTTATATAAATATAGAATGTAAAAAACCGATACGGGCAGGGATTCGAACCCGCGACTACTGGGAAACCGTCCTGTCGCTCTACCAACTGAGCTACCGTATCGCTGTCCGCTTCGGTGAATTAAGCATTCTATATGTGATCGTCTTTATCGGGACGGTGGTGACATCTATTAGGTTTCTTTCGAAAATAACATTTATTTATTAGGTTTTTTACATTCTATATTTATATAAATACATACTATCAATACGTATTATCAATATATACTTTCAATACGTACTATCAATACGTACTATCAATATGTACTATCAATATGTACTATCAATATGTACAATCAATACGTACTATCAATACGTACTATCAATACATACTATCAATATGTTCTAAATATCAATATATACTTTCAATACGTTCTATCAACACGTACTATCAATATACACTATCAATACGTACTATCAATATGTACTATCAATACGTACTATCAATATTTACTTTCAATACGTACTATCAATACATACTATCAATATGTTCTATCAATATATACTTTCAATACGTACTACCAATATGAACTATCAATATTTACATCAATACATACTATGAAAACGAACTATCAATATATACTATCAATATGTACTATGAATATGTTATACGTACTATCAATATATACTATAAATATGTACTATCAATATTTACTAAGTAAAATATTCCCCTGACTTCATTGAACTGAACGTTCAAATTGTCTGTTTAAATATTTGTTGGTAATATAAATAAACAATTATAAAGTTTAATTGTTTCTAAATTTGAAAAGTTTCAAGCAGGAATCCTCTCGGTGGTAAATGGAAATTTATAAGCAATTATGTCAAATATCTGAGGCGAATCCGCTGGCCTAAAATAAATATAAGAAGAAGTGAGATCTTTATGACCACTGAATAACTGTTTTTTAAATACCACCTTGAAATTGTATTCCACCATTTTTACCTTCAATTTATTTATTAAAGGGATGACGAAAATATTTCATTAAATTACAAGACTACCTGCTAGAACTATGCTTTAAATATATAGATAAATATTATAATTGTTAGCATTATTAAATAAAAGTATTACAATAGCTAACACTGTTCCCAAATTGTAGCCTTAAATATAGCTAGTTAGTAAGTCATGTAAGCTAATATTATGAGAAAAACCATTGTACGCTCTAAGTACATAGGTGGTTTGTACATATTATATTAAAGGAATATTGAAAAGGGTTTATATACGGGCGCATTAATATATATCAAAATATTAAAACATGATCACATGTGTTGTTTATAAGATTGAAGAGAAATAAGATATATTATAAAAAATACTTAAAATACCAATACGAACTTTTTTTCTTGAAAATGCTTGTTTACTTTGTGGCTGTTTAAAATATTTCGTACTATAGATATGAAATGAATATATAGTGAAAATATGAATATGGATTAGACACTGCACATAAATACCTTTACTCGTAAGTTATTTATTTAATCTCTTTTATTTCAAACACTTTTCACTTTAGATATCTCCAATTATTAACAAGGTTCCTTGTCAATAATGATCTATCTCATAAGAGCGCTGTAACAAGTAGCATTGATCTCGTAAGAATTAAACACTGTGCGACTTTGAAGACGCCTTTGAAACAAGGCAATTAAAATACGCAGAAAGGCTTATTAGAATTTATAATGCATGTGACATATTGTAGGCGTTAACATCGGATATCATAATGATAAAATTATCTGCCGCTTGTCTAGCGCGTTTCTGCCGCGTTTCTGCCGTGTTTCTGCAGCGTCTCTGCCGCGTATCTGCCGCGTTTCTGCCCCATGTCTGTCGCGTTTCTGCCGCGTGTCTGCTGCGTGTTTGTCGCATTTCTGCCGCGTGTTTGCCACGTGTCTGCCGTGTGTCTTCTGTGGGTCTGCCCGGGGGTCTGCTGTGTGTCTGCGGTTCACTTTTATTTAATTTACTGCCGATTTTAATGGAATATTTAAATCAAAAACCAAGCTTTCCTGCTTATTGCTCTTGCCCTGGACTCAAAATACCGAGCAAGGTTGAGGTTCGTGGAGATCTCCAAGCCTAACAACTGAAGCCGGTCACTGTGTTCCAAGGGTACATTTTTGAAAATAGGAGCCAAGATGAAAGGGCTCCTTTTAGTAGTGAACAGATACGTCTGCATTTTGGTGGCGTTGAAATTGACAAGATTGGCATTGCCCCATGCGGAGACTGCCTGACGTTTGTCATTCAAACGTTGCATTTCAGACTACTTGATCTCTACTAGTCCGAGAACTTGGCAGATATCTTTCTACAACTGTGCTTTCGTATGCGCACCCATAGATACCGAGCTTCAGCAGATCGGTAATGTGCAGCACAAAAAGGGTTGCAGAAATAACGAATCCCTGAGGCACTCTGGCATTTATTGTCAAGGTGTTATTTTCAAAGTGGGCGTTAAACGAAAGAAGTTTGTTAATATCTGCTTAAGACGAACAGTAACTTTGAATGAGTTTTTTCATATATAATTATAATTAACTTGATTTAAAACTTATTATATGTATGATATAAATTAGATATTTGTCAGCAGTCTGAATGAAAGTGAAGATTAAGCAACCGGAATTTGACATAACATAAGATTGAAAAAGTCTGTAAACTGGCTGTATTAAAATCAAATTATTTTATTGTATTACATATCAAACAAATAACGTCCGTTTTTTAACACAAAGTTACAATAGGACTTGAAAGAAGATTTACATTAAATAAAACAACTTGACTTGTCTGAGCATTCAAATTATTTGCTTAGATATTTGTGGGTAGTAAATGAAACAATTAAAAAGTTTAATCGTTTTAGAATTTGAAATTTTCAAACAGGCATCCTATCGGTGGTAAATTGAAATTTGTAAGTAATTATTATTTAAAGCTGAGGTACCTCGTCCGGCTTGAAATATTTATATAACAAGAACTGTGTTTTTTGTGACCACTATATAACTGATTTTTAAAAATCAAATTGTAAACAGTTTTCCAGTATTTTGACCGTCAAATTATAGATATCAGTTGGTAGGGCTGCGCGTTTATAGAAGACAAATAATATAATTGTTAGGCCTATTATTAAACAAAAGTATTACAATAGATAACCATGTTTCCAAACCAAAGCCTTAAAATGAATTAGTAAGTCATGTGAGGTAACATGACGAGTAAATACAATGTACGCTCTAAGTACATAGCTGGTTTGAACATATTATATTAAAGGAATATTGAAAAGGGTTTGTAACACTCATTAATAAATATGAACGTATTAAATCATGATAACATGTTTTTGATAAGACTGAAGAGAAATAACATACATGAATAACGAATACTTCCACTCTCTAGCAAATTGCTATATTTATAGTAGAGTATATTTGTGTTGAAAGATTAATCAAATACATCTTATTTACTTTAACATTTCTTCAAAAATGTTTCTTTACTTTGTGGCTATTTAAGTTATCTCGTACTACAGATACGAGATATATCAGATTGAAGTTTCTAACATTAATAGATGAAACGATAAGTGAGAAGGTGAAGAAAGTTTACATCGAACCAAAACAGATATAATTAATATCGTCTCTGTACACAAACAGTTCAAATACAATATCAATAATAATAATGTAATCGACTTACCAAGATCTTTGGTAAACTGATTAAAAAATATAATAAAGTATTAGATCTTGACTGTAGCTCGTACTGGTTGGATCGACGTATTTGCTAATATAGATGTTTTAATATAGTGAGAATTTACTATTTGTCATATTTGTAGATGTAGGTAGGTAAATGGACAAAATTACCACTTATTACTAGGTGTAGCGTATGCATAAAAAAAAATTGTTATTTTTTCCTAATTTATTGTTATTTTTATGCTTACCATGGTGAGTGTTTGAAATAATTCTTAATTACACCAGTAATAAATTCACTCTGCACTTTTTCTATATTTTTGATATTTAGAAATATTTCAAAACTTTTGTTTTAGCACCCAGAATGAGACTTTTTCCGAAAGTGCTACTAATTAATTTTAATGCTAATTTTCCTCTCTCTTCGTTATTATTTTTCATTAGATATACACATTACCATATACTCCATACTAAAATAAACTAATATGTCAAGACAGGACCCTCATTATACTGACTCTCTTTTATTCTTCAGAAATTGCGGACTCATCGTGAAAAGTATTTACGAAAGTTTTGGCATTTCAGTCTATTTTACTGAGTTTAATATCGTCTTTTGAAACAAAGGAATCGTTAGACTTTTTAGTAACAGATGTGTGTATGTATGTTAAATTATATAATACAAGATTATAAATATATATGTTTAAAAGTTTTTTAAGCTATAAATATGTTGTTTTTATAAACGACACTCCATTACAATGTAATAAAATGAGAGAAGTATGTGTGAATATACATCTCTTATAGCCATCCAAGTCACTTTTGGCAGCTCTACGTAATATATGCTTTGGTATTATGAAGTAACGAAACGAAATTTAATTCAATATACGAGAGTTAAATCCGTAAAAATAGTTTTATTTTAATATTATAAAGTAAATCATTTCACAAAAAAACGAAAGTCGCAATATAACAAAATACTCTATTATATTAAAAACTATTAAAAAAAACTCTATAATAATTATGTTCAGAGCTTGTTTTTAAAAAATACAAAAGCCAATATAATTTTAATTAATTATTCATAGCACGTATTGGGTTCATTTTAAAATAGAAGCACTTTAAAAGACAAACTGTAAAACTTTTAAGATAATTAGGCATGTTCTATAGCCCGAGGTGATTTGATACAGAATAATTTATTAAAAACAAAATCATTTAAAAAAAGACGAAATTATTTTTTTTATTTATATAAAGCAAAGTTACTTTGTAAATATTTAATGTACTTCATAAAATTAAATGATATATCGTTTTGAAAAACGTGTAATGTTTCGTGAATGACACGGCTTACATGTAATAATTTAGGCAATAATGTGAGGGTCATTAACCTCGTTAAGGACGTGGGTCTGTAAGGGCAGGACATAATTTTATTTACAACTTATGTTGTGACTATAAATTACGCAGACTTTTAAACTTGTCAGAATTAAATATTACGAGACTGTTTATAGAGGTTTTATCTGTGGTTTTTTTATATTAAATACTTATTGATGAACCATGGTGTCGTATTTATCTTTCTTTTTTACATTAATCCTAACAAAAATATTAATAGCAATTATAATAATAATAACATTTAAAATAATAAATAAATAATACATATATGTCGAAGAAAAGACGTCCAGTAATGTTTTCGAAAGTGAAACGTGAACCGTGTTGCCGTCATTGTCCTAGTCCTCGTGCTTAATTATTTCGTCTTCAAAATAAAATTTCCCAGCTAATTATTCTAAATTTATTAGTTATTTTGTTTATCAGTTAAAGCCTCGATTATAAAACGGACAACGCGTTACAACGTTCCAGACACACTTCTACTGTTCGACTGCTCGAGCAACAATTATATTGAGTTCCCACTATTACTTCATTATATTCTTAGATCATCTCCCGCAATAGCAATAACTCAATAACATGAAGTTGTTGTTCTGTGTAACAATAACAAATAGTTTTTTTACATTTCAATTAATGCAAGACTATAATTATTAATCGGTTATTGAAACAATTCAAATTATATTTAGTTAACTTAGACAACAATTTAAAGTTACACTAAAACGATTACATTAGCCAATCACAATCGCTTAGTAAAAAGTCAATACAATTACATATTTTAATAATTACAAAGTAAACTTGAAGATAATTTAAAGTACTAATAATTATTTTAAATAATATAATTCATAAATAGATTATATATTGAATGATCTTCGTCTTTACGCCGATATAGGTATATAATAATATAAATAATACGTTCACAATATATTTAAAAATAAGATATACATTAAATGGGAGTAAAAATAGGAGGATATAACAAAAAAATCTATTTTTGTTTAATTTGTAAAAATTGAAATTTGGAGTTTGTAAAATTATTATCGCTACATATAATTTATAAGGCTAGAATTTGTAACACAAGTTTTACATAAATCTTATTTCATTAACTATAATTTGTTTGATGTAAGTTTATTATACCATCCTATACCACTTATCTTATAAGTGGCGGATATTCCACTAACACGTATTAATAACCGGCGGCTGCTCTTAATAACTTTTGCCAAATCTCTTGCGACCCCAAATAATTAGTATAAAGGTTGATGAACGTATTTTAATGGCGCGCCATAGCTCAATTACTGGCAGCTACAGAATACCAGTATTGTGAATTGTGATCATTTTTTTTAACAATCACCTGAACAATTTTGGATGACGGATTTATTATTTCTCCCATACTGTTACGATTTGTTTCTTTTCTATATTTTCTAAAGGCGTTTTTATTGATAAACCATGAGTCCCATGTTTGTAATAAGAGTTATATATAAATAAATCAAAATGTATGTATGTATGTACGTATGTATGAAAGTTTAATCTCCTCTTCTTAAATAAACTACAATATATATTTGCGTCTAAAGCTACATTGTGTGTTTGTTCGAAAAAGACGTATTGTAGGCTGATTAATTTTTTCTGAACACATAATTTTGCAAATAGTTTTTATAATGGAGACATTTCGCATTTTTGGTATCTTATTAGTAAATAAGATGTAGTTACTTTTGCACATCTGCAAATAAAACAGTATGTATGTTGGAGGCTTCTCTTGGAGTAGTAGAGGTGTTAAATGAATTGGTTTGACTGAGGTAGGTTAAAGTTCTCACAATAGATCGGAAAAAGTAGCTATTGTGAGTGCATCTTTATACTGAGTTTGAAAACTGTCAGCCATATACATCCCCCACCTTTCTAGTTCATTTTCGTCCTGAAGACGTGCGCATGCACTGAATAGAACAAGTTGAAATTAATTCAAGAAGCTTAAATCGTTAGGTCTAAGCTCTTATAGAAGGCATTAACAGGTTCCATTTTCTTTGGCATCATCTCGTTGGTTCCATCTTATTGTAACGGTACATCTTACCCACACAAATTAATAAAAAATAAGACTTTTTTATTTAACAACCGAGATTGTAACATCTTTGCCATGTTTCACGATACCAAACTTTTTTTTTTGGTAAATCCTTTACGGATACCACCCATCCCAGGGGAGGACCGGGATGGTTATGTGAGAGTCCCTGAGACTTTAGGAGATACCCCCTAAAACCCAACGGTTACCGTCATCGCCATAACAAAATGCCGCAGGATCGCTTTCGTACTCACCGCAACGACACGATACCAACCTAGCCCAGTTTCATGATAACAAAACTAAAAAAGGTATATGTTACATACGTTTACAGCTTTACATTTTCAAAAAGGCTGACTAATAAAAACCATTGCTGGAGATTCTTTACGCTCTTTGGGATTTAAAATTGGAACACGCATCAACGCAAAGCGTTGACAGCAACAAGATGGTTGCATTTAATGAGCCTTGTTGCCTACAATAGTGATTGTTTGTGTAATAGTGTTTGTTCTCAAAATACGTATTTAATTTTGTAATAACATAAGAATATTTTGGCAAAAGATTTATTCTTGAGATATTTTATACAGAATGTGAATCTAAAGAGGATTACAGCTACATCTATACTTATTGCTATTTAATTTTCAAAGTCTTTCGTGTAGGCACGAGTCAGTTCAAATTGGTCAAAACGTTCGCCCAATGAAATGAAGATACGAGATACACACAGTTATACCCTTTCCACCACTAAGGCCGTAAAGGCCCTTTTATGTGGAATGTCCCGGGGTTAGTGATTGAATAATTAAGAGTGTCTTTCTATCATGAAGGCCAGTCGTGCATAGTCTAAAGTCCGCCTCAAGGGAGTATTGAGGGGGATCGACCCGATTTCGGAAACCAATTGGTCTCTTTGGGGCTTCTCACTTGTTTGTTACATCTGATGTCGTTATGTAATATACTTTTTATTTTTTACAATCAGTTCGTTACTAAATATTAAAAAAAAGAATATCTTAAGAGTCGTGTAATAACTAATATACATACTATTAAAAACTTTTAATCAGAAATACAGAAAAAAAATCATTTAAACTCCGTATAAGTTTAAAAATTATGTAAAATAAATCGTATATGTCATCACGCGTGGTATGATGTCCGACAGTCAAATTTTAATTCAAAAGTTAGTTTAAATACGATTGCTATGCATAATACCATCCAACTGACTTCGTTAGGATTTTTCCATGGTTAATATTGTACTTTTTTATCATAGAATTGTATTTTCCAAAGGAAACTGGTAAGCAACTTAATATTCATTTTATGAAGAAGAATTATTATTACACAATTGGATTATGGCTTTTATTCAAACTAGAAACAAAACTAATGTAACAATTGCAAACCCCCTAGTATATATATATGCCAAATCTATATTCTTGATAGTAACATTATACAGTAGAAGTTTTTCATTGTATAGTTTGTATAAAAAAAAATATACTCTGGAACTACTATTCGGGTATGAAATAATATTTTTTCTTTTGTTAGTTTTTTATTGAAAATTTTTATAGGCCACATAACAACACAATACGAACATTACAAGCACTTGGTACTTATACAAATGTTGCTTTAAAAATATAATAAAGTATTGGAAACATTATAGTGATATCTTTTTCTAATTGTGTCATTTTCACAATAAGAAGGTGTTTTTTAAATCCAAAACAACAAAACATTGATTGAGTATTGTACGCATTGTGACAATTGAAAACCAAATGAAATATCGCTTTTCCAAGATCTAAATCATTTGAAAATATAACAGCATTCTTTAACACCAAAGATCACAGAAGTGAAGAGGGTGAGGATGCTGATGAAGTAAAATTACGTATTATTATTATTTTATATATTCATGAATAAAAAAAATACTAATTATAAAGCGTGTTAAAAAAATTACTGTTAGGTTGATGTTTGTATATATTTTATCATCGCACAAAAAGGAGACACCGAGAATACGACATGCTGCTTCATATATTCTATCTCATTCTTTCGCAATTGCAAGAAGCACGCTACGGATATGTTTGTCTGTATTAACTTGAAATTCGCTTATCATGAGGATCCTGGCAAGAATAATGGGACGAATTGATTAAATTATTGCATTGTCATCGGTCCTTGATATGCGTGCAAAGTTTTAAATTAATCCAACCGCTGGAACCTGGCGTAAATCAAGCTCAAAGATTCCGTTATATACATACATACATACGTACAACCCAAACTAATAAAAGCGTATGAAAATCTATTAATTAATTTATTAATAATAATAATACAATAAAAGTTACACACAGCGATCTAACCCCTAACTACGCAAATTATTTGCTTGTGTTAAGGGTGTTAGACAACGATACAAATACATAGAAATACCCATTATAAATACTGAGAATATATTTAATAAACGACTAACCCAAGAAATACAGACAGGTATGCTCATCACACAAAAAGCCTGTCCCTGTCGGGGAGCGAACCCGAACCCCATAGCTTAGCTATACGTTTGGTGTCTGCGCTAACCACTCGACCAACGAGGCGGTCATAAAATAATATTACATTCAACATTGTAAACAACATAAAGACTAATTTAATTAGAATGTAATAGTCAATTATAGAATAACATTAAACTGATCCTGTTATATTATACCTATATATATGTGTATACTTAGCCATATGTATTCTGTTCAATTTATTTTACTTTATTATGTTCTATAAACCCATAAATGGAATTCCATTAACGTGTCACATCCTGAACTGATTTTATGTCCTTTATTTAAGAATACGTAAAAATTACAATGCTAGGTAGAAGATGACATGGTTCCACACTTAGTCTCGGCTAATAAGAAAGTTTAAAAACCTCATAGACGAAGCTAACAGACTCAATTACTAAAATCTTACAAAACATAAAAACCAGTAGTGAAGTGTATCAGCGAGCACGCTCCAGTAGTCCAGAGTACACTTTGATGTTCCAATGCACGATATTATACTTGTTATATTTCCTGGTGCAGTCCGTGACATGCATTGATAATTAGTGATTATTTATCAATGATGAGTTTGGAAAATACTATTTATTCAAGCTTCAACTATAACATATTATTGTAAATAATTTTACAAAATAAATCAAGTAAAACATATAAATTTCTTTAATCTGCTAACCGACCTAATTACACATATCTCCTATATAAGATCCGCTTCATCATAAGAGCTAATTTAGGTAAGTCGAGTTTACTTTAATTTCTAACTGAAACTTTATTTTAATTATATATGTTGCTAAATTAAGGTACGTTCATAATATTTTTTAGGTGCAATATAATTTTTTACTTCTAGAAAAACTACTAACAAACTTTATTTTGAGCACAAGTTAAGGGCATAATAGGGAACATTCATGTAATTTTTTTTTGACGTAAATTATTCATTTACCTCTATATATCGTAGAAAAAAATATAAATAGGTTTGAAAAGATTCTAGTTTTTCTTCAAATTAAAAATTAAAACTTGTAATAAATTTGAGCCGTTCAAACGCCGTCATTTTGCGCGCGCTTTGCGTGACGTCAAATGACACATCCAGTGAATGTTTACTATCCACTTTTTAGTTGCTTCATACATATTTTAAGTTTTAATTGCTTTACAAGTCATGGAAGAAGATAAAAGTCATCTTACAAATATTGTATAGTATCGGAGTGCAAAAATAGTATTAGAAAAACACCCGCCAAGTGTTTTTTGTATTCCAAGAGATGCGAAAATACAATAACAATGGTGTATGGTAATTAAAAGGGATAATATATGTCCTAAATCGTGTTTATATTGTTGTGAAGATCAATTTAACGTAAGTATATTTTATTTATAATAAGTTTAATCTAATAGTTTAAATTTATACTTACGAATTGAACATTAGAAAATTTGAATTTAAAATTAACCTAACCTAGCCTACAAAAGTTCAGTATAATTTTCTATAAAAACCGTATTATTTTTTTGATTTTACGAAATTTTTATGTTTGTCGATTTATTTCAGGTTAATGAAGATACAGCAAATTGTATTGAATATAATATGTGTAACGAAACAACAAGGAGAAAGATGTAATCTAAGTTTGAAGAAAGTAGTTGTTCCTTATATATTTTTGTGGCAAAAACACCAGCTGATAGAATGAGAATGTGCATAGTCAAAAGGCAAAGATTGACATCGGTTAATGAAGCCTTTTAAGAGTTAGCTATCAAAAGTAGTTTTTAAAAAAATTGGTGACCTTTACGAAGAAGTGATATAGGTAGTAAGTCCTAGTACTACCCATACAAATGTCTGTGATATTAATCAGCCAAGACTCAGTACTTCTCCTATTGAATGTGATGATCATAAGGCAGAGACTTGCTTTTCGCATATTAAAGATGAATTACCAAGTGACTAAGCTGTGCAAGTTAATATTAATCCGAAGTATGGAAGTAAAGGTGTCAATGTAAATATACCTGCTGAAAAACAAAATGTAGCATTGTGACCATTTCCTCATTTAACACACAACATTGTTACACAACAGTTTTAAAAGTAAAACTATCTGTTTTAAAAAGAAAATTGTTTACTGAAAACACAGCTGATAATACTTCTATAGCATCTTATATCTTCTATATCTGCTGATTATCAACCAAGTTATTTATCTGAGTCAAGTGAAGTGAAAAATGATTCAGAGGTAGAAACATTTTAAAAATGTATTGTGTAGTAGCATGCTAACTGCTATTCAAAAAGAGTTTGTAGGTATTTGTTTTGTTAGAGTTGTTTGAGTATTTAGAAAATGTTTTTAAGATTACCTAAACAATTGTATCATTTAATAAAATCTTTAAGCACGAAAATATAGGTTTAAATTATTTATTTTTCTCAGTCACACTGATACCACAGTATGAACTTAAACGCCGATATATTGAATGGTGTGTCAAATGACGTCACATTTCCTTTCGACCAATGGTGGCGCGTTTTGGAATTTTGAATTTCGCTCCCTAAAGTTACACTTTTCATAAATTATTTTATGGCCTTAAATGATTAGTAAATTAAAAAAAAAATGATTCTATTATAATAAGATGATAAAAAGTAATCGAAAAAAAAAATATTTGAGACCATTTTAATTTTTTTGCATGTTCCCTATTGTAAGAAATAAATAAATAGTAGGCTTTTCCTCCCATTTATAACTAAATACTCCTAGCACAGTCTCTTTTTTCCAATCTCAACTCTGCCGACGTATCTATCCTGGACTTGAGAAACTTGAGAGACTTCAAAACATTGGGATTCGACTCATTACCGATTCGTTTACACAATACATCTACAAACACCTTCGCTTAAATGTGTTTAACTCAGCTCAATTTATTACAATCCTAAGATTTTGAGGTAACCTAATTCTCCGTCTGCCTGCTCAATTAACTTCTTTTTTTAAACAATGTCTTCGTTTTAAAACAAGCTGTTTTATATAAAACTTTAAAATGTTAATTATTTTCAAATATATATAAAATGGAAAATAAACATATATGGACAGACAGGAATTCGAAGCCTGCACCTCTGTGCTACCGCCACTTCGCTCTTCCAATTAAGTTACTTTATACCGTATCGATACCCGCTTCGGAGAATTTTATAATAAAATATACTAAAACAAAAACAACTAATTAATACACCTAAATATGTTTTATAGATACAGCCAGCAAATATATATAATATCCAGGAGACGTCATTAAGTCAGCTCGATCAAAGGCAGGGAAATTACATGTATTCGTAAAGCCGTATTCAGACAACGGTAGAAATCTCTAGTCAATTAAGACATTAAAATTTTGCAGATTTTTTGTTTGTTGTGTAGAAAATAAAAAACACATTTTGAAGCAGTAGAGAACCTTTTCGTTTGTGAAAAATAATAATTATTGTACAAATTTTGGAAAAAAGAAGTTATTTTCTTTGTCTACTTATTTATTAAAATATTTCTTAACCTTTAGCTGAAGAGTAACAGAATTAATAATATTTAAATCAAAATGGCAATAATAAAAGAAATAAATATTTGTAAGTATTATTTATTACTATTGCTTTATTTTTGAGAAGGAAGGAAACAATCACTTGTGTAAGCATTATTAATAGTAGATTAGTAGCCAAGGGCTGTAAGGCATCGATTGCAGCCTGAGATATTTCGAGTATAGTTCGAGGGTGCAATTGATGCTTACACCCGAGCTAACTACTCTGCTTTACATTACGATTGTGAGGTAGGTAGAAAAAAAACCAGCATTACAAGAATAAAACATTTTATTAGTTAAAATTTATATAGAAATGAATTTGAATTTAAAGTAATTTTTTTTATTCCCGCCTTATTTCATTAAAAAGAAGTAAAATATTTTATAAACGAAATGCGGCTTTGCCGTTTGATATTTAAAATTGATGGCTATTATCTCATACGAAGACAAGGCTGAATAGCGATGCGACCTCTTTGATCATTGGGCTGAATGCATGATGTCTATTGCCTGTATGGAGGTTAGAAGTACGCGAACTTTTTGAAAGAGTGAAGTGTTGTTTTTTTAAATTACTTACCGCCCTAGGGCCTTTCTAGCTACATTAATAACCTAGAGCGCTAATTGGTCACTTGCAAGCCCCATTTGGGTGTAATAAGGACCTACTTACCGAATATGAGAAATGTAAAATCTATTTTCCATCCTAAGTCAACATATTTGTACCATCTTAGAAGACGTGTCAAATTGCTGATCCTTTTTTAAATTTTAGAATCGGTTTGAAACATAACAGTTGGACAGAGTAGGGGTTAAATGTGTTGATTTATATCACACTTAATATATAAGACAAGTTAAATGGATTGTTAGAACTATAACTGGGCAGATGGTTTCACTGCGATATTCTGAAGCACAACATGATTTATGAATACAAAATAACATTAAAATGCATAGTAATATAGAATAGGAAATACCTACATGTGTTATAATGTATATAAAAAATATATATGAAAATAAGAAGTAGGCTGATAGCCTTTCTATGATCGGGGTATAATAGGATTATTGTCTTTGATATTGACAGAATAATTATGTTCCCAAAAATGGAACAAAACAATTTTCGAAATAATACGCCAGGGATTTGGAAACCAAAAGCGTAACTTTTCCACATGATGAAAGTTAATTAATTAACTTGACCTTGACATTTCGTCTAATTAAAGGTGCATAATAAAAATGTGTGTGTGTGTGCTATATATATATATGTGTGTGTGTGTGTGTTCACTTGAATGTGGTGACAGCTCTATTCACATACTTGTGGTTTTCTTTACTACTAGGTGAATATAAAAACCAACAAAGAATTTAGAGCACACCATTAAACACACTCGGAAGCATATTTGAAGGAAGCGTTCGACGATGTGTAGTGGACAATTTAATAATGTATTGTTTTTAAAAATGATAATTGTATTGAAAATACGAGAATATTTTACTTTTTTCTTACTAAAGATAAAATTTTATATGATGATTAATTTAATAAAATTCTTTTTCCTTTCGTTTTACTAAAAATATATATTTTTTTTATTTTTGCTCAGACTTTTATAAAATTCATAATATGGAACTTACTACTTCTCTTAGTAGTTAAAAATCTTATTGATACATATATTTTATTTTTCAAGACCATAATGGTTTATAATAATTGCTAAGAAATAATAGTAATTTAATATAGCGTATGCGGGGCAGCTAAGAGATACTATGTTTACCTGAACACAAAGCTTATTACCTGTCAAATAAATGAAAACATGTAAAATAATTTTAATAACAATCAATCATCGAGACAACCAAAGAGGGTAACATTTTATATCCTATCAGGTTGAGACAGGGCAATTAAAACACAAGATTGAGAGCGAAGTAACTTCGCAATCCACATTTTAATTAAAGAAACGACTGTACACGAAATGTAGAAGTTTTGTGTTAAAAAATAAATTCATCCTGACATTCAAAATAGCTATGTTTGGTTTGAAAGTACTTTAAGGGGAATGAAAATTAAAATATTATTATCTTAAAAGCTCAACTAGTGTTTATATTAACGTTCTTAAGAAACTAGAAAATGTAATAAGGCTTTATGAATAAATTAAACAGTCGTTTTTAACTATATTTTTACTTCATTTATAAGGACTGTTAATTTTATATATATTTCTAGACCGTGAACATATTTTTTATGTCACTGCGTTTTATAGAGAGAAAAAAATATCATGCATTATAAATCTTCCATATAAACTTCTTAAATTAAATATAAAATAATAAAACACAAAAGTTAACAACTAACTGAATTTGTGTAAAAGTGATAAAAAAATAAAATCTTCTACTCTGTTAAAAAGCTCTTTTTGTCACTCCATAATTCAATCGCTTGAATTGTGAGTGACAGTTATTTAAGTGAAATGAAGGTATAATGGTTTTAAATCTATACTTGCTTTTGCCCGCGACTTCGTCCGCGTGGACTACAAAATTATGTCACATATTCGTGAAATAAACCAATTGTTCGAACCAAAACAACAGAAGGCCCTAAGGCACTTTCGTATCCTAATATTAGTCGTTGAAATGACCACAATTTAAGAAATTGTTAAAATTTGTTTTATATTCATAATATATTGCCAATAAGAAAAATATATTGCCAATAGAAAAAATATTTTCATCTTTAATATCGTGACATAAAAACCATATTTATTTCATATACACTGAAAATAAAAAATTGAGCTAACTTTATATAATAAAAGTATAGTAAATGATTTGAAGTTTAAGAGAGATGCTACGGTCTACGAAACAAGCCGCTACGAAATTTAAAATTAACGAATTTATTCTTACATGATTGAACTCCTCCCCTAAAACAGTCTCCACGATATCTGGAGCAGAATGGAATTTAAATTCAATATTAAAACATAAGTTTTTGTGATACAAGAAGGTTTTTTTTATAATTTCGTATATATCTAGTTTCTTATATACTCAAGCACAATGCATAGCCTTATATATTTTATGAATATTGTTATTGTTCTTAATATTAGTTAATTCACTTGCAATATAATACATGAAATTGAAAATATTATTTATTTTTACTCTACTGATATTTAATAGACTCTAGGGTGAACAAATTACTGAAACCAAAGATTGTCGTTGATTATTAAGTGTTTTTATTTGTATAATATAAATGGTATTATTTTTTTATTTTATTGAATAAATCATCATACAAATTTTTATCTTTAGTAACAAAAAAAAATATTGTCGTATTTTTATTACATTTATCTTTTATAAAAAAGTTGTCTTACTTTTAATAATTCAGTTCATTGATATTTTTTGTTTTCGATAAAACATATTTTTTATTAAATCGAAAAACAATTTGTGCAGATATAAATTTTCAATACAATTCACCTAAGTAACATTATCCTCACAAAAATAATTGATTAAATCTTGAATGTATGAAAAGTATATACAGGTATTTATCGCTTATAGAGCAAAGGTCTTAGGTAAAGAGATGTCAACATGAGAGTATTGACCTTTCAACCCTTCCATGTCAATAAGAAATCACAATTGTTAGAGTTGCTTGTTGAGTTAAACATATAAATTAAGATATTTTATTCATAAACATGAAATTTTATGCAGAAAATATCAATATATTGGATTTATTGATTTATTCATTCATTTAATATTAACTTTCCCTAGAGTAGATTAATTTTGAACATTGTCCCTGCTCATTGTTTTATGACATATATGGCGAATATTTTATTATTATACAATTACACTGTATATAAAAAAAATATGCATAAAAAAATTGTGACAATTTAAAATTTTTGGTTACGAAGGTAGGTTTTTGTTAAATAAAAAAATAGAACAACAATTTAATTTGACATTTATTATAATAAAATATGTGACTCCTTTCTTGTCTTTGTAGCTCATAATCGTATCTATATTATTTAGTTTAAGGATAAAAAGCATAATAATATGTAATAATAAAACATAAATATTTTTTTTAAATAATTAAATAAGGTAAATAAAATTATATGGAATTATTGGTTACCTGCTTGATATCAATATAGTTGAGTGTAGATCAGTTGACGTAATCATAAGAGATATTACATTTTCATTAAAATGGTTTTATTGTTATAAATTTATCAATCGATCAGCTTCTGTAAGTGTGTAATGTTTTTTTTATTACTCCGATGAAGCAGGCAATTAAGAATCGAGATTGAAAGCGAAGTTACTTCGCAATCTACATTTTAATTAATAAAACTCTGGGAAACGTTTTGTTATGAAAAATAAGCAAGTCTCGGCAACCAAGATTAGATTGATTTTAAAGTATTCTAAGCTGATTGGAAATTTTGAAATAATATTAACTAAAAAGCTTATTCCTGTTTTTAAGAACGATAAGCTAAGTTAAAAAGAATAACATTTGTTAATGTCGTTGTAGGATAAAATAAATACTATGCATTTTTATTAAACTTTTTATTCATTTTAATCCTATTATATTTTATATATTTATTTAAAAGCTAAAACTAAATTCTATTTAATTTTGAATAACATAATGAAGAAAAAGATTAAAAACCAAACCTCTTAAAAAGTTATAAAAATATATTGAGTTCTGTTCGAGAGTTCTTTCTGCCATTGCATAATTCAATAGTTTGAAATGAATCATAGTTTTTAATGTGAAGTAAAGGTATAATGATTTGACTCCATCCGTGTGGAGTCAACAAGTGCGTAACACTTCCGGAAAATTAAAACGATTGTCCGAACACAGGCAAAAGCATATTTTGACCATATTTACCATATATTTGCTGAAGCCATTTTTTAATTTTGGGTATAAAGGTCTTAATATATCAAGGTAACCTTAGAGGCTATTTCAAATGCAATAATATTTTATATATTTATTTCGTAAGTAACATTTATTTCGTATAGTCCTAGAATTGGCAATTTGAAATAAATTTTGCTCTGCTGCGTTCTACGAACTACGGCGTGCTACGAATCTCGAATTGAATTAATTTAATCTTTTAACGATTCATAGATGACTAAATAAATGATCACTCATTGATTAATAAATGTGGAAATATAAGGCTTTATTAGGGCAAAAATTTAATAATGACACAAGCTTATAATACAAGAAGATTTTTTTATAATTTCGCAATTAATAGTCAAATACAATGTAAAAGCTCATATTTTTTAATTTTTCACTAGTTTTTATTTTTAGTATTAGTTATTATATTATAACCAAATATTATACATTACCCTACTTATGACTTTGATTTATTTAATTTAGGTTTGTAAAGAGATTCCTATAAGAAAGTGCCGACCTTTTATCCCCTTCATGTCAATTAGAAATTTTAATTGATAGAATTGCTTTCAAGCCTTCTTCAAGGAGAAAATAAACATATAAAATGAAAAATTTTAGCTACACACAAAGTATTATGTTCATGAATTAAATTGTTATTATTATTATTATAAGACGCAATAATATATAATAACGTATCAAAACATAGTCATATATGTTGTTTAAAAGATTCAACAGAAAATAGATACATAAATAATAAATCTATGAACTCTCTACCAATTTATATTTTGCATTATACATATAATAATATACTTTATACTAAAATAAACTAATATCTCACAACTGGACCCTCGTTGTACTGACTTTCTATTGTTCTTCAGAAACTGTGGACTCGTCATCGTGAAAAGCATGTATGAAAGTTTTGGCATTTCACTATATTTTACTCAGTGTAATATTGTCTTATGAAACAACGGGAACGTTGACCTTTTTAGTATCAGATGTATGTATAATATTTTGTAAATGTGTTTATACGTTTACCTATGTTATAAATGTGTGTGTATCAAAGTCATTATCTATGTTAGTTTCCGTGCAGGTAATGTATGTTTTAACGTACATATTATCACTTGAATAAAGGACAGCAATAATAAAGAAATAAAACAGCAGTCACTATATAATAAGAATTATATTATCTAAAAATATTATATGTACAAAAAGTATGTTTAGACTTTGTTTTTAAAAAATACAATTTTTCATTTATTATTCATGGCACGTATTGAGTTCATTTTAAAACAGAAGCACTGTGAAAGGAAAACTGTACAACTTTTAACCTAATGAGGCACATTCTATAGCGCGGAGTGATTTGATAAAAAATAATGTTTTAAAAACAAAAGCATTAAAAAATGTGAAATTTCACTTTTCATTTACGTATTACAAAATTATTTCGAAAACATTTAATGGCATTCCTAATATTAAATGATATATGTTTTTAAAGAACGTGTAATGTTTCATTAATAAATACAGATATTAATATGATATAATTTACACAATAATGTGAAGGTCGTTAACCCCGCTAACCCCTTGTGAACTTGTTACAATTAAATGTCGTGAGACAGTTTAAAAAGGTTTTACCAGTTGTTAAAACCTTTTTAAACAGTCCACTAGTTGGTAAAACCTCTATTTATGAATATAGAATGATCCCTGACAGAGTATTTTTGTTTTTTTTTACCTTATTTTAAAAAAAATATTCCATATAACATATAACTTTTACACACCAAGTAAAAGTGAAAGTTTTTTATTTTAATAATTACATATATGATACCGCGTTAATAATTATTTGTTTTAATTGCTACTAATTGTTTATTGTTATTTTGTAAATGATTTATTACCTGCACTATAATAGACTCAAAACAACACCTGGACGAACTTCCCTTCTAACCAGACAAATGTTTTAATCCCTTATAAATTGTATAAATTGACCTATTAACCTGTTGATTGTTTTGTACAACACAACCGTTGTAACTGAGATCAAATAAAGTTATTTGTTGAAGACTCTGCGATGTATTTAGTATGGATCACCTTCCACATTAACATACATAATATGTAATAGTATTTAACAATAAATAAGTAATAATACATATATAATAATATATAAATATAACGTTCATAATATATCTAAAAATATGATATATTGATTAAGTGAGGTTTAAAATAGGTAAATATGAAAAATCGGTACCCCGGGTCTTCATATTCGGAGCGTCACGATTAGGGCGAAAGCGATCCCGTGACGTCATTATGACGATGAGGACATGTTGGTTTTTTAGTGGGTAGCCTTAAAAATAGTAGTGTCATTTATGGCTACCGGATAGTTCCACATAACCCCTGGCCATCACCTTATTGGCTGGCGGGTATCCGTAACGGATTTTTCTAACGGGAAAAAAATAAGAAGAATATGAAAAAACATAAAGTAATCTCTTGCAACCCTAAATTATTGGGATAAAGGTTGGAAGGTGGAAGTATTTTAATAGCGTGACAAAGCTTATTGACATTAATTGACGAAAATTGGATGAGAGATTTTGTATTTTTATCTTTTTGTCAATACTAAGATTGATTCTTTTTTTCTATTTTTGGTATTTTTTTAACTTTAAAATGTTTTCTAAATAAATGTTATTCTTTTAATTAATGACTAATGAATACCATCTTTGTGATAATAGGTAAATAAACAAATAAAGTATTATAAATGAGTATAACTCGAAGGTTTTTAAATAAAAATGGCAGATTAAATAGGTAAACTCTTAGGAAACCATATTAGCATCAAAACCTACATTTAGATTGTGTGTTTTTTCAAAAAGGATTTTTTTATTTTAGATGGTGTTTTTATTATTCTCACACTAAAATATGATACCGCTTAATTTTGCAAATGAATTGTACATCTTTATCATGATTACATAACATAACATACAGGTAGGTAACCAACCGTGCCCAGTTTCATGATAAAACTCATTTTATAATAAAACTATATCAAAACTTAGATTTTATTACCTAGCCATAACACATTTAATGGTTGGTAACTAAAATATATGTAGAATAAATGTAATAATTCCTCTTACTTGCAAATGTACAGAAGGTGTATGTTACATATGTTTACAGCTACATTTGGAAAAGAGCTGACGAATGAAAACGCTTTTATTAATTGCTGGGGATTTTGAAAGCTCTTTAGAATTTAATCTGAAACGGAAAACGTTAGCAGTAACAAGATGACTGCATTTAATGAGCCTTGTTGTGACGTAGAATAGTGTCAACACTTTGTTTGTGTATTTTGAAAACTTATAATAAAATACACTAATATTTTGACAGAAGATAAGACGTGTGATATTTTATTATATGTGAAGGACTATAGAGGTCTACAGCTGTACCTATTCTTAGACTAAATCTCTAACTTGTATTGCTATTCATCTCCAAGTCCCTCATGTGTCCGATGGGTCCCTCATGGGTCATAACGAGGTAAAGATGCGAGATACACAGCTATAACCTTCCCATTACACAGACCTTAAGGGCCCTTTATTGTGGAATATCCCGGGATTAGGGCTTGAATGATTAAGAGTGTCTCTCCGTCATAAAAGTCAGTCGTGCATAGTCTAAAGTCCGTCTCAAGGGAGGGTTGGGGGGGATCGACCCAAATTCGGAAACCGATTGGTCTCTTTGCGGCTTCTCACTTGTTACATCTGATGTCGTTATGTAATACATTTATTATTTGGAATCAGATCTAAAATAAATATCGGATAGTAAATAAAAATGGCTTAAGAGTCGAAAAATGGCTTATCTAGTAATTAGTAGAAATGTATGTTTAAAAACCTTCATTCTGAATCACAGGAGAACGTTTATAATTTTATTTAAACTCGGAATATTATATAATATAACTAATATATTTATCACACACGTGCTATGACGATAGACAGTTGAATTTTAACAGAAAAAATGATTAAATAAGTTCGCTTTGCATGATACCATCCAACTGACATCTTTAGTATTTTTCCATTGTTGATATAGAGTTGTATTATTTACAATGAGGAGTTAATTGACAAATCTGTTACCATTATCCGAAGTAAATGAAATAATAATTTAATATCCATTTGATAAGGTATGAATAAAAGAAGGTTAATAATTATGTACATTAATTTTCGTGTGTTTTCAAACTAGAAACAAAACTAATGCAAGAATTGAAAACCTCCTAGAATTCTATATAGAAACATTATACAGCTGAAGTTTTTTATGGTTTGTTTGTTTCAAAAATCTATCATCCATTCGGGTACAAAACATCTTACATTAATTAACTTATTCATTAAAAATGGTAATAAGATGTATTACAACTCGATAAAATCATTACTAGCAGTTAGTATATATTACAAAAGATACATTAAAAATACAGCAATGTATTGAATCGTATTTGGGATACTTCGGTTTCTAATTGTTGCATTTTCATACTGCAGGTACTCTTTAGATCCAAAACAACAACACAATGATTGATTATTGAATGAATTAGGGAAGTTAAAACGGAAAAAAATATTGCTTGGCCAAAGCACATGGCGGCAATTAACACCAAAGAGAATAGAAGTGGAAGGAGTGAGGGAGGAAGCTGATGAACTAAAATTACTATTTACGTATAAGAGTTCAAAAATCCTCATTTACTATTACCATATAAATATAACTTTCGACCTTATAATGAATATTAAGAATAAATTTATTACTATATAATGTTGATCATAGAATTAACCTGATCTTTTCATAACATATAGACTTAGCCTAAATAAAGATATCGAGGTGTTCTATTTTATTTCATTTACTTGTATTATGTTATATAATCCCATAAATGGAATTCCATTTACACGTCTCATCCGAGTGAAGCGCTCGACGCATCACTACGAGCTTACCACAACATACCAGCCAGTCTCAATATTTAATATATAACCTTTCAAAACACAGCCTTACCGTTCGGAAAATACAGTTCAAATTGAAACACTTATTGAACTATCAATTACCCTAGTATACTGCAATAGATTAAAACAATTTAATTGGACAGTATTTTTTATCTCAGGGTTTTTTTTGTAGTAATAAAATATCAGTCGGGTAATGTATCTGTTAATAAACAAGATCTAACTTGATCATGAGAAATTTGATAAGCAGGATATTGGTTAAGATAATTTTAACTATAGTATAATATCTTTTATACTATTGAAATTATCATTAATATTAAAAGTCTAAAAACTATATAAAACCTACTGCTGGAGGACACAAAATAAAAAAAAACTCCTTTAACTAATTTATTAAACTTTAATTACAATTAAAATTAAAACTAACTAACCTAATTAACCTAGGTTTTGACGGAAGTGTGAATCCAAGTGGCCGATGTCTGGAGTCATATACGCTCTCGAAGGTTGCATCAGCACTATTATTAAGCGTTTCACACAGTGCAGCGGAATTCAATTGCGACAACTTCACATGGCGGGCCACTTGGGAATTAACGTCATAGCTGATGCATAAAAGTCATCGATGCTACATTAGCTATACTGTATGCCCCGCATAACTTAATAAAAAAATGTATTTGCATAAATGTGATCTGTTTAAAATTATCTACAGCAATCGATTTTACATACCAACTAGGAATTAAAAATTAACATGAGCAAAACAATTGAATAATACATAAATTCCAAAGAATATTAAAAATAAATATTTAATCTTTTGCATTATTCTTCACATCACCTTATTAGAAAACATAAGCTCTAGAAATTCTGTTTATTCCTTTATTTGGATATTACACACGCTTACGTTTAATATTTTATTTATATTTGAGAAGTATTATGTATTTTTTCAGTAGAATATTTCAAGATTCTATTCTTGTTATATATTAATAAATTACCAGAAGTAATACAGCACAATTCAATACTCTTTGCTGATGATGTCTTAATTATAGTAATTAGTAACATGAAATAAAAACACTGATATACCTAATTTTGAAAGAGAATTAAATAATACTATAGACTAAAGTAAAACACGGATAAATCATAAACAATAATAATTTGACCGTAAATTTAACTAAAACAATATAAAATTATTGAACAATGTTAATTAAAAATTAAAAATGAAATAAGTTAAAGTTGAATCTGAAGATTAGCTCTCAAAATAAAAAAAAATGAAGAAGCAACGAACACTAAATTTCGTGAGATTATATTTTATGACACTATAAATTGGTTTGATCGTATTAGTAAACGTTGTAATAAGATTAATCTTACTGTCTATAAATAAATAAGAACAGAATTTCAGAAAGGAAGAACATCAGATGGATAGAAAGAATATCTATTATTTGACAATTATTCAAAATATAAAAAAAATCGTTTTACAAAAAATAATTGATTCGTTCTATTTGTAACGTTGGGTCATATGAAAGCTGGCGACCACTGTTAAAAAAATCCCTACCCTAACATCGATGTCTACCATGGAAGCGTATATATTTGTAAGAACTCACAAGAATCTTTTCAAAACAACTGATTATCCATAGCAGAGAAATATTAGGCAACCAGAAAGATTAGTGTTAGAAATGATGCCTAAAATTTCCCTGCTTCGAAATAGTTGTTATGTGTTCTAAGATTTTTAAAAAAATAACTAACAATTTAAAATCTTTACCGATAAAATTATTTAAGACAAGATTAAAATATCTCTTAAAGAAATTTGCTTTTTATAATATCTTCATATTCTATATCTTTTTAAATTATATTGAATATTTTTTTAAATTAAATAAAACTAGTGAATTGTTATTGTTTAAGTATTAGAATATCACCTAAAAAGTTTTTTGTTTTATTTAATATAGATAAATATATATTTTTTACTAAATAAATTATGTAAAATTAAATAATTGCTAAAATAAATAATTGAATTCTTAATTGTAATTGTATACTTGTAACTGTATATTGCAAGTGATAGATATTTTAAGATTCTATAATTAAAAACCACTGAATTAATATACTATAAATTATTTAATCGAGCTACTTCATACTATTAATATGATAATATATTTCAATGCATTATTTGGATAAGTTTAAAGAAAAGAAAGATCTAAACAAATATATCATTTAATATAACAAAATGACTCCCGGTACATGAATATAATAAATACAGCAATATAGTTATTACTGTTTAATTATTTAGACACATTTACCAATAACTCAATACGGTGAAATACCCACTACAGTTATTACACATATAATAAACAATTAAAGTATAAGAATCACTTATCTTGCCAGTTCTCCAACACAGATTGCCTTTAATAGAGGCTTACAGCCATATTTATAACATAACAACATCGACAGAAGCGCCAACGGCAGCTTCTGGAGATAAGTCATATTCACAACTTCAAACATCATTAAATATATTATAATAACAATATAATAGTACATAATCATTTTAAATGCCTAAGCATATTTATTATAACAATCCTATATCTTTCACACATTTATGGCTTGCCTAATAAGATATGTAAATACAACATATTTAATATCTTAAGGCTACTTCCGATAGTTCGTCAAATCAATATCTTTTACTACTTTTATAACATAGCAGTAATCAATGATATATAGTTCTAAATAATTCTAATTTCGTAAATCTAGTTTTAACAACAATATTTATTGTCAACGTTATTATGTAGTTAAATAAATAATTACATATTTATATTACCTACAAACCAAATTACTATATAATAGCAATCTTATATGTAGCAATACTACAATAATATAACACAAGCATAAGCTATATATAAATAGCAGAATAAGCGGAATATGAAATTGAAAAAAAAATTATGCCTGTTACCTTATTCAATGCAAAAAAGGATACAATGCATATAATAATCTTTTTTTTAAATAACTATTATATATACATCTGTATATCTACAACTTCAAGTTTTAGATTTTCTTTGAGAATCTAAATATGTATTTTATTTTTATTTCATGACACATCGAAGGTACTATTTTGTGTTAAATAACATTCAACTTTAATTAAGACAACATGGTTCGCCACTTCGTCTCAGGTGATAAGAAAGTTTAAGATCCTTATGACATCTAACAGACTCGATTTCTAAAGACTCTTAAAACATAAATAAAGGACACAAGGCATGTCAATGTTTATTAACTTTAGTTGAAAAATAGTACTATATATTTTAATAATACATTCGTTTTCTAATAGTTATACAGCAATTTCTTCAGGGATAACTCATTAAGCTTATTTTTTTAATATATTTTTAAACACCAAATATTTTTTTATAATCATTCAGGTTTTTGAACAATAATTAAATCAAAAGTTATTTGAGACCACAGGGACTGTCATTGGCTGTCATCACGCCACTAACCAATTAGAAATGTTTGACAGAAAACTAAGTTATATTTATTTAAATCAGCCTCTAAGATACTCAATGTAAGAAAAGATACAAACTATAGCCAATACCGTTAATGCGCTTTCTTTCTTTAATACACCGGAAACAAACAATTGCTAGAATGATATTAACACTAAATTATTAACATTTACACTAATATTGCAATAACCAACAGATACCAAGACTATATATAAGAATAGATAAAGGAAGAGCCATGATTAATCATTGCAAGTATGAAAACCACTATTATAAAATCACATGCTGTATAAACAAGAGCACTGAGCATATACTACCAGTAGTGTAGTGTATGGTGTATCAGCGAGCACGCTCCAATAGTCCGGAAACAAACAGTTGCTAGCATGATATTAACACTAAATTATTAACATTTACACTAATATTGCAATAACCAACACATACCAAGACTATATATAAGAATAGATAAAGGAAGAGCCATAATTAATCATTGCATATATGAAAATCATTAATATAAAATCACATGCTGTATAAACAAGAGCACTGATCACGTACTACCAGTAGTGAAGTGTATCAGCGAGCACGCTCCAATAGTCTGGAGTACACTTTGATGTTATTCCAATGCACGATATTAAACTTGTTATATTTCCACATGCATTGTTAATTAGTGATTATTTATGAACGATAAGTTTAGAAATTCATATTGATGCTTTAACAATATCATTTTATGGTCAATATAATGTCAAAACTAATTAAGTCAAGTCTGTAAATTTCTTTAACCTGATAATCTACCTAACTAATAACACAGATTCCAACACGAGAACCGCTTAATTCAGGTAGCTTATATTAGCTTAGTCGGGCTTACTTAAATTAACTAAGTACTAACTGCAACTTTATTTTAATTTTATATACCTATTACTAAATAAGGTCTTAGTGTTAGCCTTATTATTTCTAGGTATTAAGTTTTAAAAAGTTTTTTGGAAATCGATTATATTTAGTAACCATTACCGCTTAACAAGTTCTTCCTCTTTCGTTAACTTTGATCTGCGAAGAATTTAAATTTATTATTGATAATAAATGAACAATAGACTTATCATACCATTTCTATGAAATTTATACTAACACAGTCTCTTCGTCGTTCCATCCTCAGCGCTGCCGACGCAAGCTACCTTCAAGACCTTGAGATTCTAGTTTCCAACAGGTCGATCGCCATCGGCTGAGTCGTGGCAATACAAATCAAATAAGAAAATTCTAACCAATATTTCAAAATTTGCAATATAGATTATGCATATTAAAAAGATGCTGAACCCAAACATGTATTAAGCTTTATTAAGCTTATTAACTAAATTGCCACCTAGTATATGGCATTTGAAAGGCACTAGGAAAAATGTCAAAAATTTTATTGATTGCTAGCAATCACTTCTGCCGTTGATCAAGCAGAATTTGTGACTAAAAAATTTTGGTTTTATTTATTCTTACAGATATTTAACTAACACCTAAAGCTACACTTTTTTAAATTGTTGCAATAGGTATAGTGACATCATGACGATATAGGGTCTCTATAAAAGTGCGAAAAACCTTCTTGAACAAAAATATTTTAGCTAATTTTATAATATTCTAGTTTCAAAAAAAAGAAATTCTCATATAAATTGTCTCACTGCATGTTTGAATATTAAAATATGTTTAAAAAAATAACTAGACAATATCTATACCTTTTCTTGTAAAGTAATATCAACAACAAAAGGTAAATTAAAAAGTAAAAAAATAATATTTACTAAATTATATGAATCTAATTCAAATTTCCATCCTTACGTAGAACTTGTAGTTTAATTTTCAAATTAATTTGAATATACAAGAGATGTAATTGAATTAGCCAAATCAAGGCCCGGGAAATTACATGTATGTATTCATAAAGTCGTATTCAGAAAACGGCCCAAATCTGTAGTCAAATAAGAAAATTAAATTTTCGCATACTTTTTTGATTGAGCTATCTTTTTAATTCAATTATAATTATCCCAAGTATTCTGGGCAATATTCATCACAGTGATGTTCTTTCTCAATTCTTATAGAAGATGATGAAACATAAATAAAAAATACGTATAGTTACTATCGTTCAAGTTATCTTATAAGTTTTTTTTTCTATTTACATGGAGGGTCTTATTTATTGTTGTTATGTTATACTATCTCCATCTGTTTTGTAATCGCAGTCCATGCTACAGAAAGTAGAAAACATTTAGATTTAGAATAGTTTTCTTCTAACATCGAACAATTGTCACCTTCTTAGATAAATGTATTATTTATATAATTGTTAATAAATATAAATAAATATATAATAATAATAAATAAACGTAAATAATCTGTAACTATAGTAGTATTTTGTAACAAAATACATTAATTTTCATCTACAATTGTCAACAAAATACGCACAAACATATTCATTTCTTCAAAATCCCGTTTTACAAATAGAATTTCAAGCTACATTTAGGATTTGATTTTAAGGAATTACAGGAGAAAACATTGAACAGTTCAATTAAAGACCCGGGACATTAATGTAGGTATATTTTCGTTGAATCGTATTTAGAAAATGGTTGGAATATATGATTTTATAAGATATTCTAATTTTAAGCCAAAATTTTTGTTTTGCTATCTTGCTAATTATATGTCAAAACTTTGCATTATACAATATAATGCAAAGTTTTGACAAATGACTTTCAAAAAGTTTAACTTTTTAAAAACATTGTATGCTTAAAAAGAAAACTCTATAAAGAAGAAAGTAATTATTTACTTGATAAAAATTTGGAACGAATTATTGAATTTTATTTCTATATTTGTGACAATCAAATATAAATATTTAAAATATAGAATAGAAATCTATTTCAAAAAGATTCAAAAGGTACCTACAACTAAAATATTAAAAACAATAGGGTTCAAAAATGGTTACAAAACAAAAAGCAGTATAAAATTACCTGCACTAAGAATAAACCTGCATTGCAGGTAATTTATTTGTTTATATTAACCCCATGTACACAATAATAGGTTTTTGATTTGTAGTCACAAGCCCCGTACAATTATAACAATTAACAAAATAATATTACTTTATTTATTGAAATTATGTGTTATGTTATTAAAGATTAATAATTCTCTAAAACTATGCTGGCTTAAATTTATTAAATTAAATTAAATTAAACTGAACTGAACTGAACTGAACTGAACTGAACTGAACGGAGTTGAATTGAATTGAATTGAATTATTTAAATTTAATTTAATTTAATTTGTTATTATTATTATTAAAATTAAATTTAAATGTGTTATTATTATTATTAAAATTAAATTTATAAATTAAATTAATAATTTAATTTAATTTAATTTAATCCAATCCAATCCAATCCAATCCAATCCAATCCAATCCAATCCAATCCAATCCAATCCAATCCAATCCAATCCAATCCAATCCAATCCAATCCAATCCAATCCAATCCAATCCAATCCAATCCAATCCAATCCAATCCAATCCAATCCAATCCTATCCTATCCTATCCTATCCTATCCAATCCAATCCAATCCAATCCAATCCAATCCAATCCAATCCAATCCAATCCAATCCAATCCAATCCAATCCAATCCAATCCAATCCAATCCAATCCAATCCAATCCAATCCAATCCAATCCAATCCAATCCAATCCAATCCAATCCAATCCAATCCAATCCAATCCAATCCAATCCAATCCAATCCAATCCAATCCAATCCAATCCAATCCAATTCAATTCAATTCAATTCAATTCAATTTAATTTAATTTAATTTAATTTAATTTAATTTAATTTAATTTAATTTAATTTAATTTAATTTAATTTTTAAATTCAATTCAATTCAATTCAGTTCAGTTCAGTTCAGTTCAGTTCAGTTCAGTTCAGTTCAGTTCAGTTCAGTTCAGTTCAGTTCAGTTCAGTTCAGTTCAGTTCAGTTCAGTTCAGTTCAGTTCAGTTCAGTTCAGTTCAGTTCAGTTCAGTTCAGTTCAGTTCAGTTCAGTTCAGTTCAGTTCAGTTCAGTTCAGTTCAGTTCAGTTCAGTTCAGTTCAGTTCAGTTCAGTTCAGTTCAGTTCAGTTCAGTTCAGTTCAGTTCAGTTCAGTTCAGTTCAGTTCAGTTCAGTTCAGTTCAGTTCAGTTCAGTTCAGTTCAGTTCAGTTCAGTTCAGTTCAGTTCAGTTCAGTTCAGTTCAGTTCAGTTCAGTTCAGTTCAGTTCAGTTCAGTTCAGTTCAGTTCAGTTCAGTTCAGTTCAGTTCAGTTCAGTTCAGTTCAGTTCAGTTCAGTTCAGTTCAGTTCAGTTCAGTTCAGTTCAGTTCAGTTCAGTTCAGTTCAGTTCAGTTCAGTTCAGTTCAGTTCAATTCAATTCAATTCAATTTAATTTAATTGCTGTCAGTCCATCTCTTTGTCCGTCCGTCTCAGTCCATCTGGAGCTAATGAATGAGGACTTAGACTATACGATTTGATATTGTTATTTCGTTATTCGCCTTGGTGGCTTAATTGCATTTTGAATTCTTGCTTTATTTAGGTCTCCCACGCAACGACTGCAATAAGTATATAATAGTATTATTTTAAAATCCTTTTGTAACGTCTTTTCGTATCGGAGGTTTTTTAATTTTTTTTTTCTACTTTTTAAAAATTATATATTTTTCTTATGTTGTACTCTTATGTTGTAAATTATATATTTTTCTTATGTTGTAATGAACCTACTAATACACTAATTTTACTTATTTCGGTTTTTACTATTAATTTTGTATAAGAACCAAGTTTCACCAATACCAATAGAAGCTCCATATCTTGAAGACGGCTGCTTCTCTTACCAAACATAGCTAAGAACCATTTTTACGAACCAAGTTTTCAATTATAAAAAACCGCATTCAAATCCGTCCACGAGTTTGGCTGCTACGTTGCCACAGACAGACAAACTGGTACACAGATACACAGGTCACACTTATAACACCCCTCTTTATCTGTCGGGGGTTAAAAAAGAACAAGGAGTTAAATAATGATGTAGCCCAATAAAGATATAAAGGGAAATCATTTTAGTCACAAATATCTTATTACTTTTCGTAATTATTTTAGTGGTAAAAGTATAATAGAATTTATATTTAAGTATACAACATCTCTTGTCTCTGATATTGACAGACTAATTAATGTAACAAAAATGGGTCAAAACAATTTCCGAATATAAACGTCAGGGATTTATGGGACCAAAAACGTAACTTTATTATCCCTATTATGAAAGTAATTTGATTTATATTCTGACCTTGATATTTCTTCTAATATAAGTAATTTTAGTATAAGAGGTAACAAATTACAATACTTATGTGCCAACGGTTTCTTCAATAGCTCCTTTTTTTTGTCCGATATCAAATAAATTAGTGAAGACACTTTAAAAATACGATGATTTAATAACTAAAACTCACACAAGTAAATTATAATTTCATATTAATCAAAACATATTATAAACCTCACTTAAACAAATATAATATCGAACATATCGGTTATTTATAAACATTAATTAACCTTATGCTCAAACAGGCTCGTGTTGCTAAATTGTTCAATTGATGTTTTATAATTTGAACTTACATAACATGACAAATGTGAACGATTTTTGTATGATGAATTTAATGAAATAATATTAACAGCAAAACATCTTTAAACGTATTTCTCACATTATTCAAACAGATATCGTACGTAATTATTTCACTAAAACTTCTAAACTATCTTATTGAAATCTATCCTACCTATATTATTATTGGAGGACACGAAGCAAAGTATGTAATATATGTTTATGTGTACTAGTATTATTAGCTGCTGCGTGTGTGTGTGTGCGTGTGCGTGTGTACATGCATGAGTGCGTGCATGCGTGCGTAGGTGTGTTTGTGCTATTTCCTTTACTGTCGGGAAGATATTATTTTTTTTTATAAAAAAAATAAATACCATTCAAGGCATATTGAGGATGACGCTTCCGCGTGTGACGAAATATTGAGGACAATGTATTATTAAACTAATATATTTTGTATAAAAGATAGATGCTTAAAAAATCAGTAACAATTTAAAATATTTACAAAAATAAATTATTATTAGATAAATAACTAGAAGATTAATTTAATTTGACAATTATTATTATAAAATATGCGACTCTTTTCTTGTCTTAGTAGTTAAAATAGTATCTATGTTATTAAATTCAAGGATAAAAATATGTTGTAATTTTAAATAAAACATTGTTTTAAATTATTAAATATGGTAAGTGACCATTAAAAATATTGAATTACCACGTGCTTGCTATCAATACAGTAGAGTATTTACGGAGCAGTTGACGTGTTCACCAAAAATTATGTATTATATTTTTATTAAGAAGGTTTTATTGTTTTATCATTATTGTTTATGCTTTTGAAGGTATCAATATTTCTGTAAGTCTGAAATTTTTTTTTATATTAAAGCAATGAAGCAGCATTTAATGAGTTTGAGAGCTATGGTACTTCGCAATCTAGATTTTAAATAATAAGATTCATGGGAAAAAAATCATGAATTAAAAGATTTAAAATTGAATCTCCTTAAAAGTTATTAAAAATTAAATGTAGCGTTCTGTTGGAGAGTTCTTTTTGCTACTCCATAATTCAGTCGCTTGAAATGTGAGTGACAGTTATTTTAGTGAAATGAAGATATAATGGATTTTGTCGTATGCTAGCTGCTTCCCGCGACTTCGTCCGCGTGGACTACAGAAATACATATTCGGAAAATAATAGATGATGGGCTTACACTTTCAAATTCCAGTATTAGTCGCAGAAATTATTTATTTTTAAGAAATTTTAAAAATTTATTATATGAATATATATTGCCAATAGAAAATATTTTTTCATCTTTAGATTCGTGACATACCGAACATATTTGTTTGATATATACCAAGGAAAAAGTATTGGGACAACTTAACATAATGTAACTAAAGTAAATTACTGTACCCCTAGTAGGAGTTTTGACATTACTAAAACTATGAAATCGTAAAATCGAAACATAGAATTTTTATACACTCTATGAATCAAAATGTTTTTAAAATTATATCATTAAGGATAATTTATACAATGATCCTAAATAACTAAAGAAACAGAAACTATTTTTGAACAGATTATATTAAATGTATCAATAATTTACAAGAATGCTACGGTCTACGAATTACGGCATGCTACGATTATTTTACTTTTGTTATGTACTCTAACACATCCTCATATTCACTTGCAATATAAAACATTAAATTCAATATAATATTTTTTTCCTAGAATGAAACAAATAAAAAACTAAAGATTGATTATTAAGTCTTTTTATTTGTGTATAATAAAAAGTTGTCTTACTTCTAATAAGTTCCTTAATATTTTTTATAGTTTCGATGAAATACTTTTTATTACATCGAAGAAAATGTTGTGAAGGTCTAATTTTTAATACAATTCATCTAAGTAAAACTATCGCGTCAAAAGGAATTTAATCAAATCTTGAAGGTATGAAAAATATATACAGATATATATCGCTTGTAGAGCCAAAGATATTAGGTGAAGAGATGTCAATTCGAGATTCAACCCCTATTGACCTTTCAACCCCTCCACGTCAATAAGATATCTCAGTTGCTAGAGTAACTTGTTGAGTTAAACATATACATTAAGATATTTTATTCATAGACATGAAAATTTATGAACATAAATGTTTATTTTTTTTGCAATAATCTTCTTGGATTAGAGTTAAGAAACCTTTGAAAAATTGAATCAAACTTAGTATTCTCGCCATATTTTATGCATTATTATTTGCTTTCGTGGGCAGGGTAATGGTTGAATGTTACTTATAAAGGTCTGTCCGTCCGTCACGTAATATAAGCAGTAACGGTGGTTCGCTGAAGTGAGCTCGATTGTCTGTGGTATGGAACGAGTTTTAAGTGTATAATACCTTGCAGATTATATCATTTTAATATATTTTATGACTATATACACTTAAAGTTATGGCCAATGTCAGTGACCTTTCCATCAACGACAATAACATTTTAAAAATAAGGATTTAAAATATCGTATTTTATTAATTAATATCAGTACCAAATGACAATAATTATTTGTAATATTATAGATTTCAGGTAACAGGATTCTTTTTTCACTGAATGTTTAATAATATATATATTTTCTTATATTTAACTTCTGATTAATTTTTAATAAGATTTTATATTAACTGTTTTTATAAACTACAATAAATAATCCACACGCGTTAATCTTCTTTCTCGGACCTTAAACTAAGCTTTCAGTGGGTTGTTAAAGGAGAGCGGTTAGTGGAATTTAATCCTGGTTTTCTTTCCTGTGATTTTGATACTCTCTACATCTGAACCATTCATTCAAGAAGTTGACTTTAATTTCTCCGTACGATATTTCCATAAATTTATGTTTTTAAACTAATAGGAAGTATTTTTTCCTAAACGTTTTTAATGCGTATATTTTAAACGCGAACTCTTTAGCTTTTTTCTTTAACAAATTTCAAGTAATAGGAAATTTTTGGCTTCTACTTTGTCTTAGCCAAATGACCAGACTTTCGTCCATATGAGGCAATTCACTTTTACTAGTTTTTTTCTGTACTCCAGCAGTTTGATCAGTATACATTTTGTCCTTGTTGTTTATTATGGCTGAGTGAGTACTCAGAGGAATCTTAAAGTAATTTGCCATGTCACTCTTCTTCTTACCTTTTCGACTTTTTCAAATAACTTCTTCTATTTAACAATCGTCAAGCATTTTATACATTTACTTTTAATCTGCATACAACCAACGAAAGATTAACATTAACTGAAACTTAACTAAACAAACCCATACATGCGGAAGTGTGTGTCAAACAAATCAAAACAAAAACAAAGGCTCGTGTAAGATGATACAAGTTTGAACTTGTTTCAAAATGTACTTGCCATAGCAAGCTTTGCAATCTCGGTCTTTTTCTCCCTGCAACTTAGAAAAGTCGATTTGTTTGAGGCGGTTGAGTTCGTATTAACTAGTCGTTTTGTGACGTAGCAATGTGTGTTTCTAATCTGAACGCCGTAGCATACATTGTGAATTATGTTAATTGAGTTTATAAAATACAATTATGTTGACAGTAACGGTAACTTGATATTATCAACATGTTGTCAAACCAAACTAAGTCAAACCCGTAAATTTAATTAATCTGATAATCTACCTAATAATAACAATGATGTTAAGCATAAGAACCGCTTAATGCAAATTAGTCGTGCTTACTTAAATACAAACATTTAATTACAAACTTAAATTTGAATAACTTAATTTTATATATTATAAAATACAAATTTTGACTTCTGATTAACTTTTGCAATTTTGGCAGAGTTTTTTTGTAAACGTTTGTGCTAAACACGTAGCTACGTTTTTGTTTAAATTCAAGATAATATCTATTACCTTTAGTTTCATCTATTAAAGAAACTTCAGTTTATACTCCGAACTGTTAAAAGTTCGAATTGGCACTTATTTTTTTTTTCTTTACTTACAGATCCTCAAGTCTCTTCTTTATTAATTCGCCGTTCTAATTCAGCGATCGATCTTGATTGACGTTACGTTCATAAGCTGGGATTGGAGCATCACAAAGATCCTCATTTAGGTTATATTAACTCTTAAAGTGGTACACCGTTTGGGAAATATAACCTAATATAACAACAGACTATTTGCAATGATACGATAAATCTAATGAAGTCAGTATGAGGTGTTACAGACTTTAAATGTTATAAATTATAAACGTACATATATTATCATTTTAATAGCTTATTATTATATTATTATTATTATTATTGTAGAGGGTAATATGAAATGTTTCAATGTTTAATTGATTGTGATTTGACAACGAGACAATGTTAATAATAAAGTCGGTATGTGAATTTATTCGTATTTGAACTACTGTCGTGAGTGCTTATAAAATTTAATATAAAGTGAATTAACTTGAAAGTGTTTTTATTTCTCTTTAGTAATTATTAAATATAATTATCTATAAAGGAAAATATATAAAGATACAAGTAAAGTATTGGTGAGAACTATAGTGGTTGAGTGAATGAATTGTTCTGTACGATCCTCTTTAAGGACAGTCCAACATCTCAGAAGTGGGATTGCACTGAAATATTCGATATTTTGGTGTAATCCTGCGCTGCCCACATTTAATTGAGGAAATATTGAAACAAAAAGTGTAAGTATTAGTTCAATTATTTAATATTTATATCTACCTTCTTTAAAAAAAAAACTCTTTTGTCTAAACAAAATCAAATCAAAACTAAATTTGAAGAAGTGTTTAATGAACGAAATATAATATTATTATGAAATTTTGATTAATTTAGAAGATTAAAACACCCGTCTTAAGCAATTATAGGCCATTATTAGTAAATGTTTTTTTTTTGTTGTTATTGTTTTTGTTGTTTTAAGTTTTGTTTTGTTTTTCGATTGTTTAAATAAGTCATTGTGTTTAATTTGTTTGAGGTTTACTACTGTGATGCCTAAACGAAGCAAAAGAACACAGTGCACTGAGAGTGACTCTTCACAAGATAGTAGTCATGAAAGGCGTTCAAGAAAACGCAAGTCTCGCAGGCACCATCGCTCAAGGCGTAACAGTCTTAGCAGAAGTACACATTCGAAGCATCATGAACACAACGATGAAAGACGACAGAGGCGGTCACCAAGTAGAAGATCGCACACTCCAGCAGCACGGGATGCTGGGATGACACACGAAGCTGGCGCGATACCACCGGCTAATATGGAGCATGGTGCTGCTTCATCTCATGCGATTCCTGGTGTGTCGGACTTCAATAACGAATCAAGGTATGCGGATTCACAGCGAATATTTTTTGAACAGTTCATTAATGTAATACAAAGTATTAAGGATAAAAACACTGTAGAACGTGATAAATTTCCAGTACTTAGTAATGTTATACCTGAATTCGATCCGTTATGTAAAGAACAAACGATAGATTCATGGATTCATAAAATAGAGGAATGTGCTCAAATATATAGTTGGGATGAAAAACAAATTATCCACTATGCTTTACCTAAACTGTCAGGGGTAGCCAAATTGTGGTATCAGGGGTTGCCATCTCTATTACTGACTTGGGCTGAGTGGAAGCTTAAGCTTAAAGAATCTTTCCCATCGCGAGAAAATTATGCTGAACTTCTTACTGATATGTTAGGCAAGAAAGCTAGATATGGGAAATCACTTGAATTATATTATTATGCCAAAATAAACCTTCTTAATCGTTGTGACATAAAGGGTAGGCGTGCTGTTGATTGTTTAATTTTTGGTATAGAAGATAGGGGTATTCGTTTAGGAGCGCAAGCCATAGACTATACCGAACCGGAGCAAATTCTTAAATATTTTAAAACTATAAAGTTAGGCCAAGAGAAAAACGTTTCCAACGACTTACGAAACAGAGACAAGCGAACTCATTCCAATAGTGGTCCAAATTCTTTAACTGACAAACCGACTTTACTGAAAAATAATAATTATGCTCATATAGTTTGTTACAACTGTAATGAAACAGGACACACCTACTTTCGTTGCCCAAAACCCAAAGTGCAATGTACAAATTGTAACTTAAGAGGTCACACTATATCTAATTGTCCAAAGAAGAATCCAGATAATTCTAATAATACAAAAAAAGTTTTAAGAATCGAAAGTAACAAATACACTAGTTTAAAATACAAAATGCCCTTAAAAATTAATGACAAAATTTCTAGTTGTTTGGTAGACTTAGGTTGCGAAACAACTCTAATTCGCCTTAGTGATGCACAACGGTTAGAAGTTAAATGGAAACCGGTAGAAGGGCCTATACTTTCAGGATTCGGCAATACTAATTTTCGCCCAATAGGTTTAGCTTTGGCAAAAATTGAAATCCAGGGGATTAGGGAAGACAATGTTGAAATGCTTATTGTTGATGATTCACATATTAACACCCCAATCATGTTAGGACACACCTTTACTGAGAGGCCGACTATTCAAATAATAAAAACTAACACTGATGTCATTTTTCGCAACGTTGATAAACATAAAATAGGTAAATGTTTACTAAATTGCACTAAAGATATAACTATTCCACCAGGAGATATTAAGACCGTTTCAATTTCTAGTGGCGACCAATACTCGGGGAAAGTTTATGTAAATGGGTCTATTAGGGCACAAAAATTCAAACAACACTATCTACTACCAGGTGAATACTGTATTAGCGAAGGCTTAGGAACCGTTTTAGTTCAAAATATTGGTCAACATATCATTAAATTTAAACTCGGTGATCTCATTACTCGTTCTCTGAAAATAAACGATGTCTTGCGGGTTAATCAAATTCAAAAGGTAAATGATTACTTCTCAGATGAATCATCAGTTAATATTGGTAATACTTTAACTGTCGAAGAAAAGATCAAACTTAAAAATCTTTTAAAGGAATACAAAAATTGCTTTTCAAATACTCTAAGTGACTTAGGTTTTACAACCGAAAATGAAATGGTGATTCATCTGGAAGACTCAGTGCCCGTTGTTTATCGTCCATACCGGTTGTCTTTTTCTGAAAGGGATCACGTTCGTAGCATGGTAAAAGAAATGTTAGACAATGAAATAGTTCGTGAATCTAGTTCTCCGTATGCTAGCCCTATAGTGCTGGTTAATAAAAAGTCCGGAGAAAAGCGCTTGTGTGTCGATTATCGTGCACTCAACAAAAAGACTAAACGAGAACATTATCCTCTTCCCAGAATAGAAGATCAACTTGATCTACTAACCGGTAGCTCCCTTTACATAACTTTGGATCTTGCATCAGGCTACTACCAAATCCCTATCGCTGAAGAGTCGCGTGAAAAGACCGCATTCGTGACACCCGATGGCCAATACGAATACAATCGGATGCCATTTGGGCTAGTTAATGCGCCTTCAGTATTTCAGCGTACCATGAATAAAATTATTCAAAAATCTTCTATTCGTTCATATGTACTAGTTTACATGGATGATATATTAATTCCGGCTTCTTCATTTGATCAAGGATTATTTAGGTTAAGAGAAGTGCTCAACCTTTTAAGAAGAAAATGGGTTAACTTTAAAAATGAGTAAATGTAACTTCTTCTACGATAAAATTGATTATCTTGGCTATGAGGTTAGTTCGTCTGGGTTACGACCAGGTAGTCTTAAAACTGATGCTGTAGCAAAATTCCCTACACCGCTGAATATTCACGAAGTGCGAAGATTTTTGGGTCTCGCCAGTTTCTTTAGGAGGTTCATAAAGAATTTCGCTTTGATAGTCCGTCCGCTCACAGCTTTGTTAAAAAAAGATTGTCCGTGGAAGTGGAGCGAAGACGAAAGTAAATCGTTTGAATCCTTAAAATGTTGTCTTATAGAACGACCAATTTTGACTACATATAATCCCAACGCGGAAACTCAACTACATACTGATGCGAGTAAACTTGGGATAGGTGGTATACTTATGCAAAAAGACGAAAGCGGCTTGTTCAAAGTGGTTGCATATTATAGTAGACAGACTAGCGTTGACGAACAAAAACTGCACTCATTCGAATTGGAAACTCTTGCAATCATTGCTTCATTATCAAAATTCAGAGTGTTCTTGCTAGGTATTAAGTTTAAGATAATCACGGACTGTAATGCTCTACGTAGCACATTTGTCAAAAGGGACTTAATTCCTAGAATTGCTCGTTGGTGGGTACAATTTTTAGAATATGATTGTGAAATTGAGTATAGGTCTGGGGAAAGGATGGCACACGTTGATGCTTTAAGTAGGAGCCCTATAGACACTAACATTAATGACTGATGACTGGCTTATTACTGTTCAACAAGCTGACGATGAAATCAAAAATATTGCTACTACTTTGAGTGATCCAAAAACCAAAAATGTTATAGACATTTTTAATAATTATAAATTGAAGAATGGTCGAGTCTTCCGTATTACCGGTGATAATAAAGAACGTTGGGTAGTTCCAAAGGGTGCGAGATGGCAAATACTCAAAAGTAACCATGACGATATAGGTCATTTCGGCTTTGAAAAGACACTTGCTCGCATCCAAGCATTGTACTGGTTTCCAAAGATGAGACGTTTCATAAAAAAATATGTAGCAGCATGTCTAGAGTGTGCCCATCATAAAATACCAAGTGGACCAAAAGCTGGAGAATTGCATCCCATTCCTAAAGTAGATAAGCCTTTTCACACAATTCATGCTGACCATCTCGGCCCTTTCATACGAACTCGGTTTGGTAATACATATATCCTCGTTTTAATCGACTCTTTCACAAAATTTATTAATATTACAGCTGTTAGAAATACAAAGTCATCCACAAGCATTAAAGTTTTTAAGGAACATTTTAGCTATTTTGGTACACCAGTGCGCGTAATCACGGATCAAGGGACAAGTTTTACTAGTAGAGCGTTTAAGACATTTATGGAATCTACGGGGATTAAACATATCCGAAATGCAGTAGCAACACCACGGGCAAACGGTCAAGTTGAACGGTACAATCGTACAATCTTGGCCGCGCTTGGGGCTATGAATCATGATAGGCCAAACGGTAAATGGGATGAGCATTTAATGGATATACAATTAGGAATCAACACCACCATTAACGCCACTACCAAAAAGACTCCGACAGAACTTTTATTCGGCTATAACGCTACTAACCCTTCCCAGGGAAAATTAAACGAAATTTTTCCCAACGTGACTCCAGACTTGACCGAAAATTACTTGACGCAACTAAGACTCGAGGCTAGTAAAAATATACAGACACAGGCAGAAAAAGCCAAAACTAATTTTGACAAACATCGAAAGACAAACGTAGTATTTAAAGAAGGCGATCTTGTTAAAATTGTTAAGACATCTACCGGCATAGAAGGGCAATCAAAAAAATTAGAACCTAAATGTCAGGGTCCCTATCGTATCAAAAAAGTTCTTCCAAATGATAGATTTGTTATCGAAGACACTCCTATTACTAGAAAGAGTAAGCGGTATGAATCAGTAGTAGCAATTGATAAAATATTCCCGTGGCTAAATTTTACGCAACCAATGTCTTCAGATAATGAGCACTCGTCTGATAGTGAATCCATGAATAATGTTTTAGATGAAAATGTAAGTAATAATGTAATTAACAATATACATAAATTACCACTTGATGTTAGTAAGGATATAACTAGTGATGTAAACAAAAATTAATTTAGGCAAGTATTATTATGTTATCGGAAAATGTAATTTAAAATGTACTCTTTTATACATTAGTGCGTATATTATAGGTATTATGTGTAGGTTTGTCTGTTTGTAGTACCTATTATTGCCTATATTATTGTCAAATAAGTAAAGAAAATTAAGTATGAATTGTTAGTAGTAATTAAGTTGATAATAAAATGATGTTATGGTTATGAATATATGAGATATGACGAGATGAGAAGTAGAACGATGATGCAATATGTGCAAGTCAACGTCAAGGATTTGTACATCTCTGAAATGATCAACGTCAAGGATCAGATCGGAGGCATGTTGACTGATCAAAGTCAAGGATCAGCTAATGTGTTATTGATAAGTCGTCTCTAATACGGCCGATCAACGTCAAGGATCACTTAGTTTCTTAAATTTGCCTTATTAAGGAATTATAAGGGTTAACAGTATAATATTTATATATTAATGTATCGAATATAAAGCCAAATGTAATATTATTATTTCTATAAAAATAGTATTCATTTTGATAATATATAAAAAATAAATTTAATTAAGTATATAATTGATACATTTAAGAATAACAATTGATCATTGTAAATTTATTTTGTTTACGAGAGACTCGTAAAGGCGACGGATGGCCGAGTTGTTACAGACTTTAAATGTTATAAATTATAAACGTACATATATTATCATTTTAATAGCTTATTATTATATTATTATTATTATTATTGTAGAGGGTAATATGAAATGTTTCAATGTTTAATTGATTGTGATTTGACAACGAGACAATGTTAATAATAAAGTCGGTATGTGAATTTATTCGTATTTGAACTACTGTCGTGAGTGCTTATAAAATTTAATATAAAGTGAATTAACTTGAAAGTGTTTTTATTTCTCTTTAGTAATTATTAAATATAATTATCTATAAAGGAAAATATATAAAGATACAAGTAAAGTATTGGTGAGAACTAAGGTGGTTGAGTGAATGAATTGTTCTGTACGATCCTCTTTAAGGACAGTCCAACAGAGGTTTCTATTAAAGTACAAAAAAAAATATTAAGCAAAACTTTTTATCTAAGTTCAAATTATACTACTTTAAAATATGTAAACTCCTACCAAGTAGCATCCCAGTAGTTTTTAATAAGCAAAGTTAGTTGTAAAAACAAGTTAACTAAACTAAGTGTGCGGTGTGCACAACATTCTCAGCTGTGGTAAATTATTTAAACCAAAGAAAGCTAAAAATGTTGTTTATCCCGCTCTTGTTTTATACAGTCAGCATATATATACTTAATTCCTATTGAATACTAATACGTACCAATCTCTTGAACTATTTTGAACTACTATGTAAATTTCCTTTTCAAATAGTATTTGTAGTTTTATTCACGAATTAACTTGAATATACAGAAACATAAGCATTAGAAATATCCTGTTTAAAAAAAAAAAATTAATTTAACATCAAAATTTTCTTTTGTTATCCATCTATTTCATAATTTAACATAATCTAAAGTTGTGATTACTCGCTTTGTGTTAAGTTTAACTTTTTAAAAATATTTTCCTTGGAAAATATCTTCAGATGAAATTGAAACATCTATGAAGAAAATATAATTATTTATAAGACATTATATAAAATGAGAAGTTTTTAAAATGTGTTAATCAAATTATGACCAATATATTAAGATATGTAGATTCTGCGCAAATCTTGTAAAATGAAGTTCCCATTTTAAGAAGCCAATAAGTATTAATTTAAAATAGTAAAATAAAGACAAGCTAAAAATGTGGATTTATTAAAATATTTATATTGTTTGCATGGTCACCTGCAAGAAATATAGTTGAAATCTTGTAGAATTGTGAAGCAATTTTTGTACTTTATTATTTACTTGATTAATTAATTGAAACGCAATAATTGATTTTAATGACAATAAATCAATTTCTGTAAGTGTATAATGTTTTTTTGTTACAGCGATGAAGCAGGCAATTAAGAAACGACATTGAGAGCGAAGGTACTTCGCAATCTACATTTTAATTAATAAAACTCTTGAAAACGTTTTGTTATAAAAAAAAATAAACTCACCTCGATGAGAGATGTGATTGGTTTGAAAGTATTCTAAAAATAATGGAAAAAGAAAATAATATTAACTTATTAGCTTAACTAGTAAAAATAACAATTAACTCCGAGTTTAATAACATTTGCTTGAAAATAAAAATATAATTTTTTCGATTAGGAAATCAGGATTATAGAAATGTTTTAAAACTTAGGTATTAACTAAAAGGGATTTGTTTAAAAGAATAATACTTCTTAATGTTTGATTATTTTTGTAAGCTAAACAGTAAGCTACAAATGTTATGCATTATTAATAAATAATGCATACTATTTATTAGCTTACTTATTGAAATATAATATTGCATTCTTGGAGAATTCTTTTTGCCACTTCAAAATTCAAGCGTTTGAAATGAGACTAACATTTTTTTATGTGAAATGAAGGTATAATAGTTTGATCGTATACTAGCTGCTGCCCGCGACTCCGTCCTCATGGGCTACAGAAGTACATTACATATACGGGGAATTAAAACAATTGTTCGAACACAGGCAATAAACAACTATCATACTTAGATGAATGGAAGGCAGTAAGAGAATTCCAATACTTAACAAACATTTATTACATGGCTTTTTCTACTTTTACCACTGGTACTTAGCTCTTAGTATACTTATTAAGATAAGATATTAACCTAACTAAGATTTTAAAATATTATCACTTTTAAATCTTTTGTTAAAATTATCTTTTGTTAATACTATTAATATAAATTACTCATCAAAAATATTTTTAATTGCTTGATATAGAAACTATATTTTTAGGTATAGTACGATATTATAGCAAGATAGAGTATGATATCATTTTACATGGTCAGTACCAAGTTTACATGTTTAGCTTTACACATGTACACAGCTTTAGCTTTACAGGAATGCTACGGTCTACAAGCTACGGCGTGCTACGAATTTTTGAAATCAATTAACTTATTGTTTTATGAGGAACACCATCGTTACAAAACGGAACTCTATAGCGTTTAAATTTAATATCCACACATAAGCTTTTTAAATTTGGTCGTATAATTTCTTATATATACAATGTAAAAGTATTTTTTATACTTCCAGTTTTTTAATGTATTTTTTTAATATTCATATAAAATTTCAAACAATATTGACTTTAGTAAGCTTTCGCTAAAAGATTGCCATTCATTATTTTGTTAGTACATCCAAAGATTGTGAAGGTATGAATATTCAACACTGTATTTTATTCTTAAATATATGAAAAGTCATTAAACGTTAGGTATGAAACATACACTTGTATATATAAAAATAACATAAACATGTTTATAATCAAAACCAATAATATCACTTTCAAATGTTTCAGCTCTCTCTGTAAGGAAATGTCATTTTAAGGTTATTGATCTCTTAACCCCTCCGTGTCAATCACCAATGTTATTGGCTATATGCTTAATATAAATAAAATAATATTTTATATAAATGTTTATTTTTACGGGATATTCATCGGTTGGATTAAAGTGAAGAAACTTGAGTAGTTGTTTAAGATTTAATGCATTTATCATCTCGACCGCATAGTGAAGCCGAAGTGTTATTACTCGTACAGGTATGTATGTCCGTCTCTCACGTAATATAAGCAGTAATGGTAACTTGCTAAAATGAAGCCGACTTAGACTTGATTGTCTATGGAGTTGACCGATTTGTCATTATATCGTATTTAATAGAAGTAATATATTCAAAATAACTTTAGCAAAAACAAGAGTCAATGTCAAGGGTCACCAACGAAGACAATTATATTTTCATGGTTAAGTAATTAGTTAAGTAATTTGAAGATTTTAAACGTTTTCATTTTCCTGTTGTTATCAATCAAACCAATATTTTTGTTTAGTAAAATATTCATTTAGGGTTACGTAATACTGTTCCTCGAATGTTTATTATATAAATATTAAATTCTATAAGATTAGTATTTTAAAAATAAACAAATATATAAATTACAATAAAAAGTTCTCAAGTACAACTATCTTTTATAACTAATCTTAGAGTGGGTTATTGAAGGAGAGAAGAGAGTGGAATTTAGTCACAGACTGGTTTTTCTCTGATTGTGCGTCTCTTTACGTTCTCTCTAGTACATGAGGTGCAATTTACCTTCTTGGTGATCTTGACGACAATAATTATAATTACTATTAAATTTATGTGCGAATAATCAGAAATTGTTCGTACAGATTGCGGTTAAGTAATTTTATGTCAGTTTCTTAATGCACATAACTATAGCCAATAAGACACTGATCTTGATAATTAAATGTCTGCATAAAATTGTAGCTACATTTCTCAGAATATTGGGACTAATTTACAAGTATCATCGCTTACCGCGATATACAACAATTAATCAGACAGAAGTAAATGTATAGAATTAGATAGGAAATATAGGATACTTTTCTACCTTGCAATTGCGGGCTTTACTTATTTCTATAATAGCTTTATAATGTTCGGTAAATGTTTCTAAATTATACAAATAAAACAATTAAGGAACCAGTAAAGTATTTTGCAAATACTTATTATCTATGTATTAACTGCCATTTCAAGTTAACGGAAAAGCAACTTCTAACTACTCCTAGATAAAGTTCAGTTTTCGCTATTATATTTAAAGCTAAAAAAACTTGTTATTTTATTACAACCAGATTACACATATAAATATATTTATAATTATTACTTCACTTAGATGATAGGATGACATCACACTAAATCCTTTTGTAACAAATATTTTGATTGTGATATGTTCTCAACTTAACATTCCATCAAAATAAATTAAATTAATATAAACATGAATGTTAAGTACTTCTGGAAAAGAGTTTGGAGGAGCTTGTTTGATCCCAATATTGCTATGAAAGTCCACGTTTGTGTTGGCTTAGCCTCTCTAAAGGGCTTATTTGCTTAATGGGACCTTTCTGAGTGACGGGTATATAACATAAGAAATAATATGACTAAATATTTAAGATAAACTCCTTCATGTTATTAATTCTGTCAGAATTATTGCAAAAGAAACTTAATCATTTTATTAGTTATTTTATATCGAATTATTTAAATATGAGACAGAAAGGAATTTACCTGAGGCTAGTTTTTAATAATCCCTTAACTAGAACCTGATATACAGGGTTATTTGTAATTAGTTGAGCACCTTTTGCAGGCAGCCCCTCTACATCAATCCTAACAACATTTGTTCTACGACATTTTAAAATTTATAGTTTTAAAAATTTAGTTTTTCCCATACAAAATTTAATTATTGCCTCTAAACGTGCATTAAACTTGAGCTAAGAGAGGCCACGCAACTTGTCAAAATAAGTGCCAAGGCCACGTGCATCGGGGCGCGGGGTGGCGGGGTGACGCAGCGGCGGCTATGCACGTTAGAACTTGATCATTTTCTAAGGTGTAATAAAAAATAGTATCGTTTTCCACTTTTATTTATTAAAATATATTCTACAATAGTCTAAACACATATTGCCTAACTGTTTAAGAATCAAATGAAAAAACAAAATCTCCAATAGACGTTGTCCACAAGTTGAATGTCTCAATATTTTTATTTGGTTTATGAAATAAGGGCACTGTAACTTTTTCTGATCCTGCAAATATTTACGTTATTATTAAAAAGTTTCCCACCTAGTAATAAGAACTACTTTTCTATGTTTAGAAAATTTGTAATACTTGATTACATTTATATTATTTATATTCACTAAAAATACTATCACTTTAAAATGTATGCAACTAGTTTGATCCCAAAATTATTTTGAATAGTAATTAATATAGCGTATTTTCTTTGAGAATTCGATAAATATTATTTTTACAAAACAATAACAATAACTTCTCTTTAACTTACTTTATGCATATCATTTTATCTCGTTGGTTAATATTTATATCATTACAATAAAACAATAGGTTACTTACGAATTTCTTTACGAAGTTCCTAGAAATTGCACTCAGTCACAAATAGAAGCGTCGGTATACAGAAACAATCCAGATAGTTAATATAAAATATCAGTAATACTACACACTTTCGTCACCATAAATCTCACGAGACAAATGAAATATCAATTATCAAATAACAAAGATAATAATATTAAATTACAAATTACAATAACTTTGGAGCTTGGACACTTGGTACTGACACCAACTGTTGGTGTTACCATTAATTAAAAACATCACCGTAAAATAGTAACATTATTTAAAATGGCTCCATCTTGTGATCCCAAGCATAAACTTCATTCAGATATCCGACAAAATAAAATATTAAGAAACACCAGGAGGAATAATAGGAAGTTTATTTAAATTATAAGTTTAATATTTGAGCTTATTTTTTCTAAGTTATAACACCATGCTCAGTCCATGGTGTTAAAACATTGAATGAAGTTTTTTTTTAGATCAAAGATGGAGCTGTTTTAAATATTGTTATTTAATATTTTACAGTGATGTTTTTTAATTAATGGTAACACTAATTCTCCAAAATTATTGTAATTTGACATTATTATTTTTGTTATTTGATAATTACGATTAATGTGCACCTACGGATAACAGTATTGCAATGCCGTATACTTATACAAGTATCGAGTACACTGAGATGGTGCGAGTGTTAGCTAGGTGTGGTGACAATGTGCGGCTAAGAAAAAACGCGGGGAAGTTGTAGTAGGTATTGTACATTCGGGTATAAAATTGTTTAATTGAAAATAATAAAACTATCTTAGACACAATATTATTACAATATTATTCGAAATAAAACAAAAAAAACGTTATTAGTAAGAAACACATAAGTACCATAAAAACAGACAAATATACACAATCCACTTTAAAAATAATAACTTTAGGCTTCTTAACATGTTGGATCGTCACAAATAAAATTATTCTTCATAATTTCTTCTTCATGTTATAATCTTGAATTTATTTATTAGTTTTAATAGCAAGTCCATAAAATCGTATTGTCCAGTATGTAATTACAATTCATTATTTAATTATAAAACTCTAATCCGATAGTTTTATTTTTTGGTTAATGTAAATTGTGTTTTGTAATCCACATACTTGTCATTTTGATTATTTAGTATTTCCATAGCAACATGGTGTAAAAGAGATGAAGCTATACGAAAAAAGCTGGCGCGCGCATTTAACAGTTTCTGACTTTCGCTAGCCTGCCGCGACCTATACTTTAGACTGCTTACAAAATACAGAGTAATAAATAATCGAGGGAGCAAACATTTTTTTTGTTCGTTTATTCTGAGTTATTTATCAAGATTTTTTAAAAGTCGTAGAACAAATGTTGTTGGGATTGATATAGAGAGGCTGCCTGCAAAAGGTGCTCAACTAATTAAAAATAACCCTGTATAAATAAATTTAATAATCAATAGTTAACAATTTTGATCATGGACTTCAAAAAAGTGTACTCCAGACTACTGGAGCGTGCTCGCTGATACGCTACACTACTGGTTGTACGTGCTCAGTGCTCTTGTTTATACATCGTGTGCTTTACAATATTGTTTTTAACCTTCAACCCCGTCTCGCTTAACATTGGTTCCGTCTTAGATATATGTAATTGAACCTGTTTATTTCTAATCTTTACTAAAATATTTTTATATTTATACAACTATCATATCAAGCAATTAATGAATGTTCAATATTAATAAATTGACGTCCACTTTTTCCCATAATAACTTTTAAATGATGTGACTTTCGGATGAATAAATGGAAAAGTGAATTTTCATGTGAAAAAGAAATTTAATTGTTCGGTGATTTTTATCTACAATTAACATAAAATTATAAAGTTTAATTTAAACTTTAAATAGTTCATGGAGTTTTCTTTATTTTACTTTATGCTACAAAGTATATTTTATGGAGTTTTACAAAAATATTAATTTTTGTTACAATAGATTTGGTCATACATATTATACTTAGAATTACTCCTTGTCAAACACTGTAAAAAATCAAACCGATTTTTGGACACTCTTTTTGCCTCTCACTCGACTTTGAATGACATTTGTCAGAGTTCATTGAAAGACATTGTATCCAGGTAAACAGCTGTAATCCAAACCTTTTTCTTTGTGAAGTTCTTAAGTCGAGTGGCCTGGATCTCATTTCACCAGTGACCATAAATCGTTCTCGATGATTCAACCGGCCGACAAAATCAAATTGGCCTCGAAGAAATTGAGATTCATCAACAGAGGGCCGCGGTGAGCTCTTTTGACACTTGGTGATCCTTACGCTCTTTTTGGCCTCCGAACCAAATAAATATATATATATTTAATACTAAAGCACAAAAAAAATGGTGGTATTATGTTGACAAAAGCGTATAATTTTTACACCGTCTCTTTTATTTATGAATCTTAAAAAATAATTTCGCTGATCTAAGTTATTAAGAAAGATATAAGTTATAAAGAAAGATAGATATAAGTTATTAAGAAAGTCGTAATTGTAGTTGTCGTTCAGTCGTTCCCTATTTTAAAGTTATTAACATTTATCCATAAGAGCTGTTCATCCCTAGAATACTTCAACTTAAAGACAAAATTTTGAAGCTTTTTGAATTGGCAATAATATTAATACTAAATATTCTTAAATTTAAATATATATATAATGTAAAATAAACCGACACGGGCAGGGGTTCGAACCCCAGGCAACTACTGGGAAACCGTCCCGTCGATATACCAATCTTTCGATCGGTAGATCGGTTTCGGAGGTTCGAATCCCTGCCCGTATCGGTTCATTTTTCATTATATATTTATATAAATTTAAATAAGCTCGACATGGCTATACATGTTTATAGATATTTTCAAACACTAAATATTCTTTATTGCACACCAACAAACAGATAATACAAAACAATGACGCCAATCAATATAAGGTGGCCTAACCACTGAAAAGCGATTTCTGTCAGGTAAACTCAAGGTTTAACCTTAACATTTAGTTATTCTGGGTTATAGAAAATACTATATAAGAAACCATCATTCCTTGTATATGAACCTATCCATCAAAACATAAATTATTAATATTAACATCTATTATCCATCCGTAACTAATATACAAGACATATTCTACTCAGAATAATGTATATATATATATTACGGCAAACAATTATCTTAAGAGCGGAACTTTATTGTGGGCACTCGCTTTTGTTCTTTAGAAAGTGTGGTCTCGTCAGCGAAAAATGTGTTTGTAAAAGTTTTGGAATTTCACTCTATTAAGTTTTAATATCGCTTTATTAAACACCCGTTACTAATATTCATCAGATTTAGTTAAGTTTGATAATTATTCATTTCTTCAAAGAAATCCTTTCATTTATGAACATAGTTTTTGGCAGGAATAGGGCTAAAAGATACATTTAAAGCATAAACTTTGCATATCTACATACATACATACATTTTTACTCCACATTTCATAAACGGTTTTGATTCCGGTAGCAACAATATATATGAATTAAGAAACATTGCAGTTAAGATGAAATGGAAATATGTTGAAATAAAATATTTTTTGAAAAGCCTGTTCATTAAAATAGATACCAGGTAATTGAATTAGCATTCAATGTTCATTGCACTTTTTACAATTATGTTATACTGTAAAATCATTTAAAGGTAAAATTATTACAATAATATATTATCATAATAATTAAGAAAAATAATTTACAGATTATCTAGCTGATATATCTATTTTTGTTGTTCCTAAGTATTATTAACAGGGTATTTAATATTACAGCATGTGTAGTCAGTAACATACTTCCATGAATAAGTATTGTAAGTAAAATGGGAATATTTTTGTAAAATCCTTTTCCCTCATTAAAATAACATAACGTCGCAATATTCACACGAACGAAACCTCCTTATCTGCATCAAAGGCTACATTTAGATTACATGTTAGATCGTGAAGGACACTGCATTGAATACTATTTAGATTTGGTTTTCTTTTTTAACTGTTATCTTATAGTAATAGTAGATAGGTTTCATAGGAAATTCTTTTGAGTATACAATACAATACAATTATTATACAATTCCCTTCGATTTATGTTTTTCAATTATCTCAGTCAGTCGTACACCAACAGTCAGATAAAACGATATTTGAATTAGAAAAATAAGTATCATGTGAGGACGATTTAGATAACAATAGTAGGTTGGGGAATATTTAAAAATTTAGTTGGAAACTGAACTGTTCTTAATGCAACGTACAAAGTACAGCGTTCTTCTTCCGTCTCAAAACGAAATTGAAAACACAGTTATTACACATTTTTCTAATTATAAGAAGGCAATAGGGTAGAATATGTTTGTATGAACAAGAATTCTTGGTTAGGAAATAGGGTAGGTGTGACATGACAAGATTATAAAGAAAACACGGTGTTGTTTAGTTTAACGACGTAATGAGACAGATTGGATGTACCTTATATATTGTGGTGTCGTATTTATTAAAAACTGTATGAGGGTATTAATTGTAAAAGAGAGAATCAAAATATTCATTTTAAAAAGCTGTATTATGTACATAGATAGCATTTTTCATAAGAGTATGTTCAAGTGTAAATAGTGTCAGTGAACATACTTTAAGCAAAAATAAGTTATTTTTGCACCTGTAAATAGAATCTTGCATTTAACACACTCTTCCTACTGAAAAATATACAAACATACCTCTGGGAAATATAATTGAAAGGTAACGCCAAGGCACGTTATAAAAAACAATTTATCAATTTTATTATTTATTTCGTTTTATCTTTTTAAAAGCTGTGATGATATCAACATGATAAAAGGTCGGATGAAGCTTAGAAAATCTCCCTTTATATAAATTTAACACACAAAAACACGCTTAAGTGATTGATAAACCTATTTTAAAGAAATCTGATAAATTAGAACGATTATTATAAATGCTGTCGCTTATATTCCATTCATTCATTCTTCCACAGTTTGGAATTAAAATAGGAATGAAAGCAGTCGTTGGTCCTATCATTAAGGTGGCAGCAATTTAATGAGATTGTTTTGGGGAAAGTAAGGTGTTATTATTTTGGCAGAAAAGCATGCTTATACCAAACTAGTCAATGCCGCACTACAACATTTATCATTATTATTATAATACTGTTTTACGCTCATTATGCATTACTGGCAGATGTAAAAAAGTAGAAATGTATTCTTTATTACAGCTACGTTAAGAAAATGCAAGATCATATATGAAATCAATAGTTTGAACTATAAAAATCTTAAGTTATCAATAATAGCGAGTTCAATACTTATGGTTACAGAAAAAAAAAATATCCTAATTAATTTAATTTCATAAATTTGTATTCTAAGTATACTTCAGAGTAAATAACATTTATAACTCGTAGTTTCTGAACATATCTCATTTGTGTACGTGAAGCGCACCGTTACGGGTTACCGCGGAATAACAGGCTGTCCTTGTTATTCTGCTAATTATCACTCGAAAGACAAATTTAAACTTAACTGAATACCAGGTAAATAATTATGTCCTGTTTATTTAAATACATATATGCGCTACCGTATCGTACTCAATTGGTAGATTGATAGGACGGTTTCACATAGATTGCGGGTTCAAAACCCAGCCCGTATCGGTTTATTTTTCATTTTATATGTATTTCGGAGATAGATGCATATTAGTGACTTGCTCGTTCTTGATGGAATATTCTGGTACAGGATCCGAGGCGTAGGTCTCAGGCAATTAAACCACACACTCAATATGACAATTCTTGTATTAAATGTAGGTAATCAATTCTCACAAATTACTTAGTAGGTATACAATTATCAGAATTGCGTGAACTACCCGTTTGGGGGTCCGAACTGTAAGGCTCTCACTAATCAATTCCTAATCGACTCAATGCTCTCCAATATTTAAAATGTCTCCGGTGCCCCTCCAAACGATTCCGATCACGTGACTCGTTACGTCACGAGGTTCACACCCCACTGTTACAATGATATCAATTGAGTTACTAATTATCGTTAAATTATCGTGATCTACGACATGTATATACATTATAAAAAGGTTTATATATTTTTTAAAACAATTTTATTTTATAATTAACAAAAAAGGTGCAATATTCACTGTCGGGTTTTTACCTTGGCGAATATAGAAAGTGAATTTCGGTAAATTGGAAACTTCTTGTTATTAGCCAAGTGTAGTGTTATCGTAAACATAGAATGCTGTATTTGTTGAATATTGATTGCTTGGTTTTTAGTTCCAATCAGTTTAGCTTTTATTGATACTCGAACTCTTTTCGGATTTGTTTTTATCGTTTGTATTTGTGTTAGTTTTTGGCTTCAAGCTTGAAAGTCATTAGTAAACCGATATACAATATTCTGCACATCATTTTGAGTTTAAAAATGATGTAGGTGAAAAAGACTAGCTGTGGTTATTTGACTGCAGCTCTTTTGTGGTCTGACTCGACCTTTATAAGAAGAAAGAACACGTAAGAGAAGCCTGAAGGAGCACTTATCACTGAATTGCGTAAGGTGAATAAGAGATAATTTTTGTTTATAAGCGGCAACAACCATCATATGAAACTCAACTGTTTAGCAACCCTGTCCCATGAAAAAATGTTAAAATGATATGTATATAGTTAGGTATACATGTAAACACCATTTGCGTTTTCACACTGCTTTCACAAAAATATGAGATTATTAAATAACATTTATTTTTGTATGTTCGGTGACGTGTTAATATGTATCTATATATTTTTTTGGGAAATCCATAATTTTTTATTATATAATTTGGACAGGATCTGCCATCTGGTGATGCTATCTATTTATGATAATGTAAAAGTATAGATTACTTGTCAAGCTCAAGACTCAGGATAAATCTTAGAAGGTAGGTAATTGAATATTTAAGTTACCAGGGTCTTTATAGTTACTGTAAAGTAAATCTAGTGGGTATTGAAACTTCAACGAAACTCCTAAACTTCTTAAAGTAAAGGTAATTTCTATTATTTAATCAACCATATTGAAAACAAGGTTCAAAACCAAATTAAATATTCACACACAATTGCAGATTTAATTATTTATTAACCGTATGTTATCGTGAGGGAAGAGCTTAATTTTAAATTCTCTTTGTTTGTTGATTCTATTTCTACAGGTTTTGATGTACCGGAGCTTATTGTTAATTTTATAATAATACTTTTCATATTGTATTTATTTAATATTTGTTCATAGAAGATACATTTTTATATCTGTGTCTTTATTAAGGCAATTATATAGAAATTTATATATTGATAGCTTCAAATTTTCTAATTTTTTTAAATATTAATACTTGTTCTGTGGATGGTATATGGTCAATAATTTGTCCATGTACACAATACTATTGTGATGCTTATCCTATTATTTACGACCTACTATAATATACTATTTATATAGTCTTTATATTTCTAAAGGATTTATTTGTAACGTTATATCACGTCTTAAGAATGAGATAACACTCTTTCTATCTCTTTCTATATAATGCAATCTTAACGCTCGCATCGAGAAATAACATTAAACTTCAATGAAGATAACATCGTTTAGAACTTCATCTCACGATAAGAAGATGACTGGGTATTTTACACATGAAAGGATTTCAATACAAGGCTCACACACGAAAGTGATAGACTTAATGACTAACCGCTTCAATGAATTTAGCATCTTATATATAAATGTGATTCTTTGGATGTTTGGATGGATGTTTGTAACTCAATCACAACAAAAGTACAAAAAAGATTTTGATGAAACTTAGGAATATTGTAGCTTATGTACCAAAATAACAAATAGGCTATAGAAAAACTAACTTTCGCTAGAGTTGAATGGGTTTTGTCTGTGATGTTTGTTACTCAATCACGCCAAAACTACTGAACGGATTTTGTTGAAACTTAGCAATATTGTATCTTATGTACCAAAATAACTAAAGAAATAAAATTTTTTGCATATGGTTTTGTCTGTGACATAACATAGATTGTAGCGCGATAACTGATTGCCATGGGTGATCCTGTTTATAAACGTTTGGTTCACTGAATTTTACATAATTATTTTTAAAATCCTTCTTATTGCCCGATGACTTTATGCTATTTTTATTCGTCAATATTAACTTCATCCTTTTATATTATTCAATACAATACGTATACACGTATGTTAAAAGAAATATAGCCAATTATGCTGTTTTTATGTTCCTTGCTACAGTCTAAAAGGAATAATGGTTTTTGACGTATGAGATATCGGTATATACTTAAAAAATGGCTAGAAACATAAGCTATAAAAATATTATTTTTACAGTCTATGTGGATGAAGTCACGGGCAACAGCTATTATGACATATATAAACGGAACTTATATGAGACCCATGAATTAGACACTTCATCCCCCCCACTGCTTCCACTTTCACAGACTGCCTCCACTTGATTTTAAGTATATAATAAACAAATGTAACCTTGTAAATGTGGACTTTGAAGCTTAATTTGAGCACCTTAATAATAAAACGCAAATTAAAGTAGGCAGTTCAAGTTAATTAACGTCTTTTGAACTCAGATTATTTTTTTTTATTAACTTAATTCCGGCAAGTAATTATTTATCTTTGCCTTAACTAATTATCAGTCAGGGCAATGATCAAGGGAGATAATTAACATTTGTTAGCAACCCATTTTTAAGTCCAAGCTAAACTTAATTAAAACGTTTCAATCCGAGAAATATTAAAACATCAATTTCAAATTCTTTTCTCTTTAGAAAGTTCTTCTTTTATAGTATATTATTATTAATAGTAAGTCGTTTATGAAATATAGAGTTTAATACGATGTATATACCCAGTGGCTTTTAAATCTCAAGCGAGATCAATCTTGTTCAGTGTTGATAAGACAGGATTACAGAAACACAAAGGTTCTAATTTCGGTTATATTCACTCTCAAAGCGGTTAACCGTACAGGAAATATGACCTACAGGCAGGCTACAGGCTGTTTAGGAAGTACAACGAGATTAGGAGTGTTAGTGACATCTTGTCATGATGTTTATAGTTGAAATAGTATTATAAGATCAACCTGTATACATTCAAGTAAAATTTAAGGAAATATTAAATCAATTAATTTATTATTTGTATTATCTTTATTTTACGAAGAAATTTATACAATTGGCGGACTTAAGGCTATAGCACTACTCTCTACCACTAGTTCTACCAGTCAGTCGAATAGAGAAAGAGAAGTGACTAAAATTATAACATAAGAAAGCAAAAACATTTATAAATATTATACGTTCCACACACACGAGATACATAAATAAATATAAATTAGTAATATATATTTATTATTACTATTTATTTTTTACTATTTCTCGGGTTTGATAATTATATCTGAAACATAAAAAATAAAAGAGAAATAGTAAAAGGTTATGGTTTGTGTCACCAAAAAAAAAAAAAAAATAATGGATTTTTATTATAAGAGATGATGAAAAAATAAATAGTAAATATTAAAAAAGTAACTTTATTATATTAATGCATATAGAGAAATTATTTAAGCTTCGCTTTTTCTGTATATTGAACGGACACTCCGAAAACTCCTATGTGTTAACTGAGTAAAACTTTCTACCTGTAACATATAACTGAATTTACCAATTAGAACTACTAACCTAAGCAAACTATGTTTTCTGTCTCACTGCGTCTTTGTGTGCTCTTTTGATTATCTACTAGAGCAGTAGTTCTTAAAAACCACATTTTACTCTGTTATTAACAAAAACAATGCTGTCTCAGTAAAGTCCAAACACAAGGCATACTTATTATCTGCCTTCTAATCTAAAAAGCTCTGTCTCATGTCAACAATGTCTGGGAACTGAAATTGCGGATTTGGCCCGGTGTTTGACTTCGAGATCAACGTAAACCCCGAGCGACTGAATTTAATGGGGTTACGAAATTTGGAAACGTAGTTTTTATTCAAATTCAATTCAAAGTTTTTATGTCATTTAGAATTTGTTAGGTACATAGGACTTTCACTAGTATTCTTTAATAAATTTCCATTGTTTCAAAATGGATATTCAATAGTCTTAATCTGACCAGATCAATTTCAACTCGTGTGTGTACATTACATAATATGTAAATATCTAACCTAAAAGATATTACGTTACATAAAAATTATAATTTATTTTTAATTTTTGTCCTTGAATAGAATTTCTAGTTCCATTCACGAATTCTTCTAGAGAAGACTAAATTGAATTGACTTAATCGAGGGCTCTGGAATTATGTGAACGTATTCATTCATTTGTATTCATAGCCAATTAAATAAACGTACTACCGACTTGACTGATTCAATCAAAATGGTGTACCGAAGAACTTGGGTAGAAGAATTAAAATATTACTTTTATTGTTATCTATCTAAAAATATTTTTTAAATTTCTTTCATAAAAATAACTTTAATTTTTAATTCTCGGTATTTTTCTTGTTTTTTTATTTAATATCTTGCTAATAATTTAATCAGAGTTTCTTAACTATTCATGTTACAAACTGAACTTATCAGATTCAAAGTTTTTTGCCACTTGCTTTATACAATTTTTATAAATTAAGATTTACCTAGCGGTCTTGGAAAATAAGTTGAGCTTAAATAGAAACTTCTGTTAGCAAGAAAAGAATAATTTATAAGGAATAAAAGCGGCTACAGCTGCGAGTGACACGTTCAAAAAAGATTACGGTAACAAAACACAAAGGTTATTACACTTTCAAAATAAAAGTTACTTAATAAAAAAGCAATTGAAAGATTACATTTTTAATACATTAAAAAATATATGAGTTAAGACAATATTAACCTAAGAAGAGTATAAGATTTGAAATTGTGTATCTTCTGGGGTTTAATAAAGCTATTAAAGGTACATTATACATAATATTATACACAATCTATGCCATAATTAACTTCTCTTCTAAGATTTTCTGTTTGTCAGTAATAAATACTTCAACTAAAGCGCGAGGGGCACTTTGGTGACAGTTAGGTCTTTGTAATTAATCTTCTTGTCTTTCTTTCAGACATGTTCGTATCTCTACTTCCTGATATTTCTGAAGATATTCAATTTGTCATTGCCAAATACTTAATTTTGCAACTATAAATTCCACTTCGCTACCATTCTTGAAAAATAGGGATGAAGAGGAATGAATTGATGAAAAGGGATGAAATAGAAGAGAAAACCGGGGAACGATGTATGTTTGGGCTTCCGACACTTTCAGTCACTGAAAGGTATTCACTCACATTAAGAACCACACGTCAAGATATCTTTAGATATTCCAGTAAACAAGTCTTAAGACCGGAGCTTCATTGTGGGCACTCGCTTTTGTTCTTTAGAAAGTGTCGCCTCGTCAGCGAGAAATGTGTTTGTAAAAGTTTTGGTATTTCACTCTATTATATTCAGTGTAATATCGCTTCCACTTATCATTTCTCACTCAACTCAATAAGAGATAAAATATATTGGATGTGGTAAGAAATTGTTTGCCGATATTATATATGTGTGGGTGTTATTGTGTTTGTTTGTGTTGAGGGGAATTGTTAATGAATAATGCAACATATGTTCGAACACGTACAACTAACGCTATGGAATAATTATGGAATATTATCGATCTATTTGTTTATCAAGTTTCAAGTTTCTAACAATGTTTTTTGCCTTGGTAAAACAAACAGTCTTTGGGTATGTTTTGATGTATAGTTACAAAAATATATTATTACTATCATTAAAATCTTGTTAACGATTGTATTTTTCCAAAGTTGAGTAAAATCCCACTAATTATATAAGTAATAAAAAAAAATATAAACAAAATTCTAAAAGAGTCATCAACCCTGTTAAGCTCGTAAGGTAAATGAGGTCAGTTCACCCTTTTTAATTGGAGCACATGTTGTGTCTTCATATTAAAAGGATCGTAAACGAAACGAGTTGCAATTACATACATGGTAATCTTCGAAAGGAGTCTGTATCTTAGTGGGTCCTGTTGTAATGAGATGTCTCTGCTCTCGCTAGTCTTATAAAATAACTAAAAAACAAATAGATTAATTTACATACTTAAATAATTCTTAAAATCTTTTTATAAATATTGTACCTATAATATAGTTCAAATATTACAAAATAATTCAATAAACACAATTTAATATCTTTTAATTAATCTATAAATATATTTTATACTGCTGCCCTTAAAACGCTTCAAAGAATATTCAGAGCGACGAAACGTTTTCCCAGACGAAGCAGATTCGAATGCTATCCTTATGGATTAATTATTTATTATATTTTATTTAAAATTCAAACAGTTTATATTGAAATATATAAAGTCGCTTTTACCCGACCCCTTTCTGAAAAATAGGGTCATGATTTTAACTTTAACACAGAAATGATATCAATTAAATTATTTCAATAGCAAGAAAATAATTGTCATATCTTTCATGAAAAGGTTGGGTAATATGTTGTTTGTGTTTGTAAGATACTCATTAAAATAACATAACGTCGGAATATTCACACGAGAGACCTCCTTATCTGCATCAAAGGCTACATTTAAATTGAGGGTTAGATCAGTAAAGGACACTACTTTCAATACAATTACAATTCAAGTGTTTTTTTTTTATAATTCTAGTTGTCAAATACACAAATTTAATAGATAGATAGATATTGGATATACCCTATTTGTCTGCGACTCAACTAACATTCATTGCTTACTTAGAGGTTAGATCAATTTGTATAATTTATCTTGATAGTATTGTTATTGTTATTATTATCATCATTATAGAAATGCAATATAAAAAAAATGGTCAGTCTTGTGCATGTATCTATAATAAAATGTCACCAGGATCTAATTACGTCACATTAACGGGAATACCTACTCGCTTTCAAAATAAGGCAGGTGTGGAATCACGACGAAAATAGGGTATTGCTTACTTTAATGATATAGCAAGACAGAGATTGAATTGAGCCTTTTAAAACTATATTGTTCTTCCTTATCTTTTTAATAAAAAGATAATAGAAGTAAAAACAGTATAAACTTCGCACATTATTAAGTTTCCCATGAAAATTACCTATTTATTTATTACAAACAATTAATTACTCTACTAAAAAACAAAACAGGAATAAGAAATAAAATGTCTGAAAGAAATCCTTACTTAGCGACAAAGCCGCCTGCTTGTACTACGTAGATTAATGATTCATTGAACAGATTCTTTGCTTATAAAAATGTATATAATAGTTGAACTAAAAACGCATAACAAAAGAATACAAATACATGACACATAATACAAGAGCTGACAAATGAAAACTTCTATCATAATTGCATCCGATTCCTAAAACTATTTAGGAATGAAAATTGGATCGGAAACCGTTGGCAGAAACAAAATGGCGACATTTAATGAGCCTCGTTGTGACGTAGAATACGTGCCAACACTTTGTTTGTGTATTGGGAATAGGTAGGTATAGGAACATTTTGGCACAAGAGAATTCATGTGTTTTATTACAGAATACAAACCTATTAGCAGAATCAGAGGTCACGGGATCGAACCTTTCTTATTTTGATAAAGTTTTCAATTTATTTATTTTTTTTGAAAGAAAGGTCTTCATGCGTTATGTCGGTCCACGATCTTAAAAAGACAGCGTTGTATAATATAGTCTAAGTGTCATTAGAGGATTTGTCTTTGATTGAAATTATTTCACAATAAAAAAATTACAAGTTTTTCATTGATTATGTTGTTGACGTTATTTTGCCCACAGCCGGGTATCGGGTATTTAAGCTATCATCACTTTGAACACGACCTTAACCTTTCGTAGATACAGTTTAAATTCCTACGCCTAGGAATTTCTTGTAGTGCCTATAAATATTTTCAGTGCATTAGAAAATGGATAGAAAACAATGGAATATTTATGATAATGGGTTAGTGTGCTTTTAAGTACCTAATGTTTTTGGAATAAAGAATGTAAATTTTTCTACTTCATTTAATTTAAAATGTTGATATAGGACAAATTCAAGAAATAGCCTCGTAAAATAAATAAATATAAATGATAAGAGTAAATTCTTCGCTTATTTTTAGTTCTTTCCGTTTATATTTTGTTGTATGAATGCAAAAGCATACTTTAACTATATTTACCATATATTTGCTGAAGGCATTCTTTTAATTTTGGTTATAAAGGTCTTAATATATCAAGATTACCTTAGAGGCTATTTCAAATGCAATAATATTTTATATATTTATTTTGTAAGTAACATTTATTTCGTGTAGTCCTAGAATTGGCACTTTCAAATAAATTTTGCTCTGCTGCGTTCTACGAACTACGGCGTGCTACGAATCTTGAATTGAAGTGATTTAATCTTTTAACTATTCATAGATAAATAAATAAATGATCACTCATTGATTAACAAATGTGGAAATATAAGGCTTTATTAAGCCAAAAATTTAATATTGACACAAGCTTATAATACAAGAAGATTTTTTTATAATTTTGCAATTACGATGTAAAAGCTCTTATTTTTTAATTTTTCACTAGTTTTTATTTTTAGTATTAGTTATCATATTGGAAAACATGAAATACATTAAATACCAAATATTGTACATTTCCCCAGTCAAAGTCATTTGATTTATTTAATTTATGTTTGTAAAGAGATGCCTATAGGAGAGTGCCGGCCTTTTATCCGCTTCATGTCAATTGGAAATTTTAATTGATAGAATTGCCTTCAAGCCTTCTCCAAGGAGAAAATAAACATATAAAATGAAAAATTTTAGCTACACACAAAGTATTATGTTCAATAATAAAATTGTTATTATTATTATTATTATAAGACGCAATAATATATAATAACGTATCAAAACATCAAAACACGATCATATATGTTGTTTAAAAGATTCAACAGAAAACAGGTACATAAATGATAAATCAATGAACTCTCTACCAATTGCTATTCTGCATTATACATATAACCATATACTTCAAACTAAAATAAACTAATATCTCAAACTGGACCCTCTTTGTACTGACTTTCTATTGTTCTTCAGAAACTGTGGACTCGTCATCGTGAAAAGCATGTATGAAAGTTTTGGCATTTCACTATATTTTACTCGGTGTAATATTGTCTTATGAAACAACGGGAACGTTGACCTTTTTAGTATCAGATGTATGTATAACATGTTGTAAATGGGTTTATATGTTTACCTATGTTATAAATGTATGTTTGTATGAACGTCATTCCGTTACTATGTAACAAGGTAAGAGATCTATGTTAGTTTTCGTCCATATATTGTATGCTTTAACGTACATATTAACACTTAAATAATAATAAAGAAATAAAATGAAAGTCACGATATAACAAGAATTATATTATCTAAAAATATTATATGTACAAAAAGTATGTTTAGACTTTGTTTTTAAAAAATACAAATTTTCATTTATTATTCATGGCACGTATTGGGTTCATTTTAAAACAGAAACACTGTAAAAGGAAAACTGTACAACTTTTAACCTAATGAGGCACATTCTATAGCGCGGGGTGACGTGATAAAAAATAATGTTTTAAAAACAAAAGCATTAAAAAATGTGAAATTTCACTTTTCATTTACGTATTACAAAATTATGCCGAAAACATTTAATGCCATTCCTTATATTAAATGATATATGTTTTTAAAGAACGTGTAATGTTTCATTAATAAATACAGATATTAACATGATATAATTTACACAATAATGTGAAGGTCGTTAACCCCGCTAACCCCTTGTGAACTTGTTACAATTAAACGTCGTGAGACAGTTTAAAAAGGTTTTACCAGTTGTTAAAACCTTTATTTATGAATATAAAATGATCCCTGGCAGAGTATTTTTGTTTTTTTTTTTTAATTTATATTAACAAATATATTCCATATAACATAACATATAGCTTTTACACACCAAGTAAAAGTGAAAGTTTTTATTTAAATAATTACATATATGATAGCGCGTTAATAATTATTTGATTTAATTGCTACTAATTGTTTATTGTTATTTTGTAAATGATTTATTACCTGTACTTTAAGAGACTCAAAACAACACCTGGACGAACACGTGCACCTCCCTTCTAACCAGACAAATGTTTTGATCCCCTTATAAATTGTATAAATTGACCTATTAACCTGTTGATTGTTTTGTTCAACACAACCGTTGTAACTGGGATCAAGTAAAGTTATTTGTTGAAGACTCTGCGATGTATTTAGTATGGATCACCTTCCACGCTAAATATATAATATGTAATAGTATTTAATAGTAAATAAGTAATAATACATATATAATAACATATAAATATAACGTTCATAATATATCTAAAAATATGATATATTGATTAAGTGAGGGTTAACATAGGTAAATATGAAAACCAGTGTGCGGTCGCTAGTGCCGCCATCTGGCGCGTCCCCCGGGTTGCGGATAAGGGAGGTCCCCTCAGATATGAGGGGCACCGGCTTCGGCCGGCGCGGACAGCTACTAGCACGTGTGGCTGCTTGCCTTTCGGGGCGAGCATTGCACGGCCACAAGATCTCGGAAGCCCGCACTGAGCGGGAACGAGGGCTGGATTGACGGAGCTTGCTCTGGTCGTCTGGCTGCGAGGAAGAAAACCTCTATAAAAAAGGCGTGGTGATGAGAGCCCGGCTGTGGTTTTGACAGATTCAGACGATCTGTCAGAACCACAGCCGTCCGCTGGACGGAAGCGGACCTATGGGGTCATCCGAAGTTTCCCCGAGGTTGCATCAGAGTCCGATCCCGAGTACGGTGCTGCAGTGGCTAAGTGCAGCACCGCTCGGCGTGGACGTGGTGCGCCCAAAGGACGAGGAAGTGGGCTCGCCCAGGCCAGGGCCGAGTTGCGGGCCATGGAGGAGGAGGCAGAGGAGGCCGAGTTTGAGCGCGCACTGAGCGCTCGGGCCCTCCGCGGGAAGAAGAAGGCTCCGACTGGGCGTGCGCCGGTTTCCGAAGACGACGTACTGTCTTTGGAGGCGCTTCACATGATGGAGCCTTCGTCTTCTTTAGATGCGCAGCAGCTGCGCGTCGTTGCAATGAGAAGTGCAGCCTCGATCCACGAGGTCTGCAAAAAGAGCGGCCACCTGAAGGGCACCATGGTGAAGACTCTTAAAGAAGCGGCGAGCAGCCTTTTAGAGGTGGTAGACGTTTTGGCGTCTAGAGGAGAGCCTGAGGACTCGCGGCGGATTAGAGCGGATAACGCCCGACTCTGCCGTGAGGTGTCCTTCCTCAGGGAAGAGATTGTTAAGGTTCGGGATGAGCTCGCAGAGTTTAAAAGCTCGGTGGGTTCGCCTCGGCCTGCGGTCTCTTCGAGGGAGTTGCCGTCCGGATCGAGGTCGGTGGATCAAGGCGCGATCGAGGAGTTGAGGCGCTCTGTATTGTCCTCGGTGGGAGTTTTAATTAACTCCCACCGAGGAGGAATTAACAGGAGGAGGAAGGAGTCGGTTGTGGCTCCTGAAGAGGACAATCTGCAGGGGTGTCAATCGCCGATCCTGCAGATATCGTCCTCGAAGGCCCCCGGCACGACCGAGGCCTGGACCACGGTTGTCCGTAGGGGTGGTAAAGGCAAGGGGAAAAAGAAGAGCCCTCCCCAAAAGCCAGTTGTTCCCAGGGCCAGTTCAAAGGGGCAGAAGTCGTCTTCGGCAAAACCGAAGGCGGACGTGCCGAAACTGCCCAAACCCCGGTCTCCTGCGGTTTTATTGAAGCTGCAGAGTGGGGTGGCAGAAGCGGGCGTGACCTACGCCCATATTCTGAGGCGTGCCGCCGAGATGGTTAATCTCCGCGACATCGGCCTCGGAGATGGGCTGAGGATTCGCCGCTCGGCGGCAGGAGCCAGGCTCTTGGAGCTGCCTAAGGGCACTCCCGAGCAGGCGGAGGCACTGGTGGCGAAACTTCGCCCAGTGCCTTCGTACACTGGTTGCCCGGGGTACCCCTACACGTAGGAGTTACGCCGGGGCGTCACGGTGAGTGCGAAAGCGATCCCGTGACGTCCCATGGCAGCCGTTGGTTTTTTAGTGGGGTGCCTAGGCGGTCGCCGGGTGCCGCACATACCGCCCGGCCATCGCCTTCCTGGTTTGGGTGACGATGCGGAAACGCATTTTTCCAACGATATAAAAAAAAAAAAAAAAAAAGGTAAATATGAAAAATCGGTACCCCGGTTCTTCATATTCGGGGCGTCACGGTTAGTGCGAAAGCGATCCCGTGACGTCATTATGACGATGAGGGCATGTTGGTTTTTTAGTGGGTAGCCTTAAAAATGATAGCGTCATCTATGGCTACCGGATAGTTACTCATAACCCCCGGCCATCACCTTATTGGCCGGCGGGTATCCGTAACTGATTTTTATAACGGAAAAAAAAATAAGGAGAATATGAAAAAACATAAAGTAATCTCTTGCGACCCTAAATTATTGGGATAAAGGTTGGAAGGTGGAAGTATTTTAATAGCGTGACAAAGCTTATTGACATTAATTGACGAACATTGGATGAGAGATTTCGTATTTTTATCCTTTTGTCAATACTAAGATTGATTCTTTTTTCTATTTTTGGTATTTTTTTAACTTTAAAATGTTTTCTAAATAAATGTTATTCTTTTGATTTAATGACTAATGAATACCATCTTTGTAATAATAGGTAAATAAATAAATCAAGTTTTATAAATGAGTGTAACTCGAAGGTTTTTAAATAAATATGGCGGTTTATATAAACTCTTAGAAAACCATATTTGCATCAAAAACTATATCAATCAAAAACTTCAATAAGACAACTACGCCATCCTCAAAGGCTGGCAAAGCTGTTGTAACTCCTCGAATACTGCAGTAGACCGTGGGAACCGTGATCACTTTATGTCAGATGACCCTCAGGCTCGTTTGCCCTCCTTATATAAAAAAAATATTATCATTATTATTGGGATCGTCTCGTTGGTACCACCTTATTATTATTTTATCTAAATACACTTTTTACTTCCAAGCCTTAAAACTAAAATAGGACTTTTGTTACTTTAAAACGAGATTTGTACATCTTTATCATGATTACAAAACATAACATTTTATACAGGTAACCAACCGTGCCCAGTTTCATGATAAAACTCATTTTATCATGAAACTTTATATCAAAACTTAGATTTTATTACCTAGCCAAATCAGATTTAATGGTTGGTTACATTAGTACCAACCATTAAATCTGATTTGGCTAGGTAATAAAATCTAAGTTTTGATATAAAGTTACAATATAAAGGTACAATAAATGTAATAATTCCTCTTACTTGCAAATGTACAGAAGGTGTATGTTACGTATGTTTACAGCTACATTTGGAAAAGAGCTGACTAATGAAAACGTTTCTATTAATTGCTGGGGATTTTGAACGCTCTTTAGATTTTAATCTGGAACGGAAAACAAGATGGCTACATTTAATGAGCCTTGTTGTGACGTAGAATAGTGCCAACACTTTGTTTGTGTATTTTGAGAACTTTTAATAAAATACACTAATATTTTGACAGAAGATAATTCGTGTGATATTTAATTATATAATGTGAAGGACTATAGAGGACTGCAGCTGTATCTATTCTTAAACTAAATCTCTAACTTGTATTGCTATTCATCTCCAAGTCCCTCGTGTGTCCAATTGGTCAAAACGTTGCCTCAATGAGGTAAAGATGCCAGATACAGAGCTATAACCTTCCCATTACACAGGCCTTAAGGGCCTTTTATTGTGGAATATCCCGGGATTAGGGCTTGAATGATTAAGAGTGTCTCTCCGTCATAAAAGTCAGTCGTGCATAGTCTAAAGTCCGTCTCAAGAGAGAATTGAAGGGGATCGACCCAATTTCGGAAACCGATTGGTCTCTTTGGGGCTTCTCACTTGTTTGTCTTGTACATCTGATGTCGTTATGTAAAACATTTATTATTTGGAATCAGATCTAAACTAAATATTAAATAGTAAATAAAAATGGCTTAAGAGTCTAAAAATTACTTATCTAGTAATTAGTAGACATATGTTTAAAAACCTTCATTCCCAATCACAGCAGAAGGTTTGTAATTTTATTTAAACTCAGTATATTATATAATATAACTTATATATTTATCACACACGTGCTATGACGATAGACAGTCTAATTTTAACAGAAAAATATACGTTCGTACGTACGTATAAGTTCGCTTTGCATGATACCATCCAACTGACATCTTTAGTATTTTTCCATTGTTGATATAGAGTTATATTATTTACAATGAGCAGTTTATTGACAAATCTGTTGCTATTTTCCGAAGTAAATTAAATAATAATTTAATATTCATTTGATTTTTCCTGTAAAATAACTTTTTAATATATTTAAATCAATAGAGCATCTAAAAACTGTTGTTAACTGTTTAAGCACCTACCCCCGAAAAAAAGAAAAGTTTTGAGGGATTCGAAGTGTGAATGTCATGTCTGGAGTCATGTACGCTCTCGGAGATTACATCAGCACTATAAGCGTTTCAACAGTACAGCCGAATTCAATTGAGACATCTTCTCGTGGCGTACCCCTTGGAATTAACGTCATAGCTGATGCATAGAAGTCTTCGATGCTACATTAACAATACGGTATGCCCCGCCTTAATAAAAAATGTATTTGCATAATAATGATCTGTTTAAAATTAACTACAACAATTGATTTTATATACTAAGTAAAAATTGAAAAGGAACATGAACAAAAAAAATATGTTTGTGTATTAGTGTACACATGTAAGAAGTGAAACTTCTTTATGACATAATTTTTTGAAAAATGATTCACTAATTACAACTTTACAGGAATGGCTAATTAAGTTAAACTAGATAAAGTTTCAGCAAAAATAAAGATGGCGCGTAACAGAAAAACGTTACAATTTTTTGACATTGCTATAAATTTTCTCCCATCCTTCGATAAAAAAGTTTCATTTCAAATATGGCGCGTAACGGAAAAATGTGACTTAGAAATAAAGATGGCGCGTAACAGAAAAACGTCATAATTTTCATTAATATTAATTAATTAAAACGTAAGCAGTAAATCGACTGTTTCTGACGTATAATATTCTCATTAAAGAAACACATAAGTACCATAAAAAAACAGACAAATGTACACAATTCACTTTAAAAATAATAACTTTAGACTTCTTAACATGTTGGATCGTCACTATATCACAAATAAAATTATTCTTCATAATTGTTTCTGCTGTTTCGAGTTTTTGTTCGTCCTAGGTATAGAAAAACAGACCTTGTAAAGATCAGGGCCCCAATGCTCCATTTCTCAGCCAAAACTCTTATTTCTTTTCATTCCTACTTCTTCTATTTCAGACAATCAATGTATTTTAAAAATATTATAAATTATATTTCATAATATAGTCTTCTTCATGATATAATCTTAATTTATTTATTAGTTTCAATAGCAAGTACATAAAATCGTATTGTGCAGTATGTAATTACAATTCATTATTTAATTATAAAACTCTAATCCGATAATTTTATTTTTGGTTAATGTAAATTGTGTTTTATAATCCACACACTTGTCATTTTGATTATTTAGTATTTCCATAGCAACATGGTGTAAAAGAGATGAAGCTATACGAAAAAAGCTGGCGCGTAACGGAAAAATGTCACCGTAACGAAAAAATGTTAACACTAAATTTTTTTCCAACCCCGATAAAGAAGTTTCACTTCAATAATTGAATAATACAAAAAATCAAAAGAATATGAAAAATAAATATTTAATCTTTTGCATTATTCTTCACATCACCTTATTAACAAACATGAGCTCTAGAAATTCTGTTTATTCCTAGTTTATTTGGATATTACACACGCTTATAAATATTTTATTTATATTTGAGAAGTAGCATATATTTTTTCAGTAGAATATTTTAAGAGTCTCTTCTTGTTATATATTAATAAATTACCAGAAATAATACACTCAGTACAAATCAATACTCTTTGCTGATGAAGTCTCAATTATAGTAACATCAAATAAAAATACTTGTATACCTAATTTTAAAAGAGAATTAAATAGTACTATAGACTAAAGTACAAAAGGGATAAACAATAATAATTTGACCGTAAATTTAACTAAAACAATATAAAATTATTGAACAATGTTAATTAAAAATTAAAAACAAAAAATGAAATAAGTTAATGTTGAATCTGAAGATTAGCTATCCAAATAAAAAAAAATGAAGAAACAACGAACACTAAATTTCGTGAGATTATAATCGATGACACTATAAATTGGTTTGATCGTATTAGTAAACGTTGTAATAAGATTAATCTTACTGTTTAGAGACAAATAAGAACAGAATTTAAGAAAGAAAGAACATCAGATGGACAGAAAGAATGTCTATTATTTGACAATTCTTCAAAAGTAAAAAAAAATGATTCGTTCTATTTTCGTAACGTTGGGCCATATGAAAGCTGGCGACCACTGTTTAAAAAAATCCTTACCCTAACATCAATGTCTACCTTGGAAGCGTATATATTTGTAAGAACTCACAAGAATCTTTTCAAAACGACTGATTATCCATAGCAGAGACATACTAGGCAACCAGAAAGATTAGTGTTAGAAATGATGCCTAAAATTTCCCTGCTTCGAAATAGTTGTTATGTGTTCTAAGATTTTTAATAAATTAACTAACAATTTAAAATCTTTACCGATAAAATTATTTAAGACAAGATTAAAATATCTCTTAAAGAAATTTGCTTTTTATAATATCTTCATATTCTATATCTTTTTTACTTATATTGAATTTTATTATAAAATTAAATAAAACTAGTGAATTGTAATTGTTTAAGTATTAGAATATCACCAAAAAAGGTTTTTGTTTTATTTAATATAGATAAATATATATTTTTTACTAAATAAATTATGTAAAATTAAATAATTGCTAAAATAAATAATTTAATTGTTAATTGTAATTGTATATTGCAAGCATAAGCAATGCATAAGAATATGAAATTGAAAAACTCTATACCTGTTACCTTATTCAATGCAGAAAAGGATACAATGATATAATAAGGATATAATAATCATTTTTTGAAATAACTATTATATATATATATATATATATATATATATATATATATATATATATATATATATATATATATATATATATATATATATATATATATATTTGTATATCTACAACTTCAAGTTTCAGATTTTATTTGAGAATCTAAATATTTTATTTTTATTTGCTGATACATTGAAGGTACAATTTTGTGTTAAATAACATTCAACTTCAATTAAGACAACATGGTTCGCCACTTCATCTCAGGTGATAAGAAAGTTTAAGATCCCTATGACAACTAACAGACTCGATTTCTAAAAACTCATAAAACATAAATAAAGTACACAAGGCATGTCAATGTTTATTAACTTTAGTTGAGAAATAGTACTATATATTTTAATAACGCATTTGTTTTCTAATAGTTATACAGCAATTTCTTCAGGAATAACTCGTTAAGCTTATTTTTTTAAATACCAAATATTTATTTTATAATCATTCAGGTTTTTGAACAATAATTAAATCAAAAGTTATTTGAGACCACAGGGACTTTCATAGGCTGTCATCACGCCACTAACCAGTTAGAAAGTTTTGAGAGAAAACTAAGTTATATTTATTTAAATCAGCCTCCAAGATACTCAATGTAAGAAAAGATACATTAACTTTAGCCAATACCGTTAATGCACTTTCTTTCTCCAATAGACCGGAAACAAACAATTGCTAGCATTATATTAACACTAAATTATTAACATTTACACTAATATTGCAATAACCAACAGATACCAAGACTATATATAAGCAAAGATAAAGTAGGAGCCATGATTAATCATTGCATATATGAAAAGTTCTATTATAAAAGCACACGCTATATAAACAAGAGCACTGATCACGTACTACCAGTAGTGAAGTGTATCAGCGAGCACGCTCCAGTAGTCTGGAGTACACTTTGATGTTCCAATGCATGATATTATAATTGTTTATATTTCCTGGTGCAGTCCGTGACATGCATTGTTAATTAGTGATTGATTATTTATGAACGATGAGTTTAGAAAATACAATTTATATTGATGCTTTAACAGCATCATTTTATTGTCAATATTATGTCAAAATTAATCAAGTCAAGTCCGTAAATTTCTTTAACCTGATAATCTACCTAACTAATAACACAGACTCCAACACGAGAACCGCCTAATTCAGGTAGCTTATAGTAGCTTAGACGGGTTTACTTAAATTAACTACTAACTGAAACTTTATTTGGAATAGGGTGGCAACACTGACAACTAGTCGTCAGATAAATTCTCTGTACATTTTAATTTAAATTAAATTACTTTATGTATATTAATTAAGTGCAATTATCATATTTAGTGATAAAAAGTACAGTATTACTATCGTGCTATTGTTTGTACTTTGTTTTCGTGCTCAATTAAGAAAGAACAAAGGAATATACCGAGCTGTCAACTCAACGGATGACGAATTCAAATTTCTTCAATCCCGGGGAGTATTTTGTTTTACTTTTAATATAAATCACATACATTGAAGTAAAAACTACTCATTATTTAGTGAATAACGTCCATCCACACACTCAGACACCGTTACTGACTCACTTTACTTGACTAGTTGGAAGTAAAGTTGAAGACAAAAACAATAGCCCCATACAAAACCATTACATTTATTTTACTTCACATACTATACATAATATAAGTATTTTAAATACATACATACATAAAATAAGTATTTATCTTTGCCATTGATTCTAAGTGGTTATTTGTACCCAGGTTTAACTATGGAAAGAGTAATTGCCACCCGCAAGACCTCTGCAAAGGAGTTGGAGCAAAAATTGAAACTAGCTTTAGAAGAACTAAGATCTTCTAAAGATTTATGCAAGAAGCTACTGCAGGAAAGAGAGGACAGTGAAGAGGAAATTAAAAAAATTGTAAATAAAAATACTGATCTTAAAGGTAAGCTCGCTGAACTACATACCAATTATTTGGATATTGTGGCTCAGCGAGATCACTTAAAAAATATAGTGACTGCATTTGACCAGTGCAGCGATGAGCATGAGAGAGCACTAGATCACATTTCAGAGCTTGAGTCTGATTTGAGGCAGGCTAGGAAATCTATTTCAATCCTGGAAACCTGCAAATTAAATGTAGAAAGCCAGCATACCCATAGCTTATATGAGGAGCTGGTTGAATGCAACTCACAACCTACTCAATCAAATTTAATTGATGTTAATTCAACTGTAATTGATTTAACTAAAGATGAGTCCAGTATTGTGCACCCCATATACTTTTCAAGTCATAACAAATTAAAAAAGTATATAAAGGTTAACAAATTAATAAAAAAATGTAATAAACTCATTAACAACAAGTTCTCTGCAAAGAAAATAAATGATTTCAAAATGGAACGCACAAAGCTAATTAAAAAAGTTAGTATTTATAATAAGAAAATGATTGAGAGTAGGTCAATGTATGAGCGAGACACCCAAAACTTACAGGATGAAATTTCTCAATTAACTTGTTCATTGCAATCTATGAGTAAGAAATATGAATCTTCTCAGAACGAAATTAAGGAACATATTCATGCTACCAGTAATTTAGTTGATTTATGTAGTTATAACTTAGAGCGGTTTGAATCTTTAACTAATAATTATGTTAATTGTAACTGTTTAACTGAAAAATTAAATGTAATTTCAAAACTAAACTCTGAGGTGTTGGGTGATTCGGCTATACATATTGAAAATAATAATAAAAATGTAAATATTTTGGAAAAAAAACAAAAAATTAATAAGTCCTCTACTGTATCAGTCAAACATAATTACTTTGTTTTTTCTGACCAATTAGGTCAAGGTTTTGGATCTCTTTTAAGTAGTAAATTAAATAATGTTTATAATATATGCTCACCTGGAGCCAGTTACCAGCATAATCTAGACAAAATAATTAATTTTAACTTGACTGAAAACAGTACTATTGTACTATTACATGGAGATGGTTTGTCTGTCAAGAAAATTGAAATTATTAAAAATATAGAAAAATTATTAAAATTACATAATAGGAATAATTGTAAATTTGTAATTTGTACATTTCCTTATTCATCATCTTATTCGGACATACAAAACAAGTATATATATAATTTAAATTTGACATTGTATAATTTGACATACCGTCATAGTGACGCATTCTTTTACTTTGATGTAAATAAATTTATTTATAATAGGTTTAGGATGACAAAAGGTACAATGTATCTGCCTGTATATTATAAAAAACAGATTGCTACTTTAGTAGCATTTAATTTAAAAAACTTCGTTATTAGAGATATAACGAAAAATGATTGTAATTTAAATAGTGTAGTACTGACAAAACATAATCGTTCCACTTTAAACTAAATCTTAAGACAAAGCCTAAGCTGTTTACTATTGTCCATCAAAATATACAAGGCTTAGGTGGCAAGGAATCGGAAGTGGAACTGTTTGTTCAAAAATATAACATTAGTTTATTATGCATTACAGAGCACTGGTTGTTAAAGAATAACAATATTATAAATGTACAAAATTATAAATTGTCAAGTTCGTTCTGTAGAGAGAAAGCTATTCGCGGTGGCTCACTTATCTTAGCTCGTAACGATGTAGTGTTTAAGTCTCGATCAGACATAGTGGCGCTCTCTGTCGAGCGAATTATTGAACTATCCTGCATTGAGCTCAATGAACATATTATTTTATGCGTGTACCGACCTCCCTCTGGTGATTTTGATGAATTTGAAAACAAAATGGAGGATATTTTAACTAAACTTTGTCATAAAAACAAGTCCGTGATTGTGTGCGGTGACTTTAATGTAGATATATTACAAGTAACTTCATCTAGTGTACGTTTATTAAATTTGTTTAAATCTTTTAACTTATTGAACGTTTTTTTTGAACCTACTCGCATTACTAGTATTTCCTCGACTTGTATTGATAATGTGTTCTGTCGCTGTAACATTTATGAAGAGACGATAATGACAAATTTAAGTTCAGACCACTGTGGTCAAAAATTTTCTATATTAATCAATCGTGAAAATGAAAAGCCCCAAAAATTTACTTGCAGACCGATAACAAAAAACCGAACTAATACTTTTAAGAATATTGTTGCGCAAAAACTGCATAAAGTAGACATGAGCGATGGCAATCCCAATAATTTATATAATAAAGTTTTCGATTTTTTGTTACAAGAATTCAATAATATTTTTAAACCAAAAACTATAACTAAATACCTAAAACTTAAATTTAGTGATTGGGCTACCCCGGGAATATACAAAAGTAGAGAAAAATTATATGATTTGTATGGTGAGAGGCAATGGAATCATGATCCCGTGTTCTTTAATAAAGTTAGAAATTTCTCTAAAATATTTAAAAACGTTTGCGTACATGCCAAGTCGATTTATATTAGAAATAAAATTTTAAACTCTGATGATAAGATAAAAGCAACGTGGGATGTTATATCTAGTGTTTCTGGGAAAACTAGGGCTGTTCATGGACCTATTAAGCTAAAAATTGATAATATTGAAATAAATACAGATTCAAATGTTGCGGCAACTTTTGAGACTTTTTTTAAAGAAATTCCTGTAACAGTCACGCGGAATCTAAATTCTTCACCATTTGATGCAATTGCGGAACTGACGAATAACGTAAGAGTCAGTGACAAATGTTTTGTTTTTAAACCTGTTTCATCAAATGAAATTGTTAAAACGTTTAGAAACCTAAATATGAAAAAAACAGGGGATCTCTGGGGTATGTCAGTTAAATTACTTACCACTGTTATAAATGACATTGCTCCCCAATTATCCTTAATTTTTAACAAATGTATTGAAACCGGTACATTCCCAGATTTAATGAAAAATAGTAAAATAGTTCCTTTGTTTAAAAGCGGCGATAGACTTGAACCGGAAAATTATAGGCCAATATCTATTTTGCCTACCTTAAGTAAAATCTTCGAAAAAATTATTCTCAACCAAATGACAGAATTCGTTTACAGCAATAAAATCATGCATGGTAAACAATTTGGTTTCACCAAAGGCAAGTCAACAACTGATGCGGGTGCCACGCTTCTTAAGCACATTTACGACGCATGGGAGAAGTCACAGAATGCAATCGGGGTTTTTTGTGATTTATCTAAAGCCTTTGATTGCGTAGACCATCAAACATTACTATGCAAACTTAACCACTATGGTGTGCGTAGTGCTGCGCTTGATCTTATTGCCTCTTACCTAAATCAAAGAGTTCAGACGGTTGATGTAAATAATTGTAAATCGGCTGGTTCTCACCTAAAGATGGGTGTTCCACAAGGATCTATTCTTGGCCCCTTTTTATTTTTACTATATATTAATGATTTGCCCTTTTATGTAAAAGGACTATGTGACATTGTACTTTTTGCTGATGATACCTCGCTTATTTTCAATGTTGATCGTAATAAAGCTAATTATGACGAAGTAAACAGTGCTCTGTCACGTATTCTTCATTGGTTCGAAATTAATAATTTGGTCTTAAATACTAAAAAAACTAAATGCATGGAATTTGCACTTCCTAATGTCAAAAGTCAAAATTGTAGTTTACGCCTTAACAATGAAGTGTTAGAACTGACTGACTCGACAACTTTCTTAGGTATAACTTTAGATAAAAAGCTCCAGTGGAACCCCCATCTCTCGACACTCGCAAGCAAACTTAGCTCAGCCGTCTTTGCAATTAAAAAAGTAAGACAATTAACAGACGCTAATACGGCTCGACTCGTTTATTTTAGTTATTTTCACAGTATATTGTCTTACGGTATCTTACTATGGGGCAGCGCTGCCGAAATTAATTCTATATTTATTTTACAAAAACGAGCTATACGGGCTATTTGTAACTTAAAAGCTAGAGACTCCCTAAGAGAAGTTTTTAAAGAAATCGGTATTCTTACGGTCGCTTCTCAATACATTTTTAATAACTTACTATATATACGCCAAAATTTAAATGACTATAAAAAAAACAGCGACAATCATACTATCAATACAAGAAATAAAAATAGGCTTGTAACGCCTAAATTTAGACTTCAAAAAGTTCAGAAATCCTTCATGGGCTTGAGTATACGCATATATAATAAGGTTCCACAAGATATCTTAGATCTTCCTTTTCTTGGTTTCAAATCTAAAATTAAAGGTATATTATTAAATAAATCTTACTATAACATTCAAGAGTTTTTGGTTGATCGAAATGTGTGGAACTTGGGTCATTGTATCATAAATCTTGGGTCATAAATCTGTATTGTATTGCGAATAGCTAGTAATCTCCGCAATTTGTTTTTTGTTGTAAATTAATTTTGCTTTATCGACCTTCTGCATCACACCGATTCCTTAGAAGTCACTACTTGCGGTAGCATCGGGAGTCGGGTTGCCTCCCTCCCTCAAATATGTGCGAAGGGGGTGATGGCTTGCTCTTGTGTTATGCTCGTGAACGGGTGCTGCTTGCGGTGACTGGTTGTGTGGCAGGCCGAGGATTTATGTATGTATATGTATATATATGTATATATATATATATATATATATGTATATTTACTGTTATTATTATTTAATTTTCGTTGCCTGAAATCATTGGGCTTCTTTTCCGATTGATTGCGACGGTTCTAGTTGTTCCAAAATTGCATTTAAGTTTATAAAATAAATAAAATTGACTCATTTGCAGGGTTGATGTTATAATTTATAAGTCAAACATTGTTAAATTTTATTTAAAAAGAGCAACTGTTGAGTTTCTGGCCAGCTCTTCTCAGCAGAACAGCATTCCGAGCTGGTGGTAGCTTACTCACAGACTGACTATACTGACCAATTTAATGTAATTGACGATTCAAAAGTGCGTGTAAATGCCTACTTGAATAAAGATATTTTGAATTTTGAATTTTATTTTAATTTTATATAGTACTTAATAAGGTCTTAGTATTAGCCTTATTATTTCTAGACATTAAGTTTTAAAAAGTTTTTCGGAAATCGATTATATTTAGTAACCATTATCGCTTAACAAGTTCTTCCCCTTTCGTTAACTTTCATCTGCGAAGATTTAAAATATATTTTTGACAATAAATAAACAATTGACTTATCATACCATTTCTATGAAATTTATACTAGCACAGTCTCTTCTTATTTCCATTCTCAACTCTACTGTCGCAAACTACCTTCAAATAACAAAATCTTTACCAATATTTCAAAATTTGCAATACAGATTATGCACATTAAAAAGATTCTGAACCCAAAATGAATGTTTAGAAATACGTATAAACATGTATGAAGCTTTATTAAGCTTATTAACTTCATTGTCACTACGTAAATGGCATTTGAAAGGCACTGGGATAAATGTCAAAAATTTGATTCACTTCTGCCGTTGATCAAGCAGGATTTGTGACCAACAAAATTTGGTTTTATTTATTCTTACAGAAATTTAATTAACACCTAAAGCTAGACTTTTTTATATACAAGAGGTATAGTGACGTATCATGACGATATAGGATCTCTATTGAAGTGAGAAAGACCTTCTTGAACAAAAATATTTCAGCTAATTTCAAAATATTCTAGTTTCAAAAAAAAGAAATTCTGATGAAATAGTACCACTGCAGGTTTTAATAATAAAATATATAAAAAAAATAACTAAACAATATCAATATAAAAACAATATTTTAATATGTTTTCTAGATACAGTCCGCATATATATAACACCTTTTCTTGTAAAGTAATATCAAAAACAAAAGGTAATTTAAATAGTTTAAAAAATATTTACCAAAATATATGAATCTAATTCAAATTTCCATCCTTACGTAGAACTTGTAGTTTAATTTGCAAATTAATTTGAATATACAAGAGATGTAATTGAATTAGCTCAATCAAGGGCCGCGAAATTACATGTATGTATTCGTATAAAGTCGTATTCAGAAAACGGCACAAATCTGTAGTCAAATAAGAAAATTAAATTTTCGCATACTTTTTTGATTGAGCTATCTTTTTAATTCAATTATAATTATCCCAAGTATTCTGGGCAATATTCATCACAGTGATGTTCTTTCTCAATTCTTATAGTTCAAGATGATGAAACATAAATTAAAAAAACGTATAGTTACTATCGTTCAAGTTATCTTATAAGTTTTTTTTTCTATTTACATGGATATTTATTGTTGTTATGTTATACTATCTCCATCTGTTTTGTAATCGCAGTCCATGCTACAGAAAGTAGAAAACATTTAGATTTAGAATAGTTTTCTTCTAACATCGAACAATTGTTACCTTCTTAGATAAATGTATTATTTATATAATTGTTAATAAATATAAATAAATATATAATAATAATAAATAAATGTAAATAATCTGTAACTTTAGTAGTATTTTGTAACAAAATACTTTCATTTTCATCTACAAATTGTCAACAAAATACGCGCAAACATATTCATTTCTTCAAAAATCCCGTTTTGCAAATAGAATTTCAAGCTACATTTAGGATTTCATTTTAAGGAATTACAGGAGAAAACATTGAACAGTTCAATTAAAGACCCGGGACATTAATGTAGGTATATTTTCGTTGAATCGTATTTAGAAAATGGTTGGAATATATGATTCTGTAAGATATTCTAATTTTAAGCCAAAATTTTTGTTTTGCTATCTTGCTAATTATATGTCCAAACTTTGCATTATACAATATAATGCAAAGTTTTGACAAGTGACTTTCAAAAAATTTAACTTTTTAAAAACATTGTATGCTTAAAAATAAAACTCTATAAAGAAGAAAGTAATTATTTACTTGATAAAAATTTGGAACGAATTATTGAATTTAATTTCTATATTTGTGACAATCAAATATAAATATTTAAAATAAAGAATATAAATCTATTTCAAAAAGATTCAAAAGGTACAACTAAAATATTAAAAACAATAGGGTTCAGAAATGGTTACAAAACAAAAAGCAATATAAAATTTCCTGCACTAACAATAAACCTATATTGCAGGTAATTTATTTGTTAATATTACCCCATGTACACAATAATAGGTATTGATTTGTAGTCACAAGCCCCGTACAATTATAACAATTAACAAAATAATATTACTTTATTTATTGAAATTATGTGTTATGTTATTAAAGATTAATAATTCACTAAAACTATGCTGGCTTAAAGTTATTAAATTAAATTAAATTGAATTGAATTGAATTGCATTGAATTGAATTGAATTGAATTGAATTGAATTGCATTGAATTGAATTGAATTGAATTGAATTGAATTGAATTGAATTGAATTGAATTGAATTGAATTGAATTGAATTGAATTGAATTGAATTGAATTGAATTGAATTGAATTGAATTGAATTGAATTGAATTGAATTGAATTGAATTGAATTGAATTGAATTGAATTGAATTGAATTGAATTGAATTGAATTGAATTGAATTGAATTGAATTGAATTGAATTGAATTGAATTGAATTGAATTGAATTGAATTGAATTGAATTGAATTGAATTGAATTGAATTGAATTGAATTGAATTGAATTGAATTGAATTGAATTGAATTGAATTGAATTGAATTGAATTGAATTGAATTGAATTGAATTGAATTGAATTGAATTGAATTGAATTGAATTGAATTGAATTGAATTGAATTGAATTGAATTGAATTGAATTGAATTGAATTGAATTGAATTGAATTGAATTGAATTGAATTGAATTGAATTGAATTGAATTGAATTGAATTGAATTGAATTGAATTGAATTGAATTGAATTGAATTGAATTGAATTGAATTGAATTGAATTGAATTGAATTGAATTGAATTGAATTGAATTGAATTGAATTGAATTGAATTGAATTGAATTGAATTGAATTGAATTGAATTGAATTGAATTGAATTGAATTGAATTGAATTGAATTGAATTGAATTGAATTGAATTGAATTGAATTGAATTGAATTGAATTGAATTGAATTGAATTGAATTGAATTGAATTGAATTGAATTGAATTGAATTGAATTGAATTGAATTGAATTGAATTGAATTGAATTGAATTGAATTGAATTGAATTGAATTGAATTGAATTGAATTGAATTGAATTGAATTGAATTGAATTGAATTGAATTGAATTGAATTGAATTGAATTGAATTGAATTGAATTGAATTGAATTGAATTGAATTGAATTGAATTGAATTGAATTGAATTGAATTGAATTGAATTGAATTGAATTGAATTGAATTGAATTGAATTGAATTGAATTGAATTGAATTGAATTAAATTAAATTAATCAGTCCGTCTCTTTGTCCATCTGGAGCTAATGAATGAGGAATTAGACTACGATTTCATATTGTTATTTCGTTATTTGCCTTGGTGGCTTAATTGCATTTTGAAATTTTGCTTTATTTAGGTCTCCCACGCAACGACTGCAATAAGTATATAATAGTATTATTTTAAAATCCTTTTAAAACGTCTTTTCGTATTGGAGGTTTTTTAATTATTTTTTTTCTGCTTTTTAAAATTGTATATTTTTCTTATGTTGTACTGAATGAACCTACGAAAACACAAATTTCACTTGTTTAGGTTTTTACTATTAATTTTGTATAAGAACCAAGTTTCACCAATACCAATCCATCCATGAATACGGATCCTCTAAAAAAAAAAAAAATTCTCCATATCTTGAATACGGATGCTTCTCTTACCAACATAGCTAAGAACCATTTTGACTAACCAAGCTTTCAATTATTAAAAACCGCATTCAAATCCGTCCACCAGTTTGACTTCCACGTTGCCACAGACAGACAAACTGGTACACAGATACACAGGTCACACTTATAACAACCCCTTTTTTCCTGTCGGGGGTTAAAACAGAACAAGGAGTTAACTATTTCAATGATGTAGCCAAATAAAGATATAAAATGAAATCCTTTTAGTCACAAATATCTTATTATTTTTAGTGATTATTTTAGTGGTACGAATATAATAGAATTTATATTTAAGTATACAACATCTCCTGTCTCTGATATTGACAGACTAATTAATGTAACAAAAATGGGTCAAAACAATTTCCGAACATAAACGTCAGGGATTTGTGGGACCAAAAACATAACTTTATTATCCCTATTATGCAAGTAATTTGATTTATGTTCTGACCTTAATATTTCTTCTAATATAAGTAATTTTAGTGTAAAAGGTAACAAATTATAATGCTTATGTACCAACGGTTTCTTAAATGCTCCTTCATTTTTCCAATATTAAACCAATTAGTGAAGACACTTTAAAAATACGATGATTTAATAAATAAAACTTACACAAGTAATTTATAATTTCATATTAATCAAAACATATTATAAACCTCACTTAAACAAATATAATTTCGAACATATCGGTTATTTATAAACATTAATTAACCTAATGCTCAAACAGGCTCGTTTTGCTGAATTGTTCACTTGATAATTTATAAATTGAACTTACCTATATAACATGACAAATGTGAAAAGTTTTCGTATGATGAATGTAATATAATAATATTAACAGCAAAACAACTTTAAACGTATTTCTCACATATTTCAAACAGATATCGTACGTAATTATTTTACTGAAACTTCTAAACTATATTATTGAAATCTATCCTACCTATATTATTATTGGAGAACACGAGGCGCAGTATATAATATATGTGTGTGTACTAGTACTAGCTGCTGCGTGTGTGTGTGTGCGTGTGTACGTGCGTGAGTGCGTGTGTGCGTGCGTAGGTGTGTGTGTGATATTTCCTTTACTATCAGGTAGATATAAATACCATTCAAGACATATTGAGAATGACGATTTAATGACGATTTAATCTAAAATATTTTGTATAAAAGATAAATGCTTAAACAATCAGTAACAATTTAAAATATTTACTAAGATACATTTTAATTAGATAAATAACTAGAAGATTAATTTAATTTGACATTTATTATTATAAAATATGTGACTTCTTTCTTGTAGTTAAAATAGTATCTATGTTATTAAATTCAAGGATAAAAATATGTTTCAATTTTAATAAAATCATTGTTTTAAATTATTAAATATGGTAAGTGACCATTAAAAATATTGAATTATCATGTGCTTGCTATCAATACAGTTGAGATGTACGGAGCAGTTGACGTGTTCACAAAAAATATGTATTATGTATTTATTAAGATTTTTTTTGTATGTCTATACTGTTAGCGCTGTTGGCTGTAATAGCTGTAATAGCGTCACCGGGGGAAAAAAATTTAAAGAACGTTTTATTTTGTTATTGGTTATGCTTTAAAAATTTAAAGGTATCAATGTATTTTAATGTTAATCAATCACTTTCTGTAAGTCGCAAATGTTTTTTTTTTATTAAAGCAATGAAGCAGAGAAAACGAGTTTGAGATATAAGTTCTTTCGCAATCTAGATTTACAATAATAAGATTCTTGGAAACGTTTTGTTATAAAAAAATAAACTCACCTCTGGTTCTCGGTAACCAGAGATGTAATTTCAAAGATTTCAAAGTATTGTAAGGGGAATGGAAACATAAAAATAACAACTTAAAAGCTTCAATAATATAAATAACAATTTCCGAAACCGAATTTAATAAGCTTCCAGTTTTTAGAACATGCATTTTTATACAACTTCTTATTCCCTTTAATCAAAATATATTATATTTCTTTATTCAAATCCTAAAACTTAATTTTACTTAATGGTAAATAAAAACATAATCATGAAAAAAAGATTTAAAATTGAATCTCTTTAAAAGTTATTAAAAATTAAATATAGCGTTCTGTTGGAGAGTTCTTTTTTGCTACTCCATAATTCAATCGCTTGAAATGTGAGTGACAGTTATTTAAGTGAAATGAAGATATAATAAATTTATCGTATGCTAGCTGCTGCCCGCGACTTTGTCTGCATGGACAACAGAAAAACGTCACATTTTCGGCAAATAATAGATGATGGACTTACACTTTCAAATTCCAGTTTTAGTCGTAGAAATTATAACTTTTTAAGAAATTGTAAAAATTGATTCCATGAATATATTGCCAATAGAAAATATTATTTCATCCTTAGATTCGTGACATACCAACCATGTTTGTTAGATATATACCGAGGAAAAAGTATTGGAACAACTTAACATATCTGTACCCCTAATACGAGTTTTGACATTACCAAAACTATGATAGTTTACCAAATCGTAAAATCGAAACATTGAATTATTATATACTATCTATGAATCAAAATGTATTGGAATAATTTTAAAATCGGTTAAAAAATATATCATTAACGATAATTTGTACAATGATCCTAAATAACTGAAGATAAATATATTTTTGAACAGATTATTTTAAATGTATCAATAATTTACAAGAATGCTACGTTCGACAAATTATGGCGTGCTAAGATTTTTTTGATTTTTTTATATACTCTAACACATCCTCATATTCACTTGCAATATAAAACATGAAATTCAAAATATTATTTATATATAAACAGACAAAAAACCAAAGATTGATTACTAAGTAATTAAGTTTGGTGGCAGCGAAGGGTGCAAGAAAACTCAATTTAATTATTAGAGTTATAATAAAGAGTTACAATAAAAGAAATTACAATTAATTATTACTAAAGAAGTGATTCTAAGTCAGCGATTGACCCAGGAATGAATGTTTTTTGTCCTCGATTCCCATCGATGCATCACGATGGTGAGAACGCAAGCCGTGTGGTGTCGTCTTCAGGATACACGAGGCGTCGTGTCAGCATTAATCGTGTGAAACCAAGTTGGTTCTTGCTATATGAATATTTCGTGGCTATGCTTGCGTAACACCTCCCCCCGTAGAACAGTGACTATTGAAGACCTTGGTCGTAAATTGCGCTGGAAGTTCTGATTCATCCCTTTGAGGTTTTTGGATGATGTGTTTCGTATGTTTAAGTCGGTATTTTCGGTACGCAAGGCCGAAACGTATATAAAGGTATTGTTGAATGGTAGACGCTACTATCGTTGTTCTTGTTTAAGTTTACTGGTGACTGTAGAATAACTTGTCTATTGGTATCGTGGAGATTAGTCAAATTAATGGAGTTTAGTTTGAATATCAGATGTGCTGCTGAACTGAGTGTATTTTCTTTAGGGACATCTATTATCTTCAATGCTTGACCTTTTATTCGATCATTGAGGTTTGATATGATGAACTCTTCTGTTTGAATGAAGCAATCATATGGAATTATAGCGAGATAACTTTCTTGCAACATCTTGTAGATATCTTGATCGCAGGACAAACGTACTTTAGTTACAGTTGGAAAGCTGATGGTGTAGTGGCGATCGTCAAGTTTCTCGTAGGCTGACGTAAGTAGGGATACAGTGACTGATTTACATTCCGGAAGTTTTTGCTGCGTAGTAACGAGGGCTGTTACACAATCAAGCGATGTATGGCAATGTATATGGTGTATTTTTCCACATAGATATCCTTTAGTGAACTTCGGGCATTCTGCCTCTATGTACTTGAAATCTTTCAAATGGGTTGCAAGGAATTGGTATTGAGGAACAAGAATCTCATGATTTTTATTAGGGATAATGGATATCTTATATAAATTATATATTTGGGATTCGATAATTGGGAATTTATATACTATAACTATTTCATTTCCTACATAATATGAACCTAACTGTATTATGTAAAATTCTTGTGGAGTAGAAGACCCCTGAATTTGTAATGATAAATCGTTAAATAAAGCGGTGTCGTCTCGATGGTCAGCAAAATTATTAATAAGTGCACTACGAATACCGAACCAATTTTCAGGAATGCCGTTGGAATTTATCAATCGAGCTGCAGAGCCTGTGATCTTATTTAATATACCATTAATAAGGGCCAAATTGGTTAACTCATAACCCGGTTCTGTTTTAAAATATGCAAGTACTAATTGATCACATAAATTTATAAATCTTGTTAGCACATGGGGGTTACCGTAAAAATCAGGCAAAACTCTAAGTGACTTGTATATCTCACCCGTTTTATCTTGAGACATTTTAATACGAGGTAAAACAATATTTTTTAATTGCCTAAATTCGTCTATAGTATCGAGACGGCTAGATCTACCCTTACACAACCTACGGCTACTGGTTTCTCTCGGATGAAAAATTTTGGACACTAATCTAACACACTAATTTAATTTAATTACATATATATATATATATATGTATTTATATACTAAATTACTTGAAAAATCTACTTAAAGTAAAAGTTTATTATAAATGAAAGTTAATTGGATAGGATAAAAAAATAATGTTAAAATTAGGATAGGTAAGGACTTGAAAGATTCAGAGTACTTACATAAACATGATTTTCTTGCTGAATCGATGCCTGGATTCACCTCTGCTGACCGCCAGGATGTATGTAGATTCGGATACTCGAAATCGGTTAGCCACGCGGGACTTCGGTCCGATATTAGGGGAAATCTTGACGCGACACGCACCGAATATTTATCGAGTATCCTACCGACTGCGCCAATTAAGTTTGGTGGCAGCGAAGGGTGCAAGAAAACTCAATTTAATTATTAGAGTTATAATAAAGAGTTACAATAAAAGAAATTACAATTAATTATTACTAAAGAAGTGATTCTAAGTCAGCGATTGACCCAGGAATGAATGTTTTTTGTCCTCGATTCCCATCGATGCATCACGATGGTGAGAACGCAAGCCGTGTGGTGTCGTCTTCAGGATACACGAGGCGTCGTGTCAGCATTAATCGTGTGAAACCAAGTTGGTTCTTGCTATATGAATATTTCGTGGCTATGCTTGCGTAACAAAGTCTTTTTATTTGTATATGATAAAAAGTTGTCTTACTTCTAATAAGTTATTTCCTTAATATTTTTTATAGTTTCGATAAAATATTTTTAATTAGATCGAAGAAAATATTATGACGCTATAATTGTTAAGACAATTCATCCAAGTGACATTATCGCGTCAAAAGCAATTTAATCAAATCTTGAAGGTATGAAAAATATATACATATATATATCGCTTGTAGAGCCAAAGATATTAGGTGAAGAGATGTCAATACAAGAGTCAACCCCTATTGACCTTTCAACCCCTCCACGTCAATAAGAAATCTCAGTTGCTAGAGTAACTTGTTGAGTTAAACATATAAATTAAGATATTTTATTCATAGACATGAAAATTTATGAACATAAATGTTTATTTTTCTTGCATTAATCTTCGCTTGGATTAGAGTTCAGAAACCTTTGAAAAAATTGAATCAAACTTAGTTTTCTCTCCATATTTTATGCATCATTATTTGCTATCGTGGGCAGGGTAATGGTTGAATGTTATTACTTATAAAGGTCTGTCCGTCCGTCACGTAATATAAGCAGTAACGGCGGTTCGCTGAAGTGAACTCGATTGTCTGATGTATGGAGCGAGTTTTAAGTGTATTATACCTTGCAGGTTTTATCATTTTAATATATTTTATGACTATATACACTTAGAGCTATGGCAAATGTCAATGACCTTTCCATCTACGACAATAACACTTTGAAAATAAGGATTTAAAATATCATATTTTATTAATTATCAGTACCAAATCACAATAAATATATGTAATATTATGGATTACAGGTAACAGGATTCTTTTTCACTGAATGTTTAACAAAATATAATTTCTTAAATTTAACTTCTGATTAATTTTTAATAAGATTTTATATTAACTGTTTTTATAAACTACAATAAATAATCCACACGCGTTAATCTTCTTTCTCGGACCTTAAACTAAGCTTTCAGTGGGTTGTTAAAGGAGAGCGGTGAGTGGAATTTAATCCTGGTTTTCTTTCCTGTGATTTTGATACTCTCTACATCTGAACCATTCATTCAAGAAGTTGACTTTCATTTCTTTGACTGCTATTTCCATAAATTTATGTTTTTAAACTAATAGAAAGTATTTTTTCCTAAACGTTTTTGAAGCTTAAATTATACGCGAACTCTTTAGCTTTTTTTTTTAACAAATTTCAAGTAATAGAAACTTTTTGTATTCTACATTGTCTTAGCCAAATGACCAGACTTTTGTCCATATGAGGCAATTCACCTTTACTAGTTTTTTTCTGTACTCTAGCAGTTTGAACAGTATAAAATTTTGTCCTTGTTGTTTATTATGGCTGAGGGTGTACTCAGAGGAATCTTAAAGTAATTTGCCATAGCACTTTTCTTCTCGCCCCCTCGACTTTTTCGAATAACTTCTTCTATTTAACAATCGTCAAGCATTTTATACTTTTACTTTTAATCTGCATACAACCAACGAAAGAGTAACATCAACTGAAACTTAACTAAACAAAACAATACATACGAAAGTGTGTGTCAAACAAATCAAAACAAAAACAAAGGCTCGTGTAAGATGATACAAGTTTGAACTTGTTTCAAAATGTAGTTACCATTGCAAGCTTTGTAATCTCGGTCTTTTTCTCTGCAACTGAGAAAAGTCGATCTTTTGAGGCGGTTGATTTCGAATTAACCAGTCGTTTTGTTACGTAGCAATGATTGTTTCTAATCTGAACGTCGTAGCATACATTGTAAATTATGTTAATTGAGTTTATAAAATACAATTATGTTGACAGTAACGGTAACTTGATATTATCAACATGTTGTCAAACCAAACTAAGTCAAACCCGTAAATTTAATTAATCTGATAATCTACCTAATAATAACAATGATGTTAAGCATAAGAACCGCTTAATGCAAATTAGTCGTGCTTACTTAAATACAAACATTTAATTACCAACTTAAATTTGAATAACTTAATTTTAAATATTATAAAATACAAATGTTGGTGTCCTCACTATTAGGTATATCATGGTGATTAACTTTTGCAATTTTGGCAGAGTTTTTTTTGTAAACGTTTTTGCTAAACACGTAGCTACGTTTTTGTTTAAAGTCAAAATAATATCTATTACCTACCTTTAGTTTCATCTCCTAAGGAAACTTCAGTTTATACTCCGAACTGTTAAAAATTCGAATTAGCACTTATTTTTTTTTTACTTTAATAGAACGTACTTGAAGGACAACATTCGAATATTGTTTGCTAATAATCAAAGAAGATAATAAACATTATTTATTTCTAATTGGTAGTGTCCACTCTTTTTAAATAGCTTCGTAGCTTTAGCTATGCACTGTTGTTGGGATCGACGTAAAGGGGTGCCTGCAAGAGGTGACCAATTAATTACAAATAATCCTGTATATAGCTGTTTAAGCTATAACCTTTTTTAGATCGTCAAGTCTCTTCTTTATTAATTCGCCGTTCTAATTCAGCGATCGATCTTGATTGACGTTACGTTCATAAGCTAGGATTGGAGCATCACAAAGATTCTCATTTAGGTTATATTAACTCAGTGGTACCGTTTGGGAAATATAACCTAATATAACTACAGTCTATTTGCAATGTTATGATAAATCTAGTGAAGTCAATATGAGGTTTCTATTAAAGAACAAACAAAAATATTAAGCAAAACTTTTTATCTAAGTTCAAATTATACTACTTTAAAATATGTAAACTCCTACCAAGTAGCATCCCAGTAGTTTTTAATAAGCAAAGTTAGCTGTAAAAACAAGTTAACTAAACTAAGTGTGCGGTGTCCACAACATTCTCAGCTGTGGTAAATTATATATAAACCAAAGAAAGCTAAAAATGTTGTTTATCCCGCTCTTGTTTTATACAGTCAGCATATATATACTTAATTTCTATTGAATACTAATACGTACCAATCTCTAAAACTATTTTAACTACTATTGAAATTTCCTTTTCAAGTAGTATTTGTAGTTTTATTCATAAATTAACTTGAATATACAGAAACATAAACATTAGAAATATCCTGTTTAAAAAAAAATATTTCAATTTAACATCAAAATTTTCTTTAATTATCTTTCTATTTCATAATTTAACATAATCTAAAGTTGTGATTTCGCTTTGTGTCAGGTTTAACTTTTTTATAAATATTTTCCTTGGAAAATATCTTCAGATGAAATTGGAACATCTATGAAGAAAATATAATTATTTATAAGACATTAAATGAAGAGAGAAGTTTTTAAAAAGTAATTATAAAATTATGACCAATATATTTATATATATAGATTCTGCGCAAACTTGTAAAATGAACCTGCCATTTTAAGAATCCTAATAATAAGTATTAATTTTAAACAGTAAAATAAAATTAAGCTAAAAATGTGGATTTATAATTTTTTTTTATTTGTTTGCGTGGCCACCTGCAAGAAATATAGTTGAAATCTTGTAGAATTGTACAGCAGTTTTTGTACTTTATTATTTACTTTATTAATTAATTGAAACGCAATAATTGATTTTAATGACAATAAATCAATTTCTGTAAGTGTATAATGTTTTTTTGTTACAGCCATGAAGCAGGCAATTAAGAAACGAGATTGAGAGCGAAGGTACTTCGCAATCTACATTTTAATTAATAAAACTCTTGAAAACGTTTTGTTATAAAAAAATAAACTCATCTCGATGAGAGATGTGATTGGTTTGAAAGTATTCTAAAAATAATGGAAAAAGAAAATAATATTAACTTATTAGCTTAACTAGTAAAAATAACAATTAACTCCGAGTTTAATACCATTTGCTTGAAAATAAAAGTAATTTTATCGATTAGAAAATCAGTATTATAGAAATGTTTTCAAACTTAGGTATTAACTAAAAGGGATTGGTTTAAAAGAATAATACTTCTTAATGTTTGATTAATTTTGTAAGCTAAACAGTAAGCTAACTAATATTATGCATTATTAATCAATAATGCATAATATTTATTGGATTACTTATTGAAACATAATTTTGCGTTCTAGAAGATTTTTTGTGCCACTTCAAAATTCAATTATTCGAAATGAGACTGACAATTTTAATGTGAAACGAAGGTATAATAGTTTGATCGTATACTAGCTGCTGCCCGCGACTCCGTCCGCATGGACTACAGAAGTACATCACATATTCGGGGAGTTAAAGCAATTGTTCGAACACAGGCAATAAACAATTGTCATACTTAGTTGAATGGAAAGCAGTAAGAGAATTCCAATACTTAACAAACATTTATTAAATGGCCTTTTCTACTACTGGATAAGATTTTAAAATCCAACTATTTCTCCTAGAAATTAGCACTTTTAAATCCATTGTTAGAATATATTAATATTAATATAAATTACCCATCAAAAATATTTTTTTATCGCTGATATAGAAGCTATATTTTTAGATATAGTACGATCTTATAGCAAGATAGAGTATAATATTATTTGACATGGTCAGTACCATGTTTACATGCTTAGCTTTACACATGTACACAGCTTTAGCTTTACAGGAATGCTACGGTCTCCAAGCTACGGTCTACAAGCTATGGCATGCTACGAATTTTTGAAATCAATTAATTTATTTTTAAAAAAATATTGTGAAGGCGTGAATATTCATCATTGTATTGTATTTTTATAAATAATATTTAAAAAAGTCATTACCCGTTAGGTATGACACATACACATGTATATATAAAAATAACATAAACATGTTTTTAATCAAAACAAATAATATCACTTTCAAATGTTTCAGCTTTCTCTGTAAGGAAATGTCATTTTAAGGTTATTGATATCTTAACCCCTCCGTGTCAATCACCAATGTTATTGGCTATATGCTTAATATGAATAAAATAATATTTTATATAAATGTTTATTTTTACTTATTATTTTTGGTTATTCATCGGTTATTCATCGGCTGGATTAAAGTGAAGAAACTTGAGTAGTTGTTTAAGATTTAATGCATTTATTATCTACGGCCGGATAGTGGAGCCGAAGTGTTATTACTCGTAAAAGTATGTATGTCCGTCTGTCACGTGATATAAGTAGTAACGGTGACTTGCTAAAGTGAAGTCGACTTAAACTTGCTTGTCTATGGAGAAACCAATTTGTCATTGTATCGTATTTAATAGAAGTAATATATTCAAAATAACTTTAGTAAAAACAAGGATCAATATCAAGGGTCACCAACGAAGACAACTATATTTTCATGGTTAAGTAATTAGTTAAGTAATTTGAAGATTTTAAACGTTTTCATTTTCCTGTTGTCATCAATCAAACCAATATTTTTTGTTTAGAAAAATATACATTTTGGGTTACGTAATACTGTTCCTCGAATGTTTGTTATATAAATATTAAATTCTATAAGATTAGTGTTTTAAAAATAAACTAATATATAAATTACAATAAAAAGTTCTCACGTACAACTTATCTTTTGTAACTAAGCTTACAGTGGGTTATTGAAGAAGAGAAGAGAGTGGAATTTAATCACAGACTGGCTTTACTGTGATTGTGCGACTCTTTACTCGTGTACTATACACAAGGTGCAATTTACCTTCTTGGTGATCTTGACGACAATAATTATAATGACTAATAAATTTATGTGCGAATTATCAGTAATTGCTGGTACAGATTGCGGTTAGGTAATTTTATGTCAGTTTCTTAATGCACATAACTATAGCCAATAAGACACTGATCTTGATAATTAAATGTCTGCATAAATTTGTAGTTCTCAGAAAATAGTGACTATATAGTATAGAGTATAGCAGAGACATACAACAATTGATCAGACAGAAGAAGATTTAGTAAAGTATTTGAAAAATTCTTATTATCTATGTATTAACTGCTATTTCAAGTTAGCGGAAAAGTAACTTCTAACTACTCCTAGATAAATTTCAGTTTTGTCTATTATATTAAAAAAAACTTGTTATTTTATTACAACTAGATACATATATAAATATATTTATAATTATTACTTCACTTAGATAATAGGATGACATCACACTAAATCCTTTTGTAACAAATATTTTAATTGTGGTATGTTCTCAACTTAACATTCCATCAAAAATAAATTAAATTAATATAAACATGAATGTCAAATACTTCTGGAAAAGAGTTTGGAGGAGCTTGTTTGATCCCAACAATGCTATGAAAGTCCACGTTTGTGTTGGCTAAGCCTCTCTAAAGGGCTTATTTGTATAATGGGACCATTCTGAGTGACGGGTATATAACATAAGAAATAATATGATTAAATATTTGAGATAAATTCTTTCATGTTATTAATTTTGTCAAAATTATTGCAAAAGAAACTTAATCATTTTATTAGTTATTTTATATCGTATTATTTAAATATTAGACAGAAAGGAATTTCCTGAGGCTAGTTTTAATAAATAAAGTTTGTCTTAAATCAAACAACATTTTTAATAATTCCTTAAACAGACCCTAAAATATATATTTATAAAGTTATTACTTTAATAATCAATAGTTAACGATTTTGATCATGGACTTCATCAAAGTGTACTCCAGACTACTGGAGCGTGCTCGCTGATACACTTCACTACTGGTAGTACGTGATCAGTGCTCTTGTTTATACAGCGTGTGCTTTTATAATAGTGGTTTTGACCTTCAACCCATTCTCGCTTAGTGTTGGTTTCGTCTTAGATATATGTAATTGAACTTGTTTATTTCTAATCTTTACTAAAATATGTTTGCATATATACAACTATCATTTTATGCAATGAATGAATGTTCAATATTAATAAATTGACGTCCATGACTTTCGGATGACTAAATCGGAAAGTGAATTTTCAGGTGAAAAAGCAATTTAATTTTTCGGTGACTTTTATCTACAATAAACATAAAATTATAAAGTTTAATTTAAACGTCAAATAGTTCATGGTATTTTCTTTATTTTACTTTATGCTACAAAGTATATTTTAACCTTGAATGACAGTGTCAGAGTTCAATGCCAGACATTGTATGCAGGTAAACAGCTATACACCAAACTTTTTTCTTTTTAACGTTCTTAAGTCGAGTGTCTGAGTGTAAGTCTTGAGTAATGATCTCATTCACCAGTCACCATAAAAGTCGTTGTCGATGGTTCAACCGGCGAACAAAATCAAATTGGCCTCAAAGAAATTGAGATTGATCAAGGGCCGCGGTGATCTCTTTTGACACTTGGTGATCCTTATGATCCTTTGGCCCTCCGAACCAAACATATATATATATATATATATATATATATATATATATATATATATATATATATAAATATTTAATACAAAAGCACAAAAAAATGGTGGTATTATGTTGACAAAAGCGTATAAGTTTTTACACCGTCTCTTTTATTATGACACTTTTATAAGATAATTTCGATGATATAAGTAAATAAGAAAGTCGTACTTCTAGTTGTCGTTCAGTCGTTCTCTATTATTAACATTTTTGTTAAGGGCTCTTCACCCCTAGAATACTTCAATTTAATGACAAAACTTTGTAGCTTTTTGAATTGATAATAGTAATAATACTAAATATTCTTTATTGCACACCAACAAACAGAAAATACAAAACAATGATACCAAACAATATAAGGTGGCCAAATCGCTCAAAAGCGATTTCTGTCAGGTAAACTCAAAGTTTAACCTTAACATTTAGATATTCTGGGTTATAGAAAATACTAGGTATATAACAAACCATCACTCCTTGTATATAGACCTATCCATCACAACATAAATTCTTAATATTAACATCTATTATACATCCGTAATTAATATATCAGAATATATCTATTTATATTACGGCAAACAATTATCTTAAGACCGGAACTTCATTGTAAGCACTTGCTTTTGTTCTTTAGAAACTGTGGTCTCGTCAGCGAGAAATGTGATTGTAAAAGTTTTAGAATTTCACTCTATTATATTAAGTTTTAATATCGCTTTAAACGATTATAATTTATTGAAGAAGTTTCATCAAATTTAGTTAAGTTTCATAATTATTCATTTCTTCAAAGAAGGATCATAGATGAATATAGTTTTTCGCAGGAATAGAGTTAAAAGATTCATTTAAAGCCTAAACATTACATAGAAACATATATACATTTTTTTTTAACAGTAACAAAAATATATATGAATTAAGGAACATTTCAGTTGAAATGAAATGGAAATAAAATATTTTTTGAAAAGCCTGTTCATTAAAATAGATACCAGCTAATTGAATTCGCATTCAATATTCATTGCACTTTTTACAATTATTTTATACTGTAAAATCATTTAAAGGTAAATAATTTATATAATAATAATAATATTTATTTATATAATTTATATTACAATAGTAGATATTATCATAATAATTAAGAAAAATACTTTACAGGGTTTATTATTAACAGGGTATTTAATATTCCAGCATGTGCAGTCAGTAACACACTTCCACGAATAAGTATTGTAAGTTAAATGGGAATATTTTTGTAAAATCCTTTTCCCTCATTAAAATAACATAACGTCGCAATATTCACACGAACGAAACCTCCTTATCTGCATCAAAGGCTACATTTAGATTACATGTTAGATCGTGAATGACACTGCATTGAATACTATTTAGATTTCTATTCTTTTTTTACTGTAATCTTATAGTAATAGTAGATAGGTTTCTTAGGAAATTCTATTGAGTATACAATACAATACAATTATTATACAATTCCCTTCGATTAATGTTTTTCAATTATCTCAGTCAGTCGTACACCAACAGTCAGATAAAACGATATTTGGATTAGAAAAATAAGTATCATGTGAGTACGATCTAAATAACAATAGTAGGTTGGGGAATATTGATAAATTTAGTTGGAAACTGAACTGTTCTATCTCAAAGCAACGTACAAAGTACAGCGTTCTTCTTCCGTCTCAAAACGAAATAGAATACACAGTTATTCTAATTACAAGTAGACAATAGGGTAGAATATATTTGTATGAACAAGAGTTCTTGGTTTGGAAATAGGGCAGGTGTGACATGACAAGATTATAAAGAAAACAGGGTGTTGTTTAGTTTAACGACGTAATGAGACAGGTTGGATGTGCCTTATATATTGCGGTGTCGTATTTATTAAAAACTGTATGAGGATATTGATTGTAAAAGAGAGAATCAAAATATTCATTTTAAAAAGCTATATTATGTACATAGATAGCATTTTTCATAAGAGTATGTTCAAGTGTAAATAGTGTCAGTGAACATACTCTAAGCAAAAATAATTTATTTTTGCACCTGTAAATAGAAGCTTGCACTTAACACACCCTTTCTACTGCAAGATATATAAAAATACCTCTGGGAAATATGATTGAAAGGTAACGCCAGGGTACGTTATAAAAAACAATTTATCAATTTAATTATTTATTTCGTTTTATCTCTTTAAAAGCTGTGATGATATCAACATGATAAAAGGTAGGATGAAGCTTAGAAAATCTCCCTTTTTATAATTTTAACACACAAAAACACGCTTAAGTGATTGGTAAATCTATTTTAAAGAAATCTGAAAAATGGGAACGATTATTATAAGTGCTGTCGCTTATATTCCATTCATTCATTCTTCCACTGTTTGGAATTTAAAAAGGAATGAAAGCAGTCGTTGGTCCTATCATTAAGATGGCAGCAATTTAATGAGATTGTTTTGGTGTAAGTAAGGTGTTATTATTTTGGCAGCAAAGCTTAATTGTGAGTTAGTATTATACCACACTAATCAGTGCCGCACTACCACATTTATCATTATTATTATAAGACTGTTTTACGCTCATTATGCATTACTGGCAGATGTAAAAAAGTAGAAATGTATCCTTTTTTATAGCTACGTTGAGAGCGTAGATATATGTGATAAGATGAGCTCGATAATTTGAACTATAAAAATGTTAAGTTATCAATGATAGCGAGTTCGAGTTCGTTTAATTGCACCCACAGATTATTGACACTAATAGCTTAAGTACCGGACTGTAATTAACATTCCTAATCCAAAAATTGGATTAACAATAATTAATTTCGATTGTTTATGGTTACAGAAAAAAAAAATATTATCCTGATTAATTTAATTTCATAAACTTGTATTCTAAGTATACTTCAGAGTAAATAACATTTATAACTCGTAGTTTCTGAACATATCTCATTTGTGTACATGAAGCGCACCGTTACGGGTTACCGCGGAATAACAGGTTGTCCTTGTTATTCTGCTAATTATCACTCGAAAGACAAATTTATACTTAACTGAATACCAGGTAAATAATTATGTCCTGTTTATTTAAATACATATATGCGCTACCGTATCGCACTCAATTGGTAGAGTGATGGGACGGTTTCAAATAGGTTGCGGGTTCAAAACCCAGCCCGTATCGCTTTATTTCTTATTCTATATGTATATACATTTAAATAAGCCCAACATATTTTCAAATATTATGTCCTGATTTATGCGTACCTATACTAAAAGGTTTATATATTTAAAAACAATTTTAGTTTATAATTAACAACAAAGGTGCAATATTCACTGTTGGGTTTTTACCTTGGCGAATATAGAAAGTGAATTTTGGTAAATTGGAAACTTCTTGTTATTAGCTAAGTGCAGTGTTATCGTGAACATAGAACGCTGTATTTGTTGAATATTGATTGCTTGCTTTTTAGTTCCAGTCAGTTTAGCTTTTATTGAAACTCGAACTCTTTTCGGATTTGTTTTTATCGTTTGTATTTGTGTTAGTTTTTGGCTTCAGCTTGAAAGTCATTAGTAAACCGATATACAATATTCTGCACATCATTTTGTGTTTAAAAATGATGTAGGTGAAAAAGACTAGCTGTGGTTATTTGACTGCAGCTGTTTTGTGGTCTGACTCGACCTTAGTAAGAAGAAAGAACGCATAAGAGAAGACTGAAGGAGCACTTATCACTGAATTGCGTAAGGTGAATAAGAGATAATTTTTGTTTATAAGCTGCAGCAACCATCATATGAAACTCAATTCTTTAGCAACCCTGTCCCATGAAAAAATGTTAAAATGATATGTATATAGTTAGGTATACATGTAAACGCCATTTAAGTTTTCACACTGTTTTCACAAAAATATGAGATTATTAAATAACATTTATTTTTGTATGTTCGGTGACGTGTTAATATGTATCTATATATTTTTTTGGGAAATCCATAATTTTCTATTATATAATTTGGACGGGATCTGCCATCTGGTGATGCTATCTATTTATGATAATGTAAAAGTATAGATTACTTGTCAAGCTCAAGACTCAGGATACATCTTAGAAGGTAATTCAATATTTAAGTTACCAGGGTCTTTATAGTTACTGTAAAGTAAATCTAGTGGGTATTGAAACTTCAACGAAACTCCTAAAGTTCTTAAAGTAAAGGTAATTTCTATTATTTAATCAACCATATTGAAAACAAGGTTCAAAACCAAATTAAATATTCACACACAATTGCAGATTTAATTATTTATTAACCGTATGTTATCGTGAGGGAAGAGCTTAATTTTAAAGTCTCTTTGTTTGTTGATTCTATTTCTACAGGTTTTGAAGTACCGGAGCTTATTATTAATTTTATAGTAATACTTTTCATATTGTATTTATTTAATATTTGTTCATAGAAGATACATTTTTAAATCTGCGTCTTTATTAAAGCAATTATGTTGAAATTTATATATTGATAGCTTCTAATTTTCAAATTTGAAAAATATTAATACTTTTACTGTGGACTATTGTGATGCTAATCCTAAACTATATTATTTACGAAGTACTAATAATATAGTCTTTTAATGAAGTCTTTTGTTGAATAGCCACCTGATTTTTATTTATTAAAACAGGAGTTTAATTAATACCTAAAAGTATTATATTTTATAAAATATTTATTTGTAACGCTATATCATAAGAATGAGATAACACTCTTTCTATATAATGCAATCTTAGCGCTCGCATCGAGAAATAACATTAAACTTCAATAAAGATAACATCGTTTAGAACTTCATCTCAAGATAAGAAGATGACTGGGTATTTTACACATGAAAGGATTTCAATATAAGGCTCACACACGAAAGTGATAGACTTAATGACTGAACAAAAACAGAGCAGACTTCAAGCTTAATTGTCAATCAAGATATATATCTATAAATACAGTAATAGTGTAACAGGGCCAATTTACTTGATATTGGCTAGAAATACTTTTATGTTATGATATAATTAGCAACTCAATTGCAACCAATGATGCGGAATGCTTACAGTAAGATACAGCGTTATTGCGATTGAAACCACCTATGTTGAATATAAATAAAAACTATAGGCTTTCTTTGTCGAAATTGCGCAACAATAAGGAAATTCTTATTTTAGCGGCTGAAATAAGTAATATAATGCTGACAACAGTGATTGTAGATACAGAGATGTTTGAAAACAAAATCCTAAATATTTTGTACATGTCTAAAAACGTGTGGAACTATCTTAAGGATATTTAAATTTTAATAGGTTGAAAAATTCATTGACTCGGGCAGGACTCAAACCTGCGACCTCTTGGAAATCATCCAGATGCTCTACTAAATGAGTAGGGTATCGCTAGCCGCTTTAATGGATTCAGAATCTGATTATAAATGTGATTGTATGGATGTTTGTTACTCAATCGCAACAAAACTGCAAAACAGATTTTGATGAAACTTAGCAATATTGTAGCTAATGTACCAAAATAACATATAAGTTGAAGAAATAGTAACTTTGGCTCGTGGTTTTGTCTGCGATGTCTGTTACTCAATCACGCCAAAACTACTGAAAGGATTTTGATGAAACTTAGCAATATTGTAGCTTATGTACCAAAATAACACATTGGCTATAGAAAAACTAACTTTGGCATGTGGTTTTGTCTGTAACATAACATAGATTGTAGCGCGATAACTGATTGCCATGGGTGATCCTGTTTTTAAACGTTTGGTTCTCTGAACTTTACATAATCATTTTTAAAATCCTTCTTATTGCCCGATGACTTTATTATATTTTTATTCCTCAATATTAACTTCATCCTTTTATATTGTTCAATACGTATACACGTATGTTAAAAGAAATATAGCAAATTATGCTGTTTTTATGTTCCCTGCTACAGTCTAAAAGGATTAATGGTTTTTGACGTATGAGATATCGGTATATACTTCAAAAATGGCTAGAAACATAAGCTATAAAAATATTATTTTTATATTCTATGTGGACGAAGTCACAGGCAACAGCTATTATGACATATATAAACGGAACCTATATGAGATCCATGAATTAGACACTGCATCCCCCCCCCCCCACTGTTTCCACTTTCACAGACTGCCTCCACTTCCAGAGGCTGCTGAGAATAAGAACCCTTAGGACATTGATTTTAAGTATATAATAAACAAATGTAACCTTTTAAATGTGGACTTTGACGCTTAATTTGAGCACCTTAATAATAAAACGCAAATTAAAGTAGGCAGTTCAAGTTAATTAACGTCTTTTGAACTCAGATATTTTTTTTTTATTAACTTAATTCCGGCAAGTAATTATTTATCTTTGCCTTAACTAATTATCAGTCAGGGCAATGATCAAGGGAGATAATTAACATTTGTTAGCAACCCATTTTTAAGTCCAAGCTAAACTTTATTAAAACGTTTCAATCCGAGAAATATTAAAACATCAATTTCAAATTCTTTTCCCTTTAGAAACTTCTACTTTTATAGTATATTATTATTAATAGTAATTCGTTTATGAAATATTGAATTTAATACGATGTATATACCCAGTGGCTTTTAAATCTCAAGCAAGATCAATCTTGTTCAGTGTTGATAAGACAGGATTACAGAAACACAAAGGTTCTAATTTCGGTTATATTCACTCTCAAAGCGGTTAACCGTACAGGAAATATGACCTACAGGCAGGCTACAGGTTGTTTAGGAAGTACAATGAGATTAGGAGAGTGTGAGTGACATCTTGTCATGATGTTTATAGTTGAAATAGTATTATAAGATCAACCTGTATACATTCAAGTAAAATTTAAGGAAATATTAAACTTAATTTATTTATTATTTATATAATCTTTATTGTACAGAGAAATTTATACAATGAATGCTATAGCACTATCTACCAGTCAATCGATGAAATTAACAGAAAAACACAAATGAGGGATACAAAACAGGATAAACACGATCTAAAATTAAAAGAAAAAAAACAAAAACATTTATAAATATTCCACACACGCGAAATACATAAATAAATATAAATACATACATATTAATAATATTTCAGAAATAATTATTTAACCCGAGAAATAGTAAAGAGTTATAATTGATTTATATTATCAGAGATGATGATAAAATAAATTAAAAAATATAAAAAAAAACACTTTATTATATTAGTACATATAGAAAACATTATTCAAGCTTCGCTTTTTCTGTACATTGAACGGACGCTCCGAAAACCCCTATGTGTTAACTGAGTAAAACTTTTTACCTGTAACATATAACTGAGTTTTCCAACTACAACTACTAACCTAAGCAAACTATGTTTTCTGTATCACTGCGTCTTTGTGTGCTCTTTTGATTATCTACTAGAGCAGTAGTTCTCAAAAACCACATTTTACTCTGTTATTAACAAAAACAATGCTGTCTCAGTAAAGTCCAAACACAAGGCATACTTGTTATCTGCCTTCTAATCTAAAAAGCTCTGTCTCATGTCAACAATGTCTGGGAACTGAAATTGCGGATTTGGCCCGGTGTTTGACTTCGAGATCAACGTAAACCCCGAGCGACTGAATTTAATGGGGTTACGAAATTTGGAAACGTAGTTTTTATTCAAATTCAATTCAAAGTTTTTATGTCATTTAGAATTTGTTACATAGGACTTTCACTAGTATTCTTTAATAAATTTCCATTATTTCAAAATAGAGATTCAATAATCTTAATCAGACGAGATCAATTTCAACTCGTGTGTGTACATTAATTAATATGTAAATATCTAACCTAAAAGATATTACGTTACATAAAAATTATAATTTATTTTTAATTTTTGTCCTTAAATAGGATTTCTAGTTCCATTCACGAATTATTCTAGAGAAGACTAAATTGAATTGACTTAATCGAGGGCTCTGGAATTATGTGAACGTATTCATTCATTTGTATTCATAGTAAATTAAATAAACGTACTACCGACTTGACTGATTCAATCAAAATGGTGTACCGACTTGGGTAGAAGAATAAAAATATTAATTTTATTGTTATTTATCTATAAATAAATTTAAATTTCTGTTATAAAAATACCTTTAATTTTCAATTCTCGGTATTTTTCCTGTTTTCTTATTTTATATCTTGCTAATAATTTAATCAGAGTTTCTTAATTATTCATGTTACAAACCGAACTTATCAGATTCAAAGTTTTTTGCCACTTGCTTTATACAATTTTTATAAATTTAGATTTACCTAGCGGTCTTAGAAAATAAGTTGAGCTTAAACAGAAACTGCTCTTAGCAAGAAAAGAATAATTTATAAGGAATAAAAGCGGCTACAGCTGCGAGTGACACGTTCAAAAAAGATTACGGTAACAAAACACAAAGGTCATTACACTTTAAAAATAAAAGTTACTTAATAAAAAAGCAAGTCAAAGATTACATTTTTATTACATTAAAAATATATGTGTTAAAACAATATTGACCTAGGAAGAGTATTAGATTTGAAATTCTGTATCTTCTGGGGTTTGATAAAGCTATTAAAGGTACATTATACATAATATTTTATAAAATCTATGCCATAATTAACTTCACTTCTAAGATTTTCTGTTTGCTACTAATAAATACTTCAACTAAAGTGCGAGGGGCTCTTTGGATCTTCTTGTCTTTCTTTAGGACTCTCCTTCTCTTTCTTTAAGTATCCCTATTTCCTGATATTTCGGAAGATATTCAATTTGTCATTTCCAAATACTAAATTTTGCAATTATAAATTACACTACGCTACCATTCTTGTAAAATAGGGATGAAGAGGAATGAAGGGATGAAAAGGGATGAAGTAGAAGAGAAAACCGGGGAGTGATGTATGTTTGGGCTTCCGACACTTTCAGTCACTGAAAGGTATTCACTCACATTAAGAACTACACGTCAAGATATCTTTAGATATTCCAGTAAACAAGTCTTAAGACCGGAGCTTCATTGTGGGCACTCGCTTTTGTTCTTTAGAAAGTGTCGCCTCGTTAGCGAGAAATGTGTTTGTAAAAGTTTTGGTATTTCACTCTATTATATTCAGTGTAATATCGCTTCCACTTATCATTTCTCACTCAACTCAATAAGAGATAAAATATATTGGATGTGGTAAGAAATTGTTTATTGATATTATATATGTGTGGGTGTTATTGTGTTTGTTTGTGTTGAAGGGGATTGTTAATGAATAATGCAACATATGTTCGAACACGTACAACTAACGCTATGGAATAATTATGGAATATTGTCGATCTATTTGCTTATCAAGTTTCAAGTTTCTAACAATGTTTTTTGCCTTGGTAAAACAAACAATCTTTAGGTATGTTTTAAAGTATAGCTAGCTATATTAAATATATATTATTACTATCATTAAAATCTTGTTAACGATTATATTTTTCCAAAGTTGAGTAAAAACCCACTAATTATACCTATAAGTAATAAAGAAATGTAAACAAGATTCTGAAAGAGTCATCAACCCTGTTAAGCTCGTAAGGTCAATGAGGTCAGTTCACCCTTTTTAATTGGAGCACATGTTGTGTCTTCATATTAAAAGGATCGTAAACGAAACGAGTCGCAATTACATACATGGTAATCTTTGAAAGGAGTCTGTCTCTTAGTGGGACCTGTTATAATGAGATGTCTCTGCTCTCTAGTCTTATAAAAATCTAAAAACAAATACATTATTTTACATACTTAAATAATTCCTAAAATGTTTTTATATATATTGTATCTATAATATAGTTCAAATATTACAAAATAATTCAATAAACACAATTTAATATCTTTTAATTAATCTATAAATATATTTTATACTGCTTCCCTTAAAACGCTTCAAAGAATTTTCAGAGCGACTGGACGGTTTCCCAGACGACGCAGATTCGAATGCTGTCCTTATGGATTTATTATTTATTCTATTTTTATTTAAAATTAAAACAGTTTCATATTGAAATAAATGAAGTCGCTTTTAACCGAACCCCTTTCTGAGAAATAGGGTCATGATTTTAACTTTAACACAGAAGTGATACCAATTAAATTATTTCAATAGCAAGAAAATAATTGTCATATCTTTCATGAAAAGGTTAGGTAATATGTTGTTTCATGTTTGTAAGATACTCATTAAAATAACATAACGTCGGAATATTCACACGAAGAGACCTCCTTATCTGCATCAAAGGCTACATTTAAATTAAGCGTTAGATCAGTAAAGGACACTACTTTCAATACAATTACAATTCAAGTATTTTTTTTATAATTCTAGGTGTCAAATACGCTAATAAAATAGATAGATAGATATTGGATATATACCCTATTTGTCTGCGACTCAACTAACATTCATTGCTTAGTTAGGGGTTAGATCAATTTGTGTAATTTATCCTGATAGTATTGTTATCGTTATTATTATCATCATTATAGAAATGCAATATAAAAAAAATGGTCAGTCTTGTGCATGTATCTATAATAAAATGTCACCAGGATCTAATTACGTCATATTAACGGGAATACCTACTCGCTTTCAAAATAAGGCCGGTGTGGAATCATGACTAAAATAGGGTGTTGCTTACTTTAATGATATAGCAAGATAGAGATTGAATTGAGCCTTTTAAAACTATTATCTTCTTAATAAATAGATAATAGAAGTAAAAATAGTATAAACTTCGCACATTTTAAAGTTTCCCGTGAAAATTTCCTATTTATTTATTACAAACAATTAATTACTCTACTAAAAAACAACACAGGAATAAGAAATAAAATGTCTGAAAGAAATCCTTATTTAGCGACAAAGCCGCCTGCTTGTACTACGTAGATTAATGATTCATTGATTAACAGATTCTTTGCCTATAAAAATGGATATAATAGTTGAACTAAGAACACATAACAAAAGAATACAAATACATAACACATAATACCAGAGCTGACAAATGAAAACTTCTATCATAATTGCATCCGATTCCTAAAACTATTTGGGAATGAAAATTGGAACGAGAACCGTTGGCAGAAGCAAAATGGCGACATTTAATGAGCCTCGCTGTGACATAGAATACGTGCCAACACTTTGTTTGCGTATTGGGAATAGGTAGGTATAGGAACATTTTGGCACACGAGACTTCATGTGTTTTATTACAGAATACAAACCTATTAGCAGAATCAAAGGTCACGAGATCGAACCTTTCTTGTTTTGATAAAGTTTTCAATTTATTCATATTTTTTTTGTGAAAGAAAGGCTTTCATGCTTTATGTCGGTCCACGATCTTATATAGTCGAAGTGTCATTAGAGGATTTGTCTTTCATTAAAATTATTTCACAATAAAAAAATGACAAGTTTTTCATTGATTATGTTGTTGACGTTATTATGCCCACAGCCGGGTATCGGGTATTTAAGCTATCATCACTTTGAACACGACCTTATCCTTTCAAAAATACAGTTTAAATTCCTGCGCCCAGGAATTTCTTATAGTACCTATAAATATTTTCAGTGCATTAGAAAATGGATAGAAAACAATGGAATATTTATGATAATGGGTTAGAGTGCTTTTAAGTAATGTTTTTGGAATAAAGAATGTAAATTAACAGTATATATACATAATTAATTATTATATATGTATTTAATTAAAATTAACAAATATATTTGTAGACAGTCAACATAATTCTTATGTCAGTGCGTTTTATAGAGAGAAAAAAATATCGTGCATTATAAATCTTCCACATAAACTTCTTAAATTAAATATAGAATAATAAAACACAAAAGTTAACAACTAACTGAATTTGTGTAAAAGTGATAAAAAATAAAATTTTCCACTCTGTTAAAAAGCTCTTTTTGTCACTCCATAATTCAATCGCTTGAATTGTGAGTGACAGTTATTTAAGTGAAATGAAGGTATAATGGTTTTAAATCTATACCGGCTGTTGCCCGCCACTTCTTCCGCATGGACTACAAAATTATGTCACATATTCGTGAAATAAACCAATTGTTTTAACCAAGACAACAGAAGGCCTTAAGGCACTTTCGGTGTCCTAGTATTAGTCGTTGAAATGACCACAATTTAAGAAAATGTTCAAATTTTTCTTATATTTATAAGAAAAATATATTGCCAATAGAAAATATTTTTTCATCTTTAATATCGTGACATAAAAACCATATTTATTTCATATACACTGGAGATAAAGAATTAAGATAACTTTATATAATAAAAGTATAGTAAATGATTTGAAGTTTAAGAGAGATGCTACGGTCTACGAAATAAGCCGTGCTACGAAATTTAAAATTAACGAATTTATTCTTACATGATTGAACTCCTCTCCCTAAAACAGTCTCCACGATATCTGGAGCAGAATGGAATTTAAATTCAATTTTAAAACATAAGTTTTTGTGATACAAGGTTTTTTTATAATTTCGTATATATCTAGTTTCTTATATACTCACAATGCATAGCCTCATATATTTTATGAATATTGTTATTGTTCTTAATATTAGTTAATTTACTTGCAATATAATACATGAAATTGAAAATCTTATTTATTTTTACTCTTCTGATTTTTAATAGACTCTAGGGTGAACAAATTACTGAAACCAAAGATTGTTGTTGATAACTAAGTGTTTTTATTTGTATATGAATGTTATTAATTTTTTGGAGTTTACTCCTTAAGAATCGATTTTTGTATATAAGGCGCCCGGTATAAGAAAAATATGAGGAGTAAAATCCACTGAACGATGACCTCGTTACGTTTTTGGTGCGCAACCTATCGTGCGCAACTAGTTTTGCCATCTATCGATGACAAGCAGAACTTTTAATGATTTGAAATATCACGCTTGTCTCTTTAGTTCACCAACTCGCCTCTAGGGGGCATAGGTTGTATCAGCGTTACTGTGCATGCGTAATCCTGCATAATACTTGTACAAATATACTTTTTTCATCAAGGCCTTTAATTTTAATAACTTGCTGTTATTGTGTTACAAAAGACCCTAAGTACAAGTACTTAACAATCGTAATTGTTCTTTATTCACAGAAATAAGATTGAAAATAGTTTTAGCCGATATTATGAACCTTTTTATGATATTACAAAGCAGTTAAACTTCTCATTTTAAATAGGACTGTTGATAAAATATGTATGGAAATATCGATATTATTACTAAGAAATATCGATATTTATTACTAATACACTTTTGTACGATATATCGATACTTTGATATTGAAATTCAGGTATCGTGGTCGATATTTATTTCAAATATTTTTAAGTTATTGCATAGCTTATATCGTGGGATTGGAGTGCAGCGACCGAATCAAGAAATTTCGTAACAAAAAAACCTAAAACCCCCACTCCGCCTACTATGTAGCTCGGCCGAGTATTGCGTACATATCATTTAAAAATAGCTTAAGCGCCTTGTTGATACTTGTATTATATACTTTATTGCTTAATAGTTTAACAAACGTAATTAAACTTATTCGTGAGATTTAAGGTTGAAAATATTTTTAGCTAATGATAATCTTAACCTTTTTATGACAGTACATAGGAATGACAACTTCAAATAGTATTTTTTTTAATAACAGAAAAAATTGTTTTCTTATCGGTCACAACATCCAACTTCAATTAATATAAACGCAAAAAAAATAAGTGTGGCACTCGGAGATTGCCGCAGTAAAGCTTGATATATCGACATTTTCAAATACATCAATATTGTGGTTTGGAATTTCAAAATATTATCGTTATTTCGACATATTGGCTTTATTTAAAATAATTATTGCAAGTCATGTTAGACATGCAAGATGGTATTTATTTTTTAAGTGAGTTGCTAAATTAGTTGTATTACCGCTGCTTTTATATTTTTCCCGCATAAATTCGATGAAACACTTCTTGTATCAACTTTTTTAAAATACATACCATAAAATGGTAAAAATGATTAAAGAATATATATTTTGGCAATGTACTATTTCTATAAAACTAGATATTGAATGATTTAGTGTGAATGAATTAGCTTTTACCGCTACGATAAGAGAAATGATGATGATAATGAATTTGTAATAAATATCGATATTTCTAAGTAATAATATTGATATATCGATACATCGATATTTTATAGACCTATTCCTATTATGACATGATTATATATTATGAAATTATTCTATTCCTATTTAAAATATAATCAGTTAAATAAGTTAAATAAAGTTCAATTACGATTGTTAAATTCTTGTACTCTGGACTTTTGTAAAACCATAACAGAAAGTCATTAAAATGAAAAGGCTTTTTGAAAGAAATTCATTTGTACCAGTAAAATATTTATTTTAAAATAAACATTAATTATTATTCAATAAAGATCATAATACATATTATCAACTTGGCGCTTATGCTATTTTTAAATTATAAGTACACAATACTGGTGTGTTAGGTTATTTTCGTTATGAAATTCCTGGATTCGGTCTCCATACTCAAGGCCCGCGATAGAAGCTATGCAATAGCTTAAAAACTTGAATTAACATCAATAAAAAAAATACTACATAAATAATTATAATTGCAATAGTTGATAAAAATGCTATGCAATAGCTTTACCGCGGCAGACAACAAGTGTCACACGTTTTTTTTTTTCATTTAAACTGTCTTATTTGTAAATTGATTCTAAGGGAACAAACTCCAATATGATATAAATAATAAAGAACTACTAAGCAATTTAACATAATACAAAAAATAATAATGAAAATAATTAATTAAAACCTAAAATATTTATTATTTGTAATGTAAGTAAAGACTTATATTTCCATGTAAGGAACGATACATTTTTAATTTTTATGTTATTAAATTTTTAATATAAGCTAATATGCTAATGATTACTGATAAAAAAATATCAATATTAAAAGATGCCTTAACAACATAGTCAGAACCATACATATTCATCGTATTAATAAAAGCGAATATGCTCATGAATGTTGATAAAATCAATGAAAACATTAAATGTGTGTATAGAGTAATGTATATGCTGCAAAGCGACTATATCTATATGTTACTGAGCTTGTTTATTTCTATCAGTATCAATTTACTTATGTTGCTGTTTTTGTTATATTTATCAATAATTAACATTGTTATTGTGAAGTTATAATCTTTATCATTATATTTGGCTAAAGTGAAATGCAAGTATTTCGAAATAAACTATGGCAGAAAGGGGTGTAGATAATATTTTATAAGGTATCAATCTTTTTTTAATTTATTTATTTTCATTGATATTTTTTATGTTTTCGATAAAATATATTTTATTTTATTAAATCGGAAAACAATTTGTGAAGCTATAAATTTTCAATACAATTCATCTAAGTAACATTATCCTCTCAAAAATAATTGATTAAATCTTGAATGTATGAAAAGTATATACAGGTATTTATCGCTTATAGAGCAAAGGTCTTAGGTAAAGAGATGTCAACATGAGTATTGACCTTTCAACCCCTCCATGTCAATAAGAAATCCCAATTGCTAGAGTTGCTTGTTGAGTTAAACATATAAATTAAGATATTTTATTCATAAACATGAAATTTTATGAAAAATAACAAGATACCAATATATTTATTGATATATTGATTTATTCATTCATTTATTATTAACTTTCCCTAGAGTAGATTAATTTTGGATATTGTCTCTGCTCATTGTTTTATGACATGACATGTGGCGAATATTTTATTATTGTACAATTACACTGTGTAAAAAAAATTGAATAAAAAAATTGTGACGATTTAAAATTTTTGGTTACGAAGGTAGGTTTTTGTTTAATAAAAAATTAGAACAACAATTTAATTTGACATTTATTGTGATAAAATATGTGATTCCTTTCTTGTCTCAGGAGTTCATAATCGTATCTATATTGTTTAGTTTAAGGATAATAAGCATAATAATACTTAAAAATTCAAAATATTTTTTTTTTTCAAATAATTAAATAAGGTAAATAAAATTAAATGGAATTATTGGTTACCTGCTTGCTATCAATATAGTTGAGTGTAGAGCAGTTGACGTAATCATAAGAGATATGTATTATATTTTCATTAAGATGGTTTTATTGTTATAAATTTAACAATCGATCAGTTTCTGTAAGTGTGTAATGTTTTTTTTATTACACCGATGAAGCAGGCAATTAAGAATCGAGATTGAAAGCGAAGTTACTTCGCAATCTACATTTCAATTAATAAAACTCTGGGAAATGTTTTGTTATGAAAAACAAGCAAGTCTCGGCAACCAAGATTAGATTGATTTTAAAGTATTCTAAGCGGATTGGAAATTTTGAAATAATATTAACTTAAAAGCTTATTCCTGTTTTTTTAGAACGATAAGCTAAGTTAAAAAGAATAACATTTGTTAATGTCGTTGTACGATAAAATAAATACTATGCATTTTTATTAAACTTTTTATTCATTTTAATCTTATTATATTTTATATATTTATTTAAAAGCTAAAACTAAATTCTATTTAATTTTGAGAAACATAATGAAGAAAAAGATTAAAAACCAAACCTCTTAAAAAGTTATAAAAAAAAATGAGTTCTGTTCGAGAGTTCTTTGTGCATAATTTAATAGTTTAAAATGAGAGTCATATTTTTTAATGTGAAATGAAGGTATAATGATTTGACTCCATCCATGTGGAGTAAACTAGTGCGTAACACTTCCGGGAAATTAAAACGATTGTCCGAACACAGACAAATAACATACTTTAACCATATTTACCATATATTTGCTGAAAGCATTTTTTTAATTGTGGTTATAATGGTCTTAATATATCAAGATAACCTTAGAGGCTATTTCAAATGCAATAATATTTTATATATTTATTTCGTAAGTAACATTTATTTCGTATAGTCCTAGAATTGGCAATTTGAAATAAATTTTGCTCTGCTGCGTTCTACGAACTACGGCGTGCTACGAATCTTGAATTGAATTAATTTAATCTTTTAACTATTCATAGATGAATAAATAAATGATTAATCATTGATTAACAAATGTGGAAATATAAGTCTTTATTATGCCAAAAATTTAATATTGACACAAGCTTATAATACAAGAAGATTTTTTTATAATTTCGCAATTAATAGTCAAAAACAATGTAAAAGCTCATATTTTTTTAATTTTTCACTAGTTTTTATTTTTAGTATTAGTTATTATATTTTAACCAAATATTATACATTTTCCCGCTTATGACTTTGATTTATTTAATTTAGGTTTTTAAAAAGGTGCCTATAAGAGAGTGCCGACCTTTTATCCCCTTCAAGTCAATTAGAAATTTTAATTGATAGAATTGCATTCATGGAGAAAATAAACATATAAAATGAAAAATTTTAGCTACACAGAAAGTATTATGTTCATGAATAAAATTGTTATTATTATAATTATTATAAGACGCAATAATATATAAAAACGTATCAAAACATGGTCATATATGTTGTTTAAAAGATTCAACAGAAAACAGATACATAAATAATAAATCAATGAACTCTCTACCAATTGCTATTCTGCATTATACATATAATAATATACTTTATATTAAAATAAACTAATATCTCAAACTGGACCCTCATACTGACTTTATATTGTTCTTCAAAAACTGTGGACTCGTTTTCGTGAAAAGCATGTATGAAAGTTACTATCACTAATTTTAATTTTATATATTACTTAATAAGGTCTTAGTATTAGCCTTATTATTTCTAGGTATTAAGTTTTAAAAAGTTTTTTGGAAATCGATCATATTTAGTAACCATTACCGCTTAATAAGTTCTTTCTTTTTGGTTAACTTTGATCTGCGCAGAAGTTTAATTTATTTTTGACAATAAGTAACCAATATATTTTTCATACCATTTTTATGAAATTTATGCTAGCCCAGTCTCTTCTTCTTTCCATCGTCAACTCTGCTGACGGAAACTATCTTCTAAACAACTCTTCAAGACCTTGTAATTCCAGTTTCCAACAGGTCGATCACCATCGATTGAGTCGCGGCAATACAAATCAAATAAGAAAATCTTAACCAATATTTCTAAATTTGCAATACAGATTATGCACATTAAAAAGATGCTGAACCCAAAATGAATGTTTAGAAATAGGTATAAACATGTATTAAGCTTTATTAAGCTTATTAACTTTATTGCCACCACGTATATGGCATTTGAAAGGCACTAAGATAAATGTCAAAAATTTGATTGATTGCTAGCAATCACTTCTGCCGTTGATCAAGCAGGATTTATGACCAACAAATTTTGGTTTAATTTATTCTTACAGAAATTTAACTAACACCTAGAGCTACACTTTTTTATAATGTTACAATAGGTATAGTGACATCATGAAGATATAGGATCTCTGTTGAAGTGCAAAAAAACTTCTTGACCAAAAATATTTCAGCTGATTTCAAAATATTCTAGTTTCAAAAAAAAGAAATTACTATAAAATAGTACGACTGCAGGTTTTAGTAATAAAATATATAAAAAAATAACTAAACAATATCAATATAAAAACAATATTTTAATATGTTTTCTAGATACAGTCCGCATATATATAATACCTTTTCTTGTAAAGTAATATCAAAAACAAAAGGTTACCAAAATATATGAATCTAATTCAAATTTCCATCCTTACGTAGAACTTGTAGTTTAATTTTCAAGTTAATTTAAATATACAAGAGATGTAATTGAATTAGCTCAATCAAGGGCCGCGAAATTACATGTATGTATTCGTATAAAGTTGTATTCAGAAAACGGTATAAATCTGTAGTCAAATAAGAAAATTAAATTTTTGCATACATTTTTGCTTGAGCTATCTTATATATTCAAGTATCATTATCTTAAGTATTATTGGCAATATTCATCACAGTAATGTTCTTTTTTAATTCTAAAAGACGATGATGAAACATAAATAAAAAATACGTATAGTGACTATCAATCAAGTAACTATTAAGTTTATTTTTCTATTTACATGGAGGGACTTATTAATTGTTATTATGTAATACTATCTCCATCTGTTTTGTAATCGCAGTCCATGCTACAGAAAGTAGAAAACATTTAGATTTAGAATAGTTTTCTTCTAACATCGAACAATTGTCACCTTCTTAGATAAATGTATCATTTATATAATTGTTAATAAATATAAATAAATATATAATAATAATAAATAAATGTAAATAATCTGTAAGTATAGTAGTATTTTGTAACAAAATACTTTCATTTTCATCTACAAATTGTCAACAAAATACGCGCAAACATATTCATTTCTTCAAAAATCCCGTTTTACAAATAGAATTTCAAGCTACATTTAGTATTTGATTTTAAGGAATTACAGGAGAAAACATTGAACAGTTCAATTAAAGACCCAGGACATTAATGTAGGTATATTTTCGTTGAATCGTATTTAGAAAATGGTTGGAATATATGATTTTATAAGATATTCTAATTTTAAGCCAAAATTTTTGTTTTGCTATCTTGCTAATTATATGTCAAAACTTTGCATTATACAATATAATGCAAAGTTTTGAAAAATGACTTTCAAAAAGTTTAACTTTTTAAAAACATTGTATGCTTAAAAAGAAAACTCTATAAAGAAGAAAGTAATTATTTACTTGATAAAAATTTGGAACGAATTATTGAATTTAATTTCTATACTTGTGACAATCAAATATAAATATTTAAAATATAGAATAGAAATCTATTTCAAAAAGATTCAAAAGGTACAACAAAAATATTAAAAACAATAGGGTTCAGAAATGGTTACAAAACAAAAAGCAATATAAAATTACCTGCACTAAGAATAAACCTGTATTGCAGGTAATTTATTTGTTTATATTAACCCCATGTACACAATAATAGGTTTTGATTTGTAGTCACAAGCCCCGTACAATTATAACAATTAACAAAATAATATTACTTTATTTATTGAAATTATGTGTTAATTAAAGATTAATAATTAATGTGTTAATTAAAGATTAATAATTCACTAAAACTATGCTGGCTTTAAATTAAATTAAATTAAATTGAATTGAATTGAATCGAATCGAATCGAATCGAATCGAATCGAATCAAATCGAATCGAATCGAATCGAATCGAATCGAATCGAATCGAATCGAATCGAATCGAATCGAATCGAATCGAATCGAATCGAATCGAATCGAATCGAATCGAATCGAATCGAATCGAATCGAATCGAATCGAATCGAATCGAATCGAATCAAATCAAATCAAATCAAATTAAATTAAATTAAATTAAATTAAATTAAATTAAATTAAATTAAATTAAATTAAATTAAATTAAATTAATTAATTAATCAGTCCGTCTCTTTGTCCATCTGGAGCTAATGAATGAGGACTTAGGACTATACGATTTGATATTGTTATTTCGTTATTTGCCTTGGTGGCTTAATTGCATTGCATTTTGAATTCTTGCTTTATTTAGGTCTCCTACGCAACGACTGCAATAAGTATATAATAGTATTATTTTAAAATCCTTTTAAAACGTCTTTACGTATTGGAGGTTTTTAAATTATTTTTTTTTCTGCTTTTTAAAATTATATATTTTTCTTATGTTTTACTCTTATCTTGTAAATTATATATTTTTCTTATGTTGTACTGAATGAACCTACGAAAACACAAATTTCACTTGTTTAGGTTTTTACTATTAATTTTGTATAAGAACCAAGTTTCAGCAATACCAATAGAAGCTCCATATCTTGAATACGGATGCTTCTCTTACCAAACATAGCTAAGAACCATTTTGACTAACCAAGCTTTCAATTATTAAAAACTGCATTCAAATCCGTCCACGAGTTTGACTTCCACGTTGCCACAGACAGACAAACTGGTACACAGATACACAGGTCACACTTATAACAACCCCTTTTTTCCTGTCGGGGGTTAAAACAGAACAAGGAGTTAACTATTTCAATGATGTAGCCAAATAAAGATATAAAATGAAATCCTTTTAGTCACAAATATCTAATTATTTTTAGTGATTATTTTAGTGGTACGAATATAATAGAATTTATATTTAAGTATACAACATCTCTTGTCTCTGATATTGACAGACTAATTACTGTAACAAAAATGGGTCAAAACAATTTCCGAATATAAACGTCAGGGATTTGTGGGACCAAAAACGTAACTTTATTATCCCTATTATGTAAGTAATTTGATTTATGTTCTGACCTTGATGTTCCTTCTAATATAAGTAATTTTAGTATAAGAGGTAACAAATTATAATGCTTATGTACCAACGGTTTCTTAAATGCTCCTTCATTTTTCCAATATTAAACCAATTAGTGAAGACACTTTTAAAATAAGATGATTTAATAACTAAAGCTTACACAAGTAATTTAATATTTCATTTAAATTAACACATAATAAAACATATTATAAATCTCACTTAAACAAATATAATTTCGAATATATCGCTTATTTATAAACATTAATTAACCTAATGCTCAAAAGGCTCGTGTTGCTGAATTGTTCACTTGATAATTTATAAATTAAACTTACATAACACGACAAAAGTGAACGGTTTTCGTATGATGAATGTAATAAAATAATATTAACAGCAAAACCACTTTAAGCGCATTTCTCACATTTGTCAAATAGATATCGAACTTAATTATTTCACTGAAACTTCTAAACTGTTTTATTGAAATTTTTCCTACCTATATTATTATTGGAGGACACGAAGCAAAGTATATAATATATGTGTATGTGTACTAGTATTAGCTGCTGCGTGTGTGTGTGTGTGTGTGTGTGCGTGTGCGTGTGTACATGCATGAGTGCGTGCATGCGTGCGTAGGTGTGTTTGTGCTATTTCCTTTACTGTCGGGAAGATAATTTTTTTTTTTTATAAAAAAAATAAATACCATTCAAGGCATATTGAGGATGACGCTTCCGCGTGTGACGAAATATTGAGGACAATGTATTATTAAACTAATATATTTCATATAAAAGATAGATGCTTAAAAAATCAGTAACAATTTAAAATATTTACAAAGATAAATTTTTATTAGATAAATAACTAGAAGATCAATTTAATTTGACAATTATTATTATAAAATATGCGACTCTTTTCTTGTCTTAGTAGTTAAAATAGTATCTATGTTATTAAATTCAAGGATAAAAAAATGTTGTAATTTGAAATAAAACATTGTTTTAAATTTATAAATATGGTAAGTAACCATTAAAAATATTGAATTACCACGTGCTTGCTATCAATACAGTGGAGTATTTATGGAGCAGTTGACGTGTTCACAAAAAAATATATATTATATTTTTATTAAGAATGTTTTATTATTTTATTATTATTGTTTATGTTTTATAAATTTAAAGGTATCAATATTTCTGTAAGTCTGAAATGTTTTTTTTTTCATTAAAGCAATGAAGCAGCATTAATTGAGTTTGAGAGCTAGGGTACTTCGCAATCTAGATTTTAAATAATAAGATTCATGGAAACGTTATGTTATAAAAAAAATAAACTTACCTCGGCAACCAGAGATGTGATTTCAAAGATTTCATAATATTCTAAGGGGAATGGAAACATAAAACAATATCAACTTAATAGCTTTAATAATATAAATAACGATTTCCGAAACCGAATTTAATAAGCTTCCTGTTTTTAGAACATGCATTTTTATAAAACTTCTTATTCTCTTTAATCAGAATATATTATATTTATTTATTCTAAACCTAAAACTTCATTTTACTTAATGGTAAATAAAAACATAATCATGAAGAAAAAGATTTAAAATTGAATCTCTTTAAAAGTTATTAAAAATTAAATATAGCGTTCGGTTGGAGAGTTCTTTTTGCTACTCCATAATTCAATCGCTTGAAATGTGAGTGACAGTTATTTAAGTGAAATGAAGATATAATAAATTTATCGTATGCTAGCTGCTGCCCGCGACTTCATCCGCATCGACTACAGAGAGACGTCACATATTCGGCAAATAATAGATGTTGGACTTACACTTTCAAATTCTAGTATTATTCATAGAAATTGTTACTTTTTTTATTTTTTTAAAAATTGTAAAAATTTATTATATGAATATATATTGCCAATGGAAAATATTTTTTCATCTTTAGATTCGTTTGTTTGTTAGATATATACCGAGGAAAAAGAATTGGAACAACTTATTTTTATACGAACTTAACAAAATGTAACTATAGTAAATAACTGTACCCCTAGCACATACTACTACGTACGTACGTACATACATACTAATTTTGACATTACGAAAACTATGAAATCGTAAAATCCAAACAGAATTATTATACACTCTATGAATCAAAATGTATTGAAATAATTTTAAAATCTGTTAAAAAATATATCATTGAGGATAATCTATAGAATGATCCTAAATAACTAAAGATAAATATATTTTTGAACACATTATTTTCAATGTATCAATAATTTATAATATGCTACGGTCTACGAATTACATCGTGCTACGATATTTTTATTTTCTTATGTACTCTAACACATCCTCATATTCACTTGCAATATAAAACATTAAATTCAAAATATTATTTATTTCCTAGAATGCGAAATAGATAAAAAACTAAAGTTTGATTATTAAGTCTTTTTATTTGTATATAATAAATAGTTATCTTACTATAAGTAAGTTCCTTAATATTTTTTATAGTTTCGATGAAATATTTTTTATTACATCGCAGAAACTATAATTGTTAATACAATTCATCTAAGTAACATTATCGCGTCAAAAGGAATTTAATCAAATCTTGAAGGTATGAAAAATATATACAGATATATATCGCTTGTAGAGCCAAAGATATTAGGTGAAGAGATGTCAATACGAGAGTGAACCCCTATTGACCTTTCAACCCCTCCACGTCAATAAGATATCTCAGTTGCTAGAGTAACTTGTTGAGTTAAACATATAAATTAAGATATTTTATTCATAGAAATGATAATTTATGAACATAAAAGTTTATTTTTTTTGCAATAATCTTCGCTTGGATTAGAGTTCAGAAACCTTTGAAAAAATTGAATCAAACTTAGTATTATCTCCATATTTTATGCATCATTATTTGCTATCGTGGGCAGGGTAATGGTTGAATGTTATTACTTATAAAGGTCTGTCCGTCCGTCACGTAATATAAGCAGTAACGGCGGTTCGCTGAAGTGAACTCGATTGTCTGATGTATGGAGCGAGTTTTAAGTGTATTATACCTTGCAGGTTTTATCATTTTAATATATTTTATGACTATATTACACTTAAAGCTATGGCCAATGTCAATGACCTTTCCATCTACGACAGTAATACTTTGAAAATAAGGATTTAAAATATCGTATTTTATTAATTATCAGTACCAAATCATAGTAAATATTTGTAATATTATAGATTTCAGGTAACCGGATTCTTTTTTCACTGAATGCTTAACAATATATATTTTCTTATATTTAACTTCTTGTTAATTTTTAACAAGGTTTTATATTAACTGTTATAAACTACAATAAATAATCCACATGCGTTAATCTTCTTTCTCGGACCTTAAACTAAGCTTTCAGTGGGTTGTTAAAGGAGAGCGGTGAGTGGAATTTAATCCTGGTTTTCTTTCCTGTGATTTTGATACTCTCTACATCTGAACCATTCATTCAAGAAGTTGACTTTCATTTCTCTGACTGCTATTTCCATAAATTTATGTTTTTAAACTAATGAAGTACTTTTTCCTAAACGTTTTAATGCTTAAAATATACGCGAACTCTTTAGCTTTTTTCTTTAACAAGTTTCAAGTAATAGAAACTTTTGGTCTTCTACATTGTCTTAGCCAAATGACCAGACTTTCGTCCATATGAGGCAATTCACCTTTACTAATTTTTTTCTGTACTCCAGCAATTTGAATGGTATAAATTTTGTCCTTGTTGTTTATTATGGCTGAGAACTTCAGAGATATCTTAAAGTAATTTGTAATAATAAGTAACTTTTTCAATTAACTTTCTCTTTTCAGCAATCGTCAAGCATTTTCTGGCCTTTAAAGCTCATAACTAACACAAACTTTTAATCTGCATACATCAAAAAAAGATTAACATTAACTGAAACTTAACTAAACAAACCAACACATGCGGAAGTGTGTGTCAAACAAATCAAAACAAAAACAAAGGCTCGTGTAAGATGATACAAGTTTGAACTTGTTTCAAAATGTAGTTACCATAGCAAGCTTTGCAATCTCGGTCTTTTTCTCTCTGCAACTTAGAAAAGTCGATTGTTTGAGGCGGTTGAGTTCATATTAACGAGTAGTTTTGTGACGTAGCAATGATTGTTTCTGATCTGAACGTCGTAGCATACATTGTGAATTATGTTAATTGAGTTTATTAAATACAATTATGTTGACAGTAACGGTATTTTGATATTATTAACATGTTGTCAAACCAAACTGATAATTTATAAAAAAAATAATCTGATAATTTACCTAATAATAACAATGATGTTAAGCATAAGAACCGCTTAATGCAAATTAGTCGTGCTTACTTAAATACAAACATTTAATTACCAACTTAAATTTGAATAACTTAATTTTAAATATTATAAAATACAAATGTTGATGTCATCACTATTAGGTATATCACGGTGATTAACTTTTGCAATTTTGGCAGAGTTTTTTTTGTAAACGTTTTTGCTAAACACGTAGCTACGTTTTTATTTAAAGTCAAAATAATATCTATTACCTTTAGTTTCATCTCTTAAAGATACTTCAGTTTATACTCCGAACTGTTAAAAGTTCGAATTGGCACTTATTTTTTTTTTTTACTTTAATAGAACGTACTTGAAGGACAATGTTCGAATATTGTTTGCTAATAATCAAAGATGATAATTAACATTATTTATTTCTAATTGGTAGTGTCCACTCTTTTTAAATAGCTTCGTAGCTTTAGCTATGCACTGTTGTTGCGATTGATGTAGAGAGGCTGCCTGCAAGAGGTGGCAAATTAATTACAAATAACCCTGCATATAGCTCTTTAGCTATAACCTTTTTGAGATCGTCAAGTCTCTTCTTTATTAATTCTCCGTTCTAATTCAGCGATCGATCTTGATTGACGTTACGTTCATAAGCTAGGATTGGAGCATCACAAAGATCCTCATTTAGGTTATATTAACTCTTAAAGTGGTACACCGTTTGGGAAATATAACCTAATATAACTACAGACTATTTGCAATGTTATGATAAATCTAATGAAGTCAATATGAGGTTTCTATTAAAGTACAAAAAAAAATTAAGCAAAACTTTTTATCTAAGTTCAAATTATACTACTTTAAAATATGTAAATTCCTACCAAGTAGCATCCCAGCAGTTTTTAATAAGCAAAGTTAGCTGTGAAAACGAGTTAACTAAACTAAATGTGCGGTGTGCACAACATTCTTAGCTGTAGTAAATTATATAAACCAAAGAAAGCTAAAAATGTTGTTTATCCCGCTCTTGTTTTATAAAGTCAGCATATTATACTTATTTCCAATTGAATACTAATACGTACCAATCTCTTAAACTATTTTGAACTACTATTGAAACTGCCTTTTCAAATAGTATTTGTAGTTTTAATTAAACTTGATATTTAATTAAACTTGAATATACAGAAACATAAACATTAGAAATATCGTGCTTAAACAAAATATATTTTAATTTAACATCAAAATTTTCTTTGGTTATCCATCTATTTCATAATTTAACATAATACAAAGTTGTGATAACTCGCTTTGTTTGAAGTTTAACTTTTTAAAAAATATTTTCCTTGAAAAATGTCTTCAGATGAAATTGAAACATCTATGAAAAAAATATAATTATTTATAAGACATTAAATAAACATTAGAAATTTCCTGTTTCAAAAAAAAAAGATTTTAATTTACCATCAATTTTCTTTTGTTATCTTCCAATTTCATAATTTAACATAATCTAAAGTTGTGATAACTCGCTTTGTTTTAAGTTTAACTTTTTAAAAAATATTTTCCTTGAAAAATGTCTTCAGATGAGATTGAAACATCTATGAAGAAAATATAATTATTTATAAGACATTAAATAAAGAGAGATGTTTTTAAAATGTATTTATAAAATTACGACAAATATATTTATTTACATAGATTCTGCGCAAATCTTGTAAAATGAACCTGCAATTTTAAGAATCCTAATAATTACTATTAATTTAAAATAGTAAAATAAAGACAAGCTAAAAATGTGGATATATTAAAATATTTATATTGTTTGCATGGTCACCTATAAGAAATATAGTTGAAATCTTGTAGAATTTTGAAGCAATTTTTGTACTTTATTATTTACTTTATTAATTAATTGAAACGCAATAATTGATTTTAATGACAATAAATCAATTTCTGTAAGTGTATAATGTTTTTTTGTTACAGCCATGAAGCAGGCAATTAAGAAACGAGATTGAGAGCGAAGGTACTTCGCAATCTACATTTTAATTAATAAAACTCTTGAAAACGTTTTGTTATAAAAAAATAAACTCATCTCGATGAGAGATGTGATTGGTTTGAAAATATTCTAAAAATAATGGAAAAAGAAAATAATATTAACTTATTAGCTTAACTAGTAAAAATAACAATTAACTCCGAGTTTAATAACATTTCCTTAACAATAAAAATATAGTTTTATCGAATAGGAAATCAGTATTATAGAAATGGTGTTAAACTTAGATATTAACTAAAAGGGATTTTTTTAGAAGAATAATATTTCTAAATATTTGATTATTATTAATATTTTAATAATTTATTTATGAATAATGCTTAATATTAATAAATAATGCGTAATATTTGTTAGCTTACTTAATATAATATTGCGTTCTTGAAGAATTCTTTGTGCCACTTCATAATTCAATTATTCCAAATGAGACTGACAATTTTAATGTGAAACGAAGGTATAATAGTTTGATCGTATACTAGCTGTCGCCCGCGACTCCGTCCTCATGGACTATAGAAGTACGTCATATATTCGGGGAATTAAAGCAATTGTTCGAACACAGACAATAAACAACTGTCATACTTAGTTGAATGGAAGGCAGTAAGAGAATGCCAATACTTAACAAACATTTATTACATGGCTTTTTCTACTACTGGTACTAAGCTCTTAGTATACTTATTAAGACAAGATATTAACCTTACCAAGATTTCAAAATATTATCACTTTTAAATCTATTGTTAGAATATATTAATATTAATATAAATTACCCATCAAAAATATTTTCAATCGCTTGATATAGAAACTATATTTTTAGGTATAGTACGATATTATAGCAAGATAGAGTATGATATAATTTCACATGGTCAGTACCATGTTTACATTTTTATCTTTACACATGTACACAGCTTTAGCTTTACAGGGATGCTACGGTCTACAAGCTACGGCCTGCTACGAATTTTTGAAACTAATTAACTTATTGTTTTATGAGGAACACCATCGTTACAAAATGGAACTCTATAGCGTTTAAATTTAATATCCTCACATAAGATTTTTAAATTTTCTCATATAATTTCTTATATACACAATGTAAAAGTATTTTTTATATTTCCAGTTTTTTAATGTATTTTTTAATATTCATATAAAATTTCAAACGATATTGACTTTAGTAAGCTTTCGCTAAAAGATTACCATTCATTATTTTGTTAGTACATGCATATAAAATATTGTGAAGGTATGAATATTCAACACTGTATTTTATTCTAAAATATATGAAAAGTTTATGTTATTTTTATATATAATATATTTTATTCTAAAATATATTATATATAAAAATAACATAAACATGTTTATAATCAAAACAAATAATATCACTTTCAAATGTTTCAGCTCTCTCTGTAAGGAAATGTCATTTTAAGGTTATTGATCTCTTAACCTCTCCGTGTCAATCACCTATGTTATTGGCTATATGCTTAATATGAATCAATAATTAAAGTGAAGAAACTTGAGAACTTGTTTAAGATTTAATGCATTTATCATCTACGGCCGGATAGTGGAGCCGAAGTGTTATTACTCGTAAAGGAAGGTATGTCCGTCTGTCACGTAATATAAGCAGTAACGATGACTTGCTAAAGTGAAGCCGACTTATACTTTATTGTCTATGGAGTTGACCGATTTGTCATTATATCGTATTTAATAGAAGTAATATATTCAAAATAACTTTAGCAAAAACAAGGGTCAATGTCAAGGGTCACCAACGAAGACAATTATATTTTCATGGTTAAGCAATTAGTTAAGTAATTTGAAGATTTTAAACGTGTTCATTTTCCTGTTGTCATCAATCAAACCAATATTTTTTTTAGTAAAATATTTATTTTGGGTTACGTAATACTGTTCCTCGAATGTTTATTATATAAATATTAAATTCTATAAGATTAGTATTTAAAAAAAAATAATAATATATAAATTACAATAAAAAGTTCTCACGTACATCTTATCTTTAATAACTAAGCTAAGAGTGGGTTATTGAAGGAGAGAAGAGAGTGGAATTTAATCACAGGCTGGCATTATTGTGATTGTGGACTCTTTATAGTACACGAGGTGCATTTTACCTTCTTGGTGATCTTGACGACAATAATTATAATGACTATTAAACTATGTGCGTATAATCAGAAGTTGTTCGTACAGATTGCGGTTAGGTAATTTTATGTCAGTTTCTTAATGCACATAAATGTAGCCAATAAGACAATGATCTTGATAATTCAATGTCTGCATAAATTTGTAGTTCTCAGAAAATAGTGACTATATAGTAGAGTAGAGTATAGTAGAGATATACAACAATTGATCAGACAGACGTAAACGTATATAATGAGATAAGAAATCTAGGAATGTAACTTATAGCTTCATCAATATGTAAGGGTCTTTGCCATTGCGGAGCTTTATACTGTCACGTAAATATTTCTAAATTATCAATACTAATAAAACCATTAAGGAACCAGTAAAGTATTTGGAAAATTCTTATTATCTATGTATTAACTGCTATGTCAAGTTAGCGGCAAAGTTACTCTAACTACTCCTAGATAAAGTTCAGTTTTGTATATTATGTTATAAAAAAAAAGTTATTTTATTACAACCAGATACATATATAAATATATTTATTATTATTACTTCACTTAGATAATAGGATGACATCACACTAAATCCTTTTGTAACAAATATTTTAATTGTGGTATGTTCCCAACTTAGCATTCCATCAAAAATAAATTAAATTAATTTAAACATGAATGTTAAGTACTTCTGGAAAAGAGTTTGGAGGAGCTTGTTTGATCCCAATATTGCTATGAAAGTCCACGTTTGTATTGGCTAAGCCTTTCTAAAGGGCTTATTTGTATAATGGGGCCTTTCTGAGTGACGGGTATATAACATAAGAAATAATACGATTAAACATTTAAGATAAATTCCTTCATGTTATTAATTTTGTCAAACTTATTACAAAAGAAACTTAATATCTTTTATTAGTTATTTTATATCGAATTATTTAAATATGAGACAGAAAGGAATTTACCTGAGGCTAGTTTTAATAAATAAAGTTTGTCTTAAATCAAACAACATTTTTAATAATCCCTTAAATAGAACCTGAAATATATATTTATAAAGTTATTACTTTAATAATCAATAGTTAACAATTTTGATCATGGGCTTCACAAAAGTGTACTCCAGACTACTGGAGCGTGCTCGCTGATACACTTCACTACTGGTAGTACGTGCTCAGTGCTCTTGTTTATACATCGTGTGCTTTTATAATAGTGCTTTTGACCTTCAACCCATTCTCGCTTAATGTTGGTTTCGTCTTAGATATATGTAATTGAACTTGTTTATTTCTAATCTTTACTAAAATAAGTTTATATATACAACTATCATTTTAAGCAATGAATGAATGTTCAATATTAATAAATTGACGTTCATGACTTTCGGATGAATAAATCGGTAAGTGAATTTTTATGTGAAAAAGCAATTTAATTTTTCGGTGACTTTTATCTTTAATAAACATAAAATTATAAAGTTTAATTTAAACGTCAAATAGTTCATGGTATTTTCTTTATTTTACTTTATGCTACAAAGTATATTTTACGGAGTTTTATAAAAATCTTAATTTTTGTTACAATAGATTTGGTAATAAATATTATACTTAGAATTACTCCCTGTCAAACACTATAAAAAATCTAACCGATTTTTGGACTCTCTTTTTGCCTCTCTCTCAACCTTGAATGACAGTGTCAGAGTTCAATGCCAGACATTGTAAGCAGGTAAACAGCTGTACACCAAACTTTTTTCTTTTTAAGTCTTAAGTCGAGTGCCCGGATCTCATTCACCAGTCACCATAAAAGTCGTTGTCGATGGTTCAACCGGCGAACAAAATCAAATTGGCCTCAAAGAAATTGAGATTGATCAAGGCCTGCGGTGATCTCTTTTGACACTTGGTGATCCTTATGCTCTTTTGGCCTCCGAACCAAACATATATATAAACTAAATATTTATATAAATATTTAATACAAAAGCACAAAAAAATTGTGGTATTATGTTGACAAAGGCGTATAAGTTATTACACCGTCTTCTTTTATTATGACACTTTTATAAGATTTTTCGATGATATAAGTTATTAAGAAAGTCGTACTTCTAGTTGTCGTTTAGTCGTTCTCTATTTTAAAGTTATTAACACTTTTGTTAAGGGCTCTTCACCCCTAGAATACTTACCCCTAAATTTTGTAGCTTTTTGAATTGATAATTGTAATAATACTAAATATTCTTTATTGCACACCAACAAACAGAAAATGCAAAACAATGATACCAAACAATATAAGGTGGCCTAATCGCTGAAAAATGATTTCTGTCAGGTAAACTCAAAGTTTAACCTAAACGCTTAGGTATTCTGGGTTATAGAAAATACTAGGTACAAATACTAGGTAAACAACGATATAAATACATAGAAATACACATATAAATACTAAGAATATATTTAATAAACGACCAAACCCAGAAACACAGACATCTATGCTAATCACATAAATGCCTGTTTCTGCCGGGAATCGAACCCGAGCCCCATTGCGCCGTGACACGTTAGGCGTCTGCGCTAACTACTCGACCAATGGGGCGGTAAAGCATTTAAAGCCTAAACAGTACATAGAAACATATATACATTTTTTTTTGAACATTTCATAAATGGTTTTGATACCGGTAGCAAAAATATATATGAATTAAGAAACATTTCAGTTGAAATGAAATGGAAATAAAATCTTTTTTGAAAAGCCTGTTCATTAAAATAGATACCAGCTAATTGAATTCGCATTCAATAATCATTGCACTTTTTACAATTATTTTATACTGTAAAATCATTTAAAGGTAAATATATTACAATAGTAGATATTATCATAATAATTAAGAAAAATACTTTATAGGGTTTATTATTAACAGGGTATTTAATATTCCAGCATGTGTAGTCAGTAACACAGTTCCACGAATAAGTATTGTAAGTAAAATGGGAATATTTTTGTAAAATCCTTTTCCCTCATTAAAATAACATAACGTCGCAATATTCACACGAACGAAACCTCCTTATCTGCATCAAAGGCTACATTTAGATTACATGTTAGATCGTGAAGGACACTGCATTGAATACTATTAAGATTTGTATGGTTTTCTTTTTTAACTGTGATCTTATAGTAATAGTAGATAGGTTTCATAGGAAATTCTATTGAGTATACAGTACAATACAATTATTATACAATTCCCTTGGATTGATTATGTTTTTCAATTATCTCAGTCAGTCGTACACCAACAGTCAGATAAAACGATATTTGGATTAGAAAAATAAGTATCATGTGAGTACGATCTAAATAACAATAGTAGGTTGGGGAATATTGATAAATTTAGTTGGAAACTGAACTGTTCTATCTCAAAGCAACGTACAAAGTACAGCGTTCTTCTTCCGTCTCAAAACGAAATAGAATACACAGTTATTCTAATTACAAGTAGACAATAGGGTAGAATATATTTGTATGAACAAGAGTTCTTGGTTTGGAAATAGGGCAGGTGTGACATGACAAGATTATAAAGAAAACAGGGTGTTGTTTAGTTTAACGACGTAATGAGACAGATTGGATGTGCCTTATATATTGCGGTGTAGTATTTATTAAAAACTGTATGAGGATATTAATTGTAAAAGAGAGAATCAAAATATTCATTTTATAAAGCTATATTATGTACATAGATAGCATTTTTCATAAGAGTATGTTCAAGTGTAAATAGTGTCAGTGAACATACTTTAAGCAAAAATAAGTAATTTTTGCACCTGTAAATAGAAACTTGCACTTAACACACTCTTTCTACTGCAAGATATACAAACATACCTCTGGGAAATATGATTGAAAGGTAACGCAAAGGTACGTTATGAAAAACAATTTATCAGTTTTATTATTTATTTTGTTTTATTTTTTTAAAAGCTGTGATGATATCAACATGACAAAAGGTCGGATGAAGCTTAGAAAATCTCCCTTTATATAAATTTAACACACAAAAACACGCTTAAATGATTGATAAATCTATTTTAAAGAAATCTGATAAATGGGAACGATTATTATAAGTGCTGTCGCTTATATTCCATTCATTCATTCTTTCACGGTTTGGAATTAAAATAGGAATGAAAGCAGTCGTTTATCCTATCATTAAGATGGCAGCAATTTAATGAGATTGTTTTGGGGTAAGTAAGGTATTATTATTTTGGCAGAAAAGCATACTTGTGAGTTATTATTATATCATACTAGTCAGTGCCGCACTACAACATTTATCATTATTATTATAAAATTATTTTACGAAATGAGTGCATAATGAATGCATTACTGGCAGATGAAAAAAAGTAGAGATGAATCCTTTTTTATAGCTACATTAAGAGCGTAGATATATTATGTGTTAAGATTAGCTTAATAATTTGAACTATAAAAATGTTAAGTTATCAATAATAGCGAGTTCGAGTTCGTTTAATTGCACCCACAGATTATTGACACTAATAGCTTAAGTACCGGACTGTAATTAACATCCTTAATCTAAAAATTGGATTAAGAATAATTAATTTCGATTGTTTATGGTTACAGAAAAAAAAAATATTATCCTAATTAATTCAATTTCATAAACTTGTATTCTAAGTATACTTCAGAGTAAATAACATTTATAACTCGTAGTTTCTGAACATATCTCATTTGTGTACGTGAAGCTCACCGTTACGGGTTACCGCGGAATAACAGGCTGTCCTTGTTATTCTGCTAATTATCACTCGAAAGACAAATTTAAACTTAACTGAATACCAGGTAAATTATTATGTCCTGTTTATTTAAATACATATATGCGCTACCGTATTGTACCCAATTAGTAGAGCGATGGGACGGTTTCCCGTAGGTTGCGGGTTCAAATCCCTGCCCGTATCGGTTTATTTTTTTTTTCCATTTTTATATAAATTTAAATAAGCCTCACATATTTTCAAATATTATGTCATGATTTATGCATACCTATACTAAAAGGTTTATATATTTTTTTAAACAATTTTAGTTTAGAATTATCAAAAAAGGTGCAATATTCAATGTCGGGTTTTACCTTGGCGAATATAGAAAGTAAATTTCGGTAAATTGGAAACTTCTTGTTATTAGCCAAGTGTAGTGTTATCGTGAACATAGAACGCTGTATTTGTTGAATATTGATTGCTTGCTTTTTAGTTCCAATCAGTTTAGCTTTTATTGAAACTCGAACTCTTTTCAGATTTGTTTCTATCGTTTGTGTTTGTGTTAGTTTTTGGCTTCAAGCTTGAAAGTCTTTAGTAAAGATATTCAATATTCTGCACATCATTTTGTGTTTAAAAATGATGTAGGTGAAAAAGACTAACTGTTTGTGTATTATTTGACTGCAGCTGTTTTGTGGTCTGACTCGACCTTAATAAGAAGAAAGAACACATAAGAGAAGCCTGAAGGAGCACTTATCACTGAATTGCGTAAAATGAATAAGAGATAAATTTTGTTTACAATCGGCAGCAACCATCATATGAAACTCAACTCTTTAGCAACCCTGTCCCATGAAAAAATGTTAAAATGGTATGTATAAAGTTAGGTATACATGTAAACGCCATTTGAGTTTTCCTACTGCTTTCACAAAAATATGAGATTATTAATTAACGTTTATTTTTGTACGTTCGGTGACGTGTTAATATGTAGGTATCTATATGTTTTTTTAGAAAATCCATAATTTTATTATATAATTTGGACAGGATCTGCCATCTGGTGATGCTATCTATTTATGACAATGTAAAAGTATAGATTACTTGTCAAGCTCAAGACTCAGGATATATCTTAGAAGGTAATTGAATATTTAAGTTTCCAGGGTATTTATAGTTACTGTAAAGTAAATCTAGTGGGTATTGAAACTTCAACGAAACTCCTAAACTTCTTAAAGTAAAGGTAATTTCTATTATTTAATCAACCATATTGAACACAAGCTTCAAAACCAAATTAAATATTCACACACAATTGCAGATTTAATTATTTATTAACCGTATGTTATCGTGAGGGAAGAGCTTAATTTTGAAGTCTCTTTGTTTCTTGATTCTATTTCTACGGGTTTTGAAGTACCGGAGCTTATTGTTAATTTTATAATAATACTTTTCATATTGTATTTATTTAATATTTGTTCATAGAAGATACATTTTTATATCTGCGTCTTTATTAAGGCAATTATGTAGAAATTTATATATTGATAGCTTCCAATTTCCAAATTTTTTAAATATTAATACTTGTACTGTGGACGGTACGGTCAATAATTTGTCCATGTACCAATACTATTGTGATACTTATTCTATTATTTACAAACTACTAATAATAATAGTCTTTTAATGAAGTCTTTTGTTAATTAGCCACCTGATTTTTATTTATTAAAACAGGAGTTTAATATATAATACCTAAAAGTATTATATTTCTAAAAGATTTATTAACATTATATCACGTCATAAGAATGAGATTACACTCTTTCTATCTCTTTCTATATAATGCAATCTTAACGCTCGCATCGAGAAATAACATTAAACTTCAATGAAGATAACATCGTTTAGAACTTCATCTCATCTTCATCACGATAAGAAGATGACTGGGTATTTTACACATGAAAGGATTTCAATATAAGGCTCACACACGAAAGTGATAGACTTAATGACTGAACAAAAACAGAGCAGACTTCAAGATTAATTGGCAATCAAGAAATATATCTATAAATACAATAATAGTGTAACAGTGCCAATTTACTTGATATTGGCTTGAAATACTTTTATGTTATGATATAATTAGCAACTCAATTCCAAATAAGAATGAATGCCTACAGTAAGATACAGCGTTATTGCGATTGAAACCACCTATGTTGAATATAAATAAAAAAAATAGGGTTCCTTTGTCGAAATTGTGCAACAATAAGGAAATTCTTATATTACCGGCTGACAAAAGTAAGGTAATGCTGACAAAAGTAATTGTAGATACAGAGATGTATAAAAACAAAATCATAATTTTTTGTACATGTCTAAAAACGTGTGGAACCATCTTAAGGTTATTTAAATTCAAAATAAATATAAATTGATAAATTCATCGATACGGGTAGGACTCAAATCCACGACCTGTCGGAAACCATTCGGACGCTCTACTAAATTAGTAGGGTATCGCTAGCCGCTTCTATGATTTCAGCATCTGATATATTAGTGCGATTCTTTGGATGTTTGGATGGATGGATGTTTGTTTTAAAAATCCTTCTTATTGTCCGATGACTTTATGCTATTTTTATTCCTCAATATTAACTTCATCCTTTTATATTCTTCAATAAGTATACACGTATGTTAAGAGAAATATAGCCAATTATGCTGTTTTTATGTTCCCTGCTACAGTCTAAAAGGATTAATGGTTTTTGACGTATGAGATACTTAAAAAATAATCGAAAATGGCTAGAAACATAAGCTATAAAAATATTATTTTTATAGTCTATGTGGACGAAGTCACGGGCAACAGCTATTATGACATATATAAACGGAACCTATATGAGACCCATCAATTAAACACTTCATCCCCCCCACTGCTTCCACTTTCACAGACTGCCTCCACTTCCAGGCTACTGAGAATAATAACCCTTAGGACATTGATTTTAAGTATATAATAAACAAATGTAACCTTGTAAATGTGGACTTTGAAGCTTAATTTGAGCACCTTAATAATAAAACGCAAATTAAAGTAGGCAGTTCAAGTTAATTAACGTCTTTTGAACTCAGATTAAATTTTTTTATTAACTTAATTCCGGCAAGTAATTATTTATCTTTGCCTTAACTAATTATCAGTCAGGGCAATGATCAAGGGAGATAATTAACATTTGTTAGCAACCCATTTTTAAACCAAGCTAAACTTAATTAAAACGTTTCAATCCGAGAAATATTAAAACATCAATTTCAAATTCTTTTCTCTTTAGGAACTTCTACTTTTATAGTATATTATTATTAATAATAATTCGTTTATAAAATATTGAGTTTAATACGATGTATATACCCAGTGGCTTTTAAATCTCAAGCGAGATCAATCTTGTTCAGTGTTGATAAGACAGGATTACAGAAACACAAAGGTTCTAATTTCGGTTATATTCACTCTCAAAACGGTTAACCGTACAGGAAATATGACCTACAGGCAGGCTACAGGGTGTTTAGGAAGTACAATGAGATTAGGAGTGTTAGTGACATCTTGTCATGATGTTTATAGTTGAAATAGTATTATAAGATCAACCTGTGTACATTCAAGTAAAATTTAAGGAAATATTAAACTTAATTAATTTATTATTTATATTATCTTTAATGTACAAAGAAATTTATACAATTAATGCTATAGCACTCTCTACCAGGCAATCTATGAAATTAACAGAAAAACACAAATGAGGGATACAATAGAGAGAGAGAAAAAAAAGTGACAACATTAAACACGATCTAAAATTATAAGAAAAGAAAACAAAAACATTTATAAGTATTCCACACACACGAAATTCATAAATAAATATAAATATATATATTAATAATATTTCAGTAATAATTATTAAACCCGAGAAATAGTAAAGAGTTATGGATTGTGTCCTCAAAAAATTTAAAAAAAAACAATAAATTTGTATTACAAGAGACGATGAAAAAAAATATTTAAATAAAATACTTTATTATATTACTACATATAGAAAACATTATTTAAGCTTTGCTTTTTCTGTATATTGAACGGACGTTTCGAAAACTCCAATGTGTTAACCGAGTAAAACTTTTTACCTGTAACATATAACTGAATTTACCAACTAGAACTACTAACCTAAGCAAACTATGTTTTCTGTCTCACTGCGTCTTTGTGTGCTCTTTTGATTATCTACTAAAGCAGTAGTTTTAAGAAACCACATTCAACTCTGTTATCAACAAAAACAATGCTGTATCAGTAAAGTCCAAACACAAGGCATACTTATCATCTGCCTTCTAATCTAAAAAGCTCTGTCTCATGTCAACAATGTCTGGGAACTGAAATTGCGGATTTGGCCCGGTGTTTGACTTCGAGATCAACGTAAACCCCGAGCGACTGAATTTAATGGGGTTACGAAATTTGGAAACGTAGTTTTTATTCAAATTCAATTCAAAGTTTTTATGTCATTTAGGATTTGTTACACAGGACTTTCACTATTATTCTGTAATAAATTTCCATTATTTCAAAATAGAGATTCAATAATCTTAATCAGACGAGATCAATTTCAACTCGTGTGTGTGCATTACATAATATGTAAATATCTAACCTAAAAGATAGTACGTTACATAAAAATATAATTTATTTTTAATTTTTGTCCTTAAATAGGATTTCTAGTTCCATTCACGAATTATTCTAGAGAAGACTAAATTGAATTGACTTAATCGAGGGCTCTGGAATTATGTGAACGTATTCATTCGTTTGTATTCATAGCAAATTAAATAAACGTACTACCGACTTGACTGATTCAATCAAAATGGTGTTCCGACTAGGGTAGTAGAATAAAAATATTACTTGTTTTGTTATCTATCTATCAATATATTTTTTTAAATTCTTTCATAAAAATAACTTTAATTTTTAATTCTCGGTATTTTTCCTTTTTCTTATTTTATATCTTGCTAATAATTTAATCAGACTTTCTTAATTATTCATGTTACAAACAGAACTTATCAAATTCAAAGTTTTTTGCCACTTGCTTTATACAATTTTTATTAATTAAGATTTACCTAGTGGTCTTGGAAAATAAGTTGAGCTTAAACAGAAACTTCTCTTAGCAAGAAAAGAATAATTTATAAGGAATAAAAGCGGCTACAGCTGCGAGTGACACGTTCAAAAAAGATTACGGTAACAAAACACAAAGGTTATTACACTTTCAAAATAAAAGTTACTTAATAAAAAAGCAATTAAAAGATTACATTTTTATTATATTAAAAAATATATGTGTTAAGACAAAATTAACCCAAGAAGTATAAGATTTGAAATTGTGTATCTTCTGGGGTTTAATAAAGCTATTAAAGGTACATTATACATAATATTATATAAAATGTATGCCATAATTAACTTCTCTTCTATGATTTTCTATTTGTTAGGTGATAATTAGGTATTTGTAATTCATCTTCTTGTCTTTCTTTTGGACTCTCCTTCTCTTTCTTTAAGTATCTCTACTTCCTGTTATTTCGGAAGATATTCAATTTGTTATTGCCAAATACTCAATTTTGCAAATATAAATTCCACTACACTACCACTCTTGAAAAATAGGGATGAAGAGGAATGAAGAATTGAAAAGGAATGAAATAGAAGAGAAAACCGGAGAACGGTGTATGTTTGGGCTTCTGACACTTTCAGTCACTGAAAGGTATTCACTCACATTAAGAACAACACGTCAAGATATCTTTAGATATTCCAGTAAACAAGTCTTAAGACCGGAGCTTCATTGTGGGCACTCGCTTTTGTTCTTTAGAAAGTGTCGCCTCGTCAGCGAGAAATGTGTTTGTAAAAGTTGTGGTATTTCACTCTATTATATTCAGTGTAATATCGCTTCCACTTATCATTTCTCACTCAACTCAATAAGAGATAAAATATATTGGATGTGGTTAGAAATTGTTTACTGATATTATGTATGTGTGGGTGTGATTGTGTTTGTTTGTGTTGAAGGGGATTGTTAATGAATGATGCAACATATGTTCGAACACGTACAACTAACGCTATGGAATAATTATGGAATATTGTCGATCTATTTGCTTATCAAGTTTCAAGTTTCTAACAATGTTTTTTGCCTTGGTAAAACAAACAGTCGTTGGGTATGTTTTAATGTATAGTTATATTAAATATATATTATTACTATCATTAAAATCTTGTTAATGATTGTATTTGCCCAAAGTTGAATAGAATCCCACTAATTATATAAGTAATATAGAAATGTAAACATGATTCTGAAAGAGTCATCAACCCTGTTAAGCTCGTAAGGTCAATGAGGTCAGTTCACCCTTTTTAATTGGTGCACATGTTGTATCTTCATATTAAAAGGATCGTAAACGAAACGAGTTGCAATTACATACATGGTAATCTTTGAAAGGAGTCTGTATCTTAGTGGGACCTGTTCTAATGAAATGTCTCTGCTCTCGCTAGTTGTACCTATACTATAGTTCAAATATTACAAAATAATTCAATAAACACACTTGAATATCGCTTATTTAATCTATAAATATATGTTTATTGCTTCTCTTAAAACGCTTCAAACAACTTTCAGAGCGACTGGACGGTTTCCCAGACGAAACAGATTCGAATGCTATCCTTATGGATTTATCATTTATTCTATTTTTATTTAAAATTAAAACAGTTTCATATTGAAATAAATAAAGTCGCTTTTAACCGAACCCCTTTCTGAGAAATAGGGTCATGATTTTAACTTTAACACAGAAATGATATCAATTAAATTATTTCATTAGCAAGAAAATAATTGTCATATCTTTCATGAAAAGGTTAGGTAATATGTTGTTTCATGTTTGTAAGATACTCATTAAAATAACATAACGTCGGAATATTCACACGAAGAGACCTCCTTATCTGCATCAAAGGCTACATTTAAATTCGGCGTTAGATCAGTAAAGGACACTACTTTCAATACAATTACAATTCAAGTATTTTTTTTATAATTCTAGGTGTCAAATACACAAATAAAATAGATAGATAGATATTGGATATATTCCCTATTTGTCTGCGACTCAACTAACATTCATTGCTTACTTAGAGGTTAGATCAATTCATATAATTTATCCTGATAGTATTGTTATTGTTATTATTATCATCATTATAGAAATGCAATATAAAAACAAATGGTCAGTCTTGTGCATGTATCTATAATAAAATGTCGCCAGGATCTAATTACGTCATATTAACGGGAATACCTACTCTCTTTCAAAATAAGGCAGGTGTGGAATCACGACGAAAATAGGGTGTTGCTTACTTTAATGATATAACAAGACAAGAATTGAATTGAACCTTTTAAAACTATATTGTTCTTCCTTATCTTCTTAATAAATACATAATTATAGAAGTAAAATAGTATAAACTTCGCACATGTTAAAGTTTCCCACGAAAATTTCCTATTTATTTATTACAAACAATTAATTACTGTACTAAAAAACAAAACAGCGACCAAGCCGCCTGCTTGTAATACGTAGATTAATGATTCATTGATTAACAGATTCTTTGCATATAAAAATAGATATAATAATTGAACTAAAAACACATAACAAAAGAATACAAATACATGACACATAATACCAGAGCTGACAAATGAAAACTTCTATCATAATTGCATCCGATTCCTAAAACTATTTGGGAATGAAAATTGGAACGAGAACCGTTGGCAGAAACAAAATGGCGACATTTAATGAGTCTCGTTGTGACGTAGAATACGTGCCAACACTTTGTTTGCGTATTGGGAATAGGTATAGGAACATTTAGGCACAAGAGACTTCATGTGTTTTATTACAGAATACAAACCTATTAGCAGAATCAGAGGTCACGGGATCGAACCTTTCTTATTTTGATAAAGTTTTCAATTATTTTTTTTTTGTGAAAGAAAGGCTTTCATGGTTTATGTCGGTCCACGATCTTAAAAAGACAGCGTTGTATAATATAGTCGAAGTGTCATTAGAGGATTTGTCTTTGATTAAAATTATTTCACAATTAAAAAATTACAAGTTTTTCATTGATTATGTTGTTGACGTTATTTTGCCCACAGCCGGGTATCGGGTTTTTAAGCTATCATCACTTTGAACACGACCTTATCCATTCAAAAATACAGTTTAAATTCCTACGCCTAGGAATTTCTTATAGTACCTATAAATATTTTCAGTGCATTAGAAAATGGATAGAAAACAATGGAATATTTATGATAATGGGTTAGAGTACTTTTAAGTAATGTTTTTGGAATAAAGCATGTAAATTTTTCTACTTCATTTAATTTAAAATGTTGATATAGGACAAGTTCAACAAATAGTCTCGTAAAATAGTTAAATTTAAATGAAAAGAGTAAATTCTTCGCTTATTTTTAGTTTATATTTTGTTGTAGAACGCAAAAGCAAACTTTAACCATATTTACCATATATTTGCTGAAGGCATTTTTTAATTTTGGTTATAAAGGTCTTAATATATCAAGATTACCTTAGAGGCTATTTCAAATGCAATAATATTTTATATATTTATTTTGTAAGTAACATTTATTTCGTGTAGTCCTAGAATTGGCACTTTGAAATAAATTTTGCTCTGCTGGGTTCTACGAACTACGGCGTGCTACGAATCTTGAATTGAATTAATTTAATCTTTTAACTATTCCTAGATGAATAAATAAATGATCACTCATTGATTAATAAATGTGGAAATATAAGGCTTTATTAAGGCAAAAAAATAATATTGACACAAGCTTATAATACAAGAAGTTTTTTTTATAATTTCGCAATTAATAGTCAATGTAAAAGCTCATATTTTTTTAATTTTTCACTAGTTTTTATTTATGACTTTGATTTATATAATTTAGGTTTGAAAAGAGATTCCTATAGGAGAGTGTCAACCTTTTATCCCCTTCATGTCAATTAGAAATTTTAATTGATAGAATTGCTTTCAAGCCTTCTTCATGGAGAAAATAAACATATAAAATGAAAAATTTTAGCTACACACAAAGTATTATGTTCATGAATAAAATTGTTATTATTATTATTATTATAAGACGCAATAATATATAATAACGTATCAAAACATCAAAATTTGGTCATATATGTTGTTTAAAATATTTAACAGAAAACAGATACATAAATAATACCACTGGCTGTTCTGCATCATACATATAACCATATACTTCAAACTTAAATAAACTAATATCTCAAACTGGACCCTCATTGTACTGACTTTATATTGTTCTTTAGAAAGTGTAGACTCGTCATCGTGAAAAGCATGTATGAAAGTTTTTCACTATATTTTACTCGGTGTAATATTGTCTTATGAAACAACGGGAACGTTGACCTTTTTAGTATCAGATGTATGTATAATATTTTGTAAATGTGTTTATACGTTTACCCATGTTATAAATGTGTGTGTATCAAAGTCATTATCTATGTTAGTTTCCGTGCAGGTAATGTATGTTTTAACGTACATATTATCACTTGAATAAAGGACACTAATAATAAAGAAATAAAACGGCAGTCACTATATAATAAGAATTATATTATCTAAAAATATTACATGTACAAAAAGTATGTTAAGACTTTGTTTTTAAAAAATACAAATTTTCATTCATTATTCATGGCACGTATTGGGTTCATTTTAAAACAGAAGCACTGTAAAAGGAAAACTGTACAACTTTTAACCTAATGAGGCACATTCTATAGCGCGGGGTGATGTGATAAAAAATAATGTTTTAAAAATAAAAACATTAAAAAATGTGAAATTTCACTTTTCATTTACGTATTACAAAGTTATTTCGAAAACATTTAATGCCATTCCTAATATTAAATGATATACGAGTATGTTTTTAAAGAACATGTAATGTTTCATTAATAAATACAGATATTAACATGAAATAATTTACACAATACTGTCAAGGTTGTTAACCCCGCTAACCCCTTGTGAACTTGTTACAATTAAACGTCGTGAGACTGTTTTACCACTGGTAAAACCTTTTTAAACAGTCTCCCATTTGGTCAAACTTCTATTTATGAATGATCCCTGGCGGAGTATTTTGTTTTTTTTTTTAATTTATATTAACAAATATATTCCATATAACATATAGCTTTTACACACCAAGTAAAAGTTTTATTTTAATTATTACGTATATGATAGCGCGTTAATAATTATTTGATATAATTACTACTAATTGTATATTGTTATTTTATAAATGATTTATTACCTGTACTATAAGAGACTCAAAACAACACCTTTTTTTTTTGTTTTTTTTTTTTTTTTTTTTTTTTTTTTTTTTTTTTTTTTTTTTTATCGTTGGAAAAATGCGTTACGCATCATCCCTGCGGCCAGGAAGGTGATGACCGAGGGGGTATGTGGGACTACCCGGCAGCATAGAGGACGCTGCCATTTTTAAGGCTACCCACTAAAAAACCAACGGTTGACCTCATCGCCTTAGTGGGGCGCCACGGGATCGCTTTCGCACTCACCGTGACGCCCCGGCGGAACCCCCTGCGAGGGGCTCCGATCAACTTAGGGACACCCTCACCTCGTAGGCCTATAACGGGCGGGAGAGGTCACCCCCCTCTCCCGTCCAGGCACTACAGCTGGGGAAGGAGGCTGCGGGCGTAATCCCGCCTCCTTCGACCCAGCCTACCCCTGCGGAGCGGTTCAGAGGAGGCTGTCTCTCTGTCCCGCTCCGCGGCCTCCTTCGCGGCAATGACTTGCTCGCAGAAGGAGGCCATAGCGACCCAGGACCTCTCGTCGTCGAGCATCGCGGAAACAACGCTCGGCAACGAGAGGTCGCTGCCAACCACGGCCGTCAGCTCAGTACGCTGACGGTCCCAGGCTGCGCACTCCGCCAAGGTGTGACGAGCCGTGTCCACGGGCTCGTCACAGTGGTGGCAGGAGGGGGCCGCCTCTCTGCGTGCGATCTTGTGCAGGTACTCACCGAAGCACCCATGCCCCGTGAGCACCTGCACAAGACGGAACGTTAGAGTCCCGTGCCGCCGGCCGATCCAACGATCGAGATGGGGGGAAATAGCCCCCACCGTCGCAAGACCGGCCGACGGGGACTCTAAGTCCCTACTCCACTGTCGGATCAGGGCTCGGTGAGCTAGAGCCCTGATCCGATCCGCCTCGAGCCTAACCCGCCCGACCCGGGCTTCTACCCGGTGCCAATACACTCCGGCAAGGACCCGCGCCTGTAGCTCCCAGGGCGGATCGCTCGCCAGGAGTGTGGCCGCAGTGTATGACACCGTACGGTACCCCCTGATCACCCTCACCGCCAGGACCCTTTGCGTTCGACGCAAAAGGGCCCTGGACTTCACGGTGAGGGCTCCCGACCATATGGGAGCACCGTACAGGGCCATGCTCCTCACCACTCCGGCGTATAACCGGCGGCAAGGAGCCTGCGGCCCTCCGGCGTTGGGTAGAAGCCTACTCAAGGCGACTGCAGTGGAGATTAACTTCGGGGCCAGCAGAGAGAAGTAAGCCCCGAAGTTCCATCTTCCGTCCAGGGTGAGGCCCAGATACTTCATCTGGGCCTTCACCGCCACCCGCGCACCCTGGACGGAGATGTACGCCCGACGAGGGGGACCCCGGCGAGGGCCGTGGAACAGGATGGCCTCCGTCTTGGAAACAGAGACCTCCAGTCCCAACAGCCCTATGCGGTCCGCTACCAACGTAGCGCCGACCGTGGCAAGACGGGCTGCCTCCGCAAAGCTCCCTCCGCGCGCCGTGACGAGGGTATCATCTGCGTAACACAGCACCCTCGTCCGGGGGAGGAGCGGACAGCGAAGCAGCCAGTCGTAGCCCAGGTTCCACAACACCGGCCACTCAAAACAACACCTGGACGAACACGTGCACCTCCCTGCTAACCAGACACATGTTTTGATCCCCTTATAAATTGTATAAATTGTATAAATTGACCTATTAACCTGTTGATTGTTTTGTACAACACAACCGTTGTAACTGGGATCAAGTAAAGTTATTTGTTGAAGACTCTGCGATGTATTTAGTATGGATCACTTTCCACGCTAACATACATAATATTTAATAGTATTTAACAGGAAATAAGTGATAATACATATATAAATATAACTTTCATAATATATATAAATATATGATATGTTGATTAAATGAGAGTTAAAATAGGCAAATATGAAAAATTTGTACCCCGGGTCTTCATATTCGGGGCGTCACGGTTAGTGCGAAAGCGATCCCAGGACGTCATTATGACGATGAGGACATGTTGGTGTTTTAGTGGGTAGCCTTAAAAATAGTAGCGTCATCTATGCTACCGGATAGTTCCACATAACCCCGGCCATCACCTTATTGGCCGGCGGGTATCCGTAACGGATTTTTCTAACGGGAAAAAAATAAGAAGAATATGAAAAAACATAAAGTAATCTCTTGCGACCCTAAATTATTGGGATAAAGGTGGAAGTATTTTAATAGCGCGACATTGAGCAATTATTGGCAGCAACAAATGAGAATAATTGACGAACATTGGATGAGAGATTTTGTATTTTCATCTTTTTGTCAATATTAAGATTGATTTTTTTTTCTATTTTTGATATTTTTTTAACTTTAAAATGTTTTCTAAATAAATGTTATTCTTTTGATTTAATGACTAATGAATACCATCTTTGTGATAATACGTAAATAAATAAATAAAGTATTATAAATGAGTATTGTCTAGGACCTTTTTACTTAAATTATAATAAACTTTATTGATATATATTTGGATGTTAATAACGCATGTATTCAGTCGCAAATAAAACGTTGAAGAGAAATATTGTATTTTTAATTAAGAAAGAATCCGATCAATTTAAAAGAGCCTTAAGAGCAATAATATAAAGAACATAATGGTCCTTCGAGCCGGATGGATTGACCGGTTTCTTATCGCAGCGTTTGGAGAACAAAAGGCGACCTTTTTCAGGTATAATTACACATCTACGAGGTAATTGAAGACTGTTTAAGTTGTAAACAACATTATTTAATATATTTAAAGTGAGATATTTTGTTTCTGATTCGATTTTACAACTTCTAAATGTCGACATCAACGACTGCAGAACAAACTGGATATTTAGCTACATTAGAAGATGTGGCTAGTAGACTGCAAAATGCACAAACAAACATTAAAAAATGCCCGAAACAGAGGCTCACTGGTGGATATATAAAGGCAAGAATAAAAGCAATAGAAGAATATTGGAACACTTTCAAAGACGCTCATAATTGTCTAACAAAATGTACACCGCGTGAACAAAAAGGAATTTTACCGTACTATTTAAATGAAGAATACTATAAATTTGAAGAAATGTACTTATGTATTCACGCTGACTTATCCGACATGTTATTTAAGGCCCAACCAAGGATTCAAGATATTTCCATGGCATCAAACTCATCCCAGGATAGCCAGTTCTCGTTCGCAAAGCTACCCCGCATACAGCTTCCTATGTTTTCTGGAAAATACGAAGATTGGCCAACATATCAGGATTTGTTTTTAGCCGTGGTGCACAACACATCTATCAGTGATGTCCAGAAGTTACATTACCTTAAAACTAGCGTTACGGGTGAAGCAGAGATGTTGTTGCGAAATATTCATATAACGGAAAGTAATTATACAAATGCATGGGAGGTGCTTAAAAATCGATTTGGAAATAAAAGAATGATAGTCAATACAATTTGTAAAAGATTGTTCTTACAAAAGAAAGTAAGTGTGCAGTCAGCATCACAAATAAAAGGAGTTTTGGATACTACGGTGGAATGTTTGAGTAACCTTAATAATTTAAAAATAAACACTGATTCTTGGGATCCAGTAATAATATTTTTGGTAAGTCAAAAATTGGATACAGAATCATTAAAAGATTGGGAACATCAGGCTTATAGAGAAAATTGTGATGACATGCCCACGTGGAAAGAAATGAAGAAATTTTTACAAACAAAATTTCGTACATTAGAGCTCATCGCCCCTTCATGTAATACATTTACAAGGGAGAAACAATCGACTCATAAGTCATTTCATGTAGTAACTAAAGAAACAGAAGATGATAATTGTCAGACTGCTCACATAACCGAAAGTATTTCACATATATGTAACTTTTGTAAAGGCAATGATCATTATATTCATAACTGTACCGAATTTAGAAACTTAACTGTAGAAGATCGCCATGCTTTTGTTAAAAATAACAATCTTTGTTTTAATTGTTTGATTCCAAATCATGGTGTATATATATGTAAAAATAAGACAAGGTGCCGATTATGCAGAAGAAAACATAATTTTCTCTTACATCAGAATAGTGGAATAAAGGAAGAAGAGAAAACAGAGAAAGAAGAAAAAACATGTTCGAACGAAGAAAGTGAAGAGAAACATAAGGTCACAAATGCCCACTTCTCAAGAGAATTATCAGGCAATAAAGTACTATTGGCTACAGCTCAAGTCAAAATTAAGGCAAGAAATGGCGAGTACTATACACTTCGCGCTCTTATTGATCAAGGCTCGGAGGCCTCATTTATTTCGGCTAGAGCAGTAGAACTACTAGGGATATTGAGAACTGACATAAACGGTATAGTCTCTGGAGTGGGTGAAGGAACAAAGTTATTAATTAAACATTTAGTTGATCTCTCGCTTACATCAAGATTTGGTGAAGAGAAAGAGATTCAAGTTAAGGCTTACGTGTTGAAGACTATATCATCAATCTTACCCTCAAAGCACATAATGACAAACTATGAAGAGCTCCAGACAATACAACTAGCAGATCCTAAGTATTGTACTCCCGACAAGATCGATATATTGCTGGGAGCTGAAGTGTTCTGTAAAATTATAGAAGAAGGTTTATTTAAAACGTCTGGAGGAATTGTAGCACAAAAAACTAGTTTAGGGTGGATTATTTCAGGACAACCAGAAGACACAGTAGAAACCAACCACAAGGTCATTACCATGCATCTTAAAAGTAAGGTACAGGAAGACAATGACATGTTGAGGAAATTTTGGGAAATAGAGACAGAATCATACAAAAAAAGAAAGATATTAACTGAAGAAGAAGAACAATGTGAAAGAATATACAGGGAAACAACTAAGAGAGACGACAGCGGAAGGTATACATTCCACTTACCTTTGAGACAAAGCATTAAAGAAACCATTAATTTATGTGGAGATACAAAGCAGCAAGCTGTAATACGATTTAAACAATTAGAGAAAAAATTTACTAGTGATGACAATCTTAGAATAGAATATACAAAAGTAATCAAGGAATATCAAGAGATGGGTCATATGAAGAAATCAAGTACACAAGATAATAAATTATCGATATACTTGCCTCACCACGCCGTTATACGTAAAGATAACGACACAACAAAGGTTCGGGTTGTTTACGATGCTTCGGCAAAAGGAAAAACGGGCAAATCACTGAATGACACCATGTTGGTTGGACCTGTTCTACAAACAGATCTTCGTAGTCTAATTATGTCGTGGCGAACACATAAGATATGTATCGTGGGTGATATAGTAAAAATGTATAGAATGATTAACATGGCGGAAGAATATACAGAAATGCAACGTATTGTTTGGAGGGATAGCGTAGATAAGAACTTAGAAAGCTATAATTTAACAACAGTTTCGTTCGGCACAGCAGCAGCACCTTTTTTAAGTGTACGAACATTAAATCAATTAGCGGATGACGAAGAACATGATTTTCCTGAGACCGCACCTATAATAAAAAGGGCCTTTTATATGGATGATTTAATGGTTGGACATGAAGATGTAAATTCGACCATAAAAATGTGTGAAGAAATAAAAACTATATTACTTAGGGGAGGATTCATGATGCAAAAATGGTCAAGTAATTCTGATGAAGTTTTAAGCTATTTACAAAAGGGAAATAAATGTGTGAAAGATACATTAGAAATTAAACTCGACAAAATAATAAAGATACTTGGATTAACATGGGATAGGAAAGACGATGTTTTTAATATAACTGTGAACTTACCCGAGTCAGAAGGGACTGTAACAAAAAGGTCTATTCTATCCGATGTCTCTCGTTTGTTTGACCCGTTCGGCTGGCTGGCACCAGTCATTGTCACTGCTAAAGCATTAATCCAAAAACTATGGCTTTACAATTTAGGATGGGATGATGAACTTCCTACAGATCTGCAAGAGGAATGGTTGAGATATAGAGCAGATTTAATACATCTGCGAAGAATAAAAGTGCCTAGATGGTTGAAGACATCAAGCAATAACAAGGAAATACAGTTGCATGGCTTTGCGGACGCTTCAACTCAGGCATATGCCGCGATGGTTTATTTGAGAGTTATTGAGGAAGTTAAAATCAATGATAACGATACCGAAATTGCCAAAATTAGAACTTTGTGCTGCAGCTTTACTAGCACAGCTTGTAAATGACCTTGAAGACTTGTTAAACATCTCCAAAGATATGATTTTTGCATGGACAGATTCTATGGTTGTTCTGTCCTGGCTGCAATCACATCCCAGTCGTTGGCAAACATTTGTTGCAAACAGGGTGTCTGATGTTACTCGAGTCCTAAAAAACAGTCATTGGAGATATGTCCAGACTTCTGAAAATCCTGCTGATATTGCAACTAGAGGCTCTAAAGCAAGCGATATAGCAGACTTAAAGCTTTGATGGTGTGGACCAGAATGGTTACAGCTAAAGGAAATAAATTTTGTTAGCCACGATATACCACAAACAGATATGGAGATGAAAAAGTCTTCATTTCATATTAATTTGGACGAAAAACCACTCTGGGAACGTTTTTCAAATATATTAAAGCTGAAACGAGTGCTAGCCTATTGCCGAAGAATGTTAAAAAAAGACAAACTAAGACCAAAATATTTGACTACTGAAGAACTAGAGAAACCATTAGAAGATTGTATAAGATATTATCAAAATTTAATTTATGGAAAAGAAATTGAAGATATTAAGAAAGATAAAAGAGTTAAGAAACGAAGTTCTCTTATAACACTTTCACCGTATTTAGATGAAAATGCCTTATTAAGAGTAGGAGGAAGACTACAAAATGCATTAATTGAAGAGTGTAGTAAGCATCCAATTATTATACCCGCTAACCAGCACATTACTAAATTATTGATAAGAGAAGCACACAAGAAAACATTGCATGGTGGTTTACAGCTTATGATGGCTTATGTGAGAAGTAAATATTGGGTCATCAATCTTAAGTCCGGTATTAAGAAATGTTTAAGAAATTGTCAGACTTGCATCGTTGACAAGGCAAAGACTAAGAACCAATTTATGGGTCAGTTGCCGGCTATGAGAGTAAACCCTCACCGTCCATTTTTAAACAGCGGCGTCGATTATGCTGGACCTGTTTTTATGCGAACATCTAAGGGTCGCGGGTATCATGCCACCAAGGGATACATTTGCCTGTTCGTATGCATGTCTACCCGTGCCATACATCTCGAAGCTGTATCAGACCTGTCTTCACAAGCCTTTATCGCAGCATTCCGGCGTTTTGTAGCTCGCAGAGGGCACTGTTTGAACCTGTGGAGTGACAACGGAACTAATCTTGTTGGAGCAGCAACAATTTTAAAAGAAATTTTTCAAAAGGGGAAAAATAATTTCAACGAAGAAGTTGCTGCCCTCTTAGCTTAGCTTAGCTGAAGTTTTTAATGGTTTGTTTGTTTAAAAAATCTAGCTGCGATTCGGGTAAAAAACATTTAACATTAATTAACTTATTAATTGAAAATAGTAATAAGATGTATTACAACTCAATAAGACCATTACTAGCAGTTAGTATGTATTACAAAAGATGTTTTAACAATACAGCGCTGTATTGGAATTGTATTCGGGATACTTCGGTTTCTAATTATTACATTTTCCTAATCTTAGGTACTCTTTAGATCCAAAACAACAACTCATTGATTCAGTATTGAATGAATTAGGGAAGTTAAAACAGAAAGAAATATTTATTGGCCAAGGTCTATATCACCAAAGCACATGGCGGCATTTAACGAGAGCACAAAAACCAAACCAATCCAAAGAGCACAGAAGTGGAAGGAGGGAGGGAGGATGCTGATGAACTAAAATTACTATTTACGTATAAGATTTCAAAAATCCCCATTTACTACTACCATATAAATATAACATTCGACCTTATAATGAATATTAAGAATAAATTTATTACTATATAATGTTGATAATAGAATTAACCTGATCTTTTCATAATATATAGACTTAGCCTAAATAAAGATATCGAGGTGTTCTATTTTATTTCATTTACTTGTATTATGTTATATAATCCCATAAATGGAATTCCATTAACATGTGTCATCCGAGTGAAGCGCTCGACGCATCACTACGAGCTTACCACAACATACCAGCCAGTCTCAATATTTAATATATGACCTTACAAAACACAGCCTTACAGTTCGGAAAATACAGTTTAAATTGATACACTTATTGAACTATCAATTACCCTAGTACTGCAATAGACTAAAACAATTTAATTGGATAGTATTTTTTATGTCACGATTTTTTTTTTACTAGTAATGTATCAGTCAGGTAATGTATCTGTTAATAAACAAGATCTAACTTGATCATAAGAAAGTTCATCTCCAACACAAAAACTATTTTGTTTGAGTTTTCAATTATTTATTTGATAATCAATATATTGGTTTAAAGATTTTTACTATAGTATAATAACTTTTGTACTATTGAAATTTTCATTAAAATTAAAAGTCTAAAAAAATATATATAGAAACCTACAGATGGAGGATGCAAAATAAAAAAAAAACTTGTTAAACTAATTTATTAAACATTAATTAAAATTAAAACTAACTAACTTAGGGACACCCTCACCGCGTAGGTCTATGATGGGAGAGAGACTAACACCTAATTAACCTATAGTCGGACTTTTAATTAGATTCCAGATTTGACATTAGCTACTGTCACTTCGTAAAATAATGATACCATACATAACCTAATAGTGATGGACACAACAATTGATAAACAATCGCGATTTTATGTTTATATAATTATAATGTTGGTGTGCCAATTAGATATTGAATGTTGTATTTTTCTTCAAATAAATTTTTTCCTATAAATTAAATAAAAAAAAATTATTAAAAACTAATATTTTCTTTTAATAAGAATAAAAACAAAACTTATAATAAAAGAGTCATAACTAAATAATCGATTCAGAAATATTTATTTTCCCAATTTACTTAGTTTTGATTAAGGTAGTAGTTATTTAGATACTACTGTAAACGAAATGAATCGATTCAGAAATATATAATTTCCGTAACGATTAATTTCGTAGGGTCACTATTTAGTAACAGTCATTACGTGGTAACACTGAAATTGTCCAATCTGGAATCTAATTAAAAGTCCGACTATAGGTGTTGACGGATTCGAAGTGTGTATTCAAGTGGCCGATGTCTGGAGTCATGTACGCTCTCGAAGGTTGCATCAGCACTATAAGCGTTTCACACAGTACAGCGGAATTCAATTGCGACAACTTCACATGGCGGGCCACTTGGGAATTAACGTCATAGCCGATGCATAAAAGTCGTCGATGCTACATTAGCAATACAGTATGCCCCGCGTAACTTAAAAAAAATGTATTTGCGTATTTATGATCTGCTTAAAATTAACTACAACAATTGATTTTATATACTAAAAAATGAAAATGAAAACTTGAGCAAAATAATTGAATAATACATAAATTCAAATGAATGTTATAAATAAATATTTAATCTTTTGCATTATTCTTCACATCACCTTATTTAAAAACATGACCTCTAGAAATTCTGTTTATTCCTAGTTTATTTGGATATTACACACGCCTATAAATATTTTATTTATATTTGAGAAGTAGCATGTATCTTTTCAGTAGAATATTTTATGATTCTCTTCTTGTTATATATTAATAAATTACCAGAAATAATAATAATAAAGTCTCAAAACAAATTGAACAATGACCAGGATTGCAAAAATTTCTCCTTTAGAGCATTTGATAGGTAAAGTTAAAATAAAAAACCTTGGTTTTTGATATATAGCGATGCCAGAGGGTTAATTACCACTTGAAGTAGAGCTTGTAGTAAAAGTGATAGTAGTGAATCTTAGTTCAATTGGGAGTCCGTGGGATTCGGAATTAAAAGCAATGCAATGAAACAAACAGGAGGTTTGTTGGTAGAGCTTAGTGAAATGCCATATGTGACGAATAAGATTTATGCTTTGTGTTTTATGATCTTTTTAAGATACATTTTTAGTTTAAAATGTAATGAAAAGTGGTGCTTAGTGGCTTTAGGCTGAGTTAAGTGGTCATTTATTTTGAATTGTTCAACTTTATTATAACGGCTTTTTCCTTTTTCAATAAGTTGTAAAGGCATAGGTGCAACAGGGGTTCGAGTAGTTTCGATACAGTGCCATCGGCAGGCAGTCGCAGAGAAAGAAGGGTTGAAGTTGTCACGTAAGTTACCTTATCGGTACTATAGGACTTTGGTGAGTCATTTTCATATTGTTTTGATTCTTGTGCTGAGAGTTCTCTGATCACAGAATGTGTAGCAAACAAAATTTGTGGCTAACGTTTAAATAACTCTGTAATTCTAACTGGCAACGATCATAGTGTCTAAGGATTACAGATCTTATCAGAGGTTATGATTAACAATTTTCTATTAGAAAGTCTATTTCAAATCATTCCGATCACAAGGTCCCTCAGGAACTAAATGTTTTAGTCGAGCAAAGTGATATTGAATTCACTACAGATAACAGCTTGCCTACTCATACTTGTTGACCGCACCTCACGTGTGGTGTAACACGCGTAGGCGATGGGTCTGTTTTGTGTTTTACATGACCGAAGGACTGGTTCATGGTAGTTGTTTGTATATAATCAATGGACTGTATCATATTGCAAAAGTATTGAGTTGAGGTGAGTTGAGTACGCAAGTCTGGTAAAATCATGATTGATTTTGTTAAGTAAAGTGATGGATCTAATGATCAGAGTAGTTTTTAACTGTTGTAAATAAGGTGTATGCACTACACCTAACACCTTGTGTTAAATGTAACCTTGTGTTAAGAGGTAAAAACCTGAGACGTGTACTCGATGCAGGTGGCATGGTTATATCGTCACTCGATGGAGGTGGCATGGTTATCGTCACTCGATGGAGGTGGTATTGTTTCGTCACTCTATGGAGGTGGCATAGTTATCGTCACTCTATGGAGGTAGCAGAGTGATATAGATACGTGCACACGAGGGCGTGTGACTTGTCAGTATGTCGGAATCGTTTGAAGGGGCACCTGAGACATTTTAAATATTCGAGAGCATTGAGGCGAGGAGGAATTGATTAGTGAGAGCCTTACAGTTCGGACCCCCAAACGGGATCGGTGGTGCACGCAACTCTGATAATTGTATACCTACTAAGTAATTTGTGATAATTGATTAGGGCACTAATATGCCTCTATCTCCGAAAAGGTGTTATATATATATATATATATATATATATATATATATATATATATATATATATATATATATATATAACACCTTTTCTTGTAAAGTAATTACAACAACAAAAGGTAATTTAAATAGTTAAAAAAATATTTAACAAAATATATGAATCTAATTCAAATTTCCATCCTTACGTAGAACTTGTAGTTTAATTTTCAAGTTAATTTAAATATACAAGAGATGTAATTGAATTAGCTCAATCAAGGGCCGGGAAATTACATGTATGTATTCATAAAGTCTTATTCAGAAAACGGCACAAATCTGTAGTCAAATAAGAAAATTAAATTTTCGCATACTTTTTTGATTGAGCTATCTTATTAATTTAAGTATCATTATCTTAAGTATTCTGGGCAATATTCATCACAGGATGTTCTTTCTCAATTCTTATAGAAGATGATGAAACATAAATTAAAAAAACGTATAGTTACTATCGTTCAAGTTATCTTATAAGTTTTTTTTTCTATTTACATGGATATTTATTGTTGTTATGTTATACTATCTCCATCTGTTTTGTAATCGCAGTCCATGCTACAGAAAGTAGAAAACATTTAGATTTAGAATAGTTTTCTTCTAACATCGAACAATTGTCACCTTCTTAGATAAATGTATTATTTATATAATTGTTAATAAATATAAATAAATATATAATAATAATAAATAAATGTAAATAATCTGTAACTATAGTAGTATTTTGTAACAAAATACTTTCATTTTCATCTACAAATTGTCAACAAAATACGCGCAAACATATTCATTTCTTCAAAAATCCCGTTTTGCAAATAGAATTTCAAGCTACATTTAGGATTTGATTTTAAGGAATTACAGGAGAAAACATTGAACAGTTCAATTAAAGACCCGGGACATTAATGTAGGTATATTTTCGTTGAATCGTATTTAGAAAATGGTTGGAATATATGATTCTATAAGATATTCTAATTTTAAGCCAAAATTTTTGTTTTGCTATCTTGCTAATTATATGTCCAATACATAAAGTGTAACTTTTTAAAAACATTGTATGCTTAAAAAGAAAACTCTATAAAGAAGAAAGTAATTATTTACTTGATAAAAATTTGGAACGAATTATTGAATTTAATTTCTTTATTTGTGACAATCAAATATAAATATTTAAAATATAGAATATAAATCTATTTCAAAAAGATTCAAAAAATTAAATTAAATTAAATTAAATTAAATTAAATTAAATTAAATTAAATTAAATTAAATTAAATTAAATTAAATTAAATTAAATTAAATTAAATTAAATTAAATTAAATTAAATTAAATTAAATTAAATTAAATTAAATTAAATTAAATTAAATTAAATTAAATTAAATTAAATTAAATTAAATTAAATTAAATTAAATTAAATTAAATTAAATTAAATTAAATTAAATTAAATTAAATTAAATTAAATTAAATTAAATTAAATTAAATTAAATTAAATTAAATTAAATTAAATTAAATTAAATTAAATTAAATTAAATTAAATTAAATTAAATTAAATTAAATTAAATTAAATTAAATTAAATTAAATTAAATTAAATTAAATTAAATTAAATTAAATTAAATTAAATTAAATTAAATTAAATTAAATTAAATTAAATTAAATTAAATTAAATTAAATTAAATTAAATTAAATTAAATTAAATTAAATTAAATTAAATTAAATTAAATTAAATTAAATTAAATTAAATTAAATTAAATTAAATTAAATTAAATTAAATTAAATTAAATTAAATTAAATTAAATTAAATTAAATTAAATTAAATTAAATTAAATTTGTCCATCTGGAGCTAATGAATGAGGAATTAGACTACGATTTCATATTGTTATTTCGTTATTTGCCTTGGTGGCTTAATTGCATTTTGAATTCTTGCTTTATTTAGGTCTCCCACGCAACGACTGCAATAAGTATATAATAGTATTATTTTAAAATCCTTTTAAAACGTCTTTTCGTATTGGAGGTTTTTTAATTATTTTTTTTCTGCTTTTTAAAATTATATATTTTTCTTATGATGTACTGAATGAACCTACGAAAACACAAATTTCACTTGTTTAGGTTTTTACTATTAATTTTGTATAAGAACCAAGTTTCACCAATACCAATCCATCCTTGAATACGGATCCTCTAAAAAAAAAATCCTCCATATCTTGAATACGGATGCTTCTCTTACCAAACATAGCTAAGAACCATTTTGACTAACCAAGCTTTCAATTATTAAAAACCGCATTCAAATCCGTCCACGCCTTTGGATGCTATGTTACCACAGACAGACAAACTGGTACACAGATAGACAGGTCACACTTATAACAACCCTCTTTTTCTGTGGGGGGTCAAAAAAGAACAAGGAGTTCAACTTATTCAATGATGTAGCGAAATAAAGATATAAAAGGAAATACTTTTAGTAACAAATATCTTATTATTTTTCGTAATTATTTTAGTGGTACGAGTATAATAGAATTTATATTTAAGTATACAACATCTCTTGTCTCTGATATTGACAGACTAATTAATGTAACAAAAATGGGTCAAAACAATTTCCGAATATAAACGTCAGGGATTTGTGGGACCAAAAACGTAACTTTATTATCCCTATTATGTAAGTAATTTGATTTATGTTCTGACCTTGATATTCCTTCTAATATAAGTAATTTTAGTGTAAGAGCTAACAAATTATAATGCTTATGTATCAACGGTTTCTTAATTTGCTCCTTCATTTTTTCCAATATTGAACAAATTAGTGAAGACACTTTTAAAATGAGATGATTTAATAACTGAAGCTTACACAAGTCATTTATAATTTCATTTAAATTAAAAACATATTATGAATCTCACTTAAACAAATATTATTTCGAATATATCGGTTATTTATAAATATTAATTAACCTAATGCTCAAAAAGGCTCGTGTTGCTGAATTGTTCAATTGATGTTTTATAATTTGAACTTACATAACACGACAAATGTGAACAGTTTTCGTATGATGAATGTAATATTATAATATTAACAGCAAAACATCTTTAAACGTATTTCTCACATTTTTCAAACTAATATATTTTGTTTAAAAGATAAATGCTTAAAAAAATCAGTAACAATTTAAAATATTTACAAAGATATTTTTTTAATAGATAAATAACTAGAAAATTAAATTAACTTAGAAGATTTATTATTAGAAAATATGTGACTCCTTTCTTGTCTTAGTAGTTAAAATAGTATCTATGTTATTTAATTCAAGGATAAAAATATGTTGTAATTTTAAATAAAACATTGTTTTAAATTATTAAATATGGTAAGTAACCATTAAAAATATTGAATTACCACGTGCTTGCTATCAATACAGTAGAGTATTTATGGAGCAGTTGACGTGTTCTCAAAAAATATGTATTATATTTTTATTAAGAAAGTTTTATTGTTTTATTATTATTGTTATGCTTTATAATTTTAAAGGTATCAATATTTCTGTAAGTCTGAAATGTTTTTTTCATTAAAGCAATGAAGCAGCATTAAATAGGTTTGAGAGCTAAGGTACTTCGCAATCTAGATTTTAAATAATAAGATTCATGGAAACGCTTTGTTGTAAAAAAAATAAACTCACCTCGGCAAGCAGAGATGTGATTTCAAAGATTTCAAAATATTCTAAGGGGAATGGAAACATAAAACAATATCAACTTAAAGCTTTAATAATATAAATAACGATTTCCGAAACCGAATTTAATAAGCTTACTGTTTTTAGAACATCCATTTTTATAAAACTTTTTATTCCTTTTAATCAGAATATATTATATTTATTTATTCAAAACCTAAAACTTCATTTTACTTAATGGTAAAAAAAAACATAATCATGAATAAAAAGATTTAAAATTGAATCTCTTTAAAAGTTATTAAAAATTAAATATAGCGTTCGGTTGGAGAGTTCTTTTTGCTACTCCATAATTCAATCGCTTGAAATGTGAGTGACAGTTATTTAAGTGAAATGAAGATATAATAAATTTATCGTATGCTAGCTACTACCCGCGACTTCATCCGCATCGACTACAGAGAAACGTCACATATTCGGCAAATAATAGATGTTGGACTTACACTTTCAAATTCTAGTATTAGTCGTAGAAATTGTTACTTTTTTTATTTTTTAAAAATTTGTAAAAATTTATTACATGAATATATATTGCCAATGGAAAATATTTTTTCATCTTTAGATTCGTGACATACCAACCATGTTTGTTAGATATATACCGAGGAAAAAGATTTGGAACAACTTATTTTTATACGAACTTAACAAAATGTAACTATAGTAAATAACTGTACCCCTAGCACATACTACTACGTACGTACGTACATACATACTAATTTTGACAGTACGAAAACTATGAAATCGTAAAATCCAAACAGAATTATTATACACTCTATGAATCAAAATGTATTGAAATAATTTTAAAATCTGTTAAAAAATATATCATTAAGGATAATCTATACAATGATCCTAAATAACTAAAGAAAAATATATTTTTGAACAGATTACTTTAAATGTATCAATAATTTACAAGAATGCAACGGTCTACGAATTACGGCGTGCTACGTTTTTTGATTTTTGTTATGTACTCTAACATAACCTCATATTTACTTGCAATATAAAACATTAAATTCAAAATATTATTTATTTTCTAGAATGCGAAACAAACAAAAAACCCAAGATTGATTATTAAGTCTTTTTATTTGTATATAATAAATAGTTATCTTAATTCTAATAAGTTAGTTCCTTAATATTATTTATAGTTTCGATGAAATATTTTTTATTACATCGAAGAAAATATTGTGAATCTATAATTTTTAAAACAAATCATCCAAGTAACATTATCGCGTCAAAAGGAATTTAATCAAATCTTGAAGGTATGAAAAATATATACAGATATATATCGCTTGTAGAGCCAAAGATATTAGGTGAAGAGATGTCAATACGAGAGTCAACCCCTATTGACCTTTCAACCCCTCCACGTCAATAAGAAATCTCAGTTGCTAGAGTAACTTGTTGAGTTAAACATATAAATTAAGATATTTTACTCATAGACATGAAAATTTATGACCATAAATGTTTATTTTTCTTGCATTAATCTTCGGTTGGATTAGAGTTAAGAAACCTTTGAAAAATTTAATCAAAATTAGTATTCTCTCCATATTTTATGCATCATTATTTGCTATCGTGGGCAGGGTAATGGTTGAATGTTATTACTTATAAAGGTCTGTCCGTCCGTCACGTAATATAAGCAGTAACGGCGGTTCGCTGAAGTGAGCTCGATTGTCTGATGTATGGAGCGAGTTTTAAGTGTATTATACCTTGCAGATTTTATCATTTTATTATATTTTATGACTATATTACACTTACATTATGGCCAATGTCAATGACCTTTCCATCTACGACAAAAACACTTTGAAAATTAGGATTTAAAATATGGTGTTTTAGTAATTATCAGTACCAAAACACAATAATTATTTGTAATATTACAGATTTCAGGTAACAGGATTCTTTTTTGACTGAATGTTTAACAATATATATTTTCTTATATTGAACCTCTGATTAATTTTTAACAAGATTTTATATTAACTGTTTTTATAAACTACAATAAATAATCCACACGCGTTACTCTTCTTTCTCGGACCTTAAACTAAGCTTTCAGTGGGTTGTTAAAGGAGAGCGGTGAGTGGAATTTAATCCTGGTTTTCTTTCCTGTGATTTTGATACTCTCTACATCTGAACCATTCATTCAAGAAGTTGACTTTCATTTCTCCGTACGATATTTCCATAAATTTATGTTTTTAAACTAATAGGAAGTATTTGTTCCTAAACATTTTAGATGCTTAGAGTAAACTCGAAATCTTTTCCCTTTAACAAATTTCCAGTAATGAACACTTTTTGTCTTCTACATTGTTTTAGCCAAATGACCAGGCTTTCGTCCATATGAGGAAATTCACCTATACTAGTTTTTTCTGTACTCCAGCAGTTTGAAAAGTATAAATTTTGTCCTTGTTGTTTATTATGGCTGAGAGAGTACTCAGAGATATCTTAAAGTAATTTGTAATAATAAGTAACTTTTTCAATTAACTTTCTCTTTTCAGCAATCGTCAAGCATTTTCTGGCCTTTAAAGCTCATAACTAACACAAACTTTTAATCTGCATACATCAAAAAAAGAGTAACATTAACTAAAACTTAACTAAACAAACCAATACTTGCGGAAGTGTGTGTCAAACAAATCAAAACAAAAACAAAGGCTCGTGTAAGATGGTACAAGTTTGAACTTGTTTCAAAATGTACTTACCATAGCAAGCTTTGTAATCTCGGTCTTTTCTCCCTGCAACTTAGAAAAGTCGATTGTTTGAGGCGGTTGAGTTCGAATTAACTAGTCGTTTTGTGACGTAGCAATGATTGTTTCTAATCTGAACGCCGTAGCATACATTGTGAATTATGTTAATTGAGTTTATAAAATACAATTATGTTGACAGTAACGGTAACTTGATATTATCAACATGTTGTCAAACCAAACTAAGTGAAACCCCTAAATTTAATTAATCTCATAATCTACCTAATAATAACAATGATGTTAAGCATAAGAACCGCTTAATGCAAATTAGTCGTGCTTACTTAAATACAATCATTTAATTACAAACTTAAATTTGAATAACTTAATTTTAAATATTATAAATACAAATGTTCGTGTCCTCACTATTTTTTTTTTTTTTTTTTTTTATTAATTTCTACTTTTATCCACGGACACGTCGCCCGTGCATTTTTCACATTTGGTTTGTATTTTGCATATTAATTGTTGAAATTTTGAGATAACATACTCAAAAAGGAGTCTATTACTACAGGTACCTTAAAAACTATATTAGTAAGGTAAGTCCTTTGCACAGCAATTACACATACTTATATAAATATTATATATATATATATACATATATTTTTTTAAATTTTTATTTATTTATTTATTTATTTATTTATTTATTTTTTTTTTTTGTTATTGTACAATGTTATAATGTGAAGTATAGTATAAGTATTTGATGTATAAAAAAGAAAAATATTATTAAAGTTAAATTTCTTACATTTTCTCATTAATGCCTTCCTACGAAAACACTATTGTGGTGACCTACTGTTATTTTTATTTTTTTCACTCATCACGAGCAAGGTTTCCACGATAGCGAAGTTTCTGTCTTTTATAGCCATCTTGGTATTATATTCTATGATGTTATATTTTGTCGCCTTCATCGCTCTCCTGATGAATCTGCCCGTCGCGTCGTCCTCGCTGTCGGTAAAATACACACAGCTCTCGGTATGACGCGACACTGCTACAACCGCGTGGGGAACGCTGTCGTGCAGTTGCATCTTACTCCTGGTGTTGATTATAAAAACGGAACTGAAAGTGAGTCCTTGTGCTTCGTGTATGGTTAAGATACGCGACCCTTCGCCTGATCCATAACCCTCGTTAGACAATGCTATCTTCTCTTCCTGGGTGTGTACTAAGTACAGGGTATTAGGTTGGGATCTGGGTATTTTCGATCCTGTGTAATTGAGCATTGTTAAGGACTGCACTAGTTTCCTGCTGGAGTAGATGCCGGAGTAGACCTCTTCTAAGGCATACGCGACATCTAAGGGATTCCGATGTCCTTAGTGATAAATTTACTGCAATCGGGGGATTGCAATCCCACGTATTTTAGTCAAAATAGTATCTATTATCTTTAGTTCCATCTCTTAGAGAGACTTCAGTTTATACTCCGAACTGTTAAAAATTCGAATTGACACTTATTTTTTTTTTACTTTAACAATAGAACGTACTTGAAGGACAATGTTCGAATATTGTTTGTTTATAATCAAAGGAGATAATTAAGATTATTTATTTCTAATTGGTATTGTCCACTCTTTTTAAATAGCTTCGTAGCTTTAACTATGCATTGTTGGGATTGACGTAGAGAGGCTGCCTGCAAGAGGTGGCAAATCAATTACAAATAATCCTGTATATAGCTCTTTAGCTATAACCTTTTTCACATCGTCAAGTCTCTTCTTTATTAATTCGCCGTTCTAATTCAGCGATCGATCTTGATTGACGTTACGTTCATAAGCTAGGATTGGAGCATCACAAAGATCCTCATTTAGGTTATATTAACTCTTAAAGTGGTACACTGTTTAGGAAATATAACCTTATATAACTACAGACTATTTGCAATGTTACGATAAATCTAATGAAGTCGATATGAGGTTTCTATTAAAGTAAAAAAAAAATATTAAGCAAAACTTTTTATCTAAGTTCAAATTATACTACTTTAAAATATGTAAAATCCTACCAAGTTCCATCCTAGCAGTTTTTAATAAGCAAAGTTAGTTGTAAAAACAAGTTAACTAAACTAAGTGTGCTATGTGCACAACATTCTTAGCTGTTGTAAATTATATCAACCAAAGAGAAATAAAAAATGTTGTTTAACCCGGTCTTATTTTATACAGTCACCATATACTTAAGTAATATTTAGTACCAATTACCAAACTATTTTGGAACTACTATTGAAATCGCCTTTTTAAATAGTATTTGTAGTTTCATTTATGAATTAACTTAAATACACAAACATTAGAAATATCCTGTTTAAAATATAAAGATTTTAATTTAACATCAAAATTTTCTTTTGTTATCTTCCTATTTCATAATCTAACATTATTCAAAGTTGTGATTACTCGCTTTGTGTCAAGTTTAACTTTTTAAAAAATATTTTCTTCGGAAAATATCTTCAGATAAAATTGAAACATCTATGAAGAAAATATAATTATTTATAAGACAAATCTTGTAAAATGAAACTGCCATTTTAAGAAGCCTAATAATAAGTATTAATTTAAAACATTAAAATAAATACAAGCTAAAAATGTGGATTTATTAAAATATTTATATTGTTTGCATGGTCACCTACAAGAAATATAGTTGAAATTTTGTAAAATTTTGAAGCAATTTTTGTACTTTATTATTCACTTGATTAATTCATTGAAACGCAATAATTGATTTTAATGACAATAAATCAATTTCTGTAAGTGTATAATGTTTTTTTGTTACAGCGATGAAGCAGGCAATTAAGAAACGAGATTGAGAGCGAAGGTACTTCAAAATCTACATTTTAATTAATAAAACTCTTGAAAACGTTTTGTTATAATAAAAATAAACTCATCTCGATGAGAGATGTGATTGGTTTGAAAGTATTCTAAAAATAATAGAAAAAGAAAATAATATTAACTTATTAGCTTAACTAGTACAAATTACAATTAACTCCGAGTTTAACATTTGCTTGAAAATAAAAATATAATTTTATCGATTAGGTATTATAGAAATGTTTTGAAACTTAGGTATTAACTAAAAGGGATTTGTTTAAAAGAATAATACTTCTTAATGTTTGATTATTTTTAATATTTTAATAATATATTTATTAATAATGATTAATATTAATAAATAATGCTTAATATTTATTAGCTTACTTATTGAAATATAATATTGCGTTCTTGAAGAATTCTTTGTGCCACTTCAAAATTCAATTATTCGAAATGAGACTGACAATTTTAATTTGAAACGAAGGTATAATAGTTTGATCGGATACTAGCTGTTGCCCGCGACTCCGTCCTCATGGACTACAGAAGTACATCACATATTCGGGGAATTAAAGCAATTGTTCGAACACAGGCAATAAATAACTGTCATACTGTTAGATGAATGGAAGGCAGTAAGAGAATTCCAATACTTAAACATATATTACATGGCCTTTTCTAGTACTGGTACTAAGCTCTTGGTATACTTATTAGGATAAGATTTTAAAATCCAACTATTTCTCCTAGAAACTAGCACTTTTAAATCCATTGTAAGAATATATTAATATTAATATAAATTAATATTAATACCCCTCAAAAATATTTTTTATCGCTGATATAGTAATATAAGTTTTGAGATTAACGTGATTATTTTCACTAGAATTATGTAGAGTAGAGTAGACTCTACTCGTGACCATGGAGCGTGTAACCGCTTCAAAATATCGAGGTAATAATAATAATATAACTGACCGTGGCAATAATCCCGTTTTTGTACATAATTCTATGTATGTAATGCATCATATAGGTTTATGTACGTGTATATATTTTGTATGTATTATTATGCACCACTTTTCTCTTTATATTTCACCTTATTCCTACCAATATAAGGTTGTCTGGAAGAGATCGCTACATAGCGATAAGACCGCCTTATTGTATACCCATAACGTTTTTTTATATGTACTGTTATTTGTTTTTCTATTGTTTTTGTGATTTATGTGGTTGCAATAAAGTATATTATTATTATTATTATATTTATTTATTTTATTTTAATCTTATTGAGACCCTTAATCCAGTTGTTTAGTGAGAGCCTCTCGAGATGATGATCGAGACTCTTCGCTATAAGACCATTTACGGAAACTACCATTGCATCGGGACAATTATTGTCGAGTCAACATCCCACATGTCGGTAATCTCGTGAGCTAAGTCCAAGTATTTTGACAGTTTGTCCTTCTCAGCTTTCACAAGATTAGCGTCACAAGGGACACTGATATCAACAAGAAATGCCCGGCGCTCTAACCGATCTACCAGCACGATATCAGGCTATTATTATTATTATTATATTTTTAGATATAGTACGATATTATAGCAAGATAGAGTATGATATTATTTTACATGGTCAGCACCATGTTGACATGTTTAGCTTTACACAAGTATACAGCTTTAGCTTTACGGGGATGCTACGGCGTGCTACGAATTTTTGAAATCAATGAATTTATTGATTTATGAGAAAACACTATCGTTACAAAATGGAACTCTATAGCGTTTAAATTTAATATTCCCACATAAGCTTTTTAAATTTTGTCACTTTATTTCTTATATACACAAAGTAAAAGTTTTTTTTCTACATTGCCACTTTTTAATTTAATTTGTTAATATTCATTTAAAATTGCAAACAATATTGACTTTTAATAAGCTTTCGCTAAAAGATTGCAATTCATTATTTTGTTAGTACATCCAAAAAATATTTTGTGAAGGTATGAATATTCAACATTGTATTGTATTCTTAAATATATGGAAAGTCATTAAACGTTAGGTATGAAACATGTGTATGTTTTTTAATTATATATAAAAATAAACATGTTTATAATCAAAACAAATAATATCACTTTCAAATGTTTCAGCTCTCTCTGTAAGGAAATGTCATTTTAAGGTTATTGATCTCTTAACCCTAAAGCTATATACTTAATGTGAATATAATAATATTTTATGCAAATGTATATTTTTACGGGATATTCATCGGTTGGATTGAAGAGAAGAAACTTGAGTAGTTGTTTAAGATTTAATGCATTTATCATCTACGGCCGGATAGTGGAGCCGAAGTGTTATTACTCGTAAAAGTAAGTATGTCCGTCTGTCACGTAATATAAGCAGTAACGGTGCCTTGCTAAAGTGAAGCCGACTTAGACTTTATACTTAGTCTATGGAGTGGACCAATTTGTCATTATGTCGTATTTAATAGAAGTAATATATTCAAAATAACTTTACCAAAAACAAGGGTCAATGTCAAGGGTCACCAACGAAGACAATTATATTTTCATGGTTAAGTAATTAGTTAAGTAATTTGAAGATTTAAATTGTTTTCATTTTCCTGTTGTCATCAATCAAACCAATATTTTTTTTTAGTAAAATATTTATTTGGGTTACGTAACTGTTAAAACGAATGAAGTTAAACATATATAATGAGATAAGAAATCTAGGAAAGTAGCTTACAGCTTCATGAATATGTAAGGGTCTTTGCCATTACGGAGCTTTATACTGTTAGGTATATATTTCTAAATTATCAATACTAATAAAACAATTAAGGAACCAGTAAAGTATTTGGCAAATTCTTATTATCTTTGTATTAACTGCTATTTCAAGTTAACGGAAAAGCAACTACTCCTAGATAAAGTTCAGTTTTGTATACTATATTATAAAAAAAAAATGTTATTTTATTACAAGCAGATACATATATAAATATATTTATAATTATTACTTCACTTAGATAATAGGATGACATCACACTAAATCCTTTTGTAACAAATATTTTGATTGTGGTATGTTCTCAACTTAACATTCCATCAAAATAAATTAAATTAATATAAACATGAATGTTAAGTACTTCTGGAAAAGAGTTTGGAGGAGCTTGTTTGATCCCAATACTGCTATGAAAGTCCACGTTTGTGTTGGCTTAGCCTCTCAAAAGGGCTTATTTGTATAATGGGACCTTTCTGAGTGACGGGTATATAACATAAGAAATAATATGATTTGTGATAAATTCCTTCATGTTATTAGTATTGTCAAACTTATTACAAAAGAAACTTAATCATTTTTATTAGTTATTTATATCGAATTATTTAAATATGAGACACAAAGGAATTTACCTGAGGCTAGTTTTAATAAATAAAGTTTGTCTTCAGACAAACAACATTTTTAATAATCCCTTAACTAGAACCTGAAATATAAATAACTTAAATAATCAATAGTTAACAATTTTGATCATGGACTTCATCAAAGTGTACTCCAGACTACTGGAGCGTGCTCGCTGATACACTTCACTACTGGTAGTACGTGATCAGTGCTCTTGTTTATACATCGTGTGCTTTTATAATAGTGCTTTTGACCTTCAACCCATTCTCGCTTAGTGTTGGTTTCGTCTTAGATATATATATATATATCTTATCTTAGATATACATATAAAAATTACATAATTTAACCTGTTTATTTCTATTCTTTACTAAAATATTTCCATATATATACAACTATCATTTTTAGCAATGAATGAATGTTCAATATTAATAAATTGACGTCCAATTTTTTCCATAATAACTATTAAATGATGTGACTTTCGGATGAATAAATCGGAAAGTAAATTTTCATGTGAAAAAGCAATTTAATTATTCGATTATTTTTATCTACAATAAACATAAAATTATAAAGTTTAATTTAAACGTCAAATAGTTCATGGGGTTTTCTATATTTTACTTTATGCTACAAAGTATATTTTATTGCGTTTTATAAAAATCGTAATTTTTGTTACAATATTCGGTCATACATATTATACTTAGAATTACTCCCTGTCATACACTGTAAAAAATCAAACCGATTTTTGGACACTCTTTTTGCCTCTCACTCGACTTTGAATGACAGTTGTCAGAGTTCATTGAAATACATTGTATGCAGGTAAACAGCTGTAATCCAAACCTTTTTCTTTTTAAAGTTGTCAAATCGAGTGGCCTGGATCTCATTTCACCAGTCACCATAAATCGTTCTCGATGATTCAACCGGCGAACAAACTCAAATTGGCCTTGAAGAAATTGAGATTCATCAACAGATGGCCGCAGTGAGCTCTTTTGACACTTGGTGATCCTGATGTTCTTTTTGCCTTCCGAACCAAATAAATATATATATATTTAATACTAAAGCACAAAAAAATATATAGTAGGTATTATGTTGACAAAAGCGTATAATTTTTTACACCGTCTCTTTTATTATGAATCTTATAAAATAATTTCGCTGATCTAAGTTATTAAGAAAGTCGTAATTGTAGTTGTCGTTCAGTCCTTCCCTATTTTAAAGTTATTAACATTTTTCATTACAGCTATTCACCCCTAGAATACTTCAACTTAAAAACAAACTTTTGTAGCTTTTTGAATTGGCAATAATATTAATACTAAATATTCTTAAATTTAAATAAATATATAACGAAAAATAAACCGATACGGGCAGGGATTCGAACCCCAGGCGACTACTGGGAAACCGTCCCGTCTATCTACCAAACTTTCGATCGGTAGAGCGGTTTCGGAGGTTCGAATCCCTGCCCGTATCGGTTCATTTTGCATTATATATTTATATAAATTTAAATAAGCTTGACATGGCTATACATGTTTATAGATATTTTCAAACACTAAATATTCTTTATTGCACACCAACAAACAGATAATACAAAATAATGATGCCAATTAATATAAGGTGGCAAAATCGCCGAAAAGCGATTTCTGTCAGGTAAACTCAAGGTTTAACCTTTACATTTAGGTATTCTGGGTTATAGACTAAACTATAGAATCTGGGTCAAAAGAGCTCACTTACTACTATTGGGTTATAGACTAAACTATAGAATAGACTATATAACAAACCATCACTCCTTGTATATAGACCTATTAATCAAAACATAAATTCCTAATATTTACACTATTATACATCCGTAATTAATATATCAGAATATATCTATTTATATTACGGCAAACAATTATCTTAAGACCGGAGCTTCATTGTGGGCACTCGCTTTTGTTCTTTAGAAAGTGTGGTCTCGTCAGCGAGAAATGTGTTTGTAAAAGTTTTGGTATTTCACTCTATTATATTTAGTTTTAATATCGCTTTATTATTTACCCGTTACGTGTTACGATTATAATTTATTGAAGAAATTTCATCAAATTTAGTTAAGTTTCATAATTATTCATTTCTTGAAAGAAGGATCATAGATGGACATAGTTTTTCGCAGGAATAGGGCTAAAAGATACATTTAAAGCCTAAATAGTACATAGAAACATATATAGATTCTATTTTGAACATTTCATAAATGGTTTTGATACCGGTAGCAAAAATATATATGAATTAAGAAACATTTCAGTTGAAATGAAATGGAAATAAAATATTTTTTGAAAAGCCTCTTTATTAAAATAGATACCAGCTAATTGAATTCGCATTCAATATTCATAGCACGTTTTACAATTATTTTATACTGTAAAATCATTTAAAGTTAAATATATTACAATAGTAGATATTATCATAATAATTAAGAAAATTAATTTATAGATTATCTAGCAGATATATCTTTTTTTGTTGTTCCTAAATATTATTAACAGGGTATTTAATATTCCAGCATATGCAGTCAGTAACACACTTCCATGAATAAGTATTGTAAGTAAAATGGGAATATTTTTGTAAAATCCTTTTCCCTCATTAAAATAACATAACGTCGCAATATTCACACGAACGAAACCTCCTTATCTGCATCAAAGGCTACATTTAGATTACATGTTAGATCGTAAAGGACACTGCATTGAATACTATTAAGATTTGTATTCTTTTTTTACTGTACTCTTATAGTAATAGTAGATAGGTTTCATAGGAAATTCTATTGAGTATACAATACAATTCAATTATTATACAATTCCCTTCGATTAATGTTTTTCAATTATCTCAGTCAGTCGTCACCAACAGTCAGATAAAACAATATTTGAATGATAAAAATAAGTATCATGTGAGTACGATCTAGACAACAATAGTAGGCTGGGGAATATTGATAAATTTAGTTTGAAACTGAACTGTTCCATCTTAAAGCAACGTACAAAGTACAGCGTTCTTCTTCCGTCTCAAAACGAAATAGAAAACACAGTTATTACACATTTTTCTAATTATAAGTAGGCCATAGGGTAGAATATGTTTGTATGAACAAGAGTTCTTGGTTTGGAAATAGGGCAGGTGTGACATGACAAGATTATAAAGAAAACAGGGTGTTGTTTAGTTTAACGACGTAATGAGACAGATTGGATGTGCCTTATATATTGTGGTGTCGTAATTATTAAAAACTGTATGAGGATATTAATTGTAAAAGAGAGATTCAAAATATTCATTTTAAAAAGCTATATTATGGATATAGATAGCATTTTTCATAAGAGTATGTTCAAGTGTAAATAGTGTCAGTGAACATACTTTAAGCAAAAATAAGTAATTTTTACACCTGTAAATAGACACTTGCACTTAACACACTCTTTCTACTGCAAGATATACAAACATACCTCTGGGAAATATGATTGAAAGGTAACGCCAAGATACGTTATAAAAAACAATTTATCAATTTTATTATTTATTTCGTTTTATCTTTTTAAAAGCTGTGATGATATCAACATGATAAAAGGTCGGATGAAGCTTAGAAAATCTCCCTTTATATAAATTTAACATACAAAAACACGCTTAAGTGATTGATAAACCTATTTTAAAGAAATCTGATAAATGGGAACGATTATTATAAGTGCTGTCGCTTATATTCCATTCATTCATTCTTCCACGGGTTGGAATTAAAATAGGAATGAAAGCAGTCGTTGGTCCTATCATTAAGATGGCAGCAATTTAATGAGATTGTTTTGGAGTAAGTAAGGTGTTATTATTTTGGCAGAAAAGCATACTTATACCATACTAGTCACTGCCGCACTACAACATTTATCATTATTATTATAATTCTGTTTTACGCTCATTATGCATTACTGGCAGATGTAAAAAAGTAGAAATGTATTCTTTATTACAGCTACGTTAAGAAAATGCAAGATCATATATGAAATCAATAGTTTGAACTATAAAAATTTTAAGTTATCAATAATAGCGAGTTCAATACTTATGGTTACAGAAAAAAAAATATCCTAATTAATTTAATTTCATAAATTTGTATTCTTAGTATAATTCAGAATAAATAACATTTATAACTCGTAGTTTCTGAACATATCTCATTTGTGTACGTGAAGCGCACCGTTACGGGTTACCGCGGAATAACAGGCTGTCCTTGTTATTCTGCTAATTATCACTCACAAGACAAATTTAAACTTAAATGAATACCAGGTAAATAATTATGTCCTGTTTATTTAAATACATATATGCGCTACCGTATCGTAATCAATTGGTAGAGTGATAGGAGTTTTCCCACTGCTTTCACAAGAATATGAGATTATTAATTAACGTTTATTTTTGTATGTTCGGTAAAGTGTTAATATGTATCTATATATTTTTTTGGGAAATCCATAATTTTTATTATATAATTTGGACAGGATCTGCCATCTGGTGATGCTATCTATTTATGATAATGTAAAAGTATAGATTACTTGTCAAGCTCAAGACTCAGGATAAATCTTAGAAGGTAATTCAATATTTAAGTTACCAGGGTCTTTATAGTTACTGTAAAGTAAATCTAGTGGGTATTGAAACTTCAACGAAACTCCTAAACTTCTTAAAGTAAAAGTAATTTCTATTATTTAATCAACCATATTGAAAACAAGGTTCAAAACCAAATTAAATATTCACACACAATCGCAGATTTAATTATTTATTAACCGTAAGTTATCGTGAGGGAAAAACTTAATTTTAAATTCTCTTTGTTTGTTGATTCTATTTCTACAGGTTTTGAAGTACCGGAGGTTATTCTTATTTTTACAATAATACTTTTCATATTGTATTTATTTAATATTTGTTCATAGAAGATACATTTTTATATCTGCGTTTTTATTAAAGCAATTATGTTGAAATTTATATATTGATAGCTCCTAATTTTCAAATTTCAAATATTAATACTTGTACTGTGGACGGTACGGTCAATAATTTGTCCACATACACAATACTATTGTGATGCTTATCCTAAACTATTATTTACCAACTTTAATTGGCAATCAAGACATATATCTATAAATACAATAATAGTGTTACAATATAAACAGGGCCAATTTACTTGATATTGGCTAGCAATACTTTTATGTTATGATATAATTAGCAACTCAATTCCAACTTATGATGCAGAACGCTTACAGTAAGATACAGCGTTATTGCGATTCAAACCACCTATGTTGAATATAAATAAAAAAAATAGGGTTCCTTTGTCGAAATTGCGCAACAATAAAGAAATTCTCATATTCCCGGCTGACAAAGGTAATGTAATGCTGACAACAGTGATTGTAGATACAGAGATGTATGAAACCAAAATCTCAAATATTTTGTACATGTCTAAAGACGTGTGAACCATCTTGATGTTATTTAAATTCAAAATAAATATAGATTGATAAGTTCATCGATACGGGTAGGACTCAAATCCACGAGCTGTTGGAAACCATTCGGACACTCTACTAAATTAGTAGGGTATCGCTAGCCGCTTTAATGAATTGAACATCTGATATATAAGTGCGATTGTTTGGATGTTTGGATGGCTGTTTGTAACTCAATCACAACAAAACTACAAAACATATTTTGATGAAACTTAGGAATATTGTAGCTTAAGTACCAAAATAATACATAGGCTATAGAAATACTAACTTTTGCATGTGGTTTTGTCTGTGACATGACATAGATTGTAGCGCGATAACTGATTGCCATGGGTGATCCGGTTTTTAAACGTTTGGTTTATTGAATTTTACATAATTATTTTTAATATCCTTCTTATTTCCCGACGACTTTATGTTATTTTTATTCCTCAATATTAACTTCATCCTTTTATATTCTTCAATACGTATACACGTATGTTAAAAGAAATATAGCCAATTATGCTGTTTTTATGTTCCCTGCTACAGTCTAAAAGGATTAATGGTTTTTGACGTATGAGATATCGGTATATACTTCAAAAATGGTTAGAAACATAAGCTATAAAAATATTATTTTTATAGTCTATGTGGACGAAGTCACGGGCAACAGCTATTAGGACATATATAAACGGAAACTATATGAGACCCATCAATTAGACACTTCATCCCCCCACTGCTTCCACTTTCACAGACTACCTCCACTTGATTTTAAGTATATACTAAAAAAGAAAACCTTATAAATGTGGACTTTAAAGCTTAATTTGAGCACCTTAATAATAAAACGCAAATTAAAGTAGGCAGTTCAAGTTAATTAACGTCTTTTGAACTCAGATTAATTTTTTTTATTAACTTAATTCCGGCAAGTAATTATTTATCTTTGCCTTAACTAATTATCAGTCAGGGCAATGATCAAGGGAGATAATTAACATTTGTTAGCAACCCATTTTTAAGTCGTTTATAAGTCGTAATTCGTTTATGAAATATTGAGTTTAATACGATGTATATACCCAGTGGCTTTTAAATCTCAAGCGAGATCAATCTTCAGTGTTGATAAGACAGGATTACAGAAACACAAAGGTTCTAATTTCGGTTATATTCACTCTCAAAGCGGTTAACCGTACAGGAAATATGACCTACAGGCAGGCTACAGGGTGTTTAGGAAGTACAATGAGATTAGGAGAGTGTTAATGACATCTTGTCATGATGTTTATAGTTGAAATAGTATTATAAGATCAACCTGTATACATTCAAGTAAAATTTAAGGAAATATTAAACTTAATTTATTTATTATTTATATAATCTTTAGTGTACAAAGATAGAAGTCTTTATACAATTGGCGGACTTAAGGCTATAGCACTCTCTACCAGTCAGTCGATGAAATTAACAGAAAAACACAAATGAGGGGTACAATAGAGAAAGAGAAAAAAAAAAGTGACAAGATTAAACACGATCTAAAATTATAACAAAAGAAAACAAAAACATTTATAAATATTATATGTTCCACACACAATATTTCAGATATAATTATCAAACCCGAGAAATAGTAAAAAGTTATGGTTTGTGTCCTCAAAAAATTCAAAAAATTAATGGAATTATATTATAAGAGATGATGAAAAAATAAATAGTAAATATTAAAAAAAGTAATTTTATTATATTAATGCATATAGAGAAACTATTTAAGCTTTGCTTTTTCTGTATATTGAACGAACGCTCCGAAAACTCCTATGTGTTAACTGAGTAAAACTTTTTACCTGTAACATATAATTGAATTTTCCAACTACATCTACTAACCTAAGCAAACTATGTTTTCTGTCTCACTGCGTCTTTGTGTGCCTTTTGATTATCTACTAGAGCAGTAGTTCTTAAAAACCACATTTTACTCTGTTATTAACAAAAACAATGCTGTCTCCGTAAAGTCCAAACACAAGTCATACTTATTATCTGCCTTCTAATCTAAAAAGCTCTGTCTCATGTCAACAATGTCTGGGAAATGAAATTGCGGATTTGGTCCGGTGTTTGACTTCGAGATCAACGTAAACCCCGAGCGACTGAATTTAATGGGGTTACGAAATTTGGAAACGTAGTTTTTATTCAAATTCAATTGTAAGTTTTTATGTCATTTAGAATTTGTTACATAGGACTTGCACTAGTATTCTGTAATAAGTTTCCATTATTTCACATGGATATTCAATAATATTAACCTGACGAGATCAATTTCAACTCGTGTATGTACATTACATAATATGTAAATATTAACCTAAAAGTTATTATGTTACACAAACATTATAATTTATTTTTAATTTTTGTCCTTAAATAGGATTTCTAGTTCCATTCACGAATTATTCTAGAGAAGACTAAATTGAATTGACTTAATCGAGGGCTCTGGAATCATGTGAACGTATTCATTCATTTGTATTCATAGCATATTAAATAAACGAACTACCGATTTGACTGATTCAATCAAAAGGGTGTACCGACTTGGGTAGAAGAATTAAAATATTACTTTTATTGTTATCTATCTATAAATATTGTTTGAATTTCTTTCATAAAAATAAGTTTAATTTTAAAATTCTCGGTATTTATCCTGTTTTTTAATTTAATATCTTGCTAATAATTTAATCAGAGTTTCTTAATTATTCATGTTACAAACCGAACTTATCAGATTCAAAGTTTTTTGCCACTTGCTTTATACAATTTTTATAAATTAAGATTTACTTAGCGGTCTTAGAAAATAAGTTGAGCTTAAACAGAAACTTCTCTTAGCAAGAAAAGAATAATTTATAAGGAATAAAAGCGACTACAGCTGCGAGTGACACGTTCAAAAAAGATTACGGTAACAAAACACAAAGGTTATTACACTTTCAAAATAAAAGTTACTTAATAAAAAAGCAATTGAAAGATTACATTTTTATTAAAAAATATATGTGTTAAGACAATATTAACCCAAGAAGTAAAAGATTTGAAATTGTGTATCTTCTGGGGTTTAATTCTCTTCTATGATTTTCTATTTGTTAGGTGATAATTAGGTATTTGTAATTCATCTTCTTGTCTTTCTTTAAGACTTTCCTTCTCTTTCTTATATATCAAATTTGTTATTGCCAAATACTCAATTTTGCAAATATAAATTCCACTACGCTACCACTCTTGAAAAATAGGGATGAAGAGGAATGAATTGATGAAAAGGGATGAAGTAGAAGAGAAAACCGGAGAACGATGTATGTTTGGGCTTCCGACACTTTCAGTCACTGACAGGTATTCACTCACATTAAGAACTACACGTCAAGATATCTTTAGATATTCCAGTAAACAAGTCTTAAGACCGGAGCTTCATTGTGGACACTCGCTTTTGTTCTTTAGAAAGTGTCGCCTCGTCAGCGAGAAATGTGTTTGTAAAAGTTTTGGTATTTCACTCTATTATACTCAGTGTAATATCGCTTCCACTTATCATTTCTCACTCAACTCAATAAGAGATAAAATATATTGGATGTGGTAAGGACTTGTTTACTGATATTATGTATGTGTGGGTGTTATTGCGTTTGTTTGTGTTGAAGGGGATTGTTTCAATCAAAGAATTTTCAGAGTTACTGGACGGTTTCCCAGACGACGCAGATTCGAATGCTGTCCTAATGGATTGATTATTTATTCTATTTTTATTTAAAATTAAAACGGTTTCATATTGAAATAAATAAAGTGCTTTTAACCGAACCCCAATCTGAAAATAGGGTCATGATTTTAACTTTAACACAGAAATGATATCAATTAAATTATTTCAATAGCAAGAAAATAATTGTCATATCTTTCATGAAAAGGTTAGGTAATATGTTGTTTCATGTTTGTAAGATACTCATTAAAATAACATAACGTCGGAATATTCACACGTGAGACCTCCTTATCTGCATCAAAGGCTACATTTAAATTGAGCGTTAGATCAGTAAAGGACACTACTTTCAATACAATTACAATTGAAGTATTTTTTTATAATTCTAGGTGTCAAATACACAAATAAAATAGATAGATAGATATTGGATATATTCCCTATTTGTCTGTGACTCAACTAACATTCATTGCTTACTTAGAGGTTAAATCAATTTGTATAATTTATCCTGATAGTATTGTTATTGTTATTATTATCATCATTATAGAAATGCAATATAAAAAAAATGGTCAGTCTTGTGCATGTATCTATAATAAAATGTCGCCAGGATCTAATTACGTCATATTAACGGGAATACCTACTCGCTTTCAAAATAAGGCAGGTGTGGAATCACGACGAAAATAGGGTGTTGCTTACTTTAATGATATAGCAAGACAGAGATTGAATTGCCTTTTAAAACTATATTGTTCTTCCGGATCTTCTTAATAAATAGATAATAAAAGTATGTAGAAATAGAAGTTAATAGTATAAACTTCGCACATGTTAAAGTTTCCCATGAAAAATTCCTATTTATTTATTACAAACAATTAATTACTCTACTAAAAAACAAAACAGGAATAAGAAATAAAAAGTCTGAAAGAAATCCTTATTTAGCGACAAAGCCGCCTGCTTGTACTACGTAGATTAATGATTCATTAATTAACAGATTCTTTGCATATAAAAATGGATATAATAGTTGAACTAAGAACACATAACAGAAGAATACAAATACATGACACATAATACCAGAGCTGACAAATGAAAACTTCTATCATAATTGCATCCGATTCCTAAAACTATTTGGGAATGAAAATTGGAACGGGAACCGTTGGCAGAAGCAAAATGGCGACATTTGACAATGAGCCTCCTTGTGACGTAGAATACGTGCCAACACTTTGTTTGCGTATTGGGAATAGGTATAGGAACATTTTGGCAGAAGAGAATTCATGTGTTTTATTACAGAATACAAACCTAGCAGACTACAAAATTAGCAGAATCAGAGGTCACGGGATCGAACCTTTCTTATTTTGATAAAGTTTTCAATTATTTTTTTTTGTGAAAGAAAGGCTTTCATGCTTTATGTCGGTCCACGATCTTAAAAAGACAGCGTTGTATAATATAGTCGAAGTGTCATTAGATGATTTGTCTTTGATTAAAATTATTTCACAATAAAAAAATTACAAGTTTTTCATTGATTATGTTGTTGACGTTATTTTGCCCACAGCCGAGTATCGGGTATTTAAGCTATCATCACTTTGAACACGACCTTATCCTTTCAAAAATACAGTTTAAATTCCTACGCTTAAGAATTTCTTATAGTACCTATAAATATTTTCAGTGCATTAGAAAATGGATAGAAAACAATGGAATATTTATGATAATGGGTTAGAGTGCTTTTAAGTAATGTTTTTGGAATAAAGAATGTAAATTAACAGTATATATACATAATTAATTATTATATATTTAATTAAAATTAACAAATATATTTGTAGACAATCAACATAATTCTTATGTCAGTGCGTTTTATAGAGAGAAAAAAATATCGTGCATTATAAATCTTCCATATAAACTTCTTAAATTAAATATAAAATAATAAAACACAAAAGTTAACAACTAACTGAATTTGTGTAAAAGTGATAAAAAATAAAATTTTCCACTCTGTTAAAAAGCTCTTTTTGTCACTCCATAATTCAATCGCTTGAATTGTGAGTGACAGTTATTTAAGTGAAATGAAGGTATAATGGTTTTAAATCTATACCGGCTGTTGCCCGCCACTTCTTCCGTATGGACTACAAAATTATGTCACATATTCGTGAAATAAACCAATTGTTTTAACCAAGACAACAGAAGGCCTTAAGGCACTTTCGGTGTCCTAGTATTAGTCGTTGAAATGACCACAATTTAAGAAAATGTTCAAATATTTCTTATATTTATAAGAAAAATATATTGCCAATAGAAAAAATATTTTCGTCTTTTATATCATGACATAAAAACCATATTTATTTCATATACAATGAGGACAAAGTATTAAGATAACTTTATATAATAAAAGTATAGTAAATGATTTGAAGTTTAAGAGAGATGCTACGGTCTACGAAATAAGCCGTGCTACGAAATTTAAAATTAACGAATTTATTCTTACATGATTGAACAGTCTCCACGATATCTGGAGCAGAATGGAATTTAAATTCAATATTAAAACATAAGTTTTTGTGATACAAGGTTTTTTTATAATTTCGTATAGGTATATCTAGTTTCTTATATACTCACAATGCATAGCCTCATATATTTTATGAATATTGTTATTGTTCTTAATATTAGTTAATTTACTTGCAATATAATACATGAAATTGAAAATCTTATTTATTTTTACTCTTCTGATTTTTAATAGACTCTAGGGTGAACAAATTACTGAAACCAAAGATTGTTGTTGATAACTAAGTGTTTTTATTTGTATATGAATGTTATTAATTTTTTGGAGTTTACTCCTTAAGAATCGATTTTTGTATATAAGGCGCCCGGTATGAGAAAAATATGAGGAGTAAAATCCACTGAACGATGACCTCGTTACGTTTTTGGTGCGCAACCTATCATGCGCAACTAGTTTTGCCATCTATCGATGAATAGCAGAACTTTTAATGATTTGAAATATCACGCTTGTCTCTTTAGTTCACCAACTCGCCTCTAGGGGGCATAGGTTGTATCAGCGTTACTGCGCATGCGTAATCCTGCATAATACTTGTACAAATATACTTTTTGGAGTTTACTCCTTAAGAATCGATTTTTGTATATAAAGCGCCCGGTATGAGAAAAATATGAGGAGTAAAATCCACTGAACGATGACCTCGTTACGTTTTTGGTGCGCAACCTATCATGCTCAACTAGTTTTGCCATCTATCGATGAATAGCAGAACTTTTAATGATTTGAAATATCACGCTTGTCTCTTTAGTTCACCAACTCGCCTCTAGGGGGCATAGGTTGTATCAGCGTTACTGCGCATGCGTAATCCTGCATAATACTTGTACAAATATACTTTTTTCATCAAGGCCTTTAATTTTAATAACTTGCTGTTATTGTGTTACAAAAGACCCTAAGTACAAGTACTTAACAATCGTAATTGTTCTTTATTCACAGAAATAAGATTGAAAATAGTTTTAGCCGATATTATGAACCTTTTTATGATATTACAAAGCAGTTAAACTTCTCATTTTAAATAGGACTGTTGATAAAATATGTATGGAAATATCGATATTATTACTAAGAAATATCGATATTTATTACTAATACATTTTTGTACGATATATCGATACTTTGATATTGAAATTCAGGTATCGTGGTCGATATTTATTTCAAATATTTTTAAGTTATTGCATAGCTTATATCGTGGGATTGGAGTGCAGCGACCGAATCAAGAAATTTCGTAACAAAAAATCTAAAACCCCCACTCCGCCTACTATGTAGCTCGGCCGAGTATTGCGTACATATCATTTAAAAATAGCTTAAGCGCCTTGTTGATACTTGTATTATATACTTTATTGCTTAATAGTTTAACAAACGTAATTAAACTTATTCGTGAGATTTAAGGTTGAAAATATTTTTAGCTAATGATAATCTTAACCTTTTTATGACAGTACATAGGAATGACAACTTCAAATAGTATTTTTTTTAATATCAGAAAAAATTGTTTTCTTATCGGTCACAACATCCAACTTCAATTAATATAAACGCAAAAAAAATAAGTGTGGCACTCGGAGATTGCCGCAGTAAAGCTTGATATATCGACATTTTCAAATACATCAATATTGGGGTTTGGAATTTCAAAATATTATCGTTATTTCGACATATTGGCTTTATTTAAAATAATTATTGCAAGTCATGTTAGACATGCAAGATGGTATTTATTTTTTAAGTGAGTTGCTAAATTAGTTGTATTACCGCTGCTTTTATATTTTTCCCGCATAAATTCGATGAAACACTTCTTGTATCAACTTTATTAAAATACATACCATAAAATGGTAAAAATGATTAAAGAATATTTATTTTGGCAATGTACTATTTCTATAAAACTAGATATTGAATGATTTAGTGTGAATGAATTAGCTTTTACCGCTACGATAAGAGAAATGATGATGATAATGAATTTGTAATAAATATCGATATTTCTAAGTAATAATATTGATATATCGATACATCGATATTTTATAGACCTATTCCTATTATGACATGATTATATATTATGAAATTATTCTATTCCTATTTAAAATATAATCAGTTAAATAAGTTAAATAAAGTTCAATTACGATTGTTAAATTCTTGTACTCTGGACTTTTGTAAAACCATAACAGAAAGTCATTAAAATGAAAAGGCTTTTTGAAAGAAATTCATTTGTACCAGTAAAATATTTATTTTAAAATAAACATTAATTATTATTCAATAAAGATCATAATACATATTATTAACTTGGCGCTTATGCTATTTTTAAATTATAAGTACACAATACTGGTGTGTTAGGTTATTTTCGTTATGGAATTTCTGGATTCGGTCTCCATACTCAAGGCCCGCGATAGAAGCTATGCAATAGCTTAAAAACTTGAATTAACATCAATAAAAAAAAATACTACATAAATAATTATAATTGCAATAGTTGATAAAAATGCTATGCAATAGCTTTACACGGCAGACAACAAGTGTCGCACGTTTTTTTTTTTCATTTAAACTGTCTTATTTGTAAATTGATTCTAAGGGAACAAACTCCAATATGAAATAAATAATAAAGAACTACTAAGCAATTTAACATAATACAAAAAATAATAATGAAAATAATTAATTAAAACCTAAAATATTTATTATTTGTAATGTAAGTAAAGACTTATATTTCCATGTAAGGAACGATACATTTTTAATTTTTATGTTATTAAATTTTTAATATAAGCTAATATGCTAATGATTACTGATAAAAAAATATCAATATTAAAAGATGCCTTAACAACATAGTCAGAACCATACATATTCATCGTATTAATAAAAGCGAATATGCTCATGAATGTTGATAAAATCAATGAAAACATTAAATGTGTGTATAGAGTAATGTATATGCTGCAAAGCGACTATATCTATATGTTATTGAGCTTGTTTATTTCTATCAGTATCAATTTACTTATGTTGCTGTTTTTGTTATATTTATCAATAATTAACATTGTTATTGTGAAGTTATAATCTTTATCATTATATTTGGCTAAAGTGAAATGCAAGTATTTCGAAATAAACTATGGCAGATAGGGGTGTAGATAATATTTTATAAGGTATCAATCTTTTTTTAATTTATTTATTTTCATTGATATTTTTTATGTTTTCGATAAAATATATTTTATTTTATTAAATCGGAAAACAATTTGTGAAGCTATAAATTTTCAATACAATTCATCTAAGTAACATTATCCTCTCAAAAATAATTGATTAAATCTTGAATGTATGAAAAGTATATACAGGTATTTATCGCTTATAGAGCAAAGGTCTTAGGTAAAGACATGTCGACATGAGAGTATTGACCTTTCAACCCTTCCATGTCAATAAGAAATCTCAATTGCTAGAGTTGCTTGTTGAGTTAAACATATAAATTAAGCTATTTTATTCATAAGTATGAAATTTTATGCAGAAAATATCAATATACCAATATATTCATATATTGATTTATTCATTCATTTAATATTAACTTTCCCTAGAGAAGATTAATTTTGAATATTGTCCCTGCTTATAGTTTTATGACATTTTATGGCGAATATTTTATTATTGTACAATCACACTGTATATAAAAAAATTATGCATAAAAAAATTGTGATAATTTAAAATTTTTGATTACAAACGTAGGTTTTTGTTAAATAAATTAGAACAACAATTTAATTTTACACTTATTATGATAAAATACTCTTTTCTTTCTTAGATATTCCTAATCGTATCTATATTATTTAGTTTAAGGATAATAAATAATAAGCATAATAATATGTAATTATTAAAAATAAATCATTTTTTAAGTAAGGTAAGTAAATATAAGGTAAATAAAAGCAGGTAACCAATAATTCTATATACTTATATGGAATTATTGGTTACCTGCTTGCTATCAATATAGTTGAGTGTAGAGCAGTTGACGTAATCATAAGAGATAATATATTTTCATTAAGATGGTTTTATTGTTATAAATTAAACAATCGATCAGTTTCTATAAGTGTGTAATGTTTTTTTATTACACCGATGAAGCAGGCAATTAAGAATCGAGATTGAAAGCGAAGCTACTTCGCAATCTACATTTTAATTAATAAAACTCTGGGAAACGTTTTGTTATGAAAAATAAGCGAGTCTCGGCAACCAAGATTAGATTGATTTTAAAGTATTCTAAGCGGATTGGAAATTTTGAAATAATATTAACTTAAAAGCTTATTCCTGTTTTTTAGAACGATAAGCTAAGTTAAAAAGAATAACATTTGTTAATGTCGTTGTAGGATAGAATAAATACTATGCATTTTTATTAAACTTCTTATTCATTTTAATCCTATTATATTTTATATATTTATTTAAAAGCTAAAACTAAATTCTATTTAATTTTGAATAACATAATGAAGAAAAAGATTAAAAACCAAACCTCTTAAAAAGTTATTAAAAAATATTGAGTTTTATTCTAGAGTTCTTTCTGCTATTGCATAATTCAATAGTTTGAAATTATATTTTTTAATGTGAAATGAAGGTATAATGATTTGACTCCATCCTTGTGGAGTAAACTAGTGCGTAACACTTCCGGGAAATTAAAACGATTGTCCGAACACAGACAAATAACATACTTTGACCATATTTACCATATATTTGCTGAAGGCATTTTTTTAATTTTGGTTATAAAGGTCTTAATATATCAAGATAACCTTAGAGGCTATTTCAAATGCAATAACATTTTATATATTTGTTTTGTAAGTAACATTTATTTCGTGCAGTCCTAGAATTGGCACTTTGAAATAAATTTTGCTCTGCTGCGTTCTACGAACTACAGCGTGCTACGAATCTTGAATTGAATTGATTTAATCTTTTAACTATTCATAGATGAATAAATAAATGATACTCATTGATTAACAAATGTGAAAATATAAGGAAATATAAGCCAAAAATTTAATATTGACACAAGCTTATAATACAAGAAGATTTTTTTATAATTTTGCAATTACGATGTAAAAGCTCTTATTTTTTAATTTTTCACTAGTTTTTATTTTTAGTATTAGTTATCATATTGCAAAACATGAAATACATTAAATACATTAAATACCAAATATTATACATCTCCCCAGTCAAAGTCATTTGATTTATTTAATGTAGGTTTGTAAGGAGATTCCTATAGGAGAGTTCCGACCTTTTATCCCCTTCATGTCAATTAGAAATTGTAATTGATAGAATTGCTTTCAAGCCTTCTTCATGGAGAAAATAAACATATAAAATGAAAAATTTTAGCTACACACAACGTATTATGTTCATGAATAAAATTGTTATTATTATTATTATAAGACGCAATAATATATAATAACGTAACAAAACATCAAAACATGGTCATATATATTGTTTAAAAGATTCAATAGAAAACAGATACATAAATAATAAATCAATGAACTCTCTACCAATTTATATTATGCATCATACATATAACCATATACTTCAAACTAAAATAAACTAATATCTCAAACTGGACCCTCATTGTACTGACTTTATATTGTTCTTTAGAAAGTGTAGACTCGTCATCGTGAAAAGCATGTATGAAAGTTTTGGCATTTCACTATATTTTACTCGGTTTAATATTGCCTTATGAAACAACGGGGACGTTGGCCTTTTTAGTATCAGATGAATGTATAATATTTTGTAAATGTGTTTATACGTTTACCTATGTTATAAATGTGTGTGTATCAAAGTCATTATCTATGTTAGTTTCCGTGCAGGTAATGTATGTTTTAACGTAAATATTATCACTTGAATAAAGGACAGTAATAATAAAGAAATAAAACGGCAGTCACTATATAATAAGAATTATATTATCTAAAAATATTATATGTACAAAAAGTATGTTAAGACTTTGTTTTTAAAAAATACAAATTTTCATTTATTATTCATGGCACGTATTGGGTTCATTTTAAAACAGAAGCACTTTAAAAGGAAAACTGTACAACTTTTAAACTAATGAGGCACATTCTATAGCGCGGGGTGACGTGATAAAAAATAATGTTTTAAAAACAAAAGCATTAAAAAATGTGAAATTTCACTTTTCATTTACGTATTACAAAATTATGCCGAAAACATTTAATGCCATTCCTAATATTAAATGATATATATTTTTAAAGAACGTGTAATGTTTCATTAATAAATACAGATATTAACATAATATAATTTACACAATAATGTAAGGGTTGTTAACCCCGCTAACCCCTGGTGAACTTGTTACAATTAAATATCGTGAGACAGTTTAAAAAGGTTTTACCAGTTGTTAAAACCTTTTTAAACAGTCTCCCATTTGGTCAAACTTCTATTTATGAATATAGAATGATCCCTGGCGGAGTATTTTTGTTTTTTTTTTTATATTTATTTTAAAAAATAAATTCCATATAACATATAGCTTTTACACACCAAGTAAAAGTTTTTATTTTAATAATTTCATATATGATAGTGCGTTAATAATTATTTGATTTAATTGCTACTAATTGTTTATTGTTATTATGTAAATGATTTATTATCTGTACTATAAGAGACTCAAAACAACACCTGGACGAACACGTGCACCTCCCTTCTAACCAGACAAATGTTTTGATCCCCTTACAAATTGTATAAATTGACCTATTAACCTGTTGATTGTTTTGTACAACACAACCGTTGTAACTGAAATCAAGTTAAGTTATTTGTTGAAGACTCTGCGATGTATTTAGTATGGATCACCTTTCACGCTAACATACATAATATGTAATTTTATTTAACAATAAATAAGTAATAATACATATATAATGACATATAAATATAACGTTCATAATATATCTAAAAATATGATATATATTAAGTGAGGTTTAAAATAGGAAAATATGAAAAATTGGTACCTCGGGTCTTCATATTCGGGGCGTCACGGTTAGGGCGAAAGCGATCCCGTGACGTCATTAAGGCGATGAGGGCATGTTGGTTTTTTAGTGGGTAGCCTTAAAAATCGTAGCGTCATCTATGCTACCGGATAGTTCCACATAACCAAAAACCCCCGGCCATCACCTTATTGGCCGGCGGGTATCCGTAACGGATTTTTATAACGGAAAAAAAATAAGGAGAATATGAAAAAACATAAAGTAATCTTGCAACCCTAAATTATTGGAATAAAGGTTGGAAGGTGGAAGTATTTTAATAGCGTGACAAAGCTTATTGACATTAATTGACGAACATTAGATGAGAGATTTTGTATTTTAATCTTTTTGTCAATATTAAAATTGATTCTTTTTTTCTATTTTTGTTATTTTTTAACTTTAAAATGTTTTCTAAATAAATGTTATTCTTTTGATTCAATGACTAATGAATACCATCTTTGTGATAATAGGTAAAAAAAATAAATAAAGTTTTATAAAAGAGTATAACTCGAAGGTTTTTAAATAAAAAGCGCAGATTTTATAAACTCTTAGGAAACCATATTAGGATTAAAACCCATATTTAGATTGTGTGTTTTTTCAAAAAGGATATTTTATTTTAGATGTTTATATTTTACTCACACTAAAATATGATATCGCTTAATTTTGCAAATGATTATTACAACTGAAATTCCAAATATTAGTGCATCTTGTTAGTAACTAAAAGTTACTTTTAGCTACTTACTTTTTAGTTAGATACTTATCTATAGTATACTCATAAAATACTATGTATGGTGGAAGGATATTTTGGTAGTAGTAGAAGTGTTAAGTCAATTCATTTGGATTAGCCTTCCCTGGAAAACTCGATTCTCTCACAAAAAAATAAAATGTGTAGATATTATGACTGCATCTCATATATTGAGTCTGAACGCCATCAGCAATATCCATCGCCCACCTTTCAGTTCCACCTTGTCATTAGGTTCACTGAACAGAACAAGTTGAAACTAATCTAATAAGGACAAACTCGTTAGACCCGTTAAACCAAAGGCGCATGCTTTATAAAGCACAGATTCGGCCACACGTCGAGTAGGTACTATTCTTATCTCTGGTTAGGATGGTTTCGGTGTCAGCTTCTACCATTTGCCGGCAACCGACGACGAGCCACTTGAGTTGTCGGGAACCAACGTTCTGTGAAACGCTAGATCTTTTGGCGTTGCAGAGAGATATAGCATTTTTATGCATATATTTTACTGCTGAACAGCGTAATTAGCGTAGCGAATAGTGTAATGTTATTCCTGTAACCGATTTCCACTATCAAATACTACTGAAATATCACTAAAATTTCATCACTACCGCCTTGGATGCATGATATTCCACTACAGTGCGGTTATCAAGATGTTTTCTAACACGAATTACCACGATGTGGAACAAACTTCCTTCGGCGGTTTTCCAGATCAATATCAAATCAAAAAGAATTCATACCTTCAATAAGACAACTACGCCATCCTCAAAGGCTGGCAAAGCTGTTGTAACTCCTCGGATACTGCAGGAGACCGTGGGAACCGTGATCACTATATGTCAGATGACCCTCAGGCTCGTTTGCCCTCCTTATATAAAAAAAAAATATTATCATTATTATTGGGATCGTCTCGTTGGTACCACCTTATTATTATTTTATCTAAATACACTTTTTACTTCCAAGCCTTAAAACTAAAATAGGACTTTTGTTACTTTAAAACGAAATTTGTACATCTTTATCATGATTACAAAACATAACATTTTATACAGGTAACCAACCGTGTCCAGTTTCATGATAAAACTCATCATACTCATTTTATCATGAAACTTTATATCAAAACTTAGATTTTATTACCTAGCCAAATCAGATTTAATGGTTGGTACTAATGTAGGTACAATAAATGTAATAATTCCTCTTACTTGCAAATGTACAGAAGGTGTATGTTACATATGTTTACAGCTACATTTGGAAAAGAGCTGAGTAATGAAAACGCTTCTATTAATTGCTGGGGATTTTGAAAGCTCTTTAGAATTTAATCTGAAACGGAAAACGTTAGCAGTAACAAGATGGCTGCATTTAATGAGCCTTGTTGTGACGTAGAATAGTGTCAACACTTTGTTTGTGTATTTTTAGAACTTATAATAAAATACACTAATATTTTGACAGAAGATAATTCGTGTGATATTTTATTATATAATGTGTCGGACTATATATATATTTTTTTTGTCTGTCTATACTGTTAGCCCTGATGGCTATTATAGCGTCACCGGGGAAGCGGTTGAAGGGCTATTCTATTATTAAACTAAATCTATTCTTTAAGCTATATCTCTAACTTGTATTGCTATTCAAATCTCCAAGTCCCTCGTGTGTCCAATTGGTCAAAACGTTGGCTAAATGAGATAAAGATGCGAGATACACAGCTATAACCTTCCCATTACACAGACCTTAAGGGCCCTTTATTGTAGAATATCCCGGGATTAGGGCTTGAATGATTAAGAGTGTCTTTCCGTCATAAAAGTCAGTCGTGCATAGTCTAAAGTCCGTCTCAAGGGAGTATTGAGGGGCATCGACCCAATTTCGGAAACCGATTGGTCTCTTTGGGGCTTCTCACTTGTTTGTCACACCTGACGTTGTTATGTAATATATTTATTATTTGGAATCAGATCTAAACTAAATATGGGATAGTAAATAAAAATTGGGTTAAGAGTCATACAGTAGACATATGTTTAAAAACCTTCATTCCGAATCACAGGAGAAGGTTTGTCATTTTATATAAACTCCGTATATTATATAATATAACTTAAATATTTATCACACATGTGCTATGATAATAGACAGTTGAATTTTACCAAAAAAAAAGATTTAAAAAGTTCGTTTTGCATGATACCATCCAACTGACATCTTTAGTATTTTTCCGTTGTTGATATAGACTTGTATTATTTACGATGAGGAGTTTGTTGACAAATCTGTTTCTATTTTCCGAAGTAAATTAAATAATAATTTAATATTCAATTGATAAGGTATGAATAAAAGAAGGTTTATAATTATGTACATTAACTTTCGTGTGTTTTCAAACTAGAAACAGAACTAGTAAAAATAGAAACATTATATGGCTGAAGCTTTTTTGATTTGTTTGTTTGATTAAAAAATCTAGCTGCCATTCGGGTACAAAACATTTTACATTAATTAACCTATTAATTATAAAAGTTAATAAGATGTATTACAACTCGATAAAACCAGCAGCTAGTATATATTACAACTAGCAGTTAGTATATATTACAAAAGATACATTAAAAATATGTATTGAATCGTATTTGGAATACTTCGGTTTCTAATTGTTGCATTTTCATAATCTTAGGTACTCTTTTCATCCAAAACAACAACTGTTTGATTGAGTATTGAATGAAATAGGGAAGTTAAAACGGAAAGAAATATTGCTTGGCCAAGATCTAAATCACCAAAGCACATGGCGGCAATTAACACCAAAGAGAATAGAAGTGGAAGGAGTGAGGGAGGAAGCTGATGAACTAAAATTACTATTTACGTATAAGAGTTCAAAAATTCTCATTTACTTTTACCATAAAAATATAACATTCGACCTTATAATGAATATTAAGAATAAATTTATTACTATATAATGTTGATAATAGAATTAACCTGATCTTTTCATAATATATAGACTTAGCCTAAATAAAGATATCGAGGTGTTCTATTTTATTTCATTTACTTGTATTATGTTATATAATCCCATAAATGGAATTCCATTAACATGTCTCATCCGAGTGAAGCGCTCGACGCATCACTACGATCTTACCACAACATACCAGCCAGTCTCAATATTTAATATATAACCTTTCAAAACACAGCCTTACAGTTCGGAAAATAGAGTTCAAATTGATACACTTATTGAACTATCTATTACCCTAGTATACTGCATTAGACTAAAACAATTTAATTGGATAGTATTTTTTATGTCAGGATTTTTTTATAGTAGTAATGTCTGGTACATTACTACTATAAAAAAATCCTCAATCTGGTACATTACTACTATAAATCAGGTAATGTATCTGTTAATAAACAAGATCATACTTTATCATGAGAAAGTTCATCTCCAACATAAAAACTATTTTGTTTGAGTTTTCAATTATTTATTCGATAAGCAATATATTTATGTTTTTTAGAGAATTTTAACTATAATATAATAATTTTTTTACTATTGAAATTGACATTAAGATAAAAAGTCTAAAAAAATATATAGAAACCTACAACTATAGGATGCAAAATAAAAAAGACTTGTTAAACTAATTTATTAAACTTTAATTAAAATTAAAACTAACTAACTTAGGGACACCCTCACCGCGTAGGTCTATGATGGGAGAGAGACTAACACCTAATTAACCTATAGTCGGACTTTTAATTAGATTCCAGATTTGACATTAGCTACTGTCACTTCGTAAAATAATGATACCATACATAACCTAATAGTGATGGACACAACAATCTAAATACAATCGCGATTTTATGTTTATATAATTATAATGTTGGTGTGCCAATTAGATAATGAATGATATATGTTTATTAAAATAAATACATTGTTATTCATAATAACTAGTAAGTAATTTGTGACCGCCACTTATTTTATTAAAAGCTAATATTTTCTTTTAATAAGATTAAAAACAAAACTTATAATAAAAGAGTCATAACTAAATTAATCGGTTCAGAAATATTTAATTTCCCAATTTACTTAGTTTCGATTAAGGTAGTAGTTATTTAGATACTACTGTAAACGAAATGAATCGATTCAGAAATATATCTTTTCCGTAACGATTAATTTCGTAGCGTCACTATTTAGTAATTGTCATTACGTGGTAACACTGAAATTGTCAAATCTGGAATCTAATTAAACGTCCGACTATAGGTGTTGACGGATTCGAAGTGTGAATCCAAGTGGCCGATGTCTGGAGTCATTTACGCTCTCGAAGGTTGCATCAGCACTATAAGCGTTTCACACAGTGCAGCGGAATTCAATTGCGACAACTTCACATGGCGGGCCACTTGGGAATTAACGTCATAGCTGATGCATAAAAGTCGTCGATGCTACATTAGCAATACTGTATGCCCCGTATAACTTAATAAAAAAAGTATTTGCATAATTATGATCTGTTTAAAATTATCTACAGAAATTGATTTTACATACTAACTAAAAATTGAAAATTAACATGAGCAAAACAATTGAATAATACATAAATTCAAAAGCATATTATAAATAAATATTTAATCTTTTGCATTATTCTTCACATCACCTTATTAGAAAACATGAGCTCTAGAAATTCTGTTTATTCCTATTTTGTTTGGATATTACATGCTTACGTTAAATATTTTATTTATATTTGAGAAGTATTAGGTATTTTTTCAATAGAATATTAATAAATTACCAGAAATAATACAGTACAAATCAATACTCTTTGCTGATGATGTCTTAATAATAGTAATTAGTAACATCAAATAAAAATACTGATATACCTAATTTTGAAAGAGAATTAAATAATACTATAGACTAAAGTAAAATACGGATAAACAATAATAATTTGACCGTAAACTTAACTAAAACTATTTAAAATTACATAACTATGTAAATAAAATATTAAAAACAAAAAATAAAATAAGGTGAAATAAGTTGAATAAGAAGATTAGCTATCAAAATAAATAAAAAAATGAAGAATCAACGAACACTAAATTTCGTGAGATTATAATCGATGACACTATAAATTGGTTTGATCGTATTAGCAAAACGTTGTAATAAGATTAATCTTACTATCTATTGACAAATAAGAACAGAATTTCAGAAAGGAAGAACATCAGATGGATAGAAAGAATATCTATTATTTGACAATTATTCAAAATATAAAAAAAATCGTTTTACAAAAAATAATTGATTCGTTCTATTTGTAACGTTGGGCCATATGAAAGCTGGCGACCACTGTTTAAAAAAATCCTTACCCTAACATCAATGTCTACCATGGAAGCGTATATATTTGTAAGAACTCACAAGAATCTTTTCAAAACAGCTGATTATCCATAGCAGAGAAATACTAGGCAGCCAGAAGGATTAGTGTTAGAAATGATGCCTTAAATTTCCCTGCTTCTAAATAGTTGTTATGTGTTCTAAGATTTTTAATAAATTAACTAACAATTTAAAATCTTTACCGATAAAATTATTTAAGACAAGATTAAAATATCTCTTAAAGAAATTAGCTTTTTATAATATCTTCCATATCTTTTTTACTTATATTGAATATTATTTTTAAATTAAATAAAACTAGTGAATTGTAATTGTGTAAGTATTAGAATATCACGTAAAAAGTTTTTTGTTTTATTAAATATAGATAAATATATATTTTTTACTAAATAAATTATGTAAAATTAAATAATTGCTAAAAAAATATGGTTGCCTGTAAAGTCGGTTTTACGGGCGAAGATTTACGTGACCACGTCTTTTTCTCGGTAGAATATTTATTGATATGAATATTATTAAATTGCACAATATTTTAATAATTTGAGTGATTTTGTTGAGGATAGGACGATGAAGACGTTGTCACGTAAAATCATTTTATATATTATTTATTTTATATTATATTATTGATGTTATTATTTTTTACAAAATTTATTTACAGACTTTTTCGATACATCAATTAGTTGCGGAGATATCGATCATTGAAGTTATTGTTTGCTACCAGTATTTTATATATTTATTTTTTTCAGTTATAAAAAAATTCTATTTCCAATTGTGTCTACCAAGTATGGTCACATGTACTGGCCTACATATTAAATAATAATAAGTACAGATAATGTTATGTGACGTCACTTCTGATTTTATATATTTTAATATTTTTAATTTTAAAGAATTAATTTGAAAATCAAAACACTTATTCAGATCGAAGGTTCAAATTTTTGCTAAATAAATTTGAAATTAATTAAAATTTGTAATTGTAAATAATGAAGTTGAAAATTAAAACATTTACTTAAATTAGATGTTAAAATTCTTGCTCAACACATTTTAAATCAAGTTTTCTTATATCTGCCACTTTTTCTTAATATTTGTAATTTTACAGAATCAATTTGAAAATCAAAGCATTGCTCGGCGGACCGATCATGTTTGAGTGGGAGAGAGACGCAAGGCATTCTATGTGTGTGTGACTCATCGTTACGTTACCGGGCGTTACACTTTTTCATAAGTGACTCCCAGCTTAACCTAATTTAAGACGTTGTCACGTCAATAAATAATTTAATTGTTAATTGTAATTGTATATTTGCAATTGTATATTGCAAGGATATGCAATGCATAAGAATATGAAATTGAAAAATTCTATACCTGTTACCTAATTCAATGCAGAAAAGGATACAATGATATAATAAGGATATAATAATCATTTTTTGAAATAACTATTATATATATATTTGTAGGTATATCTACAACTTCAAGTTTCAGATTTTATTTGAAAATCTAAATATTTTATTTTTATTTGCTGATACATTGAAGGTACAATTTTGTGTTAAATAACATTCAACTTCAATTAAGACAACATGGTTCGCCACTTCGTCTCAGGTGATAAGAAAGTTTAAGATCCCTATGACAACTAACAGACTCGATTACTAAAAACTCATAAAACATAAATCTTTTTATAATCATTCAGGTTTTTGAACAATAAATAAATTAAAAGTTATTTCAGACCACAGGGACTGTCACTGGCTGTCAGCACGCCATTAACCAGTTAGAAAGGTTTGACAGAAAACTAAGTTATATTTATTTAAATCAGCCTCTAAGATACTCAATGATAAGAAAAGATACAAACTATAGCCAATACCGTTAATGCACTTTCTTTCTCCAATACACCGGAAACAAAGAATTGCTAGCCTGATATTAACACTAAATTATTAACATTTAAACTAATATTGCAATAACCAACTGATAACCAAGACTATATATAAGAATAGATAAAGGAGGAGCCATGATTAATCATTGCATATATGAAAAGCACTATTATAAATGCACACGCTGTATAAACAAGAGCATTGATCACGTACTACCAGTAGTGAAGTGTATCAGCGAGCATGCTCCAGTAGTCTGGAGTACACTTTGATGTTATTCCAATGCACGATATTATACTTGTTTATATTTCCTGGTGCAGTCCGTGACATGCATTTATAATTAGTGATTGATTATTTATGAACGATGAGTTTAGAAAATACAATTTATATTGATGCTTTAACAGCATCATTTTATTGTCAATATTTTGTCAAAATTAATCAAGTCAATTCTGTAAATTTCTTTAACCTGATAATCTACCTAACTAATAAGACAGACTCCAACATGAGAACCGCGTAATTCAGGTAGCTTATATTAGCTTAGTCGGGTTTACTTAAATTAATTACTAACTGAAACTTTATTTTAACTTTATATATTACTAAATAAGGTCTTACTATTAGCCTTATTATTTCTAGGTATTAAGTTTTAAAAAGTTTTTTGGAAATCGATTATATTTAGTAACCATTACCGCTTAAAAAGTTCTTCCGCTTTCGTTAACTTTGATCTGCGCTGAATTTAAATTTATTTTTGACAATAAATAAACAATTACTTATCATACCATTTCTATGAAATTTATACTAGCACAGTCTCTTCTTATTTCCATTCTCAACTCTACTGTCGCAAGCTACCTTCAAGACCTTGAGATTCTAGTTCAACAGGTCGATCACCATCGGCTGAGTCGATTGCGGCAGAATAAATTAAATAACAAAATCTTAACCAATATTTCTAAATTTGCAATACAAATTATGCACATTAAAAAGATGCTGAACCCAAAATGAATGTTTAGAAATACGTATAAACATGTATTAAGCTTATTAACTTCATTGCCATCACGTATATGGCATTTGAAAGGCACTAGGATAAATGTCAAAATTTTTATTGGTTGCTAGCAATCACTTCTGCCGTTGATCAAGCAGGATTTGTGACCAACATATTTTGGTTTTATTTATTCTTACAGAAATTTAACTAACACCTAAAGCTACACTTTTTTATATTGTTATAATAAGTATAGTGACATCATGACTATATAGGGTCTCTATTGAAGTGTGAAAGACCTTCTTGAACAAAAATATTTCAGCTGATTTCAAAATATTCTAGTTTAAAAAAAAAAGAAATTCCTATAAAATAGTACCACTACAGGTTTTAATAATAAAAAATGTTTAAAAAAATAACTAGACAATATCTATACCTTTTCTTGTAAAGTAATATCAACAACAAAAGGTAATTTAAATAGTTAAAAAAAATATTTAACAAAATATATGAATCTAATTCAAATTTCCATCCTTACGTAGAACTTGTAGTTTAATTTGCAAATTAATTTAAATATACAAGAGATGTAATTGAATTAGCTCAATCAAGGGCCGGGAAATTACATGTATGTATTCATAAAGTCTTAATCAGAAAACGGCACAAATATGTAGTCAAATAAGAAAATTAAATTTTCGCATACTTTTTTGATTGAGCTATCTTTTTAATTCAATTATAATTATCCCAAGTATTCTGGGCAATATTCATCACAGTGATGTTCTTTCTCAATTCTTATAGAAGATGATGAAACATAAATAAAAAATACGTATAGTTACTATCGTTCAAGTTATCTTATAAGTTTTTTTTTCTATTTACATGGAGGGTCTTATTTATTGTTGTTATGTTATACTATCTCCATCTGTTTTGTAATCGCAGTCCATGCTACAGAAAGTAGAAAACATTTAGATTTAGAATAGTTTTCTTCTAACATCGAACAATTGTCACCTTCTTAGATATATGTATTATTTATATAATTGTTAATAAATATAAATAAATATATAATAATAATAAATAAATGTAAATAATCTGTAACTATAGTAGTATTTTGTAACAAAATACTTTCATTTTCATCTACAAATTGTCAACAAAATACGCGCAAACATATTCATTTCTTCAAGATCCCGTTTCACAAATAGAATTTCAAGCTACATTTAGGATTTGATTTTAAGGAATTACAGGAGAAAACATTGAACAGTTCAATTAAAGACCCGGGACATTAATGTAGGTATATTTTCGTTGAATCGTATTTAGAAAATGGTTGGAATATATGATTTTATAAGATATTCTAATCTTAAGCCAAAATTTTTGTTTTGCTATCTTGCTAATTATATGTCAAAACTTTGCATTATACAATATAATACAAAGTTTTGACAAATGACTTTCAAAAAGTTTAACTTTTTAAAAACATTGTATGCTTAAAAAGAAAACTCTATAAAGAAGAAAGTAATTATTTACTTGATAAAAATTTGGAACGAATTATTGAATTTAATTTCTATATTTGTGACAATCAAATATAAATATTTAAAAAATAGAATAGAAATCTATTTCAAAAAGATTCAAAAGGTACAACTAAAATATTAAAAACAATAGGGTTCAGAAATGGTTACAAAACAAAAAGCAATATAAAATTACCTGCACTAAGAATAAACCTGTATTGCAGGTAATTTATTTGTTTATATTAACCCCATGTACACAATAATAGGTTTTGATTTGTAGTCACAAGCCCCGTACAATTATAACAATTAACTAAATAATATTACTTTATTTATTGAAATTATGTGTTATGTTATAAAAGATTAATAATTAACTAAAACTATGCTGGCTTAGTTAATTATTAATCTTAAATTAAATTAAATTAAATTAAATTAAATTAAATTAAATTAAATTAAATTAAATTAAATTAAATTAAATTAAATTAAATTAAATTAAATTAAATTAAATTAAATTAAATTAAATTAAATTAAATTAAATTAAATTAAATTAAATTAAATTAAATTAAATTAAATTAAATTAAATTAAATTAAATTAAATTAAATTAAATTAAATTAAATTAAATTAAATTAAATTAAATTAAATTAAATTAAATTAAATTAAATTAAATTAAATTAAATTAAATTAAATTAAATTAAATTAAATTAAATTAAATTAAATTAAATTAAATTAAATTAAATTAAATTAAATTAAATTAAATTAAATTAAATTAAATTAAATTAAATTAAATTAAATTAAATTAAATTAAATTAAATTAAATTAAATTAAATTAAATTAAATTAAATTAAATTAAATTAAATTAAATTAAATTAAATTAAATTAAATTAAATTAAATTAAATTAAATTAAATTAAATTAAATTAAATTAAATTAAATTAAATTAAATTAAATTAAATTAAATTAAATTAAATTAAATTAAATTAAATTAAATTAAATTAAATTAAATTAAATTAAATTAAATTAAATTAAATTAAATTAAATTAAATTAAATTAAATTAAATTAAATTTAATTTAATTTAATTTAATTAAATTAAATTAAATTAAATTAAATTAAATTAAATTAAATTAAATTAAATTAAATTAAATTAAATTAAATTAAATTAAATTAAATTAAATTAAATTAAATTAAATTAAATTAAATTAAATTAAATTAAATTAAATTAAATTAAATTAAATTAAATTAAATTAAATTAAATTAAATTAAATTAAATTAAATTAAATTAAATTAAATTAAATTAAATTAAATTAAATTAAATTAAATTAAATTAAATTAAATTAAATTAAATTAAATTAAATTAAATTAAATTAAATTAAATTAAATTAAATTAAATTAAATTAAATTAAATTAAATTAAATTAAATTAAATTAAATTAAATTAAATTAAATTAAATTAAATTAAATTAAATTAAATTAAATTAAATTAAATTAAATTAAAAGTCCGTCTCTTTGTCCATCTGGAGCTAATGAATAAGGACTTAGACTATACGATTTGATATTGTTATTTCGTTATTTGCCTTGGTGGCTTAATTGCATTTTGAATTCTTGCTTTATTTAGGTCTCCCACGCAACGACTGCAATAAGTATATAATAGTATTATTTTAAAATCCTTTTATAACGTCTTTTCGTATCGGAGGTTATTTGATAATTTTTTTTCTGCTGTTTAAAAATTATATATTTTTCTTATGTTGTACTCTTATGTTGTAAATTATATATTTTTCTTATGTTGTACTAAATGAACCGAACCTACGAATACACTAATTTTACTTATTTTGGTTTTTACTATTAATTTTGTATAAGAACCAAGTTTCACCAATACCTATAGAAGCCCCATATCTTGAAGAAGGCTGCTTCTGTTAACAAACATAGCTAAGAACCATTTTGACGAACCAAGCTTTCAATTATAAAAAACCGCATTAAAATCCGTCCACGAGTTTGACTTCCACGTTGCCACAGACAGACAAACTGGTACACAGATACGCAGGTCACACTTATAACAACCCTCTTTTTCTGTCGGACGTTAAAAATGAACAACAAGGAGTTAACTAATTCAATGATGTAGTCAAATAAAGTTATAAAAGGAAATCCTTTTAGTCACAAATATCTTATTATTTTTCGTAATTATTTTAGTGGTACGAATATAATAGAATTTATATTTAAGTATACAACATCTCTTGTCTCTGATATTGACAGACTAATTAATGTAACAAAAATGGGTCAAAACAATTTCCGAATATAAACGTCAGGGATTTGTGGGACCAAAAACGTAACTTTATTATCCCTATTATGTAAGTAATTTGATTTATGTTCTAAACTTGATATTTCTTCTAATATAAGTAATTTTAGTGTAAGAGGTAACAAATTATAATGCTTATGTACCAACGGTTTCTTAATTTGCTACTTCATTTTTTCCAATATTGAACAAATCAGTGAAGACACTTTAAAAATACGATGATTTAATAATTAAAACTTACACAAGTAATTTATAATTTCATTTTAATCAAAACATATTATAAATCTCACTTAAACAAATATAATTTCGAACATATCGGTTATTTATAAATATTAATTAACCTAACGCTCAAACAGCCTCGTGTTGCTGAATTGTTCAATTTATATTTCATAAATTGAACTAATATAACACGACAAATGTGAAAAGTTTTCGTATGATGAATGTAATAAAATAATATTAACACCAAAACAACTTTAAACGTATTTCTCACATTTTTCAAACATATATCGTACTTATAATTATTAATATAATTATTTCACTGAAACTTCTAAACTATCTTATTGAAATCTATCCTACCTATATTATTATTGGAGGACACGAGGCAAGGTAGATAATATATGTGTTTTGTACTAGTACTAGCTGCTGCGTGTCTGTGTGTGTTGTGTGTGCGTGTGTACGTGCGTGAGAGCGTGTGTACGTGCGTGAGAGCGTGTGTGCGTGCATAGGTGTGTGTGTGTGTTCTATTTCCTTTACTATCAGGTAGATATAAATACCATTCAAGGCATATTGAGGATGACGCTTCCGCGTAGGACGAAATATTGAGGACAATGTATTATTAAACTAATATATTTTGTATAAAAAGGTAAATGCTTAAAAAAATCAGTAACAATTTAAAATATTTACAAAGATAAATTTTTATTAGATAAATAATTTTATCAAATGTGACTCCTTTCTTGTCTTAGTAGTTAATATACTATCTATGTTATTTACTTTAAGGATAAAAATATGTTATAATTTTAAATAAATCATTGATTTAAATTATTAAATATGGTAAGTGACCATTAAAAATATTGAATTATCACGTTTTTGCTAATCACAGTATCAATACGGAGAGTATGTACGGAGCAGTTGACGTGTTCATAAAAAATATGTATTATATTTTATTAAGAAGGTTTTATTGTTTTATTGTTATTGTTTATGCTTTATATATTTAATGGTATCAATATTTCTGTAAGTCTGAAATGTTTTTTTCATTAAAGCATTGAAGCAGCATTAAACGAGTTTGAGAGCTAAGTTACTTCCCAATCTAGATTTTAAATAATAAGATTCATGAAAACTTTTTGTTATAAAAAAAATAAACTCACGTCGGCAACCAGAGATGTGATTTCAAAGATTTCAAAATATTCTGAGGGAAATGAAAACATAAAACAATATAAACTTAAAAGCTTTCATAATATAAATAACGATTTCCGAAACCGATTTTAATAAGCTTCCTGTTTTTATAAAACTTCTTATTCCCTTTAATCAGAATATATTATATTTATTTATTCAAAGCTTAAAACTTCATTTTACTTAATGGTAAAAAAAACATAATCATGAAGAAAAATAAAATTGAATCTCTTTAAAAGTTATTAAAAATTAAATATAGCGTTCTGTTGGAGAGTTCTTTTTGCTAATCCATAATTCAATCGCTTGAAATGTGAGTGACAGTTATTTAAGTGAAATGAAGATATAATAAATTTATCGTATGCTAGCTGCTGCCCGCGATTTTGTCCGCGTGGACTACAGAAATAAATATTCGGAAAATAATAGATGATGGGCTTACACTTTCAAATTCCAGTATTAGTCGTAGAAATTACTACTTTTTAAGAAATTGTAAAAATTAAAATCTGTTAAAAAATATATCATTTAGGATAATCCTTAATAACTAAAGAAAAATATATTTTTGAACAGATTATTTTATATGTATCAATAATTTACGAGAATGCTACGGTCTACGAATTACGGCGTGCTACGTTTTTTGATTTTTGTTATGTACTCTAACACATCCTCATATTCACTTGCAAAATAAAACATGAAATTCAAAATATTATTTATTTCCTAGAATGCGGAACAGACAAAAAACTAAAGTTTGATTATTAAGTCTTTTTATTTGTATATAATAAATAGTTATCTTAATTCTAATAAGTTAGTTCCTTAATATTATTTATAGTTTCGATGAAATATTTTTTATTACATCGAAGAAAATATTGTGAATCTATAATTTTTAAAACAAATCATCCAAGTAACATTATCGCGTCAAAAGGAATTTAATCAAATCTTGAAGGTATGAAAAATATATACAGATATATATCGCTTGTAGAGCCAAAGATATTAGGTGAAGAGATGTCAATACGAGAGTCAACCCCTATTGACCTTTCAACCCCTCCACGTCAATAAGAAATCTCAGTTGCTAGAGTAACTTGTTGAGTTAAACATATAAATTAAGATATTTTACTCATAGACATGAAAATTTATGACCATAAATGTTTATTTTTCTTGCATTAATCTTCGGTTGGATTAGAGTTAAGAAACCTTTGAAAAATTTAATCAAAATTAGTATTCTCTCCATATTTTATGCATCATTATTTGCTATCGTGGGCAGGGTAATGGTTGAATGTTATTACTTATAAAGGTCTGTCCGTCCGTCACGTAATATAAGCAGTAACGGCGGTTCGCTGAAGTGAACTCGATTGTCTGATGTATGGAGCGAGTTTTAAGTGTATTATACCTTGCAGGTTTTATCATTTTAATATATTTTATGACTATATACACTTAAAGTTATGGCCAATGTCAATGACCTTTCCATTTAAAATATCGTATTTTATTAATTATCAGTACCAAACACAATAATTATTTGTAATATTATGGATTTCAGGTAACAGGATTCTTTTTTCACTGAATGTTTAATAATATATATTTTCTTATATTTAACTTCTGATTAATTTTTAACAAGATTTTATATGAACTGTTTTTATAAACTACAATAAATAATCCACACGCGTTAATCTTCTTTCTCGGACCTTAAACTAAGCTTTCAGTGGGTTGTTAAAGGAGAGCGGTGAGTGGAATTTAATCCTGGGTTTCTTTCCTATGATTTTGATACTCTCTACATCTGAACCATTCATTCAAGAAGTTGACTTTAATTTCTCCGTACTATATTTCCATAAATTTATGTTTTTAAACTGATAGGAAGTATTTTTTCCTAAACGTTTTTGAAGCTTAAATTATACGCGAACTCTTTAGCTTTTTTTTTATAAATTATAAGTAATAGAAACTTTTTGTCTTCTACATTGTCTTAGCCAAATGACCAGACTTTCCTCCATATGAGGCAATTCACTTTTACCATTTTTTTTTCTGTACTCCAGCAGTTTAAACAGTATAGATTTTGTCCTTGTTGCTTATTATGGCTGAGGGAGTACTCAGAGGAATCTTAAAGTAATTTGCCATGTCACTCTTCTTCTCACCCCTCTCGACTTTTTCGAATAACTTCTTCTATTTAACAATCGTCAAGCTTTTTATACTTTTACTTTTATTCTGCATACAACCAACGAAAGAGTAACATCAACTGAAACTTAACTAAACAAACCAATACATGCGGAAATGTGTGTCAAACAAATCAAAACAAAAACAAAGGCTCGTGTAAGATGATACAAGTTTGAACTTGTTTCAAAATGTAGTTATCATAGCAAGCTTTGCAATCTCGGTCTTTTCTCCCTGCAACTTAGAAAAGTAGATTTGTTTGAGGCGGTTGAGTTCGTATTAACCAGTCGTTTTGGGACGTAGCAATGATTGTTTCTAATCTGAACGCCGTAGCATACATTGTGAATTATGTTAATTGAGTTTATAAAATACAATTATGTTGACAGTAACGGTAACTTGATATTATCAACATGTTGTCAAACAAAACTAAGTCAAACCCGTAAATTTAATTAATCTGATAATCTACCTAATAATAACAATGATGTCAAACATAAGAACCGCTTAATGCAAATTAGACGTGCTTACTTAAATACAAACATTTAATTACCAACTTAAATTTGAATAACTTAATTTTAAATATTATAAATACAAATGTTGATGTCATCACTATTAAGTATATCATGGTGATTAACTTTTGCAATTTTTGGCAGAGTTTTTTTTGCAAACGTTTTTTCTAAACACGTAGCTACGTTTATGTTTAAAGTCAAAATAATATCTATTACCTTTAGCTTCATCTCTTAAAGATACTTCGAAGGACAATGTACTTGAAGGACAATGTTCGAATATTGTTTGCTTATAATCAAAGGAGATAATTAAGATTATTTATTTCTAATTAGTATTGTCCTCTCCGTAGCTTTAGCTATGCACTGTAGTTGGGATTGACGTAGAGAGGCTAGGCAGCCTCTCTACGTCTGTAATTATTTGGCCATCTCTTGCAGGCGCAAGAGATGGCCAAATAATTACAAATAACCCTGTATATAGCTCTTTAAGCTATAACCTTTTTCAGATCGTCAAGTCTCTTCTTTATTAATTCGCCGTTCTAATTCAGCGATCGATCTTGATTGACGTTACGTTCATAAGCTAGGGTTGGAGCGTCACAAAGATCCTCATTTAGGTTATATTAACTCTTAAAGTGGCACACCGTTTGGGAAATATAACTTAACATAACAACAGACTACTTGCAATGTTACGATAAATCTAGTGAAGTCGATATGAGGTTTCTATTGAAGTACAAATAAAAAATGAGCAAAACTTTTTATCTAAGTTCAAATTATACTGTTTTAAAATATGTAAATTCCTACCAAGTACCATCCTAGCAGTTTTTAATAAGCAAAGTTAGTTGTAAAAACAAGTTAACTAAACTAAGTGTGCTGTGTGCACAACATTCTCAGCTGTGGTAAATTATATAAACCAAAGAAAGCTAAAAATGTTGTTTATCCCGCTTTTGTTATACAGTCAGCATATTATACTTAATTCCTATTGAATACTAATACGTACTAATCTCCTAAACTATTTTGAAATTTTCATTTCAAATAGTATTTGTAGTTTCATTCATGAATTAACTTGAATATACAGAAACATAAACATTAGAAATATCCTGTTTCAAAAAAAACGTTTTAATTTGACATCAAAAGTTTCTTTTGTTATCTTCCTATTTCATAATTTAACATAATTCAAAGTTATGATTACTCGCTTTGTGTTAAGTTTAACTTTTTAAAAATATTTTCCTTGGAAAATATCATCCGATGAAATTGAAACATCTATGAAGAAAATATAATTATTTATAAGACATTATATAAAGTGAGAAGTTTTTAAAATGTATTAATAAAGTTATGACCAATATATTTAGATATGTAGATTCTGCGCAAATCTTGTAAAATGAACCTCCCATTTTAAGAAGCCTATTAATAAGCATTAATTTAAAATAGTAAAAAAAAATCAAGCTAAAAATGTGGATTTATTAAAATATTTATATATATAATGGACACCTGCAAGAAATACAATTGAAATCTTGTAGAAATGTACAGCAATTTTGTACTTTATTATTTACTTCATTGATTAATTGAAACGCAATAATTGATTTTAATGACAATAAATCAATTTCTGTAAGTGTATAATATTTTTTTGTTACAGCGATGAAGCAGGCAATTAAGAAACGATATTGAGAGCGAAGGTACTTCGCAATCTACATTTTAATTAATAAAACTCTTGAAAACGTTTTGTTATAAAAAAATAAACTCATCTCGATGAGAGATGTGATTGGTTTGAAAATATTCTAAAAATAATGGAAAAGAAAATAATATTAACTTATTGCCTTAACTAGTACAAATTACAATTAACTCCGAGTTTAAACATTTGCTTGAAAATAAAAATATAATTGTATCGATTAGAAAATCAGTATTATAGAAATGTTTTGAAACTTAGGTATGTTAATACCTAAAAGGGTTTTTTAAAAGAATAATATTTCTTAATGTTTGATTATTTTTAATATTTTAATAATTTATTTATTAATAATGCTTAATATTAATAAATAATGCGTAATATTTGTTAGCTTACTTATTGAAATATAATATTGCATTCTTGAAGAATCGTTTGTGCCACTTCAAAATTCAATTAATCGAAATGAGACTGACAATTTTAATGTGAAACGAAGGTATAATAGCTTGATCGTATACTAGCTGCTGCCCGCGACTCCGTCCTCATGGACTACAGAAGTACATCATATATTCGGGGAATGAAAGCAATTGTTCGAACACAGACAATAAACAACTGTCATACTTAGTTGAATGGATGGCAGTAAGAGAATTCCAATACTTAACAAACATTTATTAAATGGCCTTTTCTACTACTGGTACTAAGCTCTTGGTATACTTATTAGGATAAGATTTTAAAATCCAACTATTTCTCCTAGAAATTAGCACTTTTAAATCCATTGTTAGAATATATTAATATTAACATAAATTACCCATCAAAAATATTTTTTTATCGCTGATATAGAAACTATATTTTTAGATATAGTACGATCTTATAGCAAGATAGAGTATGATATTATTTGACATGGTCAGTACCATGTTTACATGTTTAGCTTTACACATGTACACAGCTTTAGCTTTACAGGAATGCTACGGTCTCCAAGCTACGGGCTACAAGCTACGGCGTGCTACGAATTTTTGAAATCCATTAATTTATTGTTTTATGAGGAAACACCATCGTTACAAAATGGAACTCTGTAGCGTTTAATAATAATAATAATAATAATATATATCAGGACAAATTACACACATTGATCTAACCCCTAAGTAAGCAAATTATTTGCTTGTGTTAAGGGTGTTAGACAACGATACAAATACATAGAAATACATATATAAATACTGAGAATATATTTAATAAACGACCAAACCCAGAAACACAGACATCTATGCTCATCACATAAATGCCTGTCTCCCGCCGGGAATCGAACCCGAGTCCCATTGCGCCGTGACACGTTAGGCGTCTGCGCTAACCACTCGACCAACGGGGCGGTATTTAAATTTAATATCCCTACATAAACTTTTTAAATTGTCTCATTTAATTTCTTATATACACAATGTAAAAGTATTTTTTCATATTTCTAGTTTTATAATGTATTTTTTTAATATTCATACAAAATTTCAAACAATATTGACCTTAATAAGCTTCCGCTAAAAGATTGCAATTCATTATTTTGTTAGTACATCAAAAAAATATACTGTGAAGGTATGAATATTCGTCATTGTATTGTATTTTTATATATTTAACTTCATTATTCATTAAACGTTATGTATGAAACATACACATGTATATATAAAAATAACATAAACATGTTTATAATCAAAACAAATAATATCACTTTCAAATGTTTCAGCTCTCTCTGTAAGGAAATGTCATTTTAAGGTTATTGATCTCTTAACCCCTCCGTGTCAATCACCAATGTTATTGGCTATATGCTTAATATGAATAAAATAATATTTTATATAAATGTTTATTTTTACGGGATATTCATCAGTTGGATTAAAGTGAAGAAACTTGAGAACTTCTTTAAAATTTAATGCATTTATCATCTACGGCCGGATAGTGGAGCCGAAGTGTTATTAAAGGTACTCGTAAAGGTATGTATGTTCGTCTGTCACGTAATATAAGCAGTAACGGTGACTTGCTAAAATGTAGCCGACTTAAACTTGATTGATTATGGAGTTGACCGATTTGTCATTATATCGTATTTAATAGAAGTAATATATTCAAAATAACATTAGCAAAAACAAGGGTCAATGTCAAGGGTCACCAACGAAGACAATTATATTTTCATGGTTAAGTAATTAGTTAAGTAATTTGAAGATTTTAAACGTGTTCATTTTCCTGTTGTCATCAATCAAACCAATATTTTTTGTTTAGTAAAATATTCATTTTGGGTTACGTAATACTGTTCCTCGATTGTTTATTATATGAATATTAAATTCTATAAGATTAGTATTTTAAAAATAAACTAATATATAAATTACAATAAAAAGTTCTCACGTACAGCTTATCTTTTATAACTAATTTTAGAGTGGGTTATTGAAGGAGAGAAGAGAGTGGAATTTAATCACAGACTGGCTTTACTGTGATTGTAGACTCTTTATAGTACAGGAGGTGCCTTTTACCTTCTCGGAGATCTTGACGACAGTAATTATAATGACTATTAAACTTATGTGCGAATAATCAGAAATTGTTCGTACAGATTGCGGTTAGGTAATTTTATGTCAGTTTCTTAATGCACATAACTATAGCCAATAAGATACTGATCTTGATAATTAAATGTCTGCATAAATTTGTAGTTCTCAGAAAATAGTGACTATATAGTAGAGTATAGTAGAGACATACAACAATTGATAAGACAGAAGTAAACGTATACAATGAGATTTAGTAAAGTATTTGGCAAATTCTTATTATCTATGTATTAACTGCTATTTCAAGTTAGCGGAAAAGTAACTTCTAACTACTCCTAGATAAATTTCAGTACTGTCTATTATATTAACAAAAAACATTATTATTTTATTAGAACTAGATACATATATAAATATATTTATAATATTTACTTCACTTAGATAATAGGATGACATCACACTAAATGCTTTTGTAACAAATATTTTAATTGTGATATATTCTCAAGTTAACATTCCATCAAAAATAAATTAAATTAATATAAACGTGAATGTTAAGTACTTCTGGAAAAGAGTTTGGAGAAGCTTGTTTGATCCCAACCTTGCTATGAAAGTCCACTTTTGTATTGGCTAAGCCTCTGTAAAGGGCTTATTTGTATAATGGGACCTTTCTGAGTGACGGGTATATAACATAAGAAATAATATGATTTGTGATAAATTCCTTCATGTTATTAATATTGTCAAACTTATTACAAAAGAAACTTAATATTTTTTATTAGTTATTTTATATCGAATTATTTAAATATTAGACAGAAAGGAATTCACCTGAGGCTAGTTTTAATAAATAAAGTTTGTCTTCAGACGAACAACATTTTTAATAATCCCTTAACAAGAACCTGAAATATAAATAAATTTAAAAATCAACAGTTAACAATTTTGATCATGGACTTCATCAAAGTGTACTCCAGACTACTGGAGCGTGCTCGCTGATACACTTCACTACTGGTAGTACGTGATCAGTGCTCTTGTTTATACATCGTGTGCTTTACAATATTGTTTTTAACCTTCAACCCCGTCTCGCTTAATATTGGTTTCATCTTAGATATATGTAATTGAACTTGTTTATTTCTAATCTTTACTAAAATATGTTTATATATATACAACTATCATTTTAAGCAATGAATGAATGTTCAATATTAATAAATTGACGTCCACTTTCGGCCTTTCGGATGAATAAATCGGAAAGTGAATTTTCATGTGAAAAAGAAATTTAATTGTTCGGTGATTTTTATCTACTGTAAATATACGTCATTTACAGCAATATTATATTATCTACAGTATTTCTGTATCTGAATTATCTACAGTACTTATAATGTTTAATTTAAACGTCAAATAGTTCATGCGGTTTCCTTTTTTTACCTTATGCTACAAAGTATATTTTATTGGGTTTTGTTACAATACATTTCGTCATACATATTATAATTTGAATTACTCCCTGTCAAACACTGCAAGAAGACTTGAATGACAGTGTCAGAGTTCAATGCCAGACATTGTATGCAGGTAAACAGCTATTCATCAAACTTCATTTTAACGTTCTTAAGTGGAGTGGCCTGGATCTCATTCACCAGTCACCATAAAAGTCGTTGTCGATGGTTCAACCGGCGAACAAAATCAAATTGGCCGCAAAGAAATTGAGATTGATCAAGGGCCGCGTTGATCTCTTTTGACACTTGGTGATCCTTATGCTCCTTGGGCCCTCCGAACCAAACATATATATATAAATATTTAATACAAAAGCACAAAAAAATGGTGGTATTATGTTGACAAAAGCGTATAAGTTTTTACACCGTCTCTTTTATTATGACACTTTTATAAGAGAATTTCGATGATATAAGTCATTAAGAAAGTCGTTCTTGTAGTGGTCGTTCAGTCGTTCTCTATTTTAAAGTTATTAATATTTTTGTTAAGGGCTCTTCACCCCTAGAATACTTCAATTTAATGACAAAACTTTGTAGCTTTTTGAATTGATAATAGTAATAATACTAAATATTCTTTATTGCACACCAACAAACAGAAAATACAAAACAATGATACCAAACAATATAAGGTGGCCTAATCGCTGAAAAGCGATTTCTGTCAGGTAAACTCAAAGTTTAACCTTAACATTTAGGTATTCTGGGATATAGAATATACTAGGTATATAACAAACCATCACTCCTTGTATATAGACCTATCCATCAAAATATAAATTCTTAATACATATTAAAATCTATTATACATCTGTAATTAATATATGTATCAGAATATATCTATTTATATTACGGCAAACAATTATCTTAAGACCGGAACTTTATTGTGGGCACTCGCTTTTGTTCTTTAGAAATTGTGGTCTCGTCAGCGAGAAATGTGTTTGTAAAAGTTTTGGAATTTCACTCTATTATATTAAGTTTTAATATCGTTTTAATAAACACCCGTTACGTGTTACGATTATAATTTATTGAAGAAATTTCCTAAAATTTAGTTAAGTTTCATAATTATTCATTTTTTCAAAGAAGGATCATACATGAACATAGTTTTTCGCAGGAATAGAGCTAAAAGATACATTTAAAGCCTAAACATTAAATAGAAACATATATACATTTTATTTTGAACATTTCATAAATGGTTTTGATACCGGTAGCAAAAATATATATGAATTAAAAAACATTTCAGTTGAAATGAAATGGAAATAAAATATTTTTTGAAAAGCCTGTTCATTAAAATAGATACCAGCTAATTGAATTCGCATTCAATAATCATTGCACGTTTTACAACTATTTTATACCGTAAAATCATTTAAAGTTACATATATTACAATAGTAGATATTATCATAATAATTAAGAAAAATAATTTACAGATTATCTAGCTGATATATCTATTTTTGTTGTTCCTAAGTATTATTAACAGGGTATTTAATATTACAGCATGTGCAGTCAGTAACACACTTCCATGAATAAGTATTGTAAGTAAAATGGGAATATTTTTGTAAAATCCTTTTCCCTCATTAAAATAACATAACGTCGCAATATTCACACGAACGAAACCTCCTTATCTGCATCAAAGGCTACATTTAGATTACATGTTAGATCGTAAAGGACACTGCATTGAATACTTTTTAGATTTGTATTGTGTTTTTTTTAACTATAATCTTTTTTTTGTTATATTAATACTAGATAGGTTTAACAGGAAAATAATTTGTTCTATTGAATATGGAATATGGAACATATTTTGTTCAATTTTTTCAGTTAGTCCCAATCCAATGATCAGATAAAACGATATTTGGATTAGAAAAATAACTCTCGGTGTTAGACCATAACATCGGATCGCCGGCAAGGTTACCACCCATCGGGCAAAGTCGTGCCGCAAAGCAACTTATTCGTGTACCGTTGCGTTGGCGAACCGGTTTGGCGTCGAGTTGGTGTTTGTTCTGTCGGGTGTCTAGTTGAAGAGGGTAGAGGGATCCGAAGCGACAGCTTTCTGCTGGCCGCCCGCAGATAGTTGGGGGCCCAACTAGTGGGTAAGCCCGTACCAGAAAACCAACCATGCTGGAAGAGAAGCGCGGAATTTTGTGTTCTCATCTCTCAGCTGAAGAGGCAAGCGACGATAGTACCAGATGTAGTAGGCAATACAGCCAATTGCCTGGACCTTCTGCTAACAACTGATCTGGACAGGTATCGTGTAGAGCTCACCTCCCTCTTGGGACTCTCTGATCCCTGTCTGGTGAAATCTGTGTTTACATATTTCCCACCAGTTCTCTAACCATATAGTGTTAGGCGAGTATGGAAATACAAGTCAGCATATTGGAATGAGATGCAGCACTCTTTTGCATCTTATCCTTGGCGGCAGATCTGCTTCTCTTGAAGACAACACTGACACTGGCAATGCTTCTCCAGCACAACTTCCTCACTGCGGAAATTCGATGCCTGAAATCCATGCATGAACAAAGAGGTAAGGAGAGCATTGTGTCGTTTAGATGTGAATAAAGCCAGTGTTCCTGATGATATACCAGCCATTCTGCTCAAGACATGCGTAGCTGAGTTGTCTCTTGTATTGACACGTTTGTATCGCCTCTCTTTCAAGACTGGAATTGTGCCGAAATCCTGGAAGCTTGCCAATGTGCAACCGGTGCCCAAAAAAAGCGGCCGTGCCGATCCTGCCAAGTATAGGCCTATTTCAATCACCTCCATACTCTGCAAGATTATGGAGCATGTATTGAACTCGCAGTTTTTAGCAGGCCTAGAAGGTAACGATCTCCTCAGTGACCGACAGTACAGATTTTACCAACATAGGTCCGCTGGGGACCTTCTAGCGTACGCTAAACACATTTTAGGCATGGCCATCGAGAGAAACGGCGAAGCGGTCGCTGTCTCTCTGGACGTCTCAAAGGCATTTGACAGGCATGCGAGCGTTTTACGGAAGCTTTCAGCGTTCGGTATATCTCTTGGTCTTATTGGCTGGGTAACGGACTTTCTGATTCAGAGATCCCTTCGAGTAGTTGTCGACGGGTATTCCTCGGAAACCTTGACAATAAATTCTGGAGTGCCTCAGGGGTCCGTTCTTTCTGCAACTCTGTTTCTGCTGCACAATAATGATCTGTTGAAGCCCGGTATCTATGGGTATGCAGACGACAGCACAGTTGTAGAAAGATATCTGCCGAGTACTCGGGCTAGTCGAGATCAAGTACAGTCTGAAAGAGAAGCCATGGTGCAACGTTTGAATGACAAACTTCAGGCAGTCTCCGCATGGAGCAATGCCAATCTTGTCAAGTTCAACGCCACCAAAACGCAGACGTGTCTATTCACCGCCAAAAGGAGCCCTTTCACCTTGGCTCCTACTTTCCAGAATGTATCCTTGGAATACAGTGACCGGCTTCAGTTGTTAGGCTTAGAGATTTCCTCGAACCTCAACTTTGGTCGGTTCATTGAGTCCAGAGCAAGAGCAGCAGCAGCAAAGCTTGCCGTTCTGGCGAAGGTTCGGCAGTACTTTACACCGGGACAGCTTCTTGTTTTATACAAAGCACAGATCCGGTCGTGTGTAGAGTACTGTGGTCACATATTTGCTGGTGCCGCAAAGTCTCATCTTGCGGTTCTGGACTCAATTGAGAGGCGAGCAAAGAGGCTTATAGGCGATCCCGAATTGGTCGGAGCCGACCTCCAAAGCCTTGAGCACAGGCGTAGAATTGCTAGCCTCTCAGTATTCTATAGGATACATTTTGGTGAGTGTGCGCTGGAATTACACAATTTAATTCCCCCGTCCCCCTTCCATCACCGGACGTCCCGACGCACGGCAGGTTTTCATCCTTTTGTTGTGGACATTCCACCTGTCCGAACGAAGCGCTTTGCTTCCTCATTTTTACTGCGTACAGCAAAGGATTGGAACAGTTTGCCTGCGTCGGTATTTCCGACCGAATACAATGTGGGTTGTCTTCAAGAGAAGAGTGCAAAGGTTGCTAGGTTAATGTTCCACTCTCCATCAGGTGGAATGTAGTCAAGCATTAACCTAATTATGTAAAAAAAAAAATTCCAAGTATCATGTGAGTACGATCTAGATAACAATAGTAGGTTGGGGACATTGGTAAAAGAAAAATATTGATAAATTTAGTTGGAAACTGAACTGTTCTATCTTAAGGCGGCTTACAAAGTACAGCGTACTTCTACCGTCTCGACTGTAATGAACATCCCTAATCCAAAAATTGGATTACGAATAATTAATTTCGGTTGCTTATGGTTACAGAAATTATTAATTTTCTATACTATCCTAATTGAATTATTTTCATAAACTTGTATTCTAAGTATACACCAGAGTAAATAACATTTATAACTTGTAGTTTCTGAACATATCTCATTTGTGTACGTGAAGCGCACCGTTACGGGTTACCGCGGAATAACAGGCTGTCCTTGTTATTCTGCTAATTATCACTCGAAACACAAATTTAAACTTAACTGAATACAAGGTAAATTATTATGTCCTGTTTATTTAAATTTATATATGCGCTACCGTATCGTACTCAATTGGTAGAGCGATGGCAAGGTTCCCAGAGGTCGCGGATTCAAATCCCTGCCCGTATCGGTTTATTTTTATTTTATATTTATATAAATTTAAATAAGCCTAACTTATTTTGAAATATTATGTCCTGATTTATGCATACCAATACTAAAAAGTTTATATATTTTAAAACAATTTTAGTTTAGAATTATCAAAAAAGGTGCAATATTCACTGTCGGGTTTTTACCTTGGCGAATATAGAAAGTGAATTTCGGTAAATTGGAAGTTTCTTGTTATTAGCCAAGTGCAGTGTTATCGTGAACATAGAACGCTGTATTTGTTGAATATTGATTGCATGCTTTTTAGTTCCAATCAGTTAAGCTTTTATTGAAACACGAACTCTTTTCCGATTTGTTTTTAACTTTTGCATTTGTGTTAGTTTTTGGCTTCAGCTTGAAAGTCATTAGTAAACCGATATACAATATTCTGCACATCATTTTGTGTTTAAAAATGATGTAAGTGAAAAAGACTAACGGTGATTATTTGACTCTATTTATTTGACAGCTCTTTTGTGGTCTGACTCGACCTTAGTAAGGAGAAAGAACACATAAGAGAAGCCTGAAGGAGCACTTATCACTGAATTGCGTAAGGTGAATAAGAGATAATTTTTGTTTATAAGCGGCAGCAACAATCATATGAAACTCAACTTTTTATCAACCCTGTCCCATGAAAATATGTTAAAATGGTAAGTATAAAGTTAAGTATACATGTAAACGCCATTTGAGTTTTCCCACTGCTTTCACAAAAATATGAGATTATTAATTAACTTTTATTTTTGTATGTTCGGTGACGTGTTAATTTGTATCTATATATTTTTTTGGGAAATCCATAATTTTTTATTATATAATTTGGACAGGATCTGCCATCTGGTGATGCTATCTATTTATGATAATGTAAAAATATAGATTACTTGTCAAGCTCAAGACTCAGGATAAATCTTAGAAGGTAATTCAATATTTAAGTTACCAGGGTCTTTATAGTTACTGGAAAGTAAATCTAGTGGGTATTGAAACTTCAACGAAACTCCAAAACTTCTTAAAGTAAAGGTAATTTCTATTATTTAATCAACCATATTGAAAACAAGGTTCAAAACCAAATTAAATATTCACACACAATTGCAGATTTAATTATTTATTAACCGTATGTTATCGTGAGAGAAGAGTTTAATTTTAAATTCTCTTTGTTTGTTGATTCTATTTCTACAGGTTTTGAAGTACCGGAGCTTATTCTTAATTTTATAATATTACTTTTCATATTGTATTTATTTAATATTTGTTCATAGAAGATACATTTTTATATCTGCGTCTTTATTAAGGCAATTATGTTGAAATTTATATATTGATAGCTTCTAATTTCCAAATTTAAAAAATATTAATACTTGCACTGTGGACGGTATGATCAATAATTTGTCCATATACACAATTCTATTGTGATGCTAACCCTAAACTATATTATTTACGAAGTATGGATAATATAGTCTTTTAATGAAGTCTTTTGTTGATGAGCCATCTGATTTTTATTTATTAAAACAGGAGTTTAATTAATACCTAAAAGTATTATATTTTCTAAAATATTTATTTGTAACGCTATATCATAAGAATGAGATAACACTCTTTCTATATAATGCAATCTTAACGCTCGCATCGAGAAATAACATTAAACTTCAATGAAGATAACATCGTTTAGAACTTCATCTCACGATAAGAAGATGACTGGGTATTTTACACATGAAAGGATTTCAATATAAGGCTCACACACGAAAGTGATAGACTTAATGACTGAACAAAAACAGAGCAGACTTCAAGCTTAATTGCCAATCAAGATATATATCTATAAATACAATAATAGTGTAACAGGGCCAATTTACTTGATATTGGCTAGAAATACTTTTATGTTATGATATAATTAGCAACTCAATTCCAACTAACGATGCGGAATGCTTGCAGTAAGATACAGCGTTATTGCGATTGAAACCATTATTTTAAATATAAATTTAAAATAATGGTTTTTTATTATGTTAAATATAAATAAAAAAAAATAGGGTTCCTTTGTCGAAATTGCGCAACAATAATGAAATTCTTATATTACCGTTTTTAAACGTTTGGTTCACTGAATTTTACATTTTTATTTTAAAAATCCTTCTTATTGCCCGATGACTTTATGTCATTTTTATTCCTCAATATTAACTTCATCCTTTTATATTGTTCAATAAGTATACACGTATGTTAAAAGAAATATAGCCAATTATGCTGTTTTTATGTTCCCTGCTACAGTCTAAACGGATTAATGGATTTTGACGTATAAGATATCGGTATATACTTCAAAAATAATCGAAAATGGCTAGAAAAATAAGCTACAAAAATATTATTTTTATAGTCTATGTGGACGAAGTCACGGGCAACAGCTATTATGACGGAATATATAAACGGAATCTATATGAGACCCATGAATTAGACACTTCATAGCCCCCCCCCCCCCCACTGCTTTCACTTTCACAGACGGCCTCCACTTCCAGAGGCTACTGAGAATAAGAACCCTTAGGACATTGATTTTGAGTATATAATAAACAAATGTAACCTTGTAAATGTGGACCTTGAAGCTTAATTTGAGCACCTTAATAATAAAACGCAAATTAAAGTAGGCAGTTCAAGTTAATTAACGTCTTTTGAACTCAGATTAAATTTTTGACGTGACAACGTCTTAAATTAGGTTAAGCTGGGAGTCACTTATGAAAAAGTGTAACGCCCGGTAACGTAACGATGAGTCACACACACATAGAATGCCTTGCGTCTCTCTCCCACTCAAACATGATCGGTCCGCCGAGCAATGTTTTGATTTTCAAATTGTTTCTTTAAAATTACAAATATTAAGAAAAAGTGGCAGATATAAGAAAACTTGATTTAAAATGTGTTGAGCAAGAATTTTAACATCTAATTTAAGTAAATGTTTTAATTTTCAACTTCATTATTTATAATTACAAATTTTAATTAATTTCAAATTTATTTAGCAAAAATTTGAACCTTCGATCTGAATAAGTGTTTTGATTTTCAAATTAATTCTTTAAAATTAAAAATATTAAAATATATAAAATCAGAAGTGACGTCACATAACATTATCTGTACTTATTATTATTTAATATGTAGGCCAGTACATGTGACCATACTTGGTAGACACAATTGGAAATAGAATTTTTTTATAACTGAAAAAAAATAAATATATAAAATACTGGTAGCAAACAATAACTTCAATGATCGATATCTCCGCAACTAATTGATGTATCGAAAAAGTCTGTAAATAAATTTTGTAAAAAATAATAACATCAATAATATAATATAAAATAAATAATATATAAAATGATTTTACGTGACAACGTCTTCATCGTCCTATCCTCGACAAAATCACTCAAATTATTAAAATATTGTGCAATTTAATAATATTCATATCAATAAATATTCTACCGAGAAAAAGACGTGGTCACGTAAATCTTCGCCCGTAAAACCGACTTTACAGGCAACCATATATTTATTTGTTAACCGATTGTTAAAAAAAATATATAAAGTGAATCCCGTGACTATATATTCTCGAAAACTGCATCCAAATCGACTAATCCGTTTCTGAGATTAGCGTGCACAAACATACAGACATTCAGACGAAAAGACAAAATGAAAAAAAAACATTTTTTATTAACCTAATTCCGGCAAGTAATTATTTATCTTTGCCTTAACTAATTATCAGTCAGGGCAATGATCAAGGGAGATAATTAACATTTGTTAGCAACCCATTTTTAAGTCCAAGCTAAACTTAATTAAAACGTTTCAATCCGAGAAATATTAAAACATCAATTTCAAATTCTTTTCTCTTTAGGAACTTCTACTTTTATAGTATATTATTATTAATAGTAATTCGTTTATGAAATATTGAATTTAATTCGATGTATATACCCAGTGGCTTTTAAATCTCAAGCGAGATCAATCTTGTTCAGTGTTGATAAGACAGGATTACAGAAACACAAAGGTTCTAATTTCGGTTATATTCACTCTCAAAGCGGTTAACCGTACAGGAAATATGACCTACAGGCAGGCTACAGGGTGTTTAGGAAGTACAATGAGATTAGGAGTGTTAGTGACATCTTGTCATGTTTATAGTTGAAATAGTATTATAAGATCAACCTGTATACATTCAAGTAAAATTTAAGGAAATATTAAACTTAATTTATTTGTTATTTATATAATCTTTATTGTACAAAGAAATTTATATAATTAATGCTATAGCACTGTCTACCAGTCAATCGATGAAATTAACAGAAAAACACAAATGAGGGATACAAAACAGGATAAACACGATCTAAAATTATAAGAAAAAAAACAAAAACATTTATAAATATTCCACACACGCGAAATACATAAATAAATATAAATATATATACATATTAATAATATTTCAGAAATAATTATTTAACCCGAGAAATAGTAAAGAGTTATAATTGATTTATATTATCAGAGTTGATGATAAAATAAATTATAAAATATAAAAAAAAATACTTTATTATATTAGTACATATAGAGAACATTATTTAAGCTTCGCTTTTTCTGTATATTGAACGGACACTCCGAAAACTCCTATGTGTTAACCGAGTAAAACTTTCTACCTGTAACATATAACTGAATTTTCCAACTACAACTACTAACCTAAGCAAACTATGTTTTCTGTCTCACTGCGTGTTTGTGTGCTCTTTTGACTAGAGCAGTAGTTCTTAAAAACCACATTTTACTCTGTTATTAACAAAAACAATGCTGTATCAGTAAAGTCCAAACACAAGGCATACTTATTATCTGCCTTCTAATCTAAAAAGCTCTGTCTCATGTCAACAATGTCTGGGAACTGAAATTGCGGATTTGGTCCGGTGTTTGACTTCGAGATCAACGTAAACCCCGAGCGACTGAATTTAATGGGGTTACGAAATTTGGAAACGTAGTTTTTATTCAAATTCAATTCAAAGTTTTTATGTCATTTATAATTTGTTACACAGGACTTTCACTAGTATTCTGTAATAAGTTTCCATTATTTCAAAATGGATATTCATTAATTTTAATTTGACGAGATCAATTTCAACTCGTGTGTGTACATTACATAATATGTAAATATGTTACCTAAAAGCTGTTACGTTACATAAAAATTATAATTTATTTTTAATTTTTGTTCTTCAATAGGATTCTTGTTCCATTCACGAATTATTCTAGAGAAGACTAAGTTGAATTGACTTAATCGAGGGCTCTGGAATTATGTGAACGTATTCATTCATTTATATTCATAGCAAATTAAATAACGAACTACCGATTTGACTGATTCAATCAAAAGGGTGTACCGACTTGGGTAGAAGAATTAAAATATTACTTTTATTGTTATCTATCTATTAATATTTTTTAAATTTCTTTCATAAAAAAAAAAAAAATTTTAATTCTCAGTATATTTCTTGTTTTCTTATTTTATATCTTGCTAATAATTTAATCAGAGTTTCTTAATTATTCATGTTACAAACAGAACTTATCAGATTCAAAGTTTTTTGCCACTTGCTTTATACAATTTTTATAAATTAAGATTTACCTAGCGGTCTTAGAAAATAAGTTGAGCTTAAACAGAAACTTCTCTTAGCAAGAAAAGAATAATTTATAAGGAATAAAAGCGGCTACAGCTGCGAGTGACACGTTCAAAAAAGATTACGGTAACAAAACACAAAGGTTATTACACTTTCAAAATAAAAGTTACTTAATAAAAAAGCAATTGAAAGATTACATTTTTATTACATTAAGAAATATATGTGTTTAGACAATATTAACCTAGGAAGAGTATAAGATTTAAAATTTTGATTCTTCTGGGGATTAATAAAGCTATTAAAGGTACATTATACATAGTATTATATAAAATCTATGCCATAATTCACTTCTCTTCTAAGATTTTCTATTTGTTGGTTATAAATTCTTCAACTAAAGCGCGAGGGGCACTTTAGTGATAGTTAGGTATTTGTAATTCAACTTCTTGTCGTTCTTTAAGACATGTTTGTACCTCTACTTTCTTTTATTTCGGAAGATATTCAATTTGTCATTGCCAAATACTCAATTTTACAAATATAAATTCCACTTCGCTACCACTCTTGAAAAATAGGGATGAAGAGGAATGAAGGGATGAAAAGGGATGAAGTAGAAGAGAAAACCGGAGAACGATGTATGTTTGGGCTTCCGACACTTTTAGTCACTGAAAGGTATTCATTCACTCACATTAAGAACTACACGTCAAGATATCTTTAGATATTCCAGTAAACAAGTCTTAAGACCGGAGCTTCATTGTGGGCACTCGCTTTTGTTCTTTAGAAAGTGTCGCCTCGTCAGCGAGAAATGTGTTTGTAAAAGTTTTGGTATTTCACTCTATTATATTCAGTGTAATATCGCTTCCACTTATCATTTCTCACTCAACTCAATAAGAGATAAAATATATTGGATGTGGTTAGAAATTGTTTACTGATATTATGTATGTGTGGGTGTGATTGTGTTTGTTTGTGTTGAAGGGGATTGTTAATGAATAATGCAACATATGTTCGAACACGTACAACTAACGCTATGGAATAATTATGGAATATTCTCGATCTATTTGCTTATCAAGTTTCAAGTTTCAAACAATGGTTTTTGCCTTGGTAAAACAAACAGTCTTTGGGTATGTTTTGATGTATAGTTACATTAAATATATATTATTACTATCATTAAAATCTTGTTAACGATTGTATTTTTTCAAAGTTGAGTAGAATCCCACTAATTATATAAGTAATAAAGAAATGTAAACAAGATTCTGAAAGAGTCATCAAAGTCAAAAGTCAGTTAAGCTCGTAAAGTCAATGAGGTCAGTTCACCCTTTTTAATTGGAGCACATATTGTATCTTCATATTAAAAGGATCGTAAACGAAACGAGTCGCAATTACATACATGGTAATCTTTGAAAGGAGTCTGTATCTTAATGGGACCTGTTCTAATGAGATGTCTCTGCTCTCGCTAGTTTTATAAAAAAACTAAAAACAATTACACTATTTTACATAGTTAAATAATTGTAAAATGTTTTTATACATATTGTACCTATACTTTAGTTCAAATATTACAAAATAATTCAATAAACACAATTGAACATCGCTTATTTAATCTATAAATATATTTATACTGCTTGCCTTAAAACGCTTCAAAGAATTTTCAGAGCGACTGGACGGTTTCCCAGACGAAACAGATTCGAATGCTATCCTTATGGATTTATTATTTACTTTATTTTTATTTAAAATTAAAACAGTTTTATATTGAAACATATAAAGTCGCTTTTAACCGAACCCCTTTCTGAAAATAGGGTCATGATTTTAACTTTAACACAGAAATGATATCAATTAAATTATTTCAATAGCAAGAAAATAATTGTCATATCTTTCATGAAAAGGTTAGGTAATATGTTGTTTCATGTTTGTAAGATACTCATTAAAATAACATAACGTCGGAATATTCACACGAAGAGACCTCCTTATCTGCATCAAAGGCTACATTTAAATTGAGCGTTCGATCAGTAAAGGACACTACTTTCAATACAATTATACTACAATTGTATAATTATTATACAATTGTATAATTTATCCTGATAGTATTGTTATTGTTATTCATTTATTTTATTTTAATCTTATTATTTACATTTATACATATAACATTTAAAAAAAAACATTTTATATATAAATATAAAAAACAGTATCCCGCCGACGTGGGCCTTACAACCAGTCCGTCGGTGGTTAGGGCGACAGCGAAAGAAACTTCCTCACAATGCGTGCCGTACCCAAAACTGCTGCTCTTTGCATCCGACCCTTGATCCAGTTTTTTAGTGAGAGCCTCTTGAGATGATGATCGAGACTCTTCGCTATAAGACCATTGACGGAAACTACCATCGGGACAATTATTGTTGAGTCAACATCCCACATGTCGGTAATCTCGTGAGCTAAGTCCAAGTATTTTGACAGTTTGTCCTTCTCAGCTTTCACAAGATTAGCGTCACACGGGACACTGATATCAACAAGAAATGCCCGGCGCTCTAACCGATCTACCAGCACGATATCAGGCTTATTGGCTACAATAGTCCTGTCCGTAATGATAGATCGGTCCCAATAGAGCTTAGCATGACCATTTTCCAAAACTGGCTCCGGTGAGTACTTATAATAGGGCACTTCAAAAGGTACAAGACCGTATCGAAGAGCAAATTCTTGGTGGATAATCTTGGCTACTTGGTTGTGCCTGTGCAAATACTCTCCATTGGCAAGATGACAACAACCGGAAATAACATGTCTGATGGATTCTCCTGGTTGGTGGCACGCACGACATATGTCAACAGTGCCATCCTTTATTATGTATTTCCGATAGTTGTTCGTCTTGACAACTTCGTCAGCAATTGCACAAGCAAAACCTTCGGTTTCACCAAAGAGATCACCAAAGCGTAGCCAAGCCACGGACGCCAGAAGGTCGACATCAGGCCCATAAAGTGCCTGGTGGAACCGTCCATGAAGCTCCTTACTCTTCCATATACTTATACGGTCGTCAGTGCTAAGTACTACCGGTTTATGCCAGTTATCTTTGGCTAAGGAGAGCGGTGTAAGACCATTATCTACTGCAACAATGTCCCGATGCATTCCACACTCAGCATGAAGGAAATATTCCCTAAGATTGCATACCTCACGGTTGTGTAAGTTTTTGGCATTAAGGAAGCCACGACCCCCACACTTCCGTGGAATATACAATCTCATCACTGATGAGCGCGGATGATGCATGCGATACACTGTCAATAGTTTTCGGGTCTTTCGGTCCAGGGCATCTAATTCAGTCTGAGTCCACCTTAATATGCCGAAAGTATACATCAGCACGGGCATTACCCAACTGTTGAATGCACGCACTTTGTTACCTCCTGACAAAAGACTTTTTAGAACTTTTGTCAAGCGGTTAAAGAAGCGTTCCTTCGCTAGCTGTTTAATGTCCCCACTTAGTATGCCTAAGCATTCCGACATACCAAGGTATTTGTAGCACTCGGTTTCGGAGAGGGATCTGAGGGACGTTGTCTCCGAGAGTTGTAAATATTCGCTATTTACAACTCGGCCACTCTGCAAATGTGCAACCGCGCATTTATCTACACCAAACTCCATCCTAATGTCATTACTAAACGTTATTATTATTATCATTATAGAAATGTAATATAAAAAAATGGTCAGTCTTGTGCATGTATCTATAATAAAATGTCGCCAGGATCTAATTACGTCATATTAACGGGAATACCTACTCGCTTTCAAAATAAGGCAGGTGTGGAATCACGACGAAGATAGGTGTTGCTTATTTTAATGATATAGCAAGACAGAGATTGAATTGAGCCTTTTAAAACTATATTGTTCTTCCTTATCTTAATAAATAGAAAATAGAAGTAAAAATAGTATAAACTTCGCACATTATTAAGTTTCCCATGAAAATTTCCTATTTATTTATTACAAACAATTAATTACTCTACTAAAAAACAAAACAAGAATAAAAAATAAATTGTCTGAAAGAAATCCTTACTTAGCGACAAAGCCGCCTGCTTGTACTACGTAGATTAATGATTCATTGATTAACAGATTTTTTGCATATAAAAATAATAATAATTGAACTAAAAACACATAACAAAAGAATACAAATACATGACACATAATACCAGAGCTGACAAATAAAAACTTCTATCATAATTGCATCCGATTCCTAAAACTATTTGGGAATGAAAATTGGAACGGGAACCGTTGGCAGAAGCAAAATGGCGACATTTAATGAGCCTCGTTGTAACGTAGAATACGTGCCAACACTTTGTTTGCGTATTGGGAATAGGTAGGTATAGGAACATTTTGGCACAAGAGAATTCATGTGTTTTATTACAGAATACAAACCTATTAGCAGAATCAAAGGTCACGAGATCGAACCGTTCTTATTTTGATAAAGTTTTCAATTATTTCTTTTTTTTGTGAAAGAAAGGCTTTCATGCTTTATCCACGATCTTAAAAAGACAGCGTTGTATAAAATAGTCGAAGTGTCATTAGAGGATTTGTCTTTGATTAAAATTATTTCACAATAAAAAAATGACAAGTTTTTCATTGATTATGTTGTTGACGTTATTTTGCCCACAGCCGGGTATCGGGTTTTTAAGCTATCATCACTTTGAACACGACCTTATCCATTCAAAAATACAGTTTAAATTCCTACGCCTAGGAATTTCTTATAGTACCTATAAATATTTTCATTGCATTAGAAAATGGATAGAAAACAATGGAATATTTATGATAATGGGTTAGAGTGCTTTTAAGTAATGTTTTTGGAATAAAGAATGTAAATTTTTCTACTTCATTTAATTTAAAATGTTGATATATGACAAGTTCAACAAATATTCTCTTAAAATAATTACCTTTAAATGATAAGAGTAAATTCTTCACTTATTTTTAGTTCTTTCCGTTTATATTTCTTTATCGAATGGAAACCCTTAAAAACTGTTTTGTTATGTTTTATTTTTACTTATTTGTCATTAAAAAGGTAGACACAAAAAACAAAACTATTCATAAAAATGACTGAGTCTGGTGACAAAACAATAATTGTATAATAATTGGAGAAACACTGCTTACCATTCTGCGGTGACTGCCATAAATGTTGTTCGGCAGAAACACAGTCACGGGCAACAGCTATCCCTAACAAAGTACTTTACCTTATTAAGTAAGTGTAAAAACCTTTTGGCTTACATAATAAGGCTTTTTTCCTACATAGAGTAAGCGAAGCCGCCGGGAACAGGTAGTATTTCATAAGAACCTTTCACCAATAAAACGTCAATATTTTGGAAACGACTATTTCTATTTCAATCAAACATAGCTAAGAACCATGTCGACGAACATAGCTTTCGATTAAAAAAAGCTGCATTATAATCCTTTCTCGCGTTTGGCCGCTACATTGCCACAGACAGACACACAGGTACACAGATACACAGATCAACAGGTCAAATTTACAACACCCCTCTTTTTAGTCGGGGTTAAAAACATCCGCGAATTAAAATCCTTGGACGTATCAATTTATTTCTATATCTTTATTTACTTAAAACATTAAATACGCTTGAGCCGTCTATAGATGTTTCAAAATGTTTTTAAAACATAAATTTCGGTTGTGGCAGTTTTTCAATTCTAGTCTATAGTGTAAGGCTAGAAATCATGGTTAGATTTTTAGAATGAATCCTAATAGATGTCGCTATCGTCGCGATAAACTAGATTATATATAGAATTCTTAATTCATTTAGTACCCACTAAAGATATGGTAGTTTAATTTATAAAGCGACAGGACGAATTCCCAGAGGTCGATACTTCTATTCCCTGCCCGTATTGATTATTTGTTTATTCTATTCACAAATTATAATAAAATTAACATGGCTATAAATGTTTATAAATATTTTTAAAACAAATAAAATCCTTTAACAAAACCATTAAACAAATTATGAGCCTTGGTTAATGATTGCACATGTAAAGCACTATTGTAAAGCACACGATGTATAAACAAGAGCACTGAGCATGTACTACCAGTAGTGAAGTGTATCAGCGAGCATGCTCCAGTAGTCTGGAGTACACTTTGATGTTATTCCAATGCATCGTGCATTATACCAGTTTACATTTCCTGCTGAACATCGACATGAAGTATTTAGAGATTATATTTATGTATTATAATATATTAATTGGTTATTTAGAGATTAATTAAGTTGCCTATGTTGTCCGTTGTTATTCAGTAACAGACACCTTATTACGTTGGTATTACCGACATACTCATATCTATTTATGACAGTAAAGTAATCAGAAAGAGTAGCAAATGTTTTCAAAACTATCATAAAATAATTAAATAAAGACAACTTAACTAATTATTCATATATCGAGAACCCGTTTTGCATCACTTCTAATACAATATTTTGAAAAAAGCAAATTCACGTAGTAAATAATCATATTTTTGTGGTTTTGAGAAGACAAAGTCCACATCGTATATGTGCTGTACAGACACAGAAGGTCTCACAATCACAGGAAAGCCAAATCATGATTAAATTCCACTCTCCGATCTCCTTCAACTACGCACTGTAAGCTTTGTTTGAGGCGCAAGAGATAAGAGGTAGGCGTTTGGAATTTTTAGTATTATTTATAAAATAGATTTATTATTTAAAATCATACTATCACTAAGACTATAAGACAGATTAGTTTAATATTGTTAACAGTAAACAAATTATCATGTACCAAAAAATCAATATTACATAATTTCAGAAACATTCATTATATTTTAGTATAACTGTTTAATCATATTTAATTTTAAGTCCTTACCTATCTTGATAACATAATGACCTTCTATCATAAGAACATGGCCCGGAATATTTGTGTATATGGTCTTAAAAAATATTGAAATGAAATTTTATACACAATCTTACTACCACCCGATCCACACTGAAGACAATTGGGACTAAATCGCGTTTAAAGCGAGTCACCGTAACTGCTTATATTACATGACAGACGGACAAACCTTTGTAAGTAACAACGTTTAAGGTTAGTGGTAGCATGCTTAACATAACAAACAATTTTGCAGAAATATTATATTTCAAAAATATTTTTCGAGAAATCTTTTCTCATATTTATTTTTATTATTCCATTTTTCATTTAATTTTTTTAATTGGAAATAGGTTTAGTACACTTTATTAGGTACAATGAGTATCAGCAACAGCAGATCTCTTCGATGCAGATCATCTCTCGTTAAAGAGTAATGTATTCCCAAAAAAAAGATAATAATTGATATATGATTGACAACAAATTTGAATTCAAGTAAAGCGAATCGAAAAGCGAAATGCTTATTTTCACTTAATATTGATGCATTACACTGTGAATATTGTATAAAAATTGTATGTATAAAAATAGATAAAAATATTACAAAATGGCATTCCAGATTATTTATATCAAAATATAAAGAATAATAATAGTATCAATGGCATATCAAAATAAATAATAATTTATTTTGTATATTTCCTGAAACGTCGAAGTCTGTTGTAAACACTACACTACAGCTCACCTTGTAATTTGGGATTTATAATTCCAAGGATAAGAATGAGTGAATAAGTGACAGAGTAAGTGATCTATCAATCAGTTCAATGATCACGTAATCCCATTTTAGATAAAATATCGTGGTACAAAAACATTTCTTTCATAAAAATGTACTTTCATTATTCATTTTTATTCAAAGATTGATTAAATTTCTTACATACAGCTCCATACAGTTTCAACTCCATACAGCTCTATAAAGCTCCAACGCCATACAGCTCTACAGATTTCTGGGTCGTTCAACTTTGACACAATTTCGTAAAAATGTTTACATTTTACATATTAAGGTTTTTAAAATTGCATTGCAGTTTTTAACAAAAACTACTGTCAAAATCCGTTAATTAAAATGTATATTTCGCGAATGAACTTTACACACTTTTAAAAATCAAATTATCAATTTATCAATAATCAATTATTTATATTTAATCAATAACAATAGTTATTATTGTCAGATTAAATATATAATAGGTATATACATAAAGCTTGTAATCTATACAAAGTGGTAAATTTATATCTTCCAAAAATATTATACATTATATAAAACTATATCCAGAATATCCAACGTGGCACGTTCTGTTGAAACCATTTGTCGTCTGTGCACATATCCAATTTAGGACAAAAGAGGTTGAACGTTCATGTTTGCTGTTGAATGTTGTCGTTTACCTAATGCTTAAAATTCGCTAAATTGTGGTTTATGAATGGTCAAATTGTTTTGTGCGACTAAATCAACTACCTAGGAATTAGGATTCTCCTGAACTCTTTAACGGAGATGACACGGAGGGTAGCGACCTATTCGCAGATCTTTTAATTTGTCGTCGTACGCGTATTGCTTCATTGTTTCCTGAACCACTGAACTCTAAATTGTCCACCACACTGCGAATAGTCTTGATAGAACTATTATGGCTATAAAAAGGGCGATGCCCGCAGATCGTGAACTTGATGTCAGAGCTTACTGAGCTCTGAGATAAGCTCCGAGATCAAAACACCCATTGTGATAAAACAAATTTATCATTTGCTCGAGTTGTTAAACGCTATATTCATCCATGGTACGTGATTTGACAAAACTTATTGAACAAATGACAATCGATTCAAAAAACTATAGCTTCTACAATCTCGCCCATATTCTTATCAACGATATACATTTTAAAGATCCGGTTGATACACATACACATCATACTGTTATCAGGTAAAATTTGTATAAATCCATACATTATTTCATTTTTAATATAGCTCAGACTTATTTTAGTGTAGTGTTTTCTCGTGACAAAACATCAAATTTACGGAAAGAAGGTAAGTCAACAGTACTTGAAGGCAAAAAGACTTAAATTCTAAAACGACAAAGATACGTTCTACTGGTTTAACTTAGACTGCTCGAATATATTTATTTATATATTAAAGTATATAAATCCATGGAACGGTGAACTCACAGTAAAACTCACCGTCAAAGGAACTCCTTTTTTCCAGTTTCCATCTAGTGAGTGACAAATGAAAGTAATATATAAATTAAATCAATATCAATATACATCAAAAAAGCTAAAAAAAAAATGTTTAGTTTTGTGTCTCTACGATATCTCATTTCGAGGGTACACAGTAAAAAAGTATTTTCTGTTATGCAGCGCACTAAGAAGCCGACAAAATGTCAATTTAGAAAATTAAATTATATGTGAGCGAGAGAGGTGGGTCAGTGTGAGTGTATAAGACAAGGAATGTGTTTATCTAATGTGTTGTTTTTTCCCTTTTGCCAAAATTAAATGCCTACTTTACTTTTTCTGTTGCTGAACAATGGTAGGGAAGACTTAGATTTCACTTTTGTTGTTGCTATTAATAGATGTTTTTACCTAAGTCTATTAGAATGATATAATTTGTTGATATTATGATCAATGAAATATATTTAACTAAAAGAAAATTATGACAAAAACTAAAAATGTTAATCAAAATATACATACTAAAATCTGAATTTACACAGTACATCGGATTAAAAAAAAAAGCGTCTTAATTAGTGGTATTTCTATTATATTGTTATAATTACACTGTATAATTAATTCAGAGTATAGTCCAATATCATTAATTAAATATATAAGTATCCTGTGAGCCTCTTTAGCTCAGTGGTAGAGCACTGGTCTCGTAAACCAGGGGTCGTGAGTTCAAACCTCACAGGAGGCATAGCTTATCTTTTGTTAAAAAACAGCGTTTTTATTTTACTACTTAAATATATAATTGGAGATATTATTAAAATATAATATTACTGGACATTAATTAACACCACTACAAAATAAAACAGTGGAGTAGTTACTTTTTATTTATTTATTAAATACAATATTCTTCTCTTAAGTGTTAATTATTAAAATTGTATTCTTGAGTAGTATTCTTATTTAATTAATTACCATAATTAATACGATGTTAACTTATATTCAAAATGTGTAGGTACTTAAAATACATTAAAAAGTAGTAAGATGTCTTAAAAAATATTACATGCAGATAAGCCTCTTTAGCTCAGTGGCAGAGCACTGGTCTTGTAAACCAGGGGTCGTGAGTTCAATCCTCACAGGAGGCATAACAATTATTACAATAATAATTCTCTTTTTAAAATTCTAAAACAGTAAATCGATTAAAAAGTGACATATTCTATTAAATAGTGACAATAATAGTGATACTTGTATTACTGTAGTAGAGCATAAATATAATTTTGTTATAGGTCGATTTTGTTATTATACCAAAACTTAACATTTCTGTTGTTCTTCTTAAGTACAATGCAATCCAATAAGTGCTAATTTGAATTAGGTTAATGTCAAAACATAACGTTCATATTTATAATAACATTATTTCATATTCCATCGAATTTTATTCATTTGTCAATAACTTCTTTTTAGCCCCCGACTAAAATGAGGGGTGTTATAAGTTTGACCTGTCGATCTGTGTATCTGTGTATCTGTCTGTGGCAAATTTGCGGACAAACGCATGGAAGGATTTGAATGCAGTTTTTTTTTAATCGAAAGCTAGCTATGCTAGTCGAGATGGTTCTTATCCATGTTTGATTGAAATAGAAATACTCGTCTCCAAGATAATGAAGTTTTATTCGTGCTGGGTAGAGGTTCTTATGCAATAATTAGCTGTTCCCAGCGGTTTCGCCCGCGCTATATAGGAAAAAATGCCTTATTATGAAGGCCAAATAGTTTTTACACTTACTCAGGGAAAATACTTTATTAGGGAAAGCTGTTGCCCTTGACTGCGTCTACGTAGACTGTAAAAATATATTTATATGGCTTAGGATCGCAGTCATAAAGAATCACGGGCAACAGCTAGTGATAATATAAATCTCTTTATCATAGTATTATTAGTGATTGTAAATAATTTTAATTTTAAATGTTTATATTTATTAATATTCGTATATATGAAACCTACCTATCTACCTACCTATATGAAAAAGTCTTGAATCATCTTATGTACTTTATACATTTATAATTTATTATATTGTCCCGGTCCCCCGACGCAACGACTTCAATAAGTACAAAATAATATTATTTTTATTCTTTTTAGAGGTCTTTTTGTATCGGGGGTTTTTTAATTTTTTAAAATTTTTAGTTCTATATTGTTGGTGGTGCGTTTCATACAACATTACTACCCATTTTTCATTGTCAATAAAAATCAACGGTTCTTACTGCGTTAACATAGGTTCACTACAGGTCTTTTTTTCGGTAGGTATAGATACTGACCGATCGACAGATTGATTATATTTTAATTCAAGTTGCAAATGTAATTCTGAATTCTCATTAGATAATTTTTGAATTAAACGGTCAATATTTAACGGTTAACGGTTATTGAATTGAGTAATATTGAAACGTTATATGAGGATTTTTTTTTCTCTAGGAAATCCGAGATAATTATGAAAAAAAAATGGAAATACAATTAAAAAAAAGATGTCGACAAAAGCCAGATCTACAATATCGAACATAACATGTTAAACATATGAGAATAATGTAATAAAATGCCGAGGTACCCATTAATGTAAAAAAACACAAAATCGGTGCAGTCTTTCAGGAGAAGAGTTACAAATACAGGGAGACCGGATTTTTTAAATTAGGAACAATGAATAGATATCTGTTAAGGAACTATCTTTAAAAATATTGGTGGTTAAAAAGAGATAAATATGGTCAAATTAACAATAGAATTTAATAATAAACAGGTCTATAGAGACTAAACTATTGTCAGGAATAAAACTGTTTTGGAATATATTTCATAAAAGCTGAATACACAAACGTACAAATGAACATTGAACAAAGGAAAACGTATTTTATAGTTTGTCCAAACAAAATACATATTTACCCCTTTCTTTTAAAAAAGTTATTCACGGTATATGGAGGTTTAATAAAATAAAAATATTAAATAGCACTGACAAGAGTTCCGATTGTCTGTGAAGCTATCAACCAATTCAATCCAATAGTTTAGAAAAGGCTTTCATCATTACTATATAATTCACGTAGATCGTTTCTAAAAGGATTATTCTCTTTAAGGGTTGTCAAATAGTAATATGTAAAGTATATTTAAAACAATATGGCTCTTTATAGAGCACGGGCTAAAATTAAAAAAAAACAATTAATATTTAAATAAAAAAAATATATAATTGCACTCAGTATTTTGTATTATTAGACGATTAGACAGTAATGTTTTTAACAATTATTTTTTAAGAAATGTGAAGAGAGGTATCAGCGGGGTTCACTTTTTTATAGCCGCCTAATATTAGACGTCTAAGGGTGATTCTTAAAAGCCACCTACAGTGAAATGTCAGCGACAGTTCCGTTATTGCTCATTACCCACAAAACAAGACAAGCGCCTCATTAGCTGTGACACTAGATTAACCATCTACTAAATACGTAAAGAATTCTCTTCTCACCCTCCGCAAGTTTTTAATTCTTGCTTCAGCATTCTTGATTTTTTATCTTTGCTTTTCATTTCAAGCTGCAATGTTACCGTATTTTACTAATAAATATCGTAAGCCTCTTTAGCTCAGTGGTAGAGCACTGGTCTCGTAAACCAGGGGTCGTGAGTTCAAACCTCACAGGAGGCATGGTTATTTTTGGAGAAAACTTGACTTATTCTTATTATATACCGATTACCAAATTATAGTTCATTGGTTTTTATTTGTTATATGATTTATTATTTCAAAGGTATCAGAGTGGACCTTTGTAAAAACTAATTAATAATAAACTAATTAAAAATAATTAATTAAAGTAAATAATGAATTTCTCACGATTTTCATATAGTGCACATAGGCTGCCACTTATTTTTGTTTTCTCCTTTTACAGGTCTGCTGGAAGAGATTCAATTTTGAAATAAGTAGTGCCTTTATACAAATCCATGTTAAAATTTGTTTATCTCATAAGTATCCTGTGTGTAAATAAATGTTAAATAAAAAAATAAATAAATAATCGCGAAATACTAAATAGATAGACATTTATTATTAATTAAAGAAAAAAAAACAAAGTAGGAGAACTGGGTTTAATTAAATTCATAGGTAGTGTTGAGGAGATACAATTGAACATCATTGCGAGAGACAAAATAATTTAGTAGGTACCTGTATTTAGATTTCTGTGGTAAGAAACCGAAATTAAAAAATATTCAATCTGAGTTTGAATTCATTCATGCAAAACCATATAATCAATCCATTACAAAATAAAATCACATAGTTTGAAACATATTTTTTTTAGTCTTTGGCTGAAGTATAAGGATAAGAATTAAAATATAAAAATTTAAAAATAGAACATATTTTAGAGGACAATTTTGATGACATTATAATGGAAGCCCTGACAATGAATACGGTTCATTGGTCTGCTCACGGTCCATTAGGGCTTCACCGCGCTAAAGCTAGCGGTTTTCTACCGTTAAATATATTATCTTGCATGTTTACCGGATTTTGTGTTTAGCAATTTTAGTTTAAATTGATTTTATAGGGATTACAATAACGTCATATTTCGGGATATTGTATACCGTAAATATTTGAAAATTACTGAAACGAAAAGTTTACAATAATTTATAATCACATATATTTTAGGGTGTACATTTACAATACGTACAATAATAAACATAATATATATGTATTTTTTATGGCTATGGCTTTTTCTTTTTATTACAATAATTAATGACCAAAGCTAACTAACATATTGTATAAAAGGATAAGAATCTATAGTAGTCATCGTTATAATGCGGCCTTAGGACAGGAAACAAAACGCATAGAAGGCAATCCGCATTATATATCGTAGGACGCGGCAATTGAGCCATAAAACAAGCCAAAGACAACCTTGTTACCTTATATAACTACATATGAAAGGGACGATCAATTTCATTATAAAACATAATTAATAATTAAAATTAAGAAACATTGGATGGGCAGTTTAAAAAATGAGGAAGAATAACATTACCACCGCCCGGCACCGCGTCAAGCAAATTAAGTAGGTGACGCGGATCTCGCGGGACCTCGTTATAACGAGGATCTACTGTACCATAGTAAAGAAAATTGTCCCTATATATTATTCTTATTTTACCAAAAAAATCATTGATTTTTTTCATTTAATTGAGCGTGAGAATCGAACCTGTGGGTTCTCCACTCCAACAAGTCATCATTAAATAGGGCAACCATATTTGCTTCACTAATGACATATTAATTGTACCACTGATACCATCGATTGATTGATACAATGATATTGACAACCATTAATAATAAGACCAAGAAAAGGATGGAAACAAATTGTTTGTTTGATTTGATATATCTTTTAAAATACAACAGTTATTCCGTAGATGCAGCTGCATTAAAAAAAAATACTTTGGGAAGATTGCAAATGACAAGATCTGAACCATAAGAAACAAATCCCTAAAGCACACACTGCTTTAGGAATTTTTGTTTGTTTGTTTGTTATGGTAAGGTAAGACACTAGAAAACCATTTCTTACTTCAGGAAAGAATTCGAGAGAACGCAGTTGATCGAGTAAGTCATTTTGTTTCCTCACTACTTCTACAATGTGGTAATCATGTTGTAATGTAAAAATAATATAATATAACATCATTAAGAAATGAATAATATATTTTCTTTCTTACTTATGTTATATTATATTACTTACCTATATCAAATACATTTAATAAAATATTAATCTATTACTGTCATCTTGGGAAATAATCGAGATTTAGCAGCCAGTAACTCAGATGTCGAACTAAGTACAAGGACCCTTGCAACTTGTTTAAATTTACTATTTAAAAGGTTTACTATAATTTTATATAAAAGAAATACTTAGTGAAATAACCAAATTTAGAAAAATTAAAAATATAATAAAGTAATTACAGAAGTTCTCAACAATTAAATTTTAAGCAAATATTTTTTCCGAATGTTTGAATGCTCCAAAACCTATTCAATGTTACAATTCGCCACTGAGTGCACACATATGTTGCACATGTAGCTGAATACTCATAAAACAGACACCGGTTGGAAGAGATATAATATTGGTTCCAATTTTGAACACACGATTTGAGAGTTGCATATAATGTTATATACTAGTATTCAAATATCTCTGGCACACGTCGCGGCATAGTAGGTACATATTCCGTATTTAAAGCTATGTGTGGCGGCGGTATGTATAAGTCGGGGTAGTAAAATAAACAAACTATATTAATTTTTAATCTTATACACATGTTTAATTACAGATATTAATTCAATGAAGGGGTCTTTGTTATATTTTTTAACATTTTTTCGAAACAAATATTCCACCATGACGTCAGCGAAGTTTTGGTGACAATTGTATTTTTTTTTTAAATAAAATTGTTTTATAATTTGCCTTAATGATTTGTTACTTCGTGTGCAAGTTACATCGTTTTCGACAAACGAATCGTCGCTGTCATTATGATTAAACTTTTTATGAATAAAACCATGATCGTTAAGACAGTCGTATGCCTCACATAAACTAGTATATATGATGGTACCATCCTGAACATGCTTTTTTATTAAAGGCACCAAAACTTCGGTCATAAGTACATTTTCTGAACACACCTCGAGCCGTAGATCTTCACTACCATCCTCATTGATTCCAATGACCCAATGTCCCTCGATATGCTTTCCTAAAGATAGAGCACTAAGCTAAATATAATTTTCCACACTCAGTAAAAGTAAACATAACACAATTCAAAAATTATTTTAAAAATTTTAATTACCCTTGTCACTTTTTCTTTTTCCAAACTTGCACTCATTAATTCGAACCACTTTTCCTGGGCCGCCTATCTTGTCTGTTGAGTTTTGATGTTCTAATTGATAGATTACAACTGCTTCTTGGCAACATTTATACCAGTCGCTAACAGTAGAAGTAGAGAGACATTGTTTTTTTTGTGTTTTTAATATATCTTCCCATATTACTCGTTCTTGAGACCATTGATGAGCGTAGGCATACATAATATAAAATACCCGGACCAGATCAATTTTTGCGTTTTCAAACCACGTGCCTTTTGCCCTGGAAAATTTGCTTTTCATTCTACAGTTGCCTCTATTACAAATAAAGTAACCAATATTAGCGTCCTGTGATATGCTGACGATCATCATCTTTTTATGTATTCGACATTTCTTACTTATTGGCACTAACTGTTGTTGCTCAGCAAAAGCAATACACAACTCACGAGTACCCAATTCTTGGATTATTCTCGATAAATTCCATCTGTCAATCAGTTCCGAAACAACCAAGCGTCGTTTCCTAATGCGATTCCCAGAGTCAGAAAGATTCGCCACTGAAGATTCAAGATCTGGCTTTGGCGAAGATATAGACAGATTTGGAGATATAGGCAGATTTTCAGAAGACATCTTTTATACAAATAACTGTGCACGATATTTTTTATAACTAAAACAAGTTTTAAGAATTTATTCAAGGTGTTCTTTATTTTATTTCTCGGTAAAAGTTATATATTTTTTCTCTTACAAGTTAAACATATTAGAAAAAAACGGTAGTTCTAAATAATATAAGGCAAACAAGTAAATGTATCCACCAAAACTCACCAGAATACATTCACTTGCCAAAATGAAATCGGAATGATGCCGCGCGAGGCGCAAATGTCACTTGACACAAGATGGCCACCGCGCATTACCGTTCGGTACGTTCCATTTTATGTTAGAAATAAGTAAAATGACGATAACTTCAGCATTCACAAAATTCTAATTAAAGTTAATTGAATTAACGGAAGCGATTGTTTTTTCATTGTACATTTTTAATACCTACTATTATTTTGTAATAACACACATCGAATTACATCCTTCTAAACAAGAGCACCCTTTTTAGAGTTCTGTACTCAAAGAGTAAAAACGGAACCCTATTAATAAGACTTCGCTCTCAATCCGTCAGTCGGACCGTCTGTCAGAGATATAGCCTGAGATATAGCTTATATATTATATATAGCTATAGATCTTCATGAGATATAGCCTGGAGAGCCAGGCTATATCTCATGAACCGTCATAGCTAGTCAGTTAAAATGTTTACAAATGAAATATTTCTGTTGGCACTATAACAACAAATACTTAAAACAAAATAAAATAAATATTAAACGGGGGCCCATACAAAAAAAGTTATTTTTTTGATCGATTTTATCAACCGCAACAGGTAGATGCTGGCAATATCCAAAAAATATATTCATATATTCATTTTAAAATAAATATTTAATTCAAAATAGAATAAATATTTAAGAAGGGGCTCAAAAAACAACATACGTGATTTTTAAGTGTACGGAAAAATTCGTGCGCGAGTCCGACTCGCACTTGGCATAATTTTTACATTATTTTTAATTTACTCTTAATAAAATGTTTAAAACTCGCAATTTACATGTGTGAATGTTACCTAAACATATCCATACTTTGTTTATATGCCTTATGTATTTTACAAATGTAAACATTTTATAGTTTATAATTTGTAAATAGCTTCAGGTATATAGAACATAGAGATGTATATTAATTCTATGGTATAGAAAGCCTACACAATTGACATACTGCAAATTACAAACATGCGCAGTCACGCCACCATCCGTACTTAGCATGCAGTACGTGAATGACAATCTTAAACACCTCAGAAAGATAATATACAGCAAAAACAAATAGGTGCAAGTGCATAAGATTAGTGGATCTATATTTCAAAACGAAGGAGAGGTTGAGGGCTCTATATAACGTATTCAATTTAATTCAATCACTAGCAATCCTAGAGTAAACGCTGATGATATTCTCTTTGGCGCTGTCGATAAGATTACAACCGACCATACAGACCTTTAAACCCTGCACACGTGACACGACACAAACTCACCGCCGTGGCCGGCATTGGTCGTAGCTTGTGTACGTTGCTTCAGTTTTGCTTCCGTTAGGACTTAGGGCGTTAGTGTCAGTATCCCTGTGTCGGTAGCTAACCTCTAGGTAGAGTCTAGAGTCTAGACTCTAGAGGCATCATTAGTACGAATGAAATCAACAAAACTTATCTAATTAATTTACATTATAACCAATATAAGCATATATTTTCTTTGATAAGCCTGCAAAACTGAAACTAATAATGCCTCCTTAAAAAGAAACTATTTACTAACATCTAAATCCTCTGCTTTTACAAAGGCAGAAGTGATTGTTATTCAGTGAAGATACTTAAATATATGCCATTTCCTAAAATTAAATATACCTACTTCTGTTTACACTGATCAATAAATTGACAAAAATAATAAGATTCCATTTTCATTAAAAATTCTAATTATTACTCACTACTCCAACATCAATTAGTAACTTTTAAATGTTAAATTTCTAAACATCTCAAATACATATATAATTTATAGATACCAATTTTCATGAATATTCATATAAATTTTAAATGTTTTCTTATTGTGACCCCTTACTCCTTAGAAATAATATGGCCTAAACATTTGTATTTCTTTAATGAATCTATAGGTATACTGGATACCAGCTCTCATAAACAAAAATTAAAATATCTCATATGGGTGACAGTAAGAGTACCAATTTATTGACTTTAATTTGACAGCAGAAACATTCCCTGTCCAGGCATAAAAATATACTGCATAAGTCTGTTGATGAAGGAAATTACTTTGAAGAAACCAGCATTTCGAGTTATGCTGAAGTTTTATGTTGAACTAAGCTTCTGTAGTCTTATTATACTTTTGGAGACCTGTGTCTTGTCATGGGACTATTGAAAAGACATATCTTAAAACTACAATAGTTAATTTAATCTAAATTTAAACTAAATACACAATATAATTATTTTATCACTTTTTTCTTAACAATGCCTTGCCCTTTGGTTTGAGTCTGTTTTGAATGATATTGTTTCTCTCTTCCTCTGCAGCTTTTATTGTATTTGCAAATCTCTCTTTAGCAAAATCTAATTCGGATATATTTGTGATTATCAGTTGGGTGTACTCTTGTTGTCTAAGCATCCTTTTCTTTTGCTTTTGCTGAAATTATAAATAAGATTAAATATAAATGGATTGGATGTAATACAGAATCTTAAAACTTAACAACATAATATATAACCAAAATAAAATCCAAAAATACACAATAAATGTCTACATGTTTTCAACAATACACACTAAATGTTTTGTAGCAAGTAATTTGTTTTTAGAAAAATTTAAAACTTATGATTTTAAAAAGGATCTATTTACAAGTAAGGGTGTAGGTCGGCCATCCAAAAATGTATAATCTTTAGAATCGGTGAGCACTCCTTCAGACATACGATTACGAGGCAGTCCTCTCTCTGCCCTCCACTGCTTCAAATTCATTGCTGGAGTACAGCTTAGTTGACGAACGATCACTGGAAAATGTCATATAATTCTTATAAAATAATATAATAGCCTTAATTTAGTTAGTCATAATATATTGTGTTATTTGCAAATTTATGGAAATGATAAAACAATATTGAAACGTTACCATTCTGAGTACAATACAATTTCAGGAGGAGGGCCCTCATAGTTTCAAATTTCAAGACAAAAAATTTCGTAAAACAACGAAAAATAATTACAATTCACAACAAATGTTTTAAAATTACTATTAGGTTATAAAAAATATCTTTTCATTTTTCAATGTCAACTGTCAGAATATTTTTTATCTGTGGTCAGTCGTTGCGAAACAATAAGGTTAATATTTTAACCGTTTTTACCCTAAAACCTTATTTTCAATCTAAAATATATAATCGATTACATATAAACATAACATATTTTTATTATTTCGAATTAGTAAATCAAAGCTTCGAACTTGGCTATGTTTGTATAAATACATTGACTTTTATGAAAATTCTACTTACTAATTTTAAGTTTTTTTGAGCTACCACTTTTAGCTTTTCATTTGTATAAAATTAGGATATATAACCAGATTATGGTAATATATTTTAATTACTATTACTATTGATATTACCTAAGGCGGCGTTCTAGTATTTTGTAACGCGATTTTTGAAGATTATGACTTCCTTCCCCTTCATGTAATCGCAGATTAATTATTTTAAAGAAATGCAAAAGAAAATAACTAAAATAATTAATTAAAACCTAGAATATTCATTGTTTATAATATAGTAGAGTCTCATATCTCGGTAGTCAAAACGATACATTTTCATCATATTATAAAAGCTAATATGATAATGATTATTGATGAAATCAATAAAAGTATAAAATTGAAACTTATCTCCATATTATGCAGAACGACCAATTTTTATCGTATTATTAATAGTAATAATACTACCACAATACAAATTAGAAACATTAATCTAACCACTACGTAAGCAAATTATTTGCTTGTGTTAAAGGTGTTAAACAATATTACAAGTACATAGTAGTAGACATTATAAATACTGCGAATATATTTAATAAAAAACCAAACTCAGAAATATAACATACAAATAATAAAATGAATAATGGCTAATATGCTCATGATTGATGATAAAACCAATGAAAACATTAAATTGAGTCTTATTTCAATAGCTAGAACAATACATTTTCCTTATGTTGATAAAAGTTGATATGCTTATTGATGAGATCTATAAAAATATATAAATTGAATTATGGCACAATAGTCAGAATGATAGATTTTCATTGTATTAACAAAAGCCTAACTACTAGTTATAACACTTGCTTCTTTAAATTGTAAGACCATTTTAAAATAAATCTTCGCTCTACACGTTCATGTTTTCTTTTAACTTGAACGAATTCTGGTCAAAAAATTTCAACTTTTTCGGCTTATTCTTTAAACAGGCTTTTGTGCTTACTCTGAAAAGCAGACTTTATTAAATGCTTGAACTTTGAAGCTTAGACTGCCTCCTCTAGTAGTCACTGTATACAGTATAATGTATTGAGTATTCTGTAGTCTGTACCCCAACATTCCCGTAAATAGTAATCTGTTTTCACTGTTCAGTCAGTAAAAAACCGAGAGTCGACACCAAACAGTAAGGTCATTTGTGCATTGTGTAAGTGCGTTTGCTATTTTTAGCTAATTTTGAGGATTTCATTAGTGCATTGCGTTTAAAGTACAATATAAAGCTTTCACAGCAACAATAGTACGTAAGTACCACTGTAATAGATCTAATTTTATAACTATTGATTGCTTATTGCGCCATCCGAAAATCTAGCAATTTCTAGAGCTCTGCAGGCCTACTTCATCCAATATGTACTGAGATTTCCTTCTATCTAAACAAAAAGTATTAAAATATAATTACCACCTGATTTTCATTGCACAAACAATAATTAAAATGTCTTATATTATTAGAGATTAGAGATCAATACTAGCTAGTTACATTTTCTCTGATGAGTAATCACTGTTTACATCTTCTACTTACTATACTAAATTTATGACCAACTTATAGACAGCTATAATGTATAAACAGTATACACTATTATTCTATTTATTTGTTAAAAATGTAAGGAAAAAATTTGGATATTGGATTAAATTTTGTCTATATGCTAAATATGTAAAATTGTTCATCATTCTCCTAATGACATTCGAGTAAATAATATATATAAAAATATAAAGCATCCAAGTAAAGTTTATTCATATTCTTAAATAATTTTGTGAAATTAAAATATATTGCATATTGACGACTGTTTCAAACATTAAAAGTAATTGCAACATATAAATGACTGTTGCATCTTGGATAGTCTCACAATACATAGGTGATTTTCAAAATAGTTTCTCCTAAAAGAAGTTTATTATAATTAAAGCTTGCCAATGCTAGCATATACCTAAATATTGCAAGAGCAACCTTGACAGTGGCACAAAAGGCTAAAGCTCTCTGTTTATAAGATTAAATGTATTAGTATTAACCAATATATTTTTTTTTACAGTTTTTTGCTCTTTACTGTGTAAGTGCAATTATTCAAAACGGCCACCGAAAAGCTAAATCCATCTGACAAGCAAAATTACAATTCAATGTGTATGTATGATATTTCTTATATTAATATATTTTTTTCCTTACAGTCTGTAACTTTGGACAATGTGGCAGAACACCGGAGTTTACCCCGGAGGTTATATATTTAGTTTATTTTGATGTGCACCCTGTTCCATTGTCCAAACCATGTATAACTGTATTGCACCTTATAGTCAAAATTATGAACATTATGTCATTATGAACAAATTTTAAGAGAACTAACTTAAAACCTTATAAACTTTAGTCTAATTTATACAAAAATAATTTATTTTTGTACAAGTTTTAAAGAACTCATATTACAAAACTGATTTTGATAATAATTTTACCATTAAAACACATGTGAATCACCGGAATAAAATGCATGTTATTGTATTTCTCGGAAGTTTGATAAGGTATTTTTAAATCAGTTATCAATGAGAGAAGTGTTTTTCCCATTTTAATTTAATCAGAATACTTGTGTCATTATATTTACTGAGTAAAATAATTAACTTATTTACATATTATTCACTCATCAGCATGTTCATCTTGATGTTTTTTGCATTGCACAATCCAGATACTGGATAGAAGAAACTTGGTACTTTTAGGTACATTAACAAACACATTGTTTTCAGTAATTTTTATATGAAATTATTGAAAAATATATATCTTATACACAACATAATCTCATGTAAATATAAATGAATCTATATATACTATTATATACTATATATACTATTGAATTGAAAATACTATGTTTTACATTAATTGCTTAGTACTTGATGAACTATTTGCAGCTTGCCATAATAGTGTTATAGTTATTGACAATAAAGGTGTCTGCCCACTCACTCCTGTGACAATGACACATGTTAGAATATACATTGTCATGAGGTCACATTACATTTTGTATTATGATAAATGTATAAACACATGTCACAATACTTTTCACCTTAAATATAATTTATAATGTATGTAAATATATATAAAGACGGTCATATTAATGTGTATAGTATTTGCAATTTCAATATAATTGTTTATTTTTAAATTCAAAGGGTTATTTTCAATAGATCCAAAACTAAAAATCTTCACTTATTTTTATCTTGGTACATGTTAATCCTACCCAATCCTAAAAAAAGTTTTACATAGTTGTAGACAAATAAAGAAACACCTACTTTTTTTTACTGAAATAAGAATATTATAATTTAGTCACTTATAATAGATATAAAATGTAACATAAAATATTGTGTCTAAAGATTGCATTCCATCAAAAGAAATCAAAGCTCAGTAGTTACAAAACCACAGTTACTACTTGTTAATTAATTATGTTTATTGTTTATGGAGAAAAGCTGCATGTATGTATGTGTGCATGAATAATAATTGCAGTTTTGCAAAAAATATATGAAAAAATAAGTTATTAGTGTCAATATTACATCTGTGTCAAAGCTGAAATATTCTCTATTGTTAACAATGGGATAACTCTTTGGCTGAATCTAATCGGGTGTGTAATCTACTAGATAAGGCCCCCAGCGGCACATTCTCCATTTATTGGTTGACTTTAAATCTGGCTTCTAATGTGTGAACATTGTTTCCACAAGCTGAGGAAGTTTGCTCCTCTTGAGCCTGAAAGATGCGCTGTCAGTTGTTAACAAATATATTAATAATCTTTTTTGTATTTCATATTATGAGTAGCAATCTTTTATTTGATATGTATATATTTGTTGCTTATGAAATAGGGTATGTTAAACATTGTTCTCAATATTTTATTCTGAGAGCTTTGATTGATTTCTGTTACCATTACTGGCAGTTCTCCAGAGTTGGATACCATAATATGTCCATATATATGTGGTTTTAAAGTTGTTTTATAGATATCTGATTGACTGTTGATACATAGATTTTCATTGTAGACGAAATCTGGGGTCCCAATTAATCGGTACATATTTCTTAATTTTGTATCTAATATTGATCTCTTTCGTCTATGTTAATTGACGGTTTTTTATTTGGTGTATAAAGGGAAGGATGTTGCGGCCTTATTAGAGATTATAAAATCAATGACCTTTTCATTATATTTACATAAACTTGATCCCATAAGACTTGTTCTATTTAATATATAAATCCTATTTTTTAAGTTTAATTTTAGATGAATATCAAAACCAGTTTAAACATTTATTATGTGACCATCTGTATAGTTTTATATTTTTGTCATTGTGTAAAATTCTGACGTTATTATATAACTTTTTATTTATATGGGGTAAATGTAAATTATGAATAAAAATAGATAGATTATGACTTTTTTAATTGGCTTTTATTGTTAATTAACAGTGGTTTAGTAGAAAATTGTGTATTATTATCTAGATTTAATTTGTTTTATCCCAGAAACCGGGGGGAAGTCCCGATCTAAATCGCGTAGGTGTTTACGTGTCAGTTGGCACATTTTCCTCTGTGACGTTTCAGTTTAATGTCGAATCGATATCTTTCATAGCGGGGACACTTCATGAACTTATTTTTATTTATATGCACTTCCTTATTGTATGAGATTATATAGTGAGATAATATTTATTTGGTGGTAATGTTCTTAAATGAAATTGATATTTAATTTAATGTCTTTGCCTCTATTTACAAATTATTTGTTCGTTTATGAATTTAGTTTATAGTCAAAGACTTTAAAATATTATCAAAGTATTGTTGTTAAGTTGATTTATTACTATTTCAGCAAACAAAACCCTAGTCGATACCTATCTGTTTAAAAAACTTGAGAAAATTTCGCTTTGTGATGACAATAAAATTATATGCCAGTGCGTGGGAAGGCTAACCATTTTGCTATTTTGGAGTTAAGGCTAAAGTTGAATTATGTTAGATTTATTTAAATTATGTAACTCAAATCGAAAATCAAAAAGTATACATCATAACAATATATCTCGATTCTCGGCTCGAGAACGAATGCGTGTTGAATCATTCGGGACAGAAGAAATATACTTATAACATAATAAATTAGGCTTGACATCAATTCTTTCAAAAAATTTAAGTAATGTTTGTAACTATGTAGTGCAAAAGAACATTAAATAGCCAAAACTGAAATTAATATGTACTTTATTTCAGTCTATATCTATTTAAAATCTAAAATGTTTTGATAGGGATAAACATGTTTATAGAAAATTTTAATCATTAAGTATAGCATTAGTTGGCAGACTGTCAAGGGTATATCGATTATTGTTACACTTACAAATGAAAACATGTCGCTAGGAAGCCCTACTTATATTACTTGGAAAGTCTTTTTAATTTACGCTTCGATAAATATCTGAGCTAACTATCTATTTACCTGTTTTAATTAATAATAAGTTGAGCTTAATACATTTTTTAAACTCACGAGGAGTATTCAGGAGAAGTGTTCAGTGTAAACAAAGAAAAATATTAATTTTAAAGCATTCTTGCTTTAAATAGATATCGGAAGCGCATTGGCCTTCGTAGACCATTCGAACAAACATTTGATATAAGCTGAGAATGAGTGTGGGAATGTATAGATTTGTATTTTAATAACACTGATTAAATATTCAAATGAATAATTATGAATATATTCTTTATACTTAATTTGCTCAAATACGAATTATCTATCTAAAATCCGTGATTGAAATTAATCTTAGATTTCTTTTTGTTTTGGTCGTTAAGGGATACTTTAACTTTTATAATAATTGAAATAAATATGTTCGTAATCTTTGATCATTTTAATAATTTAATAAATAGCTGAATATTTTATTTTATAATGCTTAACTGCTACTTATCTAAACTATCTTATTGGGATGCGAATAACATTTTTATAAGGTTGTAAAAGTGTACCAATGAATTATGTTTTAATATTCACGTCACTGCTATTGACTGAACGTTATGAAAATGTTAAACATTAATTCAGAAAGCGTAGAAAATGACGGTGTTCTGAGGTTAATTTATAGTAAATCACAAGCGGCAGCTAAATTAATTTAGCTCTAAATAACTCCTAATGATAATACCGTTAAACATCTAACAATTGTTGGATGTGTTGTAAATGACAGACAACGAGCTTATAAGTAATCATAAAATTATATAACGCCCACTGTTCCATACTAATGACTCAATATAAGAATGGCTAGGTAGGAATAATATACGAGTAAAACACAATTCACATTGTAACTTTAATTTTCTTTTAAACACGCACATTATTTTAATTCCTGTAGGAATAACAATTGTTTACGCACTTCAATATATATATTTTAAACTGTCCATATAATATTATTTTGTCATGCTTTTAAACAAGTGCTTAATATTATTAATTATACTTAGTTTAAGCAAAATATTGCTTGCATACAATAATTCTACCAGGAATCGTGCAACTGATACGTATTAACGTCTAATTATTACATACTAATGATAAGATATAAATATAAGGTTGGTTCACACAGGTATCACTTGCTATTCCAGCTAGTGCCATCAGACATTTATGTTTGTAGTAGACATGTAAAAGTTTATATACCATATACATTTATATATTTTTGTTTATTAAGACAAACGATTAAGAATATATTGATCGTAATCTAGTTGGACGAAGTATTTGAGAATATTGGTGCTCTTAGATGTAATTTATGTTGTATAAAGGTTACCCGCCCTAAGTGCCTCTATAGCCTTATTGTTGCACACTAACATGTGTAGACTAGGCTTTAAGATAATTCGTCTATATTACGTTACAAGTCATGCAATTTTGTTCTATACGCTAATGTCCATACATAAAGTTCTTATTCCAAAGAATTACAGTTCAGAGTTAACACGAATATAAGACAACCAAGTTCTCAGTAAGAAAGGTTACGGTAGTGTCATGCTATAATTGTCTTTAATGTACATTATATAAGAGTTATAATGGTTTATATGTTTATAAGTCTTGGTTTTATCCGTAGTCTGTATTAGTTACAACAGTCAGGTGTCGTTTTTTCTTAGTGAAACATACTCTTCAAATAAATTCAGTTCTTACAATTGTATAGTTTGTACACAATGGCAGAAAGCAAAGGTAATAAATAATAAATACATTTATTACTTCACTCGACCTATTTAACACCATTTAAAATTAAATTTCAATATGTTAAGTGTTTTTTTTTTGTTTTAATGCCCGCCTTCAAGCTTGTCTGTTTATGAAAATGTTTATATCAGTATATTTTTTTTACAAGATTGTAAAATAAATCAATTATTTATCAGATTTATCTCCCGTATCACATCTCATGTTTCCGTGAAAACAAGTATTGCTAGATAAACAGAAGATTGTGCATAAAAATATATTCATAAGACGACATTAGATTTAAATTGACATTATAAATTGTTAAAATATATATCCAATATGCATTTTAATTTATAATTTTTAAATTTCAGATCAGTCACAGGGTGGTTATCCACCGCAAGGTGGCTACCCGCAAGGTGGATACCCCCCTCAAGGTGGATACCCACCTCAAGGCGGGTACCCTCAAGGTGGATACCCTCAAGGCGGATACCCTCAAGGTGGTTATCCACAAGGGGGATATCCTCCTCCTCCCCAACCAGGATTCCAGCCCCAACCGGGTTATGCAGCAGCAGGATATGGAGAGGTAAACCATTAGACCAGACCAGACTTACGTTGATTTTTTTTTGTACAAATATTAATGTTTACATCAATGTTACTATTTGTTTTAACAAAATAAATTTATTTATTTGTTAATACAAGATAAATATTAAGGATATGAAAGAAAAATTAACAATAAATTTAGGAACTGTTTAACACAAAAATTCAAAGTGATCTTATTTGTATCTTTTACCTCAAACAGTTTTTATTACAACAATATAATTAATATATCAACGATAATAAATACATATAACATAAAAATGGTCATCGCCGAATCGAGACGTGGACCCTTTGAAAAAATTGTAACATAATAATTAAGGAACCTCAAAGTAAAGAAAAAAGCCCGAAAGTTATTTTGTAACAAGAATATATTTCAAACCTGCTTTGAAGATAGTGGTTTTGGTTTAACAAGTCATAGGTGGGTCACCACCACATCAGTGTGTCTACATGCAAAAGATTTTTATCATGCAAAACATGATGCAAACTTTGTTCTAACCTTATCCTTATCTTACCTTATCAGTCAATTGTGACGTTTCTGAGTTGTTTTAGTTTTATTGTTGTTTCCGATAAGTCTAAGAATAATGCCAGTGAGAACCACCCATGATTGAAACCGCATTTTGTTCGATTCTATTTAAAGAAAATATAATTACCTTATATGAATTGAGGAATAAGTAGTATCTTGATATTCTATAATTCAGATTTGGTTAAGCGCATATCTGACTATCGACTGTAATTTTGTCTAAGAACAACAAAGTAAAACCTTGACATGAACATGAAATAGAATCTTTGAATGGATGTTTTAATGACGAACATATACATATGAAATTTAATTGTTAAGACAATATGGTGGGTGAACTTATTGTATATTTAAAAATAGAACGATCATACCATCAGTCTGCACCAATAAAATAAATTGTGCTGTAGCCATTGCAGTCATGTTAAGGCGATATTGCTAATTAGCCCATTCATTATACAACCTACAGTGCATTATTGGACCCAAAATAAATTGCGAGTAAAATTTCCACCAATCAAATGAGAACACTAGCTCTCTAACACCTTTTTTAGTATGCGATATTAGTGCGCTAGTTGAAGCTTACTTAAATTGTATAATGCCTACTTAAAATAGCTGCTTTCGGTACCTTTTATAACCACACTACAAAAGATATTCGTAGTATGTTTTAAATTGATGTCCAGTAAGTTATGTTTATCAAAACATATCCTTTTGACAAAACTCTAATCAAGATGGCCTTGATATCATTTTTGATATCTTATTAAATGTTTCATTATTTTATATTATTTTTTGGTTTATAATCCAAATATAAAATGTATTACTATGATGAATATGGCCGGAAGATTAATGATGGTAAGAGAATATATAATATCATAAAATAAATGTAAGACAAATAAATAAAATGTAGGACAAATAAAAGTAACAAAATCTAAATAACCAAAAATCAAAGAAGGCAAATAATATTAAATCCTGTAGTAGTAGTTAGTCTATAAATATCTTTGTATAAAGAAAAACTGGCATGAAGAATTATGAATATGGAATTAAGAATTATCAAAATGGCATTAAGAATTATCAAAATGGCATTAAGAATTATGAATATGGCATTAAGAATTATGTATATGGCATTAAGAATTATGAATATTTCTCACTTAACCCACAGCTTGAAAGTTAATTATCTGTTATTAATGTTATTAATTCCACGTATTATATATTTGTAGCCAGCGTACGCGGGCGGTACGGGCAGCCTGGGAGAGGACGCCGATGTTAAGGGCTTCGACTTCAACGACCAGAGCATTCGGAGATCATTCATACGGAAGGTATGGTTTACTATCTTTGTATCTCCTAAACAGTAGAAATCATTTGAAGGGACACTCATAGTTAGGACGATAAGACTCCTATATGTTATTAATTGTGCTATACATGCAATATTTCTTTCGAAATAATGAGTAATAAAAAGGTTCATAAAACCATATATAATAGATAGAGATACATAGATATAGTAGAGAGAAAATCGTATCTTAGATTATTACTAAATTGAGTGTATGTATAAAATATATATAATAATAACGCAGTTGTAATAAAAGTATGTCGATTATAAGATAGGTTATAAAGTTTCATTGAAATTTTAAAGATAGTTATTTCTGTATAGTAGCGACCCATTATTTATAAGGTTATTTTTATAACAACTAATGTCTGTTTAGTTCTTTTCGTAATTTCACGAAGTTTGCGTTGTTATTAAACATTTTATGATTAAATACAACGAGTGTGTTATACTCGTACAATTGATGTTTCAGTATGTTGTATAGATGTTTCATGTATTTCAAATAATCCTAGAAATAAAGGCTAACGGTTACTTAACGACGCATTACAGTTATGATGCAAATTATCAGGCACTCGGTACATATTACTAGAAAACCATATTTAATATCATAAACCAATAATTGCAACGGACAGAATCTTTCTTTTTCTTTAATTCCTTTCTTTCTTTTTAATTTTTAAAATAAGAAATAGTAATAATTTATTTGCCTATTTGGAATAAAATTAAGTTACCGATATGTAAAACGGATTTTATATAGTCGATTATGAATTGTAATTGTAAATATGTTTGAATACTATTCGTCCTCTTTACTCACACTAGTCCTGAACTTATTTTCCTAATGTGTAATTATCTCCGGTTGTCATCGTATTAGAAGTGGCGGGGAATGGCTATTTATTAGTATTGTATATTTGGTAGGTATATTCGATCTTGATGTGTCAGCTGCTAGTGACGATGGCCTTCATCACCCTCTTCGTATACCACCAGCCCACCAAACTATGGGTGCAACGGAACCCCTTCATGTTGTAAGTATATATATTAGTGTTATAAGTATATGTATTAGTATTATTGTAATATTATTTGTGTAATTACATGTTAATAATTAATTAATATACCAATGTTCAAAATTACTAAATCAGTCATTAAATATTTATAATCTTAAAACGTACCATTTTTAATGTTATTTAAACAGTTTAAAATAAATCAGATTGTTGATGTAACCATTGTTCTTGTGTATATGTATGTGTGTACATACACGTATATATCATCGTATGGTAGTGTGCTAAACTAGCAATCGAACGGTTCGCTTGATGTTATGTCGTCGTCGTCGTATATGTGTCGTAAATTATTATATGGGCATCCGGCCCTTACTCATAGTACGAAACTTTACTATATGCAGTCGGAACTTCAGATTAGCTTTTCCATACACACAGACACATACATCCACATATATATATATATATATATATATATATATATATATATATATATATATATATTGCGTGTGTGTCCATGCGTGTATACGTGCGTGCGTGTATGCGTGCGTACATGCATCTAGTAATGACTCCCTGTGTCCAGTTGGATCGCGTTCGCGGTGGTGTTGGTGTGTCTGATAGCCATGGCGTGCTGCTCCAGCGTGCGTCGCACGGCTCCCATGAACTTCATCTTCCTCGGCATCTTCACGGTGGCCGAGAGCTTCCTTCTGGGCGTCACCAGCAGCATGTACCAGAGCGATGCCGTGAGTAGTACTAGTCACTATATACCTATATCTCTTTTAAGTATAATACGATTCATTAGTACTCTGTCGGTCGTTTCCATATTTAAAATTAATATACATATATATTTATATAAAATTGTTTTCGTTTTTATTTAATATTTTTAAAACATGTCTCGGAGTTATACAAAATGTTACACCAATGAGGTTGCAATATATATTTATTTTTATTCATAGAGTCGGTTAGGTATTTGATGATAAATGTATGTTGCTTACTAAGACACTCAGTGATGGTCTGGTGTGCTGTCTCCAGGTGATGATGGCGGTGGGTATAACGGCGGCCGTGTGTTTCGCGCTCACCATGTTCGCCTTCCAGACCAAGTGGGACTTCACCATGATGGGAGGAGCCCTGTTGGTGGCCACCGTCATACTGCTGCTGTTCGGTTAGATATTATACATCATATAAAAGTGTATAAGTAAAATCGCCATCCATCGTTATTTGTGATTTTCTCTATGTTTATTTTATACGACTATATTACTCTGCAGGTATCGTAGCAATTTTCGTAAAAGGTAAAATAATAACGCTGGTGTACGCGTCTCTCGGGGCGCTGATCTTCTCGATGTATCTCATCTACGACACTCAGCTGATGATGGGCGGAAAGCACAAGTACAGCATCTCACCGGAGGAGTACATCTTCGCTGCACTCAACCTGTACTTGGACATCATTAATATATTCATCTACATCCTCACCATCATCGGAGCCGCCCGGGACTAGATTGGTTCCGGGCCCTTCGGACTGAGCTGTTAGTCAGTGTACCTTATTATAGCCACGGCTGAAGGGTGACACATGTCGTGTTGTATTTATTTTATATAATTGTATAATCTAATCCTTTTCGGCTAAAAACTATTGCTTTTTGACATTCCTTATCCACGTCGCGTGTACGGACAATAAATTCTTCATTATAATGTATCGATGCACTGAATAAGGGGCTTTTTGTTGTTTCCTGTAGAGTTTGTACTGTCACAATGTATAGATGTATAGATTTATGTCGAATATTTTTGCTTTAATAATAAAAACAGTATGTAAATGAATATATGACTTATATATTAATAGTTAATAATTATTATAAACTGCACCCAGTGGCTAATAGTCCCTACTTAACTAATAAATAAATGTTTATATTCCTTACATGTGGCAACAATGGTACATAAAATGAAATCTGTATTCTCTTTCGCATACAAAAATGCAAACAAATATATTTAAAATAAATACCGTTAATTTTAAAATAAACACATGCTGTAGCGTAATGGATATTTACTGGGATGAGCACTTTACTTTTATTCCCTAATAACTCTGTATTATTATAATATTTCAGTTGGTAGTATTGGTGTTTTATTATTTAAATTATTAGTGTTAAATTTCTTTGAATTACTTAGTATGAGTGTTATTTATTTAATAAGTGAAAACCTTCTATAGACTTGTGCTTTCTGGTCATTTAATGTAACGTTGTCGCTATTTCGTAAATGGTTTCGTGAGTTTCTTTAACATCTAAATGACTGCAGTATATTAGCAGCTGTGTGCAGTCACATTGTATATTACTCCTGTTTGTATAAACCTCACAGTTTTATTCTACTGTATGTAAGAGAGAGACAACGTATTTAAAGTTTTTAGAAAATATAACTTGGCTGCTTTACTGGTATATTTAGTATATACTTTGTCTCTTTCTAATATAGCTTGGTGACCTAAATGTAACACCATTAATAATGCAACATTATTTCTTAGAATATTGAATAATGTGCATTTAATTATATATAAAATTAGCTGTTTTGAAATTAGTGTCGTGCTTCAAGGTACAAATGCTTAAAGTGATGTAGATTAATGTCTGAGTTTAGCCGTTAGATGGCGTTATCATAAAATAAATGTCTAAAATTATTTTGTTTATAGATAAATATGAAACCTTTTATTTTTTCTCGAAGTTAATTGTAACTTTATTTTATCGAATACATACAAGGTTTTTAGTTGGGTACCTTCACAACCTGTATATATGCCACTATTTTCTCTAATTATTGATCGTAAGATATTCATTTATTTAGATATTTGTTAAGGTTTTGTTATTTTCAAACTGATGTATTTTTATTAAAATTGTCGTAATTATTATTTGTGTTTTATTTACATGCCGTAATCAAAGAATTGTCCATCCTTAAATCGGGGGATCAATAAATATTTATGAAAGCTTTTGGATTTTTGTGCCTTATCCGGAAAATGTTGCACAAATGCGTACCTGTATATTTACTAGAACAATAATTTATTATCAAATTTCATTCAAATACATCCCGTAACCTTTTTTGTAAGAATAAATGACATTTTTAAATTAGTTAATGTACTTCACAGTACTAAGTATTTAAGGAAAGGAGATTCTTAATTTGATTATATAATCAATTTAATTATATTGTAATTACATATTATACATAAATAAATAAATGATGTATTACATATACTAACTAATGCTTAAGAGAATCTCCGCGTTCTGAAGTTTTAATTTATGATGTATTAAAAATTTTGATTAACTACGACTCGTAGATAATATTAATAAGTAATAATTAAATATACAGGGTTATTAGTAATTACTTGATTACCTCTTGCAAGTAGCCTCTCTGCATAAATCCCGACAACATTTGTTCTTCGAATTGAAAAATCTTGATGAAAAACGCGAAACAAAAAAGTTTGGCTACCTCTTTTACTTATTACTCTGTATTTTGTAAGAAATGCTTAAAAGATCAAGGCTTAATTGATGTAGAGATGTTTAGGATAATCTCTGATCTCAGTGGATTCATAATATTTATTGTTCCAAGTTCCTTTTATTAGAAAGGCTATTAAGTCTAGAAAATACAGATTAAAAATACTAAAGTGTAATAAATATAACTGCATATAAAAGACATTCTAAATAATCACTAACCATCGAATTTCGTTAGGTTCATATCAGCGTCATATCAGTACCACTGATAACGTACCTACAAACAGACGTCTCAACATGGCTCAGGTGAGTTTAGTGTTAATAATAATAATATAATTATTTATGTACTAATTTATTATAAAAATATTAATCATGCCTAAAGTGATTAAAATATGTTTGGCTTTATTTAAATGAACACAAAATTATAAAAAATATCGATAATAAAATATATTATATTACGTTCCTATATAGTGACTCATTCGTTATTATTTTTTTTAAGGAATCACGGAGATAGTATCTACAATCTATAACGATAACACAAAAAGTTACATTTATGAGGACGTAGTTCAGGATAAATTTGAACATTAATTAATTACTAACTGTTATTTAATGTTGTTTATCATTTAGCTTATATTATGAATAATAAACTATATTTTATCCGCAAATCTAACAACAGGTTTTACTCATTACCTGTAAAAATCCCATCGTTAGATACTAATTGATGTCTTATAATAAAATCGATGTCTTGTCATACAAAAATTTCACTTATATCTTACTACTCAGCATATCTAAAACACAGATCTATATAGATAGCCTTAATATGTATATATGTATACATATATAAAAGACAAACCCACTGACTGACTTATATATCAACGCACAGCCGAAACTACTGTAACTAGAAATTTTGGTACAGAGTTCGAAAAGGATTTTTAGAAATTCAACCCCTAAAAGTGTTAAAAAGGTACCTATTTACATACTTACATACAAACATACAAACATACAAACTTTACACCCCAGTTTATATAAATTAATTATATAAAATATTAATAAATATATAGTAAAATTTGTTTGGAAAATTTTAATTTCTAGACTTAATATAAAAAAAAATCGGTATACAGGGTCATGATAAATATAAAAAATATTTATTCATGTGAAATGGATAAAATTGTCTGAAGAGGCAAAATGGTTTTATGGTTTTTTTCTTATTTCTTATAAGGAATATTGTTTATAGAGAAGTAGGTACTGTAGTGAACTGTTGCCTATCCGTGTCAATTAAAACATAGGCATTCCTGATAACTAACTAACTAACTAAATAACTTACATCGTCCACGTGGAGGTACTTAAAAGTACAATTGGACGATGTCGCGGGCAAAGCTAATTATTTTATTAAAAAAAAATAAGAAAAATATATGTATGTATGTTTTCAAAAATAATGTTTTATTTCTGTATTTATTTAAGAGCTTTTATTTTTAATAAAACATGCCAGCCCCATCGTATCTTACTCTAAGATTTACAGTAGAAGTAACTATTAAAAGTAAACTTGTAAAAATATGTTGGATATCTTCTATCTTTCCACACACTTCAAAATTAGGGGAGTCAGATATTTCATTAAATGTAAAAAAACTGTTTAATGGAAGGTGTCCAGGTCGCAGCCTATGTGCAATTGATATTAAGGATCTACTCATATTACCTACTTATATTAAACCAGGGACTTAGAAATAGTGTTCAGAATAAGATTTCTCATTTTTTGAGACCATTTACTATAAAAATATTTAAGATTTTAAATATTCTGACTTCAATGACTTTATACTTTGCAGACAGTATACATTGGAGCGGGAAACTTCGAAGATGGGAATATGGACGCCTTCGATTTTACGGAAAAAAGTATCCGGAGGGGATTTATCAGAAAGGTACTATAGCTAAAAGAATATTTTTTACTAAGATGCCCTCCATAGCTGATGATAGCATTTGTACTAGGTATATAACATTTCAACACAGTATAAGTTTAGGAACTGTTATTTTTTTTTTATTTCTGCCTACCTCGTAGGTGTGAAACAGCAGTTTAAAATTGTCTTCCAAGATACGATAAAGATATTGTCTTATACTGCAGCTATTTTCTACCTAATGAATTATTCTAATACTATTACCAGGTATACGCAATTCTGATGAGCCAGCTCGTGGTGACGATGGGATTCATTGCACTTTTTCTTTTCCATGAACCAACCAAACTTTTTGTCAGAGAAAATCGTTATCTCTTGTAAGTTAGTGAGAGTTAATAAGTAATATTTGATCTTTGTTAATTTGCAATTTGAATCACTTAAGTACATCTAGCTGAAATTTTTTAATATTGGTGTCTAAAGCAAAACTATTAAATTATTCAAAACATGCATGTTCAATAATTTCTTATAAAATGAACCGAATATCGCTGTCACCTACCTACATATATATTTATTTTCGATTCTAATACCGAAATGTAACAATTTACTATTTTTTTTAATATCACCTCAAAATAATGACTCTTAATTCACCTGAATGCTTTTATGTTCACAGCTGGGTAGCACTCGGGGTCGTTTTGGTATCAGTTTTAGTCCTAGCTTGCTGTACGGAGATGAGACGGCAGTTTCCCTTGAATTTTATCTTCCTAGGTCTTTTTACCTTGGCACAGAGCTTTTTGCTGGGAGTAACGTGTAGCGTATATGAAGTCAATGAGGTAAGTTGTCCATTGTAGAGACGAACTTTACGAATTAATGCTTAACGAATATTTATAATATAACAAAACCTATATATCTCTCAGATGTATCTGAATTAATTAATTCATATTTGGATTGTTACTTCCATGTAGGTATTGATGGCGGTCGGTATAACGGCAGCGGTGTGTCTCGGCCTGACGCTGTTCGCGTTCCAGACGAAGTGGGACTTCACTATGATGGGGGGCGCTTTAGTGGCCTTGACAATGATTCTTCTAGTATTCGGTAAGATCATCGGTCAACCATATGTTTTGTTGTGTATGAACATGTAATTATAACGGTAACCAGTTCTCAAACAGATAAAGTTTATTCCAAATTGTATCAGTATCATAATATAATTAATTAATTCCAACTTATTTCGTTCAAATTCAGGTATCCTCGCCATCATATTCAGGAACAACATTCTTCAGACGGTATACGCGGCGGCCGGCGCGCTGATCTTCTCCTTGTACCTGGTGTACGACACACAGCTCATGATGGGCGGGAAGCACAAGTACAGCATCTCACCTGAAGAGTACATTTTCGCAGCTCTCAATCTCTATGTGGACATCATCAACATCTTCATTTTCATTTTATCTCTATCTTCGAAGTGATTTATTTAAATATTGTATTTAAAATAATTATTTCAAATTAAAGTAATTATTTCAAATATGATAAATAAATTCAATATACTCTTTAATCACCTATATAAATAGATCATTAAAGAGATAAGCAGGGCATTATATTTTTTTTATAAGATATGGATTTTGTAATGAACTTCGGATGTGTACCTACCTCATATGAGTGTAAATTATGTAATGTCTAATAATTTATGTAATTGGTTAATAATTTATGTAATTGTCTAATAATTTATGTAATTGTCTAAAAATATTTGCCGCCCGTTGGTCGAGTGGTTAGCTCAGACGCCTAACGTATAGTGACGCAATGGGGACCGGGTGCGATACCCGACAGGGGCAGACAAATAAGTGATGAGCATAGATGTCTGTATTTCTGGGTTTGATGTACTGTGAAAAAAAATATATATATTTAACGGGTTCTTTAATTACCTATTCAACTAGGTAATTTAAGAGGTTTACAAGCATTTATGATTATTATAAGATATTTAAACGAATAAACTATATATTAGGTAATAATCTATTTTTATTTATTTTAAGTACACACACACATACAAACACTTCCACTGTGTTTTCTCTCTTTCTTTCTTTCTCGCTCTAATTCCACATTTAAAAAGTATCACAATGTAAATGTAAAGTGTTGATAAAACCATCCAAAATTAATATACCATAGAGAAACGATGACACATCTTAAGCATAACACCCGAATAGCAACAAAATAAATCATAATTCATATTATCACATTATATTGTCACTTTCTTATCAAACCGGTGTCCTATCACTGTAATAAGTAATTACAAACCACTACATTCGTTTTAATAATACTGACAAAATGACAGTGTTAATTGTCGCTGTGATTTTTATACTTTCGTTGATATTTTTTTTAAAAAAGAAAGATCCCGATCCCATTTTTGGAATATATTCGGTAGCAGGGAAGTGGTATTATTTAAAATATGTCGTGTTCGCTGGTCTTTATTATTATAGAAAGGTGAGATTTTGTTCATAATAATTAGTATAAATACTAAATATATATTTACCCGGCTATATACACGTTATTTAATCACAATTTTGCCCGACTAGTTTCGAACCCAGTGAAGAGTTTCCGTCGCGATGCCCTCATACTTCGAACTCATGAATGGGAACCCTAAATGGATTTAAAATTAGTTCAAAATCAGGCAAATAAGGCAAAATTCCGATTAAATAACGTGAATATAGCCGGATAGATATATATTCCATAATAATTATGGTTCACCAAAATTAAATTACTAAAAAAAAGTATAAAATGGTACTTGTAATCCTTAAGCGATAAGGGTAAAGATTATAATTAAATTACCGGATTGTTCTAACAGACTAGATCGTTAGAATATACTAAGTAATTCAGTTGAATTACTTAGTATATTCTAACGATCTATCTACGATTTATATGAGTTTGAAATGTCTATTAAGTTATTTTTAGACCAATTGTTATCTCGTAGATAACCTAGATCAATACTTTTATCGGTTCTCACTTATTACATACTAAAATAATGTAGACAGGGCATTGTAATTTGTAGATTAATACCGAAATTAGTTAAAAAGATTTCACATTGAACACTTTGAAAGTACCTAGCTGTACATTGATTTGCAATTTATTAATGGGTTAAATTGTTCAAAAAAAAGGTGGAAAGAATATATTAAAATTGCATTTAAGATTTCAAAAATCCTTAGTATTAATATAACGATGTGAACAGTACTCTAGCAAAAACAAATCAGCGGGGACGGACGGAGACGCCGGTCAAGGGATGAAAGCTATATGTGACCCCAAGGAAATGGACAGGGCGCAGCCACTCAGCGACCATGCTAAAGTAAAGAGAATCTGAAGTCAATTTAAAGATGATCATAAAATTTAACTGACTAATTACGGTACTATTACAGGCCTTCGATGCTATATTCTTTATATCAGCCAAAAAAGATGATAATGACAAAGGGATCTACGTGATAACTGGTTGCGAGAGACGTCCCTTAGGAATGTGCAATGGACTCTTCTACATTGGAGTAATTTAATTAACCTTTTTGTTTTATATATGTTTGTTCAAAGTTTTTTTTACCTTAATATTAATATTCAAAAGCTTCTTCGTAACAGTTTTTTTTTGTTTCAACATCCAGTTAAACTGTTTTATATTTTACATTAACCACTTGCATGATTACCTTATTCTAAAATTGTCTGGCAGTCATTTAGGTATTCTTAATTATACCTCTTCAATATAACAATATTGTGTCATCCCAAAGATTATACATACTTTCCATATTTTTAGTTCGTTCGTTTTTCCAGTTGCCTGGAAGAGGACTTCTGTGCAGTAAAAAAATACCTGACACAGTACTTTTCGGTGCACAAATTGGTGAATTCGGTGCTGAAGGCATTAAAATGACTCCCGTGGAACCTATGAAGAAATGGGACATTTGTTATAAGGGACCAATGTGGTACAAGTCAATTATAAATAATGTTCAATAGATATTTTAATCTTCCTATTTTATTTTTCCTGTTCAAAATTGATAACATCTTGTTTTATGCTTACATATTGTAGGTACCAGAACGAGCCCGGTAAGTTTGTAGAGGTAGAATTCCATGGAGAATGGATGGCGACTGGAAACTACTTTGATTACGACACCGACTTGCATCCACCGGCTGTAATTCGATCTATCGCAAGAGAAAAGTGGAGTAGAAAATATTTTGACGGTCTTAAGACGTAGGTTTATATTATTACATTATCAAAATACATAATTTCAATTACTCGTTTGTTTAAATTTTGGTAAAATCACGTTTTTGTAATTGGTTATTTCAGAGCTCATCAATCTCATTACGAACAGTTCGGCGTATTGAAGTGCAAGTTTACGATAGAAAAGGAATCTTTTGAATTTACATTACCTTCTTTCCGAGATCACAGCTTTGGTAAGGCACATTACCACAAAAAGTTAATTATTAAAGTAAAGATTTTCCTATTTAAATTCGAGACAGTTAATAAATTTATGTTATCCAGTAAAGACCGACACTCACTATTAATCAATCAATCAACAAATTGAACAATACAGTATTTATTCAAACAGGTCGCACACGTGACTGGACCCTGATGCATAGATATGCGTTTCACCACATCTTCTTGCAGGACGGAACTAACATCAGCGTTGGAGTTATCTGTCAGCCTTTCACGGCCACACAGTGAGTCGAAAACATGAAAGGAAAATTAATTTATATAAAAATTTTCAGCATGTTTCGTAACGAAACTCGCATAGTAGACAATTTAAACCATTGTTGAACTTTAAATAAATATAGAATGACAAATGAACCGACACGGGCATGGATTCGAACCCGCGACCTCTGGGAAACCATTCTGGTTCGGTTCGGTACGCATCAGTCTATTTTTCATTCTATATATATTTAAAATTTTAACAGGGTTAACATGGCTATACATATTTAAAGATATTTTCAAATATTGTTGAATTTATATACTAAGTAATTCATAACTTACTAAAGCTAAGTTAGTTTAGTTCAGCTCGCATGGCTGATGCATTTTTTCGTATTGTGTGCATAGATTGCAGTCTGTACACAAGTTTGAAAAACTGTGTCAGCTATGAAAGATAAATTAAAATAATTAGCTTAGCTTTCGGTTTGCAACCGAAAGAATCAGAGGCCTCGACTTGTGTTTTGTTTAAAACAAATTGTTTTAAGTCGGTCACAAATCAAGTAAAAATACTTTCAGAATGGAAGCGGGTTTGGTAGGCCTCCCGAGCGGTGAGACGCGTGCAGTGGAATGGGTCGACCTGCTCCTCTACCAGCATGGGGAGGGAGGTGCAGCTCCCCGGGACTACGCTTTCAGGATGCAGGCGGGAGGCATCGTTTACACGGTTCAGGTCACTATATTTTGACTTTTGATTTTCAAATTGGAATAAGAACTATCACGATTGTTATGATGTTCTAACTTTTAATCAATTGTCTCCAATTCGATAAAATGTTATTCGAATAGAACTATTTGACAGATTTGATTCTCTCAGGAATCTGTGACACCTACCACTTTTTTTATCCATTTGAACGCTAATGGCTGCCAAGTATTTATTTATTTATTTAAAAATTTACGCATATATCCTAATTTAGCAATAAGATTGTGATCAAAGTGTATGAAAGGGTAGAAAACATTTTATATTTGCTTGGTTGACTTATTTTTGATATTCAAACAGGTGTTAGTGGAATACGAGTCTGTTCACTACGTGTCTCAAGAATGGGACGCTCGTATGGTGGAACGCTTCTGCAAGTTCGTGGTCAACGGCATCCCGGGACGAGGAGTCTCAGAATTCCACTACCGGCATCGGGAAGGCCGTCCAGACTCTGTGGCAAAAAATGACCCCGAGTGGTACAGGAAGATGTGTCATAAGATATAGGTTGCAAAGTAGGTTTCAAGTAGTATTATATCAGTTATATGTTTTACGTAATTAAAATCTTTATGGAAAGTTATCCTCCTTTGAAACTACGATACCTTCGTTACCTTGTAACCTCGTTCATCTCATAGTGTTTTTAGAAAGCCGTTACTGATATTAGGATCTAGTTCATTTGCATTTTTCATAGTTTAGGATTTATTTGTAATAATTATAATATTTTTTATATATTTTTTTTTATTGTAATTAAACACAAAAAATAATATTGGTACCTTGGTCCATTTATTATTTCATGGTTCCATACGTGGATGCAAAATAAATGGGACTTTGTGTAACAGTATCACAACTGCTGACCATGACAAAGCCTTGGATACCATCCTCACAGGAACCTTCCCACGATGCACCCTTTCCATTGCTCTTGTATAATCAAAGCCTATTTATCTGTCTGTAATATTGAATCATTGGATAATAACCATTGTTTCATCAACCGCGACCTTCATTGGTCAGAACTGGCCTTTCGCCACTCCAATTATATTCCTAATCGAATTGACTGACTGCGCTCTAGGAATGAGATAATTGCACACACTCATCCCATAAATTATATTGGGTGATGTTCATTAATGAAGAATATTTTTTTTATAAAAATACCAACATACTTTGAAGTATTTGGAAACGTCAATAACTTGATTTATTACTACACCAAAACACATATTTTTATGTTTAAACGTATGATATACTACATTTATAATTTATTTATGTCCTTCTCAAACTATTTAGATCAAGTTTAAACCTAAAAAAAAAAATAATGTATGTCTAATGTGAGGACGCTTTTGTATTTTATATTTGAATTCTTCTACCCTTTGAAATAACCCTTTTAATTTCGATCCAAGTTAAATAGCTGTCAGTTAGCTGTATATAAATTAAACACATCTTAAACAAAAGTTTTTGTAAAATATTAGGTACACATCATAACATCAATATTTAAGTACTATAACTTAATGATGATTTCTGAAACAATGAAAAATCAATAATTATAAATATTTTTTTAATCCTCGTTTAATATCTTAAACCCACTGTACATACAACCGGCAGTGTTTAGGGTCCCAAGTAGAGGTGCCTACATATTCGTACGTTATGACAGTCGATTGGTCCACGCTGGACAATGTGGACATAGATGTAATCAAAACCAATCGTTTACTAGTTGTTAAATAATTCTCAATGAGCTGGCTGAGTGGGTAAGTTGTTATAAAATTAAGAAAACCACTCCAACTCTTTTAAAATCAGATTTTTAACTTGACCACAGAAAGCATTATTTAGTAGATTAAAAACATCGATTACACGCAGAAACTGGACACTATAATTACATAATCGATTGTTAATTTTTAGCTCATCAAAACATAATCTTATAATACGCATGAAGCTTCTCTTGTTAGACCATGGACTTTGACGCAATTCTCGAGGATGTGGGAACATTCGGCCGATACCAAAAATTGGTAGTATATTTAATTCTTCTGCCAGCAGTCATACCTTGTGGTTTTCATGCGTATGCACAACTTTTCATGGCAGCTGATGTGAAGCACTGGTGTAGGGTTCCTGATCTTGAACGTCTAAATAATATTGAGTTGATAAAAAATCTTAGGTATGTACATACAATCATACGCAATCGGTGAAGTAAACACAAACAAAAGAACTAAGTATCGTTGTCTACAAGATTATCCATTCTACTTTTAGTATACCACTCGAATTAAAAAACGGACAGCTAGAATATTCTCAATGCAACATGTATAATTTAAACTACAGTAATATTATAGAAAACTACCCGAATACAGATACGTTGGACCGAGAAGACGTTATTCCTTGTATTCACGGATGGACGTATGATACTAATACTTATAAAAGTACTGTCGTTTCTGAGGTAAGCATATTTTCTTAAATAAAAACAAAAGAAAATTAAATGAAAATCGCTGAACCTAATTTTAGATGATTAAGAAAAATGATCTTAGATTAAAAACACCAAAATGTTTTGGTGAAAGTAATCAATTATTAATTGGATTTTAGTGGAACCTCGTTTGCAATAAGGACTTTTATCCAACTCTTGGCTTGGTACTGCTGGCTGTTGGTGGTATAATCGGCAATTACATATTTGGCTACCTCCAGGACACGCTTGGGCGAAAGCCGTCTTTCTTTATTTATTTGATCATAGAGTCCATCTTCGGATTAGCTACGGCTTTCGCACAAAATTATTACATTTGGGTCATATACAGATTTGGGGTCGGATTTACTGTACCTGCCATCATGGCTACTCCGTACGTTCTCGGTTTGTATGATATTGTTAATAGCCTTGAAATAATGTTCTAAAATGTCTTTAAAAGTACAAGTACATATATATATACCATTAGATATATATTTTATATTTATAAAGCCGTTATAAATATAAAATATATGTAATGTGAATACGTATTGTTATAATATTCAAATCTTGTGATAATTTGTGCTCAGGTGTCCGTTATGGTATTAAGTTAAAAAAATAATTTTATTTAATCACCTTTTCCTTTCCAATTTTTATAAAACTTATGTCGCCAAGTATTTCACTACATGAAAACAAACTTAGATAATAATTTAATGAAAAAGAAAACACATGAACATGAGGACACTCCACCTGTCCGAACGAAGCGCTGTGCTTCGTCTTTTTTAGTGCGTACAGCGAAGGACTGGAACAATTTGCCTGCGACAAATATAATGTGGGTGTCTTCAAGAGGAGTGTGAATAGGCTGCTAGGTTAATGCGCGTTACCACCTAAGACATTTCACTTACCATCAGATGGAATGTAGTCAAGCATTAACCTAGTTTCGTATAAAAAAAACATAATTAATTTTTGCGTATGTCGTTTCATTCAAACTTTTAATATTTATTCATACTCTTAGTTAGTATTTTGTTATATCGCTCATAAAAATTAAACCATTACACTGCATATTTTTAAGATCGATTAATTTTAGTAATTAAGCAGACGATCTAAATAAAAGCCCATGTACCTATCATGATTTCTAATGATGACTTGTTAGTTTTTGGGCAAGCGAATTATGTTTGGGGAAGTGTTATGGCAATTGATATTAAATTTTAAATAATAAATAATTTGAATTAGATATACTATCCTCATATTCTAAGGACGAAAGCGAACGAGTTCTTTGGCTTGTTTGAACGCCTTAATTCTAGAATTGCCAATCCGTACCCAAAGGGTAAAAACGGAACCTTATTACTAAGATTCCCGGAACGGAACGGAACTTAATGATGACTAAGAAAGTGATTTTTGACGTTTTTGATATGAATGATACGGAATTCGTCGTGCACGAGTTCAACTCACACTTGGCAGGTTTTTTGAAAATGGCTAAAACCTTTCATTTATTGTGAAAGCGTTTGGACAATACTTTAAAAATAAAAATATTATACTATTTAAATTAAAATATAAAAGTATCAAAAGGTCGTGATTGCGTCTCAATTGTTGCCGATTACTAATCTCGTGTACTATCGAACTGTTTCATTAGTCAGTAGTTTTAAACGTAGGTATTTGCTATTAGTAATTTAAGCGGACATATCCCATAGGCACTGGTTTTAAATGTGCAAACTATAATATTATCTATTATGTTTCAGCTATAGAACTAGTGGGCCCTAAGTGCAGAACTCTTTGCACCATCCTTTCGAATATTGCTTACTCATTGGGGCTCATAATGTTATCAGGAGTAGTGTATTTGGTACGGGACTGGCGTCACCTCGCATTGGCTACCACTTTGCCATTTGTGGTTTTTTTCATTTATCTTTGGCCAATGCCCGAAAGCCCCCGGTGGCTATTAGCTAGAGGACAATTTGAAAAAGCAGAAGCAATATTAAAAGATATGGCGAGGTTATTATTAGATTATTTTATCTGTTAGTGGTCATACGAACATTTTAAATATAAAAACTTTTTTTTTTTCAGAATAAATGGCAAATCTTTACCCGCTAATTACATGGTGCACCTTAGACGTAAATACGAATCCGATAAGTTAAAACAGGATTTAGAAAAGGAAAAATCCCGGAAATATGGGATATTAGATCTTTTTCGGACACCAAATTTAAGAAAGAAAACAATTATAATCACATTTATCTGGTTTACTAACACCAGCGTATACGTGGGACTGTCGTATTATGCACCAGTTCTTGGAGGGGATGAATTTTTGAACTTTTTTTTAGCTGGTATAGTGGAACTGCCAACATATATGTTTTTATGGCCATCTATGGAAAGATTAGGCAGGAGATGGACACTGTGTATGAGCATGGTTGTAGGAGGAATCGCGTGTTTGACAACTTTCTTAGTTCAACATGGTGCGTAATAAATAAACACAACTAACCAAACTTCATAATTGCACTACTAAGCCAGATATTTTGACTTTAGATAAAACTACTTCACAGTACCTATCTGTAGGATTAATATAATATAATCTTATTAATATATATAGTAGTATATATAATATTTGTTATTACTCTTTACAGAAACGAACGTGACTCTCGCTCTATATTGTGTTGGTAAGATGGGGATATCCTCAGCATTCGTGGTGCTGCCATTAATGGCGTCTGAACTGTACCCAACCGTCGTCAGAGGTCTTGGTATGAGCCTCAGTTCAGTTTTGGGAATGTTAGGACCTATATTTATTCCACTAGTAAACTATTTGGTAAGTCTTTGGATCCGTAGTGAATCCTGCAAATGCAAATATTGATATCAAATATATTATTTTATACCCAATCTACGTAGCTAGAGTCTTAATTTTATGATCACATTTTTAGAGAGATTTAAATAAATTTACGATGAAATAAAAAAATTGAAACGTTTCAATTATATATATTATATATTGTATATTTAATTGAATTTACTATAATAATAATATTACAGGACAAATTACACACATTGATCTAACACTTACGTAAGCAAATTATTTACTTGTGTTAAGGATGTTAAGTACACGACGATACTAATACACATTATAAATACTGCGAATATATTCAATTAAATACAAAACACAGAAATACAGTATCTATGTTCATCGCAAACATGCCTGTCCCTGTCGGGAATCGAACCCGATCCCCATTGCGCCGCGATACAGGATTTGTGCAAAAAAATATAAATAAATATAAAATCGCATTCTTTTCAGGGTTCTGACATAATGGTACTGCCATTAATAATTATGGGAGCTCTTTTAGTTGCGGGTGGAATAGCAAGCCTACTTCTACCAGAAACTCTGAATCAGCATTTGCCGCAATCTTTAGAAGACGGAGAGAAAATGGGCTTAGACACGGACTTTTGCTGCAGTCCACCTGTCAAGGAAACTAAATCTAAATCTAACCGGGAAAACAAAAATTGTAAAGATTGCAATGCATTGTGTTCATGTCAAATGATTAATGTAACTCTTACAGAAGATATGGCTGCTATTATGGATAAAGACGATGAAAAAGTAGAATTTGTAGTAATTAAATAAAGTTATTTATTATTTTAAAATATATAAATATAAAAACTAAGATAGTAGAAACTATGGCTTAAATTATTACTTTAAATCAAGTTAAGTCCTTCCTATGTAGATACAAATATTTTTCTTTTTGTAACCTGTAATCTTATAAAATAAATAAACCGTTGAGTATAAAATTATCAAATCCCACATTGATACTGCATGTCGTCAATAAAAATATATTCAAGAAGATTCTGTAGTTCTAATGCAATGAAACCTACATATCTTCTCGACCAGTGTACTATGCACCGTCGCACAAAAGTTTGAGGGCGAGTTACAGATATAAATATGGGTGGCAGGAACGTGAGTGAACCAAAAACCCAATAACCCATGTTTCGTTACACTAAAAGCGGTAATAAACAAAGGTTACACTCATCATACACCTGTCTTTATCTTAACTATTTGGGGTCAGCGTAATATGTCAATCTCAAATTAAATTCTCACCATTATCATATCAGTGGCGAATTTAATTAGCCATGTCATTGTTTGACGTACTCTATCGATATCTTCTTCGGTCACTCAATAACGATATATTACCGAATAAAACTTTTGATAATTCTTGCTAAATCTTCCATTTTAGATCCACTTTAGCAAGACAAGTTTATTTTATACTATGTAAAGCAAATGAGGGTCATGATTAATAAGTCAACGTCTCGATTGTTAATAAAAAAATATATTGTCATGTGTCAACTGTCATTTCAATTCATGTCTAAACTCTAATGAGTTGCGGCGAATATTCTCATATTATGAAATAATTTTACTTCAATATAATGGCTTTATTTTTACGCTCTAATGTGGTTACTCGATACATGAAAAGACCATTTTATCAAAACAAACGTCATTCTGGATATGTTGTTCTGTAAGTTAAATGTCTTATAACGCTTTGATAATCATGAAGAAGCAATACCATCCCATTAAAATCTATTATTGAAATAAATCCTAGCATGTATTATATCCTATAATCTAGGTTTTAAATATATGCAATCCATGACTTTTTTTAATCTCTAGGGATATATTCCTCGAAATTTTATACAAAAACAACCATCATGAATGTCATGTCATAAGTAATGTACAATGGATTAGCTAAAAATGTTGCCCAGCAGAGATAATACCAATCTGTAAAATGATAAGTATTAACACAGGTTTTTAAATAACATACCATTATATTACTAGTTGGACGATGGTTACATTGGTCTATTTACTTTGATTTATTAATTGTAGTAAATGTGATGATCATAGAAAAAATATTATATTGCATTTTCTATATTAGACGAAATTTATATGAGGCATGAATTTATATAAGGTGTGGTTTCTTCTGGTAAAAATTCACTTACATATACTCTTTTCCATTTCATTAATACTTATGTCTCTTAAGATATCAGAATGTTTCTGTGTAAGTTACAAATAAAAAAGTTTTGATTATGTTTTTTTTTGTACCTTATTTAGGGTTCCTTTTTTACTTAAGGTTATCAAACCTTAAGTAAAAAAAATATTTTACTTTTTTACTTTATAAATAAAAGCATTTGCATATCTCAGAGCTTATACAAAAACTAATCACAGCCTGAGTAACATTATTTTATGTAAGGCAAGTTCTTTTAAATAAATTTATTACACTCTCATTTACATGTTTGAATACTTTATTAATACAACAATAATTTTCCAGAATTCCAGAGATTGGGGAGGATGGAGATAAAGATACACTGCTGTCCAATAATGGTCTGCCAGAGTTCAATGACATAACAATTGAAAAATGCATAGCTACAATTAGCAAGCAGACTTTAGAATATGAAAATGGTGTTAGACAAATTGAAGAGTGCAGTCTTAATTGCAAAAATGCATTTGTTGAAATCTTTCAACCCTTAGAGAAATTGGACAACCAACTAGAACTAACATGGGGAGTCGCAAAAACTTTGTATCTAGGAAATAGTTCTTTGATGCCTACAAAGTCATATGTACAAATTCATCAGAGAGCCCACAACGCAAGGTCTACCAAATTTAATAGCATTCCAATATTTCATGCAGCTGTAAATGAGAAGAATCGTCTGAAGAAGTTAACCGATGAAGAACAACGACTTTTGGATAAATATATTCTTGAAGGTAAACTTAATGGTTTGGATGTGAAGGGAGTAAAACGTGAACGACTCAACAATGTTTTGAACAATCAACAAAAAGAAAAGAATTTTATAAGAGAAAAAGTAAATTGTGCAACTAAATTGTTCAGCTCCTTCATCAATGATGAAAAAGTCGCAAAGGATTTTCCGGAAAGCCTCGCACAGAGCATGTCCGCCAGTAATGATGCCGGCAAGGGTCCTTGGAAATTGACTCTACAACCTCATATTTATGAACCCTTCATGCAATACTGTCCCGATAGAAATTTGCGGTGGAATGCCTGGCAGGCTAATGTGCAACGATGTTCGGGATATGGCAACAAGGAATTAGAAACGAGTACTCACATAGAAAAGCTACGTGATTTCAGAGCTGAACAAGCCAAAATATTGGGCTATGATACTTTTGTTGATATGAGTATGGAAACTAAAATGGCAGGTTCAGTTGAGAACGTCATAAATATGCTCGACACCCTTCTTAATAACGCACGACCCATGCAAGATGTAGAACTTGAAATACTACAGAATTTTGCAAAAGACAGAGGATTTGAAAATCAATTGCAGATTTGGGATATTCCATATTGGCAAAGGAAGCAAAAGTGGTCTCTATACAACTTTGATGAGAATAAGATTCGAGAATACTTCCCATTACCTAAAGTAATAAACAGTCTATTTAATTTGTGTAGCACACTCTTTAAAATACAAATTGTTGAAAGACCAGACGCTCATACTTGGCACAAGGATGTAAAATTTTATGATATTTACGATGAAAGTAGCAATAATCCCATATCTGGCTTTTATTTCGACCCTTATGCAAGACAAGATGAGAAAATTCGAGTCTTCGACGATGCGGGCTGGCACGTATCGATTCGGAATAAAAGCACCATTACAAGCACAAATCCGCTTTCCGCTCTTATTTTCAACTTCCAACCGCCGACAGATGGAAAGCAGTCACTTCTTTCATTTAAAGAAGTACATGTGTTATTTCAACGATTTGGCCATTCACTTCGGCATTTACTTGCCAAAACGAACTATTCAGAAGTTGCGGGCCTTTCAAATGTTGAATGGGACGCGGCAGAAGTATGCGGTCAAGTTATGACACACTGGCTTTATCATCCACATACAATTCAAGCGATAAGCAGCCATTTCAGCACTGAGGAACCCCTACCCGAAGAAATAGTAACAAACTTACAAAATATTCGCAGGCATATGTCTGGCTATAATTTATGCCAAGAGCTGTATTTATCTCGCTTAGATTTAGAGTTACATTCAAAAACGACATTTTGGAGAGATTTAGTGAAAGAGTTATGGCCCAAGTATAACGCATTGCCATTCGATAAATACAACTCGCATCCTCTTTCATTTACAAAAATCTTCTCTGAAGAGTGGGGAGCTGCGTACTATTGCCATTTGTGGTCGAAAATGATAGCTGCAGATATTTATAGTGCATTTGAAGAAGCAAGAGAAGGAGATCAGGATATTCTGGGCGTAGGAAAAAGATACAAAGATACTTTCCTAGTTACAGGCGGTAGCTGCCACCCTAGTGAAGTCTTTAGAAGGTTCCGTGGCAGAGATCCGTCACCGCAAGCATTATTAAACAACCTTGGACTCTCCCAAAAAATCTTAGAACAATAGAATAAAACATTAATTGTATTATAGTTTATTTCCTATTATATAGTGCTTTATTAGGCGAAGTTCCAAAACGATTTTTATTTTAAATGACTAAATATTCCTACACAAGTGTACTAAAATATAACTACAAATTCTTATTAATCAGAGTCTGGATTTTGTTCCCAGGCTCTTTCCATGTCGAAAATGTCTTTTTTTATTTTATCATCTTCTGGCAAAAGCTTAGAGGCTGCCTTCATTTCACCGATCGCTTTATTCAGATATCCCATACGCGCGAGTGCAGCCGCACGGCGGGCGATGCACTTGGCACGGCTGTGTCTATTCCCTTCACAAGCAGGTTTCATTAAATCAAGTGCCGTAGAAGAATCATTTGCCTATAAGAAAAACGGGAGTTAATAATCAAGGCACAGTTTTTCCAACTAAGTATTATTCATTGAATAAAAACTTACACATTTATTAAAATTTCCCAATGCAAAATGTGCAGCTGCTCTATTAGCGTAAAGGCTAGGCAGTTTTTCGGACAGTGTGATGCCGTGTGTATACGCACTTATTGCTCCTAGAAAATTACCACAACGAAAGAATTCATCGCCTTTCTCTTTGCACCATTGAGGATCTTGTTCTTCTGGACGGAGATCTTCCGAAACAAAACCTAAGTAGTAATTCTATTTAGTGTTATTATTCAAACAATAAAAAAATCGAATATTTACTTGCCTGTTGCTCTACGAGCCATTGTTATATTTTTTAGCCATGCTTCCTCTTCTTGAGCCACCGATTCTCTGCTGGGGGTCGGAAAGGTGCGCGGAGTGTGTGTTATCTGTAACTGCATCGTTTTTCGCAATTTTGGCAAAATTCTTTTTGCGTCCTGTTGTTTCTTCTTGTCGACATATTCTGATTTCACGACAGACGTCAATGGAGATCGTGAGGTCAAATGAATATTTGAAGTCGATATAGTAACATCTTGTATTTTATTTTGTGATTCATCTTCAGAGTTCGATAATTCGACTATTTTAACACCGGATTGTTTATTGTTTTCCAACATTAAGTTGTTACTAAAATTATTTTGCTTAAAGGGTTGTATTCTCCAGTTTTCTAAGTCATTCATAGCTTTCTGACGCTCTTCATCTCTCCTCGAATCCATTAATTTGTGTTGCTTAGTGTCAATATCCATTGCTTTTTGCACAGTAAATCGATTGAGCTCAGATTTTCTAATAGTTTTTTCTTCAGCTTCCTTTTTAGCTCTTTCTTGGCTATCTTCGAGTATCTGCTGTCGTCTTATCTTTTTCTCTTCCTTTGATAGAACCTTTTCTAAACATTCCCAAGTAAGCTCCCGTAATTTAACCAAATCTATTATAATTATATCATCTTTTACAACACATTTACTTTGTTTGATGTTTACGTCATGTAATAAAAATAATTCAAGTAAATAAGGACTGAAGTGTATCTTTACATAACTATCCGCTGTGAATATATCGACTTTTTCTCTATAGACTGGTTCTAAAGGAATTCGTATGTTGATATTTGTACAAGTTTGAATCCATGTGTAATCCTTCACTAATATGGGCATATTTAAACTTTTATATAATATTTATTTTTAATTACTTAGAATAGGCGAATAGCTACTATGATAAACAAAAATTAGTCACTAATATAACTTTGTGACATTGAATAACAAGTGTTTCGTTTCCATAGTAATATTTTTAAAGAAATCATATTTAACATAGAATTAATATACACTGGGCTGGCTGGCTTCCCCACTCTATGTATAATATCTCTATGATATTTAAAAAAAACATGGAAGAAACAACGTTTTCAATTAAAATTTGATTTATGTCATATTTTCATTAAATCAATTGCTTACAAATTTTGTTATTAAATCATTACTTATCCCTAGGACGGACATTCATGCTTTAGCAACAAATACCTACAATTCTTAATGTAGGTACCTAAATATAGAAAATCAGAAAATCAAAGATTTTATATTCTTCCAAAAGGAGAGTTATGTTGCACTTAGGTATTATTGAAAAGAAAAATATACATTTTCGCACGTTTTTTTTCTTCATTAATACTTAGATATCCTGACCAGGGGTAAGCGGAGGTGGTTACATGGAAGTCCTGGCCTGTTGCCATTCAACCGAGGCGCCTCGACAAAGCCTCGCATTATTATAAAAAACATAAACATAAAGCAGGTTACAAACAAAAAAATACAAAAATAATTAAAAACTGCACCAAAATGTGACGCGCTAAATGGTCATCACTCAGCTATTGTTGTCAGCTATCCAACCATTTGGTTAGCAATAATTAAATGATTAGTTACCTACGGCACATAAACTAAATAGTTTATATAAACTAACTAATTATCAAGTCAGTAAGATATTGCCATTGAAACCAAACAATTGCAACGGATAATTTTGGAAAGATCCTTTTAAAAAAATTTTGACTAAGGTCCTGCCATTCTCGGGCGCCATCCATAAAAAAATATGAAAACGTGTGACGTCTTTTATAGACGACTCCCTGTACCTAAGTATTGGTCAAAGTAGCATTCTAGTTTCTTTAGTTAAAAGCTATTCAAGCTTTAAATCTCCCAACAATTTCCAAATAATGCATTGTATTTTAATACATTAAAAATTCAAACAAATACAGGTAAACAAAATCCTTGGATATCTCGCAAATATTTGTTATCATATTATGTCATATGAGCAAATAATCTTATTGTTTTTCAAATTATCGCGGTATCAAAAAGCAAATACCTAATTGTATTAAAAAATATGAAGTCTCTGAACTGCTGTAGACTATGTGCTTATATGTTATCTATTTATAAGTTAGATATTACGTGGCTGCGGACTGCTGCGGTGCACTATCTTGTTTTCGTTAAAATATTTACGAGTTAGGTTTGTTTATGTAATTCTTTTTGTGGAGAAATAACCTAAGTACAATGTCTTTTAAAGTACAAACTGGTAAGTAGTTTCGTCATATATTATTGTTGAGGACACTTTCATTACAATCAGATTTTTTTAATAACTCGATTTATGAATATTCAATAAACTGATTTTATGACTTACTGAGATTCGTAACCCTTTTTCTAAAATCGTTCTTTAGGGTAACAATTAGCAGGATTCGACTGTTGTTCCTTTCTCTAACTATCTTTAATTATATTAGTCTATGGCCTACAGCTATTAAGGTACGGATAGATGTTAGGTACACTGTCAATATACCTTATTTATATATACTTGAGTATGTTTTGTTATTACCGAGTATTTTTTATAACACAACCGTTAATACACACTAATGTAATAATCAGTTTTAGGTGATACAAGTCCCGACCAATTAGGAAGAACATTAACACATGAGCATTTGGCTATGAAATTTTCACATTTTTATCGAGAGCCACCAAATGAAATACGTCAACAATGCGAAAACCCTAATTTTCCACGAGAGGCGTTAGGATATATAAGACAATACCCCTATAGCAATGAAAGTAATTTGCTTCTTAATGATGCTGGAGCTAAAAATGCTGTCATGAAGGATGTGCAGCATTTTAAGTTACACAACGGAGGTATGTCGTTTTAGTCCTAATTACAAAATTTATAATTTACCATATATTTTTAATCAAATCACAATTTTATGTACATGTACCTACCTGAAAACATCTATAAACATATTTAGCTTATTAAAATTTTAAATCATTAGAGAATAAAAAACATAAAAACGATATGAGCAAGGATTGGAACCCTCGACCTCTAGTAAAACAAAAACTTTGTAAGTTCTAAGATTTTCAGGAGTACTACACATTGAAATAAAAAAATACGGATTTGACGCGCGAATAATTAAATCTTAAATTTACAAACACTAAGCATTCACGTCAGGTTAAATTTAAAATTTAATTTTGCAAAATCTTTGGTTGGGGTTATAGTTATGGTTCAAAATACACATTACGTATTTAATTGTTCATTGATCAACATCGGTATCCCAACAGCAACTAATAGATACAAATAACAAAAGGGACTTATTGAGAACAAAAAATACCAATTCCGTTTTCGATTGACCCAAATATGTATAAAATTGTTGCAACATAACATCAATATTGTAGGTATGTATTGTGTATTTTGTATATAGGGACCATAGTGGAGAATTCTACAGAAGGTCTAGAGAGAGATATAAACTTTTACAAAGAAGTATCACAAGAGACCGGAGTACATGTAGTGGCAGGTACAGGTTTCTACATTGAGGATGTACAAGAACATCAAGCGCTGAATTATAAAGTTGAAGAAATGTACAATCACATGCTCCTCGAAATGACGAAAGGCTGTGTGGGTGCTACTGACGTTAAAAGCGGCTTCATGGGGGAGATAGCTAGCGTTTGGCCGATCAAAGGTAACTAGTAAAACGATAAAAATATTTATAAAGGAATATAAACATAATTCGAATTGAATGTGACTAAAATAAATGTATATATGTTGTAGATTTTGAGCGGAAAGCCATCAGGGCTTCAGGCGAGGTACAGGCGCAGCTGCAGTGCGGGGTCAGCTTCCATCCGCACAGACACGAACAAGCGCCCGAGGAGATTCTGCGACTGTACACGGAGGCGGGGGGGAAGGCCGATAAAGCCGTCATGTCACATTTAGATAGTTAGTACTTTTGCTTTGATAGAGTCGCTAAGCAAAGCCCGCTCTATGTAAATAGGTATAAATCCCCAGATATTCACAATATGATAAGGTTCTAAAGAAACATTTAGTATTTGTATCCGCACAAGTATGTGATCCCTATAGAAAAGAAATCAATTGAAAGTTTATAAGATAAACTTACATCTATCTTTCAGGAACACTTTTGGATCCAATCAAACTTTTGGAGTTTTCTGAACTCGGTTCATATTGTCAATTCGATCTGTTCGGTACCGAGGTGTCTTTTTATCAACTCAATATTACTACGGACATGCCGTCCGATGCGCAACGAATGCATATGATACGTCAGGTGGTTGATGATGGAAAAGTTGAAAAAGTACTCATGTCCCATGATATACATACTAAACATAGACTGGTAAGCAAATATCACTTAAGCCCTTGCTGGAACTTCGCATTATGAACCTGGGAGGTACGGAGATCCAACTACTATGGGAGACAAATTGAAAACTGTATAACTGTAAACTATTTATTAAGTGGCTAGTGTCGCTACTGTTTTAACAGTGTTTGTAATGTAATAAAATTTTAATTTGCTGGGTAATCCATAAGAAAATAAAAATAGTCAACTCACTTTACACAAATCATCTACTTACCTATTTAACATAAAGGCGGTTCTGCAAGTTAATAAAATTAAATTTAATGATTTGACAGATAAATTTTGATTAACAAAGTTGGAACTCCTTAGTTAGATCTCCCATCGTTTAACGAAATAGAAGTTGTTCGGTCTACAACTTACAAGTCGTGTGGCATTGGTTAAGGACAAAATTATGTATAGACGAATAATTTAGATGTTTCAGAACTCCGATCATTGTCAAGGCAGAAAAGGATATTTTTAAGCACTTTCCGAAGTAGATTTTAATATTGAAAATAAATCCCATAAATAATATTATTTCTTACCTCTGTATTAGTAATATTTCAGGCACACTATGTATTTTTTGACAGATCGAGTACGGTGGTCATGGCTACGCACATATTAACGTAAATGTTCTTCCCAAGATGGCAATGAAAGGATTCTCAAAAGAGGAAATAGACATGATCACTATTAGTAACCCGGCGAAATGGTTATCCATTCCATGTTAAAAATAAAAAATATAACACATCATAAGCTTCATATGAGGAAAGATGTTGTGTTGGTTAAAAGAACTTTTCTTTTATACAAAGAAATATAAATAAATTGTTTAATAAAACATTACTCTTTTATTTATATTACAGCACTATATATTTCCTAGTCCTCCAAGTCTAGGTTTTGCAGTTCTTCATCAAGGTCTTCATCAAGGAAGAGGTTCTCGTTGATAGGAACCTCGGGCGTAATGTTAGAATCAGAATTTAGAGAATCTCCTTTCTCCCCATTCTTAAGACCTTCACTAAGCTGTTGCAACCTGTCTTCAGTTGCTTTAGTACCAGTATCGTCCACCTGAAAAATGTTAGACTCCAATTTGGTGAAAGTTAAAAAAAGTTTTTTGCTGATGAAGTTCGCTCATATCACCATTGGTAACATATAAGAAATGTCAGATAAATTGAATACCTCCATACCTCCGCACCCTCCATGCTGATGAGCTCCTGCTTTACATCCCTTTACCCAGTGACGTCACACTCACCTCCGCCTCTTCCATTCCGATGAGCACCTGTTCTATATCCTTTTACCTAGTGTCGTGACACTCACCTCTGCAGCCTCCATGCCGATGAGCTCCAGTTCGATGTCTCTGTAGTGCGTCTGGTCGCTGTCGTCTTCGTCCTCGTAGTTGCGAAGGTCGACGGCCTCGTCGTCGTCATCGTCGTCAGCGGCCAGCGCGGGGTCGAATGCGAACATCTCCCTTCCAGACAGACCCACTGCGCGGCCGGCCTTGAAGTCACTACGTTTTTGTTCTTCGGCCTTGCTAAGTGCTTCCTGTTGACGTGGAATTATGGTATATTGATTATATAAACTCACAAACAATAATACCAATGAAATTAACAGAGAACTTCTATGTTAAAACATTATCAGTTAATATAATAAGCGATGATTAAGTTCTTTACTATCCAAAATGATATTGATACCTGTTTTTCTTTAATTTTCTTCTTTTTCCAAGCAAGAAAAGTTTCTAATGTTATCTTAGTCTGGTGGTGCCCTAATGCGGCTCTTTCTCTTTCTATTAGATCTACCAGAGAAATTTCATTCTTCTTCTCCTCCATTTTCTTTTTATCGCGTTTAAGAACGAAGCCCGCGGGCAAGGCGTGTCGGTAAATACATTTGGTACCTGATGGACATTCCCAAAACCAACCATACTTCGACCTCTCAACAGCTTCTAAGAAATGCTTGCAAATCTGAAATACATATAGTCATTAAATAACTAGTGTTTTTTTATCAATGCATTCTACTTTATATAAAAGTGATAAATAATTTGTGAATTTAGCTGTTACTTAATTAAAAATATATCTAATTAAATTTATCTTACATAATAACTTAACAAAAATAACTATCATTAAACACTACTCTTATACATCAAACAATCTAAGGTTACTAAAGTAAATAGGAAGTAAAATTGGTCAAAAGTAAATAAAAAACAATCTCATACAATGTCAGTGCCTGGTCTTTGCTTGTTGCCTTCTCCATGCTTCTTCTCAACCACCTCTTTAAGTTTATCCTCATCCCAATTGTCCATGGTGTCTTCATCATCATCCCTCATATCCACATAGAGGGACCTCTTTTCAGCCTGAAAATCACAAATTATATTATTAAATACAATGTAATAATGTTAACAGTATGACATTATATTACAATTTTGATAATGCATATAAAATTATATAAAAAAACTTCAATAAATAATAATATCTATGACAAAAAATTAATGCACATACTTTTCTTTCAATAGTCAAGTCATGGGAAAATTTACACTTGTCTCCTTTTGTACATTGACCTTGCTTGAAGAACGCACAAACAACTGATTTAGGATCAATACCTGCAAATTGAAAATATAATTAAATATGAATAACCCAATTATTAGTCCAAAAATAAAATCTAGAACTGAACTAATTTCATCATTAACAAAACATCTATATTAAATAAATATAATATAAAAGATTAATTAACATTAGTGTTAATCAAAACTACCATTGTCAACCACTGGAGACCATGCACATCATCAATGATTTAACATTCTATATTGATATGTTTAACTATATTGATATGTTTAATAAGAGTCACAACTTGTGAATTTTTTTAATGAGAATAATTTAAGTTATCTTAAGCCCAAAAAATATAAAAAATAAATACAAAATATATAACCTTTTTCAACTTTCTGGGTTTGAACCGGTTTAAACAACAGAGCTAATTCTTTTTGTTCTTTCAATTTCTGTTCCTTATCTTTTTTCTTATCTTCGACAGGTTTGGCAGGATGGATTCCACCACTTTTTACCTGTTTTTCTACTTGCTGGATAAACTTTTGTTGCTTTGCTCCCTTTTTGTTCTTAAGTCCAAAGGTTTTATCCTGACATTTCAAACCATATTATTGTCAGATATTTTCAATCACAAGATTATTGACACACTAGTGTATAAATAAGACATAAAATGGTTAAATAGTGCAAAAATATGCATTATTTATATATTTAGTCACTTGAGAGGTTTGAACATGTTCATGAAACTTAACATAATAAATTTTAGCCACTTAACAAATATTATTGTCGCTTTTATACTCACTTCTATAACTTTTTCCTTCTTCTTAGTCTCAGTCTTTTTGCTGGCTGCAGCACCAGCTTTCTTGGGCGGCATGGTTAGTTTTTGAAGTACTTATTATCCAATGTAGTAAATAAAAGTTACTGTATATTTTTACTCCAACTTTTCTAAAACAAAAATTAATAGAAAAAAATTGTTGAAGATGAATATACCATCGCTATATTTACTAAGAACAAAATATTGGAAAATCGTGGTGAAAACCGTCGTGGAATTACGTTAGTATTGAGAATAGTGAAATTGCGTTGACGTTTTAGTATTTTAGACTTTGACAATTGGCATTATTTAGTTCCATCCACAGATTAAGAACTAGTAATAGGTGTTTACGGCTTTTTATGAACGACGTGTTTGGTTACTGCTTGAAATTTTGAACAGGCTTATTACAATGCTGAATTCCTTAAACACTTTTAATTAATTTACTCTAAAAACAAAGAACCAACACTAAATTAACAATTGTTAATAGAACAACAATATCTTATGTAGCAGTTTTAATGTTTTGCTGTCGTAATTAGAGTAAACATTTAATGTTAAATATTTATTTTATTATATTTGAAATATATCATTGAAATTATTTATAAAAGCTTGTTGCAATTGTTTTATTTGCTTAGTCGTTTTTATATCTTGTAATCCTTCTAATCCAAATCTCACATTAAAACGTTTTTTACTTCACACGATATTAAACGTACAAAATACAGAGTAATAAGTAAGAGAGGGAGCAAAACTTTTTTTTTCGTGTTTTTTGTGTTGTTTATCAAGATTTTTAAAAAGTCGTAGAAAAAATGGTTGTTGTTTATGCAGAGAGGCTGCTGCAAGAGATAGTCAACTAACTACAAATCATCCAGTATATAATATATTTCTAAGGTCTTCAAAAATCGATCATAGCTACTATATTTTTATTATGGTGTTATACTAACAGTATTTAAAAAAATATAATAAATAATTTAATTTAATATAAAATAAAACACCAAAAATAATCAATTAAAACCAAAAATATATTTTTAACCTATAACTTAAAAATATTTTTTAACTTAAAATATATATATATAAGCAAGCGTCTACAGTAATAAAAAATAAAATATGCTTGATTACAAAAACAATATAAAAATATATATATATTTGCTTGCATATATATATATATATATATATATATATATATATATATATATATATATATATATATATATATATATATATATATAAGCAAGCGTCTACAGTAATAAAAAGTAAAATATGCTTGTATATATAACCAATATCCTTATTAAAATAAGCCTTGCTTACACAGCAAGAATATACATTTTCATAGTTTTAATAAAATTAATACCTTCATGCTTGTTGATAAAATCAAAGCCAATAATAAGATGTGACGCATATTCACAGTCAGAACAGTATATTTTCTTCTTATCAACAAAGCTAATATGCTCTTGTCTGTTAATAAAATTTAATAGAATGCATTTTCAAAGTACTAATAAAAGCTGATAGGATCATGCTTATTAAACTTGGTTATTTAACTTGTAAGTCAATTTGTAATGAATCTTTGGAATAGAGATGCAAAGTTCCTTGTAAAATGGACAAATGGTTTTTAAAATATTTCAACGGTTTCGGCTTGTACTTTTATACAGGTTTGGTGCATGCCTCTAAGAGCAGACTTTATTATATACTTTAAGTTTAAATTGCCATCTCTAGACTTCTTTTCTATTTGACAAAAGACTTTACAAAGAACCATCATTTGCCATTTATCTTTGCACATAAAATATATACATAAATAAAACATTTCGTTATTAATGAAATATGTATATTGTTAAAAAAAACTATATTTTACCGCTTAAATAAGGAAGAAATTAAAATGCTACTTGCATTTTAATTTAAGTTACCATGGCAAATAAAGAAATGATATCGAATCTAAGCTCTCGTAACTTTGTAAAATAGACACCATCCTCAACGTACGTCCAACAGTCCCCCGACGCAAGTACTTCAATAAGTACATAATAATATTATTTGTATTCTTTTTAGAGGTCTTTTGTATCGGGGTTTTTAAAATTTTTAAATATCTATCATACATATAGAAAGACTTTTTCTCATCTATCAAAGCACAGTTTAAGTTGAAAGCTTTGGAAACATTTAATTCACAACGTAGGTTCCGTCTGTGACGTAGGCACTTATGCGGACAGACACTAAGCAGGGACAAGTCAAAAAATACAAACATTTTTACAACTCTACCCAAAAAGAGGGGTGTTATAAGTTTGACGTGTGTATCTGTGTGTCTGTAGCATCATAGCAGCCAGACGAATGGACAGATTTGAATGCGGTTTGTTTTGAAAGCCTGGTTCATCGAGATGGTTCTTAGATACGTTTGGTGGAAATAAAAACAGTCATCTCCAAGACATCGGGCTTTTATTGGTGCTGGTGTAAGTTTCTGATGCAATATTGATAATAAAAACCTAAACAAGCGAATTAAGTGTGTTTATAGGTTCATTTAATACAATATAGAAACCAGTAACATAACTTTAAAAAGCAGAAAAAAATTCAATATTTGGTGTTTTTTTAATTTTAAATATATTTTTTTGTATTATCTTTGATGTGTTATTATAAAGCTTCTTGAACTATTTTACATAATATATTGGATATTTTTTTCATTTTAAAGTGGTAACACCAGTCCATAATATTGTCCGTCTCGAAATTTTATATTGTTATTTTGCCAGTTGCCACTACTGTCATGATAGTACTCTGTGCTGTCATGTCATTTTACTTTCCAGTTTCCACATTTGTCAGTTGGTCTGAAATCGGAATCGTTTGTTAACGTCACGTAACGCATTTTCACGGACGATTTTATTCCGTCATAATCGAAATAAACAGTAACAGAATGTGGACCATGGCGAGTGTTAGTCTACTTTGTCCTGTATAATTTCGCGGAGTCTGGAATAAGCTGTGTGTTTTTTTTTGAAAGTGTGTAAATTGATAACTATGGAAATAGTTGACGTCGAAGACGGTCAGGCCGACACGGTGGTTACAAGAAAGAAAAGTTTATGGGCAAAAATAAACAATAGGACCACATATAGTTATTTATTCAATATCGCTATTTCGATATTGTTAGTTACGTGCTTAGTTTTAGTGTTATATTTCTTCAAGGAGTATTTAAAAACTATCTTGTACTGGGTTGATGCTCAAGACCCTAAAATTATATTTTTGTTATTTATGGGATTGTTTTTAATTGTTAGTTTTCCTGTGACAATTGGATATCTTGTGTTAATAATAACAAGTGGATATTTGTTTGGTATCGTAAAGGGGCTAGGTACTGTTCTAGTAAGTGCAAATTTTGGAGTAGCAGTAGCACATTTTACTCTAAAAATGTTAAGGGGATATCTGCCTCTCGACTGGCTTTTGAAGAACGAAACTGCAAGAGCTCTTCTTAAAGTGATCGCCGGCCCGCAAGCGCTTAAGATTGTATTTTTCGCCAGATTGACGCCAATACCGTTTGGGCTGCAGAATACGATATTTGCTGTAAGTTTTTCATTACAAATATATTTATATATAATAGTCGGTTTTATGTCGATGTACTGAAAGTTGCTAATATTAACTGTTTAATTTATAATTTGCCATTAATTATTTCTACAAAATTTTTACTGCCAAATTTAATCTACATACCTATATAATAAAGATAAAGAATAAATATAATTAATTATATCAACTTAAATTAAAAACCACATTTAAACATTAGACTATAAAAATTATCAGCCTTCCAAATAATCACCTATTAGTTTAATTTTCTTTTTTATTGAATATAATGTTCCTATTGTTGTGTTGCTATTTAGTATTTCTTTTGTAATAATATATTAATTCATAAAATAATATATTTAATTTGTTTCTCAACATTATATCAGAATAAAACAATAGGTAGTACCTTGTTAAAAACATAAAGCATATACTTTTACATTCAGTAAATACAGTAAATACAATTTTAAATAAAAGATATAATCATGTACAAAGCCGGGTGAAAGGTAAGTCTAATAAATTAATCCAACACGATTACATATTCCATGAAAGCACTTAACCCCTAAACATAACTTAAAGGTCAAAGATCACCCAGTCCTGCCTTCTTTATATTTCAAGTGCTTTTCCAAGGTTAATTTCATTAACTTTATATAATTTTTAATTAAAGAAAATGCTTTGTATAGAACTTGTTTGTTGGTTTTACTTAGTTTAACTTAGGAGGTCTTATAACATCAATATTATTATTAAATAATGCTGCAAGTAATAACTAGTATTATTGAAGCTTATCTGTAATCTAGTACTTAATATAAAAATGTCAGTTATTGAGAGTTATCTATAGTGTTTGTCTATGACTTTTAAAAGGCTAGAAGCTCAGATAACATAAAATTCATAAACTGTTGTATTTATTTGAACAATGTTTGATAGTAATCCTAACTGTTAACTATGCTTTATTCACTACATACAAAAATGTATACTATAATATTTAAAAATAAAACAATCTGGTAGAATATTATAGACTCAATAAACATTAAGAAAAAAGTTAGTAAAGATAAACTAACCTAGAATATATATATTCTGAAATTACAAACTATCATCATATTATAGAATATAATATGTATAGCCAGTAAATAAAGATACCTATATAAATGTTTTTTTTTACTTCTAAGTATGTTAAATTTTTAACAATTTTCTGAAATTAAGAATTATACATAAAATAGTTTTAAATTATGAACCTGACTAGTATAAGGACTTTATTTGAATAGTACAATGTTCAAATAAAAATATTCATAAAAAAAATATTTAATTTTTAAGTTAATTTAATAATATATATTTTATTATTTTTACCACCAAAAACAATTAACACATCCCTACAAAAGAATATCATAATGGAAATAATAAAACATTATTGTCACAAATGAGTTAGTTTATGATTAATTATCACTCTATTACCATTCAGTTTAATTACATTAACAATTGACACAACTCATTAAACAATTAACCTTATCAATGTTAGATTTGTAGTTTCTGTGTCATAAAGCACCCAACTAGGTTTAGTTGTGATTGTTTCATATTGTATAACCTATTTATTTCCCCTTTAATTAGTTTTTAATAAAATAGCAAATATGATAAACCAAAAATAACTACATTCTCTAAGTGTCATTTTATTGTAAAAGTTTAGTTTCATTTTTTTATCGTAAAATCGTCTTCGTTCTTAACCGCCAGTAGCTATGATGAAAGATAACGAGTTTTATTAATATATTTATTATGTATGATTCCGATAATTATGGCCGGTGTGCAGTTTTTAGTTGTTGTATTTGATATTTGTTTTAAACAAAAAATGTAAACAAGACATCGGTTTTGTTTAGAATGAAAATCGATATTAAACATAGTACCGATGAACGCATGATACTCGTGAAGGACAAAACATCACTAAACTGAGGACGGGTAAGTCGTGACAAAAGATCTTGCGCAATTCTTTATCGCGATTAATGACACGTGGCAGATTAATGATTATATTGAACAATGGAAAACGTTATAATGATTTAAGTTTCAGAACTTTTATTTTTAAGCAATACAAAATAATCTTAGATAGGTATATTAATCAAAACAAATTCATTAACCAATAAAATAATTTATAGTTGTAATCTGTGGCGCTGACGTAATCCAATGCTCGTGAACGTTATAAAATAAGCTATTTTCTGCGTCAACGCATGCCATACTTTTAGGACCAATAACTATAAAACGGATATTTTAGAATCTTGTTTTTTTATATTTTTTCTTAATGAACATAAGTTCAATTTGGTATAAAGTATTGATCTTCACAAAAATATAGTCTTTTCTAATACTTTCACGAGTACTACACTTAAAATTAATTAAAATTTTAATTTACCTTTCAAGTTTAACCCGACTTTTCAATTGCTTTGCAGCAATCGTGTTCACGGTAAGACGAGATGGAGGTAGAAAACTATCTTATTAGAAAAATACCAATTATTGAGAAAATGTGGGTGGTCAATATAATATATAAAAATAAATAACGTTTCATATTCTAAATTTAAATAGTTATTTTGACTGTAACAATTTTAGAACACACATGGACAAGAATATGACACAGAATATCACTTTATTTCACGAGAATAGTAAAATAAACCAAGTCACTATAAAATAAAACAAAACACATACATTAGGGATTATATTTTCCCTGTGATGCGGGAGTGCTTCACAAACTTATAAATAACTACTTAGAACACCTATCTCCAGATCACACAAACAACTGCCCCGTGTGAGATTCGAACCCACAACCTTTGGTTCAGCAATCAATTCACTAACTACTACACCGGCCGGTCATCTTGTTAAATTGAATGTTTAATACTTAATATTTAAAAAGAATATAAAAACAAAAATGTCAATGTGTTTAAAGTGTTTTATACGTTTATTTATATGAACCATATTCTAAGAAAAAAATCCTATAGGACGTTTTAAAATGTTTTATCCAATACCAATATCCAAAACTGATAATATTATATTTTATGGCACAGTAACAACCCTAGCTCGTTATCAAACTATCTCTGCTTAAAGGTTTCGATTTTTGATAATTTTTGTTCGTGGTTACATAGAAAACAATTTTTCCTTTTTGAACCGAAAATATGCCTTTTAGTTCTGTCGATCTTAATATAGGTTCTCGGAAGGCATCCGACTAAACAACTCTCCGTCTCTTTATTTTATACTTCATACAATTATATTATACTTTCTTATACGTATATTATTATTAAAACCGTTTTTATTTAACTACGTACCCAACCGCATATTTGTAATGTGTTTAACCTACTTTGGAGGATAACTGGGTGATATATGTAATGAGATAAGTTCGTCCTTTAAAAATGTTTTTTTTTTCTTTGTATACATTTATATTTTGTAAGTTTTGATGGTCCATAATACATTAAAAATATATATATGTACAGGATTTGATCAAAATCTTTTTATTTCGGCTAATAAGTCGTATTTTGTGGTAGCCGTTACTGGTACGATGGAACTATATACCTTATAAGTGGAGCATTCGGCCTTCAACATGGATGATCTCAATTACCGGCTGTTTCCTTGTAATGAATAATTATTCGATAAAAGTCTTCTATAATTACACGTTGCTTTATAATTACTTGATCGAATCGCCTTCATTATATAATAATGATGTGTTGGTTCTAATCGACTTTAACTCAGTAGCTCAGTCTATGTACTAATTTTTACTTGTTTTAAGTATTTACTATCGATATTGCATAAAAACCTTTCACCAGCACCAATAAAAGGTCAATATCTTGGAGACGACTTCTTCTATTTCGACTAAACATAGCTAGGAACTATCTCAATAGATCAATCTCTCGATAAAAAATCCCGCAATCAAATCCGTCCACCTATTTTTCGGCTACGAGGCCACAGACACGTCAAACTTATAACACCCCTCTCTTTAGGTCGGGGGTTAAAAATACATGGCTATATGAAATACTCAAGTCTGATAAGATATACAAATTGAGACATCACATTTTTATCGTGTGGTTATAGTTCCTAAAATATAGAAAATTATAGACCTTTAAGAAATATAGAGTATGGCATGAAGAAAGTCGTTTATTACGACAAAGTATATTCTAATAGTGTATTATCGGAAGCGTACATAAGTCTTATTATAGTCGTTTGTTTTCGACGCAATGCCAATACAACGTAATGAATTAGTAGGGATGATCCCGATCTATCCGGTAAAGGTCGTGTTTGTATCCGTTGTCTATTTATATCTATGTGTGCCTCGCACACTTGCCATCTCAATGTGTCTATATTGTAGCAAGCACTTCGTTGTTCTTATATTATTTATTACGTAGCGATTGAAAAAAAATTTTGATTTTAATTGCATAACTTTTCACTGTCGTTTTTATACACGTCTACTAAAAATAAATATCAAACTTGTTTAGTTTAATTCAAGCCAAGGATATTATAACAAAAATAAAGAAGCATTAAATAAAATAATACAGTGAATTAAGTTTCAGCAGATAACGTATTTAACGTATTGCCAAAAAAAGTAAGGTCAGAAAGAATATCGAAGTAACGGTAGACTGGTTTGTTTAGATGTGCCAACGGTATGGTCTCGCATATTTAATAAAATGGCGCACTAGAAATACGATATAAACTTTATAGAGCTATTGTTCTTTGCGTGTTAATAGCAGTGTATGAAGCGTGATGAAACGCACTGTACCTACTAGAAAAATATATATACCTATATTTTTTAATAGTGAACGTTTTTCTCATCCCTACATACTGAATTCACGCAACTATATATTTAATAAATTAATCTTAATAATAAATTATTATACCTATTATATATTTATCTGTTCTATTTTCTCTACTTTAGAAAATTTTGAATATAACTATATTTCCTCAAGTAGGTCCAACTATGTCAAGGGTACCTAACGCGTGTCTGCTGTCAATGTATCGAAATATATTCTCTCGGCGACAATTTTTCTCACATCGCATTCGCAGTATTTGATATCGATTATCCATAAATAAACCAGACGTGATATGTGTTTATTACTGTATATGAGCCACCGAATATTTATAACTATTGTAATATAAACTATGTTTAGACGCCATGCGTTATGCGTAGTTATAATAATAGGAACTGAACAAACAACTATTTATATAACAACGACGGAATATTGTCAAATATTATAATAACAGGTTAAAATTCTTTAAACTGTCAGTGAAGGTTCATGTTTTGACATGTCATGACATGTGACACGCAAACAAACATGGCGCTGCATGCAACCGGAAATATAGCACTTTTACAACCATTTACTAAAGTAAAATAATGATTTCCTTAATACATAATAACTGATATTATTAAAATACGACATACCTATTATATGGAATATTAATCATATACTTTAAATTCTTAAAGTTATTTTACTTAAAGGATATTTTTAGTTGAAGCTGGAACAAGAATTCCTGCCTTCCGCTGATTTATCAACCTGGCTAACATTTAGCATTAGAAGAAAACACACATCCTAATAATAGGTTTAATAAAAGTTATAATTAACTCGCATATTATTACTTTTATTTAACTATATTAGATCCATCATACATACAATAAAATAAACTCACCATTTCTCAGACTCACTTAAAATATCAAAAGCTGTAAAAATGTATTAATAGTATAATACATTCGATAATTATTATTTGCGAGATATTTTGCGATTATAAGGAAATATAATATAAATTAATTGGAAATTATAACAACTTCGTTACCATTAGGATTGCCAACCATACTCTATAATAACGTATACTACTTTATTTCTAATAATTATACTTTTGCATACAAATAAAGTACCTATGTAAAAATACTTTATTTCCGACTTTAAGAGATTCAAAGAAAAGTTAAATGAAAAATTCGTTTAAAAAAGTTGGTAACCCTAGTTACCACTGCTATATCCAAAAAAAATATTACTTAGAATAACTTTTAACTCATATAAATAAATTAACCGTCAATCAATAGAAAGCAAAGTATTTACTAGATTTTTTGTTATTACTAGAGAGTGATGGAATTTGTCGTGATAGGTATTTCGGTCTAGTTTTAGTTCGCTAGTAAAATGTTTACGTATGTTTTTATGTGTTTTCGTCCGAGCGTGTATGGAATTTGAAAATATCCGTTTAGCTAGAATTGTTATAATTTTGTTGACATGCTATTAACACGCATTAGGTGCTTATACAACATTTATGTTTATTTTACATACATTAAGAGATGTTATGAAGAATAACATTTAGTAAAAAACATTATATAAGTACTTTGATAAAGCCTGTTTTGGTTTTCTCTTTGAATAAAATCAGTAGAAATTCTAAAGTGTTGCAGATACATATATGTACATATTATTATCGGATAACACTAGGAAGGCCGTCTTATCGCTATGGAGTCGCTAACTACAGGAAATAAACATGAACAGCAAACATATTACTGTTGCTACAAACAGTTCTTGAATTACTTATTTTGTATGAAGTATAAAATAGCACAATGTATGTATGTACTTTATATATATGTAAACATATTATATCATATATTCCTAATGGTCTATAATGTTCTCGTACATTGTATTGCATCTTCTTATTTTTTTAATGCAAATTAGTTTTTAATGGTTTTTTTATAGCATTCTGGTGCCAGGATATGCAAGGCACCTCAGTTGAATAATATACATACATACTCTGTTTCTTTAATAAATATAATAAAACAGACTCAATTTTATCTCAAACTCAATAAATCATCATTATTCAATCTTAATACATTTCTGTGATAAAGTCATGTTTTATATTTTATACTGAATGACCTATAAAAGTAGTCTGTTTGTTTGTGACATTTAAGTGACATTTGCCGCCGTCGCTTACCGTCATATAATTAACTGGAATCTAGTTAAATAACTTATTGCTGTTTGTATGTTGTTATTTATAAAGAGTATTATTATAAATTTGCCGGTATGAAATACACAGCATAATTTTAAAACTAAATTCTACAGGAAACTACAATAATATTATAATAGCAATAAAACGTATAATTAACAAATAAAGCGATATTTAATAAAATACGATAAAATAATAGGTTCAAACCGTAATTTCTATGGCATAATGAATTAGTCAGCTGATGGTGGAGTGAAGATAAGCTTTTTATATAAAAACTGTAATTATAAACGAAGTAGCCAAGTTATGTCCTTTATGAGTTTGATGATAAAATTAACAATTTATTTAAACGTACTGTTCTCAGGGGATTGTTATAAGTGTCGTGCTAAAATACTATTTTCTTCCACTAATTATTTATGTAAAAATGTAAATACCTCGCGTGTTCTGTGCTTCTATTATTCAAATTATAATCAGCAGTTATACGAGTTTATTATACACGATAAAAAATATAACTAGGTATATAATTTATAAATATTATAATATGAAATACTAATAATATTTAAAAGGTTTATAACATAAGTTGGTTACCTGTTTTAAATATAATTATTCGGATGTTAAATTTAAACCTCGGTCCTGAATTAGCAAACATATTCTGTGTACCTATTTAGTACAGGTTAACGTTCTAGGTATACTTGAAGCATTTGTACCATAAATATGTCGCTCAAACCATGGAAGCATGGTAGGTTACGATAACCTTCTATAACCTACTTCTGATAATTAAGAGAAAATTCTATACAGCATAGGTAATGATACGTAGCGATCAATTACACGTGCTATCTCCTTTATCTAAAGATGTATTATTATCATTAGGCTTTAGTTCATAACACAATTATAGGTTTATTTTTAATATAAGGGGGATTTTTTTTAAATATTTTTAATTCTAAACCAAAGCCGCGACACTGTATTCATGATTGACCCACCGGTAGACCGTTAATGTTATTTATTACATCGGAAGTTAATTTGCAGGTGAGCGACGTTCGCGGCTGCGGCTACCACCTGGCGACCATGCTGGGTCTGCTGCCGGCGCAGGTCATCAACGTGTACCTGGGCTCCACGCTGCGGTCCATGCATGACGTTTTGCACGAGTCCCACGTCACCGGATATATTGTATTCGCATTTCAGGTACTTTTATCTTTTTCTATTTGTATTATGTTATACAAGGTGTTTTCTTTTTGTTATGTAAATGTTTGGCTCGGTGATACAAATCATTTGTGGTCAACGCGTGCCTATCAACAATTTAAAAAAATCGAGAAAAATGTCTTCGATAAGGTTCTATAAGTTTCTCATCTCAGCAGATTAAACTAACCACCATTCAATATTAATTATTATCGAAGCGAGGTCTTTTAACTAGAAGTACCTACATAGTTATTTTATACAATACCTAGTATACAGTACAGTACTCTGCAGTAAAGTACTACTATATATGGTACTTTTATTCTAAAAAAAGTAAAGAAAGTAGAACGGAAGTCGCCCTATTTATAATGTAGGTTCTTCATCTAAAACTGTAAGGCAGAATAAACACTTAGTCACGTTTATAAACACCACTATCAGCGCTCTGTGAAGTGAGCCACTCAAAATATGTGAATGAAGAAGACCTCGAGACCGTTGAAAATAATACAATGATTTTAATATTTGTATAAAACACTGGAAATACTGTAAGAATTTTTGCTGAGTTGTGACAGATGTACAGACTACATATGGATATTTTTTTTTAATATAAACTTGTAAATTATAACTAAATTAGAGGTAGTATAACCTCTAGATAGACACGATTTCAGCTAAAGAAATAAGTATTATCTAACCTAAGAGTAGGATCATATATGAAGCTATACTTTTTCAAAATATTTAGTTTTTACCAATTCTAATACATTTTTAGTAATATTCAAAAAATATTTAAAAGAACTAACTGGCTGGCTCCTGGCTGCTTCTCGTTGTAACGTGAATTTGCTTCATTACGTCTTCAATTTGTCAATTGAAATGTCAATTGGCATCCCGTTATAAATGGGACTTCACACCGCTCGCCCTCATATATTATATGACAGTAATTTATTATGTATTTAAAAAAAATCGGGAAAAACTATATTGATGGCCTTAAAATGCATATATATTTTCATAAACCAATAGCATCGTACTACTTTATATGAAATATACACTTGACTTATTATAGCATTAGTTAAATTAATAAATATATGTATCAAATACAAGAAATTTTGCCAACTTATGTTCATAAATCAACCGAGATTAAACTACTATTTTCTAACTATGAACCAGTTCCAACTACTGTGGTCTTCTCCTTATCCTCTTTACGTTTATACCTACTCTTACCATCTTAATGCTTATTAAAATAGTTATGTCATAGTTGACGCATCTTATCTTAAGCCGTCTATCCCTACTAATATTATAAATGCGAAAGTAACTCTGTCTGTCTGTCTGTCTGTCTGTCTGTTACGCTTTCACGCCTAAATCAATGAACCGATTTTGATAAAATTCGGTGTGGAGATAGAACTAAATTTGGGAAAGGACATAAAATACTTTTTATTGCGTAAAAAATGGTAAAAGGGGTTGAAATATAGGATGAAAGTTTGTATGGAAGTTCCTTATTGTCAAAAATAAAATCATGTAAGATGACATAAAATCATGTAAGAATAACCATATCGCGCGATATAACTGAATTCTACGCGGGCGAAGCCGTGGGCGGAAAGCTAGTATCTTATAAACGAAAGTAAGGTAATATAGGATTATAACGTTTATCTTTTATTGAATTTGCTCGTTTATCTTTTTATTTGTAGAGTAACATCTTACCATAAAAGTAATCCAAACCTGCACGTCTTTAAATTGTGAATATAAATAGTAAAATGTTCAGAATATTATTTGTTGACTACAGAAGGTACATTAATGCGAAATTGCCTACCAATTGATTCTGGGAAATAATCTGTTCAAGGCACTTCCTTTAATTACTTTGATAATTACTATTTAATACTGTTTGCTATTAAGGGTTGCATGGCCTACTCCTTACCCAAGAATTGAAATATCAGATGCAAAAATATTTTCCAATTCTAGTTAAAGTATTAGTTTCAGAGATTAGTATGTACAAAGAACGACACTATCTTTAAAAAAAATATTTTCATTTGAAACAATATAATATATTATTTTCCGCTAATCAAATTAGGTACATACTTCAAAATAAAATTGAGTTTAAAAATAAACCATATGAAATGTCTGGTTACATAACGCGGCATTACGAATTGATTTTACGTCTAAGTTGAAGTTCTGTTGAAAGGATTTTACAGAGTTAATATAATTTAAAATACAAAATAACAAATACATATTACTTATTATTTGTGCAAATTCTAATTGTTATTTGATGCCATACGCCTTATAGAATAACTTATTTTACAACTCATTCAAAGCGTGAAGAAATAACCTCAGTTGAAACAATGGTTAGGAATCTTGAGTAGACGCTCGTGATTAGCTTTTTTGTTTTAAAATAAAACAATTTATCATTTAAATAAAAAGTCTACAGTCAAGTAATAAAATCACACGTAAATTCGCTAGACATTTTATAATTCAACTTTAACCACAATCGCAGTCAATACAGCAAAGAAATAATTTGTATATAAACAGGTCAGCTATCTGTTATATCTAGGTATAATTAATACTTGAGAGGGCGTATTTGTTTGTCTGCGATTGACAAATATAGGTATCGGTCATGTGACGTGCTGCGTGATCGAATACTAAAGCATTGACACCAATTCTGTAACTAAATTGTAAATAGTTATATATTTAATTGTAACTCTCGTAACTTTGTATTACATATATAAATTTATATATATTTTTTTTATATTTTGTCGTCATGAAGGTCTCATTTTAAATGTTACCAGCATTGTTATTTTATCTTAAATTCAACATTTTGTTCAAATAATTATCATTCATTGACTTTTTAGATAATGGATCTTTGATATTTTTGACCTTATTTCTATCTGAATGAATGTACCGTGCAACTAAAAAACAAAACAAACAAACATACAATTAGGTTTAAATTTTAAAATGCTGTTTAATGCTTACTTTAAAACTATTACCTACCTAGGTTTTAAATTTTATTACTTACTTTGTAAATAGGTATTATAATCGTGTAATGATTTTGAATGAAGTACTAAATCATATATATCTAATCATACGTAAAACAATATCACTACGCGACTCATCGCACTCTGAATGATATCATCCTTGTTATCGATATGATCTATGAAGTAATCAAAGATTAGTTGTAAGAACTAAATGAACATAATCTTCTATAATATAAGGGTTGGTTTAACATATTGCTGTTTTATACTCAATGAGTCTGTTGGTCTGAGGTCTTATTTAACCGTTTTATTTCATAAATCCCTAAGAAATGGGGATCGCATCTGCAGGTCTCTGTTGCAGATGTTCCATGATAGTAACCATTACATACATACATCAAGCGGACTTTTTGCTCTTTTAGCCCTAACCAAATATTAAAAAATAAACGATACAAATATATTATTCTGGAAAACGGCTTAATTTTAAGCCAATCGTGTCTGCCGACGAAAAAGTTGGCAGCTAGCTCGAACAAAAGTTAATTATTTCCAAAGTGGTGATACTGACAGCTTTTAAAAACAATTAAAAATAAAGAATAAAATATTTTGCACAATAAAGACAGTTAAATTAAGGAAAATTTACACAATAATATACATAAATTCAACTCGACTGAAATAAATAATAGTACGGGTAATTACTATCGTTAAGGTAAATATATTTTATATTGTAATCTTAATAGCGATACTGCGTTCAAGGTTTGTTTGTCCGTACTGATTATCGCCTTTACTGAGATATTAGTAAGTAGGTACACTCACACTTAGAAATACACAGATAATTTATTAAAGTAATATATCATGTATTGACTTCTGACCACTTCATTTTATACATACATACATAAAATGGATTTAATAAATATAAAACATCTTGCATCTACAGACTGGTCGATTCCGGAGTGTTATTCTCGTAATAGATATTCGTATGATAAAATATTTATTTGTTTAAAAGTTTCAGCGTGTTTTCCAATAATATAGTTCACTACTATAGTTTTTTTTTCGATGGTCAGTGCAGTCTATAAAATTGCTTCATATAATAGTGATGAGAAATCACACGTGAAATAATTTTAAAAGGAAAATGCCCTACATTTTAAAGTGCAAAGGAATGTTTTATTTTATTTTAGACTTACAATAACGTTTCACAATGCTGATATTGTTGCTAGTTGTTATCTTAATCGGGAAAGTTTGCGGAAGTCGGTTTGTATACTTTGCCAGCTACATAGATTAAATTTATGAAAGTGATAAGAAGTTTGTGAAGTATACCAAAAATATAAAATTATTGAAAATAGGACAAGTTGCGTTAGAATTAATATAGAGCATAGACTGCCCATACTAATCTAATCACGGGACGAATTTATATATTGCAATTTGTCCTTGGGGACGATGATTGTCGTCTTATCGCTTCTAACTAGTTTAAGGGGTCCATTATTTGTTTCGGTCTTATAATATTAAATTAATTGTTTTGTAATCGACTAAGAATACTTAATACTTTAATACAATACTTGAATTTTTCTTTTGTATAGGTTCATGTAATTCAATTTATATTATTTACATTTCAGATACTCATCGGCATCACGCTAATGGTGTGGGTAGTACAAAAAGCGAGAAAAGAATTGACAATTGCGATATTGGCTGCCGAGTTGGGTCGCGAGACGCTATCCACTAGCAGTTCTTCCAGCTAGCCCACGGCTCGGTCGTCCGACGCGGACAGCGGTAGCGACAGCTAGGGCTCGGCCCCCGGGTGCTGCGCCCGGCATTGTGAGACGTATGTTTAGAGATCATGAGGACTTTTATAAGAAGACTAATAATTATAGCATCAGTGGATTCATTCTTCACGTGAAATAGGATCCCCGAGGAAGCGACGACTGTCATGACACCGCTATCGTAGCATGATATATCCTCGTCGCTAAGTTGTATGTTGGTGTTATTAATTTATATTTAATCCTGTTACAATAATCGTGAATGTGTATAGTAATAGTTCGGGTTCAACATAATATTCTACAGCTAGTCACTTGATAATGACAGCTATGAAGCACTTGCTGGCCAATGTGAGACCTGATAAAGAAGTGAGGTCCACAATCCTGTGATATTAACATTATTCGTAGATAGAAGGCGTTAGATATTGTGAAGAATGTATTTTGTAAGAAACTGTTTATTATCTGTCAGAGTTCTGCAAATCGACAATTGGTTATTAGTATGATCTTTGTTTTTTGTTTCATAGTGCCGCTAATGAACGTGTGTGCACATCTTAAATAGTTGTGCGCACTATTTGCGAATGCTCACATGATTGCATACACTAGTATAAACATTGTGACGCACTGCGGGTGATAGTGATAGTCACACATCTATTCTGATATTTAAATGCACATAAAATTTCCGAATATGGAATAATCGTCCAAAAGTGTATATTTAAAACACTCTGGCAGGCTTCGATATAATATATTAACGATTTCAGCTGATAACGTGCTTGGTAAAAGAACTGCCGAAAAAATCTCATTGATATATTTTATTTGCAATGTCATTTTATTCTTCCAATTTCTATTAAAATATGAAGAATAAAATTTAAAGGAAATCTATAATTTTTTATGTATTTTTTATCACACCAATAAAAAAATATTTCAATGTTTTTCTTCCTCAGTTTTTAAATTTTACAACAATGAAATATATAAATAATTTAAATCTCCAAACAATATATTAAACCTGACAAGCATACATAATCGTCCTGGAATATGTTTCTTTTGCCTTCATATTTCCATTATACCGACGTCATGTTACCAAATCTTGCATACTAACTGAACGAGCCACTGTCACGTACATTTCGTACAGTAGAGATTGTGTTATCAACAAGAGAATCTCTCGTGCGGTAAATTTCGAGCATTATGCCGCGGCCTTCGAGGATCTTCGTGAAGTACAGCCAACGTTGTTGCTAGAATCCAATTACGATACAAATAGACTTAATGTTGAAACCTTTTTTTTTGCTACTTCTGTTATCGAAGGACTTAATGCAGTAAGAAAATATATTGTGTCCCATAGGCATATTTTAAAAACAATTTTCGTTTTTAATTTTTTTAAGTGTTGAAGTTGATTACCAGATCGTTCAAAAATAACGTATTCAACGTTATTTTTGAATTTTCAAATAAACAGATCACGATGTTCCAAGGTCGTTATTCTGTTGACTTTATTTATTGGAATCAGTCCAAAGAATTTCATTGTTAACACTAATGAAAATATTATTTTTCACTCAAAAATTGAACAGAAGGTAGTTAATGCATTATATTTATAAACAACTATTTACTATTCACAATTATTTACTGAGCTTTCATCATCGGTCATTAAAATTTATAAAAGTACGTAACTTAGATTTTTATTGCTACTGGCTGTCTATGGCAGATTGAGTTCAATCTCTTGCATAAGAGGTGAAAATAAAATATTTTCGTCTATTTATTAAGACATCAAGAAGAGCAGAGTATTTGACAGTTGATGATGTTTATGTCATTTTTCGGTTTAAGACGCAGTTTTCTTCAATATATTAAGTATTAGTATACTTTGTTACACATAATAAAAATATTATTTTAAATATTTATAGTTGATTAGTGTTATGTTATGGCAAAAGCAAGTATGTTAGGTCCTCAAAATATCTAATATATCGAAAATATTTGGATATTAAAAAATATATACTATCTACTCTTTGATATAATGCACGTTGTCAGCAAATATGAATAATTATAATTAAGTACAAAGGTCTCACAAATAAAACATTCTCAGAAGCATATTTGACAACTCATAAAACAAATTAGTGGAAAACGTTATACTAGTGTCATAATATGTGCTAATAATATTGAGTGTTCAGCTGTTTGTGTTCCTAGGGTTGGCATCTGCTAGTTCTTACATTAAGAAAAATAATTTTAATTAACAAGTATTCTTTATTACTAACTAATTAATTGGTGTATTGTGATAAAAATGTATAAACATGTATATTCGTGCTACAAATATTATGTAGAATTATTTATAAGCATAGCCTCTTTATAAATGTCTACTGTTCTTCAAACTTAAATATTATTATAAACTATATATAATAAGCAAATATTTTTCAAAAACGTATCCACGTGTCATTACTTTTCGGAAAATGTATGTAGTTAATATTATGATGTAAAAAATAATGTTGCCAAAATATATGTTAATGGTCGTTAGAGTTAAAATAGTTTTATATAACGTCAATAGTAAATAAGATATAACTTAAATAATATAATTGGTTTTAACAATAGCCTGTCAAATGGGACCATCAATTTAGTTATTATTTTTATAAAAAGAAAAATAAACTGAAAGTTGTGTTTCAAAACATGCAATTACCACACTTACTCAGTAAATTTTACTATCATTAGAAAGAAAGACTCATTTTATATCAATTCGATTAATATTAGAATGTTGATTTGAAAAATAACTCTTGCGACCACAAGCATACCTAAATCCAATAAAGTATTTAAATAACAAAAATAATTACATATGTCTAAGTATTTGGCATTTACTATTATAGTATTTATTGACCATTTGTTTTATTAAAAACTTGCTATCAAACGTGCTCATTACTTGATATGTCAAAAAGTTAGAAATTACAATGTATTTTCAGAAATTGTATATACTTATATGTTTCTAATTTCTGTTACTTAGATCCTAAATTGTTTTTTTATTTCTATTTATTCTGTGGAAAGGATTATTAGTGTTATGTAGAAAGGAGCCAACATCGAAATCATTTTATTATATTAATTTTATTCAAAAGTTAGTGCAATATGAGTTATATGTATATTTGTTATTGCTCTTATTATGTTGATGTCTTATGCTTACCTTTTTTGGTTCTTCCTTTTGACATTCTGAAGACTGATTTTATATAAAAATTAATAATAAATTGTATTTAATTTCTTTGTTCTTTTCGAAATTTATAAATTATTGACAGACTATACAAATTAATTTGTTTGACACAGATTTTAAAGAATTGCTATAATTGTTTTATTATCTGCATTTTCTGTCCGTGCCATATATATTCGTTTTTGTCCATGAAATGATAATTTAATTCTGAGTCATATTTATTAAGTGAAAATATAAATGAGCCGGTGCCAAAATATTTATTTCTTTATATAAATGTTGCTTTATATGTTCTTTCTTAAGATATTATTATAATCAACTAACATAATAACTATTATTTATAGTCACACCGAGTTTTACTAACTTAATATTTTTTAAGTTCATGTTAAAAGAACTATGAATGGGTAGTTATGTAAATCTTATAACAAATGACTTGTCTATTATTTATGAAAAAAATAAAAGCATTAACTTCCAAACTTTTGTTAGTATGTACAAGGAGTAAGTGACCAGTTAGTGCAATTTTATACTTAATTTTATTAAAATATATGATTAATCTAAATAATGCTTTTAAAGCTATGCTCAGACTCCTTTTAACTATTTTTGTAATACTCTAGTATAAATTTATAAATCTTATGCATTTATTCTAAACGAATTTATTTTGTGTAACTTTAAAATATCCTCCTGTTGAAATGACTTCGTTTTGTCCGTTACCAATAAACAATAATGATTACATCTTATGTGTTGTTTTTCTTCAACTGATCTCAATTTATTATTATTATTATTATTATTTTATGACAGGCAGGCAGTTGAGACAACTGTTTAAAACCTGTATCCCACTTCGTAAATTAATTAATTGGATTATTATTATTATTATTATTTTTTTTTTTTTTTTTTAGCATATATGCATCCAGTCTGTTCTTAAATTGATTTGTGGATTGTGCAGATATCACATCTGGTGGCAACCTGTTCCAAGTTTCCACAACTCTGTTAGCGAAAAAGTACTTGTGTGAATTATTAAATGATACAGTCCTTGATAATTTGAGGTGATGTCCTCTTAAATGGGTATTTTGTGAATACCGGAATAACAATTTATCAAAATTCTCCAAATCGTAATGCCCATGCAATATTTTAAATGTTTCGATCAAATCGCCACGCTCTCTGCGTTCTTCCATGGTTGTCAATTTAAGTGCTCTTAATCTTTCATTGTATGGTTTATTTCTTAAAGTTTTTGGGACTTTTGAGAATCTACGCTGTACCTTCTCCAATATTTCAATGTCTTTCTTAAAATAAGGACTCCAGATTTGAAAGGCGTACTCCAAGATAGGCATTACAAAGGATTTGTGAATTTTAAGCATCATGTCAGGTGTCAGATGTCCAAAAGCTTTTCTTATAAGATAAACAAAGCTATTAGCTTTTTTAGTAATAGCTGCAATGTGGTGTTCCCATTTCAGGTTTTCAGTGATATGCACTCCTAAGTCAACTTGTTCAATGACTTTTCTCAGAGGTATCCCTTCTATTTCATAAGACCGATGGGGGTTTCGAGTTCCGATATGTAATACGGCGCACTTGTCTACATTAAGCTTAAGAAGCCATTCTTTTGACCATTTAGTTATTTGTAATAGGTCAGACTGAAGATGCGCGGATGCAATGAGCGGATTTGCAAAAATCTTTGTGTCGTCAGCAAACATATATTTACATTGCATGACAAACATTTAGGCAAGTCAAATGTATAAATAATAAATAGAACCGGACCAAGCACAGATCCTTGAGGCACCCCACTCAGTATTTCTCTTTTATCTGAAAGTGAGTTGCCAATTTTCACACGGAATGTTCTTTGACTTAAGAAGTTTTCTATCCATTTCAACAATTTACCCCGTACTCCAATAAATTTTAGTTTTTGCAAAAGTCTTCCTGTGGGAACTTTGTCGAATGCTTTTTCATAGTCTAGGTAAATCACATCAATTGGATCTCTGCAATTAGAACTGTTTACCCAAGAAGACAGACAAGACAGAAGATTTGATGTTGTAGACCTTCGAGGACAGAAGCCATGCTGTTGTTGACTAATGACTTGGTACCGGTTCAGGAATTGTCGGATATGCTTGACAACTATTTTTTCCATGACTTTGCATACCACACTTGTCAAGCTTATAGGCCTGTAGTTACATGGTTCTAACTTATTTCCTTTTTTGAATACAGGGATCACCGTCGCAGTTTTCCACAACTCTGGTATAATTGCGGTATCATATGATGTCTGAATTAAATGCACCAATTTTGCAGTAATATCGCATTTCTTTAAGATAAGTACAGGAATCTCGTCAGGCCCTGGTGAAGTGTCTTCTTTCAAGTCTTTTATGGCTGCTTGTACCATAGCATTTGTAATTATAAGATCATCGCAATATTCCGAAACATGGAGACTCGGATCCATGGTAGGAGCTCCGCCAAGCGGTTCAGCGACGAACACACTGGAAAACTGTTCTGCAAAGGCCTCCGATATTTCTTTAGGGTCCGACACAAGTTGTCCTTGACTGTTACGTAATATACTGGGCACGCCAATATTTGAAGTGGTCTGATGCTTAATGTAAGAATAGAATTTTTTTGGTGCGGCTTCAAGCAAATTCCTTTCATATGCCGCTCGCTCTTTTACCTATATTTAACTAATTGCAAAGCACTTGTGCACTCTTGGCGCATTATTATTTCTTAATTTAAATTTTTTTTGAAGTATAATAATTGTATTTATATTCTATATTTAAAATAAAGTTTCGATCTAAGCAGTGCTGCAATTATATTCATGGGAAAATGAAAAAATAATATTAATGTACTTATATAAAAACTCTATCACAGCAGCATATTTCATGATTAGTCTAATATGTTAATATGTACTGTATCTTTGAATACATCGTAAAAAGTAATTTGAAATCAACTCTTTATTCAGATTGCAAACTATAAATTCACAAAAGGCTTATTTTTCTTTATAATAAGACGATCATCTTATGTATGAACCATAGAGTACTATAATCCGCCACAATGCTCTGCGGGAGTTGAGCTGAGCGCCCTCCCCCTTTTTTATGCTACTAAAATCGGTACGTACCACGACACAATATTTTTTTATTCTGATTTTGGAGAACAAGCCCAGTCACGTCCTTGACATGCGTGCCAATTTTGGTTAAAATTGGTCAAGTGGTTTACCTGTGGTGTTGCCTCAAAAAATTGATCCCCAAATGGTTAAGAGTTTCGCTTACGCTCAGATCAATAACATGTTTACAGTCATAATAGAAGGCACTAATTTGATTGACGAATCTGTTAAAGAATTTGATGTATTGAAGAATGTTCTAGATTTAATTTGTCTTTTGTTTTATGATAAAATTATTTTTTTGGTACTTTTTTGACTTAGGTAAATGACTTGAAAGTAGTTTTGTTTAATGTAAAGTACTTGACAATTATAAAATACAACAATATCTCCAAAAATTTTGTTTTGTAGGCAGAGGCGTAGTGAGAGGGGAGGGGGGGGGGGCAAGGGGTGTCATCATGCCCCGGGCGCTACTCGCGACGGCGCTTTTCGACGGTATTTTGAAACGCAGCCATGGCTTCTTCGGCGTCCAAACCACGTTTTCCTCGGAGTTTTTCTTTTATTTTCGGAAACAAATAAAAATGGCAAGGTGCGAGGTCAGGGCTATACGGATACGGATGAGCCATTAATTCATTATTCGCCCAGCTTTTAGCCTAGGTCGTTTTTACCAAACTTTTTCCAAAATAACTGGCAAACTAGTTAGTGTACCACTCAGCAATTGTCGCGTAATCCTTCCCAATAATGAGGCCACCACCTTTTTTCCATACTTTTCCTCAATCTTTGAAGCATTTCACGGCATACATCAACACGACGGGAATTTTTGGGCTTCGGTCAAGTTATGAGTTATCCACCGGGTACAAACTAAATGTTCATGAGGAATTTTGTGCACTTGACTTATACTTAGCTCTTGTTATAGCTTTACCAAATCTGGTGATTTGAGGTCACTCTTTTGTCAGTGGTCTATATAACTTGGTCTTGTCGTCGATCGTGGTCGGCAGCATAGTCTCGCTGTCGAGCGTCATTCCAAAGATACTCGACAGCGAGGATGTTTGGGTCGCCATGGCCTCCTTCTACGAGCAAGTCATTGCCACGAATGAGCCGTGGAACGGGTCAGGGAGCTAGCCTCTATCACTGAACTGCTCCGTAGGGGTAGGCTGGGTAATGAAGCGGCGGGTATACATATAATATTAGTCACTAGGTAAGAGGGGACGGTGACCCCTCTCACCTACCATAGGACTACGTCCACGTGAGGGTGCACTTAGTTGCTCGGGGCACCCTCATTTCGGGAGATACCGAAGGGGGGGGACGAAGTCAATCTCGTTCTTATAAAATATACAGTCACAGAAAAAGCATGTATCCTTTGGAAAAAGTATGTATCAGAAAATAACAAGTAGAAGATCGTCTATTTTTAATATAGATACTTCGCAAGCCCACAACAAATATAGCGTTTAGAAAAATACAAAAACGCATTTTTTTTTTTAATAAATTGTAAGTATAAGTATTTAACTTGGGGGCGCTGAAATTTATTTTATATGGTGCCGCTGAAACGGTATTGTGCCCCGGGCGCGAATGAAGCTCGCTACGTGCCTCTGTTTGTTGGTTGACACACTATTGGTTATAAGCATCCAATTATTTTTTCAAATAAATGATCATTCATTGGTAATTACCTCAAAAAGCACAATCTTTTATCTCCCACGCAATTTTATTTCCGTGCAGGTAAATCCACGTGAGATGCAGTCTATGGATTAACTAACTTTGTACATCTCGTAAAAGCCTTTGACACGGTTTCTGTACCGACTTTAATACAAAAGATAGATAGTTTTGGAATCAGGGTTACGGGTACCCTTTAATATCTTTTTAATCCCCGACTAAAAAGAGGGGTGTTATAAGTTTGACCTGTGTATCTGTGTGTCTGTTTGTGGCAATGTAGCGACCAAACGCGGGGACGGATTTGCATGCAGTTTTTTTAATCAAAAGCTATGTTCGTCGAGATGGTTCTTAGCTATGATTTTTCGAAGTAGAAACAGTCGTCACCAAGATATTGAAGTTTTATTGGTGAAAGGTTTTTATGCAATAATTAGCTGTTCCCAGCGGCTTCGCCCGCGCCATATAGGAAAAAAAGCCTTGTTTTGTAGGTCAAAATGTTTTTAAACTAATTTACTCGCGTTACTTAGAAGGGGCAACAGCTAGTGATAATGTAAATCCCTTCATCATAGTGTTATTAGTGATTGTAAATCATTTTAACTCTAAATATTTAGGTATATTTAATAATATTCGTATATATCTAAATGAAAAAAGTCTTGAGTCATGTTATTTAATACATGTATAATTTATTACTTTGTCGAAATTTTCACGCGGACTCTTTTTTTGGTATTAAATATAACCTATGTAATATATTAATTAGAGGGATAATATAGAATTCTAAAGGTAAAATATTTTATTAAACCGCTCCAGTAGTTTCGGAGCCTATTCAATTCAAACAAACAAACGATCAAATCTTTCCTCTTTATAATATTAGTGATGATGATGATGATGATGATGATGATAATGATAAAATATAGCCTATGTTCTTCAGGGATAATGTAGGATTCTAATGCTAGGGGGGCCGTCGCCGAGAACCTCCTCGTGTGCCCGTCTGTTTCCCTTGTTGCTCGGATTCGTCCGGTGGCATCGGAAGCGGTACGGGCCGGTGCTCCCTGGGCAACAACGGTTAATGTGATCCTTCGGGTTTGCATTAGCCGTTCGCTAATACTCGGCCCGGTCGGCCATGGGGGTTTGTGCCCGGAGCATGGCTGGCTGGCGGGCAGGCTGCCTTTCGGGGTGGTTTGTCTGCGAGGTGGGCTCGGGCCTTTTGGCCTGGGCACTAAGGGTGGGAGGGCGCAGGCCCTCTCTACCGGGGACAGCAGCGGGGTCGCCCCGGGTACTTCTCTGTGCGCAGAGTGGACTGTGGGGCGGTCCCGTGGTTGTGTGGGGGGTACGTGGCGGTCTCTTTCTTGCTGAGGGGGAGGCCGTTGCGCTGATAGGGTGATGGCCCGGAATAGTCATCGTCAGGTACAATAGCGCTTGACGATGATTAGTCCGGGCGAGGTGGCGGCGGAGCTCTTCCTAGGGAGGGCTTCGTTGGCTGGACCACGTCCGTTTTCGGACGGGGTCCGGCCCCGAGAGGTTGAGTCGGATCGGGACACCTTCTTCGTTGAGGGAGTCCTGATTTGGCTCGGCCGGCTTGGGTGGAGGGCAGGGGAGCCCTTCGCCATTCAACAAGCCCCGGAGTGGGACGCGCTCAAGTCAACCGGGCGCGTCACTCCATGGAGGTGGTGGCTGCTCACGCGGCCTTCCGTCGGAGCAACGCGGATGTGTGCGCAAGCGTTCCCGTGGCGCTCCATTACGAGAGGTGTTGACCGTCTGGTTTAGTGAGTAAGAGTCTCACATAACCACTTCCATCTTCCCCAGGATGGAGGTGTGTATCCATGAGGATTCCAGACGTTAAAAAAAAAAAAAACAAAACAAAAAAAGGATTCTAATGCTAAAAGAATTTCTTAAATCGGTCTAGGAGTTTCGAAGCCTATTCAATTTAAACAAACAAACAAATCTTTCCTCTTTATAATATTAGGAAAGATTAATAGAAACACTTAAACAACTGAAAATATGTGTGTCTATAGGTTTATTTAGTACAATTAAGAAACTAGTAACATAACTTTAAAAAGCAAAAAAATAAAATAAAAATGTATAAAACCCCTTTTACAAAAAGACCTCTAAAAGAATAAAAATAATATTATTATGTACTTATTGAAGTCATTGCATCGGGAACGGTTTTATAAAAGAAGAAATTAAAATGCAAGTAAGTTACCAAGGCAAGTAAAGAAATCGTAACTTTATAAAATAGACACCATGGTCAACGTACGGAAAAACGTTCCCCCGACGCAACGATCAATAAGTACATAATAATACAATATATTTTTTTAGAGGTCTTTTTGTATCGGGGGTTTTTGAAAGTTTTAATTTTTTTTTTAATTACACTTTCTAATCTGAGCACGCTCAGAGAATAAAGATAGGAAATTTGTCAGTGAGAAGTACAAGCTTAGGTAATTACTGTACACCTCAAGGACGCATTATTCGCCCGACCTTATTCCTAATATACATAAAAGATGGGTTTGCTCTCAATTATTCAGGCTAAGGTCATAACATTTGCTGCTGATACTGCCCTTCTCTTTTTCGCTACGATAAGGAAGTGTGTGAAGATGCACAGCAGGGTTTAAATATTGTGTGTAAAAACTTTATTTCTGTTGTTTTTTTGACGAAAAATTGTCATTATTGAGTGAAGTGAACTTAATTCGATAAATTTAGGCGATAATGCCGGATCTCAGCGTTGCTCTGGTTTCTAAAGCTGTAACTTTAATTGAAAATGGTTACACTTACAATGAAGTGGCTCAAACATTACATGTTTCCAAGTCTGTGATTTTCCGCAATGTTAAACGATACCGGCAGACTGGAGGGTATACCAGGCGTAAAGGACAAGATCGCAAAAGAGTAACAGAAGAGAGAGACGATAGATTTATTGTCAGCAGTGTTCTCAAAAACCGTACCTTGACTTCTTCTGAGGTACGAAACCAGCTGCAGGAAGTTCGACAAGTGATAATTAGTACCAAAACCGTCAGAAGGAGACTGAAGGCAGCTGGTATAGGGGTGTACTTGCCTGCCAGAGGTCCACAGCTCACCGCAGGTCATCGAGTGGCTCGGGCCAGCTTTGCTCGTTTCCACCTAAATTGGAATAATGACGCTTGGGGAAAAGTTCTTTTTAGTGATAAGTCCAGATTTTGTCTCAAACCAGATGATGGAAGGACCAAAGTATGGCGACGACCCGGAGAAAGATACGCTCAGTGTAACATTATTGGGAGAGAGCCGTATGGTGGAGGGTCAGTAATGGTATGGGGCGGTATTTGCTTAGGAGCACGCACGGAGCTACACATCGTAGAAAACGGCTCCCTGACTGCGGCAAGATACGTAACCGACATTTTAGAGCAGATTGTGATGCCTTTTGCCCCTTTCATTGGAGACAATTTTCTTCTAATGCATGACAACGCTCGACCTCACATTCCGGCATTAGTTTCGGAATATATTAATGAGGTCGGAATCCAGGTTTTGGGGTGGCCGGCACGCTCGCCAGACCTAATTCCAATAGAACACGTTTGGGACAAACTGGGAAGACAAATTAAACAAAGAAATCCATCACCTGTCAACGTAAGAGACCTCAAAACCGCATTGGTTGAAGAATGGAACTCAATGCCGCAAAGTTTTATTGACAATTTAATAGAGAGCATGCCCAGACGCATGCAGGCAGTTTTAACAGCAAGAGGTGGCAACACTAAATACTGATTGTATCACCCATCGCGAAAAAACCAGTCATTTGGACAATATTAACTTTTCTTTAGTTTTCATTGTGTTAGGTCAAAACTCTTCAGAATTAAGTCACTGACCTTATTGTCTTTAATTTCGTTTCTTTCGCTTTAATTTTGTGATTTTTTATGTTCAAAAATGTTAATTTAATTAATTCAGAATAATAATCAAATGTATTGTACAACAAAAATGTGTTTTCATATGATCTTGCAGTCTGTTTTTTGCGTTCCGCTAAATATGTCCACCGGTTTATATTACTACCACGGATCCCTATTATACGAACAGAAGTGCCAAATCAATTCAAATGTCATCAATTTCCGATAAAATTAGCATTTGCGATGACTAGTCTCAAGGCTAACGATGTCTGTTAGTGGTTTAGATTTGTAAATTTAGCCCATTATAGGTACGTACTCGAGATCATGCTCGAGTAGGAAAACCATACGGTAGCTCAGTTAGTTGAGCGACGGGCCGGTTTCCCAGTAGTCGCGGGTTCGTATCCCTGCCCGTATCGGTTTATTTTAGCGATACGGTAACTAAGTTGGTAGAGCGACGGGACGGTTGCCCAGTAGTCGCGGGTTCGAATCCCTGCTCGTATCGGTTTATTTTTCGTTCTATATTTATATAAATTATTGAAATTGTTCTTCGCCATTTGCCTAGTTTCATTGGTAAAGAGTGTCTTCTTATATAGTTCGAATAATTTGTATGTCATATTACATAAAATAATATGCGAGTGTCGACACTGGGCAGATCATATTCGCATGATTTTTCGTCATTATATTGCAGATTTTGGAACGTCAAATTTCTTTGTACTGGGCATTGTAGACAGTAGCACTTGTTTTACACCAATTTGCTTACCAATATGTAAATAGCACATGAGGACTCGTAAGTAGGTAGGTACTTAATTTTAAGTGGAGAGCAGTCAGATAATAAAATTATTACGTTTAATACATGCTAGGTTATTTTTACCAAACCTTTCTAGAAGCAAGCATTGCTCACTACATTGTTATATTGAATATAAGTAATAATTCTAAATCTAAATCAATATCTCAAGATGTTTATGTGACTGTAGTTTTATATACTTAGGACATCTATGTGGACATATTGTTATAAAAATAATTAAAAATTACTATTTAATTCAATTACTAACATTTGAAAACAAAAGTTAAAATGTCATAAATTTTAATATAAAATTAATCAGTTCTACGGATCACTATTAGTAAAAAATAGTAGTCATTCTCGAACGCATTTACAAACTGTCATTCTTATTATCATGGCGGAGGACGAAGACGGTGTTTCGGATAAAAAATCATCCCAAAATTCGAATAATGCTGAAACCTCGCAAGACAACCAACAAAATCCTATCAAACCTGATCTAGGAATTGAGGAAGCTAAATATGACGTGAAAGAAAATGGAGATACTAGCCCTTCAGAGCCTATAAGTTCAACGTCGAGTAAGTATTTGATGAAGTTGTTTTTTGTTGCCTAAATATAATAGCATTTGATTAAATGCCACATCTTTTGCAGAGTCGACTGGTGCAATGCGTAAGGATGAGAATCCATTTTCTTTTCGTCACTTTCTGAAGCGAGATTTATCGCTACCGGGAAATTCAACATATGAAAACACCGGAGCACGACCGAAAGTTTACGCGAATACAGTGCAGCATTCGCCAACTAAAATAGATCTTCACACTGATACGAAACGGGAAAAGAGTCGCCCTAGTGAAATTCAAGCCAAAGATAAACAAATTGACGGAGTAAACCACCGTAATAGTGATGATACGTCTTCGAGTAGTTCTGTAGAAATAGAGATTCCTTTTAGTGTAGTGGACAATTCAGATTCTAAGCATAATCTTTATGCAGATGGTTCTGACGGGCCATTCTTCCACAGGCCAAACATAGCATCTGAACCTCTAGGTATGCCATCACTACCGGACTTTGTTCAGGATCACATTTTAGTTGAGCAAGCTTATTTGAACTCAAATGGTCCAATATCAGTGGACTTGGATAATTTACCAGATTTTACATTTAACACAAATTACAACACTGGTTCATCATCCTCATTGGGAAGACGGAATAAAAGTGTTTATAGTGGTAACAGAGGATATGATTACAATTCTTACATGGGAGTGGCATCTACCTCTGCTGAGTCTGGCCCTTCAAATCGCAACATTCCTCTGGACCTGCCATCTGGGGCAGAAGCAGCGGGACCTATGCCTCTGGACCTGCCCCCTCACCTTAGTTTGGATCTCACCGAGTCAGTGAATCCAGCGGACCGAAGGAATGTGTCCCCAAGAAATAACTTTCCATTGGACCTTCCACCTAATGCTGGTGAGTTAATGTTTTTATATTATATAAACTTACTGTGTTCTGGTAAAGTAAATAAATATGCCTTTTATCCTCAATAACTCAATTAACGAGATAACTTAAAAAATATTCTACTTTTTCAGCTTAAAACCCATGTTTATAAGCATGTATTATAATTGTTTATAATCTTATATAACCAATTATTGCATGGATGAGTTAGAAATAGCGATAAATGTCTAGTTATAATAGTGTATTGATGTATTGTTATTATAATGCTATTGTGCCATGTTTGGTTTGATGTGCTGCAGCTGTGTAGATTTATGATTGCATTCATTATATATTTTATAATAGCTTTTGTTTCTGTAGTTATTTAATCACCAAGATTACAAAAATATGTGTATATGCTTTGTCTTAATATTTAATTTTAAAATAAACAAGTATTACATATAAATTTCACATTGTCATATCACTATGCTGTAGAAATATACATCTTCATATTAGTTATAAGAAATTTGTAGTTAATTTACTTAAAGAAGATAGCCAATTTTTTTATTTCTCTTTAAAATATTCCGTCATAAACTTTTAATTGTAATATTATTTTTTATCGATGTGTTAAAATTCACAAAAAAAATAATTTTAAATATATATAATACATTAATGAAAACATTTATTTAGCAATTTGATAAATGCATTAATTTAACATTTGTTTTGTCGGTCATAACAATAGTTGTTAATTGGTGAATATATTTAAAAAGTTCAAGCTACCTGATTGTTATGTCTTATTTATGTAAATTTACTGTTTATTGCTGACTAACTGACCATGTTTTTGAATTAAAATTAATGATATATATTTATATGAGTTTTAACTCAATTGTTTTGTATCAAGTTTAAAAAACATAGACATATATTCTCTTTGTTCTTCTGAAGAAATTGTGTAAAAAATATCAAAAAACACAATTATTCAATACTGTAGCATTAAGTCAATCAATGCAAACTATTCAGACAACATCTATAATATTCAATTTAATTTAAAAAATATAAAATATTTTTTCCCATATTGTGCAACATTGGAACACACCAACACTAAACAAACCCCCCTGTTCGTTACAGGCGCGGAGTCCATGCGTCTCCCGGACTTCCTGCCCGTGCATCCCGGACGGACCTCCCCGGAACCTGAGCACCAGGACGAGCAGCTCAATCAAATCATTGCTGAGTTGGAGCGCACCAGGTTAACATTAAATACATACTTTTTACACAACATACCTTCACTTTTATTGTCGAGCTGGCTCATCGTCAGCCGTCCTAAAGATCTGACTGACTGGTGACTTACCCATCACTTTCAACCTTCGAATCCGAAGTTCCCGGGCTTCGTCTGAGCTATCGTAGTTCTATCGTTTTGACTCATCGAAATTGACCACCTTCCACCACCACCTTACCACCTTCTCCAGGTCGGAGCTGTTCACGGAGCGCAGTCGTCGCTCGCGCGCGGAGGAGGACGCTCGCTCGTCGCGCGCCGCCGCGGGAGCACTACGCGCGGAGCTCAGTGCGGCGCGCGCTAGGCTCAGTGACGTCAGACACGCCGACAGACACTACGCTGGACAGCTGGAGGCGGCCGCGCACCGAGTGGAAAACAACCTCGTGGACACTGCGGTGAGAAGGAGACGTGCTATTAGATTATAATTACAAAATTATATTTTAATGATTACCATCAAGTTGGGACTCTTTTTCGCCATTGTTTAGTCCAAGAATATATCAGCTATACTCGACATTGCCTCGTATGCATTTCTGTTAGGAGTAGAAGATTTACTGAACGGTGCAAGGTGCCGGGGCTATTATATATATACTATGTATTGTATTATAAATTAATACGATTATTTGCAGGCTAGAGCGACGGAAGCTGAAAGTACCGTCTCGAAATTAAAGAATGAAATTAAGATGTTAAAAGTGAGTATTCGTTCTATGTAACAAGTTTGTTTTAAATTTTAAAATGAAAAGGATTACAAGTTAGTTCTCCACATTTTTGAAATTTTACTTAAGATACTACTAACACTGAAAAAAGCGCTTCTGAATCAAGGTAAAGTTTGTCTCACTTGTACTCTAATTTATATATTATGGGTTTTTATTTTAATTTGTTAGGCGTTGCGAAATCTAAATTCACACTTTCATTCTATCTCTTTGTTTATTTGGTTAAGGATACATTGTCCATAAGAAGTTAGTTTATTAGAAAAAATAATTTTAGTATTTTATGCATCTTCATCTAAGAATTATATTGTTATATTGATACTGTTCCCAGGAAGAGTTGTCGCTGTGTCAATCGCAAGTGCGTGCGTTACGACACGCGCAGACACGCGCCGCCACAGACCTACGACACGCCACCACCGTCGCAGACACCTCGCTCAGGTACACATGTGCACACACATACACACTTTAACATAAACTTACTGCTACACACTAACATACATACACACTGACACAAACGTACACACTCACACAAACGCACACACTCACACAAACGTACACACTACACATACACTGTAGCTAACCAGTAGCGGATTTAGGTTTGAGGACGCCCTAGGTCCGAGACGATATGGCGCCCTTTATCTTTTGTAACAGTATATATATATATATATATATATATATATATATATATATATATATATATATATATATATATATATATATATGTACATATATGTGTGTGTGTATAAAATAATAAGAAATCTAATTCAGGTATAAATTAAACATTTATTTTTTTAACAACTTTTAGGACTTGCCTGATTAATTATTTTAACAAAGAAATTCTACCCTCAAAATGGTACTATGTTTCGATAGTAAGAGCGCAATAAAATAAACTTTAAAATTTGGTCTTGCAGTTTACAGAAAACCCAATCGATTTTAAATTTTAGTCAATTTTGGCGCCCCTCAAAATTTGCCGCCCTAGGCCCGGGCCTCACGGGCCTAAGCCTAAATCCGCTACTGTAGCTAACATACACACTTACACAAAAACACACATACACACACATTCTTTTAATATTTCGCTAAAAAAGTAATTCGCCATCCTTGTAGTTCTATCATTCTCCTTGCTTATTAGTGATGTTTTTAACTGATTGACAACACTATTGCTCCATACAGCAACAAATTAAATGTAATTGTTATATTTCTCTTAATTTTCCTTTTCAGAGAGCTTTTGTCGGGCTTAGAGAGGTTAAGGTCGTTGAGCTCGACGCTGGATCCTACTTGATACTACTCACTGTAAGTCAGTGACAAGTTTCTCAGCGGCTATTTATAAGATAATTTATTGATTATTATTACTTATCCTCGAAATACTGATTATTGTATATTTTTTTGCAAAAAAATATTTAAAATGTGCAGTTGAAGACAAAATATATAAACATTAATATTAAGATCAATTTGAAGATATGGTAGACCTTTATTTAAATTAATTAATTCAATGTCAGAATGACACCTATAATGTGGTCTTAGAATAATGATGTAACTTCAGTGAGTTTTTTAAATAATATATATTTGTATGGTTATGAAACTCATATATATTTTTATATTTGAATGTATCATTGTTTTATTTCAAGGTTCCGTAAAGAGTATTATATGAAACTAGCGACAGTTACTAGTAACTAGAATATAAACTTAGAATATTTATTTTTTCTTGAAATAAATGATTTACTTTGTAGTACTAAATCTGCTATTGATATGGCATTTCATTATATCCCCACAAAATAATTATAATTAAATAATTATAAACACAATAAATAATTGTAAACATACTTGTGAAACATAGAATGTGTAAACAAATATTAAGATAATATAATAAACTTAAATTGTATTTAGTTTTTAAATAATCCTTGACCTCTTTACAAAACTAAGTAACATACAGTATAATTTATTGGGTGTTAGTTGAGTATTCTATTAAATATTTTTATCTTTTTAGTGAAACATAACATCCAATTTTATATTGTAAATAGGTATTCAATGACATTCGTTAATTTAAATGTCGAAAGTAAGAAGGAACACGTATATGTTATTAATATTGTATTGAAGGTACACTACACTATGTATCTTGGTCTGTTTATAAATTATACATTTAATGTTCATTAAGTAAATATAAATCTAGAGATATGGAATTGGTGACGTAGTTAAAATTGTATAAATATAGTGTTAAAAATAAATGTAACTTGTTATTAAAATGTTTCTAAAGTGGCACCTCATAATAGTGACAAATTTTTTAAAACTTATTTGTATTCGTTTAAGCCGGTCCTGTTCTTGATGTAGAAAATGTATATGAAATTAATCATATGTTTAATATGTAATGATCACTAATATATTTGCTCTCTCAAAATAAATGTCAGATGTGAAATTATTTCTTATATCTCTCCATTCTAATCGTAGTTATTAACGTATTGCTTGAAATTTCAAGTCTGACAACTTATTTTGAGAGATCTATTTCGGTCATGTTAATAAAATGTATGTCTTATATTTTGTTCGTGCAAAACAATAACACGACTGGGCTTCGTTTAACATAAGACTATGACCACAACATCGTTCGTTGCAATATCCTAAATACCACAAAACTCAAGACGACTCTACATTAAGAGAGCCAAGTCTCCAATGTTGGTTTATATTTCCCGATATCAACTTCGCTTTCAATTAATTATAGTAAAATAATTAGTCTCAATAATATTTAATTCAAACTACATAACATTGTACAAAATTATATATTTTCTTTTTACTTGATTGTTATTATGTATATCAGTTAAGTATATAAGTATATCCTCGCTCATTTTCACTAATCGTCTTTATTTTAGGCTCCATAGAGTTCATTTGACTCTGTTTCTTGTCAGTTTTCATCTTTGTCAACTTCCTCACATTTTTATATCAACAATGATTCGATGCAACGCGTCCACGTAGACTAGCACTAACTAGACATAACTAACTGTGAAGACATTTGTTCAATAAGGTTGTGGTCCATCTTGTATTTATGTACACGGGGAGTCGTGTTGTTCTTATTTATAATTAATAAAGGCGGCTAAAAAAATAATTAAAAATATATTGTACAATACTAAGTAGAACTAAGAGTTTGAAGAGAATCTTAATGTATGGCGGTTGAGCAAGCATCGTAGTATATATTTATTTTCAAAATTAACGTCAAAAACAAAGAATATTTTTTGCTAAATTTATATTGGTTTAGTTAATTTTTATATCATAATTAGGATTATAATGTGAAACAGATAGTTGATAGGTTGCTGTTAAAAAAATACTAAAAGAATATGATCTGATTAAGATTTTAATAAAAGAAATAAACACAATACTTTAAACTAAAACATTTAAAAGAATAGATAAACTTTCATATTGCCAAACCTTCGTTAGATACTACAGCTCAAAACTTTAAAATTATCATTAAATTACAAAATATATTTACCTCAATCTTGTATACGTTATAGATGTGTATATATATATTATATTAATACCTGGAATTCTGAAAGACTCATTTAGGAACTCTAAAAACCACATTCAAATCAGACACACATACTTGCATATATTCGAGAACTACTACTAATTTTAATTGAGATCAAAATGTACAGTGTAACATATCACACTACAAGTAGTTCAATAAACTACTGAGAATTGTAAATTGGTAGATGTAAATAGACAACGGGCCCAAGGCTTAGTACATTCATATAATTAACTTTAATATTACTCACTTGAAGTTTATTATTATTTAAATGATGGTGAGAATGAATCACTTGTAATATAACATATTTACGTGTGTATGTTTGTATCTGTTCGTGTATTGCACATAACTTGTATATTCTGTGTAGCTTTTGTTCGATCGAGATGTCGTGTTATACTCGAAATATAACTTATTTGAGCCCGAAATAAATACATTTACTTTTAACTTGGTTTTATTTATTACCAGAACAAAATATATTGATATAGACACCATTTCGTTGTCTTTCTTTTTCTTATATATATCTACGTACCATACCGCAATACTATAATATGTAAACTGTTTCACACAAAAGGGTAACTGGAAGAGATCTCTATAAGAGATAAGCAATCCTTTGTACTTTGTAATTTTCTTCTTTTTTTTTGTATTTTTAATTGAATGGTACATAAATAAAATAAATAAAATCATAAGTTTTTTTTATAAACGGTGACATGTCTTATTGAGTAGAACTCAATAAAATAACCTAATAAATTATTACTCGTTTGTTGTCATGTCACCTCAGACAACACCAAAAGGTCATCAGTACTATAGTAGATATATATTATGCAAGTCACTTTACAAATTAAATGTTTTCATTGTTTCTGGACGTACATTATATTAGGGCTATTTCCCTGGCGCAGTACAGTTGGACTGTAGTTTATTAAAGAACGCTGTTGCCCATATCCCCCTTCCACCCCTCTGCGATTTTAAGCCTCTGTTACTTTTTACGACACCCACGAGAAGATAGGGGGTGGTGTTAATTACGTTTTTCTATTGTGTTAATCGAAAAATAATACGTAAATTACACAAAAAATATATATTTTTTAATATCAACGTCCATGCGATATTGAAACAACAGTAGTAAATTAAAAGTTTATTATGACTTATATCACAAAAAGATAATAAATATATTATTTGGAATGTTAATACATGAGTATACTCATACTAACGATAATGTTATACATTACAGTTTCAACTGATTAATAGGTATATTTTATATAAATCTTAGATGTAATAATTAATTTATTATGATCTATATCTTAATTAAATTTGTTTGAGAAGCTTCATATGCAGCCATTTGTTTTGACTGAAAAATGGATACTAGTACAGTAAGTAAATACCTACATATTTTAAATTTATTTATTTTATTTCTTATAAAACCTTTACTGAGATTTCGCTTCCATTCCAAAAAACACTGATTAGTTTCTTTACAAATATCTCAAATAACAATCATGATCATACTAATTTAAATCGCAAGTAACTACTGTAACAAGTAAGTACTGTGTGCTGTCTGTAGAGACAGTCCCAGTGCATCCGCTGGTCTCAATAGAGTGCGTAGAGGCAGACGTTCACAGGTCGCCCATCTTGCTCAGTAGTGCTCGTGTGTAAGCACGGTACCAGTTCGTCCACTGTGCTCAGTAGTGCTGCGTGTAGAGATGGTCCCAGTGCGAAGGGCTGTGCGGGAAGTACTTCCTAGCGGCCGCACAGAAGCGGCGACGGTACTGCTCGGGAGACACCACAGTGGGCTGGCCCGACCCCAGGTTCTTCTTCATTAGGTGCTCCAACTTCTTGTCCCACGTAAAAGTTCTTATGTAATCTGTGGACGGTTCAAGAGTTAAAGACTGAGATTAGACAAGATTGTTTAGATATCATATTAACCGCTGCAAGCTTTAAGCATATTAAGGATCGATTGTACTTTTTTTTTTAAATTCATTTTTATTTGTTTTAGTATTTAATTAAATAATAAATGTAAAAAGAAGGATGAAGGAGGGGAAATGCATGAGCGTTCTGCAGAAGTCAAGTCACGATGTGAGTTTGTTTATGTTATGTGCCTGCGCGTGAGGGTGTGCGCGTGTGTGTGTGTGCGCGTGTGTATTGGTACCGATGATCCCTAGCTGCAGATGGTTCCCCGAGATGCCCAGCAGCAGCGAGTAGTCCATGACGTAGTTGTCGGTGAGGAACTGCGTGTCTCTCTCGACGGCGGCCCACAGTGCCCGCGCGCCCGCACCGCTCACGAACAGCGGTCGCTCCCACCGCACTGAGCACGGAACACCCATTGATACTTTTATTCAACTTAATCTATATATAGTATACACAAAGGACGTAATAAGGCACAGTCTCTTCAACAATTGCGTAAAAAAAAAAAAAAAACTACATCATACATCTGAGCAAATTCTCGTCGAACAGCACTTGTTGCGTGGCCGGTGCGGCCGGCGCCAGGCGCTGGCGGCTTGCACCCTTCAAGTCAAAGCGAGCCTGCGCCGGCTCGGAGGGTGCGGGATCCGACGAAGGGCCGGGGGCGTGGCCCGGAGAGGGGGCGGGGCCCGGCGAGTACCACACGTGCTCCATTACCAGCACGCCGCTGCCGGCACCGCCCACGCTGTACACGCCCACAATGCGCGCTAAAATATATAGATACATCAAAAATATGATATAGCTAAACGGAGAGCCAGCCGGCTTCTCGTCATTCGTTCCGGAATGAAGTAATGAACCAATGAATAATAAAAAAGTAGCGTTACCGAGTAAGCTCGGCAATTTTTTCTGTCGACAGTTGGTGACGTAGTTGAAGTAGTGCGGCGCAAATTCCAGGAACTGCTGCCACTCCGGCTTCGTCATTTCTTTCAACACATATCTGTCATCTGAGACATTCAAATATAATATTTTTATTTTATACATCCGGTGGTTTTAGATTTCAAATAGACGAAGTAGTAAACAATATAACTCCCACCTTTAGTCTTACAGAAGGTGGAGCCGGACTTCCCTCCCCGCGCGGCCCACGGCACGCACTGAGCCAGCGAGCGGATGAAGCCCTCTTCTATTTCACAAAGACCTTTTTCTAAAAAAGAAACTAATAAGAAAGCCTCCTTGGAACGACCTAAAGTACCTACATCTACTCCTCAATTGTATGTTAATCGTCACAAGCCCGTGTCCCTCACCCTTGTCCCTCCCGTGGTCGCAGCAGGCGGCCTCCCCCTGTGTCTCAATGGCCGCCAGCAGCATGTGCCTCAGTCGGTGGAATTGACGCGCGTAGTACACGCGGCACACGAGACCGTCCTGGATGAATATGTAACACCACTTCACATATATTTTTGTTTAGAATGCAACTCCTCTAATAAAGAATAATGACAAAAGTACACTCTGACCTTAGGAAGGGTATTGCCTTATTATGTACAAAGAGCCAAACAACTGAATAAATTAAATACAAACGAATGACGTAGAAACGAACCTTCAATAATACTTCGATGTGTTCGTTGGCTTTGGTCTTAGCTTTGTCAGCTTCACTTTTCTCTTTACTGCAGTTTGTGGTCTCAGTGTCATCATTCTCGTGGACGCTACTGGGAAATTAAATGTGATAATTAGTATACAAGTATTTTATTTCATATATTTTATCCCGAGATGTTCTTTATGCGTTTTTGCCATTTTTAAGCGAGTTTGTAGCTAGGAAATAAGCAATGAGATTTTTGTGGTACTTCACTTTGCCCACCTTCCTTTCTATGAGTTTAGTTGGTGTTGTGTAATGTCAGGTATGTATGTATGTACCTGATGGCTTTGTATGGTTACCTTTCATATATAATTGAGATGTATAATTCAAGCATCTATTAGGTTCCTCTATACTATTCCGTTTTTTAATTATATGTAAAGTTAGTGTATTTTGTTATTAATATTTTTTTAAGTGACACATGGCATTCCAATTTTTCGCTGTCGGGAAGCAGTTATTGTAGTCTATTACTTGGTGCTTGACCATCCGGTGGTTGCGCTAAGTGGGCAGATCTCCGGCCTCACAATTTGATTATCAGTCCTTACAAACAGCCCTTTTCAATGGCTGCATAAATATACCGTTTTTCTGCAAAATATCTTACGTAGGCCAAAAGCGAGACATCTAAAACTTTAAAGGAATGTTGATTAATCTTGTACCACTCTTTGTAGGTCTTTATAAAACTTGCCTGTGTCTCCTGCAAAACTGTGTTTTTCCAAAGGATGTCTAGCCTTTTATATCTTAAATGTATTCTTATTTCGTATTTTGCTGTCTTTCCTACTACATGCTCCGTTTGATATAGAACCGCTTACGTTAATTACCTCATCTGTAGGACTTTTTTTTTTATTACTTCAATTCAATTTATAATGCTACAAAAATCCACGATTTTGTAGCATTATGTATTGAAATTTTCGGCATAACTGTAAACACGTCCTCAGAAAATGTGACTCCAGAATGGAGGAGTAGTTTGTATTTCCTAGTATTGATATGTATTTCCTATACAGAAGATAAACAATTCACAGATCTTCAATAACACTGGCGTGATTTTGCTCCTCCATTATAAGAAAGTATGTTGAAGATGACTAAGGGTGGGTACTCACGCTCGTTGCAGATGCAGTGAGCGGTTGTAGGCGAGCGAGGCCAGCGTCGCCGCGATCACTGACCCCACCTCACCGGCGCGCACCACCACCGCCACCAGCCCGCCGCACACCAACATGCCCTGCGATAATACACCCTCAGGATATACAGATAAAGATCGTGTTGGCGTATACTACGCATAATATTAATTATTACGATTTGTAATTATTGGTCATTTTATTTAAAAAGATCGACAAGGTACAGTTCGAGACGCACCTGATTGGCTGGCTGGTTACTGGTCAGTAGTTGAGTCAGGATCTGTTTCACCGTCTTCTTGTCACCGCGCTCTTCATCTTTATCTATATCAACAATAAATTATTAGTATATGTAAGATTTGATAAAAAATATATGTTGCTGTGTATTCGTACCGGTAAGTTCTTTCTCGGATTCTTTCAAGAGGTTATCTGAAAATAAATTAAATGAAAATAAATTCTTTCCTTCTTTTTACACATAACACACTTTAGTTATACACCTAAGGTACCTTACCTGAGAATTCATTTGACGCATCGATAGGTTCCTCGGTCTCAGGCTTGTCTTCGGCTAGAATTACAAATATTATAAGACACGATGATGTGATAATTGAATTGTTAGTTGTGCATATGTGTGTCAGCGTATGCGTGTGTGTGCTTGTCTACGTGTCTGTACATGTATGTCTATCTGTCTATATCTCTGTGTGTGTGTCACCTATGTGTTCCTGCAGCGGAGCCTTCGAGGCAGCGTCCCTGAGGGCGCGCTCCCCGGCCACCAGACTGTCCGACACCGCCCATAGGCCTCGAACACGCTCTGTATAGGAAGCACTTCATTCAAAAAATCTATTGTCAGACGGTACCATAGAAATATCTATTTATTACACCTTAGATCTAACTAAATCACGTCAAATGTCATCTAAATTGTACGGTGTTTATTCTTTTATTTGTTCTTGTTCTTTACAAAAAAAGAGGTAAATCTGAATCGGTTGATTCTCCTAATCTGTCATGTGTTCCACGTGTACGTGATGTGTTCCTCACCGGTGGTGGTGGTGTGTTCGTCGCTGGAGGTGAGCGCGAGGTGTATCTGCTCCATGTGTTGTTTGAAGGCCGCGTACTCCTTCTCGACGTCGCCGTCGGTGCAGTTGCTGAATGTTTCGTGTCCTGATATGGCGATATCTTTTATAATATATGAATTTTATTGTATTTTTTATACTAGAATTCAACAGTACTGGCATTATTATTCAACTCCCATTTTATTAATCAAATCTATGCTCTGACGAAGAAGACTTTGATAAATTCAATAGCATGCTGCAAAAAGTTCAAAAGCTTATAGAAAACCATAAAAATATCATGATTATGGGAGACATCCATGCAAGATTGAAATACCAAAAGGCAACGAAACCTTATCATGGTAAAAACACGGGAACGATAAAAAATACAAGAGGTAAAAGGTTGGTACAATATGCCCTCGAATACAAGCTAGACAGCTTGTATTACATATGTATTACATAGCATTTCAAAAAGAAAGACAGTAAAAAATGGACCAGATGAAAAAAAAACTCGAAATCTATTTTATCATATCTAATAAATCTAAAAATGTTACAAAAATAGAGGATTTAAGCAACGTAGGTTTCAAGTCAGTCCATCCAGTTATAAAAAAAACCGTGATCCTAAAAAAAAACAAAAAGTGTAGAAGAATCTTTCAAAACTTGGTGTCATAGCTAAACGTAGAATTAAAAGACATACCTTTGCTTACTGAAAACTAACATTCGGACGGACAGACGGATCAAAATATATAACATTCATGAAATCTATAAAAATTTCGAATTCTATCTGAGAAATTGTCAAGAGCACGAAATGAACTGGTCTACAAGGAAAAAGAAACGTGGACCACAAAAACGACGAGAAGATGACATAGTATCGATGACGGGGAAAACTAGATAGAGCACATGGAACAATCGAAAAAAATAGAGATCTATACCCTATTAAGGAACTCTTCCTCAAATCTTCTTTTCTTGGTGGTAGACCATAACATCCGGTCGCCGGCAAAGTTACCACCCATCGGGCAGAGTCGTGCCGCAAAGCGACCTAGTCGTGTTCCGGCACGTTGCTCGATGAAGCCGATTATGGGAAATGGGTCTGAACAGTTGCGGTGCGTTGGCGAACCGGTTTGACGTCGGGTTGGTGTTTGTTTTGTCGGGTGTCTAGTCGAGGAGGGTAGCGGGATCCGAAGCGACGGCTTTCCGCTGGCCGCCCGCAGATAGTTGGGGGCCCAATTAGTGGGTTAGCCACCCACGAAAGGCTGCCCCGCCAGCTGCGAAAAATCCCAGGGTGGCTCCATCGTGCTGGTTGGCGACCAGTCGAGGAGGCCCGATGGCGATCCCTGGGGGGGTTCGGGCGTCCCCGCAGTCTCCAGACTAGTCTCCCAGTGGCAAGACATCACCAATTTCGACGTCGGGTTTGATATGTACCGCCTCGTTCAACTGCCATTTCCTATCCCTATTCACTTTTATATTTATTTTTTTATGAAAAAGTTTAAAAAAGAGAATAAGTTAAAGCAGCGGTTGCACTCCTCCTCATATAAAGTGCACCTCACTAATATAAGGGGTTTGCACTCAAATCTTTTAGCTGTCCACCACCACCTGGAGACAGAGCAGCCGCACTTGCTCTTTTTGACGGAGACGCAGATACAATGTCCTTTGAGCGCTGCATACTTGGATTATCCCGGTTACTCGTTAGAGCACAACTTTCGCTCACGGGCCGGAGTCAGTGTGTACGCGCGGAACGACCTCTGTATTCAGCGTCTCCGTCACCTTGAAGACCCCACTTTTTCTTCCCTATGGGTTTTAGTGGACACAGGAAACGAAAAAATCCTGTATTCCTGTGTCTACCGTTCGCACAGCGGTGACCAGGAGACAACTCGTTTATTTGAGTATCTCAGTGAGGCTGCAGATATGGCTCTGCATCAGTACCCTTCGGCGCAGCTCGTCTTTCTGGGGGACTTTAATGCCTGTCATCAGGACTGGCTGTTCCCGTACCAGAAGACCGACCATGCTGGAAGAGAAGCGCGGAACTTTGCGTTGTCCTTGGACCTCTTTCAGCTGGTGAGGCAAGCGACAAGGGTACCAGATGTGGTAGGCCATACAGCCAATTGCCTGGACCTTCTGCTGACAACTGATCCGGACAGGTATCGTGTAGAGGTCACGTCCCCCTTGGGAACCTCCGATCACTGTCTGGTGAAATCTGTATTTACATATTCCCCACCAGCTTTCGAACCACATGGTGTTAGGCGAGTATGGAAATACAAGTCAGCAGATTGGGATGAGATGCGGCACTTTTTTGCGTCTTATCCTTGGCGGCAGGTCTGCTTCTCTTCTTTGGATCCGTCGAGTTGCGCGGATGCTATAACTGATGTGGTGCATCAGGCAATGGAGTATTTTATTCCTTTTGCTGACGTACCCATCGGTGGCAAAGCTCGCCCATGGTTTAATGCCGAATGTCGTCATGCACATGACCGAAAACATTCGGCATACCTTATTTGGGCTGATGCTCGAAGCCGCAAAACTCCGGATGTAAGTATAAAGAAGAGAGCCTTTAACCAAGCTGCCAAGTCCTACAAAAAGGCATTGCGGAAGGCTCGTCTCGATCGAATCGCTAAGAATGGCGAAAAGCTCTCTGCCAGACCAACTGGCAGTCGAGCTTTCTGGTCTCTTGCGAAAGCGATCGAGTCGAATTTCTGCCAACCCTCACTGCCTGCTCTGCTGAAGCCGGATGGTTCCCTGGCCCACACAGCAACAGAGAAAGCAAATGTATTTGCTTCTCTGTTTGCTGATAATTCGCATCTAGACACTGGCAATGCTTCTCCAGCACATCTTCCTCACTGCGGTATTTCGATGCCTGAAATCCGCATCACTAACAAAGAGGTATGGAGAACATTGTGTCGTTTAGATGTGAATAAAGCCAGTGGTCCTGATGGTATACCAGCCATTCTGCTCAAAACATGCGCAGCTGAGTTGTCTCCTGTACTGACACGTTTGTATCGTCTCTCTTTCATGACTGGAATAGTGCCGAAATCCTGGAAGCTTGCTAATGTGCAACCCGTGCCCAAAAAAGGCAGCCGTGCCGACCCTGTCAATTACAGACCGATTTCAATCACCTCCATACTCTGCAAGATTATGGAGCGTGTATTGAACTCGCGCCTACTAGCATACCTAGAAGGTAACGATCTCCTCAGTGACCGACAATACGGGTTTCGCCGTAATAGGTCTACTGGGGACCTCCTAGTGTATGCTACACACATTTTAGGCGAGGCCATCGAGAAGAACGGAGAAGCGGTCGCCGTCTCTCTGGACGTCTCGAGGGCATTTGACAGGGTCTGGCATGCGAGCCTTATAAGCAAGCTTTCAGCGTTCGGTATATCTCCTGGTCTGATCGGCTGGGTAACGGACTTTTTGAGCCAGAGATCTCTCCGAGTAGTTGTTGACGGGTGTTCCTCGGAACCCTTGAAAATAAATGCCGGAGTGCCTCAGGGGTCCGTTCTTTCTGCAACTCTTTTTTTGCTGCACATTAATGATCTGTTGAAGCCCGGTATCTATGGGTATGCAGACGACAGCACAGTTGTAGAAAGATATCTGCCGAGTACTCGGGCTAGTCGAGATCAAGTACAGTCTGAAAGAGAAGCCATGGTGCAACGTTTGAATGACAAACTTCAGGCAGTCTCCGCATGGAGCAATGCCAATCTTGTCAAGTTCAACGCCACCAAAACGCAGACGTGTCTGTTCACCGCCAAAAAGAGCCCTTTCACCTTGGCTCCTACTTTCCAGAATGTATCCTCGGAATACAGTGACCGGCTTCAGTTGTTAGGCTTAGAGATTTCCTCGAACCTCAACTTTGGTCGGTTCATTGAGTCCAGAGCAAGAGCAGCAGCAGCAAAGCTTGCCGTTCTTGCGAAGGTTCGGCAGTACTTTACACCGGGACAGCTTCTTGTTCTATACAAAGCACAGATCCGGTCGTGTGTAGAGTACTGTGGTCACATATTTGCTGGTGCCGCAAAGTCTCATCTTGCGGTTCTGGACTCAATTGAGAGGCGAGCAAAGAGGCTTATCGGCGATCCCGAATTGGTCGAAGCCGACCTCCAAAGCCTTGAACACAGGCGCAAAATTGCTAGCCTCTCAGTATTCTATAGGATACATTTTGGTGAGTGTGCGCAGGAACTACACGACTTAGTTCCCCCGTCCCCCTTCCATCACCGGACGTCCCGACGCACGGCAGGTATCCATCCTTTTGTTGTGGACATTCCACCTGTCCGAACGAAGCGCTTTGCTTCCTCATTTTTAGTGCGTACAGCGAAGGACTGGAACAATTTGCCTGCGTCGGTATTTCCGGCCAAATATAATGTGGGTGTCTTCAAGAGAAGAGTGAATAGGTTGCTAGGGCAATGCGCCTTACCATCTAAGACTACATTCCACTTACCATCAAGTGGAATGTAGTCAAGCATTGCCCTAGATCGTATAAAAAAAAAAAAAAAAAAAAAAAAAAATCACTATGACTTAAAGCCACTCGCATAGGATTAAATTGTAACTTTTAAGTTTATAGAAAATAAGAAGGTTTATTACTATTATATTGTATTTTTTATATCAATTTAACCGATCTCGCTGCTATTTCCAGTCAAGAAGACGTCTATGATAGAGATTAAGACCAATAACAATATACCTTTCAGCATGAGTTCGTTAAGATTGGCTATGAGCTCCTCCCGCATGCGGCGCGCGTCATGTCGCACCGCGATCACGTCCGGGGGGAGATGGATCTCGTAAGTCTGGATCTTCTCGTATCTGAGCAATCATTATTAATTGTAGAATACTGTAGAACGGAGAATTTGTAACTATTCTAGCTACTGCGGGACCGAAAGAGTCGGTGACGTGCGAGAGAGACGGCGCTACTCACCTGAAGCAGGCGGTGGTGAGTCTGCTGACGAAGGCGTGATGGTGGTGATGCAGCGCGTGGCCGCACTGACGTCGCGCGTACCGCGGGGCGCGCACTCGCAGCCGCACGTATTGTGCGAGTGACAAGGACAGCGACGTGCGAGAGAGACGGCTGCCCCGTGACGTGCTGCCGCACGACGAGCAGCGCGACCAGAACGTCACCTGCCGCCGCAGAACATACACCGTTAGGACACGCCTTTTTGAGGAGGCGTGTTTTACGTTACCCGCATAAGATAGAGCGTTTCATTGTTGTTAGTGGTTTTAGAATGGTAAAGGAAACTACAATATTTCCGAATATTTAGTGGACAATGCACGGTTGGTAAAAGCAATCGCTGCAGCACGCTTCAAGATTTATTCAGAGTATTTATGTCGTATTGTAATGTATTTATGTAATTTAGAATTTTAGTTTCTACTTAAAAAAAACAATCCCAGTGTTTTTGTCGCCAGATTTCCCAGGTCTGTGATAATAATTTTTCCGTGTCATCTCACCTGCTTGCTTTGTTCCTCCTTAGTCTTGTTGACACTGCTGTGACCGATGGTGTTGCAGGTGATAGTGATGCACACGTCCTCGTGCACGAACCTATATTATTTATTGTTTAAATATTATCTTCTTCTATATTTAAACTAAAATTATGATTGAAATTGTCTATAATTGTTAGCCATACTATCTTTAGAATTAGTGAGGATTTTCAAAAGAATCTACTATAATTCCGTTCTTTGGTCGAGAAACGAACTCGCAGATGTGGTTTCGAGCCCCGTACGTATTGATATTTTTTTCATTATATACTTAAAATAAATTATAATTATGTTTGACAAAGTCCTACCGTCTAACATGCTGGTTCATGGGCACGTGGCAGTTAGGCGACGAACACTTGTGGTCTCCGTTGAAGCAGTACTTCTCCAGGAACGCACCCAGCGATATATCGTTACGACCATACATCTCCATGGTTACTGTCCTGAAAGTATTGTACTTATTTAATTATTTTTTTTTTCAGTATATAAGTAGTTTTTTCAAATGTATTTTTATAAGAAATTTTTCACAGTATGGGTTTCACAGTTGTGCATGTGTATTATGTGTGCGTCCACTCACCAGGGATTGACGCAGAAGTCTGGAACGTTAGGGCTTTTACTGCTGAAACTGTAGAGCAGCACGCTGAGCCGCTGGTGCCTCTCCGGCGCGAAGGCGTCGGGCGGCTCTGCCTTCGGGGGCTCCGGCGGGGTGACCACCTTCATCACCGATGGGCTGTACTGGGGACACTCGGCTGAGTGGACAGACCGACACGGTAAAGGAATAGCGACGGTTGTTTAAAATTTTAAGTATTTTTTTCTCGATTACCGTACCTCCAACGTGTAAGTTCTTCGCCGTCATTGTTTTACGGTTTTTTAATTATTTTTTTTAATTTTATTTATTGTTTTTGTAACAAATATACTTCTAGATTAATATTCACATTTTAAATCCTTTATTAGTAGAGTTAGACTCAAAACGGCATAACAACATATAGGAACACAAAGTTTCCATCGACTGCGAGGGGCACATCCATGGGCGTACCGGGGAGGAGGGGAAAGGGGGGGCCGCTGCCCCCCCTGGATATCGTATACCTCTCTACTAACTTCTATTTTAAATTAAAATTTGTATTCTACATTAAAAAATATAACTAATTAAGTTTTAAATATTCAAGAAGATTTAGAAAGGCTTTCTCAGCTTAGCTTTTCTGTTGTTATAGATCTATGTAATACAAACCAATACAATTCTCTAGTAAAACTTTTAGCAAACGTGCGTGTGTCTCTTAGGGTCAGTCCTGTACGATGTACTCACGTGCGTGTGTTTTTAGTGTCAGTCCTGTACGGTGTACTCACGTGCGTGTATCTCTTAGTGTCAGTCCTATACGGTGTACTCACGTGCATGTGTCCCTTAGTGTCAGTCCTGTACGTTGTACTCACGTGCGTGTGTCTCTTAGTGTCAGTCCTGTACAGTGTACTCACGTGCGTGTGTATCTTAGTGTCAGTCCTGTACGGTGTACTCACGTGCATGTGTCTCTTAGTGTCAGTCCTGTACGGTGTACTCACGTGCGTGTGTCTGTTAGTGTCAGTCCTGTACGGTGTACTCACGTGCGAGTGTCTCTTAGTGTCAGTCCTGTACGGTGTACTCACGTGCATGTGTCTCTTAGTGTCAGTACTGTACAGTGTACTCACGTGCGTGTGTCTCTTAGTGTCAGTCCTGTACGGTGTACTCACGTGCATGTGTCTCTTAGTGTCAGTCCTGTACGTTGTACTCACGTGCGTGTGTCTCCTAGTGTCAGTCCTGTACGGTGTACTCACGTGCGTGTGTCTCCTAGTGTCAGTCCTGTACGGTGTACTCACGTGCGTGTGTCCCGGCGGCCAGCACGCCTCCTGTTGCGCGGAAGTGCGCTAGAGACGCTCGGAGCGAAGGGTCGTCACATGACGACGATATCGGCTGCGTTACGAAGGGGTGGCTCTCCTGGAATATATACACTATCGTTTTTGATACTACCTGACTGGTCCGTTTCAAGATCCCTTGCCTAAATTGTAGAAAAGGATCGTGACAAAAATATCAGTATATTAATTGTGTGGTCTATACTTTTTCAACATAGAGCGATATTTTACATACGTATATTGTGTCACCGGAAGAGCCCGCTCATATGGTCTCTCCCGGCGAATGTTGGTGAACACGTACCTTGAGGCTACCCCGCTCGGAGGGTCGGGCCCCGGTGTCGACGCGGAAGCTCCGTGGCGTGTGAGGAGCCCCCGGCCGGGCTCCGCTCCCCGTGCCGCCCCACACGCGCAGGAGGGCCGGCTCGGGCGCAGGGATCACTATGTTGGGGGACATGGACAGGACCACGTCGTCCGTACACCATCTGAGGGTGCGGGGGCCGATTAGATGTCGGTACTCATTTTGGTGATGACGTTTCCTATTCGGGTTTTCATGAGTAAAAGAACGGGAAAATAAATCGTATTATTCGATGACGTGAATGTTACCTTTCGCTGTGAGTGTCCGCCTTCAGCTTGGCTTCCTCCTTGGGTAGGAACACGTCGTCGTCCACGGACAACCGCGAGTGCAAGGGGTCACTGAAATCTTGGATCGGAACACCGCAGCTTAAATTTTTATCACTATCGGTTTTTCTCCCGAATTGTTTCGATTTTGTCAGGGGATCATCTATTTCCGTTTTATTATCATTGAGATCATTCTTGGCTTCGATGTCATTTGCAGACTTATTATTTTTAAAAGTTTCAACTTTATCGTTATTGATTGATGATGAATTTTCTAATGATTGTTTAAGATCACTCAGTGTTTCGGTATTTTGAGTATTCCCAAATATATTGTCATCATTATCGTCATCCTCGATTTCGTTTAGTTCACTTTCTCCTTCATTAATGTCTCTTTTTACGTTATCATTAAACTGTGTTGCTTCACTATTGTCGTCGTCATCTACAAAAGTGTCGGGTTCGGGTAGTACGGCTTCAATATCGGCCAAGAATGACTTCTCTAGTTTCCAATTGTAACAGGCTAGTAACATGAATTTGACTATTTTCTTTACGCGTACTAATTCTTGCAACGATCCTCCGCGAAGTAATATGCAACACCCTAAGTTAGGTTCGGCACAACCTTCGAGAACCATGAGAGTTTTGCTAGTGACTGAAAGAAGTTTATATATATGTATATGAATAAACTACGAACCAGCATTTATATACACTACAACCTATATACTTACAATTTTTAACATAGAAGTTTTTACAAACTCCTAGTCTAGGCATTCCGATTCTAGCATCAATAGAAGTCACCAAATCAGCTCTAGCGCATCTTGAACTCCGTTTTAGAGCCCTGTCTCTCACTCCTACAGCCAGGGCTACACCCTCAGCCCTCAGAGCGTCTTGAACTGCCCTGGCCGCGCTACCACGAACTAACACAACTTTGGGGCGAAGCGCCGATATTCGCGCCGCGCAACGCACTAGATACTCTTGCTCCTAAAAATAAAAGAAAAAATTACGTTTCACAATACCAGCAAGGACAAAAATAAATTAACAACTAAAAATATATAAACGCGCTTTCAAAGATCTAACCAATTGACCTATTCTTTTTGTGTAATCCCAAATATAGCCTATCAGCTCCTGTCAGCTAGAATGCATTAAGACATCAGTTCATATTACAACATATAACCAACGAGGATCATTATAATCTAGAAGTTTTAAAACATAAGTCATACCTGCATAAGAAGTGGTTCTAACGAAGTCAGCTTCCCTTCTACTCTTTGATAAGCGATCGAACAATCCAGAAGAAGCACTGAGGGATTCGATATCTGTTTTGGCATGGCCCTGTAATATTTCGCTTTTTAACTGTGATACTTAGTAAAAAAAAATAAGTTTAAAATGACTCTGTACTTTATCTATTACAGAGGATGCTTTCAAAACACCTATACAGGACATAAGAGTATTTTTGTTACCTATGAGCCACATTCTTGGTCAGCACGACTCCCTGTACGAGGCAGCTGTCCGTCATCTCACCGCCCGGTACTTTCTTCACCTGCACGTAGTTACGGACGTCGATGTCGTTGCTGAGCATATCTAGTTAATTATTCACTGTCCTTAAACCGTAATAATGAAAGAGATCGAAGTTGATTGATTGTCAAATTGTAAACAATACTTTCTAACCGTACGGGCATATCTGTCCCTAAAATTTAAATTTATTTACATTTCGAAATTAAATTTTACTACATATTATAAGTCTAGTTTATGTAAATTACCGCAGAAAATAATGTAGATTGTTGGGATCGTTTTAAAATACTAGTTTTTTTTTTCGAAAATTTACGATCAGAGAAGGAATATATCCACGGTTTTACACAATGAGGCAAATAATATTATAGGTGGGTTAACGTCCGACTCGGTACGCATTACACACTCACCCAGCGACACGCTGTCGGCGGCGCGCACGCACAGCGGATACAGCGCTGCGAGCCAGCCCGCAGCCAACGACTCTCGGGCCAGGCGCTGGCGCATCAGCAGCTTGAGGTGTTCCTCACCGGACTGCTCTATTGATTTGCACGGCTGTTTTGTGGCGTTCTCTAGTTAATAAGAGGTACGATTCCTGTTATTTGGTTTTTATTTTCTATTGACATCATAGGAATTGAATTAATTTTAATTCTATTTTTTATTTTTTTATATGCATCTCTATAATTACAAAATTTGGAATCAATAGTTTCTTATAAAACTAAATTATCAGCTTTTTATTACCTTCAGAATTATCCAGAATAGGTTCTTCTTCACTGGTAGGTGTCGATTTCAATTCTTCAAACAGGAAAAATAATTATTAAGATTTTTATTTATTAATATATATATATGTACATATTACCAAATAAAATTGTACCTGTTTTGGTAGCTTTAATCAGTCTCGCTGAACTATTCCCAAGATTGAGATCCAGACAGTAAGAAGACACGGTTTCAACGAGTCTGCTGTTACATTCTTCAGCGGTTTCTTCTGTTTAATTTTGATATCTTACTTCAATTTAATATAACACTGTCCGCAAAATTAAGTTTAAGACAATAAGAGGCTACAAATTCTTGTCTATAGTACAGGCAATCAAATTAACGATGGTCACTATAAATAATTTTAAATATATAAAATAAGTAAATGTTTTTTTTATAAAGCAGGCAAATAAGTTTTAACTATTCTAAATAATAAATGGTTTAAGTCAGTCAGATTAATATATGCAAGTATTGAATGGTATCCTATTGAATGGTTCCTCTAGCCTGTGGTGGTGTGTGTGTCGTCGTGTGTGTCTGTGGGCAGCGGGCGGTACAGCGCGTAGTCCGCGAACTGCCGCGGCTCCGTGACGCGCTCCATGTAGCCGTAGTTGAGGAGACTCTGCGACACTAGCGCCGCCTGGGCTCTGGTGGGGATGAGAAACAACATGAACTATGTGACATTTAATGTCAACACTAATGGTACTACTCGATATATTACACCATTATTTATTATTAATTTACTTTATCAATTGTCTTATTCGGTATTGAAAAGTATTATAATATTCTCACGCATATACCATACCATTTTCATAAATTCGATGAAAAAAATAAGAAAAGTGAGCGTTTCTCAAGGGTAAATTTTTCGTACTTCATACTTTTTGTTCGTTGAGATATATAAACATTTTTTCCTATTGGATGATCAAAAATCATTTCATATAATCTTGTTCAATGATGATAATTCGCTTACTTTGAAAACAAACAAAAAATACATGGACGGTTTACATGTAAACGATTAGTGGTCCTTTTCCAAAATAAAAGGATAGTATTAAGTATATCTTACAGCACTTTTCTTGGGATATGAAGAATCTAGTTTTATTTTATAATAAAACAGTTTGCGTGGGTCTTTTTGGGGAATTTTTAAAACTTTTTTCATTCAAGCTATAATTCTTACTTTCTTAGAAAATATTATGTAGTATGTCTAGATGTGCAAAAAAAATATTTTTAAAGTTACGTAATTAATATATGTAAGTATATTCATTTATGTATGTAAAATGTAGGTTAATTTTATACATAGTATATTCTTGTCAAATATAAAAAATTAAAATACCTAGTTTTGTGAGACGTGTTCTCCATAATCCATTGCATGATGTCACAACCTCGCCACACGCCGTCGTATCTGACCAGACGATATCTAAAAGAATACCATTCATGAACAGTGTAATTCTTACAGTGTAAGATATTCTTCATAACGTAACCCTCCCGGGCAGTACCGCCACTGGTCGTGTACCTGTGCTGCTGCGTGTGCAGGGCGTACTGTAGTCCCCGGAACACGTCTGCGAGGGGCTCCCGGCCCGCGGTCCGCGCGCTCGACTCCGCCTCACAGGAGAAGACGAACTCACTCTTGGGGCACGCCGGCTTAGCGTCAGGAAACTTCATCTGGAATGGTGTGAGTAGCCATAACATGCACACTTAATGATTTATTAATGATTTCCATTGACAATTATATTTTTTTTAAGTCCAAAAATTAAGAACTGTTATTTTATGCTTATTTCTATTGTTTACATTATGTAAGTTGCTTTTTACATTTTACATAGAACAAAATTTGTAGGGATTGATGTAGAGAGACTGCCTGCAAGAGGTGGCCAATTAATTATTCTAAGAATTAAATCATGTTTAAACTTTTTCTAACCTGTAAGCTCTCTTGAAGTGTTTTTAAATCTGGAGATATGTCACCAGTCATATCATTTTCTCTTAAATAGGTTAGTACGACATTACAACAATAAGTGCACACTCTCAGTCCTCCCGCACAACCAAATATATGACCTGCAATATGCAATTAATAATTATAATTTAAAGGTAACTTGATATGAAATGAGTCAATTTTCAAGATTTTTATTAGATTTAAAATAGAATTTTCGAAATAATATTAAATCACCTGGCACCCGTTGGCTACAGCAACGTGAACAGAATATCTGTCCACAAACCCGACAATGATGTCTGCGGCGAAGGGCACTAAAACGCGCCGCGCACTCGTAGCATTCGCGCGATATGTCGTCTGGCATCCAGTAACGAGCTAGTTCAGTATCTGCATAGCGAGTGGCTGTCTGAAATATTGTATTAATATAGACTTTAGTAACATAAAACAAGATTTATCAGAACAAAATATATTAGAAATTTATGACAGACTAACGAACATTATAAGCAAATGCACAAGAAAAATTTAAAAATGTAAGAAAGGCAAGGTTATACTATCAGAGGAAACTAAAAAACTAATAGACAATAGAGCATTATTAATCCAAACCAAACCCAAAACAACAGAATTAAGGAAAGAAATAACACAAATAACATTAAGAACAAACATAAGAAAAGATAGGCAAAAGCATAGACAACAAATACTAGAGCACCTAATAGAAAAAACTGGTGGAACTAAAAAACAATAAAAATGTTACAAGAAAAGAAAGAGTGGATCCCTAAACTAACAGATAATTCTGGTTGCGAAAAAACTAGACGACCTGATATCATAAACATCACCACAACCACAGAGTTTTATAAAAACTTGTATTCAAAACCGTCCACACATGATAATGTCGAACTTCTAGACACAAACGAAGTACCATATATTATGCAGCGAGAAGTCGAAAAAGCGATTACCACTCAAAAGAGAGACAAAGTCTCAGGGCTTGATAACATCTCAAACGAAAATTTGATCGGAACTAAAGATTTTACTGTACCAATCCTCACGGAAGTTTTTAATGCCATCTTAAAAAGAGAAGCTATACCAATCAGTGGACAGTATCTTCTTTTACTCTTCTCCATAAGAAAGGCAATAAAAACGATAACAATAATTATAGATCTATAATTTTTGAAAATATCTTTAAACATGCAGAGGCGTAGCGAGCTTAACTCGCGCCCGGGGCACAATACCGTTTCAGCGCCCCCATTTTGAAAACAATATTAAAAACAGATTATTTTTCACTTGCTATTTTCCGGACACATTACTTGCTTACGGATTTTTTACTTGCCTTTTTTGTAACTGTATATATATTGTATAAGAACGAGTTGGACTTCATCATGACGGATAAGAAGCACATATTTAGGCAGGTCTTAGTGATGAATAACCGGTATATCGTATAATACTGGAAGCGATCACCGATTTGTAAGGGCACCCTAAATATAAATTTTAAGCTCGAGTTGAACCGCATGATAAGGTCTATTTTTCGTACAACTATGCCCCAAGCCGGACATGATGCATTCCAGCTGGAACTGCAAAATAGATTCCATGCACTCGAATCCGAGGCAAATGTTTATGAGGACTTAAACGTCAAGTGTACTTTTGAAAAACTAAACTAGATAAGACCATACATTTCATGCTAAACCATGGAACTGATGCGACCTCGACTAGAAACACAAGAGGTTCCTTTGTCAGATACCCAGTAGCTCCACAAAGAGATTCAGAGCTTGGTATGGCGTGACCACCGAAGCTGGAACACTCGCCGCATACAGAAGATGATTGAGTGAATTCGGGAGTTCAAAATCTTTTCTCCACTGGGAAAAGTCATCTGACAAAACTGACTGACCTCGAATGGTGAAGCCGTCACATCAGTTCCGGAGATACTTGCTGAAATTTAGGATTTTTACGCAAATCCATATGCCTCAAACGCACCGAAGCCTCTTCCAAACGTTAGCGACCCTAGAGCCCCAATTACCCGCCTCTTTACGGAAGGTCTACCAGACGTAGATTTCGCCGAAATCGAGGCGGCTCTTAAACAACTTAAAAACGATAAGACTCCCAGGGAAGACGGAGTAGACTATGAGCTCGTTAGGGCTGGAGAGAAACCAATCCTTGAGGAGCTTAAAAGTCATTTAGCTCTGTGATAACCAATGGGACTACCCCGAAGGCGTGGAGCAGAGATGGCGCTCCTCAAAAACTACTATAATTGAGTAATTATCCTGAAGTACAGCTATATGAAATACAGCTTTAATTGTGGCTCCTAAACACTTCTGAGCCACAATTATAAGCTGACTATATAAATAATTATAATCGTCTAGCATCAAGATTTAATACCTTCCACACACCGGAGCAAGCTGCGTTTTGTAAATGTCTGGTTATGTACCAGGAAAAAACTTTCGATTTCGTTTAAACCTTTGCTTTTCTGGAGTCTTTGCAACGCTGCTCTTCATACTACTTATACAAATACTAGAAATCTCTACCAAATGGCAACAAGGTCAGTCCAAGTAAATAACCACCAAACAACTCTTATCCAGTGGTCTTGAGGTGTAGGACAGGGTGACGTTATATTCCCGAAACTTTTACCATTGCGCTGGAGAATGTTTTCAAGACATTGTCGTCGGATTATTGGGGCATCAATGTCACTGGTAAATAACTCACGTACCTTTGCTTTATCGATGGCATATCCATAATGACAGAATCCCTGCAAATCCTATCCTATACTGTCTAGCCTCAATACTGCCTCAAGACGTGTTAGGTTCCGGATAAACTTGGACAAGACCAAGGTAATGTTCAATAAACACACCATCCCCGAACCGAAAATTGCGTAACATATTTATGTCATCTTTGCCACAATGCCATAAGACGGAGCCGAAACGTGGAACCTGACGATGAAACTGGACCACTGTCTGCATGTCACCCAGAGAACTATGGAAAGGTCTATGCTTGGGATCTCACTAAGGAACACACTCCTAAATGAAGTTATCTGGCGTTGGCAGTGGGCTGATCATATTTGTCGCAGAGCCGATGGTTGATTCAATAAACGGGGTCTCGAATGGAGGCCTCGAATGGCAAACATAGTGTTGGACACCCACCGGTTAGATGGACCGATGACTTGAAGAGGGTAGCTGGCAGTGACGAGGACTGGAGATCGGGTCTAATAGCGTGCTCTGAGGGAGGCCTAAGTCCAGCAGCACATAGTATCACTACTGATCTTCGCGATCAACGGCCTTCTACGCCAACAACTGTACTTTTTATTTTATACTGTGTCTTTCCGAGGAGTTGCCAAGCAACGTGAAAAGAAGTCGAAGTATGAGCAAAATATGGTAGCCTCGTTCTTTAGAAGGATTACGCGACAATTGTTTTAGAGGATCAAAAGAGATGTTACTGCTGAGTGGTGCACGAACTACTGTTTGCCAGTTATTTTGGAAAAGGTTTGGTAAAAATGATCTAGCAGGAGAATCCTTCTTCATCACTACAACGCCTCGTTGCACATGCGAATAATCGACTATTTGAAGAAATCAGACGCAGAATTAATGTGTCATCCGTTTATTATAACACTGACCTCACGCCTTGCTATTTTGATTTATTTCCGAATTTAAAAGAAAAACTTCGAGGAAAACGTTTTATGGACGCCAAAGAAGCAAAGGCTGCGCTTCAAGATGCTGTCGAAAAGCCCTAAAGACGGGTGGGCAAAGTGTTTTTCTTTATTTTCTAGGAACTTTCTATCAAATAGGTATGTACCTACTAGAAACAAAATAAAAACTTGTATGGGGCTCCGATACAAGAAACTTCATTTTTTTGCTCAATGTTAATAAGGGCAATAGACGCTTGAAATATTCACAGAATATTTATTTATATATTCACTTAAAATACCTAAAAAGGAATAATTACTATTGGGCGCTCATTTTGCGCCCTTTTAATATAACGGCAACAGGTAGGCGCTTGAAATATTCCCAGAATATTCAGTTTTATATTCCCTTATAAATAAAAATGAATTTTGAAAGGGGCTCCCATACAATAAATATGTTCTTTTTGATATTTTTTATATATAATGGTACGGAACCCTTCGTGTGCGAGTCCAACTACAAGCAATTGGTCTGATCTTTTCCCTTTTTATTTAGAAATTAACTGTGTTGTATTTCACTCACAGTAAATTTAAAATATATTATCAACAAAATATTCAATATTTTTTATTTTGCTAACTTTTTGGCGCCCCTATGTGAGTAGCGCCCGGGGCATGATGACACCCCTTGCACCCCCCTCACTACGCCTCTGTAAACATGTATAGCCATGTTAAGCTTATTTAAATTTATATAAATATAGAATGTAAAAAACCGTCCCGATAAAGACGATCACATATAGAATGCTTAATTCACCGAGACGGACAGCGATACGGTAGCTCACTTGGTAGAGCGACGGGACGGTTTCCCAGTAGTCGCGGGTTCGTATCCCTGCCCGTATCGGTTTTTTACATTCTATATTTATATAAATTTATAGATCTATAAGTTTGGTGTCAAATATATATAAGGTATTCGCTACAATTATTTTAAACCGCATTACTAAAACTTTAGATGAAAACCAGTCTAGAGAACAGGCTAGATTTAGAAGCAACTACTCAACAGTGGACCACATGCACGCGGTGAAACAAATTGCAGAAAAATGCAAAGAATATAATATGACTTATTACTGGTGCTTTGTAGACTACTGTAAAGCATTTGACTCACTGGACCACACTAAACTCTGGGGAGCATTGAAAAGCCAAGGCGTAGAACAAAAATATATAAGAATTATTAAAAACATCTATATGGAGACCACCGCAAAAATACAGTTAGAAAGAGAAGGGCCAACAATAGCAATACAGAGAGTAGTGAGACAAGGCGATCTCTTATCACCCAAATTATTTACAGCCGTGTTAGAAAAAGTTATTAGGGCAATAGATTGGACGCAAAGAGGCCTCAACATAAACGGTGAAAAATGAAGCCATCTAAGATTTGCGGATGGAAAGAACTACAAAAAGGGAGGAACTACAAAAAATGCTTGAGGAACTAGATACAGCTAGCAGAGAAGTAGGCATGGCAAATGAATACCCAAAAAACCAAGGCCATGACGAACAGAATTGCAGCTAAAGAAATAATTGTAAATAATAAAATAAGATAATATGTTACAGAATGCATATACTTAGGTCAAATAATATCTGTTCACAATTCCATGACTAAGGAAATTGACAGATGTATACTGCCTATTTTTACTTATGGTTGCCAAACTTGGGCACTTACTAAAACCCAATGCAACAGATTAAAAGTGAGTCAACGAGCCATGGAGAGGAGTATTACATACACAAAACAAACAGATAGGATAAGTAACAAGGAGTTGAGAGGACGAACGGGTCTTGCTGACGTTACATATAAAGTGAAGTATCTTAAGTGGAAATAGGCTGGACATCTTGTTAGAGGGTCAGAAAAATGGAGTAAAACTTTAACGGCATGGTATCCAAGAGGACAAACTAGAGGAAGAGATAGACAACCTAAAAGGTGGGACGATGAGTTAGCAGAAATGGCCGGCAAAACATGGGGAAGGGTGGCTAACGACAAAAACGAGTGGAGAAGACTGGGGGAGGCCTTTGCCAAGAGGCACACGGACGTGTTACCGTAGCCTAAGTTTAAAATTGTATTCTGGGTTAAGTTGTCTGAATAAAGGCTATTATTATTATTATTATTATTATAGACTTTAGTAAGTTATTACTGATTCCAGACTACAGTATGTTAACTAATTAGAACTTGAAAAATAATCTTTACGATTAATTTACGTACCCTTGCCTGACCACTTATACGATTAACAATATTTTGCAAATTTCTTCCTTCATACTCCACAACACTTGCTGCGTCTGATTTACTAACATCTTGCTCTTGCTTCTCTTCATTATGAACCTCATTCTGTTTATGTTCAGTAGCTTTGGCAACTTCATTATCACCAGCTTCACTCCCCGTAAATATTGGAAACTTCCACAATTTATTTAAAAAATTTGTGACACCATTTTGGTTAGAATCAGCCTCAAAACGCGGGAACTCGGTGAGTTGAGAAGTATCATATTTCTCCATAATAGTTAATCAAATTTAAGTAATTTTCAATCATAAATATATTGTTATTTATTATGAAGGATAAATTTTAACAACATTAAAATATATAGAGAATACTGTGACAGTGACAGTGGTTGACACTTGACGTATTACTATTTACTAAGGGCAATGTTGCCTCGGAGGCAGGGACTCTCGAAGAGTAATAATCGAGGTAAGGATGCAAAATAAAATATAATGCACATTGTGCGATTTGTATTGGGCCTGGACATAACAAGCGATTGTCAATTTGTCATCCACCTCGAGAGCTAGGCTAAGCTGACCACGAATAAACTAGGAGGGATTAATTGTCAGCAGATCGAGGCTCGCTCTCTATAAAGCGCAGGAATAGCCATACATGGAGTACTGTTCTTATCTCTAATTAGGACCACCATTGTATCAACTTCTTTTTGACCATTTGACAGTTCTCTTCGTGCAGTGGGGAGTCGCTAGAGTTGTCGGAGACCGTAAGCTCTTTTAAAAGACTTGATCCTATGGCGTTGCTTTGCATTTATGCGTCTTCTAAGACATGTATCATTTTAAAACTCAATCACGAACAATGTTTCTAATTTTGCAGTATTCATTTTTATATAACATTAAAAAGATGCCATGAACGTAGTGCTGAACGTAGAGGGAGCAGGTTCTTGTTCGGTTTGTAATCAGACTCGTTTCAGAGGAATATGAAAATCAATAGGATCATAATTAATCACTGTAAGTAACTTTATTTTTAAAATCAAATAATAATTATTGTGTGAATATAAATATTTACAAAAAATATATATTTGACAGCTTTACTATTTGACCTGTAAAGACTGAAAAGTTTAATTATTATATAGGACGTACGACATAGCATATATTTAATATTATACCTACGAAACATTAAAATTTACCTACCTCTCTTATTTTTATCATTATGCTTTATGTTTATAATAGCTGTGTGAACTGTGAAGGCTGAAGTGTCATCTGTCAAGTGGATGAATATTGAACATTGAATGTGGAATTTGAGTTAGCAATTAGCGTTTAAAATTTAATTTTTGGTAGTTAATTCTGATCTTCGCTTGATTATCACAATTGGTTATTAATTAATTGCTAGTGATTAAAAGCTACTAAAATGGGTGAAGTTTCTTTAGACACCGTCGCATATGCCAAAATTATGTTGCACACAGCGAGTTACCCCCATTGTGCTGTAAATGGAGTGCTTCTAGCAGACGGAAGTAAAATCCAAGAAGGGGCTAAGAATCAGGATCTAGATATCGTGGACGCTATCCCTTTATTTCATCATAGCCACTATTTATCTCCCATGGCGGAGATAGCACTAACACAGGTAAATTTCATTTATATTACATTATATCTAATATTTTAGTATATTGAATTTAAAATTGCTTTTCGTTGCCTATAGATAGACGCAATGGCACAAGGTAATAATAGGGTCATAGCGGGTTACTATGCTGCATGTGAAAACTTTAGGGACAACACTGTTGAAAAGTGTCCTGGCCAGAAGATTGCTGAAAAAATTGTGGAATTCTTTCCTTCTGCAGTTTTTATTGTGGTGAGAGCTGTTCATATTTTGTATAGACATATTTAAATAAAAATATGGTTACTTATAGAAGTATAATGTTGTCTTAGTAATATACTTGTGATAAGTATAGACTTACCAGAAGTATATTCCTAAGACAACATTATATTGCAATTTTAACCAAACTAATTATGCAAAGTCTATTTTTAGGTTGACAATAAAAAATTCAGACACCATTTAAGTACACCAGCCATAAAGCTGCATAGTTACAGTGAAGGCAAGTGGAAGCCCAAAGATCTCAATAAAGTGTTGTTCCGTAAGTATTTTGTTTTTTTATTATATCTACTTAGTTGTTAAGTGGTGTTGAAATAAAAAGTAATATATCCATGGTTGTAAGATAAATTATTTGAATTGAAAAGAGATAATTTTGTTAATTTTGATAATTTTGTTAATTTTTGTTAAGAGATAATTTTGATAATTTTGTTAATTTTGTTTCTCCTTTAGAAACTCCTTATGTGTTGGAGACGGTATCTCTTCTACTACACAAAGGTGTACAGAAAGATCTCGTAGACTTTGACAACTATCTAGATGACCCATCACAAGACTGGACTAATCTTGGTATTGAAAAGCTTATTGCAAGTATCAATGCATCAAATACTATAGATTATAAAAATGACTAATTTATGAAAAAATATTTTAAAAAACTATGTGGTAAGTAAATACCTATTAAATAATTGTCTAAAATATTACAAGTTTTAACTTATTACATAAAATATTTTTTGTTCAACTATCAAATTTAATTTGTGATACCTGTGAATGTTAATAGTTTTTTGTTTTTATAAAACTGGACTATAATATATATTTTCTTTGAATTTGTCTTTCTAAAAAATATTTATTTTATGAAATACATAGTTTATAAACAACTTTATGCACTTAATATAGTTCAAGAATGAAATATTTTGTTATTATATCTTATTCATAAAAATGTTTAAAATTTGTGTAATTATATATCTATAATTATATTTAGTTTGATAATTAAATAAATAGTTTCTTTTATTGTAGATTAGAATTTATGTAGTTAAAACATTAGTGCAAACTACCAAATATGAAATAGAGTTTACAGGGTGGGATTTTGTAGACATTGTGTATTTAAGAATTAACTCTATCAATAATTATTACCATTCCTGTACTATTATAAAAAAATAGGACAATGTGTTTTTAACAATAAGTATATTTGAAAACAAATGAGTAAAATATAAAATACAATATCTTGTTTTGTATGTTTATTTAATTAGTGTTATTAAAGTACTCTTGTATCAGCTTGCAGCATTTATTAAAGCCACCCAAATCACCAGCCTTGCCTTGGAACTTGCCATTCTTTAATGCACCCTTGCATTTTAATATTTCAGTGATTCTGAAATAATTCAAAAATATAATATTTATTATATTATATATTTATTTCAAAAATATCATTTGGCAGTAAGAGAAATTTAAATAAAAAGTTTTATTTTATTTAGAAATCACAACAAAGTTATATATATAAACTCTCTATTTCAGAGATGTTGCCATTTTTTTATGAATATATTTAATTTTTTGTGGGTTACTTTTTATGCATTATTTTATTTCTATTTGTAAGATATAAAAACATTTGAATATTTAACTTACTGTTGTACCAAGGCATTGCAAGGTACTTCTGGACCCTGTATAATAATTTGTCCCTCTTTGGGTTTATCTGGATCTTCTGATGCCAAAAACACAAAGATATTGTTTTCCAAACCATTACATATGGCCCTATTGAATTCAGGAGTACCTTCCTTTTTGAACAAACATAAATACCTTGGCTTTGGATCAGTGTTTTTTATTTTATCTACCTCATGTTGAGCTAATTCTGCTAATACATTTTGCAGATTTTTATTTGTGAGTTTAAGATTTTTCTGCAATTTTGTGACAAGTTCCTCATGCTTTATAGGTTCATTTCTAGAAAGATTAATATTTTAAACA